>CM029022.1:101484358-102834358 GCA_016801055.1 Panax notoginseng | reverse complement strand
GAAAATAAATATACCCTTATCTATATTTAAAAATAAATTTTAATATTCATTTTTGTATCCGTATTTGTATTTGACAAATATGAATATGAAATATACTTATCGTATTTGTATCCTATGAATAATGTTTGAATACAAATATTATATGTATTCGTTTTGTACAATATAATATGAATAATATATCAAATATTCATTCATGTGTATCCGTATCGGTATCCGTTTAAAATAAAATTTTAAAACTTTTTTTTAATTCTTGCATAATATTAAATTAATAACTTAAAAAATATTCACTTAATTAACTAATAATTAGAAATGATATATAATCAACTAAATAAAATAATAAAACTATATATAATATCCATATATAACTTTTTTATACCGTATATCATGAAATAACAATAAAAGATGTATAATCAATTGATGTTAACATTTTCATATATTGTATAACAATATTAAATATATATATATATATATATATATATATATATATATATATATATATATATATAGAATGATTTATAGCAATCATTTTTTATGAACACTATTCCAGCAACAGATCTCTAACTGTCCAATAGCAGATTTAATGGTTTGAGCATGTGCCTGACCACTAGTCCTTCTAGCGGCCAACCCAACTCCTACTAAAGGCTAGGGAAATGACTAAATTGCCCTCAACTTTAATTGACTTTTCAAAGTGGCGTCGTTTTTGTTGGCCGTTAGTAGGACATGCAACCAGTCGACTTAAAAACCAGATCTAATCTGGTTGCTGCTATCATGTGTTTGATGCAGAACAAAAAGAGTATTGAACTTTCTCTTAATCTAATGATGTTAGATATAAGTGGTTATAAATCATTGAGAGTGGTGAGAAATTTATCAAAGTTGAGACGTTTGATAAGATTAAATCTTTCGAATTATGTTAAATTTGTTGAAGTGTATGGCTTAAAGGAACTCAATAAGTTGCAAGATGTTTACATGACAGACTGTATTTATCTGAAATGCAATGATAAACGAATATGATCATGAGAACAATGAATGGCTGGGAGGATTGTGTTGTTTCCTAGAGACACAAAGAGATTTAGAAAAAAGGTTGAATAGATCATTTCAAAACTTTTTTTAGGTTATTTAAAGAATATATCACCAGATTATTAATTAATTAAGTTAATTAAGCACAATAGAATATTAATTTGAACTCCCCCCCCCCTTAAAGATTGAATGAAATCACAGCTCTGAATTTAGTTTTTGTGAAGTTAAGACACAAATTAATATAGCAGATATTGACATAAATGTAAATACTGAAAAGTAAATGACACAGAAAATTTAAGTGGTTCGGTGTATAAAAGACTCATATTCCACTCTTATATTCTGCAAGTAGGAAATCCTCTAAGAATGCTTGATGGTCACTAAGATCTATTACAAATGAATCACAAAAATTCATTCGAGTCACTAAGTCACGGCAGATGACACTAAGTCAAGGGTCACTAAGACTAGATCACTTACATCTCTTCAAGTCACTTAGACTTAGTATGATGGTCACTTAGACCAGCGAATCACAGTTGATTGATTATTTGTTGAGATGCTTCTAAGTTGCATTTAAGTTCAACGACTAAAGACTTAGTAGCAGAACAAGTTGTTCTTGAATTTCGTAGAGTTGAGCTTTTAGAATTTTGTGTTGTTTTCCAGAAGCACAATAGAGATCTAGAAGGGGAGTTGAATAGATCTTTAAAAACTTTTGGTTATTTAAAGATTAGTTACCTAATAATTAATTTGTCCAATTAATCGTAGCACAACGAAATATTAGTTTGAAAACTCGCCTTAAAGATTTAAAGAAATCATTATTCTAAAGTTAGTTCCTACGGATATTAGTCATTGCACAGATATAACAGATATAACATAATATACTAACAAAAAGTAAACGACACAAGATATTTGAGTGGTTCGAAGCATAAACAATTCCTAGTCCACTCTTCTACTTCAACAAGTAGGAAATTCACTAAAGATGGGGTCACTAAGACTAGATCACTAAGATCTATTACAACTAAATCACTTAGATTCCTTCGAGTCACTTAGTCTCGAAAAGGTCACTTTGACCAGATCACTTAGACCTCTTCAAGTCACTTAGACTAGGTCACTTAGTCCTCTTCAAGTCACTCATACTTGGATGAAAGTTACTAGGATAATCGAATCACTGTTTGAATGATAGTGGTTGATGTGTTGCTAAAGCTTGACTTCTTTCTAGTACTTAGTAGTTTGAATGTGATATTCAGGATCGTAGAGTTGAGCTTGATATAATTTGGCAGAGTTTCAGCTTTTTACTTCGTGATTCGTACTTGAATTTGAATCCTCGTACTATTTTATAAACTTCTAAAACAAGCATGTTGGGGAGTTCCTGTTGGTGCATTTAATGCTCTGCTCCTAGATGTTCTTTGATGTTGAATTATAGGGTAGATACTAGAGTTACTTTCGGCTCTAACAAGTCACATCAGACTGCAGTCTCACCTACCACATGTTAATGGTGTCACGTCTTCTTTAAAATCTATGTATGTGATTTGATGTTGAATATGGTTAATGTATATTTATATAAGTAAATTTTGTAAAGTTCTTAATAAATGATGTACAAGGACTTAGAATAGAAATATCAAATTTGTTAGTTTAACCTTATTAAGTTGATATAATGGTTTGTTAATATGTGATTTGATGATTAATGTATATTTGTACCAATAAATTTTGTAAAGTCCTTATTGATGTTATGATTGTATACAGACTTAAAATAGAAAGATCAAATATATTAGGTTGATATTATTGAATTGATTTTATTGTTAAAGTCAGATGATGAATGTGATTAATGTATATGACAATTAATAAATGATGTATAAGGACTTAGAATAGAAAGATCAAGGTTGTTAAGTTGATCTTATTGAGGCTATCTGTGACTACCCGAGAAATCGAGTAGCCTTGTAATTAGGTTTTAAGAACATTGTTTAATAAAATGAATTTTTATGAATATTATTTTGTGTATGTGATTTAAGGTTGATTAATGACCTAGTTTACGTGTTACATGATTATATTTTAGTGTTGGGATTTTTAGAAGAAAATAAATTTTTTCGAGAAAAACGCTGAAACACAGAAAATGTTTTTTTTTTCATTCATTTTTTTGACTTTTCAAATTACGAAATAGCTTTTATTCGGGAAAGGGAGATGTAATCTCTAATAAAAAATATTTTTTTCAGAAAAAAGACGTAAAAATACTATTTACGTTTAAAACACCTTTTATGTTTTTTAGACTTATGTCATAACATTTATTCGGAAAAGTGAGATGAAATCTCTAATAAAATGAACGAATGAAAATTGTCATGGTTTTGGCTAAGGAATGAGTTAGGAAAAAATCTAACGAAAAAAAAAACGAACGAGTTACGAAACGTAACGAGAAGCTAATGGGAAGACAAAAGCTAAATGAGGGGCAAATAGGGGTGGAGTACCCGACCATTATGGCCAAGGGGTAAGAAGGATGAGCAAGTATAACATCAAATGCTAGGCAAGAAAGTCTTGGTTTTAATAATGATAATTCAACCTTGGTTAGCTTAATTACTTAATGGTTAAGTTAGCTGTAAGACCCCAATTTTCATAAATAAAGATTAATTTTTTTCAAAATATATTTTTGAATAGTATGGTGTGAATTTGATATAATGTTATAGTTGTGGGTAATATTTATAAAATTTTCAAAGTAAGCAAGTTGTTATAAAATATTCGATTGGTCGGGGAATATTCGTTTTAACAGGGAATATTCGTACGACGGCATAATCATTGATGAACCCCACAGCGGAATTATTGTCGAAGTTAGAAAACGACAAAAATATCTTTTTATAAAAATAAAGGCCAAATTTTTATCGTTAACTGTTGAAATACCCGATACTAAAAGTACAGTAATACGTGTGGTTGCATAGTAGCACACAATATTGATTATTGATGCTTACGTGAGAAGTCACTCAATTATGCTCAATTATTGCTACATAGTATTTCACGTTATTTGATTCAATTATTATCAATAATTTATATATTATTAAATCAATAATTGAGATGACAAGTTATTCTAATTATTATATGCATAATTAACAATGTCTAGAAAGTTCTATCGATGAAATGGGTTTGATCACCTAATTGCGCGTCAATAGGGAGAAATCTTTATCAGAAAGCCCCCTCTTTCCTGGGAACGATCAATTTGTTAATATTGCGAGTTATAATAATGATGAATAAATATTGTTAAAAATATTGAGAAAATTTTTATGAAGTATTTGTTATAAATTTTGCTTATTTTATGGACCCCCATTTACCTATTTTTTAAAATAATCGATATAAAATTATTCGATATATATATATAATAAGAGGTGGGGGCCACGAGTGGGACCCACATGAGTAAAAATGGAGGGGGGATTCTTCAGAAGTCACGGGAGGGTGTATTATTTAGTATATATATATATATATATGATAGTGACATGTGGGGTGGGGCCCACATGTGGGATGATAATGGAATTGGGGGGGGGGGAAGGATTGTCGGGAATGGAGGGAGTTAGAATTATTATTATTATTATATACATATATTTATTATATATATATTATAATAAGTTTTATTTTTTATGAAAAATAGAATATATTATATTTTATTTGCATAGTATTTTACTATGCAGTGCACAGTAAAAAACTTGTGAAATCAGATTCGGCGCCCGTGAAATTTTTTTTCCTACCGTTTGGTTCGTGAAAAACTTTTCTAAATAGTATTCTTCCATTCTCCTATAAATAGGATGCTTAGTTAGAGTTGAAAATCACACCAGAATTAGAGAATTCTTCTTCTATAATATTGAGCGTATTTCTTTCGAGTTTTAGGAAGTTTTGAGCGTAAAAAACAGTATAAGTTTTCTTTAAGAATATTCTCGCTCTACCAATCAGAATACTCTTCTTTTTAAGGTAAGGGATATTATTTTTGTTCAATACTCGTAAGAAATAATATTTTCTTCCATACTCTGTAGTATGTGAGTAATATTATTTCGTTTCAGATTTCGAATTCTACACTCATTTTGTTAAGTTTTGGGCTTCTATACTCCATGAAATTAGTAGAATATCCTTGATATTTGCGTTTCATCCAGTATCTTTTCATGAAAATATTATTCTGAGCATTCTTGATAATTTTTAACCTTTTCATGCCAGAGTAATATTCACGGGGTATAATTCACGAAGTACTATTCATGGGATACTATTCACTAGGTTATTATTCACCCGGGATACTATTCATGACAAAAATTGATTTCTTTTCGATCTAAATTATTTTTGATACAATATTATTCTTAAATTTTACTCCACAAAGCAGTATCATGTTGACAATTTAGACTTTTTTGAATTCTAGATAAATTAAATTATAAATCTTTAAAAATTTATCCTTTGTTTTCTTTTAATTGAATTCTTATATCATTGTCATCATCCTCATGCTTATATTGTGATGAAAGTCATCTTTGGCATACGTTCATAGATGAACTGTTGATTGGTATGATTATGATCAGAGATTATTCGGTATAATCATGACCGTAATTTTACAAATGATGTGATAAAACTCCTCATTGGCCCGTAGTGCATTGATGGACAGTTGTTGGCGTGATCATGGCCATTGGTGAAAACACGAATATCCTTGGCCCGTAGTGCATGGATAATTCGTGGTTGATATACTAATGAATATCCTTGGCTCGTATTGCAGTGATGATTTGATAATGTGGATTATTTATTAAGCTGAGTCTCAGCGATAAAATTGATGATAAATTTTTTAAATCATAAAAGATAGTAGATATCATTCTCTACTTGACTCTTCTAATGGATTGCTTATTCCGCTGCAGTTAAACTTGTTGTCTATTATATTTTATCAGTTTAACACTGTTGAAGGCTAACGATAATTTATTCTGTATTATTTTAGTCATAATATTTCTTACTGGGCTAGTTGAGCTCACCCCTTTCTTTCATTATTCTCTTCATGAAATGAGAATATAGCTGGGACGAGTCGGGGAATGGAGTAATGGTTCGAGATGGTTGCTATAGTAGTATTCACTATTCTAGAAAATAGTGTGATAATAAATATAATGAGGATTGGATTTGAGTTTGGATACTGTCTAGAAGACAATATTTCTATTAAAACTCTCAGCTCATGTTGTATATTTAAGTTTGTATTTGTATTCAGTACCATGTATTTGGCGACTCAAGATGGGTGATGTATGCTTATTTTGGGGGCGTCATAGTTGGTATCAAAGCTTATGGGTATGATCCCTGGCTAAGATGTGAGACTAGAATTAGGGGGGAAAGACATGGAAATCCTTCGCTAGTATGACCTACTTAAGTTTATTTGTTATTTAATTGGTCAGTTAGAAGATAGGGATAATATATGGCATGTCAATTAACCCTTATTTTGTGGCAGTGTTTAAAAACGGCATCCGAGAATGTTGAGATAAGCAATGGAGCACATGAGACCGTTGAGTCACCAACGATCAATACCTAGGATAATGTGCATCAGGAAGGCAATAATCCTTAGGAAAATAACAACACTAACCAAATGATGAACGATGGGATGTTCAGAGGTTTTATGCAATTTATGCAACAGCAGGCGAGAATGACTCATGTTCAAAATGCAGGTGGAAACACTGGCAACTCTCGGATGGTTACCACTAAGTAGTTCAAGGAGCTGGGACCACCGGAGTTTTTGGGAGAGCCAAAACCATTTAAGGCGGAGACGTGGATAGAGCAGATCACCAAGATATTTGATGTCTTGGGATGCTCCGAGGAGCAAAAGGTTCCCTTCGCCACCTTCATGTTGAGAGGAGAGGCAGATTACTGGTAGGAATCTGTATAGCGTACTGAACCTGCCGCACTAAAGGTGTCTTGGGAGAAGTTTTAAGAACTGTTCAATGACAAGTACTTTCCCGAAAGTATTCGTCACATGAAGGAGGTAGAGTTCATCAAGCTGGAGCAAAATAATATGACCGTGTCGCAGTATGAAGCTAAGTTTGCCGAGTTGTCCCAGTTTGCGTCCCACTTGGTTGATAATGAGGAGAGAATGACGCGGATGTTTCTAAGAGGTTTGAAACCCGAGATACGTCAATACCTAATTTCTCACAAACTGTGTTTATATTCAGATGTTGTAAATAAGACTCAGTTATTGGAGCGCGATAAAGAGTTAACCCAACCAAGAGAGAGCAGCCGACAAATTGATAATACTAGTGGTAGCAGTCATCGAAGCAATGACAACAAACGTGGAGGGAATCAACATGCCAGAAATGGTAACCACTTCGGTGATAATCATGACTAAGAAAATAGAAGTGGAAATTTCAAGAAGAGAAGATTTAATAATGATAAAAAGACGTCAACACCAGCAACCGTTGTTAAGGAAGGAGAACGACCACCAATCGTATGCTTCAAATGCGGAGGGGAGGGACACATCAGTCCAAATTGTTAGGTTTGTAATATTCATGAACGCAATCAAATTGCACAAAATAAGCGAAAATGTGTAAAAATCAGAGTTTAAAATTTTACAAATTATATACCCGGATCATCATTTACGCACAATTATTAATTAAACGAAAAGATATGAAGAACAAGAATTATACCCTTGAAGATTCGAGCTTCCTCAGGTACAAGTTCACCTCAAATCCTTTTCGCGTTCAACTTAAATCCACCGGGTTTGGTTCCTTCCTTTGATCAACGTTAGCCACCCAAGTGTTTGGCCTTTAGAGATGATCCACCACGGAAGAAGAAAAATTCAAGAAGATGGGTATTTGGCAAAACTCTAGTTTTTCTATCTCTCATAGAAAAGGAGCGTACTCTCCAACTATTGGAATTATATCTGTTGTGAAAAAGTCAACAACAACACCTCACCCATAATAAGACTCCTCTTATTTATATATGTTGGCAACCCTCCTTAACAATTAAGGATTTGAGTTTTATTTTAATTAATTAAAACTCCTTTAATTAATTATGCTCCCAATCTTATTAGGAATAATTAATTAAAAGCTTTTAATTAATTAGCCTCCTAATCTTATTAGGAATAAATGAGAATACTTTTATTAATTAATTCTCAAACTCCTTTAGAAATTAAATAATAATAATAGTAATAATAATAATAAGACTCCTCTTATTAATTTATATTTAATATTTCTAAAATATTAAATAATAAATATTAAGCTATTTAATTTATTCTATCACTATAGATTAAATTAAATATACTTAACTTATTATTACGATTATGCAATTTGCTTCTTAAATAATTATTCTTCCTTTTATGGTGTAACCCTTTAGGTTCTCCATATTGAACCGGTTGTGAATAAATCAATTAGAACAATTCTAATTTTATTTAAATAAATAAATTAAACTATTAATTTATTTAAATAAATAATATTTATTCTACAATAGGGATAAACCTCCCTAGCGATTAACGACTTTCCAAATAATATATATTTCAACATTAATCATAAAAGAACCTTTGAGTAAATAGTTACCGTACAATTCAATCCTTCCACCATACATTATCCCAATTAAATATAAGACATGGAATTACTGTCAAGTCTTATTTTATTTAATTATATGTATTTCTACTCTTAAATGCACAACACTAAATAATGCAAATTAAAAACTCCTTTCTAATTTTATTCTGCCTTGGCCAAGGACTACTGGGTTGTCATTTATCGAATCACATAGGACATTTCTCTTCTTTTACTAGAAGTGGTAGATTATTTATTAATCATACATTATCTCCATGTACAACTTATTATACACAAGCATACCCTTTGATATACCCTAAGGGTCTTAAGGAATAAGTCAAAGTATAACTCATCATACACAAGATACTATGATGATCTCAAGTCCAAGGATCACTTGTACTACTATCACTACAGGAATTCCTATTGACAGACAAGTAAAACTCCATTAGATATTCTTTAGCGAGCCACGTTTAGTGAACTTATTCTCTAATAAGCACCTACATACTTGCTTTAGTGTCTCCACACAAATGATCATGAGATCAATCATCCTCATCCAATGAGCAAGCAACGTATGTACCAATCTATCCGGATTCACTAATTCTCAATTTAGTAATCCAACGATTGGGAACTATTTTAGTTTTAAGCTTTTTAAGAATTTAGATCTCATTAGAATGATCATCATCATTATTCTAAAAGTATTGCTTAAAACTATGGGTTTATCACATATTATAAAACAACATCATGTAGATAATTTAAAAACCTTTAATAAATTAATACTTTTTATTAATAAATGAATAAGATTGTTACAAAGTATATGCTTTATCATCAAATATAATTGGCTTGTGTGCATACTACTTTAACAAATTGCACGCAGCAGTCCAAAACATGTCACAATTACGGAAAAGAAGGTCACCTAGCTCGATTTTGTCATGTAGTGAAGCCAAGTCCAGTTGGGATGATGACACCAAATGCCGTCCCAAAGAAGTCAAAGTCGGTAGTTCAAGGGAGAGCATTTATCGTGACCTCCCAAAAAGTGAGGAACCCGAACGAGGTCATCATGGGTAAGCTAATCATAAACTCTAGCGAAGTCTATACCTTATTTGATACCGGTTCTACCCATTCTTTTATTTCCCCTACTTGCGCTCAACGTTTAAATTTCCTGAGAAATTAGACTTTGGCTTATTTGTTAAAACTCCGTTGGGAGAAACCTTCATTACATCCATTGTTTATAAGTTTTGTTTGATTCAAATCGGCACCCTCACATTACCTGTCGATCTTATCTCTTTGAAAATACTTGCATTTGATGTGATTTTAGGGATTGATTGGTTAACTACTCATCATGCTAAAATTGATTATTTTCGTAAGGTTGTCAGTTTTCATATTCCTAACCAACCTATTATGCGAATTCAAGCAACCGAACCACTAAAGTCAATCACTGTCATATCAAGCCATAAAGCTATTCGTTTATTAAAAAACGGATGTCAAGCTTTCTTAGCCCATGTCATGGATTTAAATAAAAATACGTCAGATTTGAATGATATTTCTATTGTTAATAAATTTCCTGACGTATTTCCTGAGGAACTTCCTGGCCTACCCCTAGAGCGTGAAATTAAATTTTGTATCGACCTGAACCCGGTACAAAATCTATTTCCAAAGCCCCATATCGAATGGCTCCTATTAAACTTCAGGAGTTAAAGACCCAACTGCTGGAGTTGTTAGACATCGGTTTCATTCGTCCTAGTGCGTCTCCTTGTGGTGCTCCTGTTCTATTCGTAAAGAAGAAAGATGGAAGTATGCGACTTTGTATTGACTATCGGGAGTTGAATCATGTCACCATCAAAAATAGGTAGCCGTTACCATGCATTGATGACCTGTTTGACCAGTTGCAAGGAGCTAAATTCTTTTTAAAGATCGATCTTCGTTTCGGATATCACCAGTTAAAGATTAAAACTGATGACATTCCAAATACTACTTTCAAAACTCGGTATGGGTATTACGAATTCTTAGTTATGTCTATTGGATTGACTAATGCTCCTGCTGCCTTCATAGATATGATGAACCGAGTATTCAAGAAATATTTAGATCATTTTGTTGTTGTCTTTATTGATGACATCCTCATATACTCCAAAACCCGTGAAGATCATGAGCAACACTTGAGGCTGATACTCCAAAAGCTTTGTGAAATCAAGTTATATGCCAAGTTGAAGAAATACGAGTTCTGGCTTGAGGAAGTAGCATTTCTTGGGCACGTGATATCAAATCACAGAATATCTGTTGACCCGATAAAGATTGAAGCAATACAAAGCTGAGAGAAACCTAAGACAGTAACTGAAGTACGTAGCTTTCCGGGCTTAGCTGGTTATTATCAGAGATTCGTGGAAGGTTTTTCTCGAATCGCTACTCCATTAACTCAGCTGATTCGAAAAGATACAAAATTCAGTTGGAGCGAGAAATGTGAGAAGAGTTTTCAAGAACTCAAGAGGAGACTCATTTCAGCACCTGTTCTGACAATACAATTTGGTTCGGAGGGATTTGTCATCTACATCGATGCTTCAGGCAGAGGGTTAGGATTTGTTCTCATGTAACATGGAAAAGTCATAGCCTATGCCTCACGACAACTCAAAGAATATAAGAGAAATTATCCTACTCATGATCTAGAGTTGACAGTTGTCGTTTTCGCACTTAAAATGTGGAGGCATTACCTGAATGGGGAGAAAGTGGAGATCTATACAGATCATAAAAGCCTCAAATATTTCTTTACCCAAAAAGAACTCAACATACGGCAATGACGTTGGCTTGAGATGTTGAAAGATTATGATCATACCATTCAATACCATCCTGAAAAAGTAAACGTGGTAGCTAACGCATTGAGTAGAAGATCATATGTGGGTACGAGTGTGATATTATCAACGCAAAGGCCCATTTGGTATGACTTACAAAGGATGGAGATAGAGATAAATACTCCAGGGACCCACGTGATGATGACAAATATATGAGTAGAACCAACCTTAATCGATAAAGTTAAAGCTGCTTAAGCTATAGACCTGGAGCTGATGCGTATGAAGAAGAAAGTGATAGAAGGTGCTATTCCGGAAGCAAGAATCGATGAAGAAGGAATACTTCGAGTCAACTCCAGACTTTGTATTCCTAACGACCTTGATTTAAAGTATAAAATCATGATGGAGGCGCACAATACATAGTTTGCAATCCATCCCAGGAGTACCAAAAATATATCGTGATCTTCGACATACATTTTGGTGGAGCAATATAAAAAGAGAGATTGCGGAGTTTATCTCAAGGTGTTTAACTTGTCAACGAGTCAAGGCGGAGCATCAAGTGCCAAAAGGTCCATTGCAACCACTTAAAATTCCAGAATGGAAGTGGGAGCACATTACCATGGACTTCGTTACTGGTCTTCCCAAGGTTTTCCAAGGCATAGATGCGATTTGGGTCATTGTCGATAGACTAACCAAGTCTGCTCATTTTTTACCTATACGAGAAACTTATTCACTTGAACGTCTTGCTCGTATGTATATAAATGAGATTGTAAGACTGCATAGTATGCCAATATCCATAGTTTTTTATCGAGACCCATGATTCACTTCACGATTTTGGGTTAGTTTATAAAAAGCTATTGGCACGGATTTACGATTTAATTTGGCATATCATCCTCAAACGGACGGACAGCCGGAGCGGACTATTCAAACTCTTGAAGATTTATTCAGACTCTGTGTCCTTGACTTCAAGGGAAGTTGGGATAAATTCTTGCCATTAGTGAAATTCTCCTACAACAAAAGTTATCAAGCAAGTATTGGCATGGCTCCATTCGAGGCATTGTATGGACGCAAGTGTCATTCTCCAGTATACTGGGATGAGGTGGGTGAAGCAACGTTCTTGGGACCAGAATTGGTACGCATAACAACGAAGAAGATTCAAACGATCCGGTAACGTATAAAGACCTCATAAGATCAATAAAAGAGTTATGTTGATCTTCATCGAAAAGACATGGAATTCAATGTTGGAGAGCATGTGTTGTTACGTGTTACTCCATGGAAAGGAGTTACGAGATTTGAAAAGAGAGGAAAGCTCAATCCTCGATTCATTGGGCCATTCGAAATCCTTGATCGAGTAGGAATTGTGGCCTATAGACTCGTCTTACTGCCAAGTATGTCTCGTGTTCATAATATTTTTCACATATCCATATTACGTAAATATGTGAAAGACCCGAACCACATTATTGAGTTAGAACCAGACGAAATAGCGGAAGATTTAACGTATGAAGATGTACCTGTTAAAATCTTGGATAAGAAGGAGGATATTCTACGCTCTAAAGTTATACCTCAAGTCAAAGTTTTGTGGAGAAACCACAATGTTGAGGAGATGACCTGGGAGTTAGAATCTGAAATGAAATCAATGTATCCTCACCTCTTCGACATACCAGGTATGTACCCTAATTTTAAGAACGAAATTTCATAATAAGTGGAGATTGTAAGACCCCAATTTTCATAAATAAAGATTAATTTTTCTCGAAATATATTTTTGAATAGTATGGTGTGAATTTGATATAATGTTATAGTTGTGGGTAATATTTATAAAATTTTCAAAGTAAGCAAGTTATTATAAAATATTCGATTGGTCGGTGAATATTCATTTTAACAGAAAATATTCGTACGACGGCATAATCATTGGTGGATCCCCACAGCAAAATTATTGTCGAAGTTAGAAAACGACAGAAATATCTTTTTATAAAAATAAAGGCCAAATTTTTACCGTTAACTGTTGAAATACCCGGTGCTAAAAGTACAGTAATACGCGTGGTTGCATAGTAGTACACAATATTGATTATTGATGCTTACGTGAGAAGTCACTCAATTATGCTCAATTATTACTACAGTAATTGCTACATAGTATCTCACGTTATTTGATTCAATTATTTTTAATATTTTATATATTATTAAATTAATAATTGAGATGACAAGTTATTCTAATTATTATATGCATAATAAACAATGTCTAAAAAGTTCTGTCGAGAAAAGGGGTTTGGTCACCTAATTGCGTGCCAATAGGGAAAAATCCTTATTGGAAAGCCCCCTCTTTCTTGGGAACGAACTGGTTGTTAATATTGCGAGTTATAATAATGATGAATAAATATTATTAAAAATATTGAGGAGATTTTTATGAAGTATTTGTTGCAAATTTTACTTATTTTATGAACCCCCATTTACCTATTTTTCAAAATAATCGATATATATATATATATATATATATATATATATATATATATATATATATATATAATAAGAGGTGGGGGCCACGAGTGGGACACACGTGAGGAAAAATGGGGGGGGGGATTCTTCAGAAGTCACGGGAGGATGTATTATTTAGTATATATATATATATATATATATATATATATATATATATATATATATATATATATATGATAGTGACATATGGGGTGGGCCTCACATGTGGGATGATAATGGAAATGGGGGGGGGGGGAGGATTGCCGGGAATGGAGGGAGTTAGAATTATTATTATTATTATACACATATATTTATTATATATATATATATATATATATATATATATATTATAATAAGTTTTATTTGCATAGTATTTTACTATGCAGTGCACAGTAAAAAACTTGTGAAATCAGATTCGGCGCCCGTGAAATTTTTTTCTTCCTACTGTTTGGTCCGTGAAAAACTTTTCTAAATAGTATCCTTCTATTCTCCTATAAATAGAATGCTTAGTTAGAATTGAAAATCACACCAGAATCAGAGAATTCTTCTTCTATAATATTGAGCGTATTTCTTTCGAGTTTTAGGAAGCTTTGAGCGTAGAAAACAGTATAAGTTTTCTTCAAGAATATCTCTGCCCTACCAATCGGAATACTCTTCTTTTTAAGGTAAGGGATATTATTTTTGTTCAATACTCGTAAGAAATAATATTTTCTTCCATACTCTGTAGTATGTGAGTAATATTATTTCGTTTCAGATTTCGAATTCTACACTCATTTTGTTAAGTTTTGGGCTTCTATACTCCATGAAATTAGTAGAATATCATTGATATTTGCGCTTCATCTTGTATCTTTTCATGAAAATATTATTCTGAGTATTCTTGATAATTTTTAACCTTTTCATGCCAGAGTAATATTCACGGGGTACAATTCACGAAGTACTATTCACGGGATACTATTCACTAGGTTATTATTCACCCAGAATACTATTCATGACAAAAATTGATTTCTTTTCGATCTAAATTATTTTTGATACAATATTATTCTTGAATTTTACTCCACAAAGCAATATCATGTTGACAATTTGGACATTTTTGAATTCTGGATAAATTAAATTATAAATCTTTAAAAATTTATCCTTTGTTATCTTTTAATTGAATTCTTATATCATTGTCATCATCTTCATGCTTATATTATGATGAAAGTCATCTTTGGCTTACGTGCATAGATGAACTGTTGATTGGTATGATAATGACCATAGATTATTCGGTATAATCATGACCGTAATGTTACAAATGATGTGGCAAAAGTCCTCATTGGCCCGTAGTGCATTGATGGATAGTTGTTGGCATGATCATGACCATTGGTGAAAACACGAATATCCTTGGCCCGTAGTGCATGGATAATTCGTGGTTGATATACTAATGAATATCCTTGGCCCATACTGCAGGGATGATTCGATAATGTAGATTATTTATTAAGCTGAGTCTCAGCGATAGAATTGATGATAAACTTTTTAAATCATAGAAGATAGTAGATATCATTATCTACTTGACTCTTCTAATGGATTGCTTGTTCCGCTACAGTTAAACTTGATGTCTATTATATTTTATCAGTTTAACACTGTTGAAGGCTAACGATAATTTATTCTGCATTATCTTAGTCATAATATTTCTTACTGGGCTAGTTGAGCTCACCTCTTGCTTTCATTGTTCTCTTCAGGAAATGAGAATATAGCTGGGACAAGTCGGGAAATGGAGTAATGGTCCGAGATGGTTGCCATAGTAGTATTCACTATTCTTGGAAATAGTGTGATAATAAATGTAATGAGGATTGAATTTGAGTTTGGATATTATCTAGAAGACAATATTCTTGTTAAAACTCTCAGCTCATGTTGTATAATTAAGTTTGTATTTGTATTCAGTACCATGTATTTGGCGACTCAAGATGGGTGATGTATACTTATTTTGGGGGCGTCACATTAGCTATGGGAGGGTTAGGAAGAGATTGGAAGTTAAGAGATTTGACTCGGTGAAGACTCTAAGCTAAGTGACCATCTTGGAAGGTTTTACAAAGTATGTTTTATACATACTCCCAAAAGTCATCATCTCTTTTATTTTCATTTCATTTGTTTAAGTAAAAGAAAGTAAGAGAGAATAGAGAGAGAGAGTGCACGGGCAGAAGAGAAGAGAAGGAGCAAGAGGAGCTATCAAGCTCAAGCTATTCATCTTAAGCAAGAACAAGAAAAGAACCACAAGAAGGTAACCAAAACCCTAACCTCATCATTTCTTTTTTAAGTTTTTATTTAGCTTGTTAGATGTGTTGTTGTGGTTGTTGTTTATGGGGATTATGGTGGATCCAGAAGTGATAAGGAGGGTGTGATGATTGTAGTATGATTAAACCATGTAATAGTGTAAGAAAATGAATGAAAAATGAAAAACTAAGTATGAGGATGGAAAATGTATAATTAGTGGATTGTTTTTTGGGACGATTTTTGTTGTGACGACTCGAGAAATCTATTTTCCTAAAACACTACTAGTAAGTACACGCAAGTATATATGATCACTTATGCAATATAGTGGCAAATAGAGTATCGTTCCCACGAAGAATAATTTAATAATTAAATATTCATTACCAATTTTGTTTTAATCCAATTTTATCTAAACGAATGTTTTTAATTGTAAAAATAGTAAATGTAACAAATAATAATAAACTACGAAAAATATATATTGAAATTAAGTGCCAAGATTACAATTTCCAATTATGAAGTATTTAACGTATTCACTCTCTATTCAATTAATCAATTGTAGCAAGTTGTTAACCAATAATTCCTATTTAATTACCTAAATTATTCCAAGATTAGATAGTTGTCTTCACTCCTAATTAATCCACTATATTCCTATGTGAACAATTAATAATGAAGCAATATTGACCAATTCTTATATAAGTTCATGCGACGCGTAGGTATTGTAATACCCGTGAAATTTATAAATAATATTAGTAATGAAAATAAAAATGTTTGAATATTTATGTTGAACACATATGTATATTTTTGTGTGGCATGAAATGTGGAAATTTAATTTAAATTGAGTTAAATATATGGTAAGTAAGTAATGTGGTATCAATGATGATGAGCTTAATTAAGCTTATAAGATATGCCTAGTGTAGCATAATGATGGAATAAATAATTGCTTAATTAAATTTAATGGAGATGATTAAATAATGTAATGGACTAATGAGGAGTTACTATTATCATTATTATTATTATTATTATTTAATTACTTATTTGTTATGTGCAATTATATGTGTTGTGTGAGAATATAAATAATTAATGCAATAAAATTACATTATGCATAAAATATAAGATGAGATATTAAGAATAATATTATAATATGAGAATAATTATATTGTAAGACTATATTGTGAAAATAAGCTTGAGTTATGTAATTTAGCCAAGCTTTAGTTATGTAATTTAGCTAAACTTGGAAGAAATGAACTTTGTGTGGCATGATGATCCATGGTGAATCAATAAAATGTGTATTTTAAAATTATGGAAGAGAATTAATTTTTAGAAAATAAATGTTTGATATTAATTATCATTATGGTATTTGGGTGTAATTAGAATAATAAGTTTTTTGAAAAATAATGGGTTGCTAGTACCCAACTAATTATATCATAGCCCAACTAATTGTAGAATAATAATGGCCCAATATTGTAAGCCAAGATGGTAACATTAAGTTATCAAATTAGACCTTGTGAGCCCAAAAGGAATTAACATTGGTATGCAGTATAATTAAAATACTAGTCCCATTTTTCCATCAACCGCATTTAGGCCAATGGCCTATCCTCTACTTTGCTGGAAATCAGAAATTGGGATGATGGTTGGGAGCATGGCTACAAGAGAGTTGGTAATGCTTTCCAGCAAATCCTTCTTAAACCAATGTCTTCTTCTTCTTCTCGTTGGTTTAAATCCTTGGGCAAAATCCAACAATTGGGCAATAACTTTCCTATAAATGGGAGCTCCCCCTTCATGAATCAAGCTGCTAGTTTTCTGATTAAGTTTAATATTAAGGCTTTTGATACTTTCATTTTATTTTGTATTCGGCTTGATTTGATTTTATTCAAGATGCGAAGCATCTTTGACATATATATATATATATATATATATATATATATATATATATATATATATATATATATATATATATATATAAGTGTCGGACTTCTTATGGGCATGAGAGCCATCAAAGTAAGCCCGAACACCACAACTATAGTTTTCACTATTTTGGGGCCTTAAACCCGTATAACCGTTTTAATGGCCTGACTTTACAAGTACAAAAATTTGCAAGCTGGCTGTACATTCGAAAAGGTCCATCACGGGATCTAGATCTAGATTTATTGATTGAATCGTAGATCCTATAGCTCCTAAGCTCACAGGATATCACATAAACAGCTTGTATAATGAATATACAGAAATAAACTTAACATATATTTATACTAGACATCGCTGTACGAAGGATTTATTAGTTAAATCCTTGTATGTGAGTAGCTCAAAGCTTCTAGTTTCCTCTATTGTTCTACATAAGTTAATAAATGATGTACAATATGTGATTTTTTATAGATAATAAATATATTATTATTATATATATATATTTATTATAGGTAAATGAATTTGTTTAAAAAAAATTATTGAAGAGGAAAGAATAGATATAATATCTACCAGTCGAAAATAAATTATAGTGAAAACAATTTGTAGTAAAGGAAAAAAATGATCAAATATAATATTATATATTTGTTTTAATCAAAAATAAATTATGGAAAATAATTTATTAAAGAGTTGATTAAAGGATACAAAATTTTGTATGCGATAAATAAAGCATATTGAAATAATTTATGAAAATAAATTATTTTACTATAATAAAATTACTTCAGTAAATAAATTATTTTTATTAAATATATAATTTTCATTTTTATGAAAAAGATTTATGAACATTTTGTTATAATATCTAAAGTGTATTATGTATATTTAATATACATAATATTTGGTGCGATAAGTACGAAGGAGGTTAAATAAATTATGTGATATTTGTATATGTAAATTGCATGTGTAATGCCCAAGTTAAAAACAATTGAGTCTATCAAAGAGAAGCATGAGCTGGGCTCATGAGTATCCTTAAAGTATTAACACCTAAGAGCTGGAACTAAGTCTATAGGATTAAGCTGGAGCTGTAAAACAGTTAAGCCAAATAGGGCATAGACTCATCAAGCCTAAATCGTGGGGAACAAGATTTGAATTCTCTATAAAGCCAGTTCTCAGGCTTTCAAACTCTAGCTTTTCCTCTCTAAAAAAAACCAATGTTCCAAATTCTTTTTCTGCCAAATCTTGTACTTCTGTAGATTTCTGCAAGTTCATAAGAGTTGTGCTAGTAAATTCAATTGGAGGAGAAACTAGTTGAAAGGATTAACTAGAAGGAATATTGAAATCAAGCGAGAGGTATGGTTTACTTTTCTGTTATGAATTAGAATTTAATAAGCTAAAAAAGGAATTTGTTTACACTTCTATATAGCAAAGAAATGGTTAAAGGAATTAATAAGTTGTCTGTGATTGCTTGAAGAAGGTTTCTAAGAAAGAATCTGGGTTGAATCATATTAAATTGCCTCTGAGAATTTAGAATTTAACATATGACCACTTGTTGGTTGATAAATTGTCTAACAGAGAAATTTTACTAAAAACATGAAATTTCTAATTTGCTAAACAGATTTAAAGCATTGTATTGTTTATGGCCACTTGGCTAATGACTGGGCTTGTATTACTGGGCAAGTCTTTCAATTCTTATGTGCTATATGAAATTGATATTGATTGTTTGTAATCTGAACTGCAACGAGTATGTTGAATTACATATGATGTGCTATAAATTGTGAAAGTCAATTTATGACTAAGTTGTTTGAGTTATGAAACTCAATCTTTATATGATATGTGAAACGCATCATGTAAGACCCCAACTTTTATGAATAAAGATGAATTTTTTTCTAAATATCATTTTGAATATTATGGTGTGGATTAGATATAATGTTATAGTTGTGGGTAATATTTATAAATTTTGCAAATTAAGTAATTTGTCATAAAATATTCTATTGGTCGGGGAATATTCGTACGACGGCACAATCATTGGTAGACCCCACAACGAAATTATTGTTAGAGTTAGAAAACGACAGAAATATCTTTTTATAAAAATAACGGCGAAAGTTTTACCGTTAACTGTTGAAATACCCGGTGATAAAAGTACAGTAATACGCGTGGTTGCATAGTAGCACACAGTATTGTAAAGTATCTTTGATTATTGATGCTTACGTGAGAAGTCACTCAGTTCATTTCAATTATTGCCGCAGTAATTGCTGCATAATATCTCACGTTATTGATTCAATTATTGTCACAATATTTTATATTATTAAATCAATAATTGAAACGACAAAGTTATTCATATTATTATTTGCATTATTGACGATGTCTAGAAAGTTCTGTCGAGAAAAGGGGTTTGGTCACCTAATTGCACACCAAGAAGGAGAAATTCTTATCAGAAAGCCGCATCTTTCCTGAAAATGATCTAGTTGTTAATATTGGGAGTTATAATATTAATGATGAATGTTATTAAAAATGCGTTTTGTAAAACTAAGTGAATTGAGATAAATAGAGGAGATTTTTATGAAGTATTTGTTATAAATTTTGCTTATTACATGGACCCCCACATACTCATTTTTTAAAATAATCGATAAAAAATTATAAAGTATATATATATATATATATATATATATATATATATATATATATATTATATTTTATTTAAAATTTTTATTTTATTAGAATATTTTATTACACAGTAATGAATAGTGAAAATCAAAATTTCAGACGAATTCGGCGCTCGTGATTTTCTTCTGTTCACTCGTGAGAAATTTTTTTAAATAGTATTCTTCTATTCTCCTATAAATAGGATGCTTAGTTTAGAATTGAAAATCACACCAGAATAAGAGAATTCTTCTTCTATAATATTGAGCGTATTTCTTTTGAGTTTAAGGAAGCTTTGAGCGTAGAAAACAGTATAAGTTTTCTTCAAGAATATTTCCACTATACCAGACGGAATACTCTCCTTTTTAAGGTAAGGGATATTATTTTTGTTCAATATTCGTATTAAATAATATTTTCTTCTATAATCTGTAGTATGTAAGTAATGTTATTTCGTTTCAGATTTTGAATTTTACTCTTATGTTGATAAGTATTGCTTCTATACTTCTTGAAATTAGTAGAATATCCTTGAAATTTGTGTTTCATCTAGTATCGTTTCAGAAGGATATTTTTTTGAACATCCTTGTTAAATTTTAAGCTTTTTATGCCGGAGTACTATTCATGGGTACTATTCATTTATACGGCACTATTCATACGTACAACACTATTTATACGTACGATATTATTCATATGTACGATGCTATTCACGAAGTACTATTCACTCGGATATTATTCACCCGAGGTACTTTTTACGACAAAAATTAATTTCTTTCTGTCCAAATTATTTTTGATACATGAATATTATTCTTGAATTTTATTCCACAAAGCAGTTATCATGTTGGCAATTTAGATATTTTTAAACTCTGGATAAATTTAAAGTCTTTAATATTTATCATTGATCTCGTTTAATTGAATTATTATATAATTGTCATCATCCTCATGTTTATATTATGATAAAAGTCATCATTGGCCCGTAGTGCATTGATGGACAGTTGTTGGTATGATTATGACCAGAAATTTTGTATCAGTATAATCATGACTCGTGATGTTACAAATGATGTGGTAAAAGTCCTCATTGGCCCGTAGTGCATTGATGGACAGTTGTTGGCATGATCATGATCATTGATGATAATACGAATATTCTTGGCTCGTAGTGCATGGATGATTCGTGGATGTGATAATAATGAATATCCTTGGCCCGTAGTGCATGGATAATTCAGTGATGTGGATTATTTATTGAGCCGAGTCTCAGCGATAAAATTGATGATAAACTTTTAAATCATAAAAGATAGTAGATATCATGGTCTACTTGACTCTTCTAATGGATTGCTTGTTCCGCTGCAGTTAAACTTGTTGTTTATTGTATTCTATCAGTTTAACACTATTGAAGGCTGACGATAATTTATTCTGCATTATCTTAGTCATAATATTCTTTATTGGGCTAGTTGAGCTCACCCTTTGCTTTCATTGTTCTCTTCAAGAAATGAGAATATAGCTGAGACTAGTCGGGGAATGGAGTGACGGTCCAGATGCTTGCTTTAGTGGTCCTCACTATTCTGTGAAATAGTGTAATAATAATTGTAATGAGGATTTCATTTGAGTTTTGATATTGTCTAGGAGACAATATTCGTGTTAAAACTCTCAGCTTATGTTACACGACAGTTGTATAATTAAATTTATATTTGTATTTTGTACCATGTATTTGGCGACTCAGAATGAGTGATGTATATCTATTTTGGGGGCGTCACACATCATGTATGATATGTATAGTAAAATGATTATGATGTATGAAATGAGCATGAAATTATGTGCTATGTGAAGCATGAAAACTGCTGGATTTGTTGAGCTATCAAGCTCAATCTTGCAAAACATAAATTTTGCAGGTTAAAGACACAATGTGATATTACTTGCTATCTGGATGATAAGGATTGGAAGACATGCGAAGGATTACATTTTCTTGAATTAGAAACTGTATAGAACTATGACTGATAGTTTTGATATATGTAATTGACAGTTATGTACAATTTAAAATATTCAATAAAGGATATTTGTTCTGATTATGTTGTGGTGGTTGTTATGTAATGTAAAGCTATATAATGATAATAAGAATAAATTCATATCGATGATTAAGTTGTACATACTCATATCTACTCCGATAAAATGAATTATAAAATAAATATGATTCAGAAATATGTAATCATAAATGTTGCGATTTAGGGAACGGAAGAAAGAAAAATATAAAAGTTTTTTTAATTATCCGTATTCTCGGCTGATATTTCATCTTAGTATGATGTAGAGCTGAATCAAGATAATATCTAATGCACAAGGTCGAGATTAAATTAGTCTTGATAATGGACTAAGTTGGTCTTGATTTTGGGGTCGTTACAATTCTTAGTATATTCGATGTAACTTATTATTACTAAATCTGGAAATGGACGTGGAAACACCTTTCCTCAATGGTGATTAGAGGAGAATGTATGTATGATACAACCAGGTGGATTTATTTCAATAGTTGGAGCAAATCATGTATAGAGCTACAACAATCCATTTATGAATTGAAGCAAACTTCTCAAAGATGGAATATTTGTTTGATGAGACAATCAAAAGAGTTTGATTTTATCAAAAATGAGAATGAATCTAGTGTGTACAAAAGGGTTTGTGGGAGCGCTATGACATTCATATTATTATATGTTGATATATTACGGATAAGGAATGACATACCAATACTACAATCTTAAATATAATGTTGTGTAAACATTCCTTCATGAATGATTTGGGAGGAACATCCTATATTTTGGGATAAAGATCTATATAGATAAATTTAAAAGGATGCTCGCCTTGACCCAATGAACATATATCATTCGATGCTAAAGGAGTTTAGCACGAAAAACTCCAAGAGAGGTCTCATGTTGATGAGCCATGGAGTGTATGTAAGACCCCAACTTTTATGAAATAAAAGTCTAATTTAATTTATGATTATTATTCTAAAACTGTAAAATGTTAAATTGATAAATGGTCAAATGAACAATTAATCGGATAAATGAGCAAATAAAATAATTTTTTTAGAAGAGTAACCCATGTGGGCGGCTGAAATGAGGGAGAGAAGAAGGGGAATATGTGGGGGAAGGAAGAGAAAAAGAAAGGAAGAAAAGAAAGAAAAAGAAGGAGAAAAGAGGGAGAGAGAAAAGGAAAAAGTGGGAGAAAGAAAGAAAAGGAAGAGAAAAAGAATAAAAAGGAGAGGAAGCAATCAGTATACTCCCACCTCCATTTTTTTCTTACGCCAACTTCAGAGGAAGAGAAGAGAGAAAAGAGAAAAGAGATAAGAAAGAAGAGAGAGAATATGAAGAGAAAGAAGAAGAGAAGGAAGAAGAAGATGAAGAAGAATGAGAAATAAAAAGGAAATTAAAAAGGTATTTTTAAAATCTTTGATTTATTCTTAGATTTATGAATTTTATTGAGTACATATTTATGTATGTATTGAATAATTTAAACTTGTATAAACATGAATCAAATGAGAGAAATCTAGAAATCAAAAGAAGAATGAAAAATCTAAATTTTCAGAAAAATTAGTTTACTACTTAATTTTGTAAAATCTATAACTCTTTGTGTATCATCAGTTAGGAAATGAGTCATATATCAAAAGAAAGCCCTGGAAGTAAGCTAAACGCAGAAATTAGATTCACTTAAAAATTCCTTGTGAATTTTTCGTGGTGACTGTTTGAATGAAACTGGTTCGAAGGACTTATAGTTCCGGAAAATCAGTTTTATTAAGTTCTATTGCGTGAGTTATAATTTTTAATCCGACCGTTGGATCGTTATAATTTTTGGATATGTTATACATATATAAATTGAGTATATGTCCACAAATTTTGAACCGTTAAAGATTAGCGTATGATTTGTTATGAATTTTAAGAGGTGACTGATTCAGAATTTTTATAGCAAAAATTTTCAGTAAGCCTGTTTCTCTATGTTAGATGCTGAATTTGGAAAAAAATTTCTTCGACAAAGTTGTAGAGAATTAAATTTCACATGAAAAGGACATAAGATTCGTAATTTTCTGATAAAAAGGCCAATTATTATGAATTATCAAAGTTTCTGAATATTAGAATTTATAATTAAATTATCAAAAAAATTATTTGGGCTGAAATATTTTTACAGAATTCTTATAATAACATCTTAGAATTTCTGTAAATTTTAGATGAATTATTGAAAAAGCAGAAGTAATTATTGTATTTTTAAACTATTTATAGTTAGTTTAAAAATAGAAGAAAATCATAGAAAATTCTATGAATGATGAAAAATTATGAAACTTGGTGAAAAATCTTATAATATTATTTTATAATTTCTGGATAGTTTTAAAAAATTATTGAAAAAAATAAATATTTATTGTATTTTTAAACTATTTACATTTAGTTTAAATATAGAAGAAATTCATAAAAAATTCTATGAATGATGGAAAATTATGAAATTTACTAAAAAATGTTATAATAATATAAGATTAATATGGATGATGTTTTAAAGGTATAAAAGTATGTGGAGTTAGTATTTCTATTTTGAAACTATTAAATGATAGTTTTTATAAATATAAATAATTATAGAAAATTGTCGGATAATCCGAAAAATGTGAAAAATATATGAAGTGAACAGTTGTCAGGAAATATTCGTTTGGTCGGAAAATATTCGCTTGACGATGCAATCATTGGTGGACCACATAACGGAATAACTGTCGGATATTGAAAGCGACAGAAATAACCTTTTTATAAAAATAACGGCAAAACTTTTACCGTTAAACTGTTGAAATACCTGATGATAAAAATACAGTAATACGCGTGATTTCACAGTAGTACACGGTATTCCACAATAGCACACGATATTGCACAATGATTCATATTATTGAGTCTTACGTAAGAAGTCACTCAGTCTTTCATTCAATAATTGTCACAGTAGTTATTGCACAGTAACTCATATTATTTGATATGATATAATTAAACCAGTTGGAAGTATTGTGAGTCTATGTTAATAATTGTGAATAATTGTTGAAAGATTAAAAATGTGTAAATAATTGATAAATAAAAGGTGTTGATTAAAGATAAGTATGATATGCAGATGTTTGTTCAATTATTACGAAAGTAAGTTTGGCAGAACTTGCCGACACTCTACTTTTCCTAAAGTAGTATGGACCACAACTCTATTATTGAACAAATTTTGTTAAAACATGTACAAGTGGATTTAATTTTCTCTATGGGACTATAAATTTCACTACCATTATTTTATACAGCTCATTTGGTTATTTTGTCAAAGTATGCGTGCTAGTTGTTTCCTCAACTTGCAGTATAAATAGGTTGTCCGGTTGAGCAACTAAACACACACTATCACTACACTAAAAATATAAAATTCTTTTACTACAATATTGTGAGTATAATATTGTGAGTATTTCTGTTGAGTGTAAGGTTACTCTAAGTGTATATAAGGAATGCAAACATTGTTTAAGTTGATCAATTTCACAGAAAACAGAATCAAATCACATGCTAAGGTAAGGCGTATCATTTTTATGGTAAAAGAAATATCATTTTCTTTCATACTCCATATTATGGTAAGATATTATTATTCGTTTATTCAGTTTATCATTAAATGGTGAAAATTTTTGAAATGATTAGAATATCCTTAATAGTTTGTGCTTCATCTAATATCTTGATCTGGATCTTTCTATTCAGTCTTAAGTTATTATTTTTGAGTCATGAACTTTACATTACTTGAACTTTATATTCTATCAAGAATTGTAATCAATTTTCTGGATATATCATGTTGGCAATTTGGACTTTGGATAATTAAGTTGAAAATCACTAAGATTTATTTTATCTTATTATTCTGATTATTTCTGTCCATTCATTATATATATCATTGTCATCATCCTCATGCTTATATTATGGTGAAAGTCATCTTTGGCCCGCAGTGAAAAGATGGACAGTTGATTATTGGTTTTACAGTTGTATATCTTTGGCTTACGTGTAAAGATGGACTGTTGATTATTAGTTTTACAGTTGTATATCTTTGGCTTACATGCAAAGATGGACTGTAGATTATTGGTTTTACAGTTGTATGTCTTTAGCTTACGTGCAAAGATGGACTGTTGATTATTGGTTTTACAGTTGTATGTCTTTGGCTCGTAGTGCAAAGATAGACTGTTGATTATAGACTTTATAATTGAATATCTTTGACCTAGAGTGCAAAAATAAATTTAATGGCATAATTATAAACATGAATTGTGATTTGATATAACCATGAGCTTCGTGTTTCAGGTAAAAACAGGTGGTGAAAGTTCTCTTTGTGTTGGGTACAACGAAGAACTGTTGATTAGTGTTGAAGGAATAAAATATTGATGATGAACTTTTAATTTGGAGAAGATAGTAGACATTATGTTCTACTTGACTTTTCTAATGGATTGTTGATTCCGCTACAATTATGGTTGAAACTTTTATCATCTACTATATGTTCTAAATATCTGATTTACTACTGATGAATGCTATTGATAATTTAATTATCTTAAGTCATGATATTCTTTATTGGGTTATTTTTGCTCACCATTTTGCTTCACCGCTCCTTTCAGGTAATAAAAGTGTAGCTGGGACTAGCAGAGATAACATGGGTATAAAGTGGTGTTTCGAATTAGTCGCAATCCTAATCAAGTTATGAAACGGTGTGACATAATAATTTTACTGAGAACTTAAAATGCGTGTGTCGTATTTTATACGTCATTTAATGTTTAATTTTGGTGAACAACAATAGGGTGAGGTGAACTCAAATTTGGAAGCGTAAAAAATGCACTCCATTAGAATGAGAAGAACATAAATCTTCTCGTGTTCCTTGAGGACTTGAAGTATTTACTGCTATATTTTATATGTCATTGTAATAATTTGAGTATGAATATTGTCGTATTATATACGTTACAATATTTGTATTGAAACTCACAGTATATGTTTTGTTGTATTTTACACGACAGTTTAATAGTTGTAATAGAAAAGTTTGCATCAGTAGTTGTATTTTTGGCGACCCAAGATGTAAGACCCCAAATTTTATGAAATAAAAGAATTCAATTTTTCTTATAATTACAATTCAGTAAATGGTTAAATTGATAACAAGTTAAAGTTAAGGGTAATATATGAAATTTTTTAAAATACGCAAGTGGTTATAAAATATTTATTGTTGTCGGGAAATATTTGTTTAGTCGTGGAATATTCTTTCTGTCGGGGAATATTCATACGACGGCGCAGCCATTTGTGGGCCCCATAACAGAATAACTGTCGGATGAAGAAAATGACAAATTTGAGTTTTTATAAATAACGACGTAGTTGTTACCGTTAACACTGTTGGAATACCTGGTGGTTAAAATACAGTAATACGCGTAGTTGCACAGTAGCACACGGTATTGCACAGTATTTTTTTCAATTATTGATTCTTACGTGAGAAGGCACTACTCAATAATTGTTACAGTAATTACTATTCAATATTTTATTTTATTGAATCAATAATTGCTGCGTTGATATTTTGTATTATTGTTGTTTCAATAATTATTGCTGCACTGTATTTTTCATTATCAGATCAATAATTCATATTATTTGAATAATATTATTAGATAACATTATTGGTAATATCTAGAAAGTTCTGTCTAAGGAGAGGTTTGGTCACCTAATTACGCGCCGGTAAGGAGAAATTCTTATTGGAAAGCCCCCTCATTCCTGGGAACGGCCTGGTTGTCATAAATGTGATTCTGTAATATTATCTGTGAATAATTAATTATTAATTCATATGATAAAGAAATATTTATTTTATGTGGATATAAATGAGGGATATATTTTTGTGGTTAAAAATGAAGGAGTTAATGTTGAGGTATTTTATCTGTATTTTTGTCGGAACGGAGGTATTAAAAATCAAATTAGGGTTTTTAAGATATTTTGCGAGAGTTATAATTTTTAATCCAACCGTTGGATCGTGCTAATATTTGGATATGTTATACATATATAAGTTGAGTATATGTCCACAAATTTTGAACCGTTAAAAATGATCGTATAATTTGTTATGAATTTTACGAGATGACTGGTTCAGAAATTGTTGAATTTTCGGAGTTAATCATTTTGGTGGAAAATTCTAGAATTGGTGAGCTCCACTCTTGGTTGGTGAAGAAATGTGTTGAGATTTTTATTCAAATGTGGTGGGTGGAAATAGTAGCAGGTAAAGCCATCAGGTTACAGGTTAAGTCTGCTTCGGCGTGCTAACATTTTCCTATAAATAGAGGGCTAAGTTAGAATTGAAAATCACACCAGAAATATAAGCTTTCTCTCTTTCTCTCTCTATATTATGAAGCATATTTTGTGAGTTTTTAGATACTTTGAGAGTTGATATTCAGTGCAAGGTTCCTTCGGCTTTACATTCCGGTCAGAAATACTGCTCTTTTGAGGTAAGGGATAGTAAGAGATTTTAAGGGTTGTTATGATTTTCAGTTTCGTAATTTTTCTGAACTTAAAAAATTTTGAAAAAATTTGAAATGATATTTTGATGAGTTTTCTTGATTGTGTCCAAAAATAGTGATTTTTGGATATATAGATTGAGAGTTATGAATTTTATAAGAAAAGACTATTTTAAAAGTAACCGCTTATAATTCCTTGTGGTTAACTTCAAAATTGATGAAATTTTTATTAGAAGTATATCTATATAATATCAGTGTACTCTGTGGATTTTGGAATTTTTGGATAAAGGTACAATTTATGATAAATGTCTAAATATTCGGCTGTTTTGGCTATATGAAAAATAGTAAATGAGTTTTAAAAATTCTGAGAAAAATATATGTTCAATATGGGACTATATTCTGCTAAATCCCAGAAAAGAAATATTTTTGGAACTGATTTGATATTTTTCATAAAAATGATCTAGTTATGAGTAAATGAATGAAATATGTTATGTGAAGTAAGAAAATTAGAAAATAAGATTGAGAATCCTATATGAGGTATATGCTGATTTTTTATGAGGATTTTAGTTATTGGTGATGAAATCTTATGAGTTTGGCATTTTAGAATGATTAAATGCATTATTTTAGTAAAGTGTAAACAATTAAAATAAATTATTTATAAATTTAAGAAATGTTATTCTTTCAATATCATTATACCAAAATATTGATATGAATTTTATTATGAAATTTTTACCTTTTTGTGTCGGGGTTACTATCCATGAGTTACTATTCATGAGTTACTATTCACGAGTTACTATTCACGGGTACTATTCATGACAAAAATTAGTTTTTTTTCTGACCAAATTATCGTTGGTTTATGATTGTTGCTCTTGAAAATAAATGCAGTTGTTGATCATATTTTTTTTATCATATATAACATTTTTATAACCCTGATGTTGACTTTCTCTTTCACTTGAGTGTAAAGATGGGTAAATTATTGGTATGATCGTGACTGAGGAATATCTTTGGTCTGTAGTGCAAAGATGAATTGTTAACTGGTATGATCATGACCATTGAATTTATAATTGAATATCTTTAGCTTAAGTGTAAAGATGAATTGATTAACATGGTTATAATTATTGTTTATATAAATTCTAAAATGATTATATATTTCTTTGAGATATGAATATATTTGGCCTGTAGTACAAATATGAACCGTTAAGGAATATCTTTGGCCCGTAGTGCAAAGATGGTTTGTTGATGAATAACTTTGGCCGTAGTGCGAAGATGGATTTATTAGCATGATTATGAACAGGAACTGTGATTTGGTATAACCATGATCTTTGATGTTTCAGGTAAAGACAGGTGATGAAAATATTCTTCGTCGTGGGTGCGAAGAAAAATTTAGAATCACAATTATGATTATGAGTTATTTATATGATTGTGGACCAGAACTATTGATTGATGTTACAAGGATAAAACATTGTTGATGGATTTTTAACATGGAAAAGATAATAGACTTTATAATCTATTTGACTCTTCTAATGGATTGCTTGTTCCGCTGCAACTATGGTTAAAAGTTTTATTATCTACCATATGTTCTAAATCTCTGATTTATTACTGATGAAGACTATTGATAATTTATTTATCTTTAGTCATGATATTCTTTACTGGGCTAGTTGTGCTCACCCTTTTGTTTCACAATTCCTTTCAGGTAATAAGAGTGTAGCTGGGTTGAGCGGGGGTAACAAGGGAATAGAACGGTGGTCATCATTTAGTAGTTATATTTGGTGAAAAAAATAGGGTGAGGCGAATCCAACGTTGGAAGGGTATTTTGTCACTATCATACAAGATGTCTAATGACATACATCCTCGTGTCATCATAAGACAGGATTGTGCTCATCCACTTGTTGAGTATCTTTACGAGCACTACCTATATAATCTTGGTGTTTGTTCGAAGTATAATTCTCAATTAGAGACAATAGAGATAATGATATGTCAAGAAAAGACTCACCATTGGGAAGAATATGATAGTAATCTTCTCGTTTTTTTTGGAGTCGTTACACAAGATGGGTTGTGTGGACCTATTTTGGGGGCGTCACAGTGTATCTCTCTAAATTGTCCCCAAAGACACCTGAAAAGAGAGATCGCACGAATCACTATCATTTATGTAATGAAATGTACGAGACCTAATGTTGATCAGTCATATTATGGAGAAGATCACTGTAAGACGGTGAAAAACATCCTAAAGTACTTAACCGGACTTAAGAATGTGTTTCTGATTTATGGTGGGTCTGAATAGAAACTAAAGGGCTATATAGAATTAAGTTTATCCAACTAATAACAAATTCACTTTAAGGTAAATGGTTATCTAAAATAGTGGTGCAATAAGTTGGAAAAGTTCCAAACAACAAAGAGTTACTGACTTAGTAATAAAGACAAAGTATATAGCTATAAATGAAGCTATAAAGTTGGTTGTTTGGATGAAAAGTTTATTACAGAACTAGTAATAGTTTATAAGTCTCATTTTGGATCCAAACATGTGTTGCGACACTTTCATTTGATTAGAAAAATCATTAAGAGAGGAGAAGTCACTATAGAGATAGTGGACTCTCAAAAATAACATTGTATATGCATTTATTGAAGCTTTATACAACAACAAGATGATCGTCACTTAGAAAATATGGGTATTAGATACCATGACGATTGCATGTAGGAGACTGAAAGTAGTATGCACGTAAGCCAATTATATTTGATATGATGTAGAATATACTTTGTAATCTTATTCATTTATTAATAGAAATAATTAGTTTATCAAAGGCATTTTACTTTATCTACATGGTTATGTTATATTAAATGTGAGAAACCTATAGTTTTGAACAATACTTTTAGAATCATGATGATGATCATGCTAATGAGATCTAAATTCTAGAGAGATATAAAATTAAAATTGTTCCTAATAGTTGGATCACTAAGAACGGGATTACTGATTCCGGATAGATTGGTACATACTTTACTTACTTTTAGGAAAATGATGATTGATCTCATAATCATTTGTGTGGAGACACTAAATCAATTATGTAGGTGCTTATTATAGAATAAGTTCACTGAACATGACTCGCTAAAGGAATACCTAATAGAGTTTTACTCACCTGTCAATAAGAATTCCTATAGTGATAGTAGTATAAGTGATCCTTGGACTTGAGATCATCATAGTATCTTATGTATGATGAGTTATGCTTTGACATGTCCTTTAAGACCATTAGGGTATAACAAATGGTATGATTACGTACAATAAGTTGTACATGGAGATAGATGAATGGTCAACAAAGAATCTACCTCTTCTAGTAAAAGGAGAGAATGTCCTATGTGATTCAATAAATGAAAACTCAGTAGTCTTTGACCAAATTAGCATAATAAAATTAGAAAAGTGTTTCTAATTTGCATTATTTAGAGTTGTGCATTTGAGAATCGAAATACATATAGTTAAATAAAATAAGATATGACAGTTATTCTGTAAGACCCCAACTTTTATAAATAAAGATGAATTTTCTATAAATATCATTTTTGAATATTATGGAGTTAATTTGATATAATGTTATAGTTGTGGGTAATATTTATAAATTTTGCAAAGTACGCAAGTTGTTATATGATATTCGATTGGTCGGGGAATATTCGTTTTAACAGGGAATATTCGTACAACGACACAATCATTAGTGGACCCTACAACGGAATTATTGTCGGATTGAGAAAACGACAAAAATATTTTATTAAAAATAACGGCGGAAGTTTTACCATTGATACTGTTGAACTACTCGGTAGTAAAAGTACAGTAATACGTGTGGTTGCATAGTAGCACACGGTATTGATTATTAATGCTTATGTGAGAAGTCACTCAATTTGATTCAATTATTGTTAGTTAATAATATGAATTATTTAGCGATAATGAAGTTTTATTTTATTCGTATTATTAACGTAATAAAATAGAAATATTTTTTTATATAAAACAGAATACTTTATTAAAGTTATTCTATAAATAGAATATATTATATTTAATTTAAAAGATTTTTCTTTAAATATGGACCGTCAGATTAAAGTAATCAATCTGGACCGTTCATGGATTAGTTACTACGCATTCTATTTTTCTATAAATAGCAGCGCATTCCTTCATTATTTCTTACGAATTCACTGAACTTTAGAGAGAGAAACTATAGAGAGAAGCTATAGAGAGAGAGAAGAAAAGTATTCTGCTACTTAACTACTTCCTTATTTCAGTTCTTCTTTAAAACGGTAAGGGGTGTTATTCTTTCTTATTCATGAAGAGAACTGTTGTTATTCCATTTCTTATTATTCTGTTAGAATAATCTGTATACGCGGTCTACCCTATACTTGGTGACATTCTTCTATTATTCTGTTGGAACATCCTGTCTGTGTGTTTTACACCGGACCTAGTTCCGTTTTTATTATTATTCTGTTGGAACATCCTGTCTGCGCGTTTACGCCGGACTTGGTTCCGTCTTGTTATTATTCTGTTGGAACATCCTGTCTGCGCGTTTACGCCGGACCTGGTTCCATTATTTATTATTCTGTCGGAATATCCTGTCTGTGCGTTTACGCCAGGCCTGGTTCCATTATTTATTATTCTGTCGGAATATCCTGTCTGTGCACTTACGCCGGACCTGGTTCCATTATTTATTATTCTGTTGGAATAACCTGTCTGTGCGGTCTATCGCATGCCGGGTGATTTCTTTTGTTATTCTATTCTTTATTATACTCAGTTGGTTAAGTTTTAACTTCTATACTCCATGAAATTAGTGGAATATCCTTGATAATTGCGGTTCATCCAATATCTTTTCATGAAAATATTCTTCTAAGCATTCTTGAATTTTACTCCACAAAGCAGTATCATGTTGACAATTTGGGCGTTGTTAATTTTTGGATAAATTAATTCTTGAACTTGTTTTATTGAATTCTTATATCATTGTCATCATCCTCATGTTTATAAAATGTTGAAAATCATCTGTGGCCTGTAGTGCATAGATGGACTTGGTATGATTATGACCAGGGATTATTCGGTATAATCATGACCGTAATGTTACAAATGTTGTGGTAAAAGTTCTCATTGGCCCGTAGTGCATTGATGAATAGTTGTTGGCATGATCATGACCATTAATGAATACACAAATATTCTTGGCCCGTAGTGCATGGATAATTGTGGTCGTGATACTAAAGAATATCCTTGGCCGTAGTGCAGGGGTGATTCGATGATGTGGATTATTTTGTTAAGCTGAGTCCCAGCGATAACAGTGTTGAAAAACCTTTTAAATCATAGAAGATAGTAGATTTTATTCTCTACTTGACTCTTTTAATGGATTGCTTGTTCCGCTGCAGTTAAACTTGATGTTCATTATATTTTATTAGTTTAACACTGTTGAAGGCTAATGATAATTTATTCTGCATTATCTTAGTCATAATATTTCTTACTGGGCTAGTTGAGCTCACCCTTTCTTTCACTGTTCTCTTCAAGAAATAAGAATATAGCTGGGACGAGTCGGGAAACGGAGTGATGGACCAGATGATAGTATTAGTAGTCCTCACTATTCTGTTAAATAGTGTAACAATAATTGTAATGAGGACTCCTTTTGAGTTTGTATAGTCTCTAGTAGACAATAATTGTATTCAAACTTATAGTTATGTTTTGTCGTATTGTACCCGACAGTTGTATTAATAAGTTGTATTTGTATTCTGTACCATGTATCTGACGACCCAAGATGGGTGATGTATACCTAATTTTGGGGGCGTCACATATTCCATGTCTTATATTTGATTGGGACATTGTATGGTAGAAGGATTGAATTGTACGGTAACTATTTGCTGAAATGTTCTTTTATAATTAAATGTTGAAATCTATATTATCTAGAAAGTCATTAATCGCTAAGGGGGCATACCCTTATTGCAGAATAAATACTATTTATTTAAATAAATTAAATGATTTAATTTGTTTATTTAAATAAGATTATAATTATTTTGATTGATTTATTCACAATTGGTTTAATATGGAGAACCTAAAGGGTCACACTGCAAAAGAAAAATATTTATTTAAGAAGTAAATGTCATAAATGTAATAATGAGCTAAGTATATTTAATTTATACTATAGTGATAGAATAAATTAAATAACTTAATATTTTAGAAATATTAAATATAAACTAATAAAAGGAGTCTTATTATTATTATTATTATTATTATTACTTTTATTATTATTTAGTTCCTAAATGGTTTAGGAATTAATTAATAAGAGTACTCTCCTATAAGTTCCTAATTAGATTAGAAATATAATTAAGGGAGTTTAATTAAAATAAAACCCTATTCCTAAATAGTTTAGAAGGGTTGTCTATATCTATAAATAAGAGAATTCTTATTATGGATTAAGTTTACACACACGTATTTTCAATAGTTGAGAGAGTACTCACATATTCTCTAGAGAGAGAAAATTAGGGTTTGCCAACACCCAACTTCTTGAATACGTATTATTCTTTGGTGGATCACCTCTAAAGACCAAACACTTGGGTGACTTGCATTGATCATTGGAATCTAATTGGTGGAATTCAAGGAGAATGCGAAGGAATTGGAGTTAAACTTGTACTAGAGAAAGCTTCGGTCTATAAGGGTATGATTCTTTATCTCCTTCTGTTAATTGATAATTGCGCATAAAGTATGATCATGATGATGGTTTGCAAAAATTTTAAAATCTGATTTTATCATGCTTCCGCTCTATTTATGCAATTTGATTGTATTCTCGCGTATATTACAAGCCTAACACTTCTCCCATTGTTAGTGTTCTTTAATCGCGTCACCGCTCGTCAATTGAAAAGATTTGCTTCTAAGTTTTCTAATCACCAAGCATGTGTATAGGTTATTCTTCTTTTATTTCTTTACACGAATTTCATATGTTTGTATGTTTTAGTATTGAATTATTTGGTGTATGAGATAATAGGTTTAAAGATTTTTGGATTTCTAGAATCCATTTGAAGATGATGAAGATAAAAAAATTATAATTTTTTATTTATTTATAACGCATTTATACATAAAAAATTATAATTTTTTATTATAATTATATTTATTTTTTAAATGTTTTATACGTTCAAACATAAAATATATACGGTCAACTGTAATTATACGCACGTGCGCAGAATACATAACCACTGGTAGTTTTTTGGGACAAATTTTTTATAAGGGTGCGTATCGGGAAGAAATTGGTACTTTGAGTAGTGAAATGAGTGTTTTTAAATTTGAGAGTACAAAGTGTAAAATGATGTATATTTCGGGGTCAGATGTGCATGACGTTCCTATGCTTTTCACGGAATTTACATCACCATTAAAGTTTCATGGGCTAGTCAATCAACCAAGCCTTGAATAAAGGGCTAGTCAATCAACCATATTCCTGACGTTATTTGGATGATGCGATAACTGATGCACCTCTGGCGTTTTTATCATGCGCACCCATGATAAATTTCTTCTTATGGCAGATCCACCTTAGGGTAGAGGGCTCAATTGACCGTAATGAATTTTCAAGGGTCAATTTGTATTCCTCTCTTTACTATCCATATCAAGTGTTTACTTAAAAAATTAATAAATATCTAAAATTTATACACATTTTACTCTTTCCTTTTCAGATATCTAGTCAAAATGTTCTTAACAAAAAAAAATTCTTGAAAGCATATTATAATTTTTATTTTTATAATTTCACAAATTTAGTAATTGTTTGTGGATTTTTGCAATTGTTTAAAATGAGGCTATCATGATATTTTTGCAACAACTTCGACCTATAAAAAAAATTAAAAAATTCAATGATGAATGAATGAATGATTGTTTAGTAATTTACATTTTTAAACATGATATTTTTGTAATCTATTAAAAATGAGACTATCATGTAACATTTTCAAGTTATGGAGTATCGAAAAATATTATTGTAAATAATATATAAGCATTATTTAATTTTGTGATTTATTATATTATATTTTTATTTTTTATTGAGATTTTTTTTTTAAAATTTGACCCCACTGAACTAGGGGCTAGATTTGCCTATGAGTCTTGTACTTGTATGGCCTTGTTTCCCGTTTATTGATTATCCAAGACCCATGGCATTTTTGTTGCATGAGCTTTTTATTTGCGTTTTTTGGAGGAATAACCTTTATGGCGCTTTTTTGAGTATTCAATTCCATAGCGTTTTTTGCTCACGGGACTATGGCGCTAATTAATTGGGGCGCTTTTTATTGCTTGGCGCTTTTCTTTTCTTTTAGGCCAAAGTTTCATGACTTTTTTATATATAAATCACCCTTGGTGTTTTTATTGGGAGCTGTCGGCACTTGAATTATTAATTTTTTTTATCAAGCACTCACGACACTTTTCCTCCATATAATGCCCATGGCGTTTAATTTGATGTCGTCTTTTATCACATGTAACCATGACACTAAATTTTTTCCTTAATTATATTCCTTGGCGCATCATGATTGTTGGGTCATGATATTTCTCATATTGAACCCTACGAATTGGTCTTGTTCATTTAATTAGTCCATTGGATCTCTTTTGTTGGGTCGTGGAGTTATTGGACTTAATCCCTACGTCATCTCTCCTTAACATTGAACCGGACCCATAGGCTAACCCATTAAATCTTTTTATATCTAAGCCTTTGACTGGTAATGATGAAAAAGAAAAGCAGTTGACTCAAAGTCTGCAGATCATTAATGTGGATGAGATTTTATCCAGCCGGCGGCAGGTACAGTGGAAAAAAGGTGACAACCTGCATGCACACGGCTGAGACCATAGAGGAGTGGGGGGCTGTGTCAGCTTGGGGTTGGTGGCACAAAAAATCGAGCATGAGAGTATAACCAAGCAAGGGAGGCTTCTAACAGGAGGTACGCACACATTTTATCTCTCTCTAGACGTTAGACATTTTACATCCTCCATTGTTAACCCTTGTGACCGCTTGTACTTACTCTTACGCCGGAGCTATCCCCCGACGGTCCAGCCGTCAAGCTTTGTGTGTTGATCGTGTTTACTGTGCAGGATCGGGACGTCTTACGTGATTGGGACGTGGTAGGAGATCTTGGCGTTAACATTGGCGCTAGAAGGAGGGCTAAGTTCTAGTGTTCAAGAGCTTTCAATCACAAATATTTATTTGTTCTACGTTTTCAAAGATGGGGAAGAGTAGAGCAGATACACCTGAAGGACAATCAATGACTGTCGGTGATTGACCACCACGAGTTTCTGCTAAAAGATCGTTTGGGACCTACATTAAGTGTTCATGCCAGCACAGCGTCTAAACGTTCGCATGGAGATTCTCGTCCCAGGGCTGTGGGCAAGGCCAAGAGAAAGCTAATTTTTACAGTAAAAAAAGAGTTCAGTCGCGGCCTGAAGCGAAAAGAAGATAAAAGAGCCTCCCGACTGGCTAAGATGGCAAACGAAACCGATAGAGCCATGGAGGCACTCATAAAGCAACGTCAGGATATAACTGAGCAAATGGCCCGAGTAGCAGAGTTGAGAGATGAGGAGTCCAGTTATGTTCAGTCCGAAGAGCGAAGACATAGGAGTGGGAAGGAACCTGCTCATTCGGAGCGGGGGTCTCGGGGCCAACATCGAGAAAGGAGAAGATCAAGAAGCTCTACTCCTCGGAGGTCGAAGCAGATGCAGCATCCTGCCGAATCTAGAGAACAGAGTCGAAGTGAACGGAAGGGACGATCCCGAGATCGCACTCCCGAGAACACGAAGAGGGCTTGTTGTTGCGCATTCTCACCATAGTCACCGGACTCAGAGACGAAGCAGATCCAGGGGTCGCACACCCGAAAGTCCACCTAGGGTACTTCGCTCTGGAGACCGTCATCATAAAAGTCCTTCGAAGATTGGGGGTATTGTGGCTAAGGACCGATCTGCTCAAAAAAGGAGGGAGTCATCGGAGAAAGAAGTTTCATCACAACCAGAAGGAGTAGAATATCTGGTAAAAGAGCTGAAGGCGCTCCAGAAGCAGTTAGCCGAGGTCTAACAGGTGAAGGATACTCCGGGAAAGAAAGCATCCCCATTTTCCTCAGATATTCTTAAGGAGAAGGCAGACACCACCAAGAAGTTGCCTCACATGGAAAGTTATGATGGTTCGGGAGATCCTTATGACCATAGCCAAGCATTTGACCGGTTAATGGATTATTACGATTTTACTGATGCTGTTAAATGTCACATGTTTGTTACGACGTTGAGAAAAGATGCGAGACAGTGGATGGGGACTCTGCCTGCAGATTCAATTTCATCATGGTCCGAGCTCTGCGACAAATTCCATGCTCGTTTTGGGAGTAACCGAAGAAGAGGGAAGCCCACGGGTTCTTTGGCACAGGTCAGACAGTACACCAATGAGTCGTTGGGTCAGTATGTGAAGAGGTTCCGAGAAGCCGTCGGTCAGGTGTCAGATTTGAATGATCTCCAAGCTGTGGGATTTTTCAGAATGGTTTAGACCTGGTAAAGTCCGAGAAGTTAGTAAAGAAGCTGATGTTCAATCATCCGAAGAGCCTGGCGGAGGCGTTCGACAAGGCAGAAGGTTATATTATTGTGGAGGAGGCTATGAACAGCCTGAAGAGTCCCTCTTCGGATCAGATGAAGGAGGCAGATATTCCTAAGACCCAAAGTGATCAGAAGAAGACGGGGGGGGGGTATAATGATCGGTCAGAAGGCAGTTCGAAGAAGTATAACAGCTCATGGCGACAAGGAAATAGTCGTCCACCTACTTCTGCCTCGAAGGTGAATAAGGTGTATACCAAACTGAACACATACAGGTCGGTAATTTTAGACCAGATCAGAAACCAACCAATCTTCGAGCCACCTCGTGACAATTATAGGACAGGGCAAGGCAACTCTCGGAAGTATTGTGGCTATCATCAAGCTGCAGGCCATGATACTAACGAATGTTGCAACCTGAAGGATTTTGTGGAAAAGAAAATTCAGAGCGGTTTGCTGGTTCAATATGTGGCCGGGAGGGATCGAGGAGATCAGCAGAATGTCAACCGTACTGTTCAGACGGTTCAAGTGGTTCCACCCGCTCAAACTGCTCCAATACCACCGTCGAGGCACGTCGTTGATGTCATAACCGGCGGGACATCCGGGAAGATAGTAGGGAAGAAAAGGAGAGGATATCTGGATTCAGTCATGTCTGTGGCGAGTGCTCCCCCGAAGGCCGACAGGGTATTTCCAGGAACTGTTATATCCTTTACCGATGCAGATTATCCTTCAGAGCCCATTGACCCACATGAAGGAGCATTAGTGATTACTGCACAGGTGGGCTCGGTAGACATGAGGCGTATGATGATAGACAACGGGTCTTCGGTGGACATTCTGTATGCCCATGCTTATCATAGGATGCATCTCGATGGACGAAAGATGGAGATTGGGCAGGAGGCTCCTTTGTACGGTTTTAGCAATGATCCAGTCAGGGTTGCAGGCACTATTGAACTCCCAGTGATCTTCGGGACAGCCCCTCAGCAGGTAGAAATAACATATAAATTTTATGTTGTGCATGTAGATTCGGCTTACAACGCCATACTGGGAAGACCCACCTTGATGACTCTCCAAGTAGTGACTTCCATCCCTCATTTTAAAATCAAGTTCCCTACGGCACATGGAGTGGGGGAGGTAGCAGGGGATTTGGATGTGGCCCGACGCTGTTATCGGAATGCTGTCATTTCCTCAGGAGTAGGGGTCAGCAAGCAGAAACAAACCATGGCAATTGAGATCGAGCCCTTTACTGAAAGTAGTTCGGAGCCGTTGGTTATTCCCACAGGAGAGACAGAAGTGATCGAGCTGGTCCTTGGAAAGAAGGACAAGACAGTGAAGATTGGTTCAGGTTTGCCAGAACCTCTCCGGACGAATCTTATGGAACTTCTTCGCTGTTATGCGGATATCTTTGCATGGGAGCCACATGACATGCCTGGGATCAGTCGAAATATTGCCGAGCATTGGCTGGATGTGGATCCATTAAAGAAGCCAGTTCGGCAGAAGAGGCGGATCTTTGCACCTGAACGACAAAGGATCATTGATGAAGAGATTGCGAAGCTGATAGCTGCTGACTTCATCTTTGAGATAGACTATCCGGAGTGGATGGCAAATGTAGTGTTGGTACAGAAGCAGAATGGGAAATGGCGGGTTTGCATCGACTACACCGACCTGAATAAAGCTTGTCCGAAGGACTTCTATCCTTTACCCCATATTGACCAACTTATTGATGCGACTTCGGGGTATGCACTGCTAAGCTTTATGGATGCTTTTTTAGGTTATCACCAAATTTTCATGTGTGAGGAGGACATTCCAAAGACAACATTCATCACACACCGTTCGGTGTACGCCTATAAGAAGATGACCTTCGGCCTGATTAATGCTAGAGCCACTTACCAGAGAATGATGAATTTTGTCTTCCAGAAGCAGCTGGGAAGGAACATGGAGGTGTATGTAGATGATATGATTGTGAAGAGCACGACGACTCAGAAGCATTTAGATGATCTGGAGGAATGCTTTCAGACAGTCTGCCATCGCAAGTTGAGGCTCAATCCTACAAAGTGTACCTTCGGACTCGGTGCAGGGAAATTCCTGGGTTATCTGGTCAGTCAGAGGGGCATTGAAGCCAATCCGGAGAAGATCCAGGCTATTCTAGACATGAAGACTCCCCAGTCATTCAAAGACGTTCAACGTCTGACCGGTAGGATTGCAGCCTTAAGGAGGTTCATGCCCAAATCTGCAGAGAGATGCTTACCATTCTTCTACACATTAAAGGGACCGAAGAACGCAAAGACATTTCAATGGACTTCGGAGTGTGAAGATGCCTTCCAAGGCATAAAGACCTATCTGTCTTCTGCTCCCCTATTGGTGAAGCCTACCCCAACAGAAACCTTGTATTTGTACCTTGCGGCGAGTTCGTTAGTGGTTGGAGCAGTGCTGGTTCGGGAGGTCTATGGAAAGCAGCATTCGGTCTATTATGTCAGCCATGTCCTAAGAGATGCTGAAACCATGTATCCAAATATTGAAAAATCTACTTTTGCTTTAGTAATTGCTAGCCGAAAACTTCGGTAATATTTTCAAGGCAGGCTCCTGATCGTCTACACGGATCAACCACTAAAGAAGGTGATGGGTAAACCAGAAGTTTCGGGGAGGTTAGCAGCATGGACCATGGAATTGTCCCAATTTTTCATTGAGTATCATCCCTGAACCGCTATCAAGGGACAAGCTTTGGCCGATTTTATGGTGGAATGTTCATTCACCAAAGCAGATGCTGAGTTACCAGAGGCTGAGACATCTGATCGAGCTATTGCAGTTCTTCAGCACGGTCAGAATGCTTGGACACTGTATGTAGATGGGTCTTCTACGGTGGATGTCAGTGGAGCAGGGATTATCTTGACAAGTCCGGAGGGATTCAAGGTACAACAAGCCATTAGATTCGGATTTAAGGCTACAAACAACGAGGCCGAATATGAAGCGGTGTTGGCTGGAGTTCGGCTGGCGAAAAGTCTAGAAGTGCAGAGGCTGATTATTTATAGTGACTCTCAGCTAGTCGTCAAGCAGCTATCAGGAGATTATGAGGCTCGTGGTACAAAGATGATCAAATATTTGGCGGAGTTGAAAGATCGACTTCAACACTTTATCTCTTATGAGTTTCAAGGCATCGAGCGTAACGACAACTCTATCGCCGATGCATTGTCAAAGTTAGCCACCACGGATGCTGTTATTTTCAATGGGACAGTCTATTTGGAGGTCTTGCAACACCCGAGTATCCAACACGAAGCAGTGATGTGCATCGAGAGATCTAACTGTTGGATGACTCCCTACATCGAATATTTGGCAGATGGCGTCCTCCCCTCGGATCAGATGCTAGCGAAGAAGATCAAGTACAAGAGTGCCAACTTCATTCTTATTGATGGGGATCTCTTTCGAAGGGCATTTTCGTCGCCATTATTGAAGTGCCTGGTTCCATCTAAAGCTGAGTATGCCCTTTGGGAGGTTCATGAAGGCATCTGCGGCGATCATATGGCTGCTAAATCGCTGCATACAAAGTTCTTCGGCAGGGGTACTACTGGCCGACAATCTTCAAGGAAGCTACCGAATATGTGAAGAAGTGTGATAAGTGTCAACTTAATAGCCTGATCCCACATCAGCCACCAGAAGAGCTATATTCGATATTGTCTCCTATACCCTTTGCTGTCTGGGGGGTTGATATACTAGGGCCGTTGCCAAAAGCTAAAGGACAGGTCAGTTTTGTCATAGTTACTATTGATTACATGACCAAATGGGTAGAGGCGAAACCACTTCGGCTGATAACGGAACAGGAGTGTCTAAAGTTTATGAAAGAATCCGTAGTGTTTCGCTTCGAAATTCCTAAAGTGGTGATATCAGACAACGGACGCCAGTTTGTGGGATCGAAATTTGAAGGATTTTTGAAAGAATTAGGGGTCCAGCACAGGAAGACTTCGGTGGCTCATCCATAATCAAATGGGCAGGTCGAGGTGACTAACAGAACACTGTTGAACGGGATCAAGCGCAGATTGGACGAAGCCAAAGGAAGATGGCCAGAAGAGCTGCTCAGTGTATTGTGGGCTTACCGAACTACACCGAGGACTACGACAGGGGATTCACCTTTTCGATTGGCCTATAGTACTGATGTCTTAGTCCCAGTCGAAATTAGATCTCCAAGTCTTCGCGTTAGTCAATTCAGAGAAATCTACAATGACGAAGGACTAAAAGCCAACTTGGATGTGTTAGAAGAAGTCAGAGAAGTGGCTTTGATCAAATTAGCAGCCTACCAGAGGAGAGTTGCCAAGCATTACAACAAAGGGGTAAAGCTCCGAAGGTTTGAAGTGGGAGACTTCGTTCTCAGAGAAGCCGAAGCATCAACACCACAGAACACGGGGAAGCTAATGCTGAATTGGGAAGGACCGTATGAAGTAACTGAAGTACCAAAGCCCGGGATGTACCGACTAAAGGCATTGGATGGATCCGAAATAAAGAACACTTTGCACGCTGGTAGACTCCGAAAATACTTTCAGTAGAGATCGAGTCAGTTTTCCGGAAGTCTGTACATAACCGTCCATCATCAATAAAAAGTCATTTTTTCACAACTGATCCTCTTCTTACTTGACCTAAGGCCACAATGGTGTAAGGAGGTATGGTAGGACTCATTGGCCATTCGATGGTAGCCCAATTATTTGTTGCCCTGCGTGGTAGACAAATCCTGGATCCTATATTGTTTTTACCAAGGGTGGTAAATCAATGGTCACCGAAGTAAGGAGGTATGGTAGGACTCGCTGGCCATTCGATGGTAGCCCAATTATTTGTTGCCCCGTGTGGTAGACAAATCCTGGATCCTTATACACTTGTTCTACCCCGAGTGGTAAACAAGATCTTAATGGTGCAAGGAAGATCAGCCGAATTCACCTCACACATGACTTCTCTCACACTTCGGAAATGATAATTTAAAAGTAAGTGCATTCAGGTTCATTAATGTTGAATTATTGACAAGAAACGAAGTAAACAGAAGACATAGTAAAGAAAGTTAAAATTTCATTAAACACTTGAACAAATCTACTTAAATTTGTTTACAAAATTTCTACACAAAAGGTCAGAAGTAGCAAGATCCTATTTATACATCACTTTCAAAATCTAGCAAGGCCGGATCTAATTGGGCTGCCACCAGCTTTTCCTTGCATTGACCTCGGCAATCTTCGAATCCTTCGTAATAGACTTTCATAACTTCTGCACCGAGCTCATCAGAAGTCCGATAATCCTCCTGAATTTGCTTGCGCACTTCTTCAGTCAGAGGAGGATCTCGTTCCTGGAGTGCCTTGATCTCGCCACGAAGTTCACGACGTTTAGCCTTATATGCCTTCCTATCATCCCTAGCCTTCGCCTGAACTTCGTTAAGTCGAACCGACAAATCTCGATGTGTTGCAACGATCTCTTCATTCTTATTTTTCAGAGCTTCAGTCTCTGCAGCTAAGTGGACGTTCATATCAGCCAATTTTTGCTCACTGGCCTTTGACGCCTTCAGCTTTTCTCTGGTCGAGCTCAGCACATCGAAAGTATCCTTCAGACCCCCCTTAGTTTGGGCCAACTCCCTCTGAAGGTCTTCATTGGCTTGGAAAACCGATTCACGTTCCTCTCTCTCCCGAGTCAGTGTGGCCTTCAGCATATTGATCTCCCTCTTCAGGGTCTCTTCATCGGACTCGGCATTTATATGTCTGAAACGTAAACGCCCGAAGACTGCATTCGCCTGCACATGTTCGACAACATCTAGTCAGTTCCAGATGTTTACACAAGAAAAGAAATATTCAACCAAGAAAATTACAACTTACCTTTGCCAGATAACTCATGCCTTCGTCAAGAAAATTCCCGTTCGTGTGGTTTTCGAATCGGTGATCATCGGTCTCCTGAACGAAGGCCTCGAAGAGCTGGAATGGAAAATTGGCATTGAACTGTGGCCACAAGGTCGGCGCCCCGGTAGCCTCATCATGGAATGTCCTTGGGGGGGCCTTTGGGAAGGGGACGTAGGTTGGTCACGGGCGATAGAAGGATCCATGTGGACGTTTTCGGTAGAAGAAGATTGAGCTGGGGTAGTGTCCCGAACTGGTATTGGAACGGGTTCTGAGATAGGAGGGCTATCTGAAGGCTGTTTTCTTTTTCGAGAGGGTGTTGCAGTGACATCCATTGGTCCTTCCTCATTAACTGATTGAATATTCACTGGAAGTTTCGGGGGAAGAACCTGGGAAGGAGGTACCCTGAGCTCATCGGGAGTCAAGGGGACAACCTTGGTCTTCAGCTTTTTTATTCGAAGGGCCTGTCTGCGATCGCCTACAGGAAGATCAAGTAGGCTCCTTCGAACGATTGTTTCTGCAGCTGACGGTGTGGGGTCAGCAGCCGGTGGTGTTGGTTCAGTGACTGGTAGTGGTAAGCCCGCGGTTGGCGGTATTGATTCGGTGACAGATGGGGGTATCGGGTTGGCGTTTGGTTCCGATTGAGAAAAGCCTTCGGAATCGGATGGCATGGAGATCTGTTTAGGCTTTCGAGCAGCCTGCTTCCTTTGGCGTGGCTTGAGTTGTATTTTCGATAAAACGGGCTCTTCGTCTTCTGGTTCAAGGGTCTGAGTTTCAACGTGGATTTGAGGCACCTTGGTAGGTGGTTTGAATTGGGAAGAGGTTTCCGGTTGTGAAGATTCAGCACCCACCCTTGCTGACTTTCTAGCTACATCATCTTCGGGTGGAAATTCCTGTTGGGAGGATTCGGCAGTAACTTCTATAGATTTGTCAGCCAAAAAATCCTCTAACTCCCTCACCTCCGAAGACGTTGGTTTGATCAAAGTTACTGCAGAAAATTAACAGTTTCACATCAAATCCTTTACCACAGCAATTTCTAAAATAATGATAAAATAAATCCGTACTTACATTTGTGGTCGTACAACCACGCTTGCTTAGACAAAAGTCCGAATTTCCATTTCTCTTTTGGGAAATTGTCAAAGAGATCCACCATTTCAACTATGCGTTCTTCTGAAATGTCACCAAAGTCGGCAGATATTTTCTCATCAGTGGCCCAATCCAGAACAGTAGCAATTTCGGGTCCCTTGACAAAAAACCATTTCTCATTCCATCCTTTGTTGCTAGAGGGGGTAGTTACCAGCGAACGCCTTTCGAATTTTTCACCCGTCTTCGGCGCCTGCTTACCTATAACCTTAAACCCCTTCTCACGAGACTGACTGATCTTGTACACAGTGAAAAAGAAATCGATGGTAGGATCGACTCCACCTTCATGGCAGAATGCAATGAAGGCTAAGATGTGTATGTAAGAGTTCGGTACCAATTGGGCGAACTCGACACCGACAAATCCTAGGATGGTTAGCAGAAATGGATGAAGAGGAAATCTGACCCCTTTCTCGAGAATGGTCGCAGCGACTGCCGTCCATCCCTCTGGTCTTTGAAACATCTTTTCCTCAGCCCTAGGAACCCTCACCAGATGAGTATCCGGAATATGGCATCGATCCCGAATCCTCTGTAATTCCTTTTCAGTAATGGTCGATGGAGTGTTGGCATGGGTGAAGAATTCCTTGCTCCTGAAGAATTCGGAGGGAGTAAGGCGAGGTTTAGGAGGCATGTTCTTTTTGTTGGGAGCAACGGTTTGGGGATTAGAGCTTGAAGCCTCTTTGCTAGGACTTGGATTAGGTGGGACGGTTGTCATGAGATTCGCTCGGATTGAAGAACTTCGTTCAGAATTTTGAGAAGCCATTGTTGACGATTTGCAGAGGGAAGAAAGAAAGTTCGGAAGAGAAGAAGAAAACTCAAAAGTCCAAAAATTTGAATTGGCAGGTAAAACTGTCAAATTTGATAAAGTTTATCTTTTATACTGACGATTACGCAGCAATCGAGGGCGGCTCATTAAATGAACAGTCATGATTATGAATTTGAAAAGTTGCGTCCGGTTTGAGCTTTAGATATTTAGCAGTTTAGACTTTCCTTTTGGGCTTCCAGTTTTAATCCCTCTTTTCAGCCTGTTTTCGTCTTTAATCATTTGGGCCTCGGTAAAATCTAATTTGGGTTTATTTTAACCACTTGTAGTTTCTCATTAAATATCCTATTTAATAGAAAACTAGGGGGCAATGTTGGGTTATGATATTTCTCCTATTGGGCCCTACGAATTGGGCTTGTTCACTTAATTAGTCCCTTGGATCTCTTTTGTTGGGTCGTGGAGTTATTGAGCCTAATCCCTACGTCATCTCTCCTTAACATTGAACCGGGCCCATAGGCTAACCCATTAAATCTTTTTATATCTAAGCCTTTGACTGGTAATGATGAAAAAGAAGAGCAGTTGACTTAAAGTCTGCAGATCATTAATGTGGATGAGATTTTATCCAGCCGACGGCAGGTACAGTGGAAAAAAGGTGACAACCTGCATGCACACGGCTGAGACCATAAAGGAGTGGGGGGCTGTGTCAGCTTGGGGTTGGTGGCACAAAAAACCGAGCATGAGAGTATAACCAAGCAAGAGAGACTTCTAACAGAAGGCACGCACACATTTTATCTCTCTCTAGACGTTAGACATTTTACATCATCCATTGTTAACCCTTGTGACCGCCTGTACTTACTCTTACGCCGGAGCTATCCCCCGACGGTCCAGCCGTCAAACTTTGTGTGTTAATCGTGTTTACTATACAGGATCAGGACGTCTTACGTGATTGGGACGTGGCAGGAGATCTTGACGTTAACAATGATCCTTTCCTTTCTTTTCATAGAAGTTATTTCTCGTATGCTTATCCAAGGCCTTGAATTGGCTTAGCTTGAAAAGTCAGAAGCCATGTATTCTTGGAGTCATTTAACGTGGGGAATAACCATGACATTTTTTTAATACCCATGTCATTATTCGCTTTAGCGCCATGGCTTCTTCCTTGACATTTGTTTATCCATAGTTCTTTTCTGGCTAACGACCATGACGTTTTATGACCTCATTGGGCCCATGACGTTAACGCGCCGGTGTGATCCCCCTGTAATGGCTTGCTATTTGGTTTCTTCAATGCCCATGGCGTTAATTTACGACGTACTGCGCCTCCAAGGTGCTTTTTGTTCACATAGCCTCCAAGGCGTTTTTATAGTGCGACCTCGACATTGAAAGACCCCTTATGGTTCTAGTTCAGTACTTCATCTATTTGGTTTATGACTCATATTTATCTATATGGATGTTTTACTTAGCTTTATGGGAATCGTCTCTTTGTTATTTATGAACTTATTAGGATCAGAAGCAATCTCTTAGTTAACAAACTTAAGTTGAGAAAAAACTTTTCTTTTATTACTGAATATATAATGACCTTAAATGTTTACATAACTTGAATCGACCCTTTGGGTTATGACTTTAATATGACTTATTCATTGTTGATTGGCTTTGCCTAACTTACTATTAGCAAATTTATGCAAATATACGCGATCAACTAGTAATATATTGAGAATAAGAGTATCGTTCTTATAGAGATTATGTGTAAATAACTAATTATGTATTAAATTAATTTTAATAGACAAATATTTTAAATTGTTGTAATTAAAAACTAATTAACTATTCACTAACTACCACGAATTGATTACAGATTAAAAGACTTAAGATTACAATTTTCTTTGATGCTTTGCTTCAATTAAATCACTTCCCAAGAACTCATCAGTATTTATAAGCATCTTTCGATGATCATATGAACAAATCTTCCTAAATCCACAAAAGATAGAATTGGAAAGAACATCCTAGATAATTAACTCACTATATCTCTATGTGAATTCGAATTAAAATTAATTTAAACTCAGGTTCTCATAAGATTACATGAGCCATATATATATATATACGGAGAGACTTTAAAGCGAACCTTAAAGAGCGAACCAAAGACGAACCGTCGTCTTTGGTGTCTATGGCGACGGTTCGACCCGTCGCCAAAGACTACATTGCTATGGCGACGGATCGAACCGTCGCCATAGACACCAAAGACGATGGTTCGTCTTTGGTTCGCTCTTTAAGGTTCGCTTTAGAGACGGACCGTATATATATATATATATATATATATATATATATATATATATATATATATATATATATATATATATATACACACACACACACACACACGCACACGCACACACACAAATTATGAATTTCAACTTAAGCAGAAAACACAGTCATTTGCTATTATATCCAAGTCTAAACTTATAATCCATCTCTCAATTTCATATATATTACCACGCTAATTGTTGATTGTTGATTAGGCAATTAAGCAATTAAAGTATAAAATTTAATAGACAATCAAATTATAATAAACAATAATTAACAAAGAAGCAAATTAATTTAACTACACATTACGTTCCATTATAATCTTAAATTGAAAATTAGTTCATCATGAAATTTGAAATTCAGATAAGGCACACTTAGAAGGGGGGTTGAATAAGTGTGGGAACAAACTATGATCAATTTTTGAACTTAAACCAAACTGCTGAATTCAACGTACTATATTAATGAATGCAGCTTGCTGAATAAATATGGCCTACTAAATTAAGTCTTTGATTTTATTGTTTAATGAAAATAACTTGCTGAATTTATAACTTTGTGAAAATGCTTGGTGTAAATAAATTTTCATAAGATAAAGAAAATATCCAAATTTTAATTATCAATATAATTAAATAGCTTTTGTGGGCAAATAAAGTAAAGCAAGTAATAAAATGAAACCAAGATTTTTTACGTGGTTCAACTATTACCCTCTATAATAATAGCCTAGTTCGCGTCCAATACCAACTAGTATTGAAGACTCATTTTATTTCTTTAAATCGACTTTTCTTACAAAACAGATTCTTTCAAAACTTGAATTACAAAAATTCACTTGAGCACTTTTACTCCTTGTGAACCAATGCATTCCTTAAGCACATATGCTTCCTTGAACCTGTTTGTAAACAAATCTTAATCCATCCGAATTAAATACCTTTAGTTAACACTTAGTCTAAATAAAAAAATTATAAATATAGAGGTCTAATGATCAAAGTAAATAATCAATTTAACAATGCAAGACTCAACTAATGTATGTAATGATCAAAGAGTAAAGAGATATTACCAATTTAAAACTCACGAAAATTTATTAAAAAACAATTTGAATATTAATTGTACATCAGCTTGTATAATTGTACCAAGAATAAAATGGCTTTCAATGTATAATAGTGCAGGATAATTCGTGTGTTGTAAATTGATAACTCAATTGAATTTATAGCCCAAAGAAAATAATACCGTTGTAAACAAATAAGTCCCGTTGAAAAAATAAGATCATGATAATATTATATAACAGATACCCAAGTCAGATAATATATTTTGCAAGTCAGATAATATATTTTGCTTGACTCCTTAAAAATATCCCATCTAATTTCTGTTAGAAACTAATCAAAAAGATAAATCATATAACCAGTAAAACTCAATCCGTGAAAATCTCTTGACTAAGTCAGATATTTGAAAAGTCGACCCACTTGAGTAATTTGAGAGCAATCATGACTCCTTATACAAACTGCCGTCACAAGTAATCACAACAACTTCCAAGATTTTATCATTTAAGAAATATGCACAATTACAACAACTCTGATACTCATTAATCCACCTTACACCTGTAGCATACAAACTTATAGAATTAGGACTATCTCGAATAACAGAGAAATAAGCAACATATGATATGGCAGTATCCAACTAATTTTACAAATCACGGATAATAAAGTCAGTTTATATTTTTCGATTTGAATTCCCTCCCAATTTTAAGCATGTATAAAATATTTATCATATTAAATACACATAAAATATTCTAGAGCCTTAATTTGAAAAATCAAATATTTACAATGACCTTACATTAAATCTTAGGACACAAATGTCTTCAAAATCTTTGAACAAATCATCAATGATCCATTTTTCTGGAACTTAACAATAAACGATTTAGTACAAAACTCAAGTCATCATCAAAACAATAAAGTTAGAATATTAACAAGTCAACATTCTCCTCCTTTTAGATGATGACAACACCAAAAATTATATCTCCACCTAAATCCATGCACATATATAAAAACTATATTTCAGACATAAATAAAATCAAATTACCCATCATGCCTCCTGTTTAAGTATTATTCATAACCTACAGACATGATAATTTTAACAAATACTAAACATGAATCAAACCTAGCAAATTATCCCCAAAGTTTTATCAAAAAGTCTGGTGCATCAAAAGTATAGTGTAGTGCAGGTGCAGGAATCTTAAAACATAACAAAAATCTTAAAAATAGTCTTCTTAAAAAACAAGTAGCAAAGCAGCAAAACAACCAGCCAGCCAGAACAATCAGTCAGTCCCCAATGTCTCTTCCCCTTTGTCATCACTCAAAAAGCATAGAAAATAAATCAATATCTTCAACATGTGCTATGTTTGGAGTACGGCGAGTAAAATAGGGACGATGAAGAATGCGATGAAGTCTTTCTTCAAAGGACAAAGTATCAGCAAAACAAGGGGGACGAAAAATAAAAGTAGCATTGGGAAGAGGAAGATCCATAAAATCACCAACATATTCGGCCATCCAATTGCATCGAGGCCATTCAGGAATAGGTGAATATTCCCTTTGAAAATGCAACTTCTGACCAACATCATTAAATCGTGTAGCCATAAAATCAGCGAACTCACCAATTTGATAACTGACAAACTTCATTTATTGACTTAGTTGGCATGAATTCCTATTGATCTTTCGTTGTAGGGGTTCAACCATCGCCACTATTTGTAATTCAAAGCCAGCCTGTAAATTAATGAATTCATCTTCCATTCGCGAAAAACACTGCTGTAAATCATTTGCCCGTATGGGCAGCTTACCTTTTTCTAAGACACTAATTCTGTGTTTGATATCAACAATATCAGTCTGCATTGTTTCTTGGTTACGAAGGATTTGAGTTAGTAAATTTAATACTTCAGGAGATGAAACAGAAGAGTTTGGCAAAGTAGAGGATAATGGATTATCAAAAGGCAAATAAGAAGAAACAGAAGAATGTGGGATGGGTAAAGGGTCAGGAACAATTCGAATAAACACACCATTGGCAAGAGAGATATGTGATTGTTTCAAATTTATAGAATCAACAAAGTCATTGTTCACCACAAAAATTTCATCATTAAGAGGAATTTTAAAATGTTGAAAAAGTTTGGTTAAAAAATCGCTGTAAGGAAGACACTTCTTAGATTGACGATGTAATAACCCGAAATCTCAGAAATGATCAAAATAAGAGTTAGTAAATAAAATTCTTATTATAGGATATGTCGGGTTCATATATGAAGTATATATGTGTTATATATTTTGAATTTTGGATTATATGGGAAGAAATTATATATGAGATTTTATAGTTAATTAAACTATTAAAGAAAGAAGAGTTTGAACTTGAAGTTTAATCTCTAAATTATTGAAGAATGTAGTAATTGATATTGTAAAGTCAAAAAGGAATATTGATTTTTGGTTAGTATAATAAGTTAGCATATAGGGAGCATGTTAAAGGATTTGTGAGTTAAGTTCTGTTTTTGTTGAAGCATAACATGTCTACGTATAAACTTGAAGTGGCACGACTGCGCCACTCTCAAGCCTAAGACCAGCGCGGCCGTGCTGGTCTATAGATAGTTCATGATGAGTTGTGTAATCTGAACTATAGGAATTATATATTAGTGGCTAATATGTGGTAATAAGGATCATAATTGGTGTTCTAACAGTCCATGAATGGATTGAGGTAGCAAAGCATGAATTGAATGAGAATTAATTATGAAAATTAATTAACCCGAAATAAATATTGGTTAACTTAAATTAAGTTAAAAATTATATTACGGAATAATATAATGCTAAAGCCTTGTGTGGCAGTGGCGTGATGGTAAATTGAATGAAAGGGTTAATTCACTTACATGAGATGGTGAATTAATATATGTGTTTTGCATAAAGTGGATGAAAGGAATACGTTAATTAAGATTGTAATTTTAATATATTACATAGTATGGTAATATATGAAAGGGTTTAATATTTGAAAGATGTTAATGGAAAATAAGTGATGGATAATAGAAGAAAACCATATATATATATATATATATATATATATATATATATATATATATATATATATATATATAAATGAATATTGGCTAGATGTTTGTATATTAGATTAATATTTAAGATGTGGCTAAATGTAAAGATTGAAGAAGTTGTCTTAGGACAATCGGATAATTATACTTATAATTGTATAATTTAAATAATGGAGTAAATGTTAATTATTTTAAGGGTAATTATTATTTTTTAAATAAAGGTATTATAAGTATAAGTTCGTAAGTGTATACTTATTCAAGATAAGTTAAATAATTTAGTATTAAAGTAAAGTGTGTCACACAAACTTTATATTAAATAAATATTAGAATAACGTGGAATTAGGGAAAAGCTAAACGTGGCCTAGACCCCTAATATTTTATTGTTGAGATTATGAGCTTGATTTATATTGTGATGCCCCCGAAACCGGGTTCTCTGACCCCGGTTCGGTCATCACGATAAAATATAAACATCCACCTCTAAACAACATACGATGACTAAAATACGAAAAATGATAAACGGTGGTCGTTCATTCAAAAGGTGTTACTAGTCCCAAGATTCGATAACCTTAATATCATCTTACAAACATACCCTATAATAGTACTTAGGGTTCATATTACATAACAGTAATTTAAATTAAGCATAAGATAAATTCTGCTCCTGATGACTATCCTACATCTTTCCTTTACCCTTGTCCTTTCCTGAGGTCTGGAGCTTAGCTCCAATATAATTCATGATATAGCAAGGATGAGCAACAAGTTTGCTCAACAAGTTTAAATACAACAATAAGGATATATCATGATGAATGGAAAGATATTTGTCAAATAATGCAACACTATGAATATCTGAAAGATTCAACAATATGACTATTAGAAGCAAAGATAATGATTGCTTTTAGAATAACTGCTAGTCAAGTAGACTTTGAACTATAACACTTCAATAGAATCAATAGCTGATTGACCCTTTGGTTACTGGCTACAGAATAAGTACTTGAGGGGATCAGCCTCGCGTACACCATGTATTTGCATAACATTTAAATATGCTCTTTGTATCTTATATTAGATACCTGGGTACTCCCCTATCATAGAAGGGGTGTTCTTTCAGTCTAAGAATCCTTACCATCAATTAGTTTGGATATCTTTTATAAAACTTCATACATTTATCTGACCGAACAAAGGTTCAGACTCTATCTGACATAGTTCAAGAATTATAGAACTTTAAATGATGTACAAGTCCAAGACTGTACGAACTCAAGTGCACTAAGTGCGAATATCAATAATATCGGTGTGGAATAATTGTAAGGTAATTAAACCACTTAATAGCATGCTTGGAAATAAGATTCAAGCTTAAATGAGTAACTTTCAATTTCAACAATATCCTACTCAATACAATATGAGAAGGATAGGAAACTTTCACAAAACTCAAAGTTGTGTAAGTTAGGAAACTTGCAACACAATAAAATAGTGTTCGGATACTTGCTCAAGTAAAAGAGTAAGAATTAAGGAGCTTGCACAATAAAAGAGTGAAGTCCAAAGAAACTTGCCTGTTTGCTCAGCTACAATTAATTCTAGCTTTAATTACTTGCGTTGAAACGACCTAACGTTATCAAGTCGATCATTTCAATTAGTAGGTGTAACTAGTACGAGTCTACACTTAAAAGAATCAAGTCATCACATAGCATGCCTTTCAACACATTATATGGCATATTGGTCACATATTACAAGGTAAGATAATCATATAAGCATGCCATGAAACTTCAGATCAAAAACAGAATGTACACATGACTGCAGGATGGCGCAGCTGCGCCTGGTCTAGGCTTAGGGACGGCGCAGTTGCGCTGTCCCCTGGCTAGACCAGGTTTGAGCTTTGCTCTCCTGACTGCAGTCCAACTCTAGCACACCAATTGCACATATATTTTTAACATACATACATGTTAGAGGTCTCACATGACACATGCCATACTTGAATTTACCTTTGCAAGTTTTTAGCTTATAAATTACATGGTGCTTAGGAATAGAAAAATCATGTGGTTATTATGCTTCGTAACTTGGTTGTACAATATTCAGTAGTCATGCTTGTATATAAACAACACATGTATACTTTACTCACATAGCTCATTTTTAAAAATTTCCTTTTTATGACTGTGTGAATAAGTGAAAATCATACATTGACCAAATGATGTTCATGTCAATATATCTATAGGAATAATGACTCCTAATATACATGCTTGCAAGGTCCTAACGTATTTTACTCATTACGTGACGACATTAGCTTTCTCATTCTAACTTTCTTTGAATTTTACACTAGGTCAACTTAGCATATACAAGACATCTTAACATATAACTCTCATGCATTTACAACATATATTAAAGCCACATATGCATGCTCAAATGGTCAGAACTTACAAGATCAAAGTCTTGGTCAAGTTCACTTTAAAAGGTCTTAAGTTTCTTATCTTTGAAATTGTGACGAACGAGATTTTTATAATTTAATTCTTAATATTTATTGAATTAAATAAATATTTTTCGATGAATTAATTATTAGATTAAATAATTAATGGATGCAGTTGTGATAGATTAATTTAATTATATGTGTTATATTTATTATATTAATGTGGAGAATATTTATTATTCAAGTATGTATTTATGTGAGCTTATTGAATTAAAAGAAATAATTAATAAGCCTAATGTTATTTTAATTAATTTAATAATTAATTAGAGATCTAATAATTTGACATTATTAATAAATGAGAATTTAATTATTTGACTATGTGAATTAATGAGAAATTATTATATTTTATTTAAATTAAATTAAATAAGATAATTGAATTGGGTGTGACTTGATTTAAACTATAGTATAAAAGTTTAATTAAATTAAATAGTTTTGAAACCTATTATTGCTTACCAAACAAAGCCCTAAAGGGAGTTGATAGCAGTTACCCATGATTGGGTAACTGACCTCAATGCGTCAGTTCTTTTCCAGTATTATAAACGTCTTCTTCTTCTCCATTTTTCTAAGTCTGACATAGCATCACAGAAAGAGATTGAGAAATTTTTGAGGAGTTTGTGAGTGTGTGATTGAAGAAGAGTTGAGAAAGAATTCATCTCCTACTAATTTACACTTTACACTTTGGGTAAATTCTTCAACCCATTATTATTACGTTGTTAAAATTTTTATATAATATGGCTCTCAAATTTTCTGTAAAATCTCTGTAGTTGGAGATTGTATTGATTATGTGAATGTATATGTGATAATATGGTAGTATAACATGTTGTTACTATATATTATAGATTCCCATATCATACGTTTCATAATATTATAACGTATGCTATTTACAGAGTATAGAATATGGCCATATGGCCCTTATACGTGGATTTAATTTGTCAAACATAAATTGTTTTGTAAAATTCACGCACGTCTATAATTATGCATGTTAAAACGAAGCAAACGAAAATTGAATGGACGGATTCAGTATTATAACGAACCCGTAGTGTTGATTTTCATGTTTTGGGTTTAAAAGTTTTAAAAACACCAAGAACAGTAAATTACATGCTTTAATTCTGCAATTTACGTGTTTTAACTCATTAAAATCATGCTAGAAGGGTTGAGTAGTTGTTATACGTATATTATAATGTCTGGGTATGTCTAAATTCATGTAGAAAATAAAGAATTGGTAGAAATTGGCATGTTCTGTAATTTTTCGAGAACTACAGTTTCTGTGTTTGGTGCGCCGCGCCGCAGCATCGGCTGCAAGCACAAAGACCGTGCTGCAGCGCCATTGACCTGGCTGCAGCGCGGGCCGCGCCGCCGCACCGAGATTAAGTACAACAGTGGCGCCGCAGCGCCACTCTCCAGAATATTCAAAAATGAAAATTTTAAAGTGTTCAAGTCCATGAAAGTGATGTTAACCTAAATTAATGAACATAGAAGTATGTTAGAAGTAAAATGAGATGTTAAATTAGATTCTTAATATGTCAATAACGCATTTACATGTGAATTGAATTATTAAATGCATAGTTAACTTATTATTCGTGAAATGTATATAATGTGACAATAAGTGTGGTAATTTGACTAAGTATAGTCATAACCAAAGTCTAGACAAAGGAGTGAACTTATGATGACTAGTTACATTATAATTAACTGGAGTTGTGAATGGAAATGATATGTAGGATTAATTCAAAGAACGTGTTTAATTAACGTGTAATCTACGCACGAGGCAAGTTTCCTAACCTTACTTGTTATCATTATTCAAGTTTATAAATTTCATCGAGCAAATTCTCATTATTATTAATCAAGTTCAATTTGTTATGCTAAAGATTATTTATCTTTTCAAAGTATGATTCTGTTATACAATAATTGTTCTATTGTATACCTCTTGAGATTGTTATTCAATTTAAATATCATTATTTGTTGAACCTTGTTAGACTAGCGAATCCTTATTGATTCAACTAGTCCATAGTTGATGAACGTTCTAAATTTTAGAACCCTTATTGATTTATCCAAACCAAACTTCCTTTGGTGCGGACTCTAATGTTAAACTGAGATGAACAACCCTGTATAGGGATTACTTATGCGTTAGCGTTAAGATATTGTGCACAGTATGGTACTAAGGGCTGATCCCCCTAAGCACGAGAAGAAGAGTCCATAGTCTTATGACTGTTAAAGGTTTCAAGTATAACCCTTGATAACCTAAGACATAGTTCAAGGTCTTATGACCCCTCAGAATTCTTTTGATTCTTGGTAATCATTTTTGGTTCAAAAGTTGAGCTTTATTTCAGAAGTCTTTGATTCACTCGTATGTTATTATATTGTTACTTCATTATTATACTTGTGGGCAATCGTGCTCACTCTTGCGTAATAATAACATTGCAGTTAAGAACGAAAGAACCGACGAGCCTTCTTCTAGCAAAGGCAAGGGCAAAGCTACTAAGTGATGAAGACGTGTTATTAAATTTTAAGAATGTTATTGTCAAGACTTGATGTTGTTTAAGACTTATTATTTATTTATGTTTCTACACAGATGTTTAAGGTTAGTATGACCTGGGATTGTATTTATTATTCAGATGTTGTAACCCCATAAGGGGAGGATTTATTTCTATCTATTGCATGATTTGCATTTATTATAGGTAGATAGATATATGATGTTTGTATAGTGAACACCAAATCATGTGGGAATGGAAGTACCTGGATTTGGGGGTGTCACAGGTTGGTATCAGAGCTGTAGGTTATGAACCGTAGGTGGGGGAACAACCTTAGGTAATAGCCTTATAGGAAGAACATAGTGATGGAAAACTCTTATCGAGTTCTAAGAGATAAATTTCTTAATTCATTGAAGATAATAAAAGACTCTATGTGTTTGTGTGTTAAATTATGTGCTCACTAGTACGACTTAGTAACTAAAACTTAAAACTATGTTGTCAGGATGTTAGATGTTGGAGGAGTTAGTCGAGCTGGGGAGGAGGAACCCCAAGTGCCTACTGAGGAGGAGCCCCGAGACATTCATGTTGTCAGGGAGCAGTTGATCCAGAGGGAGCCATCTCCGTTGATCACTGTTGTTGGTCAGGAGCATGAGCCTGAGACTGATCCAGAGGAGGATCTTGAGGAGGAAGAGGAAGAAGAGGAGTTTCCACCAAACTCCATCGATGCTGAGATGTACGATGAGCTATATGACCGTAACGTAGAGTTAAGTGACACTGTCCAGGATTTGACTGAGCGGACGATTATTCAACAGATTACCATCGAGCAGAAGGATAGGGAGATTGTGACTCTTCACACACGTGTGGGAAACGTGGAGTGGGATTTGGTTCACGAGAAGGGTCAAACCGAGGAGAAGTCCGAAGAAATAGAGAAGTTAAAGAAGGAACTGAAGGAAACCTCAGAGAGGCTGGTCATAGTAGAGGAGGGCTGGGTAAGAGAATCACGTCGTGTTGATTATGCAGAAAGGGATTGTCGTGTAAATAAGGCTAAGCTTGGGGAGACATACTCTACACTTAATAATGCAATAGATGAAGCCCAGAATCGAGTTTTGAGGTACCCAATCCAGTTTGAAGTTCTACCATCGTACATGTTGGATCGCAGAATGATGTCTCGCATCATGGAAGAGGAACGTAGCAAGGTTATTCGGCGCCTTAACAGGCAGTGATATTATTTATTTAATTATGTGAAAAACTTATCTGGTTTTTAGATGTAAATTCAGACGTGTTTATGAACGAATGAATATTTTAATATTTTAAATCCTGTAGATTTTTATCTCGGGATAGTTGATGTAAATAGCAGTGATGCTATCGTTTGATGTTAAAACTTTTGAGTTGAATAAATATATCAAGTTGTTTGAGATAAAGTGTTAAGTGATTATATTAAATTTTTGAGTTAAGCCTTAACTATTTAGAGAATTTAATAAAGATTTAATAAGCGTATATTTTAACAGAAATATGCCGCCAAGGAGAAGACAAAACCGTCAACCAGCTCAGGAAGAGTCAACGAATAACAACAATAACGCCAATGCTAATCCCGTGCAACAATTTGTGAACTTACTAACTGGAGTAATGAATAATCAACCTCAAGCTCCACCTAATACAACGTTCAAAGATTTCAAGGCGGTGGGACCGCCAGAATTTAAAGGCTCCATGAACCCGATCGAAGCTCAGACTTGGGTGATGGAGACGGAGAAGGTTTTTGAGGTCGCAAGAGTCAGAGAGGACCAGAAGACCGCTTTTGCAACATTTATGCTGAAATCTAAAGCTAGTTTTTGGTGGCAAGCAAACAAGGTCCGTGGAGGAGAAGGTATGATTATCTGGGAGAGGTTCAAGGAGATGTTTTTCGAGATGTATTTCCCGACTACCTCGCAGAACCAATTGGAGGTTCAGTTTTTGGAATTGAAGCAGGGGAATATGTCCGTACCCGATTATGCAGCTATATTCAACGAGTTGGCAAGGTTCACCACATATCAAGTGCACACGGACGAGAGAAAAGCAAGAAGGTTCGAACAAGGACTGAAGCCATGGTTGTATAGTAAGGTGTCGATATTTCAGTTGAAGACATTTGCCGGAGTACTAGAGAAAGCCATACTCGCTAAAGGTGGAAGCGATGCGGTAACCAAATACAATCAGGATCAGAAGAAGAAGAAGAATGAAAGTGAAGGAAATAACAAGGCTAGTGGAAGTAATACGGGAGGAGGTAATAATAATAATCAGAAAAGAAGGTGGTCTGACAACATATCAATTGGAAACCAGCAAGGAGGTCAGAAGAAAAGAATCAAAGCGTGCCCGACCTACGAGAAAGCTCATTTAGGAGTGTGTATGAAGGGTAAACGTGTGTGCTACAATTGTGGTTAGGAAGGCCACATAGCACCTAACTGTCCTAACCCAAAGAAAGGTGCCTGCTTCACTTGTGGTTGAAAGGATCATTTGGCAAGAGACTGTCCTAAGAAATGATCTGGAGGGGCAGGATCAGGAGGAAACTGGAGAAATAGTAGTGGAAGCGCTCTGACCATCACAGGACCAACTGCCACCAATCGACCGACCGCCAGAACCTTCAATATGACGGTGCAGGATGTAGTGCAGTCGTGTGATGCGGTGTCAGGTATCATTCCAATCAATAGAGTTAATGCTTATGTATTATTTGATTCGGGTGCTACTTGTTCATTTATATCCGATGACTTTGCTAAGAATTTAGAATTGCCTAAGGATGAGATAGAATACCCCATGAACATAGAAATCGCGAATAGAGAAATAATCCCTGTTAAGTACGTGCATAAGAACTGTAGAGTGGATATTAAGGGTAATATCATGAACGTAGATCTTATCCCTATTCGACTTGGGGAATTTGATGTTATCTTGGGAATGGACTGGTTATTCAATTACGGGGTGGTAATTGATTGCCAAAAGAAGCGTATTAGCCTTATGACTCCGTCAAAGGTTGTGTTTTATGGTAGCAAGTCGCCTAGACAAGCGAGTTGTCTGACGATGATGCAGGCCAGGAAGTTGTTACGATAAGGATGTGTAGGATATTTAGCTTACATAATCGACAGTCATAAAGAGATTCCGAAAGTAGAGGAGATACCAGTAGTGAGAGACTTCGCCGACGTATTTCTAAACGATTTACCAGGACTTCTGCCAGATAGAGAGGTTGAATTTGTGATCGATTTGGCACCAGAAACAGTTCCAATATCGAAGGCACCGTACCGAATGACGCTGGTAGAAATGAAAGAATTGATGGTACAACTACAAAAATTACTGCACAAGAAGTACATTCAACCGAGCGTATCGCCGTGGGGAGCGCCAGTGTTATTTGTGAAAAAGAAGGAAGGAACGATGCGGCTCTGCATTGATTATAGAAAACTGAATAAGGTCACAATTAAGAATAGATATCCATTATCGAGGATCGATGATCTGTTTGATCAATTGAGGGGAGCGAAATACTTTTCCAAGATAGATTTGAGGAGTGGTTATCATCAACTGAAGGTGAAACCAGACGATGTACCGAAGACAGCATTCAGAACACGATATGGTCACTACGAATTTTTAGTAATGTTGTTTGGTTTAACGAATGCTTCTGTAGCATTTATGGGATTAATGAATGGTGTGTTCAAACTATTTTTGAACAAGTTCGTAGTGGTATTTATAGATGATATTTTGGTATATTCAAAAACCAACGAAGAACATGAATAGCATTTGAGATTAACGTTGGAAGTGTTGAGAAAAGAGAAGTTGTATGCCAAGTTTTTGAAATGCGAATTTTGGATCGAGCGGGTGCAATTTCTTGGTCACGTGATCGATAAAAATGGAATTTCGATAGATCCATCCAAGTTGAAGCCGTGATTAACTGGGATCAGCCGAAGATGCCGTCGGAAGTAAGAAGTTTTCTTAGATTGGCAGGTTATTACAGAAGATTCATTCAAGATTTTTCCAAGATCGCAACTCCGTTGACAAATTTGACTAGGAAATCGGTGAAATTTGTTTGGACAGAGAAGTGTGAGGAAAGCTTTTAAGAATTAAAGAAGAGGTTGAGTTCAGCACCTGTGTTGTCTCTTCCGAAACATACAGGAAATTTTGTTGTTTATAGTGATGCGTCGCATAAAGGACTTGGTTGTGTGCTAATGCAAAATGGCAGAGTCATTGCGTATGCATCACGACAATTGAAAAATTACGAGAAGGGGTATCCAACCCACGACTTGGAGTTAGCTGCTGTAGTTTTTGCTTTGAAAATTTGGAGGCACTATCTCTACGGGGAGAAGTGTGAAATATATACAGACCACAAGAGTCTGAAATATATTTTTACACAGAAAGAACTAAATATGCGCCAAAGAAGGTGGTTGGAGTTAATTAAGGACTACGACTGTGAGATTTTATACCATCCGGGTAAGGCAAATGTCGTTGCCGACGCCTTAAGTAGAAAGGGTCGGGAGAAGTTGATGATGTTGACCGCTCAGGAGGAGCTAATTTCAGAAATGGAGAAACTGGAGTTGGAAGTGAAGTATCCTATAGAAATTGATGAGAAGCTATTTCAGATGCAATCTGGTATAACCCTACTGGATAAAGTTAAGGAGGCTCAACTTCAGGACGATGAATGCAAAAAGGTGACAAGGAAGATATCTGAAGGAACCGAACCAAGATTTAAGATGGATAAGGAAGGAATACTGAGATTTAAGAGCAGAATTTGGGTACAGCCAGTACCAGAGATTAAGGAAGACATTTTGAGTGAGGCTCATAGCTCACGATATTCGATTCACCCTGGTAGTACCAAGATGTATCAAGATCTTCGACAACACTTCTGGAGGCCGAATTTGAAACGTGATGTTGCAGAATATGTTGCCAAGTGTCTGACCTATCAGAAAGTGAAAGCAGAACATCAGAGACCAAGTGGGTTGCTACAACCGTTGGAGATCCCAGAATGGAAATGGGAACATATTACAATGGACTTCGTGGTTGGCCTTCCGACGACTCAGAAAGGCTACGACGCAGTATGGGTTATCGTTGACCGACTGACGAAATCCGCACATTTCTTTCCGATAAAAATCATATTCAACTTAGATCAGTTGGCAAGGTTATATGTAAAAGAGATTGTTTTGAGGCACGGAGTGCCGGTGTCAATTGTTTTCGATAGGGATCCGCGCTTCACATCGAACTTCTGGAAACATTTACAGGAATGCATGGGTACGCAATTGCGAATGAGTACAACATACACCCTCAGACAGATGGACAGAGCGAGAGAACGATTCAAACATTAGAAGATAAGTTAAGAGATTGTGTAATGGACTTCAAAGGTAATTGGGACGATCACCTACCGCTTGTAGAGTTCGACTACAACAACAGTTACCACACTAGTATTGGCATGTCGCCTTATAAAGTATTATACGGCAGAAAGTGCAGAACTCCGCTTTACTGGGATGAAGTGGGCGAAAGACAATTGTTAGGCCCAGAATTGGTACAGCAGACAGCAGAAATAGTCAAAGTGATCCGAACACGACTGGTAGCAGCTCAAGATAGGAAGAAGAAATACGCCGATCCACATCGTAAAAATATTAAGTTTGAATCGGGTAGTTATGTATTTTTGAAGGTCTCTCCTTGAAAGGGAAAGATCAGGTTTGGAAAGAAAGGAAAATTAAGCCCACGATTCATTGGACCATTTGAAGTACTTAGAAGAATCGGAGAAGTTACGTATGAGGTAGCCCTACCCCCAGCACTCGAGAATGTCCACAACGTCTTCCATGTTTTCGTATTACGACCCTATAAACCCGATTACAAGCATGTAATTGAATACGAACCCCTACATTTTGAAAAAGACTTATCTTACGAAGAAATTCCTATTCAAATTGTCGACAGAAAAGAACAAGTTCTCAGAAATAAAGTAATACCTTCTGTTAAGGTAATTTGGAGGAACCACAACGCTGAAGAAGTTACGTGAGAACTCGAAGAGAATATGATGAAGAATTACCTTCATTTATTTACTTAATGTTGTGTAAGCGATTCTGGGGACAGAATCTTTGTAGGGGGGGGAGAATGTAACGGGTCGAAATTATTGAGTCATGATTCTGGGGATAGAATCCTTTTAAGGGGAGAAAGATGTGACAAACGAGATTTTTGTAATTTAATTCTTAATATTTATTGAATTAAATAAATATTTTTTGATGAATTAATTATTAGATTAAATAATTAATGGATGCAGTTGTGATAGATTAATTTAATTATATATGTTATATTTATTATATTAATATGGAGAATATTTATTATTCAAGTATGTATTTATGTGAGCTTATTGAATTAAAAAAAATAATTAATAAGCCTAATGTTATTTTAATTAATTTAATAATTAATTAGAGATCTAATAATTTGACATTATTAATAAATGAGAATTTAATTATTTGACTATATGAATTAATGAGAAATTATTATATTTTATTTAAATTAAATTAAATAAGATAATTGAATTGGATGTGACTTGATTTAAACTATAGTATAAAAGTTTAATTAAATTAAATGGTTCTGAAACCTATTATTGCTTACCAAACAAAGCCCTAAAGGGAGTTGATAGCAGTTGGGTAACTGCCCTCAACGCGTCAGTTCTTTTCCAGTATTATAAACGTCTTCTTCTTCTTCATTTTTCTAAGTCTGGCATAGCATCACAGAAAGAGATTGAGAAATTTTTGAGGAGTTTGTGAGTGTGTGATTGAAGAAGAGTTGAGAAAGAATTCATCTCCTACTAATTTACACTTTACACTTTAGGTAAATTCTTCAACCCATTATTATTACGTTGTTAAAATTTTTATATAATATGGCTCTCAAATTTTCTGTAAAATCTCTGTAGTTGGAGATTGTATTGATTATGTGAATGTATATGTGATAATATGGTAGTATAACATGTTGTTACTATATATTATAGATTCCCATATCATAAGTTTCATAATATTATAACGTATGTTATTTACAGAGTATAAAATATGGCCATATAGCCCTTATACGTGAATTTAATATGTCAAACATAAATTATTTTGTAAAATTCAGGCACGTCTATAATTATGCATGTTAAAACAAAGGAAACGAAACTTGAATGGACGGATTCGGTATTATAACGAACCCGCAGTGTTGATTTTCATGTTTTGGGTTTAAAAGTTTCAAAAACACCAAGAACAGTAAATTACATGCTTTAATTCTGCAATTTACGTGTTTTAACTCATTAAAATCATGCTAGAAGGGTTGAGTAGTTGTTATATGTATATTATAATGTCTGGGTATGTCTAAATTCATGTCGAAAATAAGAAATTGGTAGAAATTGGCATGTTCTGCGATTTTTCGCAAACTGCAGTTTCTGTGTCTGGTGCGCCGCGCCGCAGCGCCAGCTGCAGGCACAAGGACTGCGCCGCAGCGCGAGCCACGCCGCAACGCCACTGACCTGGCTGCAGCGCGGGCCGCGTCGCAGTGCCGAGATTAAGTACAACAGTGGCGCCGCAACGCCACTCTCCAGAATATTCAGAAATGAAAATTTTAAAGTGTTCAAGTCCATGAAAGTGATGTTAAGCTAAATTAATGAACATAGAAGTATGTTAGAAGTAAAATGAGATGTTAAATTAGATTCTTAACATGTCAATAACGCATTTACGTGTGAATTGAATTATTAAATGCATAGTTAACTTACTATTTGTGAAATGTATATAATGTGACAATAAGTGTGGTAATTTGACTAAGTATAGTCATAACCAAAGTCTAGACAAAGGAGTGAACTTATGATGGCTAGTTACATTATAATTAACTGGAATTGTGAATGGAAATGATATGTAGGATTAATTCAAGGAACGTGTTTAATTAACGTGTAATCTACGCATAAGGCAAGTTTCCTAACCTTACTTGTTATCATTATTCAAGTTTATAAATTTCGTCGAGCAAATTCTCATTATTATTAATCAAGTTCAATTTGTTATGCTAAAGATTATTTATCTTTTCAAAGTATGATTCTGTTATACAATAATTGTTCTATTGTATACCTCTTGAGATTGTTATTCAATTTAAATATCATTATTTGTTGAACCTTGTTAGACTAGCGAATCCTTATTGATTCAACTAGTCCATAGTTGATGAACGTTCTAAATTTTAGAACCCTTATTGATTTATCCAAACCAAACTTCCTTTGGTGCGGACTCTAATGTTAAACTGAGATGAACAACCCTGTATAGGGATTACTTATGCGTTAGCGTTAAGATATTGTGCACAGTATGGTACTAAGGGCTGATCCCCCTAAGCACGAGAAGAAGAGTCCATAGTCTTATGACTGTTAAAGGTTTCAAGTATAACCCTTGATAACCTAAGACATAGTTCAAGGTCTTATGACCCCTCAGAATTCTTTTGATTCTTGGTAATCATTTTTGGTTCAAAAGTTGAGCTTTATTTCAGAAGTCTTTGATTCACTCGTATGTTATTATATTGTTACTTCATTATTATACTTGTGGGCAATCGTGCTCACTCTTGCGTAATAATAACATTGCAGTTAAGAACGAAAGAACCGACGAGCCTTCTTCTACCAAAGGCAAGGGCAAAGCTACTAAGTGATGAAGACGTGTTATTAAATTTTAAGAATGTTATTGTCAAGTATTGATGTTGTTTAAGACTTATTATTTATTTATGTTTCTGCACAGATGTTTAAGGTTAGTATGACCTGGGATTGTATTTATTATTTAGATGTTGTAACCCCATAAGGGGTGGATTTATTTCTATCTATTGCATGGTTTGCATTTATTATGGGTAGATAGATATATGATGTTTGTATAGTGAACACCAAATCATGTGGAAATGGAAGTACCCGAATTTGGGGGTGTCACAGAAATAGTTTTAATTTTCAATCATGAAGGCTAGTGTGTTTAATCACTTTAGTCTTGCATTTCATGTCGATATAAACCATATTATCTTACTCATATAGTTAGAATGCACACATGATGTGTTCGTGATCAAGTTTGCTTTTTAAACTACAATTTCATTTCAAAACCATAAGTGTTGTGTCCCTCATGTGTACTAACATTATCATACTTGTTCATACTACATACATGTGCTTACATGTGCGTGCTAAAATAGTTTACAAGCTTGCTTTAACCAAGTGTCAACAAGTTAGCATAATAGAAACATAACAGAACTCATCAGGTCTGGTGCAGGCTTGGCGCAGCTGCGCTGCACCCTAGTACAATTAGGGTGCAGCTGCGCCATGCCTGCATCAGAGATAGTAACTTGTTCTGTTCTGCAGTTCGGCAACCCACCATACAAATTCCTAAAAAATTGTTTCTAACATAACCCCACTCCCCATCCACTAATTGATCTAGGTGTTATGAATTTGAGATGAAGCTAGGCTAGGCTTGCTAGCTTGTTCACGTGGGAAGAAAGAAATGGGACTCTTATTATGGGACACGAGAACAATTCTCAGCATTTGCACAAAATGGAATGCAACAATTGGCTAATACCATATATACCCATAATATAAACTTTGGTTATAAATTATGTATGCACAATTCATTTCACATAACATAGGTTATAATGATTTAAAGAGCATATAATGTATTTCCTAATTATAAGGTATCAAGTAGTGCACATACATATAATCCATGCACATTTTCTAGTACCATGACTGTTATTATCATAATAACTTAATGAAATCATTATTAATTTAACAATTGATATTATTATATGTCAATAGGGTATGCATGAATGTTTACCCACACACTTCATATCATATAACAATATTATTATGCAACTCACATGAATGCAAATAACTCTTACTATATAGTCTATATATATAATATATAGACATATTAATGTGTCACCTTGTACTATATAAAATATATAGTTAGCTACCATATAATAAAGGTTTACTATATTGCACAAATTAATCAAGTAAACACATACTCATTTTATAAATTATTAATCTTTTACACATTAATTATTATTTATTCATAATAATTATTAATTAACACACTATCAATTAATTACTCATAATTGCAATTAATCCACATGTTCATCTCTTGCCACTATATTCAAATAACTTGAATATTTAATTAATAATCTTATCAAGTCTTTGATATTAAACCTTAGGGTTAGTCCACTAATTTAAGCAAACTATTAGTGACTCCCTTTAATCATTTCATAAATTCACATAACCACATAAGGTTTAAATAGACTCACAAAACTAACTCATTATAATTAAATCACATATTTAATTAAATAAGGAGTTTAAAATTCACGGTCATTACATCCCTCCCCCCTTATAAAAATTCCGTCCTCGGAATTGTAAAAATAAGGTTACTCAAATAAGAATGGATAATTCGCTCTCATTTTCTCTTCTAGCTCCCACGTAGCTTCTTCGATTGCGTGATTCCTCCAGAGAATCTTAACGGAATGGATGATTTTATTCCTCAGCTTCTGTTCCTTCCTATATAATATCTGGACATGAACTTCTTCATACGATAAGTCTTTCTCGACTTGGATTGGTTCATAGGAGATAACGTGCTTATAGTCCGATTTATACGGTCGTAATACTGACACATGAAACACATTGTGAATGTGCTCCAGTTCAGGAGGTAAGACTACCTCATACGCCACTTCACCGACTTGCCTCAAAATCTCGAACGGTCCTATGAACCTAGGGCTTAACTTGCCCTTCTTCCCAAAATGAATCTTCCCTTTCCAGGGAGATACTTTCAGAAATGCATAGCTTCCTAATTCAAAATCTTTCTTCTTGTGATGCAAATCCGCATACTTCTTCTGGCGATCTTGAGCTGCTACTAATCGTGCCCTTATCACCTTGATGATTTCCACCGTCTGTTGCACCAGTTCTGGTCCCAACAGTTGACATTCTCCAACTTCGTCCCAACATAAGGGCGCTCTACACTTCCTCCCATATAGTGCTTCGTACGGCGACATTCCAATACTGGCGTGATAACTATTGTTATATGCGAACTCTACTAATGGAAGGTGATCCTCTCAACTACCCTTGAAGTCCATCACACATGCTCGGAGTATGTCTTCAAGTGTTTGAATTGTCCTCTCGCTTTGCCCATCGGTCTGCGTATGATACGCGGTACTCATTCGTAGTTGTGTCCCCATTCTTTCTTGAAGACTCTTCCAGAAGTTTGAGGTGAATCACGGATCTCTATCTGATACAATAGATATCGGCACCCCATGCCTTGAGATAATTTCCTTGACATGCAATTTGGCTAACTGGTCCAAACTATACTTAATCTTAATCGGTAAAAAGTGAGCTGACTTAGTAAGACGATCTACAATCACCCATATGGCGTCGTGCCATTTCTGTGTTGCTGGAAGTCCCACCACAAAGTCCATTGTGATGTGCTCCCATTTCTATTCTGGAATTTCTAATGGTTGTAATAACCCGCTTGGTTGTTGGTACTCTGCTTTTACTCTCTAACAAGTTAGACATCTACTTACATATTTCGTAACCTCTCTCTTCATGTTTGGCCACCAGAAATGATGACGCAAATCTTGATACATCTTCGTGCGCTTCCTGGGTGTATTGAGTATCTTGTACTGTGTGCTTCTTGCAAAATCTCCTATCTCAGTTTTGGTACGAATGGTACCCAAATTCGTCCTTCAAATCTTAGCAGTCCAATGCTATCAATCTTAAATTTCAATTCATCACCTTCAGTTAATCGCTTTTTTGATGTTATTGCAATCTTCATCCTTTTCTTGTGCCTTTTTAACCTTATCCAATAAAGTCGGGCTCGCTGTCACTGTGAATAATTATTCGTTGGTCTCCATCGGATACCTAATCTCCAAGTCTAGTTGGTGGAAATCTTTCACCAATTCTTCTTGAATGGTCAACTTCAATAACTTCTCTCTGCCTTTTCTGCTCAAGGCATCTGCCACTACATTTGCTTTGCCTGGATGGTACAGAATCTCACAATCATAATCTTTGATCAATTCTAACCATCGACGCTGCCTCATGTTTAACTCCCTCTGCGTGAAGATATATTTTAGACTCTTATGATTCGTATATATCTCACACTTCTCGCCATACAGATAATGCCTCCAAATCTTCAAGGCAAAAACTACTGCTGCTAACTCCAGGTCATGAGTCGGATATCCTTTCTCATAATCTTTTAACTGACGTGAAGCGTACACAATGAATCTGCCGTGTTGCATCAGTATACAGCCAAGACCCTTGTGTGACGCATCACTATACACTATAAACCCTCCCGTGTGTCCGGTAAAGCCAACACAGGTGCTTGACTAAGCCTCTTCTTTAATTCTAGGAAACTTTCTTCGCACTTCTCCGTCCAAACAAACTTAACTGTCTTCCTGGTAAGATTGGTCAATGGCGATGCTAATTTCGAAAAATCCCGAATAAATCTTCGATAGTATCCCGCCAATCCTAGGAAACTCCAGATTTCTGTCGGCGTCTTCGGCTGCTCCCAGTTGATAACCACTTCTACCTTCGCTGGATCCACTGAAACACCATTTGTGTCGATAACCTACCCTAAAAACTACACCCTCTGCAACCAAAACTCACACTTGGAGAATTTTGCATACAGCTTCTCCCTCCTTAATGTCTCCAACATTATTCGAAGATGCTCGGCGTGTTCTTCCTCTGTCTCTGAATACACTAGGATGTCATCTATGAATACGACAACAAACTTATCCAAATACCGTTTGAATACTCTGTTCATCAAATCCATAAATGCTGGTGGCACATTCGTCAATCCATATGACATTACCAGAAACTCAAAGTGTCTATACCGAGTTCTGAATGCCATCTTTGGAATGTCTTCCGGCTTCACTTTCAGTTGGTGATAAACAGTTCTCAAGTTAATCTTTGAAAAGTACTTTGCCCCCTTCAACTGATCAACAAATAGTCTATCCTAGGCAACGGGCACTTGTTCTTAATGGTGACCTTGTTCAACTATCAGTAGTCAATACAAAGTCTTAGCGACATATCTTTCTTCTTTACGAATAAGACTGGTGCTCCCCACGGTGATACGCTCGGTCGAATATATCCCTTATCTAACAACTCTTGTAATTGAGCCATCAGTTCTTTCATCTCTACCGGTGCCATACGATACGACGCTTTGTATACCGGTGCTATCCCTGGTGCCAAATCAATAACAAACTCAATCTCTCTATCCGATGGCAATCCTGGAATCTCGTCTGGGAAGACATCAATGAAATCCCTTACAATAGGTATCTGACTCAGTTAACCCTCGACTCGTCGAGTATCAACCACGTGAGCCAAATAACCTATACAACCCTTCCTAAGCAATCTCTGTGCTTGCACCATCGTCAGATAATGAGATTGTCTCAGTGATTTACTACCATAAAATACCACCTTTGACTTATTTGGAGTCCTAAGGTGTACACACTTCTTCTTACAGTCTATCACTGCTCCGTGAATCGATAACCAATCTATCCCAAGGATTACATTGAACTCCCCCAAACGAATCGGTATCAAATCCACTTTGAGCTTAAATCCTCGCAATTCGACATAACAATTCATTTGAATGTATTCTACGGGAATAATTTCCTCGTTCGCTACTTCTACGTTCATAGGGTGTTCTAATCTCTCACGGGATAAGTCTAACTGTTTAGCAAATTCTTCGAAAACAAAAGAGCAGGTAGCACCCGAATCAAATAACACGTATGCATCTATATCATTGATCGGAATGATACATGACACCACGTCCTTAGACTCCACCGCATCCTGTATGGTCATGTTGAACATTCGTGTCGTTGGTCTGTTGGTTTGACTGGCTGGCCCTCCAATGTTTAGTCCATTGTTGTTGTTGTTGTTGCGATTACCGCTAGCTGCATCGCCCTTTTTCTTCGGCCAGTCCTTGATTTGATGGTCTGTGGCTCCACACGAGAAATATCCTCCCTTTTGCTTATTCGGACATTGAGGAGCTATGTGCCCTGGTTGTCCACAATGATAACAAATACTCTTTCCCTTCATGCACTCCCCCGAGTGACTCCTCCCACAGTTGTTGCACTTCATACTTTTCTTGGCCTCTCCCCCGGACTTATTACCTCTAGAGGATTGGCTCTCTGCCCATTTACGTTTATTGGGGTTGCTGCCTTTGCTACTTCCCCCTTTCTGTCCATCCTGACCGGTCTTCTTTTCTTGTTTGAATCTAGCGATGGCTTCATTGCCTCCTTCAACAATTATAGCCCTTTGAAATAGATCAGAGTAAGTCTTAATCTTTAATACAACCACTACTTTCTGCACCCATGGTTTCAATCCTAATTCGAACCTCCTTGCCTTCCTGGCCTCCGTGTCAACCTGATGTGACGCGAATCGAGCTAACTCGTTAAATTTTGCCGCGTACTCTGCGACAGACATACTACCTTGCTTCAGTTCCAGAAACTTAACTTCCATATCCTGTTGCGTATTCTCTGAGAAGTAATTCTCAAGGAATAGCTCGTTAAATCTACCCCAAGGAATAACTCCTTCGTTTGCTCATCCCCTATTGGCTTTCCACCAATAAATAGCTTCACCCTTCATCATGAAAGTGGCAAAACTCGTCTTCTGTGCTTCGACCACTCGTGCGACCTTAAACACCTTCTCCATTTCTTCTTTCCATGTCTGGGCTTCAATTGGGTCCAAGGTTCCTCGGAACTCTAGTGGTCCTACTAATTTAAAGTCCTTAAAGCTAGCCAAGTGTTGTCCTGGCTGCCCTGCTGCTGGCGGGGGTCTGTTTTGCATTGTCTCAGTTAACATGTTAATGAAGTTCTTCATTGGATCAATATTTTCCCCTTCCACTATTGTTAACGGATCCTTCCTCCCTCTGATTCCGCTGAAGTCTCCTAGGCGGCATGATCTGAGGAAAGGAAGAAACAATTAGGCTTTATATGATATGCTATCCATGTTAGCATTAAGAAGTTTAAGACGTCTATCAATCATTTTTGATTTAAATAAACCACTTCAATTTTATAATAAAACTCGATGGATTTCCTCATCCCATCACTTACATACTCTACTTGAGTTTTCTACTAAGGTTATAACTTAGGTTTTGTATTCCTAACGTTTATAACCTATGGCTCTGATACCAACCTGTGACGCCCGTGAAACCGGGTCCTCTAACCCCGGTTCGGTTATCACGATAAAATACAAACAATCACCTCTAAACAACATACGATAACTAAAATGCGGAAAATGATAAACGTACGTCGTTCATTCAAAAGGTGTTACTAGTCTCAAGATTCGATAACCTTAATATCATCTTACAAACATACCCTATAATAGTACTTAGGGTTCATATTACATAACAATAATTTAAATTAAGCATAAGATAAATTCTGCTCCTGGCGACTATCCTACATCTTTCCTTTACCCTTGTCCTTTCCTGAGGTCTCGGGCTTAGTTGCAATATAATTCATGATATAGCAAGGATCAACAATAAGTTTAAATACAACAATAAGGATATCTCCTGATGAATAGAAAGATATCTGGCAAATAATTCAACACTTTGAATATCTAAAAGATTCAATAATATGAATATTAGAAGCAAAGATAATGATTGCTTTTAGAGTAACTGCTAGTCAAGTAGACTTTGAACTATAACACTCCAATGGAATCAATAGCTGATTGACCCTTTGGTTACTGGCTACAGAATAAGTACTTGAGGGGATCAGCCTTGCGTACACCATGTATATGCATAACATTTAAATCTGCTCTTTGTATCTTATATTAGATACATGGGTACTCCCCTATCATAGAAGGGGTGTTCTTTCAGTCTAAGAATCCTTACCATCAATTGGTTTGGATATCTTTTATAAAACTTCATACACTTGTCTGACCGAACAAAGGTTCAGACTCTATCTGACATAGTTCAAGAATTATAAAACTTTAAATGATGTACAAGTCCAAGACTGTACGAACTCAAGTGCACTAAGTGCGAATATCAATAATATCGGTGTGGAATAATTATAAGGTAATTAAACCACTTAATAGCATCCATGGAAATAAGATTCAAGCTTAAATGAGTAACTTTCAATTTCAACAATATCCTACTCAATACAATATGAGAAGGATAGGAAACTTTTAGAAAACTCAAAGTTGTGTAAGTTAGGAAACTTGCAACACAATAAAATAGTGTTCGGATACTTGCTCAAGTAAAAGAGTAAGAATTAAGGAGCTTGCACAATGAAAGAGTGAAGTCCAAAGAAACTTGCATGTTTTCTCAGCTACAATTAATTCTAGCTTTAATTACTTGCGTTGAAACGACCTAACGTCATCAAGTCGATCATTTCAATTAGTAGGTGTAACTAGTACGAGTCTACACTTAAAAGAATCAAGTCATCACATAGCATGCTTCTCAACACATTACATGGCATATTGGTCACATATTATAAGGTAAGATAATCATATAAGCATGCCATGAAACTTCATATCAAAAACAGAATGTATATATGACTGCAAGATGGCGCAACTGTACCTGGTATAGGCTTAGGGACGACGTAGCTGCGCTGTCCCCTGGCCAGACCAGGTTTGAGCTTTGCTCTCCTGACTATAGTCCAACTCTAGCACACCAATTGCACATATATTTTTAACATACATATATGTTAAAGGTCTCACATGACACATGCCATACTTGAATTTACCTTTGCAAGTTTTTAGCTTATAAATTACATGGTGCTTAGGAATAGAAAAATCATGTGGTTATTATGCTTCGTAACTTGGTTATCAATACTCAGTAGTCATGCTTGCATATAAACAACACATGTATACTTTACTCACATAGCTCATTTTTAAAAATTTCCTTTTTATGACTATGTGTGAATAAGTGAAAACCATACATTGACCAAACGATGCTCATGCCAATATATCTATAGGCATAATGACTCCTAATATACATGCTTGCAAGGTCCTAACGTATTTTACTAATTACGTGACGACATTAGCTTTCTTATTCTAACTTTCTTTGAATTTTACACTAGGTCAACTTAGCATATTCAAGGCATCTTAACATTCAACTCTCATGCATTTACAACATATATTAAAGCCACATATGCATGCTCAAATGGTCAGAACTTACAAGATCAAATTCTTGGTCAAGTTCACTTTAAAAGGTCATAAGTTTCTTATCTTTGAAATAGTTTTAATTTTCAATCATGTAGGCTATTGTGTTTAATCACTTTAGTCTTGCATTTCATGTCGATATAAACTATATTATCTTACTCATAAAGTTAGAATGCACACATGATGTGTTCGTGATCAAGTTCGCTTTTGAAACTATAATTTCAATTCAAAACCATAAGTGTTGTGTCCCTCATGTGTACTAACATTATCATACTTGTTCATACTATATGCATGTGCTTACATGTGCGTGCTAAAATAGTTTACAAGCTTGCTCTAACCAAGTGTTGTGACACCCCCAAATCCGGTTTACCTGACCCCCGAGTTCGGCGTTCACGATCCACAATATAATACTAACTAACTACCCATTCATATAGAAATAGGAATACATATCACATTAACATATACTGCTACTACATTAATCCCAGGTCCGCTAACCTTAACAATACAGACATACCCCTTAGATATACAAAAAGGGTTTACAATACAACATAATAATAATAATGTTCATTTTACTAATTTATCACGATGCCTTTTCCTTTATTCTTCACTGCACCTTCTGCCACTTCGTCCCTAGCTGAAAAGTTTTATTTAGTAAGGGTGAGCAACAAGTTTGCCCGCAAGTTAAGACATACGATAAATGTATAGGAATAAATAACAGGTCTTCTTTAATTCTACACAACAATAGTCTGATAATGAAAGGGTATAACGCTTTCAAGGTTTTCTACGATATTCAAATGAATAATCAAGAATTAATTCTACGAAATAGCAAAGTGGAATGTTTACAAGATTTATGCTGAGCGATCCATTGGATCTTGAACTTCTCTTCTCGAGTTACTATCAAAGTTATACTTTGATATACTCAGGTGTATCAGAAAACCATAAAGATTAAATTATACCCCTCTGTAAGTATATAAAGTGATCAGTTTTATTATACCCTATATTATGCATAATACTTAATCGCGCGCAAAGGTCGATTATACGACCAATAAAATATTCCTTTTATATTAAAGGTTGTTCTTCTCAGTCTTAGAATCAAGATTTGATTTTTACAATGAAATACTTTGATTTCAATTTCTATTTACTTCTCGATCTAGCCGAAATAATTGGCATCGATCAGTTAATAACAATTGAATTCTCTTCTCGAACCTATCAAGTTCTAACAAATGTTCGTCTAACCAGAATAATTGGCTAAGACATTTTTCAACATAATTCGATAATAAACATAAATTATCTGTATTGTCAATACTAGCTTCTACGGATATGAATATCCAACAACAGTAATTCTACGAATGTATATTTTTCGAATCAGTAATTCAATTTGAATTATTATCAAACATGCACTAACCGCGAATAATCAATAATAAATCCCTGGACGTAGTCTAATTAGCAATAATTAACCACCAATAATAATTAAACAATATTGACTCAAGGTTGAGTTAGGGAACTTGCCTCTTCCGCTGATTACAGATTCACAATAAACTTATCTGCGTTTGAAAGACCTATAATCACAATATCGGTCTCACAATTAGCACAATAATTCACAACACCCAACACTGTATTCTACAGTCAATATTTCTCCTAGACACATTGCCACATAACCACATCAGTGTTTATATCCTATATAAACACTTGTCAAGTCTAACTAGTTCAGTCTAGTTGGACTTCGGTCTCATCTCGGTGTTCTGGTCACCCAATGCAACAATTAACACATTTATTATCAATTAAATTATGTCTCTAAGCTTCAATATTATTTTAGATAAGTCAAATATAATTTATAATATTTTTTGGAAGCTTTTAATAATTTATAAGTAATTATTATAATTTATAATAATTTTTCAAATATCGGAATCATTTTTAAATGATTTAATTATCAAATAATCTTATCATCATTAATATTTAATAATATAAAAATATTAATATTATACTTGTCAAAATATTAAAGTTATTATTAATAACTTAAAATATTTTTAAATCATCAATATTCTACTTAAATGATTTTTAAAATAATTAAAATTATTTTTAAATCATCACCATTAATATCTAAATATTAATGAAATTATTATCAAAATATTAAAAGTCATTTATTATAACTTAAAATATTTTTAAAATATTTTTCTCATTTTTAAATGATTTTTAAATTAATAAAATTATTTTTTTATTCATTTATTTAATATAATAATTAAATAAATCTAATATCATTAATATTAATTTATTAATGAGAATTCTCCAAAAATATTGAAAATTATATTTTATAATTTCAAATATTTTCTAACACTTTATTCTTACTTAAAATAATTTTTAAATCAATAAAATTATTTTTATCTTATTTATTTAATTTAATAATTAAATAAATCTAATATCATTAATATTAAATTATTAATAAAAATTCTCTAAAAATATTAAAAGTTATATTTTATAACTCAAAATATTTTTAAATACAATATTCTTATTTAAAATAATTTTTCATAATATTAAATCAATTTCCTCTAATTTATTTAATACACTAATTAAATAAATTAAATACCTTTAATATTTAAATAATTATAAATATTAAAAAAAAATATTTCAATTGGTCAAAAATTATTTTTCGTAATTTAAAATAATTTTCAAAACCATTTTAATAATTTTTATAATTTATTTCTATTTTTAATCAATTTTCAGAAAATTTAGAAATTAAAATATTTAAAACCATCTCTAAAGCCTATCGCGACACTTGTCTGTCGTTTTAGGTGTTCTTGGTGCTCAAGAACACTATCAGACAGTGATCAAGGTGGCTCGCTTGACTGCCTTTGATTTTTAGTGTAAACATGTTCTGGCCCATTTTAAATTCAGATCTTGTAGTCATTATACAACGCTACAACTTGCAACTGATATCTAGGTCAAACAACAAATACACAAGGAGATCTGGGCAATCAAACCTCTTGTCAGAGCGTTTATGGGTTTTCCCAGAAACCCAGCAGTCTGAGTGGACACTTTGTAGCTCGATTTAATCTATGTTCGTTTCATGATTTATGTGTTCTCATGACCCAATCGTGAAGTTGGCATGTCATAGAGCATATATATAACAATAAATCAGTCCAACAACAACAAACTCCCAAGATACGACTCAATCAAACATTGTCAAAAAGTTTGTTCATCAAATTTCTGGGTTTTTCCAAAAATGCAAAACGTGATCAAATGATCAAGTTTGACCGTCCACTTCATTTGATCTGTTGATAATTTAAGGTGTCTAAACGCCAGAATCTATAGTCCACCTTATAGACTACAATCTGAATACAACAAACACAATAAAACACTTACAATTTGACATATCTACTCGTTACAAAATCTTGTCAGACACTATATTACACTTTCTGGGTTACCCAGAAAGTTCATGGTCAACGTCGGTCAACTCACTTTGACCATGAATATCTTGCAATCTGGACAAAGAATGGCTGAGATTCCACATCCAGATTACAGTCCTCATGTCAGACTACCGATCCAAAATATAAAACAAGAAAAATAAAAAATAAACACGGATCTGTGGCTCCTGACATTAGCTTGTCAGACCATAAATCGTGTTCTTCACAGTTTTGGAAAAACTCAATTTTAAAGCATTTTGATGCTATGGATCGATGTTATATCTACATAGATCATCATTAAACATCATCTAACACTGATTTAAACACATAAACACAAACATGAACTTAACATACAAGATCTAGGATAGGTTTAGGTTTATACCTTTCTAGTCCAAGTTTTGATCTTGATTCTCCTTAACTGATCTTAGTGTTTCTAGGGTTTATTTGTTGACTGATCCACTCAAGGAATTCAGAGGTTTGGGATAGAGAGAGAGAGTTGTTGAGAGTTGGATAACAATTTTGTAATTTTGGTGAACTTTCTCTCTCCAAATCTATTTATATTACTTTGATTCATTACATGTTGCGGAGATTGCTAGCAAAATAGGCTGATTTGCTGTATTTGTAGGTTATACAAAGTCAATATTAGGTTACCAACTAAAGTGGATAGCAATTTCTACAAGTTACCTATTAAAGAAAATGAAAATGGCATTTTGGTCTTTGTACATGAATTTTAAAAGCATTCTTGCCATTTGCCACACCCTTAGGGTTTAACCCTAAGGTTCTAAACCTTAGGTTTTACCCCCTTAGTTTTCTAGAATTTTCTAAATTAGGATTTTAAAATAGAAAATTAAAATTTTAAAAATATAATTAGGGTTTTAAATAGAAATTAATATTTCTAAAGTATAATTAGGGTTTCCTAATTATATTAACACATACTAATCACTTTAAGCTTGCTAATTAGGATTAGGATTTCCTAATTAGGGTTTAGGAATCCTGAATTTAGAATTAGGATTTTTCGATATTCATTTAGGGTTACTAATTGTACGTTATGATTTCTAAACCTGAGATTAGGGTTTCTAATCCCTTATTAGGGTTTACTAATTTTAAACCTTATCCGATCAATCATTGATCAAAAATTCTAAACAATACAAACGCGTACTCATTAATATAATTATTTTAATTATATTTTCTATCGAATTCCTATCTAGAAATTAGGGTTAGGATTTCTAAAGCTGTTAAGCACAACTCTACTCTAATTTCTCAGTCAATACATAAATTGACCTCTTCTTGATACTCGTATCATAGTTACTCAGTACAATATTAACAGTCAATGTCAATATTAAACAACAATTTTTTTATTTTTTTTTGTAAAATTATGATTATTCGAAATCCCGGGTTATCACATTCACCCCTCCTTAGAAGGATTTCGTACTCAGAATCACCGCCTTCTTATTCTCTACAATCTTTTAAAGTTGTATCATCAATTCATTTTTATCAACACAATATTAATTAATGTGTCAAATTCCAACCCGTGACTTGAATCTATAAAAGAAAATAATTCACAGCGAAATTTAACCAACATTACTCGCGTAATTAAATTTCTAAATGAAATCGTTGCCTGCTACCACCTCCTGGGCAGCCACCGTATCCTATGCCGTCATATTGAATGTACAGGTGGTTGGTCTTCCTGGCTATGCAGGTCCTCGAATTGCCAAGGTTCCACCACTAGGTCCCTTGTTGACACTTTCCTTCTCAATATTCCTCTTCCGACAGTTCCGTACTATATGGTCAGTCGATCCACACACAAAACAACCTTGAATTTTCTTCGAATTGGGGCAATTGAGTGACATGTGTCCTTCTTGCCCACAGTTATAGCAGACTCCTTTCTTCTTCAGACAAACACCTGCATGATTCTTCCTATAAATCGTACATGGCTCCCTCCCTTGCTTATTTCCTTCAGTCTTGCTACCCGATTGGGTATTCTCACTCCACTTCCTCTTATTACGGTTACTACCACCACTGTTTCCACCATCATTTGTCTTCTTCTTCTTCTTTTCTTGATGAAATCGAGATGAAGTTTCGCTCCCTCCTTCAGCAATTAATGCTTTCTCCAACAAAGCCGCGAACGTATTGATCTGCAACACTGCTACCTTGTTGAATATTCCTGGCTTCAGTCCGTTCTCAAATCGTTTCGCCTTTCTTACTTCTATGTCCACCTGATGAGGTGCAAATCTTGCTAATTTGTTAAATTTGGCAGCGTATTCAGAAACAGACATATTCTCCTGCTTCAGTTCTAAGAACTTAACTTCCATCCGAGCTTGCATACTTGGCGAAAAATAGTTCTCGAAGAACAATTCCTTAAATCTGGTCCATATCACTATGGCTGTACTAGCTCTCGCCTGATTAGTCTCCCACCAGTAATTAGCTTCTCCCTTCATCAAGTATATTGCAAAAGTCGTCTTTTGCTCTTCCGCTACTCTGGCGATTAACGAATGCTTTCTCCATCTCCTTTACCCAAGTTTGGGCTTCAATCGGATCCGTGGTCCCTTTGAATTCAGGCGGTCCTACCGCTTTAAAGTCTTTGAAGTTAGCCAATCTGTCGGCTGGCTGATTCCTCACCCTTCCTCTTGCAGCTGGAGCTCTAGTTTCCATAGCTTGGGCTAGCATGTCTACGAAATTCTGCATTGGGTCCGCTTGACCTCCTTCGGTATTCACTGACTATTCTTCTCGTTGATTTCGATTTTGTCATCTAGGCGGCATGATCTGATTGAAATAAAAAATCTTATATTAATTCTCTTTCTCTACACAGATTCTTAATACAATAAGAATTCGACACATAGTTCTCATATAATCGCATATTTATTCAAATAGCACATAGTACATATAGTACTTAACGCATATTACTATCCCTTTTTAAAATAATTTTTAGGATTTACCATACATAACTTTACACAAAAAGTTGTAATTCTCCATTCACACATAGCTATTACCCGTTCGTCAAACTTACCACACTTATGAGTTCAGGAACTTGCCACAATTATATGAGTGTATGAACTTATCCTAGTCAGACCTTTGGCGTCCATTCGCTGAGGGGTTCAAAACATTTCATATAATTATGAGTCATTAACTTACCATAAGTATGAGTTTTAAGAACACACAAATTAATCTTAATCTTATATTCATATAGAAAATAAAGATTTCATTCATACAAACATATATATATATATATATATATATATATATATATATATATATATATATATATATATATGTTCAAACATCGTTCTTGATATTACAACACTTAATATCATAACCTTCTACCAAAAGATACTAACGATCACACTTAAGCTATCTACCGTCCACTCCCTTTACCAGTCTTCTTCTTGTTGGGACACTTGTTAAATCCGTGACCCGTTCTTCTACATGAGAAACACTTCCTCATATTCGGCTTAGGACAATGCAAAGAAATATATCCTTTCTGCTTGAAGTTGAAGCACACGTTCTTCCACATCATGCATTCTCTCGCGTGAGTCTTCCCACACTTACTACAGGCTTGCTTCTTCTTCGTATTTGACTTTTCAGAATTAGGACTGTCATTGTCCCTCTTCCTCTTTTTCTTGTCTTTCTGCTGCTTGATTGTTCCTTCAGACGATCCACCACCTTCAGCCTTCATTCTCTCCACCTGTGCTTTCAGCTCGTTCCGTTCTTCAGTCATTTCGAGTATCGCTCGCTCCATCTTCCATAACTCCTCTAAGAGAAACACTTTACTGTGGAGTTCTTGAACTTCTACCGATAGTTGATCTTGTTCTTCAGCTTTAGTCTTATTCTTTAACTTTACCTTTAGCTTGCTCAGATTCTGCCTCTTCATCTCCACTCAGATACATCTCAGGATAATCGTCATGATCGCTCCCCAGATTGACCATGGGTTCATCTTCTCCCACCTTCTCAACTGATTCACTTTGCGCTGACACCTCGGCTTCTGGCATTGGTGCAACAGCTGCTAGCATCTCCGCACTCATTTCATCTTCTCCAGACATCTTACAATCAGTTTAAACAACTTGATTAGTACTCCACCAGTACAAACTCCTCACACTATGTGTCAACTTATCTCACTATCGATACTCTTCTGCAATCCCTCACTTAGTACTCTAAATGAGTATTCTCTATCTCGCTCATGGTTATAATCCTAGGATTTTTCCCCACCCCACTTAAGATTTATAACCTACATCTTTGATACCAACCTGTGACACCCCCAAATTCGGGTCACCTGACCCCCCGAGTTTGGTGTTCACGATCCACAATATAATACTAACTAACTACCCATCCATATAGAAATAGGAATACTTATTACATTGTCATATACTGCTAATACATTAATCCCAGGTTCGCTAACCTTAACAATACAGACATACCCCTTAGATATACAAAAAGGGTTTACAATACAACATAATAATAATAATGTTCATTTTACTAATTTATTACGATGCCTTTTCCTTTATTCTTCACTGCACCTTCTGCTACTTCGTCCCTAGCTGAAAAGTTTTATTTAGCAAGGGTGAGAAACAAGTTTGCCCACAAGTTAAGACATACGATAAATGTATAGGAATAAATAACAAGTCTTCTTGCATTCTTCACAACAATAGTCTGATAATGAAAGAGTATAACACTTTCAAGGTTTTCTACGATATTCAAATGAATAATCAAGAATTAATTCTACGAAATAGCAAAGTGGAATGCTTACCAGATTTATGCTGAGCGATCCATTGGATCTTGAACTTCTCTTCTCGAGTAACTATCAAAGTTATACTTTGATATACTCAGGTGTATCAGAAAACTATAAAGATTAAATTATACCCCTCTGTAAGTATATAAAGTGATCAGTTTTATTATACCATATATTATGCATAATACTTAATCGCGCGCAAAGGTCGATTATACGACCAATAAAATATTCCTTTTATATTAAAGGTTGTTCTTCTCAGTCTTAGAATCAAGATTTGATTTTTACAATGAAATACTGTGATTTCAATTTCTATTTACTTCTCGATCTAGCCGAAATAATTGGCATCGATCAGTTAATAACAATTGAATTCTCTTCTCGAACCTATCAAGTTCTAACAAATGTTCGTCTAACCAGAATAATTGGCTAAGATATTTTTCAACATAATTCGATAATAAACATAAATTATCTGTACTGTCAATATTAGCTTCTACGGATATGAATATCTAACAACAGTTATTCTACGAATGTATATTTTTCGAATCAGTAATTCAATTTGAATTATTATCAAACATGCACTAACCGCGAATAATCAATAATAAATCCCTGGACGTAGTCTAATTAGTAATAATTAACCACCAATAATAATTAAACAATATTGACTCAAGGTTGAGTTAGGAAACTTGCCTCTTCCGCTGATTACAGATTCACAATAAACTTATCTGCGTTTGAAAGACCTATAATCACAATATCGGTCTCACAATTAGCACAATAATTTACAACACCCAACACTGTATTCTACAGTCAATATTTCTCCTAGACACATTGCCACATAACCACATCAGTGTTTATATCCTATATAAACACTTGTCAAGTCTAACTAGTTCAGTCTAGTTGGACTTCGGTCTCGTCTCGGTGTTCTGGTCACCCAATGCAACAATTAACACATTTATTGTCAATTAAATTATGTCTCTAAGCTTCAATATTATTTTAGATAAGTCAAATATAATTTATAATATTTTTTGGAAGCTTTTAATAATTTATAAGTAATTATTATAATTTATAATAATTTTTCAAATATCGGAATCATTTTTAAATGATTTAATTATCAAATAATCTTATCATCATTAATATTTAATAATATAAAAATATTAATATTATACTTGTCAAAATATTAAAGTTATTATTAATAACTTAAAATATTTTTAAATCATCAATATTCTACTTAAATGATTTTTAAAATAATTAAAATTATTTTTAAATCATCACCATTAATATCTAAATATTAATGAAATTATTATCAAAATATTAAAAGTCATTTATTATAACTTAAAATATTTTTAAAATATTTTTCTCATTTTTAAATGATTTTTAAAACAATAAAATTATTTTTTTATTCATTTATTTAATATAATAATTAAATAAATCTAATATCATTAATATTAATTTATTAATGAGAATTCTCCAAAAATATTGAAAATTATATTTTATAATCCCAAATATTTTCTAACACTTTATTCTTATTTAAAATGATTTTTAAATCAAAAAAATCATTTTTATCTTATTTTTTTAATTTAATAATTAAATAAATCTAATATCATTTGTAAGACCCCGAATTTTATGAAATAAAAGTATTTAATTTTTCTTATAATTACTATTCAGTAAATGGTTAAATTGATAAATGTTAAAGTTAAGGGTGATATATGAATTTTTTTTTAAAATACACAAGTGGTTATAAAATATTCATTGTTGTCGGAGAATATTCGTTTGGTCGTGGAATATTCTTTCTGTCGGAGAATATTCGTACGACGGCGCAGCCATTTGTGGGCCTCATAACAGAATAACTGTCGGATGAAGAAAACGACAAATTTGAGTTTTTACAAATAACGGCGTAGTTGTTACCGTTAATGTGACGCCCCCAAAATTAGGTATACATCACCCATCTTGGGTCGTCAGATACATAGTACAGAATACAAATATAACTTACTAATACAACTGTCGTGTACAATACGACAAAACATAAACTGTGAGTTTGGCTACTAACTAATATTATCATTCGGACCATCACTCCGTTACCCGACTTGCCCCAGCTACGTTCCCATTTCCTGAAGAGAACAGTGAAAGAAAGGGTGAGCTCAACTAGCCCAGTAAGAAATATTATGACTAAGATAATGCAGAATAAATTATCATTAGCCTTCAACAATGTTAAACTGATAAAATATAATAGACATCAAGTTTAACTACAGTGGAACAAGCAATCCATTAAAAGAGTCAAGTAGAAAATAAACTCTACTATCTTTTATGATTTAAAAGGTTTTTCAACACTGTTATCGCTGGGACTCAGCTTAATAAAATAATCCACATCATCGAATAACCCCTGCTCTACGGCCAAGGATATTCGTATATTCATTAATCGTCATGATCATGCCAACAACTGTCCATCAACGCACTACGGGCCAATGAGGACTTTTACCACATTATTTGTAACATTACGGTCATGATTATACCGAATAATCCCTGGTCATAATCATACTAAGTCCATCTATGCACTACAGGCCACAGATGACTTTTAACATTTTATAAACATGAGGATGATGAAAATGATATAAGAATTCAATAAAACAAGTTCAAGAATTAATTTATCCAAGAACTAACAACGTCCAAATTGTCAACATGATACTGTTTTGTGGAGTAAAATTCAAGAATGCTTAGAAGAATATTTTCTTGAAAAGATATTAGATAAAACGCAACTATCAAGGATATTCCACAAATTTCATCGAGTATAGAAGTCAAAACTTAACCAACTGAGTATAATAAAGAATGGAATAACAAAAGAAATCACCATGCATGCGATAGACCGCACAGACAGGTTATTCCCACAGAATAATAAATAATGGAACCAGGTCCGGCGTAAAACGCACAGACAGGATATTCCAACAGAATAATAATAAAGACGGAACCAGGTCCGGTGTAAAACACACGGACATGATGTTCCAACAGAATAATAATAAAAACTAAACCAGGTCCGGTGTAAAACACACAGACAGGATGTTCCAACAGAATAATAATAAAAACGGAACTAGGTCCGGTATAAAACACACAGACAGGATGTTCCAACAGAATAATAATAAAAACGGAACCAGGTCCGGTGTAAAACACACAGACAGGATGTTCCAACAGAATAATAGAAGAATGTCACCAAATATAGGGTAGACCGTGTATACAGGTTATTCCAACAGAATAATAAGAAATGGAATAACAACAGTTCTCTTCATGAATAAGAAAGAATAACACCCCTTACCGTTTTAAAGAAGAGCTGAAATAAGGAAGTAGTTAAGTAGCAGAATACTCTTCTTCTCTCTCTCTATAGTTTCTCTCTATAGTTTCTCTCTCTAGAGTTCAGTGAATTCGTAAGAAATAATGAAAGAATGAGCTGCTATTTATAGAAAAATAGAATGCATAGTAACTAATCCATGAACGGTCCAGATTGATTACTTTAATCTGACGGTCCATATTTAAAGAAAAATCTTTTAAATAAAATATAATATATTCTATTTATAGAATAACTTTAATAAAGTATTCTGTTTTATATAAAAAGATGTTTCTGTTTTATTACGTTAATAATACGAATAAAACAAAACGTCATTATCGCTAAATAGTTCATATTATTAACTGACAATAATTGAATCAAACTGAGTGACTTCTCACATAAGCATTAATAATCAATACCGTGTGCTACTATGCAACCACACATATTACTGTACTTTTACTACCGAGTAGTTCAACAGTATTAATGGTAAAACTTCTGCCGCTATTTTTAATAAAATATTTTTGTCGTTTTTTCAATCCGACAATAATTCTGTTGTGGGGTCCACCAATGATTGTGCCGTTGTACGAATATTTCCTGTTAAAACGAATATTTCCTGACCAATCGAATATTATATAACAACTTGCGTACTTTGCAAAATTTATAAATATTACCCACAACTATAACATTATATCAAATTAACTCCATAATATTCAAAAATGATATTTATAGAAAATTCATCTTTATTTATAAAAGTTGGGGTCTTACAACCTCCCCTTCTTATGAAATTTCGCCCTCGAAATTAGGGTACGTACCTGGTATGTCGAAGAGGTAAGGATACCTTGATTTCATTTCAGATTATAACTCCCAAGTCATTTCCTCAACATCGTGGTTTCTCCACAAAACTTTGACTTGAGATATAACCTTGGAGCGTAGAATATGTTCCTTCTTATCCAAGATTTGAACAGGAACTTCTTCATACGTCAAATCCTCCGCTATTTCATCCAGTTCTAACTCAATAATGTGGTTCGGGTCTTCCACATATTTGCGTAACATGGATATGTGAAAAACGTTATGAACACGAGACATACTTGGCGGTAAAGCGAGTCTATAAGCCACAGTTCCTACTCGATCGAGGATTAAAAATGGACCGATGAATCGAGGATTGAGCTTTCCTCTTTTTCCAAATCTCGTAACTCCTTTCCATGGAGCAACACGTAAGAACACATGATCTCCTATATCAAATTCCACGTCCTTTCGATGAAAATCAACATAACTCTTTTGTCGATCTTGTGAGGTTTTATACGTTGTCAGATCGTTTGAATCTTTTCTGTAGTCATACGTACCAACTCCGGTCCCAACAACGTTGCTTCACCCACCTCATCCCAGCATACTAGAGAACGACATTTTCTTCCATACAATGCTTCGAATGGAGCCATGCCAATACTTGCTTGATAACTGTTGTTGTAGGAAAACTCCACCAATGGTAAGAACTTGTCCCAACTTCCCTTGAAGTCAAAGACACAGAGTCTTAATAAATCTTCTAGAGTTTGAATAGTCCTCTCTGATTGTCCGTCCGTCTGAGGATGATATGCCGAACTAAATCGTAAATCTGTGCCCATAGCTTTTTGTAAACTAACCCAAAATTGTGAAGTGAATCTTGGGTCTCGATCAGAAACTATGGATACTGGCATATCGTGCAGTCTTACAATCTCGTTTATGTACATACGAGCAAGACGTTCAAGTGTATAAGTTTCTCGTATCGGTAAGAAATGAGCAGACTTGGTCAATCTATTAATAATGACCCAAATCGCATCAATACCTTGAGAAACCCTAGGAAGACCGGTAACGAAATCCATGGTAATGTGCTCCCACTTTCATTCTGGAATTTCAAGTGGTTGCAATGGACCTTTTGGTACTTGATGCTCCGCTTTGACTCGTTGACAAGTTAGACACCTTGAGATAAACAACGCTATCTCTCTCTTCATATTGCTCCACCAAAATGTATGACGAAGATCATGATACATTTTGGTACTTCCAGGATGGACTGCAAACGGTGTGTTGTGCGCCTCCATCATGATTTCATACTTTAAATTAGGGTTGTTAGGAACACAAAGTCTGGAGTTGACTCGAAGTATTCCTTCTTCATCGATTCTTGCTTCCGGCATAGAACCTTCTTGCACTTTCTTCCTCATACGCATCAGCTCCAGGTCTGTAGCTTGAGCAACTTTAACTTTATCGATTAAAGTTGGTTCTACTCGTATATTCACCATCATCACATGGGTCCCTGGAGTCTTTAACTCTATCTTCATCCTTTGCAAGTCACACAAAATGGGCCTTTGTGTTGACAATATTGCACTCGTACTTGCATATGATCTTCTACTCAATGCGTCAGCTACCACGTTCACTTTTCCAGGATGGTATTGAATGGTATGATCATAATCTTTCAACAGTTCAAGCCAACGTCATTGTCGCATGTTGAGTTCCTTTTGAGTGAAGAAATATTTGAGGCTTTTATGATCCGTAAAGAGCTCCACCTTCTCCCTATACAAGTAATGCCTCCAAATTTTAAGTGCAAAGACAACAGCGGCCAACTCTAGATCATGAGTAGGATAATTCCTCTCATATTTCTTGAGTTGTCTTGATGCATATGCTATGACTTTTCCATGTTGCATGAGAACGCATCCCAACCCTTTGCTTGAAGCATCACTGTAGATGACAAATCCCTCCGAGCCAGATGGTATTGTTAGAACAGGTGCTGAAATGAGTCTCCTCTTGAGTTCTTGAAAACTCTGCTCACATTCTTCGCTCCAACCGAACTTTGTATCTTTCCGAGTCAGCTGAGTTAATGGAGTAGCGATTCGAGAAAATCCTTCCATGAATCTCCTATAATAACCAGCTAAACCAAGAAAGCTACGTACTTCAGTCACTGATTTAGGTTGCTCCCAGCTTTGAATAGCTTCAATCTTTGCCGGGTCAACCGATATTCCATGACTTGATACTACGTGCCCAAGGAATGCTACCTCCTCCAGCCAGAACTCACATTTCTTTAACTTGGCATAAAGCTTGTATTCACGAAGCTTTTGGAGTACCAGCCTCAAGTGTTGCTCATGATCTTCACGGCTTTTGGAATAAATAAGGATGTCATCAATAAAGACGACCACAAAGTGATCCAAATATTCCTTGAATACCCGGTTCATCATATCCATGAAGGCAGCAAGAGCATTAGTCAATCCAAAGGACATGACTAGGAATTCATAATGCCCGTACCGAGTTCTAAAAGCCGTCTTTGGAATATCCTCAGTTCTAACCTTCAGCTGATGATATTCAGAACGAAGATCGATCTTTGAAAAGAATTGTGCTCCTTGCAATTGGTCAAACAGGTCATCAATACGTGGCAATGGGTACCTATTTTTGATGGTGACATGATTCAACTCCCGATAATCAATACAAAGTCGCATACTTCCATCATTCTTCTTCACGAATAGCACATGAGCACCCCAAGGAGAAGTACTAGGATGAATAAAGCCAATGTCTAACAATTCCTGCAGTTGGATCTTTAACTCCTGAAGTTCAATAGGAGCTATTCGATATGGGGCTTTGGAAATGGGTTTTGTACCAGGTTCAAGGTCGATACAAAATTCAATTTCACGCTCTGGGGGTAGGCTAGGAAGTTCTTCAGAGAATACGTCAGGGAATTTATTAACAATAGAAATATCATTCAAAACTGACGTATTTTTGTTTAGATCCGTGACATGAGCTAAGAAAGCTTGACATCTATTTTTCAATAAACGAATAGCTTTATGGCTTGAGATGACAGCGATTGATTTTAATGGTTTGGTTGCTTGAATTCGCATAATAGGTCGATTAGGAATATGAAAGCTAACAACCTTACGAAAATAATCAATTTTTGCATGATGAGTAGTTAACCAATCAATCCCTAGAATCACGTCAAATGCAAGTATTTTTAATGAAATAAGATCGACAGGTAATGTGTGGGTACCAACTTGAACCAAACAAGACTTATAAACCGTGGATGTAATGAAGGTTTCTCCCAATGGAGTTTTAACAGATAAGTCAAAGTCTAGTTTCTCCGGAATCAAATTTAATCGATGAGCGCAAGTAGGAGAAATAAAAGAATGGGTAGAACCGGTATCAAATAAAGTATAGACTTCGTTAGAGTTTATGATAAGCTTACCCGTGATGACCTCATTCGGGTTCCTTGCTTTCTGGGATGTCACAACAAACGCTCTCCCTTGCACTACCGGTTTTGACTTTTCTGGGACGGCCTTTGGTGTCTCCATCTTGGCTGAACTTGTTTTTGGTAAACGACAAAATCGAGCTAAATGACCTTCTCTTCCAAAATTATAACATGCTTTAGACGGCATCGCGCAGTTTAGACTGATGTGCCCCTCCCCTCCGCATTTAAAATATATGATAGGTGGTCGTTCTCCTTCCTTAACAACGGGTGCTGGTGCTGATGTCTTTCCATCATTGTTGAATCTTCTCTTCTTGAAATGACCATTCTTATTGTTTTGGCCCTGATTACCACCGAAGTGGTTACCATTTCTGGCCTGTTGATTCCCTCCACGCTTTTTGTCACCGCTTCGATGACTACTCTCACTGGTATTATCATTTTACCGATTGCTCTCTTTTGGTTGCGTTGACTCGTTATCGCGCTCCACTAACTGAGCCCTATTCACAACATCTGAATACAAATACAATTTATGAGAAATTAGATGTTGACGTATCTCAGGTTTCAAATCTCGCAAAAACATTCGCGTCATTCGCTCTTCATTATCCACCAAGTGGGACGCAAACCGGGACAACTCAGCAAATTTAGCCTCATACTGCGACACGGTCATATTATTCTGCTCCAATTTGATGAACTCCACCTCCTTCATGTGACGAACACTTTCGGAAAAGTATTTATCATTGAACAACTCTTGGAACTTCTCCCAAGACATCTTCAGTGCGGCAGGTTGAGTACGCTTAATCGATTCCCATCAGTAATCTGCCTCTCCTTGCAACATAAAGGCGGCAAAGGGAACCTTTTGGTCCTCAGAGCATCCCAAGACATCAAATATCTTGGTAATCTGCTTTATCCATGTTTCTGCTATAAGTGGTTTTGGCTCTCCCTTAAACTCTGGTGGTCCCAGCTCCTTGAACTGTTTAGCGGTGACCGTCCGAGAGTTTTCAGTGTTTCCACCTATATTTTGGACACGAGCCGCTCTCGCCTGCTGTTGTATGAACTGCATAAAGTTTCTGAACATTCCATCATTCATCATCTGGTCAGTGTTGTTGTTTGCATGAGGATTGTCACCTTCCTGATGCACATTATCCTGATTATTGATATATGGTGAATCAACAGTCGCCTGTGCTCCATTGCTATTCTCAACATTCTCAGATGCCATTTTCAGATACTGCCACAGAATAAAAGTTAATTGATATGTCATATATTATCCTTATATTATGACCGACCAATTAAATACCATGCAAATAAACTTAGGTAGGTCATACTAGCGAAGGAATTCCCCGTCTCTCCCCTCCTAGTTCTATTCTCCCATCTTAGCCAGGGATCATATCCCTAAGCTCTGATACCAACTGTGATGCCCCCAAAATTAGGTATACATCACCCATCCTGGGTCGTCAGATACATAGTACAGAATACAAATACAACTTACTAATACAACTGTTGTGTACAATACGACAAAACATAAACTGTGAGTTTGAATACAAATATTATCTTCTAGAGAGTATTCATACTCAAAAGGAGTCCTCGTTACATTTATTAACACACCATTACATAGAATAGTGAGGACTACTAACTAATACTATCATTCGGACCATCACTCCGTTCCCCGACTTGCCCCAGCTACGTTCTAATTTCCTGAAGAGAACAGTGAAAGAAAGGGTGAGCTCAACTAGCCCAGTAAGAAATATTATGACTAAGATAATGCAGAATAAATTATCATTAGCCTTCAACAATGTTAAACTGATAAAATATAATAGACATCAAGTTTAACTGCAGCGCAACAAGCAATCCATTAAAAGAGTCAAGTAGAAAATAAACTCTACTATCTTTTATGATTTAAAAGGTTTTTCAACACTGTTATCGCTGGGACTCAGCTTAATAAAATAATCCACATCATCGAATCACCCCTACTCTACGGCCAAGGATATTCGTATATTCATTAATCGCCATGATCATGCCAACAACTGTCCATCAACGCACTACGGGCTAATGAGAACTTTTACCACATTATTTGTAACATTACGGTCATGATTATACCGAATAATCCCTGGTCATAATCATACCAAGTCCATCTATGCGCTATAGGCCACATATGACTTTTAACATTTTATAAACATGAGGATGATGACAATGATATAATAATTCAATAAAACAAGTTCAAGAATTAATTTATCCAAGAATTAACGACGTCCAAATTGTCAACATGATACTGCTTTGTGGAGTAAAATTCAAGAATGCTTAGAAGAATATTTTCTTGAAAAGATATTGGATGAAACGCAACTATCAAGGATATTCCACAAATTTCATGGAGTATAGAAGTCAAAACTTAACCAACTGAGTATAATAAAGAATGGAATAACAAAAGAAATCACCATGCATGCGATATACCGCACAGACAGGTTATTCCCACAGAATAATAAATAATGGAACCAGGTCCGGCGTAAAACGCACAGACAGGATATTCCAACAGAATAATAATAAAGACGGAACCAGGTCCGGTGTAAAACACACGGACATGATGTTCCAACAGAATAATAATAAAAACGGAATCAGGTCCGGTGTAAAACACACAGACATGATGTTCTAACATAATAATAAAAACAGAACCAGGTCCGGATTAAAACACACAGACAGGATGTTCCAACAGAATAATAATAAAAACGGAACCAGGTCCGGTGTAAAACACAGACAGGATGTTCCAACAAAATAATAGAAGAATGTCACCAAGTATAGGGTAGACCGCGTATACAGGTTATTCCAACAGAATAATAAGAAATGGAATAACAACAGTTCTCTTCATGAATAAGAAAGAATAACACCCCTTACCGTTTTAAAGAAGAGCTGAAATAAGGAAGTAGTTAAGTAGCAGAATACTCTTCTTCTCTCTCTCTATAGTTTCTCTCTCTAGAGTTCAGTGAATTCGTAAGAAACAATGAAGGAATGAGCTGCTATTTATAGAAAAATAGAATGCATAGTAACTAATCCATGAACGGTCCAGATTGATTACTTTAATCTGACGGTCCATATTTAAAGAAAAATCTTTTAAATAAAATATAATATTTCTATTTATAGAATAACTTTAATAAAGTATTCTGTTTTATATAAAAAGATGTTGTGGGGTCCATCAATGATTGTGCCGTTGTACGAATATTTTCTGTTAAAACGAATATTCCCCGACCAATCGAATGTTATATAACAACTTGCGTACTTTGCAAAATTTATAAATATTACCAACAACTATAACATTATATCAAATTAACTCCATAATATTCAAAAATAATATTTATAAAAAATTCATCTTTATTTATAAAAGTTGGGGTCTTGCAGTTAATACCGTTGGAATACCCAGTGGTTAAAATACAGTAATACACGGTATTGCGCAGTATTTTTGAAATTAATTATTCTTACGTAAGAAGGCACTACTCAATAATTGTTACAGTAATTACTGTTTAATATTTTATTTTATTAATTCAATAATTACTACGTTGAAATTTTATATTATTGTTGTTCAATAATTGTCACTGCACAGTATTTCCCATTATCAGATCAATAATTCATATTATTTGAATAATATTATTAGATAACATTATTGGCAATGTCTAGAAAGTTCTGTCTAAGGAGAGGTTTGGTCACCTAATTGCGCGCCAGTAAGGAGAAATTCTTATTGGAAAGCCTCCTCTTTCCTGGGAACGGCCTGGTTGTCATAAATGTGATTATGTAATATTATTTGTGAATAATTAATTATTGATACATATGATAAGGAAATATTTATTTTATGTGGATATAAATGAGGGATATATTTTTGTGGTTAAAAATGAAGGAGTTAATGTGGAGGTTTTTATCAGTATTTTTATCGGAATGGAGGTATTAAAAATTAGGGTTTTTAAGATATTTTGCGGGGGTTATAATTTTTAATCCGACCGTTGGATCGTGGTAATTTTTGGATATGTTATACATATATAAGTTGAGTATATGTCCACAAATTTTGAACCGTTAAAAATGAACGTATGATTTATTATGAATTTTACGAGATGACTGGTTCAGAAATTGTTGATTTTTCGGAGTTAATTATTTTGGTGGAAAATTCTAGAATTGGTGGGCCCCACTCTTGGTTGGTGAAGAAATGTGCTGAAATTTTTATTCAAATGTGGTGGGTAGGAATAGTAGCAGGTAAAACCCTCAGGTTGCAGGTCATGTCTGCTTCGGCGTGCTAACATTTTCCTATAAATAGAGGGCTAAGTTAGAATTAAAAATCACACCAGAAATATAAATTTTCTCTCTTTCTCTCTGTATATTATGAAGCATATTTTGTGAGTTTTTAGATACTTTGAGAGTTGCTATTCAGTGCAAGGTTCCTTCGGCTTTACATTCTGGTAAAAAATACTGCTCTTTTGAGGTAAGGGATTGTAAGGGATAGCAAGAGATATTAAGGGATGTTATATTCTTCATAATGATGTTATTCTTTCAATATCATTATACTTAAATATTGGTATGGATTTTATTGTGGAATTTCTACCTTTTTGAGTTGGGGTTACTATTCACGTATACGGCACTATTCATGTATATGACACTATTTACGTATATGACATTATTTACGTATACGGTACTATGTATGAATACGGAGTACTATTCATGAGTTACTATTCATGAGTTACTATTCACGGGTACTATTCACGATAAAAAAAATTGGTTTCTTTTTTCTGACCAAATTATCGTTGATTTATGATTGTTGCTCTCGAAAATAAATGCAGTTGTTGATCATATTATTTTTATTATCATGTATAACATTTTTATAACCCTGATGTTGAATTTCTCTTTTACTTGAGTGTAAAGATGGGTAACTTATTAGTATGATCGTGACTGAGGAATATCTTTGGCCTGTAGTGCAAAGATGAATTGTTAACTGGTATGATCATGACCATTGAATTTATAATTGAATATCTTTAGCTTAAGTGTAAAGATGAATTGATTAACATGGTTATAATTATGGTGTATATAAATTCTGAAATGATTATATATTTTTTTGAGATATGAATATATTTGGCCTGTAGTTAAAATATGAACTGTTGAGGAATATCTTTGGCCTGTAGTGCAAAGATGACTTGTTGTTGAATATCTTTGGCCAGTAGTGCAAAGATGAACTGTTGACGAATATCGTTGGCCTGTAGTGCAAAGATGAATTTATTAATATGATTATGAACAGGAACTGTGATTTGGTATAACCATGATTTTTGATGTTTCAGGTAAAGACATGTGAGGAAAATTATCTTCGTCCTGGATGCGAAGAGGAATTTAGAATTACAATTATGATTATGAGTTATTCATATAATTGTGAAAAGAACTGCTGATTAATGTTACAGGGATAAAACATTGTTGGTGAATTTTTAACATGGAGAAGATAATAGAATTTATAGTCTATTTGACTCTTCTAATGGATTGCTCGTTCCGCTGCAACTATGGTTGAGAAGTTTTATTATCTACCATATGTTCTAAATCTCTGATTTATTACTGATGAAGGCTATTGATAATTTAATTATCTTTAGACATGATATTCTTTACTGGGCTAGTTGTGCTCACCCTTTTGATTCACAATTCCTTTCAGGTAATAAAAGTGTAGCTGGGTCGAGCGGGGGTAACAAGGAAATAGAACGGTGGTCTCTAGCTGTGGAGTTCTCCCTAAGCAGTATAGAAAAGTTCATTTAGTAGTTATATTTGGTGAATCCAATAGGGTAAGGTGTACCCAAAGTTGGAAGGGTGTTTTGTCACTATCATACAAGATGTCTAATAACATACAATCTCGTGTCATCATAAGACAGGGTTGTGCTCATCCACTTGCTGAGTATCTTTACGAGCACTACCTATATAATCTTGGTGTTTGTTTGAAGTATAATTTTCGATTAAAGATAGTGGAGATAATGATAAGTCAATAGAAGACTCACCATTGGGAAGAATATGATAGTAATCTTCTCGTTTTTCTTTGGGGTCTATTGGGTCAACCAAGGATAATTCTGTGGCCATATGATATCTATCATAATCTAGATGCATGGCCTCCCATGTACGAAGGTTTCCATGAGCACTTCCCAAAGATTCTAATTTCTAAAACAGTTTTTGACTATACCTTTATGTAAGGTGTTATTGTGAAGTGCTGTCCACGGTTGGGACATGAGTCACATTTGGTATATATTTGTATCCAAACTCACAGCATATATGTTGTTGTATTTTACACGACAATTGTTGTAATAAAGTTGTAGTTATTTTCTGTACCATGTATTTGGCGACTCGGAATAGGTTGGATGGAATGGACCTGTTTTGGGGTTGTCACATCATTAATATTAAATTATTAATGAAAATTCTCTAAAAATATTAAAAGTTACATTTTATAACTCAAAATATTTTTAAATACAATATTCTTATTTAAAATGATTTTTCATAATATTAAATCATTTTCCTCTAATTTATTTAATACACTAATTAAATAAATTAAATACATTTAATATTTAAATAATTATAAATATTAAAGAAAAATATTTCAATTGGTCAAAAATTATTTTTCATAATTTAAAATAATTTTTAAAACTATTTTTAATAATTTTTATAATTTATTTCTATTTTTAATCAATTTTTAGAAAAATTAGAAATTAAAATATTTAAAACTGTTGCTAAAGCCTATAGCGACACTCGTCTGTCGTTTTAGGTGTTCTTGGTGCTCAAGAAAACTGTCAGACAGTGATCAAGGTGGCTCGTTTGACTACCTTTGATTCTCAGTGTAAACATGTTCTGGCCCATTTTAAACTCAAATCTTGTAGTCATTATACAACACTACAACTTGCAACTAATAACTAGGTCAAACAACAAATACACAAAGAGATCTGGGCAATCAAACCTCTTGTCAGAGCGTTTATGGGTTTTCCCAGAAACCCAACAGTCTGAGTGGACACTTTGTAGCTCGATTTAATCTATGTTCGTTTCATGATTTATGTGTTCTCATGACCCAATCGTGTAGTTGGCATGTCATAGAGCATATATATAAAAATAAATCAGTCCAACAACAACAAACTCCCAAGATACGACTCAGTTAAACATTGTCAGAAAGTTTGTTCTTCAAATTTCTGGGTTTTTCCAGAAATGCTAAACGTGATCAAATGATCAAATTTGACCGTCCACTTTATTTGATCTGTTGATAATTTAAGGTGTCTAAAGGCCAGAATCTATAGTCCACCTTACAGACTACAATCTGAATACAATAAACACAATAAAACACTTACAATCTGACAGATCTACTCGTTACAAAATCTTGTCAGACACTATATTACACTTTCTGGGTTACCCAGAAAGTTCATGGTCAATGTCGGTCAACTCACTTTGACCATGAATATCTTGCAATCTGGACACGGAATGACAGAGATTCCACTTCCAGATTATAGTCCTCATGTCAGACTACCGGTCCAAAACATAAAACAAGAAAAATAAAAAACAGACACGGATCTGTGGCTCCTGACATTAGCTTGTCAGACCACAAATCGTGTTCTTGACAGTTTTGGAAAAACTCGATTTTAAAGCATTTTGATGTTATGGATCGATGTTATATCAACATAGATCATCATTAAACATCATCTAACACTGATTTAAACACATAAACACAAACATGAACTTAGCATACAAGATCTAGGATGGGTTTAGGTTTATACCTTTCTAGTCTAAGTTTTGATCTTGATTCTCCTTAACTAATCTTGGTGTTTCTAGGGTTTATTTGGTGACTGATCCACTTAAGGAATTCAGAGGTTTGGGATAGAGAAAGAGTTGTTGAGAGTTGGATAGCAATTTTATAATTTTGGTGAACTTTCTCTCTCCAAATCTATTTATATTACTTTGATTCATTGCATGTTGCTGAGATTGTTAGCAAAATAGGCTGATTTGCTGTATTTTTAGGTTATACAAAGTCAGTATTAGGTTACCAACTAAAGTGGATAGCAATTTCTACAAGTTACCTATTAAAGAAAATGAAAATGGCATTTTGGTCTTTGTACATGAATTTTAAGAGCATTCTTGCCATTTGCCACACCCTTAGGGTTTAACCCTAAGGTTCTAAACCTTAGGTTTTACCCCCTTAGTTTTCTAGAATTTTCTAAATTAGGATTTTAAAATAGAAAATTAAAATTTCAAAAATATAATTAGGGTTTTAAATAAAAATTAATATTTCTAAAGTATAATTAGGGTTTTCTAATTATATTAACACATACTAATCGCTTTAAACTTGCTAATTAGGATTAGGGTTTCCTAATTAAGGTTTAAGAATCTCTAATTTAGAATTAGGGGTTCCCGGTATTTGTTTAGGGTTACTAACTATACGTTAGGATTTCTAAACATGAGATTAGGGTTTCTAATCCGTTATTAGGGTTTACTAATTTTAAACCTTATCTGATCAATCATTGATAAAAAATTCTAAACAATACAAACACGTACTCATTAATATAATTATTTTAATTATATTTTCTATCGAATTCCTATCCAAAAATTAGGGTTAGGATTTCTAAAGCTGTTAAGCACCACTCTACTCTAATTTCTCAGTCAATACATAAATTGACCTCTTCTCGAAACTCGTATAACAGATACTCAGTACAATATTAACAGTCAATGTCAATATTAAATAACAAAAAAAAATTTATTCGTAAAATTTTGATTATTCGAAATCCCAGGTTATCACAAGTGTCAACAAGTTAGCATAACAGAAACATAACAGAACTCATCAGGTCTGGTACAGGCCTGGCGCAGCTGCGCTGCACCCTAGTACAATTAAGGCGCAGCTGCACCATGCCTGCATCAGAGACAGTAACTTGCTCTGTTCTGCAGTTCGGCAATCCACCATACAAATTCCTAAAAAATTGTTTCTAACATAACCCAACACATTTATATGTATGTATAACACCAAGAAACATAACCCAAATCAACTATCAAGCAATACATGCTTAATTCAAAGAATCAACCCATTAAACAATTTATCAAAAATGAAGAATGGGAATGAAAGTTATACCTTTGTGACTCAATGTAGCTACTCTTAAAACAATATACTCACTCTATATAAGCTCCTTAGCAAATAATCCTCAGCAATTGCAACAAGGAAGGATGAAGACCTCATTTATAGAAGAATGGTTATCTAGATAATGGAATTACCTCCCAAATCAAACCAAAGGATTTCAAGAATGCTCAAGGGTTAAGGAGTTGGTGAGAGTTGGTTAATTCAATCATGAACCCCACTCCCCATCCACTAATTGATCTAGGTGTTATGAATTTGAGATGAAGCTAGGCTAGGCTTGCTAGCTTGTTCACGTGGGAAGAAAGAAATGGGACTCTTATTATGGGACAAGAGAACAATTCTCAGCATTTGCACAAAATGGAATGCAACAATTGGCTAATACCATATATACCCATAATATAAACTTTGGTTATAAATTATGTATGCACAATTCATTTCACATAACATAGGTTATAATGATTTAAAGAGCATATAATGTATTTCCTAATTATAAGGTATCAAGTAGTGCACATACATATAATCCATGCACATTTTCTAGTACCATGACTGTTATTATCATAATAACTTAATGAAATCATTATTAATTTAACAATTGATATTATTATATGTCAATAGGGTATACATGAATGTTTACCCACACACTTCATATCATATAACAATATTATTATGCAACTCACATGAATGCAAATAACTCTTACTATATAGTCTATATATATAATATATAGACATATTAATGTGTCACCTTGTACTATATAAAATATATAGTTAGCTACCATATAATAAAGGTTTACTATATTGCACAAATTAATCAAGTAAAAACATATTTATTTTATAAATTATTAATCTTTTACACATTAATTATTATTTATTCATAATAATTATTAATTAACACATTATCAATTAATTACTCATAATTACAATTAATCCACATGTTCAGTTCTTGCTACTATATTCAAATAACTTGAATATTTAATTAATAATCTTATCAAGTCTTTGATATTAAACCTTAGGGTTAGTCCACTAATTTAAACAAACTATTAGTGACTCCCTTTAATCATTTCATAAATTCACATAACCACATATGGTTTAAATAGACACATAAAACTAACTCATTATAATTAAATCACATATTTAATTAAATAAGGAGTTTAAAATTCACGGTCATTACATATATAACTCTAGTAAGTAAGATAACTGAGCGTTGTGTTACATAAGTATTAAAGTTAAACCAGACTAAAGGTTTGACTAGAACTATTAAAAGAGAATTAATGGAAAGAGAATAAAAGATTGATATTGATCGTTGTGATATATATATATATATATATATATATATATATATATATATATATATATGTGTGTGTGTGTGTGTGTGTGTGTGTGTGTGTGTGTGTGTGCATGTGTGTGTGTGTGTGTGATAAAAAAATAATGGGTTGAGCGTACCCAACTGAATTATATTTAGCCCAATTAGAATATTACTTGGACTAACTCCGTGTACCTGAGTTACTGGATTAAATGTGTTATGGTATATTTAAGTATAAGTATACTTGTTTATATGTGGGGGTACATACATGACTGTGTGTATATGTACCTATAGCTTAATTTAATGTAGTAATGTTAAGTCATTATAATTGATTTAATAAGCCCAAAAGAAATTAACCTTAGTAGAATGAGACCCATGTTACTGATAAATTAGAGAGTAATAGAGCTTGTCCCAAATTTATTATCCCAAATTTATTGTCCCAAATTTATAACAACCGTGTATAAGCCAATGACCTACTCTTCTCTGTTACTGTGAAATGAAGGAGGCTAGGAGGTGGTGATGATGAGCTGAGGAATGGAGGAGAGGGAGCAGTTAACTTCTTCTCACCAAACTCCTTTAATCCAATGACTTCTTCTATATTCTCTTGGTTTAATTCAATGTGTAAAACCAATATTGGGCAATAAATATTCTATAAAGGGAGACTGCCCTTCTCAAATCAAGGCTGCTAATTTACTAAGTTCAGATAATATATAGAGAGTCAGTGAGGTTGACAGATAAGGGAATATTAAGAGAGCTCTTGCAATTTAGCAATTTCAGCAAGAAGAAGGAATAATCCTGTGTAGTATAAGAATTCTTCAAAGGTACTTAATTCTCAAACTATACGTTTTATAAGTTTGAATCCATCATAGAATAGCAAAAGCATGATGATTAGGTGGTTATAATTCAAAGATGTTTAAATTTTGTAAGTTTGATAAATTCTTAGAATTCTCCTAAATTCACTATTAAGTGGGTTAAAAATTGAGTGTTATGGTGTTAACATAGTTTATATGTGTATTAGGTGTCAATGTAATGTTTTGAGCATGATAAACGATAGTGTAATGGGTCCCAGTACTATAACGCCCCCAAATCCGGGTTACTTGACCCTCGAGTTTGGTGCTCACGATTCATCATATAAATAACATCTAACTACCCATATATATATGAGTAGCATTATACATATCAATAATTAATATCTTTACAACATCATCCCAGGTTATCTAACCTTAACACAGCTTACATACCTTTAGATAAACAAAAAAGTTTACATAACGACATAATAAAATAGTGTTCATATTAACTACTACTGCAATTTGCCTTTGCCTTTGTCCTTTTTCGACCCTCCTGCTACTTCGGTCTTAGTTGAAATATAATATTTAAGCAAGGGTGAGCAACGAGTTTGCTCTACAAGTTAAAACAAACAATAAAATATTGGAATCAAGAATATTAGAGTCTAGATTCGACAAGACTTCAACAATGTTCAAAGGACTTTGAATTAACTGAATAAACCATTAATCAATAATAAAACTTTATCGCATTTCATGTTAAACAACAATTTAACGATGAAAGAGTAAAACGCTTTCAAAGTTTCAATAATATTCAATCGATTATCAATAGATGATTCTACACAATAACAAAATAGATTATTTTCCAGATTTTATGTCGAGCGATCCCACTGGATCATGATCTTCTCGAGTAACTATCAAAGGTTTAACTTTGAATTACCCAGGTGTATCAGATAACCATAAAGATTAAATCATACCCCTCCACAAGTACACAAAGTGATCAGCTTCGTTATACCCAATATTATGCATAATATTCACACGCGCGCAACGGTCGTATATCCGACCATAAAGAACCCTTTTTATATAAAAAGGTTGTTCGTCTCAGTCTTACATCAAGAATTTCCATCGCAATAATATAGTTTGGATTTAAAGAAATACTATGATTTCAACATCTAATCTCTATCTCGATCTAGCCAAAATAATTGGCATTGACCTTTTAATAACAATTGAGTTCAAATACTCGAACCTATCAAGTTTCAACAAATATTCTTCTTGCCAAAACAATTAGCGAAGACATAGCTCAAGAACTGTTCTTCAATAGACAGAAATCAATTGCACTATTTGCAATCAACAATAATATTGTGAATAACCAACAATAGTTATTCCCTAGTCATACTTTTGAAATTAATAATTCAGTGTGAGTTAATGAACATGCACTAACTGCGAATAATCAACAATAAATCTCAGATGTGGAATAATTAGAAATAATTACCCACTACTATATTTGAAAAGTAATAATTCGAGATTGAGTTAAATGAAACTTGCCTTCGTTGTTGACTACTGTAACACAATATAACTTAGCTGAGTTTGAAAAACATATAATCAATAATATCGGTCTCGCAATTTGCATAACATATCACAACTCATAACACTGTCATTTAAAGTCACTATATAGCTTAATCACACAATCACATAATCACAACAGTGTTTATAGCCTCTACAAACATTTATCAAGTCTAACTAGTTCAGTCTGGTTGGACTTTGGTCTGAATTCTAGGTTTTGATTACCCTATCCAACAATTAACGAGTATATTTTTAATAAAACTCCATTACAAAGCTTCAATATTATGTTAGATAATTAAAATATCCTTCATAATATTTTTCGGAAGCTTATAATAATTTTTAAATAATATTATATTTTATAATAATTTTTCAAACACTAGAATCATTTTTAAATAATTTAAATACTAAATAATCCCATCATCATTAATATTTAAATAATATTAAAATATTAATAAAATACTTGTCAAAATATTAAAGTTATTTATAATAACTCAAAATATTTTTAAATCACCAATATTCCCGTTAAATGATTTTTAAAACATTTAAAATGATTCTTAACTAATTACCATTAATATTTAAATATTAATGTATTTTTCATAAAAATATTAAAAGTCATTTATTATAACTTAAAATATATTTAAATCATTTCTATCATTTTAAAATTATTTTTAAATCAATAAAACTATTTTTAAACCATTTATTTAATATAATTATTAAATAAATCTAATATCATTAATATTAAATTATTAATAAAATTTACCTCAAAATATTAAAAGTCATCTTTTATAACTTCAAATATTTTTAAACACTTTATTCTTATTTAAAATAATTTTTAATATTTTAAAATCATTTTTAACCAATTTATTTAATGCATTTATTAAATAAATTTAATATCATTAATATTCAAATAAATACAAATATTAATGAAAAATATGTCAAATTATCAAAAGTTAATTTTTATAACTTGAAATAATTTTTAGAACTCATTTTGTAATTTTTAGAAATTAATTTCTATTTTTAGTGATTTTTCAGAAATTAAATATAATTAGTTTTAATAAAACTGTCGCTAAATCCTTTAGCGACATAAACTGTCACTATAAGTATTCTTGAGCCTCGAGAACACTCATAGCCAGTCTCTTGGTGCTCACTTTGACCAACTCAAATTATCAGTTCATGTTGTTTTCTAGGCTAACAAAGGTATTGATCATGTAGTATTGATGTAATACTACATGTATCAACCATAAACAAGGTCATACTACTTCACAGTTGCAAGATCTATTGCTTCAAACTAACTGTCAGACAGTTTCTGGGTCTTTTTGGTTACCCAGCAACCCAGTTAGTTCTTGGTACCCACTTTGTGGCTCGATTAATCTTGGGTTCTGGTCATTGTTAATGTATTTAAATGGTTCAATCATGTAGTCCTCATGTCAAAGAACACCATCACTACACTTGGGTAGCCTAACTACATCACAATCACAAGATCTGAGCCTGTCAAATCTTGTCAGAAACTGTGTTCATACATTTTCTGGAATTTCCAGAAAACTCAAAGAAATGCTCGGTCAACCTAGTTTGACTATCCACTACTTCAAAACTGTTTGTTGTTTAAGTGATCTAAGGCCATGAATCTATAGTCCATATACAAGAGTATAACATTGAAACAACAACATAAGCTAAACACATAACATCTGATAGATCAGTGCTCTTGAAGATCTTGTCAGACCTTTTTGGGTAATTTTTGGGTTACCCAGAAACATAAAGTCATGCTCGGTCAACCCACTTTGACCATTAATAACTTGGAATCTGGACACGCTATGAGCATGATTCCACTTCCAGATTACACCCCACATAGCATACTACAAGTCTATTACATCAAATAAGTAAAATCATAAACAAATTTAGATCTATGGCCTCTGACATTCGGTTGTCACGCCATAGAACTAGGGTTCTTGACAGTTTTAAAAACTTGATTTTTGAGCACTTTGATGTTATAGATCTATGATATAACATCATGGATCCCTAAATAACATCTTATAGCATGAATTTAAACACATAAACACAACTTTTATCTTAGCATACAATATTAAACATAAGCTAGAGTTTATACCTCTCTTGAACAAGCTTTGATTCTAGGCTTCCTCATCTGATCTTGATGTGTTATGGACTTGGTTAGTTACTGAAATGCTAATCTATTTCATGGCTTTGGTGAGAGAAAAGTTTGGCTAAGTATTTGAGAACAAATGAGCTAGGTTTTTAGATTTTCTCTCTCTTTAATCTCTCACTTTTGATTCAATGTATCTATAAGATGCAAGGTGGCATATCATATCTGATCTTGTATAGATTTTCCAGCACATGGTGATATCTAATGTGATGACTCACTAGATTTGGCCATATCTCTTAACTTAAAATCTAAGTAAAGGGTATTTTGATCATTTTGCCCCCAAAAGGGTACTTTGGTAATTTCTCACATGATTTTAAGGGTATTCTAATCATTTGACATCATTCCCTTTAATATTAACCCTTAGGGTTTAATAATTTCAATTAGGGTTTAGGGTTCCCAAATTAGAAATTAGGATTTCCTAAAATATAATTAGGGTTCCTAACTGTTCGTTAGGGTTTCTTAATCTCGAATTAGGGTTTTTAATCTGCCATTTGGGTTTACTAAGGTTATACCTTATCTGATCAACCTTTAATCCTTAAGTCTATACTGTACTAACACATACTCATCAATACAATTATTATAACTGTATTAACTATTGAATCCTTATCCGTAATTAGGGTTAGAGTTTTCCTCAGTTGTTTAACATATCTGCACTCATATTACTCAGTCAATGAATAGTTTGACCATCTTACTAAACTCGTATTGCAGATACTCAACATAATATTGATAATCAATACCAATATTAAATAAAAAAATTTATTTATAAAATTGAATTATTTGAAATTCTGGATCCTCACATTCTCCTCTCCATATAAGGATTCCGTCCCCGGAATCACCACTTTCTTATATTCTAACACCTTTTAAAATTGTATCATAAATTCCTTCTTATCAACACAATATTAATTTGTGTCTCATATATTAACCTATGACTTGGATCCGTAAAAGTAAACAACTCACAGCGATATCTATCCAATACTACTCGCGTAATTATATTACTGAGCGAAATCTTTACCTGTCACCACCTCTTGTGCAGCTACAACATCTTGAACTGTCATGTTAAATGTACAGGCCGTTGGTCTTCCCGGCTGAGCAGGTCCTTTAATCGTTAGCGTTTCGCTACTGGGTCCGTTGTTGATACTTTATTTATCCACATTCTTCTTTGGGCAATTCCGAAATAGATGATCTGTTGATCCACACGAAAAATAACCTTGTATCTTCCTCGGATTGGGACAATTAGGAGACACGTGTCCCTCTTGGACACAATTATAACAGACTCCTTTTCTCTTCAAACAAACTCCCAGAAGGTTTTTCCCACAACTCACACACGACTCTCCTCCCTTCCTATTCTTTTTCTAACTTATTACTCGATTGGGTATTATCACTCCACTTCCGCTTATTGGGATTACTCCCATCACTACTTCCTCCTTCATTTGTTTTTTTCTTCTTCTCCTGATGATATCGAGATGCAGCTTCGCTTCCTCCTTCAGTAATACTCGCTTTTTCCAACAAAGCAGCAAATGTATTGATTTGTAACACGACTACCTTGTTAAATATCCCCGGCTTCAGTCCATTCTCAAACCTCTGCACTTTTCATGCCTCTGTATCCACCTGATGAGGTGCAAATCTCGCTAATTCGTTGAACTTGGCATCGTATTCTGAAACCGACATGTTCTCTTATTTCAATTCCAGAAACTTCACTTCCATCCTAGCTTGCATGCTCGACGAAAAATAGTTCTCAAAGAACAACTCCTTAAACCTTATCCAAGTCACTACCGCTGTCCCAACTCTAGTCTGATTTATTTCCCACCAGTAATTAGCTTCTTCCTTCATCAAATAGGTAGCAAAAGCTGTCTTTTGCTCCTCCGTTACTCTCGTAATAATAAATGCCTTCTCCATCTCCTTCACCCAAGTTTGGGCTTTAATAGGATCAGTAGTTCCTTTAAATTCTGGCGGCCCTATCACTTTAAAATCCTTAAAGTTTGCCAATCTATTGACTGGCTGGCATCGCCTGAGCTAACATGTCTATAAAGTTTTTCATCGGGTCTGCTTGACCTCCTTCATTATTCACCGACTGCTCCTCCCTTTGGTTTCGATTTTGTCGTCTAGGCGACATTATCTAATTAAATAAAAATTTACATTAATCCTTTATCTCTATACTAATTCTTATTAGTAGCATAATAAGAATTTAACACAAATTTCTCATATAATCGTATATTTATTCAAATAGCACATAGTAGTTTTTAGTACATAACACATACAACTTTAATCAGTTACTATCCCTTTTTGACAAGAATCGGGATTAACCACCACAACTTTACACAAAAAGTTGTAATTCACTAAAATTATTCTTAATATTTATACTGAAAACAAGTATTACATTCATACAGACACACACACACACACATACACACACACACACACACACACACACATATATATATATATATATATATATATATATACATATGCCTACTCATCGTTTACGATATTACAATCTTTAATACATCACACTACCAAAAGGTACTAATACTCATATTTAATCTTTCTACAATCCACTACCCTCACCTGCTTTCTTTTTAGGATACTTGTTGAATCCGTAACCCATTCCACCACATGAAAAACATCTTCTCTTATTTGGCTTAGGACAATTTGGAGAAATATGCCCTCCCTATCCATAATTGAAACACATATTCTTCCCCATCACACACTCTCCCAAATGAGTCTTTCCACACTTGGCACATGTTGGCTTCTTCTTTGGATTTGAATTTCCAGAATTAGTATCACTGTCATTGTTCCTTTTCCTTTTATTGCTGCCCTTCCTCTGCTTGACTATACCTTCAGATGATCCACCACCTTCAGCCTTCATTCTATCCACCTGTGCCTTAAAATCGTTTCTTTCTTCGGTCATCTCGCGCAATGCCCTCTTTGTCTTCCACAATTCCTCCAAGAGAAATACCTTACTCCGTAGCTCCTGAACTTCTGCAGATACTTGACCTTTTTTTCTTACTTCAGTCTTTACTTCCAACTCCACCTTAACTTCTTCGGACTCTACCTTTTCATCTTTATTTAGATACATTTCAGGATACTCATCATGATCGTTTCCCAAATTCACCATAGGTTCGTCTCTTACAACTTCTTTAACTTACTCACTCTGAGCTGGCACCTCGACTAATGGCATTAGTGCAACAGCTGCTAACACCTTCGTACTCATTTCATTCTCTTCTGACATCCTACAATTAGTTTTAAACAACCTGGATTAGTACATCACCAGTACGAAATTCATAAACACTATGTGTCCACACATCTTACTATTGATACACTTCATCAATCTCTCACTTAGAACTTTAAATGAGTCTTCTCTATCTCGCTTATGGTTATAATCCTAGGGTTTTCCCCCCCACTTAAGGTTTATAACCTACTGCTCTGATACCAATTTGTGACGCCCCCAAATCTGGGTTACCTGACCCCCGAGTTTAGTTCTCACGATCCATCATATAAATAACGTCTAACTACCCATATATTTATGAATAACATTATATATATCAATAATTAATATCTTTACAACATCATCCCAGGTTATCTAACCTTAATATAGCTTACATACCTTTAGATAAACAAAAAGGTTTACATAACAACATAATAAAATAGTGTTCATATTAACTACTCCTGCAATTTGCCTTTGCCTTTGTCCTTTTCCACCCTCCTGCTACTTCGGTCTTAGCTGAAATATTATATTTAAGCAAGGGTGAGCAACGAGTTTGGTCCGTAAGTTAAAACATACAATAAAGTATAGGAATCAAGAATATTAGAGTCTAGATTCGACAAGACTTCAAAAATGTTCAAAGGACTTTGAATTAGCTGAATAAACCATTAATCAATAACAAAACTTTATCGCATTTCATGCTAAACAATAATTCAATGATGAAAGAGTAAAATGCTTTCAAAGTTTCAATAATATTCAATCGATTATCGGTAGATGACCACTACACAATAACAAAATGGATTATTTTCTAGATTTTATGTTGAGTGATCCCACTGGATCATGAACTTCTTGAGTAACTATCAAAGGTTTAACTCTGAATTACCCAGGTGTATTAGATAACCATAAAGATTAAATCATACCCCTCCACAAGTACACAAAGTGATCAGCTTCGTTATACCCAATATTATGCATAATACTCACACGCGTGCAACGACCGAATATCTGACCACAAAGACCCCTTTTTATATAAAAATGTTGTTCATCTCAGTCTTACATCAAGAATTTGCATCGCAACAATATAGTTTGGATTCAAAGAAATACTATGATTTCAACATCTAATCTCTAACTCGATCTAGCCGAAATAATTGGCATTGACCTTTCAATAACAATTGAGTTCAAATACTCGAACCTACCAAGTTTAAAAAAATATTCGTCTCGCCAAAACAATTAGCTAAGACATAGCTCAAGAACTATTCTTCAACAGACATAAATCAACTGCACTATTTGCAATCAACAATAATATTGTGAATAACTAATAATAGTTATTCCCTAGTCATACTTTTGAAATCAATAATTCAGTTTGAGTTAATGAACATGCACTAATTGCGAATAATCAACAATAAATCTCAGATGTGGAATAATTAGCAATAATTGCCCACTACTATATTTGAAAAGTAATAACTCGAGATTGAGTTAAAGAAACTTGCCTTCGTCGTTGACTACTGCTACACAATATAATTTAGATGCGTTTGAAAGACCTATAATCAATAATATCGGTCTCGCAATTAACATAACATATCCCAACACATAACACTATCATTTAAAGTCACTATATAGCTTAATCACACAATCATGTAATCACAATAGTGTTTATAACCTCTACAAACACTTATCAAGTCTAACTAGTTCAGTCTGGTCGGACTTCGGTCTCAATTCTAGGTCTTGATTACCCTATCCTACAATTAACGAGTTTATTTTTAATAAAACTCCATTTAAAGCTTCAATATTATTTTAGATAATTAAAATATCCTTCACAATATTTTTCGGAAGCTTATAATAATTTTCAAGTAATTATTATATTTTATAATAATTTTTTAAACACTAGAATCATTTTTAAATGATTTAAATACTAAATAATCCCATCATCATTAATATTTAAATAATATTAAAATATTAATGAAATACTTGTCAAAATATTAAAGTTATTTATAATAACTCAAAATATTTTTAAATCACCAATATTCCCGTGAAATGATAATATTTAAATTTTAATATATTTTTTTATCAAAATATTAAAAGTCATTTATTATAACTTAAAATATATTTAAATCATTTCTATCATTTTAAAATGATTTTCAAATCAATAAAACCATTTTAAACCATTTATTTAATATAATTATTAAATAAATCTACTATCATTAATATTAAATTATTAATAAAATTTACCTCAAAATATTAAAAGTCATCTTTTATAACTTAAAATATTTTTAAATACTTTATTCTTATTTAAAATGATTTTTAATATATTAAAATCTTTTTTAACCAATTTATTTAATACATTTATTAAATAAATTTAATATCATTAATATTCAAATAAATACAAATATTAATGAAAAATATGTCAAATTATCAAAAGTTAATTTTTATAACTTGTAATAATTTTTTGAACTCATTTTGTAATTTTTAGAAATTAATTTCTATTTTTAGTGATTTTTCAGAAATTAAATATAATTAGTTTTAATAAAACTGTCGCTAAATCCTTTAGCGACATAAACTGTCACTATAAGTATTCTTGAGCCTCGAGAACACTCATAGTCAGTCTCTTGGTGCTCACTTTGACCAACTCAAATTCTCAGTTCATGTTGTTTTCTAGGCTAACAAAGGTATTGATCATGTAGTATTGATGTAATACTACATGTATCAACCATAAACAAGGTCATACTACTTCACAGTTGCAAGATCTATTGCTTCAAACTAACTGTCAGACAGTTTCTGGGTCTTTTTGGTTACCCAGCAACCCAGTTAGTTCTTGGTACCCACTTTGTGGCTCGATTAATCTTGGGTTCTGGTCATTGTTAATGTATTTAAATGGTTCAATCATGTAGTCCTCATGTCAAAGAACACCATCACTACACTTGGGTAGCCTAACTACATCACAATCACAAGATCTGAGCTGGTCAAACCTTGTCAGAAACTGTGTTCATACGTTTTCTGGAATTTCCAAAAAACTAAGTCATGCTCGGTCAACCTAGTTTGACTGTCCATTACTTTGAAACTGTTTGTTGTTTAAGTGATCTAAGTCCATGAATCTATAGTTCATATACAAGAGTATAACATTGATAGAACAACATAAGCTAAACACATAACCTCTGATAGATTAGTGCTCTTGAAGATCTTGTCAGACCTTTCTGGGTAATTTCTAGGTTACCCAGAAACAAAAAGTTATGCTCGGTCAACCCACTTTGACCATCAATAACTTGGAATCTAGACATGCTATGAGCATGATTCCATTTCCAGATTACACCCCACATAGCATACTACATGTCTATTACATCAAACAAGTAAAATCATAAACAGATCTAGATCTATGGCCTCTGACATTCTGTTGTCAGACCATAGAACTAGGGTTCTTGAAAGTTTTAAAAACTTGATTTTTGACCACTTTGATGTTATGGATCTATGATTTAACATCATGGATCACTAAATAACATCTTATAGCATGAATTTAAACACATAAACACAACTTTTATCTTAGCATACAAGGTTAAACATGGACTAGGGTTTAGACCTCTCTTGAACAAGCTTTGATTCTAGGCTTCCTCAACTGATCTTGATGTGTTATGGACTTGGATAGTGACTGAAATGCTAATCTATTTTGTGGCTTTGGTGAGAGAAAAGTTTGGCTAAGTGTTTGAGATCAAATTAGCTAGGTTTTTAGATTTTCTCTCTCTTTAATCTCTCACTTTTGATTCAATGTATCTATAAGATGCAAGGTGCCATATCATATTTGATCTTGTATAGATTTTCCAACACATGGTGATATCTAATGTGATGACTCACTAGATTTGGCCATATCTCTTAACTTAAAATCTAAGTAAAGGGTATTTTGGTTATTTCTCCCCCAAAAGGGTACTTTGGTAATTTCCCACATGATTTTAAGGGTATTCTAGTCATTTGACATCATTCCTTTTAATATTAACCCTTAGGGTTTAATAATATCAATTAGGGTTTGCTAATTAGGGTTTAGGGTTCCTGAATCAGAAATTAGGGTTTTTTAGAATACAATTAGGGTTCCTAACTGTTCGTTAGAGTTTCTTAATCTCATATAAGGGTTTCTAATCTACCATTTGGGTTTACTAAGGTTATACCTTATCTGATCAACCTTTGATCATTAAGTCTATACTGTACTAACACATACTCATCAATACAATTATTATAACTGTATTAACTATCGAGTCCCTATCCGTAATTAGGGTTAGGGTTTTCCTCAGCTGTTAAACATATCTTCACTCATATTACTAAGTCAATGAATAGTTTGACCATCTTACTAAACTCGTATCACTGATACTCAACACAATATTGAAAACAAGGCCAATATTAAATAAAAAAAAAATTTATTCGTAAAATTGAATTATTTGAAATTCTGGGTCCTCACAAGTACAAACCCAGCGCGGCCGCGCTATAGACCAGTCTTGAATTCTTGTTTTGTTGCCTTCTGGTATTCTAAGCATGTTAGTTTGACTTAACCAAGTACGTAAATAAATCTAACATGTGATTTAATGTTGCTTTGCAATAATGAGTTGCATTAGCTTGGTTTATAAAGATTTTAAAATGGAAACCTTGAAGTTTTGAAAAGTAAACCATGACAAACCTTATATCCTTTATGCTCTGACCTTTCAAGCAGGTAAGCTAGGGTATTTTATGCTTCTAGATATTTGTTCACCATCTAGCTAAGCATGATTTAGACTTTTCAAGCATGGTTTAAAATGAGATTTCAAGTGTTAAACTAATCAACCCAGGTGTAAATGAGTTGTATACATGTGAGCATACATATATGGCTTAGTTAAATGTACAAATGAGTATAAGATATGATTCGAAGTTACTTTGTATATTAATTGGGTTTAACATGAGTTTTTAAAAGAAAACTTATAAGTTCGAAAATGAAACTTGACGAACTTTGTGCCTTTTAAGTTCCGACTTTGTGAACATGTGAATTTGGCCTAGTTATGTGCGCGGATGGGTAAGGAATGTAAATTCAAGATATATTGCACATAAAAGGTTGTCAAGCTCGGTTTAATATGTGTTTTAAAGAGAAATTTAAAAGTTTTAGAAACTAATTTTTGTGAGCATTGTATTACTTGCATTATGACCTTATAAGCAAGCATGATATAGTTGTTTATGCCTTTAAGCATGAATGATCTGTGCACTCAATTAGTTAAGCATGCCATAAGTTATTTAAGCATGTTTTAAAAGTAAGGACTATACTAACTGTGTAAATAAGTTTGATACACATGAGCATGCATATTAATGATTATTTAGAATAGTTATATGACTTAATGGTTAACATATTGAGTCCCTTGTTGAATAAACCTATTTAGCCTTGATTAAATAGTTTTGAAAAGGATGATTTAAGCTTGAATGAATATTATCTCAAAGTTTGTTTTAGAGGCCTGAGAAGGTGTTCAATTTGGTCCATAGACTATTGGACATGCTAATCCTAGTTGAACAAATGAGTTCAAAAGAAAACTAAAAAGTTTTAGAAGTTAACCTCAACGTTAACAAGTATGGAAAACCAAATGTATTCTAAACTTTGTCTTTATATGTTTATATTGTGTTCAAAGATATTAAGGTGCTAATAAGAAAACTAGAACTTTGAAAATTTCAATTCTGGTTTTGACAAGGAGTAGGTCGGCCGCGCCACTCCCAAGCTCATTATCAGCGCGATCGCGCCGTGATGCAGAATGGTCAAAAATAGTTTGTTAACTGTCTGGACTTAGAGCATGTCTATATATAATCTTTAAAGACCGCAAGGTATGAAATAAGATTGTTTTAACGAAACAAACATGATAGTGTAATGGGCTAACAACATAGTTATCCTAAGAGTATATCGAAGAAGTGAAATGAATGTTTACAAACAAAGTTAGGAAATAATGTAAAATTATTATTACATTGAGAATTTATGAATGTATATAACTGATGGGTATGAATTCATGATTATATAATTGTGTAGGATTACACGTTGTGCAGATAGCTATAAGCAGTTAAGTTGTAGTTGATAATCTACGAGCCAGGCAAGTCTTTCAGTTTCTAATTGTTATATGAAATTGATAACTGTTGGTTGAATTATATTTTGCCATGAGAATGTTGATTGATATATGAAATGCATATAAGTTGGTATCAAAGCCATAAGTAAAGAGCCCCGAGCCTTTATCTGGTGACTTCCAAGTCTTGGGATGCATCGAAGCCAGACTTTCCATAGGGGACGCCGTGACTAACGGTGACAAGTTGATATGTATCAATGTGAGGTGCTATCCAAGTCTTGGATGTGAGTCACAGTTGGTATCAAAGCTTAGGGATATGATCCTTGACTGAGATATGAAGCTAGAACTAGGAGGGGAGAGACGAGTAAATCCTTTGCTAGTATGACCTACCTAAGCTTAATTGTTATTTAATTGGTCAGTCAGAATATAGGGATAAAATGTGGCATATCAATTAACCCTTGTTTTGTGACAGTGTTTGAGATTGACATCTAAAAATGTTGAGATAAGCAATGGAGCACATGAGACCGTTGAGTCACCGACGATCAATAACCAGGATAATGTGCATCAGGAAGGCAATAATCCTCAGGTAAACAACAACACCGACCAAATGATGAATGATGGGATGGTCACAGGCCTTTGCAATTCATGCAACATCAGGCGAGAGAGACTCCTGTTCAAAATGTAGGTGGAAACATTGGCAACTCTTGGATGGTCACCGCTAAGCAATTCAAGGAGCTAGGACCACCGAAGTTTTTGGGAAAGCCAGAACCACTTAAGGTGGAGACGTGGATTAAGCAGATTAACGAGATATTTGATATCTTGGGATGCTCCGAGGAGCAAAAAGTTCCCTTTTCCATCTTCATGTTGCGAGGAGAGGCAGATCATTCGTGAGAATCTGTAAAGCGCACTCAGCCTGCTGCACTGAAGATGTCTTGGGAGAAGTTCCAAGAATTGTTCAACGACAAGTACTTTCCTAAAAGTATTCGTCATATGAAGGAGGTAGAATTGCTGGAGCAAAATAATATGACTGTATCGCAGTATGAGGCTAAGTTTGCCGAGTTGTCTCGGTTTGCATCCCATTTGACTGATAATGAGGAGCGTATGACGCAGATGTTTCTAAGAGGTTTGAAACCTGAAAAACGTCAATACCTCATTTTTCACAAACTTTGCATGTATTTAGATGTTGTGAATATGGATCAGTTATTGGAGCGCGATAATGAGTTAACCCAACCAAGAGAGAGCAACCAGCAAAACGATAATACCAGTGGTAGTAGTCATCGAAGCGGTTGTCGACGTCGGGATTTTTATTTGTCCCTTTTCTGTTCTTGTTCTTTTGTGTTCTCATGTTAGGTGAGATTTGTTTGAAAAAATAAGTGAAAAAGGTCCGACATTTATATGTCGACGATTGGACTATAAGAGTCACCAGTTGGTTTTTTAACTGGTTGTACCAACACAACCGAGAAAAGGTTTGCACATTAACCTAGTGATGTGACATTGCTAAAAGGGTTTGTGAAACTGAGATTCATTAGGGTCCGGGGACTTGCTTATGCGGAGGAAAGGTGTTAGGCACCCCTCGACATCCGTGTTGCCATGGTGACCGCCACTTTTCAAGAAACTGTTATATAAATGTGTATGTGTGTGGGTCAATGCGCTGTTATTTGGAAGTAGTGCTATGCCTCGTTTGCACCTATATACAAGGGTTTGAATTTGTGTAAAAATTCAATTTTAAACAAGATATAGCAGTGATGTTTTGTAAAAAGAGATTTTTCAAACCCTGTGCTCAATAGTAATTGAGGCCTTTGATACTTCCATTTTATTAAAATGTTTGGCTCGATTACTTTTATTTTTGAGATGCGAAGCATCTTCGAGAAAATAATGTACAAAGCAGTGTCGAACTCCTCGTGGGCATGAAAATTATCTGAGGAAATCCAAACACCGTGAATAAATTTACAAGCTGCTTACAGCTAAAAATGTCCATCACGGGAACCGAATCTAGATTCAATAGACTGAATCTCTGATCACATGATTCCTAGGCTCACATGATAATGCAGTTTATATGACAGTAGTAAGCAATTATATATAAAGCTGTAAATATATATATACAGACATGATCAACCACCACGAAGCACCTCCATGGAGGATTGAAAATGTAAATATGTAAAAGCGGTAAATATATATATATATATTGACATGATCAACCACCACGAAACACCTCCATAGGGGATCAGAAATGTAAATAAAGCTGTAAAAGTGATCAACTACCACGGAGGAAACTCCAGGCAGGACAAAATGTACAAAAGCAGTAAAAACGGTCAACCGCCACGAAGTAAACTCCAGGTGGGACGAAATGTAAATATATATATATATATATATATATATATATATATATATATATATATATATATATATATATAAAAGCGGGTAAACGCACCGGATATAAAATCCAGGCTCATCGAACAAAGTTCGACAACAGTTCATATATATATATATATATATATATATATATATGAACTGTCTGTCAAACTCTGTTCGATGAGCCTAGACTTATGTCTGGAGCATTTAAACGCTCCAGACATAAGTCTAGGCTCAATCGAGGCATAACTCAATAATGTTAGTCCATATATATATATATATATATATATATATATATATATATATATAATATATACAAAAGAAATAAAAGCCACAAACTGAAGTCCGGGCAAACACACGCAAAACGACTCTCAACGTGAAGAACAGTGTGTGCAAAGATGAAGAGAAAGACTTTAAAGTGTGTAAGAAGGCTTACAGTGGACTGCCAAAGAAGACTTCTATAGTTTTAAGTGGATGAACACTCGGCTCCCGCCGGTAAAAAAGTAGCTATATATGAGCTTACAAGCGTTTAAAATGACAAAGCACTCAGTTTATAGTGTGTACAAAGCAAATTAGACAGGACTTTCTTGCCTTTTCTCTTACAAATATGGCCACCCCAAGCCCTCTATTTATAGAGGGGGGGTGCCGCAGGTGTACCTGCGGCTGCCCGGGGTGCCTCGGGCAGTGTGGGTCCCGCCGTGTCGAAGTACGTATACTCGGACAACGCGCTGTTCGCTCGGTCGTTCATAACTTTCAATTCGGGAGTCCGATGGAAGTGTGCCATACCATTTCGGAAAGCTTTTTCCGAGAGCTACACAATGGCATAGGATTTACCCTTTTTTGATTCTGGGAAGATGGGTCATGAACGAAATAGCATTTCTGGGTTTTCGTCAGGTAATCCGATGAGCCGTTTTGCGTAATTTGCGCTTGAAAGTTAAGATATGGTTCTTGTGGGACTTCTAATGAAGCATTTTGAGTTAAAATAAGTTGATTTGATTTGAGTTGAAGTTGAGTTGGCAAAATGACCATTTTGCCCCTCCTGGGATTATCTCCGGTTTTTGCGCAGTTGTAGCAGTCTTTTCTCAGGGTTATCTCTGAGGTTGGCTTGATGTTAACTTTGATTGTCCTCAGGGTTATCTCTGGAGTGTAAAACAGACGCTTTTGCCCTCCTGCATTGTTAGTAACAGGAAAAGAAAATTTCGAGTGTCTACAGATACCCCTCTTTATCATGTTCATGCAATGCAATTGAATGAATATGATAAAAATTAGTAGACACTTGAAATATGATAAGGTATTTTTAATGATGCAAATCTCAATGTAATGAATGTCATGATGAATGTTAAAATGTTTTCCCAAATCGTAGTTCGCAAATCGCACATCGCATTTTGCATTTGGCCAATCGCACATCGCAAATCACATATCGTTTTTCGCATATCGCATATCACAAATCGCAAATCGTAAATCGTAAATCGTAAATCTCATATCGCAAATCACAAATCGTAAATCACAATGTAATGAATGTTATGATGAATGTTTAAAATAATTTTTTTAAATTATTTTACCTTTATAGATCATTGCTGATGCCTATGCTGGTGTTGACTCCAACGATATGACTTTTTGTCGGTGTCGCCAAGGCTTGTTTAATGAAGATAAGTTGAGATATTTTCCACATCTCTGATGGGGATGACATTCTAAAATCACCAGACCTTCCTGATGTATACGCTGGTAGTTTGCAACGGTGCCTACCCTGCTGATCGCCAAACTATTTTGATTCCCACTCAAATGGTGGTATATGAAGCTTTCATCGCTGAACTATTTTGATGTTATGCTGAATTGATGGCAATGGTTTTAGAATACCGGATCATCTGATATCTTTGCTAAAGTAATATTCAACGTTTTGCTTTGCCAGACTCCGCTTGATGTTACGCTCACCATTTTTGAGGTGATTTGGGGTTTCCTTTCACTGTTGAGTGCTTTTGCTCCATTTTCTTGAGCATTTGATTCGTAACTCGGCTGATCTTATGACCTGAATGCCGTTGACATCCCTTGAGGGTGCAACTCATTCTTTCGCTGCCCAGATTTACGCTTCAGTGTAGAGGCCTCAACTTGTGAGGACTTGACGCAGGTTGACACATTTGATGGTGTAGATTTCATTCGCTAGGACTTTCGTTGTTGGCCTTCTGCTTTTGAGTTAAGAACTTTTTTTTTGAGAAATTTCCCCTTCTTTTGTAGGGGCACGCTTATGTCACCATGATTTCTGTCAGGGGTTCTCCCTTTTCTTTTGCTGAGAGACTTGATCTCGTCTTAGGCTCCTTCAATTTCTTGGAATTGAACAATGCCCCAGTCCTTTCACATGTTGATGTCGAGGATTCATATGAGAAACTTTTTATTAATGAAGTCGCGCGTGAGTAATATCCTCACATGTGGATTATTCATTCTGAGAACAGTATGATTGGAAAAGACCAAATGATCATCCCGAATCGCCAGTGAGATGATTTGAGGAAAGCTCTGATGATGATGTACCAAGCTGATGGTGATGATTGGTGCATTTTCCTGATTGATAAATGCCCCAGTGTTGAGTTGTCGCTATTTCTGAGATTGCCCCAATCTTGTTGCAAGGGACCCAATATCCGGTTGTCGCCAATTTTGAAATTATCCCAACCTTGCTTGTTGTCTGGGGTAGTTGCTTTGATAGATGGACTGATAAGATGTCGAGATTGCGAGAGGCCTTTACCTCTGTACCATATGATGAATAGGTAGTGGATATAAGCTTTGATGTTGATAGCTTTTTCTGGTAGAGATGTCGCTCTAGTTGAGAGAGATGATGCTCTAACTCATATGGAAACCGCTGTTGTTGAGCGGCATGAGGCCAGATCATCCATAGATGCAGTAATTGTTAAGTGGGATAGCGCTATATCTGCCTGAGATATCACATGTAGTTGGCGGTGGATCTGTTGGCTCGTGTAGAGAGCCTTGGGCAGGAGATCACAGTGTTACCTCCTTCTTCTGAGAGGAAATCCATATTGTACTTGATAGCCCACATATACACTAATTTGTAGACGGGCTTTGTATTTTCCTACACTGACTAACTTAGCCATTTTGTCATGTACATTACACATTGTATATATCAAACAACATTATATATGGCAGGTAAACATGTTTTGATCACTTCCCTTTTAGTTATGCCTTGTTACTTGCTTGATATTTGTCTGTGTCTCCAGGGCTTGTGATCTTGATGTATTCTGAACTCCTCCTTGATGGATGGACATTGAGATATCTCAGGATCTTTCAAAATTGATCGTTGATCTATGTGTACTCCCTACCATCTTTGGTGTCTTGGGACTTATTTTTGTATGTGGTTATGGATAATGGTGTGTTTATTTCATTTTTTTTGTGGTGAGACTGGACCATAAAGATGGCTGCCTACGTACTCCCGTGTATTGGGGAGATCAGGTCGACGTAGTTCGCCCCGTGTATAGGGCGGATTGCAGGTGAAAAGTTTAATCCTATGTACAGGATAAATCGAAGGTGTGAAAGGTTTAATCCCTTGTGGGATAAACTGAAAGTGTGAAAAGTTTTGAAAACTTGAGGGGAATGAAGGATCTGGTGATCCGAAACTAGGCTGCTGGTTAGAAACGTGTTTGTCCCTAATGGGGCAGATGAGTGTGAAGCGAAGTTATATGTAATGAAGGGTTAAAGAATCTGAATGACTGGTGATCTGATGATCCAAAACTAGGATGTTCGCTTGATGGTAACTTCAGACATAGTACCGTTTCACGATATCTAAATTGATGAGTTACGAAAATTCATCCCCGTCCATTTCCTGTAATCTGAGAGCGCCTTCTGTCAATAACTCCTTGACAATAAACGGCCCCTCCCTTCCCAGTTCAAGGATAATTTTCCTTTAGACTGAGCTTGGTTGTCAACGATATTTTTCAAAACCAAGTCGTGTTGTTTGAACTGCTGTAGTCGGACTTTTCTGTTGTAGGATCTTCTTTACAAGTAGAGGGTGGCTCATGTGTGGGCCACATACTCCCCCATAGATTTCATCCATGAGCCTCTGAGCTTGGTCCTCATCCAGACATCTGAGGAGACCTCGTTTTGCATCTATTTTGTAGAGTGCATCACCACTCAGGTAGAATTTCATAGCAAGTCGATGGATCCGCCTTCGTTTAGTCGGGCTCGCCTCAGCTGGTGTAGATCTATCTTGTAAGTGCTCATTGATATACTGATATCAAGGGTGCTTGATGGGAGGTAGCTCATTCGATACTTCTCCAAGGTAATTCCCATAGGCTGGAGCCTTTTGTTGGGCAAATGTGAGGGTTGGCATGTCTTCCTTGTCATGTATGTTAATCAAGAGGCCAAGGTTGCTAGCGCATCCACAAAATCATTCCTATTCCGAGGAATGTGGAGGAAGGATTTTTCTTCAAACTCTAAAGCCATCTATAAAACCTGTCGATGGTAAGGCAACAACTGTAGAACCTGTTGAAGAGATTTTTTTTATGCATTAGATCGTGGAAAAGAGCCATATGGCTCACTGATAGGTAGTTCAGGCATTGATGAGACTAAATGACAATCGTCTGTAGCAAAAGATTCCCCAAGGAGTGATAAATGCAGTTTTCTTAGGATCCTTTCCAGCAACCATGATTTGATGGTACCCCGTAAAGCAATCCGCAAAGGATTACATGTTGTATTGAGCAGTATTGTCGATGAGAATATGGATAAATGGCATGGGAAAGCTATCGTTGAGGCAAGCTTTATTCTGATCCCTGTAGTCCATGAAAACTCGCATCTTCCCTTTCGGTTTGGGCACGGGGACTATGTTGGATAGCCATTCAGGATATGTTGACACCATGATGACGCCGGCTTGAAATTATTTCATAATTTCTTCTTTAACTTTTAAACTCCACTCAGGTTTTAATCGCCTGAGCTTCTGCCTGACTGGCTTGAATCCCTCTTTGATGGGGAGGCGATGAATGACAATGTCAGTGGACAAACCCACCATGTCTTCATGTGACCATGCAAACACATCCTGGAATAGGGTCAATAGAGTAACCATGTCATTCCTTTGGTTTGGAGTGAGGTCCGTACTATTCTGGATTTATTTGGGGTTTTCTAAGGTTCCGAGGTTTAAAAGAGGTGGTTTGATCAAGATTTAGCTTGGGTTTGTCTTCGACCCATTCTTTGATCTCCTTAGATATCTCATAGTCCTCTTGTATTTTCATCAAGTCTGAGTCCAACTTTACATCAAAGTTACAGTCCTTATGGAGAATAGGCTCCTCATCAGCAAGTCCAGGCACATTTAACTTTAGAGTCCTGAAATAAAATGCTTTCGCCTAATATATGAAACTGTTCAATCACACAAAGTGTTAGCATGTAATGACAAAAGTAACTGCTAATACTGTACAGAAAAAGTAAGCAGTTATTGCTATCTACAGGGCAGAATGAGTTTTTTCCCGTTTTACCCTTGTCGGCAAATACAAGGAGTGCTAATCCAATTGTCGAGGGCAAAGTTCTGGTGGACTACAGTGATGGAGGGGTTGTCATTGTCCTCTTTCTCCCAAATGATGACCATTACGTCTGGGCAATCATCGTCTAGGGTGTATCTGTTTATATGTTCATCATGGACAATGATGCGTATGCCTAACATCATTCGGACGATGTCTTGTTTAATTCTTCGCTCCTCTTCTTCCAACGCGGGATCTAGAACTAGGATTTCTTTCTCCTTCACCGGTATCGGTTTAGGAAATAACATAGTCATTACATGGACATGGTCATTACATGGACATAACGCACCAGATATAAAATCCAGGCTCATCGAACAAAGTCCGACAATAGTTAATATATATATATATATATATATATATATATATATATATATATATATATATATATTACAGCATTAAACGCTCCAGACCAAAGTCTAGGCTCATCGAACAGAGTTCGACACACAATTCATATATATAAATGTATATATATACAAAAGCAAGTAAACGCTCCAGACCGAAGTCTAGGCTCAATCGAGGTATAACTCGATAATGTTAGTCCATATATATATATATATATATATGTATATATAAACTGAAATAAAATCACGGACCGAAGTCCGGGCAAACAAACGCAACACGGCTCTCAACTTAAAGAAGGGTGTGTGCAAAGATGGAGAGAAAGGCTTTAATGTGTGTAAGAAGGCTTACAGTGGGCTGCCAAAGAAGACTTCTATATCTTTAAAGTAGATAAAAACTGGCTTTTGTAGGTACAAAAATAGCTATATGTGAGCTCACAGGTGTTTAAAATGGGAAAGCACTCAACATATTGCAAGTACGGAGTAAATTGGGCAGGGCTTCCTCGCTCTTTATCCTTGCAAAATGGCCATCCCAAGCTTTCTATTTATAGAGGTTGGAGCCACAGGTGGACCGCATGTGTACCAGAGGTTGCTTGGGGTGCCCTGGGCTTCGCGGGTCTCGCCGTTTCGAAGTACGTGCACGTAGGCAACATGATGTCCACTCGAACTTTCAGAATTGCAATCCGGGCATCCGACTGAGGTATATAGGACCTATTTCGGACCGCCGTTGTCGAGAGTTATGAAATGACATGGGATTAGAGGTTGTACGAAGTCATGAAGATGAGATGATGCCCTCCGGTCTTCAGCTTCAAATTCTACCCGTTATCCTGCGCAATATTCACTCGGAATTGGTTCTTCTGAGCTCTTGTGGGACATTGTTGTGAAGAAATGTATGTCTGAAATGTTGAGATGGCATGATGTGGCATCATAGTGGCAAGATGACGACTTTGCCCCTCACCGGGATTATCTCTGGTTTGGGCTGATAAAGCAAATGTTACTCAGGATTATCTCTAAGATTGGACTGCTGCAATGGTTGAAGGTCCTCAGTGTGATCTCTGAGGTCTGCCTGTCCTCCCAGTGTTATATCCGGGTTGGTACTGAGTATCTCGTTGTGAGCGCCGAGATTGAAGCTACTTGCATTTGAAACAAGTATTTTTGAGGTTATCACCGAAACTGCATTCCTTGGGGTTATCGCCAAGGTTGGTAGCTATTCCCACGGTTGGAACTGAGACTGGATACCTCGGGGTTATTTCCGAGATTAATCGGTCTTCTCCGGTGTGTGTTCCGGTATTGGATCTGCAACCTCGGGGTTATCTCTGAGGTTGGATTTGTTACTCCCGGTGTGTACTCTAGGGTTGATGCTGAACTTCCGGTAGTATCCGGACTGGATATTAACTGTCTTCCATGGTTCCCTCTTGAAAGACAAATCTGTCCTCCTGCAATGTTAGTTACAGATGTACAGAAAATTTTGAGTGTCTACAGATGCCCCTCTTTATCATATTCATGCAATGCGATGCATGAGTAGGATAAAGAATCCTAGACACTTGAAATGCAATAAGATAAACATGACGCAATATGGAGCAATATGATGCAAGTGTATGATGTATATGCATTGCTTTCCAACAAGCTGGGGATGATTGCCGGCTCCCTGTTACTTCTGCCGGGGATTGGCAATGATGACCAGATTAGATGTGCATGATCCAAATCTTTGAGGATGTTGACGTTAGGGCTATCACCAAAGTCCTTAATTCTTGATACAGACTTGATTCCGAAGAATTTCCTCTTATGTGTAAGAGATCTGTGGGAATAAAGCTTTGTCTGTTTGAGGATGTGTATAACATATTTCGTCATCAATCCTCTTTGATGACGTTGACCTTTCCTGGTTTGTATTGCCAGAGTATGTCACTGTTCTATTGGTTTTACTGCCAACAACAAATGTTGTTAGGGTTACCTGACCTTCGTTGACGTATGAACCAATGGTTGACCACGCGTTGTAAATCAACGGATGAACTCCCTGCTAGGGATAAATGCCTAGGCTGCTTGGACTTTGTTGATGTGTTTATCAACTGATGAAATCATCGGATGGTTTTTGATGCGACGTTGGGTTCACTTGCCAATGGCTGAACTGATATCAAGGTTGCTTGACCTTCATTGATATGTGTATTAACAGAAGATATGCTTAGTAACCCCCGCCAGGGACTGACGTTGTAACCCCCGTCGGGGACTGACGTTGTAACCCCCGTCGGGGACTGACGTTGGTCTTTAGGGTAATGACCAGGAGTTGGCAGCATTGGACCTGTGCAAGGTATTACCGAATGTATTTTGTAATAACAGAGATCATTGGCATAGTATACCTCGTGCTCGGGCGAATACCAATGTACAGACTCAAGGTTTTATTTGAGAAGACCAAGATTGTAGGCTATTCTGTTCAATAGCGTAGAGTTCTTATTCCTGATTTGAACTTTTCAGTCTATGAAAACTCCTTTACAACTCGAACTGGACCGAGTCAGAGGGATGGGGCCTACATAGGGGTACCGTAGGTACACCTACTTCAGCCACAGATGGACCTGCGGCCAACCGTGGATACTAATATCCTGCAGGTTGGTCTCACAAGTCACTTTCAACTTGTATTGCGAAGAAAAATCTGAGAGCCTCCTTCAGATCTGCTGAGTTTGGACGTCTTTCTGCAAATTCTGTCGCCGTACAAGTGTTCTACACTGCCCTGGTAACGTATGCATGTGTTTTTTCCCCGTTTTTATCCGTTAGAAAATGACTTATCATATGAAATGCATCTAAACACATAGTAGTGATTATGTATGCACAAATGACTTGATAAAAAATATTCAACATAGTAAATGTTAGTGTTAAACCATGCTGAACATAATAATGTGAAAGAATTTGACTTTTGAGACAGTTAAATTGGCACCTTTTTCTATATTTTTATCCTATTTGAGGACATTTGAGCATAAGGTAAGAAGGCAAAGTACTCCTAGCATTGAGGTTAACCTTATGTGTTGAAGATTTTAATTTTTAATGTATATAGTATGCATATGACTATGGGTAGGTGTGCTATTGAATGGCCACCTAGTCATGCATATGTGCATATGGATAGTCCTATTTACAAAGGAGACTATGACAAAATTTTCCAAAATATAGGCATTGGATAGTCATGCATTTTAACTCTATTGTATGTTAAAGTAAATGCATGCATGCATGTAGTCATAAGATGCATTTAGAAAAGCTCCAGGTTAGAAAATACCACATCCTTTCTGAGGTGATTTAGAGACTTATTGTCCAGATATTATGGATCTGGATCAGCCGAGTAGTTCCCGTAGGACCACTTTTGGTGTACGGAGGAGGGCTTCTAAAGTGCCTCGACCCCGTTCTGTTAGACAGCCTAGTCGATTGGTGGAGGCGGTGATACATCCAGACGGTGATACGTCCAGTCTGGGTTGATGTGCCGGACGTCGAGGACGAAGAGAAGGATGTTCCGGTTGCGGACCCCGCTCCTGCTGCACATGTTCCACATAGGGAGCTCCCGAGTATTCAGGTGGCAAACCCAGAGGTTCTAGGTGACTTGAGTAGACATCCCTCGATGTATTTGCATGCTAACGAGGTATGACGTGAGAACTTGATCTTCCTTCTTTCCTATTTGATGAGGATTAAAGGGTCTTGATGTTGATCTACATTGTATGCAGGTTCCCGGCTTTACACAACCTTGAGGGAATTCGTTCAACATATACTCCATGTATCAGGCTCTTCATCCTGACTATAGAGCAGTAGTGCATGACTGAGGATTCGGGGCATTCTTCTCCATCTTTCCCCGGCGTTGTCCTTGGGTTTACCTCAGGGCATTGTCTGAGCGGTGGTTTCACCAGACTCAGTCACTCCATTTGCTGGACTGTGAGGTGATGATGACACCGATGGATTGGCAATTTATCACAGGTATAGAGTTTGGAGGGGCGCCAGTGCCTTGTATGGCAGATATTACCCCTACTGTCGTCAGATCCTTATTAGGAGTTCCAGCGGAAGCGCTCAAGGGCAGGACTGTTCGTGTAGGTCCTTTGAGCGTAGATGCTATGAGTGGGCTATTAAGCAAGCCCATGCTAGATGATGTTAGAGTCAGGGATCACATTCTTCGGCGATTGTTCCTGATAATCATTAGGGGCTGCTTTATAGCAGATAACTCTTCCACGGTGTCGTTTGCTTTAATCAGCGCCACACGTCATGTGGATCGTATTGGAGAGTATGATTGGGGTTTCTACACCTTCGCCTATTTCCTTAGGGGCATGCATATGCGCTCACAGGGTTTGACTGAGGCTTGGCTAGGATTTTACCTATTTCTGCTGGTGAGTATTTTTCTTGTCATTTCCCATTTAGGGGTTAAGAGTGTTAACTGACAGCAGATGTTTTGCCGTTGTGTTGGCAGTTTTGGGCCTATGAGAGGATCCCATGCTTGCGTCTGGTGAGTGTGTTAGGATTTGATACCTACCCACGAGGACGACAATGGTATCAGTCTATATTGGCAGAGGTCCCTGTAGCTGAGGGTTTCACTCACTGCCGCTTGTAGCTGGAGTTGTTGACAGCTGACATTATCACATGGATTCCCTATTTTGGAGAACATTTGGCCATCGATTTTGAGGATGGGTACCCGACTGGAGTCGAGTACGTGATTTCCACCAGGAGAGTTCCTCTCTTCACGGATGGAGGCTGGGAGCTCTATTTAGGATAGCGTGCTATTAGGAGCACCACATGGGAGATCCGTATGCCAATCTTGCCTCATGCCAGGCGTTATTGGCCTGTGTTGCAGTCACCCATCATTGATATCCCATTGTTGGGTGTTGACGGTTTTGCATTATCAGAGGGTCCCTGTACTTAGGATGTATTCCAGCGTTGGTGGTTCCCTCGGACTATTGGAGCCCAGACCCGCGCCACTCAGTTCATGGGAGATATGGTTTCAGGATCCGTGATGATGACGGATTGGCTAGCCTGTGTCTAAGATCCGACTCATGTGACACAGATTGACAGTTTGACCCGACAGTTAGACCAGGCACATATCTTTATCCGGCATTTGGCCAGAGATCCGGTAGAGGCAGATTCGTTTGATCCTTTCAGCTCAGGCGCTGGCCCCTCAGATGACCCATTTGGTTTTGTCGGCGCAGATCCTCTTTTGTATAGGCCTGACATCCCTGTTGATAGAGATCCAGTGACTCAGGAGGAGTTACATCAGGTGGACAGGATTGATGATGTGGACATCGACACCATTGTCTTCTTTTAATGTGTATTCTCGTTATTTCTTTTAATAGGCCTTTGTTAGCTATTGGGTGGCTGTGCCCCATTCTCGCTATATCTTTTGATAGGCCTCTGTTAGTAGTAGGGCGTCTGTGCCCCATTTCGCTGTATTTGTAGCTGTACAGAGATGATATATTAGATGATGATATAGTTAGGAATGTATGTATAATTTTTCCATTCCCTATATTATATTGCCATCTATTATCTATAATGCATGTATCATGTTATGCATATGTATGTATATCCAGAGATATTCAGCATTGACCCCTGGATGGTCTTATGACACGGTTCGTGCAGATGTCTTCTTCGACAGTTAGCCGTATTGATCATACCCCACCATTATTGGTGGTATCTGGTATGCGATCTTGGTATGATAGCATGTCACCATCAGACAGGGTGACCATAGATCATTTATTGCAGTATACTATGACCCTGTTGATGTTTCAGGTTACCACAGGATTCGTGGATGGCATGCTAGAGCACTGGGTATCGGAGAGGCAGGTTTTTTGATTTGGGACCCGGGAGTTGACTCCCGCTCTGGAGGAGTATGCACGGTTGACGATGCTGTCACTGGATAGACCTTGCGTGCATATGGCTTTGGGGTACATGAGTTGATAGTTCATGACCCTCACTAGATTGAGGCATAGAGTAGTGCAGGTTGAGTTGACATCTGGCCACGTTGAATGCCAGAGTTTTCTGTTTGACAGATTTGGTTATGAGGATAGTTATAGACAATATTCCAGGGATTTCACCACACCGGAGGCTCATTGGCGTCTGGCTAGGATTGATGTACTGCTATTGTGCATACTGTCATATGTCTACATGCCACTGTATATGGATGAGTTGGACATATGAGTTATCATGGCGGTGAGAGCTCTCAGGGAGGGTCGTACCATCATTCCTATGATTATAGCCGAGACATTGTGTAAGACCCCGAATTTTATGAAATAAAAGTATTCAATTTTTCTTATAATTACTATTCAGTAAATGGTTAAATTGATAAAAGTTTAAAGTTATGGGTGAAATATGAATTTTTTTAAGTGGTTATAAAATAATCATTGTTGTCGGGGAATATTCGTTTGGTCGTGGAATATTCTTTCTGTCGGAGAATATTCGTACGACGGAGCAGCTATTTGTGGGCCCCATAACGAATAACTGTCGGGTGATGAAAATGACAAATTTGAGTTTTTACAAATAACGGTGTAGTTGTTACCGTTAACACTGTTGGAATACCCGGTGGTTAAAATACAGTAATACGCGTTATTGCACAGTAGCACACGGTATTGCACAGTATTTTTGAAATTATTGATTCTTACGTAAGAAGGCACTACTCAATAATTGTTACAGTAATTACTGTTCAATATTTTATTTTATTGATTCAATAATTGCTGCGTTGATATTTTATATTATTGTTGTTTCAATAATTGTTGTTGCACAGTATTTTCTATTATCAGATCAATAATTTATATTATTTGAATAATATTATTAGATAACATTATTGGCAATATCTAGAAAGTTCTGTCTAAGGAGAGGTTTGGTCATCTAATTGCGCGCTAGTAAGGAGAAATCCTTATTGGAAAGCCCCCTCTTTCCTGGGAACGGCCTGGTTGTCATAAATGTGATTCTGTAATATTATTTGTGAATAATTAATTATTGATTCATATGATAAGAAAATATTTATTTTATGTGGATATAAACGAGGGATATATTTTTGTGGTTAAAAATGAAGGAGTCAATGTTGAGGTTTTTATCAGTATTTTTGTCGGAATGGAGGTATTAAAAATTAGGGTTTTTGAGATATTTTGCGAGGGTTATAATTTTTAATCCGACCGTTGGATCGTGGTAATATTTGGATATGTTATACATATATAAGTTGAGTATATGTCCATAAATTTTGAACCGTTAAAAATGAACGTATGATTTATTATGAATTTTACGAGATGACTGGTTCAGAAATTGTTGAATTTTCGGAGTTTATCATTTTGGTGGAAAATTCTAGAATTGGTGGGCCCCACTTGTGGTTGGTGAAGAAATGTGCTGAATTATATTTCAAATGTGGTGGGTGGGAATAGTAGCAGGTAAAGCCATCAGGTTGCAGGTCAAACCTACCAAAATTTTCCTATAAATAGAGGGCTAAGTTAGAATTGAAAATCACACCAGAAACATAAGCTTTCTCTCTTTCTCTCTCTATATTATGAAGCATATTTTGTGAGTTTTTAGATACTTGGTGAGTTGCTATTCATCAGTGCAAGTTTCCTTCAGCATCATATCCGATATCCAGTCAGAAGTACTGCTCTTTTGAGGTAAGGGATAGTAAGGGATAGTAAGGGATTGTAAGGGATAGTAAGGGATTTTAAGGGTTGTTATGATTTTCAGTTTCGTAATTTTTTTGAACTTTAAAAATTCTGAAAAAATTTGAAATGATATTTTGATGAGTTTTCTTGATTGTGTCCAAAAATGGTGATTTTTGGATGTATAGATTGAGAGTTATGAATTTTATGAGAAAAGACTATTTTAAAAGTAATCGCTTATAATTCCTTGTGGTTAACTCCAAAATTGATGAAATTTTTATTGGGAGTACATGTATATGATAGAAGTATACTCTATAAATTTCAGAATTTTTGGACAAAAGTATAATTTTTGATAAATGTCTAAATATTCGGCTGTTTTGGCCATATGAAAAATAGTAAATGACTTTTAAAAATTCTGAGAAAAATATATGTTCACTATGGGACTATATTATGCTAAATCCCAGAAAAGAAATATTTTTGGAACTGATTTGGTATTTTTCATGAAAATGGTCTAGTTATGAGTAAATGAATTAAATATGTTTTGTGAAGAAAGAAAATTGGAAAATAGGATTTTATGGCTTGAGAATCCTATATGAGGTATATGCAGATTTTTGATGAGGGTTTTGGTTATTGATGATGAAATTGTAAGAGTTGGCATTTTATGATGATTAAATGCATTAATTAGTAAAGTGTAAACAATTAAAATAAATTGTTTATAAATTTAAGTAATGTTATTCTTTCAATATCATTATACCGAAATATTGGTATGAATTTTATTGTAGAATTTCTATCTTTTGTGTCGGGGTTACTATTCATGAGTTACGAATATTACTTTTGAGATTAAAACTATATGTTGATCATATTATTTTTATCATCATATATAACATTTTTATAACCCTGATGTTGAAATTCTCTTTCACTGGAGTGTAAAGATGGATAGATTATTGGTATGATCATGACTAGAGTTCTCTTTGGCCTGTAGTGCAAAGTTGAATTGTGACTGGTATGATCATGACCATTGAATTTATAATTGAATATCTTAAGCTTAAGTGCAATGGTGAATTGATCAACATGGTTATAATTATTGTTTATATAAATTCTGAAATGATTATATATTTCTTTGAGATATGAATATATTTGGCCTGTAGTGCAAATATGAATTGTTGATGAATATCTTTGGCATGTAGTGCAAAGATGGCCTGTTGATGAATATCTTTGGCCTGTAGTGCAAAGATGAACTGTTGTTGAATATCTTTGGCCCGTAGTGCAAAGATGGTTTGTTGATGAATATCTTTGGCCCGTAGTGCAAAGATGGATTTGTTAGTATGATTATAAACAGGAACTGTGATTTGGTATAACCATGATCTTTGATGTTTCAGGTAAAGACAGGTGATGAAAATATTCTTCGTCCTGGGTGCGAAGAAAAATTTATAGTCACAATTATGATTATGAGTTATTCATATGATTGTGGAAAGGAACTGTTGAGTGATGTTACATGGATAAAATATTGTTGGTAGATTTTTAACATGGAGAAGATAATAGACTTTATAGTCTATTTGACTCTTCTAATGGATTGCTCGTTCCGCTGCAACTATGGTTGAAATTTTTATCATTTACCATATGTTCTAAATCTCTAATTTATTGTTGATGAAGGCTATTGATAATTGAATTATCTTTAGTCATGATATTCTTTACTGAGCTAGTTGTGCTCACCCTTTTGCTTCACAATTCCTTTCAGGTAATAAGAGTGTAGCTGGGTCGAGCGGGGGTAACAAGGGAATAGAACGGTGGTCATCATTTAGTAGTTATATTTGGTAAAGAAAATAGGGTGAGGCGAACCCAACGTTGGAAGGGTGTTTTGTCACTATCATACAAGATGTCTAATGACATACAACCTCGTGTCATCATAAGACAGGGTTGTGCTCATCCACTTGCTGAGTATATCTATGGGCACTACCTATATAATCTTGGTGTTTGTTTGAAGTATAATTCTCAATTAGAGACAGTGGAGATAATGATAAGTCAAGAGAAGACTCACCATTGGGAAGAATATGATAGTAATCTTCTCGTTTTTCTTTGGGGTCTATTGGGTCAACCAAGGATAATTCTGTGGCCATATGATATCTATCATAACCTAGACGCGTGGCCTCCCATGTACGAAGGTTTTCTTAAGCACTTCCCAAAGATTCTAATTTCTAAAACAGTTTTTGACTATACCTTTATGTAAGGTGTCATTGTGAGGCGATGTCCACGATTGGAACATGAGTCACATTTGGTATATATTTGTATCCAAACTCACAACATATGTGTTGTTGTATTTTGCACGACAATTGTTGTAATAAAGTTGTAGTTGTTTTCTGTACCATGCATTTGACGACTCAGAATGGGTTGGGTGGAATGGACCTATTTTGGGGTCGTCACACATTGAGGTTAGCTACATACTACTGCACTTATCCGATAGGAGTATTTACGGGCAGTTCGGTCATGCTATACGTGTGGTTTATGTCACACCTAAGACCGATTGATACTTTCAGACGGGTATTGCTTCACCCATGATATAGCCATGTCATATTCATTTCAGCCTGCGAAGTGTACGGATGCTACATCTTGGTCCGCTTTCTTAGCTGGGATCGAAGACCCGTTTAGTATATTGCCGTGCTTAGGGCTCAGCTCACCTTACAGCTTCATTACTCATGCTCCGGGCATGGATTACATCCCTCTGGCTGGTCTGAGGGGCATGACTACTTACCATCCAATGGCTGTGTTGTCACAGTTTGACCAATTTAAGAATTTTCATCCTTTCGAGGGGGCGTTGGGCCAGCGTTTAGCTTCTCGCTATCTTTCAGCAGAGGACCGATCCCGTGTGTATGTATGCTGGGATCAGCGCGAGATATCTGCTTTCTCTATTAGTCATCCAGGTTATTCTGCAGAGTATTCCGTATGGATGAAGACAGAGACTGCACCGGCTGAGGTAGTATCCACATTGCCGAGTATTGACTTAGATGGTAGAGAGCCCATGGAAGACATTGATTCTCACACCGAGGAGGAGTTAGGTGCTGGGTTGCCAACATCTCTTTTAGATTCTCCCAGTACCAGCACTGTCGTGATTCAGCATTCAGCACAGTACTTTGAGCAGCGTCTTCATCTGATGACCTTTGAGAGAGATCAGGCTCGATCTTTGATGTTGACTGCCCTTGATGGGAGAGACACAGCTCTGTTAGAGAGAGATGAGGCATTGGCTCGTAGAGATACCGTTGTTGTTGAGCAGGATGAGGCCAGATCAGCCAGAGATACAGTGATAGTTGAGCGGGATAGTGCCATATCTGCCTAGGATGTAGCCGTCACCGATAGTACTGCAGTGAGGTCCCTTGCCACTTGTATGATCGCAGAGATGAGCACGTACATTGATGAGCATATGATCACCATGCAGATGGCTGCAAATTTGTTGGGTCGTGTGGATATCCTCGTACAGGAAACCACATCTTTGTCTCCTTCGGAGAGGGATGCCATGTTGGGCTTGTTAGCTCGCATATACACCGATTTGTAGATGGGCTTGTATTTTCCTACACAGACTAGCTTAGCCATTTTGTCATGTACAGTTTACATTGTATATCAAACAACATTATATATAGTAGGGAAACATATTTTTTTGATCACTTCCCTTTTAGATATGCTGTGAAAGCCCCGAATCCGGGTCCCAAATCACCGCGGATCCGGTACAATCATTCTATCACTATTTACAGAAGATATAAACATAAATTGTTTATACAATAAACGTACACATTATTTTCTCAAAATCGAGTAACCTTAACTTATACACAATTCATAAACTATCAGACATATAACATATTTATTAAACTATTCTATTACAAATTAGCTGCACATTTTATCCCAAGCTGAACTTGGCATTATCCTTTTCCTGTATCCGACGTTTTCGCCTTAATCTGCAATTTTAAATCATGATATAGCAAGGGTGAGCATGAAAGTTGCCCCGTAATTTTTAATTTATTAAGACATATAATGATTGAAAGAGTCTGAATAATAAGCTGGCTATAATTCAACAATATAATTGTGAACTAGCAGGAACGAACTTTTTGACTGAACAAGTATTAAACATGAACAAATATATCTTGACCAACTGGTAATGAAGGTGATCAACCTTTCATACCTGACTTATACATGCAATATGTACAGAGTACAATTCATGGCAACCGGCAATGATTAACCATAAGCTTATCGGAATGAAACACTCTTAGTAGAGTTAAGTAAAAACAAACTTGCCTGTTTCGTTGATTATCGTTACGCAATTTATTAAGCCTTTCAGAAGACCTAATATAATATATAAATAATATCGATATATAAGTTAGAATAATATCATCACAATATTTAAAATAACCTAAACACAGTATCACATAATCCTACCAGTCTATAAAACATAGAAAACTTAACCTCAAGTTAAACTATTACAGTATGAGTTGTGTTCTTGAGTGTTCATGTCAGTGCTAAAGGTGTTAGGTTTGACCAAAGGTAGATCTGTGTTCATAAGGTTTTCTGGGCTTCTAATGTTTCTAATCATGTAGTATAAGTGTAATACTACAATCATGAACAAGTTCTATAGCCATAACATTACTAACCTTCAAGATCCAAGCTCTCAAAGATACTGTCAGAGGCCTGCTGGGTTTTCTGGGTTACCCAGAAACCCAGACAGGTTCGAGTGCTCACCACGTGGCTCAAATAAATTAGGGTTCTAGTCATTAGTTAAGTGTTATGAAGGTTCAGACATGTAGAGGAGATGTCAAGGTCCATTTCTATACAACAAGATCATCTAAACAACAACACAACTGACAGATTAAAGCTGGTCAATCTATGTCAGAAAACGTGTTCTTCATGAATCTGGGGTTTTCCAGATTTTGTTCCAGGTATGTGGTCAACACTAGTTTGACTGCCCATTCCTTTGATTATATACAAGATCTGAGTGATATAAGAGCATGTATGGGTAGGCTACATGTCCTTCTACAACCTTAATACAACACGATGGCTAAAACATTAATATACAGCAAGATCAGACGCTTGAACAAACTTATCAGACCACTGTAAAACATTCTGGGTTGCTCAGATTTGACTTTCCGTGAACGGTCAACAACCTTTGACTGGTCATAAGTTACGATCTAGACTTGATCCGACCTTGATTCTAGTTTCTGATCACAGTCCTCATGATATAGAACAGATTCAAAACATAAAACACATAAAACATATAACACAGAGATTTAGAGGCTCTGACATTTGACTGTCAGGCCATTTTTTTCCATATTTCCAGATTTCTAAAAATGCTTGATTCGTGCCTCTAAGTGTTATAGATCCATGATCCATCAACCCAGATCACTTACAGACACCCTATTACACATATCTAACCAATAAATTACAACAACTAACATCAGATCATAAGATTTCCGAAATTAGAGTTTTTATACCTTTCTATGCTTTAATCCTTAATCTGACTTCTGATTCTGCACTTGGTAAGCTAGGAAGTGATCATGGCTTCAGTTCTCAGACCCTCTCACTCTCCATCCTAAATTTTAAGAGAGAGAAAGTTTGGGAGAAAAATGAGAAAATAAAGTAACTTTTCTTACTTTAAATCTATTAGGATTTGATTCAATGAATCTAAGTTGCTAGGTGGCAATTGCAAATCTGATCTTGGGGAATAATAAGCACATGGGATAATGTTTGGTTTGATGACTCACAAGATTGCACAATCTTTTGCTTAAGGATTAAGAAAAAGGCATTTTAGTCTTTTTTCTTTTAATTTAATGGCATACTAGTAATTTGTCCAAACCCTTAGGGTTTAGGGTTAGGGTTAGGATTAGGGTTTAGGGTTTAGGGTTTAAAACCCTTAGATTTTGAAAATAAATTCTAAAATTTCCAAATTAGGTTTTCAAAAATAGAAAGTAAATATTTCTAAATTATAATTAGAATTTTCTAATGATATTAAAATTCCTTAATCAAAATTTAAATATTGCTAATTAGGATTAGTATTTCCTAATTAAACTAGCTAATTAAGCAATTAGGGTCAAAATCATATATTAGGGTTTTAAAAATCCCCGAAACTGAACTTAGGATTTCAAAATCGGTTTCTAGGGTTTCTCATCCATTTCTAGGGTTTTCTAACCGAACGATGACATTCTTAATATATACATCGAGTTTGTTACAAATATTGTTTATTTGGTCAACCCTTGACCCTTTATCACATTCTGAACACATAATTGATCATACTCACAGAACATTTTCATGTATTCCCTTAATCGTGAATAATTCACCTAAATCCTTCACAGAATTTTGAAATCCTCAAAATTCCATCTTAAAAATATCAAACGCATACACTTATTTTCTGTCTAGGTTCTAATTTTGAACCTTAAATCAATTAATTAAAATTTTAAAAATTTTCTAAATTCTCGGGTTGTCACATTCACCCCTTCTTCTAAAAATTTCGTCCCCAAAATTTACCTTACACCATACCCTTACACCATTCATACTCATCATCCCATGCTACCCAATACACCTCCCACAAGAGTAAAATTTTTGAAATTGTGCTGAGGAGTTTTACAGACTATTGTCTTTCATTTTTGCAAAGGTTATATGGAAATTCATCCGCTAACCGTCTTAACTTACGGACATAGTGGGTAATTAGCCCGATATGCCCTGTACTTATAAAGTACTTCTGGTCTAATCTGTTTCTCGTATTCGCCTTGGGCACATAAACTTCTACCTCAGTCTTAATGGATTCCGCACCAAAATAATTCGGTTCGGGAAATTTCTTTCAACGAACACTTAGAGTTTTTATAACATTAGTCTAGCTGAATCGAATAGCGTAGACTCATATCAATAATTCAATTCAATCGAATTATTTAGGTGTAGCCAAACCCCGTTGGCATATTAAAATTTTTGAAAATATTTTCGAGAATGACGTCATGATGCCGTACTGTATTAACAGTCCGTTTGAGGATGCCGTCATTATATGATTTTGTCATGACACATCATACAATAGTGGAACAATGATTTTTAGATCGAATTCAACACTAAGTATACCTGTATTTACAACTCTATCAACTTTTTATCATCTCTGCACCAGGTTACATGGTGCATAAGTGATAAATAAAATAAATTTTGATATTTCAAATCATCTTCGTCTAGCTGAAACAAGTAGCATAGACTATACTTTAAACCGTTTAAAAAATGATTACGAGTCTACATTTTTTTAAAAAAAAACACATAGTGCGTATTTAGCTTGATGTCCAAAAAAGTTCGAAGTCTAGCATAGCTAGGAATTTTGGAAAACCTATGTCTCCACTAATAATCATTTGCTTAAACAGTCTATCTATTCCTATTATTCTTATTACTTCATTCACACAAAACTATACCCAGTTCGTCAAACTTACCACACTTTGAGTTCAGGAACTTACCACAATCATATGAGTTTAAGAACTTGTCCTAGACAGACCTTTGGCATCCATTCGCTGAGGGGTTCATAAACATTTCATATAATTATGAGTCATGAACATACCATAAGTATGAGTTTTAAGAACTCGTACTTAACCTTATATTCTCTACCTATAACCTATCTATCTGATATACACATGAGAAAAGAATCACCCTCTTAACATGCATATAGCAAATAGCGCGACACAAACATTTCAATGATTATCAGTGCCAGAAAATAAGTGGTTTTTACACCAAGTACAATTCCCCGCCCATAACAAAGAATCATACAACTCAGCTACTGACAGGAGTCCTCAATTGAATCCCCACCTAAACCTACTCCCTTCTCAATACGAATTTCATTTAATTCGTATTCATAATCCTTTCCTGAATCTGTACCAATTCATAATAGCACTATCACAGAACATTCTTACTACTTGTCTATCATTCGCTTAATCCATATCAGATCACGGGGTGATCTCATCGTATATAATACGATCCATTTCTATTCAATGATCGTTTTATTTTTTGATCTCCTATCCCTGTACTATTAGTCTTTTAGACTCTACCTATTCACCACTACTGTTCAACTTTATTATCAGAGTTAGGGAACTTTGTATCTTATAACTCGTCGAGATCCGTCTTTGAATCTTACCGACACACTAACTCTATTTGAGTTAGTACTTATCCTAATCACTACGGTTATTAGTCTTAGGTAACCCTACCTAAGGTTTATAACCAACAACTTTGATACCAACTGTGAGAGCCCCGAATCTGGGTCCCAAATCATCGCGGATTCGGTACAATCATTCTATCAATATTTGCAGAAGATATAAACATAAATTGTTTATACAATAAACGTACACATTATTTTTCCAAAATCGAGTAACCTTAACTTATACACAATTCATAAACTATCAGACATATAACATATTTATTAAACAAATCTATTACAAATTAGCTGCACATTTTATCCCAAGCTGAACTTGGCATTATCCTTTTCCTGTATCTAACGTTTTCGCCTTAATCTGCAATGTTAAATCATGATATAGCAAGGGTGAGCATGAAAGTTGCCCAACAATTTTAAATTTAGTAAGACATATTATGATTGAAAGAGTCTGAATAATAAGCTGGCTATAATTCAACAATATAATTATGAACTAGCCGGAACAAACTTTTGACTGAACAAGTATTAAACATGAACAAATATATCTGGACCAACTAGTAATGAAGGTGATCAACCTTTCATACCTGACTTATACATGCAATATGTACAGAGTACAATTCATGGCAACCAGCAATGATTAACCATAAGCTTATCTGAATGAAACACTCTTAGTAGAGTTAAGTAAAAACAAACTTGCCTGTTTCGTTGATTATCGTTACGCAATTTATTAAGCCTTTTAGAAGACCTAATATAATATATAAATAATATCGATCTATAAGTTAGAATAATATCATCACAATATTTAAAATAACCTAAACACGGTATCACATAATCCTACCAGTTTATAAAATATAGAAAACTTAACCTCAAGTCAAACTATTACAGTATGAGTCGTGTTCGGTATAATTTCGACATCCCGACGGTCTAGTCGGACAAAATATCGAGTCTAAGTTCAATTAAACTCTACCTAAGACTTAGCAATTATCTCAGATAATTTTAATATCAGTCAAAATAATTTTCATAAGTTCGTTATAATTTTTAAATAATTATTATCATTTATCATGAATTTTCAATCATTAATATCGTATTTAAATGAATTAAATACCACCATATTCTATTATCATTAATATCTATTTATTATCAAATATTAATGAAATACATGTCATAATATTATAATATATTTATAATATCACAAAGTATTTTTAATACTTTAAAATCACCTTTATATGATTTTTAAACCATTAAATCCATTATCCAATAATTGCTTTTTATATTAATATTTTCATGACAAAATATCAAAAGTCATATTTTATAACTTAAAATATTTTTGTAACACTTAAATCATTTTTATATGATTTATAAATCATTAATTCTATTTTTTCATAATTTATTTAATATATTTATTAAATAAACTAATTATCATTAATATTAATTTATTAATGAATTTCATCACAAAATATCAAAAGTCACTAAAAATAACTTAAAATATTTTCTAATACCATAATATAATTTTTCATGAATTAAAACTATTTTTAAATAATTTATTTAATATAATAATTAAATAAATTAAATATCATTTATATTCCAAAAATATTAAATATTTATGAAATATACTCATATTAATAAAAAACTATTTTTCAGACTTTAAAATAATTTTTCGGCATTTATTTAGTATTTTTAATAATTAAAATCTATTTATTTCGATTTATTAATTAATTTTCAGAAAATAAAAAATAAAACTGTCACTAAAGGGCCCTATAGCGACAAACCCGTCGCTATAGGTGTTCTTGATGTGTTCTTGAGTGTTCATGTCAGTGCTAAAGGTGTTAGGTTTGACCAAAGGTAGATCTGTGTTCATAAGGTTTTATGGGCTTCTAATGTTTCTAATCATGTAGTATAAGTGTAATACTACAATCATGAACAAGTTCTATAGCCATAACATTACTAACCTTGAAGATCCAAGCTCTCAAAGATACTGTCAGAGGCCTGCTGGGTTTTCTGGGTTACCCAGAAACCCAGACAGGTTCGAGTGCTCACCATGTGGCTCAAATAAATTAGGGTTCTAGTCATTAGTTAAGTGTTATGAAGGTTCAGACATGTAGAGGAGATGTCAAGGTTCATTTCTATACAACAAGATCATCTAAACAACAACACAGCTGGCAGATTAAAGCTGGTCAACCTATGTCAGAAAACGTGTTCTTCATGAATCTGGGGTTTTCCAGATTTTGTTCCAGGTATGTGGTCAACGCTAGTTTGACTGCCCATTCCTTTGATTATATACAAGATCTGAGTGATATAAGAGAATGTATGGGTAGGCTACATGTCCTTCTACAACCTTAATACAACACGATGGCTAAAACATTAATATACAGCAAGATCAGACGCTTGAACAAACTTATCAGACCACTGTAAAACATTCTGGGTTGCTCAGATTTGACTTTCCGTGAACGGTCAACGACCTTTGACTGGTCATAAGTTACGATCTAGACTTGATCCGACCCTGATTCCAATTTCAGATCACAGTCCTCATGATATAGAACAGATTCAAAACATAAAACACATAAAACATATAACACATAGAGATTTAGAGGCTTTGACATTTGATTGTCAGGCCATTTTTTTTTCCAGATTTCCAGATTTCTAAAAATGCTTGATTCGTGCCTCTAAGTGTTATAGATCCATGATCCATCAAACCAGATCACTTATAGACACCCTATTACACATATCTAACCAATAAATTACAACAACTAACATCAGATCATAAGATTTCCGAAATTAGAGTTTTTATACCTTTCTATGCTTTGATCCTTAATCTGACTTCTAATTCTGCACTTGGTAAGCTAGGAAGTGATCATGGCTTCAGTTCTCAGACCCTCTCACTCTCCATCCTAAATTTTAAGAGAGAGAAAGTTTGGGAGAAAAATGAGAAAATAAAGTAACTTTTCTTACTTTAAATCTCTTAGGATTTGATTCAATGAATCTTAAGTTGCTAGGTGGCAATTGCAAATCTAATCTTGGGGAATAATAAGCACATGGGATAATGTTTGGCTTGATGACTCACAAGATTGCACAATCTTTTGCTTAAGGATTAAGAAAAGGGCATTTTAGTCTTTTTCCTTTTAATTTAATGGCATACTAGTAATTTGTCCAAACCCTTAGGGTTTAGGGTTAGGGTTAGGATTAGGGTTTAGGGTTTAGGGTTTAAAACCCTTAGATTTTGAAAATAAATTCTAAAATTTCCAAATTAGGTTTTCAAAAATAGAAAGTTAATATTTCTAAATTATAATTAGAATTTTCTAATGATATTAAAATTCCTTAATCAAAATTTAAATATTGCTAATTAGGATTAGTATTTCCTAATTAAACTCGCTAATTATGCAATTAGGGTCAAAATCATATATTAGGGTTTTAAAAATCCCCGAAACTGAACTTAGGGTTTCAGAACCGATTTCTAGAGTTTCTTATCCATTTCTAGGGTTTTCTAACCGAACGATGATGTTCTTAATATATACCTCGGGTTTGTTACAAATATTGTTTATTTGGTCAACCCTTGACCCTTAACCACATTCTGAACACATAATTGACCATACTCACAGAGCATATTCACGTATTCCCTTAATCCTGAATAATTCACCTAAATCCTTCACAGAATTTTGAAATCCTCAAAATTCCATCTTAAAAATATCAAACGCATACACTTATTTTCTGTCTAGGTTCTAATTTTGAACCTTAAATTAATTAATTAAAATTTTAAAAATTTTCTAAATTCTCGGGTTGTCACATATGCTATGATACTTGCTTGATATTTGCCTGCTTTTTCAGGGCTTGTGATCTTGATGTATTCTGAATTCCTCCTTGTTGGATGGACATTGAGTTGTCTCTGGATAGTTCAGAATGGATCATGGATCTTTGTGTATCCCTACAATTTTTTCGGTGTTTTGGGACTGATTTATGTATGGAAATGTGGAGAGGAGTGTGACTTTCCTCTCTGAGATTGACCGCACCACAGATGGTCGCCAGTACCCCTATTTAGGAGGAGCCTAGTTAATTCCATCTCTTATGGATTGGCGTTAGTCTTTGAGGTACAACCGCAACTTAGATGGTCGCTGAATCTCCTATTTACGAGGAGAGGTTGGGTAATTCCATCCCTTTGGTTTGAAGCCAATGAAATGTGGTAGATTGAAGTTTAATCCCAATACCGTTGACAAAGGTTTGTGTTTTGGTAGTGGGTTAGACCGAACCATGAATGGCTGCCTACATACTCCTATTAAAGAGGAGATCATGTCTACGTAGTTCGAACCTGGTGTAGGAGGTTCAACGCTGTTTGTGAAAGGCAGATGGTTGTAGAAGCTTTATTGATGAAGATGGTTGTAGAAGTGTTTTTGTAGTTTTTGTTTTGTTTTTTTTTAGAAAAGGGTAGAAATGTTTTTGTTATTTTTTGTTTATTGCGACTGGGCCATATAGAATATGGTTGCCTACGTACTCCCGTGTATCAAGGAGATCAGGTCGACGTAGTTAACCCCTCAGGGTGAGTTTAAAAGCGTAATCCCATGTGCAGGTCATAATGCGGGGAAGAGAAAGTTTAATCCTAGGTTGAGGATAAACTGTAGGTGTGAAAAGTTTAATCCTATGTATGGGTAGCTAAACTGCAAACGCGAGAGGTTCAATCCACGGTGGAATGACCTAAGCTGTATAAGCGCAGAGAAGCCAGGCTGCTGGCTTGAAAGGTATGTTTCCCTGAGGGGCAAAGTGTGGTAAAGAGTTATATGTGATAAAGGGTTAAAGAACCGGAAAGACTGATGATCTGATGATCCAACACCAGGATGTTTGCTTGATGGTAACTTCAGACATAGTACCGTTTCACGGTGTTCGAGTTGATAAGCTGTGGAAATTCATCGTCATCCATTTCTTGTAATCTGAGAGCTCCTCCTGTCAATACTTCCTTGACAACAAACGGGCCTTCCCAGTTAGGAGCAAATTTTCCCTTGGATTGATCTTGGTTGTCAATGATCTTCTTCAAAACCAAGTCATGTTATTTAAACTGCCGTAGCCGGACTTTTCTATTATAGGATCTGGCGATCCTTTGTTGATATAACTGACCATGAAAGATAGCCGCGGTTCGCCTTTCATCTATTAGAGACAATTGGTGATACCTGTCTTATACCCATTGGTCTTCGTCCAGCTGAGCGTCTATCAACACTCTGAGGGATTCCAATTGTACTTCTATGGGGAGTACTGCTTCCATCCCATAGGTTAATGCGTAGAGGGTTTCCCCAGTAGAAGTGCACATTGATGTTCTGTAGGCTAACAGAGTAAGAGGCAATAAGTCAGGCCATCCTTTGTGGTTGGGGGACATCTTTTGCATGATCTTCTTGATGTTTTTGTTAACCGCTTCAACAGCACCATTCATCTTTGGACGGTAGATGACGGAGTTAAGATGTTGGATGTGGAATTTACTACATAATTCCTCCATCATTTTGTTGTTGAGGTTCTTAGCATTGTCTGATACAATCACCTCTAGTTGTCCATTCGATATGGGGCTTTAGAAATGGGTTTTGTACCGGGTTCAAGGTCGATACAAAATTCAATTTCACGCTCTGGGGGTAGGCCAGGAAGTTCTTCAGGGAATACGTCAGGGAATTTATTAACAATAGAAATATCATTCAAAACTGACATATTTTTGTTTAGATCCGTGACATGAGCTAAGAAAGCTTGACATCCATTTTTCAATAAACGAATAGCTTTATGGCTTGAGATGATAGCGATTGATTTTAATGGTTTGGTTGCTTGAATTCGCATACTAGGTCGATTAGGAATATGAAAGCTAACAACCTTACGAAAACAATCAATTTTTGCATGATGAATAGTTAACCAATCAATCCCTAGAATCACGTCAAATGCAAGTATTTTTAATGAAATAAGATCGACAGGTAATGTATGGGTACCAACTTGAACCAAACAAGACTTATAAACCGTGGATGTAATGAAGGTTTCTCCCAATGGAGTTTCAACAGATAAGTCAAAGTCTAATTTCTCAGGAGTCAAATTTAATCGATGAGCGCAAGTAGGAGAAATAAAAGAATGGGTAGAACCGGTATCAAATAAAGTATAGACTTCGTTAGAGTTTATGATAAGCTTACCCGTGATGACCTCATTCGGGTTCCTTGCTTTTTGGGAGGTCACAACAAACGCTCTCCCTTGCACTACCGGTTTTGACTTTTCTGGGACGGCCTTTGGGGCCTCCATTCTAGCTGAACTTGTTTTTGGTAAACGAAAAAATCGAGCTAAATGACCTTCTCTTCCACAATTATAACATGCTTTAGATGGCATCGCGCAGTTTGGGCTGATGTGCCCCTCCCCTCGGCATTTGAAACATATAATAGGTGGTCGTTCTCCTTCCTTAACAACGGGTGCTGATGCTGACGTCTTTCCATCATTGTTGAATCTCCTCTTCTTGAAATGACCATTCTTATTATTTTGGCCCTGATTACCACTGAAGTGGTTACCAATTCTGGCCTGTTGATTCCCTCCATGCTTATTGTCACCGCTTCGATGACTGCTCTCACTGGTATTATCATTTTGCCGACAGCTCTCTTTTGGTTGCGTTGACTCGTTATCGCGCTCCACTAACTGAGCCCTATTCACAACATCTGAATACAAACACAGTTTATGAGAAATAAGATGTTGACATATCTCAGGTTTCAAATCTCGCAAAAACATTCGCGTCATTCGCTCTTCATTATCCACCAAGTGGAACGCAAACCGGGACAACTTAGCAAATTTAGCCTCATACTGCGGCACGATCATATTATTCTGCTCCAATTTGATGAACTCCACCTCCTTCATGTGACAAACACTTTCGGGAAAGTATTTGTCATTGAACAGCTCTTGGAACTTCTCCCAAGACATCTTCAGTGTGGCAGGTTGAGTACGCTTAATCGATTCCCACCAGTAATCTGCCTCTCCTCACAACATAAAGGCGGCAAATGGAACCTTTTGCTCCTCGGAGCATCCCAAGACATCAAATATCTTGGTGATCTGTTTTATCTATGTTTCCGCTATAAGTGGTTTTGGCTCTCCTTTAAACTCCAGTGGTCCCAGCTCCTTGAACTATTTAGCGGTGACCGTCCAAGAGTTTTTAGTGTTTTCACCTATATTTTGGACAGGAGCCGCTCTCGCCTGCCGTTGCATGAACTGCATAAAGCTTCTGAACATTCCATCATTCATCATCTGGTCAGTGTTGTTGTTTGCATGAGGATTGTCACCTTTCTGATGCACATTATCCTGATTATTGATATGTGGTGAATCAACAGTCGCCTGTGCTCCATTACTATTCTCAACATTCTTGGATGCCATTTTCAGATACTGCCACAAAACAAAAGTTAATTGATATGTCATATGTTATCCTTATATTCTGACCTACCAATTAAATACCATGCAAATAAACTTAGGTAGGTCATACTAGCGAAGGAATTTCCCGTCTCTCCCCTCCTAGTTCTATTCTCACATCTTAGCCAGGGATCATATCCCTAAGCTCTGATACCAACTGTGACGCCCCCAAAATTAGGTATACATCACCCATCTTGGGTCGTCAGATACATGGTACAGAATACAAATACAACTTACTAATACAACTGTCGTGTACAATACGACAAAACATAACTGTGAGTTTGAATACAATTATTGTCTACTAGAGACTATACAAACTCAAAAGGAGTCCTCATTACAATTATTGTCACACTATTTAATAGAATAGTGAGGACTACTAATACTATCATCTGGTCCATCACTCCGTTCCCCGACTCGTCCCAGCTATATTCTCATTTCCTGAATAGAATAGTGAAAGAAAGGGTGAGCTCAACTAGCCCAGTAAGAAATATTATGACTAAGATAATGCAGAATAAATTATCATTAGCCTTCAACAGTGTTAAACTGATAAAATATAACAAACATCAAGTTTAACTGCAGCGGAACAAGCAATCCATTAAAAGAGTCAAGTAGAGAATAAAATCTATTATCTTCTATGATTTAAAAGGTTTTTCAACACTGTTATCGCTGTGACTCAGCTTAATAAAATAATCCACATCATCGAATCACCCCTGCACTACGGCCAAGGATATTCTTTAGTATCACGACCACAATTATCCATGCACTACGGGCCAAGAATATTTGTGTACTCATTAATGGTCATGATCATGCCAACAACTGTCCATCAATGCACTACGGGCCAATGAGGACTTTTACCACATCATTTGTAACACTACGGTCATGATTATACCGAATAATCCCTGGTCATAATCATACCAAGTCCATCTATGCACTACAGGCCACAGATGACTTTCAACATTTTATAAACATGAGGATGATAACAATGATATAAGAATTCAATAAAACAAGTTCAAGAATTAATTTATCCAAGAATTAACAACGTCCAAATTGTCAACAGGATACTGCTTTGTGGAGTAAAATTCAAGAATGCTTAGAAGAATATTTTCATGAAAAGATACTGGATGAACCGCAATTATCAAGGATGTTCCACTAATTTCATAGAGTATAGAAGTTAAAACTTAACCAACTGAGTATACTAAAGAATAGAATAACAAAAGAAATCACCCGGCATGCGATAGACCGCACAGACAGGTTATTCCAACAGAATAATAAATAATGGAACCAGGTCCGGCGTAAACGCACAGACAAGATATTCTGACAGAATAATAAATAATGGAACCAGGTCCGGCGTAAATGCACAGACATGATATTCCAACAGAATAATAAATAATGGAACCAGGTCCGGTGTAAAATACACAGACAGGATGTTCCAACAGAATAATAATAAAGACGGAACCAGGTCCGGTGTAAAACACACAGACAGGATGTTCCAACAGAATAATAGAAGAATGTCACCAAGTATAGGGTAGACCGCGTATACAGGTTATTCCAACAGAATAATAAGAAATGTAATAACAACAGTTCTCTTCATGAATAAGAAAGAATGACAATCGTCTATAGCAAAAAGTTCCCCAAGGAGTGATGAAAGCAATTTTCTCACGATCTTCCTTAGCAACCATGATCTGATGGTATCCCGCAAAGTAATTAGCAAAGGAGTACATGCTGTATTGAGCAGCATTATCAATGAGAATGTGGATGAATGGCATAGGAAAGCTATCTTTAAGGCAAGCTTTGTTCAAATCCCTGTAATCCACACAAACTCGCACCTTTCTTCCAGGTTTAGGCACGGGCACGATGTTGGATATCCACTCAGGATATGTAGACACCATGATGATGCCAGCTTGAAATTGTTTCACAATTTCTTCTTTCACCTTTAAACTCCACTCAGGTTTCAATCGCCTAAGCTTCTGCTTGACTGGCTTGAATCCCTCTTTAATTGGAAGGCGATGAAGAATAATGTCAGTGGACAAACCCACCATGTCTTCATGAGACCATTCAAACACATCCTAAAATTGGGTTAATAGCATAACCATGTTATTCTGTTGGTTTGGGGTAAGGTCTGAACCAATCTGGATTAACTTAGGGCTTTCTAAGGTTCCAAGATTGAAGGAAGTGATTTGATCAAGGTTGGGTTTAGGTTTGTCTTTGACCTATTCTTAAATTTCTGGAGGCACCTCAATGTCCTAATGTATTTCCATCAAGGCTGAATTCATCTATACATCAAAGGTACAATCCTTGTGGAGAAGAGGCACCGTATCAGCAAGTACATGCACATCTAAATTCAGGGTCCTGAAACAAAATATGTTTTCACTTAGTATATATAAAATATTTTGATCATACACAGTGTTAGCATGTACTAACAAAATAAACTACTAATACTATACAGAAAAGTAAGCAGTTATGATATCTATAGGGCAGAAAGAGTTTCTGCCCGCTTTACCCTTGTCGACCAATGCAAGGAATGCTGCTCCAATTGGCAAGGATAAAGTCCGGGTGGACTGCATTGATAGAGGGGTTATCATCATCTTCCTCTTCCCGAATGATGGCCAATACGTCTAGGCAATCATCGTCTGGGGTGTATTTGTTTATATGCTCATCATGGATGATGATGCGTATGCCCGACATTATCCAGACAACGTTTTGCTTAATTCTTTGTTTCTTTTCTTCCACTGCGGGATCGGGAACAAAGATTTCTTTTGCTTTGAACGACATTGGCTTGGGAAATAGCATAGCCATCACGTTAGTTGGCACCTTTACAGGAGGTTGTGCGGACTCAGAGTTTGAAGGCGAAGATAAACGCCTCGTGGTTGAAGCTAAGGGAATCTGAGGATGCTTATGAGGATTCCTCTAACTAGAACTGGCAGAATAGCCTAGTCCAGCTGTCCCAGTTTGCCTGGCTACTTGAATGGGATATTTAATACCTTGGTGATCTTTACCCTGCCCTTGTTCTGGCTGATGACCCAAGGACAGTATTTCCTGAGTAGCCGACATTACAATGTCGTTCCAATAGCATGGTACTGAGTATTGCTCACTTCCAAGACATGAAAATTGACCGGCTCAACATCTGCATTAGCATTGATGAATGGCATGTCCCCATGTTCAGGACACTCCGGTTCAGAGTTGATCTTGACTAGGCTATTGTTGATGATGTATTTCAGTTGCTAATGAAGGGTGGAGGGGACTACCCCAGCCATATGAATCCACGGTCTTCCCAAGAACAGGTTGTATCCCGAATCTATCTTGAGCATGTGGAAAGATACGCAGAATGTATGGGGACCAATTTCGATTGGCAACTCAATTACTTCGACTGAATTTCGACGGGCTCCGTCAAAAGCTTTGATGACTGTATGGCTACCCCGGATTCGATTGAGATTAACATTCATCTTCAACATTGTGGCGTATGGACAGATATTTAGAGATGAGCCTCCATCTATTAATACTCCAGCCAACATATATCTGGAGGATAAGACTGCAATATGTAACGGCTGGCAATGACCGGTCCCTTCGGGCGGTATATCGTCATCAGTGAAGGATATCACATTGTTGTTGAAAATGTGATCAACCAAGTGTTGAAACTTTTCTATATCCACTGATTCTGGTAGATAGGCTTCTTCTAAAGCCTTCAATAAGATCTTCCGGTGATCCTCAGAAGTTAGTACTAAGTCCAAAATTAAAATTTGGTGCGGAGCTTCTCTCAAGCTTAGAACCACCATGGCTTCGTGATGACCCATAGTGCGGAGGAATTTTTCAATCTTCTCCATGGGTATTTTCTCCATTGATTTGATGGTAGATTTCATCATCCATTGGGAAAGATACAGTGGATTCTCCTTCAACACTGTAGTAGTTGTATGTGAGGTGGATCCTTCACCTTCTCCATAATTCCACGGAACTATGTGCAAGCTAACAATAGGATATTGTGCTTTGCATGGTAAGTTGATTGGCTCGGGAGCGGCCACTTTCAAAGGATTATTGTTTCCTCTGAGTTGAATGGTTGGTATAGTGAGTGGCTTGATATTGTCATCAGCCTCTACAGAGATAACTGCTATATATAAATCCCTTCCACTTAGTAGGACATATATTCTCACTCCCACGTAGCACAATATCATTGTCTGCTAGTTGCAAGACACCGCTGTCAATGAGATTCTGGATAAGGTGGCGGAGTGCCCAGCATTCTTCTGTGCTGTGACCGCGAGAATGGGAGTGATATTGACATACTCCATCAGAATTGTACCATCCTGAGTGGGGGTTGATTGGAGGTAGAAGGGAATTGATCCTTTCCTTCATTGATTAGCATATGAAGGATTTCCTCCATGGGTTGGCCCAGATGTGTGAATTCCCTTCTGTTGGAAAAATCACGACGAGCTTTGGCATTCGCTCTCTTTGCCACTTTGTCCTCAAAAGTTTCACTTTCTGAAGGTGACGAAGGAATATTCCTGACAAGAGGAAGGAGACTAACATGCTCATGGCTTACTAATTGCCGTGTAACTTGATGCTGGTAGGTCACCAGTTCTGCCAATTGATCGATCTGTTTGCATAGAGCTTTCATCTTATGTTCCATTGTGAATTGGAACTTGGCATAATCCCATTTATTAACACCATCTTTGGTGGTTTGAGATGACTCGCCACTGAAATTGGAACTCTGTCCATTCCTCCAATTTATCATGTTGACCTCTTCTTCTTTGTATTGAGGAAGAGGGTTATCTTGAACGTGAGGTTGATCTGATTTGGTAACAATGATTTCCCCATTGTCTATCAAGTCTTGGATCTTGTGTTTTAAGGCCCAACAATCTTGAGTATCATGTTCAGGTGCCCCGGCATGATATGCACATTTCTTAGCAGCATTGAAACCCCGTCCATTAGGGCTGGCTGGTGGAAGAACATACGTGATTTTCTTCTGTGTTGTCAAAAAAGTAAGAATGTTCTCGAGGGAGTCCCCTAAGGGTGTGAACACTCGAGGGCGTTTGACTTCTCCACCTTTTGGCAATGGAGGATTTGAAGACTGAGCTTGAAAGGGAGTGTAACTTCTCCTTTGAACAGGCATGTTCTGATTGCCTTTTTGACCCTGCAGTATCAGGGAAACATCTTCCTCTTTCTTTTTATGGACCCTCCGGGGGTTATTTCCATAATTTCTAGACTGGATGTGCTCAGCAACAGCTTTAAGGGCAGCTAGGTCTTGAATCTTTCTTGACTTCAATCCTATCTCAGCCATCTCCCCGTGTTTGATCATTTCAAAAAATGGCTTACCGATGCCGGCTAACACTCTTTCATAGAAAGGAGCTTCTTGTATGTCTATAAAGGTCATGACCATTTTTGATTCTGTTATGGAAGGAATAACTTGGGCAGCCAGGCGTCTCCACCTTTGAGCATACTCTCTGAAAGATTCATTAGATTATTTCTTGACCTTGGTAATTTGATACCGGTCAGGAGCCATTTGAGACTGAAAGCTGTATTGAGTGAGGAAGGCGTATGCTAGCTCTTCCCAGCTATGGATCTTCGAGTTGTCTAATCTGGTATACCATGAACGGGCTTCTCTAGTCAGACTTTTCTGGAACAGCTGCATTCTGAGCTTCTCGTCCTCCGCATAAGATCCAAGTTCTCCAATGAATACCTTCAAATGGGTATAAGGATCTTCTAACCCGTCATATTTTTTGAAGTCAGGAGTTTTAAACTTTTCTGGATAATGAACACCAGGGAATATACAAAGGTCAGCATATGAAACACTCCCGTGTGCTCCAATTCATTTGATAACGCGAAGGGTCTCTTCCATCTGAAGAACTTTCTTTTTGATGTCACCGGTGTCTGGATCTATTGTGAGATGAGTATCATCATGAATTTTGTTGGTCGTATCCAACTGTAGTTCAGGTATTGTAACGACCTGGGCTCCCCCTTGTGTAGAGGATTCAGTATGTACGGGTATTTTTGGACCCTGCGTAGATTGCTGTAGTTCTTTAAGCAGAACAGTCAAATCTGTAATTTGTTTACTTAATCCGTCGAATTCCTTGCGAGAAACTGGATTAAGGTCAGTCTGGTCGGATGACGACATAATTGACTGTAGGCCCGCGATCTTTTTAGATTTTGACCAGGTAGTAGGTCCGATGGATTCCCTGCGAAAGACTTGCATAGTTTAGTCTTTAGGGAATGTAAATTAACATGTTATGTGATATATTCGTTTTAGGAATTTTATCCTGCAAAAACAGATGTTAGCTGTTCGTAATAGCATGCCAATTTTAAACATGTGTGTATACACGTTTGTTCATATCTCTCATTACATGAATATGACATGAATATTGTAAGTAATTGTTGGTTGATTTCGCAATCAATGAATACGTGCAAGTATACACGATCAACAAGTAATAAAGTGAAAGTAGAGTATCGTTCCCACGAGAAATTATTTAATAAAAATTACCAAATACTAACTCTTAACCAAATCACTTTTATTTAAACAACTGTAAATTGTGATTTTTCTAATTAAGAAAACTAAATTAACAATTAAAATAAATTATTCTAAAATAAATCAAATAAACAAAACTAAGATTTGAATGAATTCAGATAAATAAAGATTAAGACTCCAATATCCCCAATTATGATCTATAAATCAATTGTCCAATTATCCCATTTATTATGCCTACTGAATTGTTAACAGAAATTCTCAAATGCCAAAATTCCTCTCTCGAGTGATCAATTGCCATCTATTTAACCCAGATTAATTTTGTTATATCTCTATGCAAATCAATTGAATTAAACTCGCTACAATCCCAATTCCTTATTTGTTACATGCGGCAAATAGATATTCTCATTCTATTCAAAAATCTAATTATTCACTGTGCAAATAACTAAGTCACATGTCACCCTGCCCAGTTCTAACTCTAGAATTCCTCTCTCGATTCCTTCTATAGTAACACGGTAATTATTGGCCAGATAATTAATCAATAAATACAAGGCAAGACAAACAATTCACTTTAACATAAATAATTGGAATAAATTAGATAATCAATTCATAACCATAAAAAGTTCAATTGAAATCTTAATAAAAGAGTTAGTTCATAATTAATGAATTAAAACCAAGAATCCACAATTGAATAAACATTAAAAGATAAAAGTATGATAAGAGAAGAAAACAGAATCTGTTGTCAGTAAATCTGATGCTCCCCTCTTGCTCTTACTCTTGATCTTTAGTGTTCTTCAATTTGCTTCAATCTCCAATGGCTAATTAAGAACTAGGGTTTAGATTCTAATATAATGGAGTGTTTAATCTAATCTAATCTAAAAAATCCCCCTCTATTTTATGCCTTACATCATGTATTTATAGGTTACAAGTCCAATTTTTAGCTTAGGAACAAACTCAATCCAATTTGGAGTCAAAGAGGTGTCAAAATTCGCCCCAAAACGTGTCCAATCTTGACCAGACTCTTTCCCAGCGCCCCAGCTCTGGGCACGGCGTTGGGATTCTGCCCCCTAGTTCCCCGGCTCTGGAAATGGCCTTGGTTTGGCCGCCCCGGCGCTGGCCACTTGTTCTCACATTTTCTGCTCCGACGTCCTTTGGGAAAATAGCCATAACTTCTTCGGTCAAACTCCAATTTGGATGATTCAAGATGTTTTGGAAAGAGGAGAAGTAGATCTACAACTTTTATTCTTTAAGTTTTTCGAAATAAGGTACATAGAATTACTCAAATTGTCTCTGAAGTGACTGATGTGTAAATGGCAAGCCGAAAACGCGAATCTAGCCACCTCGAACGTCGATCCAAGTAATTTTTGTCCCAAATCCTATAAAACAATGTAAAACATGCATGAATGGATACAAACACTTAAAAACGATTCTAAAAGACTTGAGAACAATAATAAATTAAGCCCGAATGTATCCATTTCATGTGTATAAAACTCACTCATCAGTAATGCAAAAGCATGAAGAGACTTTCCTACGTGTTGGGTTTATCAGAGGCTGACCTATCTTAGGTTACTCTAGCAGCTTTTTGGCATTAAGGTTCCCAAATCATCACAATTTACTCGACGGGAATTAAATTCGGTCTTTCAACTGGAGCGAATTTGGGTGGTGCCTTTCCTGAGCCTCGTGGAATTAGTCTTCCTACGAGTCCAGTAATCAAACACCGATGGGATAGCCTCCTGATGGAGGGACCACACAATATACATTCACATACATCGCGTCTCATTGTATGAAAATGATGACATGTGCGAAGCACTAATTTCACAAGCAGATATGGTGCGAAGCACTAAGTGCAATAAGGAAATGCATTCGTACACATTCATCATAAATGTAAATGCAACATCCACACACAAGCAGATAATAGTTTTGAAAAGATTGTAGTAGTGGCTTAAGTCCTCTTACTGGAGTCCCCAGCTGAGTCGTCACCTGTCGATGTCGGGATTTTTATTTGTCCCTTTTCGTTACCTGTTTTTTTGTGTTCTCATTTCATGTGAGATTTGTTTGAAAAAATAAGTGAAAAAGGTCCGACATGTGTAATGTCGACGATTGGACTATAAAAGTTGCCAGTTGGTTTTTTAACTGGTTGTACCAACACAACAGAGAAAAGGTTTGCACATTGACCAAGTGATGTGACACTGCTAAACGGGTTTGTGAAACCGAGATTCATTTAGTGTCCGGAGGCTTGCTTATGCGGAGGGAAGGTGTTAGGCACCCCCCGACATCCGTGTTGCCACGGTGACTGCCACTTTTCAAAAAAACTATTATCTGAATGTGTGTGTGTGGGGGGGTCAATGTGCTGTTATTTAGAAGTAGTGCTATGCCTCGTTTGCACGTATATACAAAGGACTTGAATTTGTGTAAAACTTCAATTTTAAACAAGATATAGCAGTGCTGTTTTATATAAGAGGTTTTTCAAACCTTGTACTCAATAGTAATTGAGGCCTTTGATACTTCTATTTTATTCTGTATTCGGCTTGATTGATTTTATTTTACAGATGCGAGGCATCTGTATGAAAATAATAGACAAAAGGTGCTGAACTCCTCGTGGGTATGAAAACCATCTGAGGTAATTCAGACATCATAGATAAATTTACAAGCTGATTACAGCTGAAAAGGTCCATCAGGGGAACCGAATCTAGATTCAGTGGACTGAATCTGTGATCACATGATTCCCAGGCTCACATGATGCCGCAATTGATATAAACGCAGTAAGCAGGTATATATATAAAAGCCGTAAATATATATATACAGACATGATCACCAACCACGAAGCACCTCCATGGGGGATCAAAAATATAAATAAAGCTGTAAAAGCTATCAACCGTCAAGGAGGAAACTCCAGGCGGGACGAATTGTACAGAAAGCAGTAAAAACGGTCAACCACCACGAAGTAAACTCCAGGTGGGACGAAAATGTATGTATATATATATATATATATATATATAAAAGCTATAAACGCACCAGATATAAAATCCAGACTCATCAGACAAAGTTCGACAACAGTTAATATATATAATATATATATATATATATATTAAAGCAATAAATGCACCAGATATAAAATCTAGGCTCATCAAACAAAGTCGGACAATAGTTAATATATATATATATATATATATGTATATACAAACTAAAAAATAAAACCACGGACCGAAGTCCGGGCAAAAAAACGCAACACGACTCTCAACTTAAAGAAGGGTGTGTGCAAAGATGGAGAGAAAGGCTTTAAAGTGTGTAAGAAGGCTTACAGTGGGCTGCCAAAGAAGACTTCTATATCTTTAAAGTAGATAAACACTGGCTTTTGTAGGTACAAAAATAGCTATATGTGAGCTTACAGGTGTTTAAAATGAGAAATGACTCAGCATATTGCAAGTATGGAGCAAATTGGGCAGGGCTTCCTTGCTCTTTCTCCTTGCAAAATGGCCACCCCAAGCCCTCTATTTATAGAGGGTGCCGCAGGTGTACCAGAGGCTGCCCGGGGTGCCCCGGGCTTCACGGGTCCCGCTGTCTGGAAGTACGTGCACATAGGCAACGTGATGTCCACTCGAACTTTAAGAATTGCAATTCAGGCATCCGACTGAGGTATATAGGACCTATTTCAGATCGCTGTTGTCGAGAGTTACGCAATGACATGGGATTAGAGGTTGTACGAAGTCATGAAGATGGGACGATGCCCTCCGGTCTTCAGCTTCAAATTCTACCCGTTATCCTGCACAATAGTCACTCAGGATTAGTTCTTCTGAGCTCTTGTGGGACATTGCTATGTAGAAATGTATGTCTGAAATGTTGAGACGACGTGATGTGGCGTCATGGTGGCAATATGATGACTTTGCCCCTCACCGGGGTCAAGCAGACGTTGCTTAGGATTATCTCTGAGATTGGACTGCTGCAATGGTTGAAGGTCCTCAGTGTCATCTCTGAGGTGTGCCTATCCTCCCGGTGTTATATCCGGGTTGGTACTGGGTATCTCGTTGTGAGCGCCGAGATTGAAGCTGCTTATATTTGAAACAAGCATTTTCGGGGTTATCACCGAAATTGCATTCCTTGGGGTTATCGCCAAGGTTAGTAGCTATTCCCACGGTTGGGATTGAGACTGGATACCTCGAGTTTATCTCCGAGATTAATCGGTCTTCTTCGGTGTGTGTTCCAGTATTGGATCTGCATGCCTCGGGGTTATCTCTGAGGTTAGATTTGTTACTCTCGGTGTGTACTCCGGGGTTGATGTTGAGCTTCCGGTAGTATCTGGACTGGATATGAACTGTCTTCCAGGGTTCCCTCTTGAAAGATGAATCTGTCCTCCTGCAATGTTAGTGACATGTGTACAGAAAATTTCGAGTGTCTACAAGTATGAAGAGACTTTCCTCCATGTTTAGTTTATCAGAGGCTGACCTATCTTAGGTTACTCTCACGGTTTTTTTGCATGAAAGTTCCCAAATCATCGTAATTTACTTGATGGGAAGTTAATCTGGTCTTTCAACTGGAGCGAATTTGGGTGGTGCCTTTCCTAAGCCTCGTTGGAATTAGTCTTCCTACGAGTCCAGTAATCAAACATCGACAGGATAGCCTCCCGGTGGAGGGACCACACAACATACATTCACATACATCACGTCTCACCAAATGGAAATGATGACATGTGTGAAGCACTAATATCACAGGCAGATATGGTGCGAAGCACTAAGTACAGTAAACAGTTTTGAAAAGCTTGTAATAGCTGATAAACACGTAATTCATACATTTTATTATCCCTAATTTTGTCCTTTTAATTATATTAGTTTATTAAATTAGTATATTTTATTTTATTTTGTAGGATTTAATATTTATTGTAATAAAGTCAAAATCTTGGTGATCGAGGGATATTTAATGCTTTTATTCATATAAGGAATATCCAAGAAGAATCCTACAAGGAGTAGGAAAGAGGTTGAACAATCTTGATGTGCAAGTCAAACCCAACAAGAGAAGAAAAGTATATCTATAAGATCTTTTTGAGAAGTTGGTTGGGGGCAAAACTGTCCAAGTTCAATTAGGGTTCCAAGTTATTTTTCCTATAAATAGGCCTCTTGTTTTAGAGAGAAGGGCACCACTTGTTATTTTATTTTTCTTAGTTTTTTACTAGTGTAGAAGGGAGTAACATATTTAGAGTTTGCTTTTCTCTTATTCCAATCACGTGTGAAACTACTGTCAGGGAGTATTTGTATCTTTCTTGTATTTATATAATAGAAATTCTCTTTTTCATTAGTGTTCTTATTTCATGCGAATTGTAGTACTAATATTATTTGTTTTTGTTTTTAATTCCATGGCTAGCTAAATTTTTAATACCTAGGATTATGATGAAACTAAGTATTTCATAATATTATTTTCTTTCCGTTTCAAAATTAATGCCTAATTATTTTCGCCTTCATATTTTCCTCCGCATAAATTGCATATGATTTTTATATTGATTGCGAGGTTTTGATAAGTTATAGTTAATCTGTGATTTTTTCATAACTTATGCTTGCCCATATTAATTATATGAATCATTATTTTTAAAGGAAATGGAGAATAATTTGGGAATTGATTTAGGAAATAAGAAATTATTTGTTATGTCAATATTTGGTGGATTCTGATTCCTAGGTATCTTTTCTCATTAATAGTTTCCATTATTAATTAGTAGCTTGAATAATTTAGTTAATAAATTTTTTCCACCATATTTATTTCTAATTCGCCTAAAATATTAATTAAGGATATATTAAAGAATTAATCTAGTCTCTGTGGGTTCGACCTGTACTTATTAGTTCTTCAATTTGACACTGTGCACTTGCAGTTACATATTTTTATCACATCAAGTTTTTGGCGCCGTTGCCGGGGACTAGACTTAACTTTATATTTCTTAATTTTTATTTATTCGAATTAGTTTTTTTTTCTCCTCTAATTTTTTTTTCAGGATTATTGAAGCGGATCGAAGGAGCGAAAAGATAAAGATTTTGTTGCTGCGCTTTATTCAGTACTTCGTATCTCCATATTTTAAAAAAAAATTAAAAAAAATATATAGTAGTTTAGTTTTTTGTTTTTTATTTTTATATTTTTTTTGTGCGACTTTCGTGGTTAGTTGTCTATTTATTTTGTTATTTGTGGGAAAATGGATTCTTATTATAGTTGGAATAATAATTTTGCTTGGAATCAAGAACCCTATGAAAATTTTAATGCACATCAAGTTTTTCCAAGTTATGAAAATTCTTATCTAAGTTCATATCCATATCCATATTCATATCTATATTCGGATCCAGAACCTCAATATCCACAAGAAATATCAAATGAAGTAGAGGAAAGACTTAGTGCCTTGGAGAAAACTACAGAAGTTTTAATGGAAGAGCAATTTAGTATTATATCTCGTCTAGAAATTCAAATGAGTCGATTAGCCACTATAATAAATGAACAAGAGGTGGATGAATTTTCTAGTAACTCTGAGGTTAGTTTTAAAAATCTTGATGGCTGTGGAAATAATGAGGAAAGTGAAAATTTTATATTCAATTCTACACAATTTGAGTCAAGCGTATTTGAGGAGTCTACAAATTATGAGTCTATGCCTAAAATTGATCATGTTGCATTTGATGAGTCTGTTGAAAAAGTCTATAAGCCTAAAGTTCCATACCCCGAAAGACTTATTCCTAAAAAATCACTCACTGATTTTTTGGACCAGCCCATTAAAGGAAACATGATCCAAGAGTTGTCATTGACCCAAGAGATAATTGACAATAGACTCTTAATTGATAAAGATCCAAGTGATTTTTTCTTAAATCACCTTGACCAAAATTGGAATGAATCTGAATATTTAGATAAGGTCAATGAGCCGTTGAGATCCACTACAAATAAGTCAACTAAACTAGAACATGTATTTGAACCAATTCTTCCATCATTTGAACATGTTAATAAAAGTTTTCTTGAGGTAAATTTGAAGCATAACCGTGATGAAAATTCTGACTATTTTCAATTTTCTAGACCTCCTGAAAATAATAAAAAGTTCACACTCACTTATCCATTTGTAACATTCATTTTTAGTCACATAATTTTTAGGATTTATAAAATTTGTAGATATGTACATTTGTTTTCTTTCTCATCACATCTTCTTGCAGAACAAATGCCCCGCATACAAGGTACAATTCTTTCATATCTTTGTTCTCTTTTCTTCATTTACATACATTGAGGACAATGCATGATTTAGGTATGGGGGAGTTTGTGTGTATATTATTATATTAGATTTTTTTTCTTTCTAGGAGAGTATAGTAAAAATCACAAAAAATTTAAAAAAAATAAAAAAATAAAAAAAATTATTTGACTTTTTATGGATTGAATTAATTCTAATAAGTGTTTGTAAAGCAAAACTCATGAGTAAGATTGAAAGATTTAGAACTCTTAAATTTTTGATAATATACGAAATCTTAGTTCGAAACACCATCTGGATTAAAATTGATTTCACAAGTATTTTTGCACTTCACGTTTGCACTAATTCTTAGTTGTGGGGTATAAACCATGATTCGAGTAATTTCAAAAAAAAAAGAAAAAAAAAGAAAAGAAAAGAAGAAAGAATGAAAAAATTGAAGTTGAAAAAAGTTAAAAATAAATAAATAAATAACTGCTTCAATGTCCATTAAACGAAATAACTGGGTATCCAAGCCTCAGGAAGCATCGATATTCACGCTGAAAAGTGTGATGGATAAAAGCAGCTTGACTAGTCTAATTTCGTGGCCTTTGTTACTCGAGTCAGTAAGCCCTTAGGGGTGTCTCTACACCTAGTGCCCTAAAGCCATCTGGTTTGGGAGTCATTGGTCCAACGCTCGCTCTACATGGGTAACTCTGAAAAGCCTAAGAAAATGAGACATTACACAAGTCAAGAATCAAAAAAATAAAAAAGAAAAGAAAAAAAAGAAAAGAAAAATGAGCTTGCTTGATTTTCATGATAAAAATTCCTACTAAGAGTTACATCATATACACAATGCATGCACCACATGAAATTGATTTAATGAAGGATGGTGTCTAAAATAAAAAGATTGAGTATTTTTGATAAGGTAAAAGTGTGATTTTGAATTTAATCTTGCTTATGTATAATGTCCATAGATATTTAGTAGTTTTCTTTCAATTTCATAATTTGTTGAACCCAAAAAAATATATTTTTAAATTTTGTGGGTATATTCACTGCAAACCCTCACGAGACACAACTCGTCCACTTGGATAACTTTGGGGTTTAAAGGCTTGTTGCACATGCTAAGTGGAATCGTGTTTCCTACGAAAATGGGATAGTGTAATTTTTATTTTATTTTTATTTTACTCGAGGACGAGCAAAAGCTAGATATGGGGGTATTTGATAAACACGTAATTCATACATTTTATTATCCCTAATTTTGTCCTTTTAATTATATTAGTTTATTAAATTAATATATTTTATTTTATTTTGTAGGATTTAATATTTGTTGCAATAAGTCAAAATCTTGGTGATCAAGGGATATTTAATGCATTTATTCATATAAGTAATATCCAAGAAGAATTCTACAAGGAGTAGGAAAGAGGTTGAACAATCTTGGTGTGTAAGTCAAACCCAACAAGAGAAGAAAAGTATATCTAGAAGATCTTTTTGAGAAGTTGATTGGGGACAAAACTGTCCAAGTTCAATTAGGGTTCCAAGTTATTTTTTCTATAAATAGGCCTCTTATTTTAGAGAGAAGGGCACCACTTGTTATTTTATTTTTCTTAGTTTTTTACTAGTGTAGAAGGGAGTAACATATTTAGAGTTTGTTTTTCTCTTATTCCAATCACGTGTGAAACTACTGTCAAGGAGTATTTGTATCTTTCTTTTATTTATGTAATAGAAATTCTCTTTTTAATTAGTGTTCTTATTTCATGCGAATTGTAGTACTAATATTATTTGTTTTTGTTTTTAATTCTATGGCTAGCTAAATTTCTAATACCTAGGATTATGATGAAACTAAGTATTTCATAATTACATTTTTTTTCCGTTTCAAAATTAATGCCTAATTATTTTCGCCTTCATATTTTCCTCCGCATAAATTGCATATGATTTTTATATTGATTGCGAGGTTTAGATAAGTTATAGTTAATCTGTGAATTTTTCATAACTTATGCTTGCCCATATTAATTATATGAATCATTATTTTTAAAGGGAATGGAGAATAATTTGGGAATTGATTTAGGAAATAAGAAATTATTTGTTATGTCAATATTTGGTGGATTCTGATTCCTAAGTATATTTTCTCATTAATAGTTTCCGTTATTAATTAGTAGCTTGAATAATTTAATTAATAAATTTTTTCCACCATATTTATTTCTAATTTGCCTAAAATATTAATTAAGGATATATTAAAGAATTAATCTAGTCTCAGTGGGTTCAACATGTACTTGCCAGTTCTTCAATTTGACACTGTGCACTTGCAGTTACATATTTTTATCACATCAATAGCGGCTTAAGTCCTCTTACTGGAGTCCCCAGCACAGTCGCCACCTGTCGACGTCAGGATTTTTATTTGTCTCTTTTCTGTTCTTGTTCTTTTATGTTCTCATGTTAGGTGGGATTTGTTTGAAAAAATAAGTGAAAACGCTCCGACATTTATATGTCGACGATTGGACTATAAGAGTCGCCAGTTGGTTTTTTAGCTGGTTGTAGCAACACAATCGAGAAAAGGTTTGCACATTGACCCAGTGATGTGACACTGCTAAACGGGTCTGTAAAATCGAGATTCATTAGGGTCCGGGGACTTGCTTATGCGGAGGGAAGGTGTTAGGCACCCCCCGACATCCGTGTTGCCACGGTGACCGCCACTTTTCAAGAAACTGTTTTATGAATGTGTATGTGTGTGGGTCAATGTGCTGTTATTTGGAAGTAATGCTATGCCTCGTTTGCACCTATATACAAGGGGTTTAAATTTGTGTAAAAATTCAGTTTTAAACAAGATATAGCAGTGATATTTTGTAAAAAGAGATTTTTCAAACCCTGTGCTCAATAGTAATTGAGGCCTTTGATACTTCCATTTTATTAAATTGTTCGGCTTGATTACTTTTATTTTTGAGATGCGAAGCATCTTCAAGAAAATAAAGTACGAAGCAGTGCCGAACTCCTCGTGGGCATGAAAACCATTTGAGGAAATCCAAACACCGTGAATAAATTTACAAGCTGCTTACAGCTGAAAATGTCCATCACAGGAACTGAATCTAGATTTAGTAGACTGAATTTGTGATTAATTGATTCCTAGGCTCACATGATAACGCAGTTTATATGAAAGCAGTAAGCAGTTATATATAAAAGCTCTAAATATATATATATATACAGACATGATCAACCACCACGAAGCACCTCCATGGGGGATCAGAAATGTAAATATGTAAAAGCGATACACACACACACACACACACACACACACACACACACACACACACACACACATATATATATATATATATATATATATATATATATATATATATATATTAACATGATCAACCACCACGAAACACCTCCATGGGGGATCAGAAATGTAAATAAAGCTGTAAAAGCGATCAACTGCCACGGAGGAAACTCCAGGTAGGACGAAATGTACAAAAAGTAGTAAAAAGGTCAACCGCCACGAAGTAAACTCTAGGCGGGACGAAATGTAATATATATATATATATATATATATATATATATATATATATATATATATATATATATATAAAAGCGGGTAAACGCATCAGACATATATCGATCCATGCTCGTTTCGTTAATTCGCGGCCGAGGATATATATATATATATATATATATATATATATATATATATATATATATATATAAGCGGTAAACGCATCGGATTTGAAATCCAGGCTCAATCAAGTAGAGTTTGATAGCAACAACATATATATAAGTATTTATATATATATATAAAAGCAGTCAACGCTCCGGATGTAAATCCAGGCTCATCGAACAAAGTTCGACTATAGTTTATATATATAAAAGTAAATAAACACTCCGGATGTGAGTCCAGACTCAATCGAGGCATAACTCGATAATGTTAGTCCATATATATAAATATATATATAATATATACAAAAAGAAATAAAAGCCACGGACTGAAGTCCGGGTATACACACGCTACACGACTCTCAACGTGAAGAACTGTGTATACACAGTAGTGGAGAAAGGCTTTAAAAAGTATAAGAAGGCTTGCAGTGGATTGCCAAAGAAGACTTCAATGACTTTAAATGGATGAACACTCGGCTCCTGCCGGTACAAATATAGCCAAATATAAGCTCACAAGTGTTTGAAATGAGAAAGCACTCAGTTTAGGGTGTGTACATAGCAAATTGGATAGGGCTTCCTCGCCTTTTTTCTACGCAAAATGGCTACCCTAAGCCCTATATTTGTAGAGGTGGGAGCCTCAGGTGTACCCGCAGTAGCTACAGATGCACCTGCAGCTGCCCGGGGTGCCCCAGGTTTTACGGTCCCGCCGTCTCGAAGTACGTGTGTCCGTTCAAACTTTTAGAACTTCAATCCAGGCATCCGATCGAGGTGTATATGACCTTTTACGGCATGCTATTGTCGAGAGCTACACAATGACATGGGATTAGATGTTGTAAAAAGTCAGGAAGATGGGACCATACCCTTGGTCTTCGGGTTTCAAATTCTATCCGGTGTGCTGTCTTGTGTAGTAGTCACTCGGGATTAGAGCTCTTTGGTTCTTGTAGGACATTTCTTTATAGAATGTATGTTGAATGTTGAGACGGCGTAATATGGGATTGGCATGGCAAAATGATGATTCTGCCCCTCACCGGGGTTATCTCCGGTTTGAGCTATTTTAACGGTCGTTGCTCAGGGTTATCTCTAAGATTGGACTGCTGCAGGTGTTGACCGTCCTCGGGGTTGTCTCTGAGGTGTGCCTGACTTCCCAGGGTTATTTTTGGGCTTGGGGAATGAGTGCCTCGAGGTTATTGCCGAGTGTTGAAGTTGATAGTATGAATTTGAAACAAGCATTTTCTGGGTTATCTCCTGAAGTGCAACTGCATGCCTCGGGGTTGTCCCTGAGGTTGATACTATCTTTCCCGATGTGGTTTCCGAGACTGAGACTGAGTATCTCAGGGTCATCTCCGAGATGAAACGGTCTTCTCTGATGAGATTTTTGGCATTTGAACTGCATTCCTCGGGGTTATCTCCGAGGTTAAAACTGAAACTCTCGGTGTTGTTTTCGGGACTGAACTGGAAATCTCGGGGTTATCTCCGAGATGGTAATAACTGAACATCCCAGGGTTGTGTCTGGGATTGAACTAAGCTGTCTTCCAGGGTTATCTCTGAAAGACGATTCTGCCCTCCTGTAATGTTAGTAACAGGTATGCAGAAAATTTCGGGTGTCTACAGCTGCCTCTCTTTATCATATTCATGCAATGCAATGGCATGGATAAGATAAAGAATACTAGACACTTGAAATGTAATAAGATAATCATAATGCAATGTACAGCAGCATGATGCAAAGTATGTGGTTTATTGGATTGTTCTCCAACATGGTGGGATGATTCCCGGCTGTTGGTCGATTTCGCTATTGCTAAATTGTGCGCAAGCATACACGGTCCACAAATAATTTATAAAAGTAGAGTGTCGAACCCACGAGGACAAAGTCTTAAGAGAATACAAATACTAAAATAAAGTCGTTACTTATCTTATCTAAACAAGTAAACACGATGGTTGGTTAAGCTATATGATTAAAACTATAAGAATAAGAGAAGTAGTTGTGCTAGGAAGTCAAGATAGGATTACAATTCCCCTAATGCATCACCTAATCTCCTAACTCTCCAAATTACAAACGAATCAAGGAATGGTCAACTGAGAATAATAAATACGCATAAGCTTTTGTCGAAGGTCAAATGTCTAAGACCCCAAATTATTAATAAATAAAATTTAAATTCCCTCTATTTATTATTTTGAAATAGTAAGTGTTAAATTGATTAATGAGGTTAGTTATGGGTAAAATGCGCAAATATTTCAAATAAGCATGTGGTTATAAAATATTCATTGTTGTCGGGGAATATTCGATTGGTCGTGGAATATTCTTCCTGTAGGGGAATATTCGTACGACGGCGCAGTCTTTTGTGGGCCCCATAACGGAAAGCGATTGGATGAAGAAAACAACAAGTATATGTTTTTTTATTAATAACGGCGTAGTTGTTACCGTTAATACTGTTGGAATACCCGGTGGTTAAAACACAGTAATACGCGTTGTTACACAGTAGCACACTGTATTGCACCAATTATTGATTCTTACGTAAGAAGGCACTACTCAATAATGGTTACAGTAATTACTGTTTAGTATTTTATTTTATTGATTCAATAATTGCTGCGTTGATATTTTATATTACTGTTGTTTCAATAATTGTCACTACACAGTATTTTTCATTATCAGATCAATAATTCATATTATTTGAATAATATTATTAGATAACATTATTGGCAATGTCTAGAAAGTTCTGTCTAAGGAGAGGTTTGGTCATCTAATTGCGCGCCAGTAAGGAGAAATCCTTATTGGAAAGCCCCCTCTTTCCTGGGAACGGCCTGGTTGTCATAAATGTGATTCTGTAATATTATTTGTGAATAATTAATTATTGATTCATATGATAAGGAAATATTTATTTTTGTGGATATAAATGAGGGATATATTTTTGTGGTTAAAAATGAAGGAGTTAATGTTGAGGTTTTTATCAGTATTTTTGTCGGAATAGAGGTATTAAAAATCAGGGTTTTTGAGATATTTTGTGGGGGTTATAATTTTTAATCCGACCGTTGGATCGTGGTAATTTTTGGATATGTTATACATATATAAGTTGAGTATATGTCCACAAATTTTGAACCGTTAAAAATGAATGTATGATTTATTATGAATTTTACGAGATGACTGGTTCAGAAATTGTTGAATTTTCGGAGTTAATCATTTTGGTAAAAAATTCTAGAATTGGTGGGCCCACTCTTGGTTGGTGAAGAAATGTGCTGAGATTTTTATTCAAATGTGGTGGGTGGGAATAGTAGCAGGTAAAGCCATCAGGTTGCAGGTTAGGTCTGCTTCGGCGTGCTAACATTTTCCTATAAATAGAGGGCTGAGTTAGAATTGAAAATCACACCAGAAACAAGTTTTCTCTCTTTCTCTCTCTAGATTATTGAGTGTATTTTGTGAGTATTTAGATACTTTGAGAGTTTCTATTCATCAGAGCAAGTGTCTTTCAGCCTTATACCGGTATTTCGACCAGAAGTACTGTCTTTACGAGGTAAGGGATGTTATTTTATTCAAAAATGATATTATTTCTTCAATATCATTATGCCGAAATATTGGTTAGAAATTTTTATCAAATTTAGAACTTTTCACGTCGGGGTTACTATTCATGAGTTACTATTCATGAGTTACTATTCACGAGTTACTATTCATCGAAAAATAAAATTTTCTTCTTTTCGTCCAAAATATCTATTCTGGGTACTAGCTTTGATTGTATCCATGTTTTGATCATTCTTGAATTCTACTTCACTATTAATAATTATAAGGTATTTTTGGACATGGATAAATCGAAATACGAATCCTTAATATTTGTTATTTTGTTTCACTGGATTCGTTTTCTTTAAGATATTTTTCATCGTCCTCAGTCCTAAATGATGATATTACTGAATATCTTTGGCCCGTAGTGCAAAGATGAATGATTAACTGATGAATATCTTTGGCCCGTAGTGCAAAGATGAACAGGTGTTGAGATGAACATGACCGACTGGTGATACAAATGAATATCTTTGGCCTGTAGTGCAAAGATGAATATTTGATTAAAGATGGTTATTGATTGTTGTTACAGGGATAAAATATTGATGATGGACTTTTAAATCTTAGAAGATAGTAGAACTCATTCTCTACTTGACTCTTCTAATGGTTTGCTGTTTCCGCTGCAGTTATTGATTTAAAACTTGTTGTCTATTGTATTCTATTAGATTTTTCCCTGTTGAAGACTAACGATAATTTGTTCTGTATTATCTTAGTCATAATGTTCTTTACTGGGCTAGTTGAGCTCACCCTTTTCCTTTTTGTTCCATTTTTCTCAGGAGGCGAGAATGTAGCGAGTACTAGTCGGGGTATGGAATGATGGTTCTAGAAGTTACTTTAGTAGTCCTCACCATTTTTGTGAAATAATGTATCAATAATTGTAATGAGGACTTATTTGAGTGTGGATATTGTCTAAATGACAATATTTGTATTTAAACTCACAGTTCTTGTGTTGTAATAATAAAGATGTAGTTGTTTCTGTACCATGTATTTTGGCGACTCAGAATGGGTGTTGTATACCTATTTTGGGGGCGTCACAAAATGCACATCCCTAGCAAGATAAATCACAATATATCTATTAGTGAAAATAGCTAGGCAAGGTCGTTAAGCTAAGTCTCAAGGACGCACAAGGCAAATAGAGATATGTCTATCCTATTAGCAGTTTATGCACACATTCCATTGGCATGGTCATAACAGGTGTTGTTGTAATTAAAAGCTAGATAATAACATCCATTTTTCAGTCTCTGTTAATATCAATACTAATTTCTCTATCAAGCAATTAGTCACTAAGTACAAAATACAACAACCCATTCTAAAACGATTCATTAAATAGAATAGGAGAGAAAGTTAATTAAGCTAAACAAAAGGTTACATTGCAATCCTAAAAATGGATGTCTTGGGATGCACGGAGGAACAGAAGGTTCCATTCGCCACCTTTATGTTCCGTGGCGAGGCAGATTACTGGTGGGAGTCTGTGAAGCGTACCCATCCAACCGCACTCAGCATGTCTTGGGAGACATTTCAGAAACTGTTCAATGACAAGTACTTTCCTGAAAGTATTCGTCATATGAAGGAGGTAGAGTTTATTAGACTGGAGCAGAATAACATGACGGTGTCTCAGTACGAGGCGAGGTTTGCAGAGTTGTCCAGGTTTGCACCTCATTTGGTGGAGAATGATGAACGTATGACGAGGATGTTTTTGAGAGGTTTGAAACCCGGCATACGTCAATATCTCATTTCTCATAAATTTTCTCTCTATTCAGATGTTGTCAATAGGGCTCAATTATTAGAGCGAGATAATGAGTACGGTCAACTGAGGGACCACAACCAGGATCATATCGGTGACAGTAGTCATCAGAACAATGATAACCAGCGGAGAAAGAAAAATACAGACAAGAACGGCAACCACTCTGGTGGTAATCGTGGCTATAAAAATAGAAGAAGCGAGTCGGGAGGAGATTTTAAAAAGAGGAGATTCAACAATGACAATACGAAGACGTCAGCACCAGCAGCAACCGGTTCCAAGGGAGGAGAACGACCACCGATTATATGCTATAAGTGCGGAAAAGAAGGACATATCAGCCCAAACTGCCCACAACAGTTTAAGGTATGTTATAATTGTGGAAAGGAAGGACATATCGCTCGAGATTGCACTGTAGCAAAACCAAGTCCAGCGGGGATGGTGACTCAAAAAGCTGTTTCAGAAAAGATAAAGTCAACGGTTCCTGAAAGAGCGTTTGTCGTGACTGGTCAACATGCGAGGAACCCAAACGAGGTGATCACGGGTAAGCTAATCATAAATTCATGCGAAGTTTATACCTTATTAGATACCGGTTCTACCCATTCTTTTATCTCTCCTGCTTGTGCTCAACGTTTAAACTTGACTCCGGAGAAGTTAGACTTTGATTTATCTATGGAGACTCCGTTAGGAGAAACTTTCATCACATCCACTGTTTATAAATCTTGTGTGATCCAAGTTGGCACCATCACCTTACCTGTTGACCTTATCTCTTTAAAGATACTTGCTTTTGATGTGATTTTAGGGATTGATTGGCTAACTACTCATCATGCCAAAATTGATTATTTTCGTAAGGTTGTTAGTTTTCATATTCCTAACCAACCTGTTGTACGAATTCAAACAACTAAGCCATTAAAATCAATCACTGTTATATCAAGCCATAAAGCCATTCGTTTATTAAAAAATGGATGTCAAGCTTTCTTAGCCCATGTTATGGATTTGAATAAAGACACGTCAAATTTGAATAATATTCCTGTTGTTATTGACTTTCCTGACGTATTTCCTGAAGAACTTCCCGGTCTACCCCCGGAACGAGAAATTGAATTCTTTATTGATCTTGAACCTGGTACAAAGCCCATTTCTAAAACTCCATATCGAATGGCTCCTATTGAACTTCAGGAGTTAAAGGTCCAACTACAAGAGTTGTTAGACATCGGTTTCATTCGTCCTAGTACATCTCCTTGGGGTGCTCCTGTTTTATTTGTAAAGAAGAAAGACGGGTGTATGCGACTTTGTATTGATTACCGGGAATTAAACCATGTCACTATTAAGAATAGGTATCCGCTACCTCGTATTGATGACCTGTTTGACCAGTTACAAGGAGCACAATTCTTTTCAAAGATCGATCTTCGTTCTGGATATCATCAGCTGAAGGTTAAAACTGAGGATATTCCAAAGACTGCCTTCAGAACTCGGTACGGGCATTATGAGTTCCTAGTCATGTCTTTTGGATTTACTAATGCTCCTGCGGCTTTCATGGATATGATGAACCGAGTATTCAAGGATTATTTGGATCAGTTCGTTGTTGTCTTTATTGATGACATCCTCATATATTCCAAAAGCCGTGAAGATCATGAGCATCATTTGAAGCTGGTACTCCAAAGGCTGCGTGAAAATAAGTTATATTGTAAGACCCCAACTTATTAATGAATAAAATTAAATTTTCTCTAAATATTATTGTGAATAATAAGGGGTTAATTTGATATAATACTTTGGTTATGGGTGAAATGTGCAAATTTTGCAAAATAAGCAAGTGGTTATAAAATATTTATTTTTGGTCGGTGAATATTTGGTTGGTCGTGGAATATTCTTGCTGTCGGGGAATATTCGTACGACGACGCAGCCTTGTGTGGGCCCCATAACGGAAAGCGATTGGATGAAGAAAACGACAAGTATAAGTTGTTTATAAATAACGGCGTAGTTGTTACCGTTAATACTGTTGGAATACCCGGTGGTTAAAATACAGTAGCACACGGTATTGCACCAATTATTGATTCTTACGTAAGAAGGCACTACTCAATAATTGTTACAGTAGTTATTATTCAATATTTTATTTTATTGATTCAATAATTGCTGCGTTGATATTTTATATTATTGTTGTTTCAATAATTGTTGCTGCACAGTATTTTCATTTATCAGATCAATAATTCATATTATTTGAATAATATTATTAGATAACATTATTGGCAATGTCTAGAAAGTTCTGTCTAAGGAGAGGTTTGGTCATCTAATTGCGCGCCAGTAAGGAGAAATCCTTATTGGAAAGCCCCCTCTTTCCTGGGAACGGCCTGGTTGTCATAAATGTGATTCTGTAATATTATTTGTGAATAATTAATTATTGATTCATATGATAAGGAAATATTTATTTTATGTGGATATAAATGAGGGATATATTTTTGTGGTTAAAAATGAAGGAGTTAATGTTGAGGTGTTTTTATCAGTATTTTTGTCGGAATGGAGGTATTAAAAATCAAATCAGGGTTTTTGAGAAATATTGCGGGTGTTATAATTTTTAATCCGACCGTTGGATCGTGGTAATTTTTGGATATGTTATACATATATAAGTTGAGTATATGTCCACAAATTTTGAACCGTTAAAAATGAACGTATGATTTATTATGAATTTTACAAGATGACTGGTTCAGAAATTGTTGAATTTTCGGAGTTTATCATTTTGGTGGAAAATTCTAGAATTGGTGGGCCCCACTTGTGGTTGGTGAAGAAATGTGCTGAATTATATTTCAAATGTGGTGGGTGGGAATAGTAGCAGGTAAAGCCATCAGGTTGCAGGTCAAACCTACCAAAATTTTCCTATAAATAGAGGGCTAAGTTAGAATTGAAAATCACACCAGAAACAAGTTTTCTCTCTTTCTCTCTCTAGATTATTGAGTGTATTTTGTGAGTATTTAGATACTTTGAGAGTTTCTATTCATCAGAGCAAGTTTCTTTCAGCCTTATACCGGTATTCCGACCAGAAGTACTGATATTTTGAGGTAAGGGATATTATTTTCTTCTTAATGATATTATTTTCTTCAATATCATTATGCTGAAATATTGATATGAGTTTTTATCAAATTTGGAACTTTTTGTGTCGGGGGTTACTATTCACGTATACGGCACTATTCACGTATACGGCACTATTCACGAATACGGCACTATTCACCGAAAAATAAAATTTTCCCTTTTTGTCCAAGATGTCTATTATGGTTACTATCTTTGATTGTATCCATGTTTTGATCTTTATTTTTGAATTCTGCTTCACAATTGATTATTATGAAGTATTATTGATCTTGGATAAACTGTTATACGAATCCCTACTATTTGTCCTTCTGTCTCATTGGATTCGTTCTCTTTAAGATATTTTTCATCATCCTCAGTCCTAAATGATGATATTAATGAATATCTTTGGCCTGTAGTGCAAAGATGTATAATTACTTGATGAATATCTTTGGCCTGTAGTGCAAAGATGAACAGGTGTTGAGATGAACATGACCGACTGATGATACAAATGAATATCTTTGGCCTGTAGTGCAAAGATGAATATTTGGTTAAAGATGATTATTAATTGATGTTACAGGGATAAAATATTGATGATGGACTTTTAAATCTTAGAAGATAGTAGAATTCTTTCTCTACTTGACTCTTCTAATGGTTTGTTGTTTCCGCTGCAGTTGTTGATCTAAAACTTGTTGTCGATTATATTTTATCAGATTTTTCCCTGTTGAAGACTAACGATAATTTGTTGTATATTATCTTAGTCATAATATTCTTTACTGGGCTAGTTGAGCTCACCCTTTTCCTTTTTGTTCCATTTTTCTTCTCAGGAGGTGAGAACATAGCAGGATCTAGTCGGGGTATGGAGTGATGGTTCTAGAAAGATGTATTAGCAGTCCTCACTATTTCTGTAAAATAGTGTTTGAATAATTGTAATGAGGATTTATTTGAGTGTGGATATTGTCTAGAAGACAATATTTGTATTTAAACTCACAGTATGTGTTGTCGTATTTTGCACGACAATTGTATTATTGAAGTTGTAGTTTGCTTTCTGTACCATGTATTTGGCGACTCAGAATGGGTGTTGTATACCTATTCTGGGGGCGTCACAGTTGGTATCAGAGCTTAGGGATATGATCCCTGGCTGAGATGTGAGACAAGAACTAGGAGGGGAGAGACGGGGAATTCCTTCGCTAGTATGACCTGACTAAGTTTATTTGGTGTTTATTTGGTCGGTCAGAGTATAGGGATAATATATGACATGACTATTAACCCTTGTTTTATGGCAGTATTTAAGAATGGCAGCTGAGAACGTTAATAATGGAGTAAATCAGACCGTGGAGACACCTTTGATCACTACCCAGGGGAACGTGCAACAGGAAGGCAATATTCCTCCTGTAAACAACGTTACCGAGCAAACGATGAATGATGGAATGTTTAGGAGCTTTTTGCAGTTCATGCAAAATCAGACGAGGGAGACTCGTGTGCAGAATACGGGTGGAAATGATAACAACGCGCGGTTTGTCACAGCTAAGCAGTTCAAAGAATTGGGACCACCAGAATTTAAGGGAAAGCCGGATCCGATCATGGCGGAAACGTGGGTCAAGCAAATTACCAAGATATTCGATGTCTTGGGATGCACGGAGGAACAGAAGGTTCCATTCGCCACCTTTATGTTCCGCGGTGAGGCAGACTACTGGTGGGAGTCTGTGAAGCGTACCCAGCCTGACGCACTCAACATGTCCTGGGAAACATTTCAAAAACTGTTCAATGACAAGTACTTTCCTGAAAGTATTCGTCATATGAAGGAGGTTGAGTTTATTAGACTGGAACAAAACAACATGACGGTGTCCCAGTACGAGGCGAAGTTTGCAGAGTTATCCAGGTTTGCACCTCATTTGGTCGAAAATGAGGAACGAATGACGCGGATGTTTCTGAGAGGTTTAAAACCTGAGATTCGTCAATACCTTATCTCTCATAAATTTTCTCTGTATTCAGACGTTGTCAACAGGGCCCAATTATTAGAGAGAGATAATGAGTATACTCAACCGAGGGACCACAACCAGGGTCATACCGGTGACAGCAATCATCAGAGCGATGATAACCAACGAGGAGGGAAAAATACGAACAAAGGCGGTAACCACTCGGGTGGTCATCGTGGCCATGATAATAGGAGAGGTGAGTCAAGTGGAAATTTCAGAAAGAGGAGATTCAACAATGACGGGAAGACATCAGCACCAGCACCAGCACCAACAACAAATTTTAGGGGAGGAGAACGACCGCCAGTTAGATGTTACAAATGCGGGAAAGAGGGACATATCAGCCCAAACTGTCCACAACAATCCAAGGTGTGTTACAACTGTGGGAAGGAAGGCCACATCGCTCGAGATTGTACTATAGCGAAACCAAGTTCAGCGGGAGTGGTGATTCCAAGGGCTGTCCCGGATAAGGCGAAATCAGCGGTTCCTGGAAGAGCGTTTGTCGTAACTGGCCAAAACGCGAGAAACCCGAACGAGGTGATCACGGGTAAGCTAATCTTGAATTCTTGCGAAGTTTATACTTTACTAGATACCGGTTCTACCCATTCTTTTATCTCTCCTGCTTGTGCTCAACGTTTAAACTTGACTCCGGAGAAATTGGACTTTAACTTATCTGTTGAAACTCCGTTGGGTGAAACCTTCGTTACATCTACAGTTTATAAATCTTGCATGATCCAAGTTGGCACTATCACATTACCTGTTGATCTTATCTCTTTAAAGATACTTGCTTTTGATGTGATTTTAGGAATTGATTGGTTAACCACTCATCATGCTAAAATTGATTGTTTTCGTAAGGTTGTTAGTTTTCATATTCCTAACCAACCTGTCATACGAATTCAAACTACTAAACCACTAAAATCAGTCACTGTCATATCAAGCCACAAAGCTATTCGTTTATTGAAAAACGGATGTCAAGCTTTCTTAGCCCATGTTATGGATTTGAACAAAGACAAGTCAGATTTGAATAATATTTCTATTGTTAGAGAATTTTCCGATGTATTTCCTGAAGAACTTCCCGGTCTACCCCCGGAACGAGAAATTGAATTCTTTATTGACCTTGAACCCGGTACAAAGCCCATTTCTAAAACCCCATATCGAATGGCTCCTATTGAACTTCAGGAGTTAAAAGTCCAACTACAGGAGTTGTTGGACATCGGTTTTATTCGTCCTAGTACGTCTCCTTGGGGTGCTCCTGTTTTATTCGTAAAGAAGAAAGACGGGAGTATGCGACTTTGTATTGACTATCGAGAATTGAACCATGTCACCATCAAGAATAGGTATCCGCTACCTCGCATTGATGACCTGTTTGACCAGTTGCAAGGAGCACAATTCTTTTCAAAGATCGATCTTCGTTCTGGATATCATCAGCTGAAGATTAAAACTGAGGATATTCCAAAGACTGCCTTCAGAACTCGGTACGGGCATTATGAATTCTTAGTAATGTCTTTTGGATTGACTAATGCTCCTGCTGCCTTCATGGATATGATGAACCGTGTATTCAAAGAATATTTGGATCAGTTCGTTGTTGTCTTTATTGATGACATCCTCATCTATTCCAAAAGCCGTGAAGATCATGAGCGCCATTTGAAGCTGGTACTGCAAAGGCTTCGTGAAAACAAGCTATATGCCAAACTGAAGAAATGCGAGTTCTGGCTTGAGGAAGTAGCATTCCTTGGGCACGTGGTGTCAAAACATGGAGTATCTGTCGACCCGGCGAAGATTGAAGCCATACAAAGTTGGGAGCAACCGAAGTCGGTAACCGAAGTACGTAGCTTTCTGGGCTTAGCTGGTTATTATCGGAGATTTGTGGAAGGATTTTCTCGAATCGCTACTCCGTTAACTCAGCTGACTCGGAAAGATACAAAATTCGTATGGAGTGAGGAATGCGAGAAGAGTTTTCAAGAACTCAAGAGGAGACTCATTTCGGCACCTGTTTTGACAATACCATCTGGTTCGGATGGATTTGTTATCTACAGCGATGCTTCAGGCAAAGGGTTAGGATGTGTTCTCATGCAACATGGGAAAGTCATAGCCTATGCCTCACGACAACTCAAAGAATATGAGAGGAATTATCCTACTCATGATTTGGAGTTGGCAGCAGTCGTTTTTGCGTTGAAGATCTGGAGACACTACCTGTATGGGGAGAAAGTGGAGATCTATACAGATCATAAAAGCCTCAAATATTTCTTCACCCAAAAGGAACTCAACATGCGGCAACGACGTTGGCTTGAGCTGTTGAAAGATTACGATCATACCATCCAATACCATCCTGGAAAAGCAAACGTAGTAGCTGACGCATTGAGTAGAAGATCATATGCGGGTACGAGTGCAATGTTTTTAACACAAAGGCCCATTTTGTATGACTTGCAAAGGATGGAGATAGAGATGAAGGCTCCAAGTACCCACATGATGATATCAAATATACGAGTAGAACCGACTTTAATCGATAAAGTTAAAGCTGCTCAAGCTACGGATATAGAGCTGATGCGTATGAAGAAGAAAGTGCAAGAAGGTGCTATTCCAGAAGCAAGAATCGATGAAGAAGGAATACTTCGAGTCAACTCCAGACTTTGTGTTCCTAACGATTTTGACTTGAAGCATAGAATAATGATGGAGGCACACAACACACCGTTTGCAATCCATCCTGGGAGTACCAAAATGTATCACGATCTTCGACATACATTTTGGTGGAGCAATATGAAAAGAGAGATCGCGGAGTTTATCTCGAGGTGTTTAACTTGTCAACGTGTAAAGGCGGAGCATCAAGTGCCAAAGGGTCCATTGCAACCACTTGAGATCCCGAAATGGAAGTGGGAACACATTACTATGGATTTTGTTACAGGTCTTCCCAAGGTTTCTCAAGGCATAGATGCGATTTGGGTTATTGTTGATAGATTAACCAAGTCCGCTCATTTCTTGCCGATACGTGAGACTTATTCCCTTGAACGTCTTGCTAGTATGTACGTGAACGAGATTGTGAGATTGCATGGCATGCCAGTATCCATAGTTTCGGATCGTGACCCAAGATTCACTTCACGATTTTGGGTTAGCTTGCAGAAAGCTATGGGCACGGATTTACGATTCAGTTCAGCATACCATCCTCAAACGGACGGACAATCAGAGAGGACTATTCAAACTCTTGAAGATCTATTAAGACTTTGTGTCTTAGATCTCAAAGGGAGTTGGGATAAGTACCTACCATTGGTGGAATTCTCCTACAACAACAGTTATCAGGCGAGCATAGGTATGGCTCCATTTGAGGCGTTGTATGGAAGAAAATGTCGTTCTCCAGTATGCTGGGACGAGGTGGGTGAAGCAACATTGTTGGGACCAGAGTTGGTACGCATTACTACAGAGAAGATCCAAACGATTCGACAACGTATACAAACGGCACAGGATCGACAAAAGAGTTATGCGGATCTTCATCGGAAGGACGTGGAATTTAATATTGGGGATCATGTATTGTTACGTGTTGCACCATGGAAGGGAGTTACAAGATTTGGGAAGAGAGGAAAGCTCAATCCAAGATTTGTTGGTCCATTTGAGATTCTTGAGCGAATAGGAAATGTGGCATATAGACTCGCATTACCTCCAAGCATGTCTCGTGTTCATAATGTTTTTCACATATCTATGCTTCGTAAATATGTTAAAGACCCGAACCACATTATTGAGTTAGAACCAGACGAGATAGCTGAAGATTTAACGTACGAGGAGGTACCTGTTAAGATCTTGGATAGGAAAGAGCATGTCCTACGCACGAAGGTTATACCACAAGTTAAGGTTTTGTGGAGAAACCATGCTATTGAAGAAATGACCTGGGAGTTGGAATCAGAAATGAAAGCGAGGTATCCTCACCTTTTTGAAACATCAGGTACGTACGTCAATTTCGAGGACGAAATTTCATAAGGAGGGGAGGTTGTAAGACCCCAACTTATTAATGAATAAAATCAAATTTTCTCTAAATATTATTGTGAATAATAAGGGGTTAATTTGATATAATACTTTGGTTATGGGTGAAATGTGCAAATTTTGCAAAATAAGCAAGTGGTTATAAAATATTTATTTTTGGTCGGTGAATATTCGGTTGGTCGTGGAATATTCTTGCTGTCGGGGAATATTCGTACGACGACGCAGCCTTGTGTGGGCCCCATAACGGAAAGCGATTGGATGAAGAAAACGACAAGTATAAGTTGTTTATAAATAACGGCGTAGTTGTTACCGTTAATACTGTTGGAATACCCGGTGGTTAAAATACAGTAGCACACGGTATTGCACCAATTATTGATTCTTACGTAAGAAGGCACTACTCAATAATTGTTACAGTAGTTATTATTCAATATTTTATTTTATTGATTCAATAATTGCTGCGTTGATATTTTATATTATTGTTGTTTCAATAATTGTTGCTGCACAGTATTTTCATTTATCAGATCAATAATTCATATTATTTGAATAATATTATTAGATAACATTATTGGCAATGTCTAGAAAGTTCTGTCTAAGGAGAGGTTTGGTCATCTAATTGCGCGCCAGTAAGGAGAAATCCTTATTGGAAAGCCCCCTCTTTCCTGGGAACGGCCTGGTTGTCATAAATGTGATTCTGTAATATTATTTGTGAATAATTAATTATTGATTCATATGATAAGGAAATATTTATTTTATGTGGATATAAATGAGGGATATATTTTTGTGGTTAAAAATGAAGGAGTTAATGTTGAGGTTTTTATCAGTATTTTTATCGGAATGGAGGTATTAAAAATCAAATCAGGGTTTTTGAGAAATATTGCGGGTGTTATAATTTTTAATCCGACCGTTGGATCGTGGTAATTTTTGGATATGTTATACATATATAAGTTGAGTATATGTCCACAAATTTTGAACCGTTAAAAATGAACGTATGATTTATTATGAATTTTACAAGATGACTGGTTCAGAAATTGTTGAATTTTCGGAGTTTATCATTTTGGTGGAAAATTCTAGAATTGGTGGGCCCCACTTGTGGTTGGTGAAGAAATGTGCTGAATTATATTTCAAATGTGGTGGGTGGGAATAGTAGCAGGTAAAGCCATCAGGTTGCAGGTCAAACCTACCAAAATTTTCCTATAAATAGAGGGCTAAGTTAGAATTGAAAATCACACCAGAAACAAGTTTTCTCTCTTTCTCTCTCTAGATTATTGAGTGTATTTTGTGAGTATTTAGATACTTTGAGAGTTTCTATTCATCAGAGCAAGTTTCTTTCAGCCTTATACCGGTATTCCGACCAGAAGTACTGATATTTTGAGGTAAGGGATATTATTTTCTTCTTAATGATATTATTTTCTTCAATATCATTATGCTGAAATATTGATATGAGTTTTTATCAAATTTGGAACTTTTTGTGTCGGGGTTACTATTCACGTATACGGCACTATTCACGTATACGGCACTATTCACGAATACGGCACTATTCACCGAAAAATAAAATTTTCCCTTTTTGTCCAAGATGTCTATTATGGTTACTATCTTTGATTGTATCCATGTTTTGATCTTTATTTTTGAATTCTGCTTCACAATTGATTATTATGAAGTATTATTGATCTTGGATAAACTGTTATACGAATCCCTACTATTTGTCCTTCTGTCTCATTGGATTCGTTCTCTTTAAGATATTTTTCATCATCCTCAGTCCTAAATGATGATACAAATGAATATCTTTGGCCTGTAGTGCAAAGATGTATAATTACTTGATGAATATCTTTGGCCTGTAGTGCAAAGATGAACAGGTGTTGAGATGAACATGACCGACTGATGATACAAATGAATATCTTTGGCCTGTAGTGCAAAGATGAATATTTGGTTAAAGATGATTATTAATTGATGTTACAGGGATAAAATATTGATGATGGACTTTTAAATCTTAGAAGATAGTAGAATTCTTTCTCTACTTGACTCTTCTAATGGTTTGTTGTTTCCGCTGCAGTTGTTGATCTAAAACTTGTTGTCGATTATATTTTATCAGATTTTTCCCTGTTGAAGACTAACGATAATTTGTTGTATATTATCTTAGTCATAATATTCTTTACTGGGCTAGTTGAGCTCACCCTTTTCCTTTTTGTTCCATTTTTCTTCTCAGGAGGTGAGAACATAGCAGGATCTAGTCGGGGTATGGAGTAATGGTTCTAGAAAGATGTATTAGCAGTCCTCACTATTTCTGTAAAATAGTGTTTGAATAATTGTAATGAGGATTTATTTGAGTGTGGATATTGTCTAGAAGACAATATTTGTATTTAAACTCACAGTATGTGTTGTCGTATTTTGCACGACAATTGTATTATTGAAGTTGTAGTTTGCTTTCTGTACCATGTATTTGGCGACTCAGAATGGGTGTTGTATACCTATTCTGGGGGCGTCACATATATGCTAAGTTGAAGAAATGCGAGTTCTGGCTTGAGGAAGTAGCTTTTCTAGGGCACGTGGTGTCAAAACATGGAGTATCGGTTGACCCAGCGAAGATTGAAGCAATATAAAGTTGGGAGCAACCAAAGACGGTGACCGAAGTACGTAGCTTTTTGGGTTTAGCTGGTTATTATCGGAGATTCTTGGAAGGGTTTTCTCGAATCGCTACCCCGTTAACTCAGCTGACTCGGAAAGATATCAAATTCGTATGGAGCGAGGAATGCGAGAAGAGTTTTCAAGAGCTTAAGAGGAGACTCATTTCGGCACCTGTTCTGGCAATACCATCTGGTTCGGATGGATTTGTTATCTACAGTGATGCTTCAGGCAAAGGGTTAGGATGTGTTCTCATGCAACATGGGAAAGTCATAGCCTATGCCTCGCGACAACTCAAAGAATATGAGAGGAATTATCCTACTCATGATTTGGAGTTGGCAGCAGTAGTTTTCGCGTTGAAGATCTGGAGACACTACCTGTATGGGGAGAAAGTGGAGATCTATACAGATCATAAAAGCCTCAAATATTTCTTCACCCAAAAGGAACTCAACATGCGGCAGCGACGTTGGCTCGAGCTGTTGAAAGATTACGATCATACCATCCAATATCATCCTGGAAAAGCAAACGTAGTAGCTGACGCATTGAGTAGAAGATCATATGCGGGTACGAGTGCAATGTTGTTAACACAAAGGCCCATTTTGTATGACTTGCAAAGGATGGAGATAGAGATGAAGGCTCCAAGTACCCACATGATGATATCAAATATACGAGTAGAACCAACTTTAATCGATAAAGTTAAAGTTGCTCAAGCTACGGACATAGAGCTGATGCGTATGAAGAAGAAAGTGCAAGAAGGTTCTATTCCAGAAGCAAGAATCGATGAAGAAGGAATACTTCGAGTCCACTCTAGACTCTGTGTTCCTAACAATTCTGATTTGAAGTACAAGATCATGATGGAAGCACACAATACACCATTTGCAATCCATCCTGGAAGTACCAAAATGTATCGTGATCTACGACATACATTTTGGTGGAATAATATGAAGAGAGAGATTGCAAAGTTTATCTCGAGGTGTTTAACTTGTCAATGTGTAAAGGCGGAACATCAAGTACCAAAGGGTCCATTGCAACCACTTGAGATTCTGAAATGGAAGTGGGAACACATTACCATGGATTTCGTTACGGGTCTTCCCACGGTTTCTCAAGGCATAAATGCTATTTGGGTTATTGTTGATAGATTAACCAAGTCTGCTCATTTCTTGCCGATACGGGAGACTTATTCCCTTGAACGTCTTGCTCGTATATACGTAGATGAGATTGTGAGACTGAATGGCATGCCAGTATCCATAGTTTCGGATCGTGACCTAAGATTCACTTCAAGATTTTGGGTTAGCTTGCAAAAAGCTATGGGCACAGATTTACGATTTAGTTCGGCATACCATCCTTAAACGGACGGACAATCAGAGATGACTATTCAAACTCTTAAAGATCTATTAAGACTTTGTGTCCTAGATTTCAAAGGGAGTTGGGATAAGTACCTACCATTGGTGGAATTCTCTTACAATAACAGTTATCAGGCAAGTATAGGTGTGGCCCCATTTGAAGCATTATATGGACGAAAGTGTCGCTCTCCAGCATGCTGGGACGAGGTGGGTGAAGCAACATTGTTGGGACCAGAGTTGGTACGCATGACTACAGAGAAGATCCAAACGATTCGACAACGTATACAAACGGCACAGGATCGACAAAAGAGTTATGCGGATCTTCATCGAAAGGACGTGGAATTTGACATTGGGGATCATGTATTGTTGCGGGTGGCTCCATGAAAAGGAGTTATAAGATTTGAGAAGAGAGGAAAGCTCAATCCACGATTTATTGGTCCATTTCAGATTCTTGACCGAATAGGAAATGTGGCCTATAGACTCGCGTTACCTCCAAGTATGTCTCGTGTTCATAATGTTTTTCATATATCTGTGTTACGTAAATATGTGAAAGACCCAGACCACGTTATTGAGTTAGAACCGGACGAGATAGCTGAAGACTTAACGTACGAAGAGGTACCTGTCAAGATCTTGGATAGAAAGGAGCATGTCCTACGCACGAAGGTCATACCACAAGTTAAAGTTTTGTGGAGAAACCATGCTATTGAGGAAATGACCTGGGAGTTAGAAACGGAAATAAAAGCGAGGTATCCTCATCTTTTCGAAACACCAGGTACATACGTCAATTTCGAGGACGAAATTTCATAAGGAGGGGAGGTTGTAAGACCCCAAATTATTAATAAATGAAATTTAAATTCCCTCTATTTATTATTTTGAAATAGTAAGTGTTAAATTGATTAATGAGGTTAGTTATGGGTAAAATGCGCAAATATTTCAAATAAGCAGGTGGTTATAAAATATTCATTGTTGTCGGGGAATATTCGTTTGGTCGTTGAATATTCTTCATGTCGGGGAATATTCGTACGACGGCGCAGTCTTTTGTGGGCCCCATAACAGAAAGCGATTGGATGAAGAAAACGACAAGTATATGTTTTTTATTAATAACGACGTAGTTGTTACCGTTAATACTGTTGGAATACCCGGTGGTTAAAACACAGTAATACGCGTTGTTACACAGTAGCACACTGTATTGCACCAATTATTAATTCTTACGTAAGAAGGCACTACTCAATAATGGTTACAGTAATTACTGTTTAGTATTTTATTTTATTGATTCAATAATTGCTGCGTTGATATTTTATATTACTGTTGTTTCAATAATTGTCACTACACAGTATTTTTCATTATCAGATCAATAATTCATATTATTTGAATAATATTATTAGATAACATTATTGGCAATGTCTAGAAAGTTCTGTCTAAGGAGAGGTTTGGTCATCTAATTGCGCGCCAGTAAGGAGAAATCCTTATTGGAAAGCCCCCTCTTTCCTGGGAACGGCCTGGTTGTCATAAATGTGATTCTGTAATATTATTTGTGAATAATTAATTATTGATTCATATGATAAGGAAATATTTATTTTTGTGGATATAAATGAGGGATATATTTTTGTGGTTAAAAATGAAGGAGTTAATGTTGAGGTTTTTATCAGTATTTTTGTCGGAATGGAGGTATTAAAAATCAGGGTTTTTGAGATATTTTGCGGGGGTTATAATTTTTAATCCGACCGTTGGATCGTGGTAATTTTTGGATATGTTATACATATATAAGTTGAGTATATGTCCACAAATTTTGAACCGTTAAAAATGAACGTATGATTTATTATGAATTTTACGAGATGACTGGTTCAGAAATTGTTGAATTTTCGGAGTTAATCATTTTGATAAAAAATTCTAGAATTGGTGGGCCCCACTCTTGGTTGGTGAAGAAATGTGCTGAGATTTTTATTCAAATGTGGTGGGTGGGAATAGTAGCAGTTAAGCCATCAGGTTGCAGGTTAGGTCTGTTTCGGCGTGCTAACATTTTCCTATAAATAGAGGGCTAAGTTAGAATTGAAAATCACACCAGAAACAAGTTTTCTCTCTTTCTCTCTCTAGATTATTGAGTGTATTTTGTGAGTATTTAGATACTTTGAGAGTTTCTATTCATCAGAGCAAGTGTCTTTCAGCCTTATACCGGTATTTCGACCAGAAGTACTGTCTTTACGAGGTAAGGGATGTTATTTTATTCAAAAATGATATTATTTCTTCAATATCATTATGCCGAAATATTGGTTGGAAATTTTTATCAAATTTAGAACTTTTCACGTCGGGGTTACTATTCATGAGTTACTATTCACGAGTTACTATTCACGAGTTACTATTCATCGAAAAATAAAATTTTCTTCTTTTTGTCCAAAATATCTATTCTGGGTACTAGCTTTGATTGTATCCATGTTTTGATCATTCTTGAATTCTACTTCACTATTAATAATTATAAGGTATTTTTGGACATGGATAAATCGAAATACGAATCCTTAATATTTGTTATTTTGTTTCACTGGATTCGTTTTCTTTAAGATATTTTTCATCATCCTCAATCCTAAATGATGATATTACTGAATATCTTTGGCCCGTAGTGCAAAGATGAATGATTAACTGATGAATATCTTTGGCCCGTAGTGCAAAGATGAACAGGTGTTGAGATGAACATGACCGACTGGTGATACAAATGAATATCTTTGGCCTGTAGTGCAAAGATGAATATTTGATTAAAGATGGTTATTGATTGTTGTTACAGGGATAAAATATTGATGATGGACTTTTAAATCTTAGAAGATAGTAGAACTCATTCTCTACTTGACTCTTCTAATGGTTTGCTGTTTCCGCTGCAGTTATTGATTTAAAACTTGTTGTCTATTGTATTCTATTAGATTTTTCCCTGTTGAAGACTAACGATAATTTGTTCTGTATTATCTTAGTCATAATGTTCTTTACTGGGCTAGTTGAGCTCACCCTTTTCCTTTTTGTTCCATTTTTCTCAGGAGGCGAGAATGTAGCGAGTACTAGTCGGGGTATGGAATGATGGTTCTAGAAGTTACTTTAGTAGTCCTCACCATTTTTGTGAAATAATGTATCGATAATTGTAATGAGGACTTATTTGAGTGTGGATATTGTCTAAATGACAATATTTGTATTTAAACTCACAGTTCTTGTGTTGTAATAATAAAGATGTAGTTGTTTCTGTACCATGTATTTTGGCGACTCAGAATGGGTGTTGTATACCTATTTTGGGGGCGTCACAAAATGCACATCCCTAGCAAGATAAATCACAATATATCTATTAGTGAAAATAGCTAGGCCAAGGTCGTTAAGCTAAGTCTCAAGGACGCACAAGGCAAATAGAGATATGTCTATCCTATTAGCAGTTTATGCACACATTCCATTGGCATGGTCATAACAGGTGTTGTTGTAATTAAAAGCTAGATAATAACATCCATTTTTCAGTCTCTGTTAATATCAATACTAATTTCTCTATCAAGCAATTAGTCACTAAGTACAAAATACAACAACCCATTCTAAAACGATTCATTAAATAGAATAGGAGAGAAAGTTAATTAAGCTAAACAAAAGGTTACATTGCAATCCTAAAAATGGAGTTAGTTCATAACTATGGTACTAACACACATTTTCAATACATTCCACATTATCAGAAATACACAAATGAGATTTGGAATAAGAAAACCCCTGTTTTGAAGTGTTCTTCCTCCAAATCTTCTCTTCACTGTGTAGCTCCTGAGCTCTGTCGGATGCAATAACTCTCTTTCCCTTGAAGCACATCTTTTTTCTCTTCTAGAAAATTAACACTGCCAATTAAAATCTCTAAGCTATTTGTAAAATAAATTTTATCGCAGGCGGCTGCTAAGAATTAAGTCTCTCTGCTTCTCTCTCTTTAGGTCATTTAAAGTCCTTTACTATCCGGACATCAGAGCTCGCGCCGGCGTGAGCCATTGCTTAGCAAGTGGCGCTGCGGCGCCACGTAGACTTAAAAAAATTGGAGGTCGCGCTGCGGCGCGACTCCTTAAAGGGGCCTTGGCACTGCTGCGCGAGGCTGACATCAGGGCTTGGTGCTAGGGCGCTGGATATGGCGTTGGGGCGCCAATGATGGCGCTAGGGCGCGGACTCCTACCGTCAGGGCGCCACTTTCCAGTAGGTTCGAGCAATATCCAGCGCTAGGGCATGGGCTCCTGGTGCCGGGGCGCCACTTTCCAGTATGTTCGAGCAATATCCGGTGCTGCGGCGCGGGCTCCAAATATAACACTAGCGCTGCGGCGCCAGTAGAGCAAATATACCTATAAAAGCTAGGAACGATCTACAAAGCCCTGCATGGTAGAACTTAAACATAATAACAACAAAATATAATTAAAAGCTAACTATATAACAGAAAACATGCAACAACTTAAGCCACAAAGGATCTGATTCGCAGGTATAAATCCCACTCATCAAATACCCCCAAACTTGAGGTTTTGCTTGCCCTCAAGCAAACTAACAGACATCCATACCCATTATTGCAAGATACGAATGAAAACTAAACCTATAGACTAAAACCATGGCCTCTAAGCACAATCATAAACATCTTATGAGAATAGGACAAACACACATACGAACGAGGGCTTAATATCTATTATTAAACATGAGACTGTAATCGATCCATTTTGTGTGTGTGTGCAGACCAAACATCTAAACTAGCCGTAACCCAAATTAAGATCACACAGTCGACTGTGATAACCAATAAGCTTACTATGCAACTCACATAATTAACAAGCATTAAGACAAGACATAAAAACACGAAAGGCTCAAAAGTTCTAGTATAATGAAGTAAATTCCGACTCAGACAGTACTTGATTACTTTTAGCACCCATTAGCAAGCTTTCGATCAATGACTACCAAGCCATATGACTTTAGGGCACTAGGTCTAGAACACCCCTAAAAATCTAATAACTCAAGCATAAAGGCCACGTAAACAACATAGGTCCAAAATAGATTTTACCAGCCTGCGTTTATGGGCAAGTGCGTTTCCACGCTCCATCTCAACCCACTGTAGGACTGTTATTATAATAGTTTTTTTTATAGAACTATAGAGCCGAAAGTGTAAAAGCTTCTGAGTCTTTTATTCTTGAAATCAACAGAGTTTTAACAGCGTACAATATTTTCAGCATAGTAGACAGACAACCTAAATCTGGACACATAACTAGTAAAGATAATTGGTCAGTGCACGCCAAAAGGATGGATCCAAAATAGTCTCGACTTATATAATTAACACGCCCCTAGTTCACATAAATTTGACACTACTCTAAGAAAATGATATAATTACAAGGCGCTCGTCAAAAGCCACAATTAAAACTTAAACGCTAAACTACCCTAACCCATCATATAGACAGTTACAGACTGGGGGTTAGAGTTAATCAAAATGTAATAGGCAAAAATTATAACTATAAAGCACCCCTGTCAAAATAGGGCAAAGCCATAACACATGGCAATAACTATACCAATAATCAGTGTAAACCCCAAAAACTATGGCTAACCACAAAATAATATCTGGCTTAGTCAAGATATTCCAACTATCACGAGGCAACTACACAAACCCAAAAGACAACCAAAATATGCATACATATATAGAATAAAAATACTACTATGCAAAACATGCATCCAATGTAAATCATTCACCAAAACCCAAAAACTTAACCACAATAATACTAAACATTAGATAAAACATGGTTAAACAATAAGTCTGGGGCTTTCAAGCCCAAATGATTCACTCCAGTCCTCACACCATAATCATAAAACTAAACATAGCAGTTCAAATATTAATAAACTAACACAATTCATATATGAAATAAATAAAAGGAAGTCTCCCCCCAAACTTGCAATCTGGCCAGTGTCCTCAATGGCCACCTTCATCATCAAGCATCCGGAGCATCGTCACCTTCATCATCATTATCATCATGATCATCATCACCACCGACCACCTCAAGATCATCTTTATCACCATCATCCTCCGCGTTCACTGGTTCATCAGCGCGGGCCCCATCAGTAGGCAAAAATTACGGCGAATAAGGTGCATAAATTGGAGTTGTTAGAAATGGAAAGGACATGAAATCAGCATCATCACATCCCTAAGCAGCATGAATGTTGGAGAGTGTGTTGGCAAACTTTGCATGGAAATGGTGGAATTGATTCTGCCATTGGGCGACAGTGTCTATCTTGCAGTGTAGGAAGTTCAGGCTGTTCAAAATTTCTGCAAGGGTCCCAGGATGAACTGTCTCAAAAGAAGGGTGCTCAGGCACGTGCATGGAGGTACCCACTTCAGTGGATGGCGACTGTTCATTAGATGGCGGCGGCTGAGGCGCTGACAAAAATCCCTCTCCTCGGGGGTGTGATGGTGCTCCATCCCAGACTCCATAGCGGCCTATAAGATGATGATCAATGGTAGACATGGACGACAGGGTGACATCTTCCTTGTCCCACTGAACACCCTCCCTTTTAAAAAGACGGGTAATTAGAGACGGGTGAGGGAGGCCTGCCATAACATTGCTCTTTATAGCCTTTTGAATGGACTCACTGATAAGCGCCCCCACATCAATTTTTAAACCCGTGATAATTGCATAGAGCAGAGCTGCCCTATCCCGAGTTACATCACTCAAATGATGCGTTGGCAGGATATTTGCACAGATAAACGAGTACCAAGCCTAACTATAATGGCTAAGGGCCTGCTGGGGGAACGACGTCTTTTCAGCAATGTATTCATTCGTTTTCCACATTATCCCAAGTTTGTAGAGTTTACTAAAGATATCGTCTATACTGTAACTCTGAATCCTACTCTCCTGATAATCGCGACCGTCATTGTTGGGAGTCCCATAAACTACATTGATAGCCTTGCGATCAAATGGGATTAGCTTTCCCCTCACTAGAACAGCCGGAGGGCCATCAGGAATGGCATTGGCGTAAAACTCTTTCACCACCGCGACCGCAGCGGATTTTGGCGGCTTTGTGAAATGCATCCATTTTATGGTGGTAATCATAGCATTCATCTGACCATCCAATTTATCGTTAGGCCTAAGCCCTTGTTCAGACACCAGACTACGCAGCAGAAAGTTTTGAGTATAGCGCTTATAAGCCTTTTTAGATGGAAATTTGACGGCATCGCAAGCCATAACAGGGGTTCGGGAAGAGGATGGAAGAGTGGGGCCAATGCTAGTTCTAGGACGCTTAGAAGCCATATTTGATTTGCAAAATAATATAAAGGCACGCTTTGTAAGAAATTTTTGCACAAACCCAATAGTAAAACAAACCACCGTACCTTGCTTGGCTTCTAAAGACGAAGGCGTGAACGAAGGCAACAGTCAGAAGAGCAACCATGAAGACGGTTAGGCGCCCAAAAGGTTAGGAAATGGCCGACGGTTGGGTTGCCTAACAGCTCTGGGGGGAGGAGACGGCGTCGCTTGGAGAGGAAATTGGGCAAGGTGCAACTGATATGAGAGGAGAGAGAAGAATTAACTCTGTAATTTAAGTGAAATGCCTCATTTAAACAACAAAAATATGCTGCTAGCGCTGCGACGAGATGGATGGCGCTACGACGTGAAGACTACCCACTTTGGCGCTGGGGTGCGAGCTCCTGAGAAGACTGAGGCGTTACGGCGCTGGGAAGAGCATTCTACATGGCGTTGCGGCGCGAGTTTACAGTAGGTCCTCCTTTTGCCCGGCGCTGCAGCGCGAAAAGTAGAAGATAGGACGGCGCCGCGGCGGAAGTTTACAGTGTGTACTCTTCTTGTCCGGCACTGCAGCACGAAAATCAGGGCTATAGTATGAGCATGGCGCTGCGGCGCGAATGCCTATAGAAACCTTGGCGCTGCACCGTCGAGTATAAACTTCTGATACTGAGTTAAGCAATCCTGCACAGGCCAAAATCTCATATCAGCAATCAACACATCAAAGACACAACAAACACAGTATTCACAAGTTCTAACTACTGAAAGCCTTTAAACACATATTAACATACATGCACTATATAGACCATAGGCTATACTAAGAACTACAGGCAGTAACTAATGACAACCAAAATAAGATTGAAGTTGTGAGGGCCCCGAATCTAGGTCCTAAATCACCTCGGATCCGGTTCGATCATTCTATACAACTATTACTATTTGCGAAAGATATAAACATAAATTGTTTATACATTAAACTTACATACTTTTCCCCAAGGTCGAGTAACCTTAACTTAATACATATTACATAACTTACTTAACACATAACCTTAAAATACAACACTTATACAATTTAGCTGCACACATATCTTAACGCTGGAACTGTCTTTAACCTTTCCTTGTATTCGATGTGTTCGCCTTAATCTGCAATGTTTTATCATGATATAGCAAGGGTGAGCATAAGGATTGCCCAGCAAGTTTAAATTCAACAATATAACGATATATCATGATTGAAGAGTTTGAATAATAAGCTGGCTATAATTCAACAATATAATTATGAACTAGCAGGAACAAGTTTATGACTGAACAAGTATTATACATGAACTAATATATCTGAAACCAACTGGTAATGAAGGTGATCAGCCTTTCATACCTGACTTATACATGTAATATGTACAGAGTACAAATTATACATGGCAATCAGCAATGATTAACCAAAAGCATATCCGAATGAAACACTCTTAGTAGAGTTAAGTAAAACAAACTTGCCTGAACCGTTGATTACCGCAACACAATTTATAACGCTTTATTAGTAATATAGATCTCCAATATTAGAATAATATCATCACAATATAATACAATTATATATATAGATATACATAGAATAACCTAAACACATAACACATAACACATAATCCTATCAGTCTATAACACACATAAGACTCGGTGTCAAGGAAAACTATTACAGTTTGAGTTGAACCCGACACAATCTGACATCCTGACAGTCTAGTCGGACAAAACTTCGAGTTTAAGTTCAATTAAACTCTACCTAATACTTAACAATTAACTCAGATAATTTTAATATCAGTCAAAATATTTTTCTAAGTCTCATAATAATTTTCACATAATTATTATCATTTTTCATGATTTTTCAATCATTAAACTCATATTTAAATGAATTAAATACCACATAATTCTTTTATCATTAATATTTATTTATTATCAAATATTAATGAAATACATCACATAATATATAATATATTTTATAATATCACAAAGTAATTTTAATACTTTAAAATCATATTTATATGATTTTTAAACACTTAAATTCATTATCTGATAATTACTATTAATATTAAAATATTAATATTTTTATGACAAAATATCAAAAGTTATATTTTATAACTTAAAATATTTTTATAACACTTAAATTATTTTTATATGATTTATAAATCATTAAATTCATTTTCCTTAATTTATTTAATATAGTTATTAAATAAATTAATTATCATTAATATTGATTAATTAATGAAATTCATCACAAAATATTAAAAGTCACTGAAAATAACTTAAAATATTTTCTTATAACATAATATTATTTTTAATGATTTTTCATGAATTAAAATCATTTTTAAATCATTTATTTAATATTATAATTAAATAAATTAAATATCATTTATACTCCAAAAATATAAAATATTTATGAAATATACCTAAAATAATTAAAAACTATTTTTCAGAATTTAAAATAATTTTTCAGAATTTATTTAGTATTTTTAATAATTAAAATCTATTTTTTTTCTATTTTTAATTAATTTCCGGAAAATCAGAAAATAAAATAAATAGAAAACCGTCGCTAAAGGGCCCTATAGCGACAGACCCGTCTCTATAGGTGTTCTTGAGCATGTCAGAACCTTCAAACCCAGATTACCAGGTGCTATGTTTGACTACAATTTAATCCGTGTTCTTGTTACTTTCTGGGCTGCTAATTGTGTTAGGATTGTAGTACAGATGTAGTACAACAACCACAAACTCAATTCATGGTCATGACATAACCAAGCTACAAGATTAAAGCTTCGGAATATGTTGTCAGGCATGTTCTTGAATTTCTGGGCTGCCCAGAAATTCAAACAGTGACAAAGGTGCTACTTTGAAGCTTTTAATCTCTGCTTTCCAAGTATTATTTATGTGATGTAATGGTTCAAAATTGTAGACCACATGACATAGAACATTTCTAGTACATTAGAGAAACCTAAAAACTTCATAACTGAGAGATCCAGACCGGTCAAACGATTGTCAGAACACAAGTTCATCTGGCTTCTGGGTTTTCCAGAAACGGTAAATCAATGTAACTCGCCTACTTTGACCACCTATTACTCATAATCTGTTCCTTGTTTACATGATCTTAAGCCATAAAGTTAAATAACAAATGACAGGCTAGAAACCGAATACAAATACATCAATAAAACAACTACAACCAGACAGATCTAGAAGCTTGAACAACTTGTCAGACGCTGAAAAATCCTTTCTGAGTTACCCATAATTTACCCGGTCAACGTAGGTCAACCTACTTTGACCGTTAATAACTCACGATCTGGACATGGGATGGCTGTGATTCCACTTCCAGACGAAATACCACATGACAAGCTACCGAGTACAACTTTAAAACAAGTCAAATCATAAAAACATAAAGATCTAAGGCCACTGACATATGGTTGTCAGACCATTTCTTGAATTTTTTTCCAGACTTCAAAAATGCTTGATTCGTGGACTTTGATGTTTTGGATCTGGGATTTAACAATCTAGATCACTAAAAGACACCTTCTAACACATCTTTAAACAACAAACAACAACATTAACATAAGATCACATGATTTTCGAAATTTAGGGTTTATACCTTTTTCTAGCTTGGATCATGGAATCTGACCATTGAATCTGTTATAGGAATGCTAAGAGATGATTAAGGCTTAGCTTCTCTCTTTCTCTCTCTCTAAATCTCGAATTTTCTAGTGAGAGAAAGTCTTGGCAATTTTGACAAGTAAAGTGAATAACTTTACTCACTTTTCACATTTTAAAAGATATGATGCAATGAATGAGGTTGATCAAGGGGCAAGATGGCTGGTATATCTAATGTTTTAGAGCACATGGTCAACATATTTGGTCACCTACTCATTATTTTGGCAAGATTTGTACACTACCTAAATAAAGAATACAAAAAGGGTATTCTAGACATTTGGCATTTTATATTAATGACTTTCTAGTCAATTAGCCAAACTCTTAGTGTTTAGGGTTTGGAAAGTTTAGGGTTTAGGGTTTGAAACTCTTAGATTTTGCAAATTTAATTTTCTAAAATTTCCAATTTAGGTTTTAAAAATAGAAAAATAATATTTCTAAATTATAATTAGGATTTACTAATTATATAAAAATTTCTTAATCACAAATTAAATCTTGCTAATTAGGATTAGTATTTCCTAATTAAAATCGCTAATTCGATAATTAAGGTCAAATCGGTCATTAGGGTTTTCAAACCACTAATTAGGGTTTCTAATAGAAAATTAATTTTTCTTAAAATAGAAATTAGATTTTCGTAATTAGATTAGGGCTTTCTAATTACTATAACTTGAAAATTAGGATTAAGGTTTCCTAATTAACATGAAATTACTAAATTAACACTTAGTTTTTCCTAATTATAAAATTTGGGTTTTTAATACCGAAATTAGGGTTTCAAATTAGGAATTAGGGTTTTTAACCAATTTGTTAAGATTAACCCTAATTAATCTTTTAATTATTTACACTTACGCCATTAAATTCCCAATTTAGGGTTTCATGCACCGAATTAGGGTTTCAGATTCCCGGAACTGAAATTAGGGGTTCCAAAACCGATTTTTAGGGTTTCTTGTTAATCGTTAGGGTTTTCTAACCAAACGTTAACTTTCTTAATATATACTTAGGGTTTGTTACAGATATCAATTATCTGGTCAACCCTTGACCCTTAACCACATACTGTACACATATACACAGAACATATTTACGTTTTTCTTAATCCTGAATAATTTACCTAAATCCTTCACAGAATTTTGAAATCCTCAAAATTCCATCTTAAAAATATCACACGCATATACTATTTTTCTGCCTAGGTTCTAATTTTGAACCTTAAATCAATAAATAAAAATTTTAAAAATATTCAAAATTCTCGGGTTGTCACAGAAGTTACTAAAAATAAAAGCAATTTGTTTGATACTGAGATGGGTATGCCTCCCATCAAGCTCTTGATTTAGAGTCGTCAACTTAACTATTATCCCGTATTACACCGGGTCTCTCAATGTGATGGAGGTGTTCTGCCGGTTTACCTCACCGCCCTAGTAATGCTTCAACCGCTGACCATTAACCTTGAAGGTTTTGTCAGAATTGGGGTCCTCAACATCTATTGCCCCATACGGATACACCTTGGCAACCGTGAATGGCCCTGACCATCTGGACTTTAATTTCCCTGGGAATAACTTCAGACGAACGTTGAAGAGAAGAACCTTCTGGCCCGGCTCGAAGTGTCTCTCGAGGATTTTCTTATCGTGCCACCTCTTGGTCTTCTCCTTGTACAACTTAGCATTTTCATACGCTTGCAGACGAAATTCGTCTGATTCGTTGAGTTGTAGAAGTCTCTGTTCATCAGCTGCTTCTAGATCAAAGTTTAGCTTCTTAATAGCCTAATAGGCGTTGTGCTCCAACTCCACTGGAAGATGACAAGCCTTACCATAGACAAGCCTATACGGAGACATTTCAATAGGCGTTTTGTAAGCCGTGCGGTAAGCCCACAAGGCATCGTCAAGTTTCTTTGACCAGTCCTTGTGACTGGGATTAACGATCTTCTCCAAAATTCGTTTTACCTCTTGATTAGAAATTTTAGCTTGGCCACTAGTCTGTGGATGATAAGCTGTGGCTATCTTATGGGTCACCCCATACTTAGCTAGAAGGGCTTCGAAGTACTTGTTACAAAAATGCGACCCTTCTTCACTGATAATAGCCCGAGGAGTGCCAAAACGAGTGAAAATGTTTTTTTCAGGAAATTAAGCGCTACCTTCGCATCATTAGTCGGCAAGGCAACTGCTTCAACCCACTTGGAAACATAATCCACCGCCACAAGGATATAGAGATTGTTATAGGAGGACGGTAATGGTCCTATGAAGTCGATACCCCATACGTCAACTATTTCTACCTCAAGAATATTCTGCAATGGCAATTCATACCGTCTTGAGATGGTGCCCACCCTTTGGCATCTATCACAATGCAACACATATCTGTGTGCATCTTTGAATAGGGTGGGCCAATAAAATCCAAACTGAAGCACTTTAGCTATAATTCTTTGACATCCGAAATGACCTCCATAATTTGAGGAATGGCAGTGATTAAGCACACTTTTAGCTTCCTCATCCGACAAGCATCTCCGTAGAATTTGATCAGAACACTGTTTGAACAGGAAGGGCTCATCCCACAAGTATTGTTTGGCATCTTTTATGAATTTCTTCCTCTGTTGATAGCTTAGGTTTGGAGGAAGCACTTGGCAAGTGACATAATTAGCAAAGTCTGCATACCACGGAGCTTTGCTTTGGATAACAAAAAGTTGTTCGTCCGGGAAGAAATCATTGATGGGTTTTTCAGCATCTCCCGAATGCGGGGTTTTTCCAACCTTTATAAGTGATCCGCTACCTAATTTTCTATCCCATTTTTGTCTCAGATTTCTAGATCGAACTCCTGGAGAAGCAGAACCCACCTAATTAATCTCAGCTTAGCATCTTTCTTCTCAATCAAATATTTAATTGCCGAGTGATCAGTGTATACAATCACCTTCGTTCCAATGAGGTAGGAACGGAACTTATCAAATGTATAGACTACTGCCAGCAACTCCTTCTCAGTGGTGGTATAATTCAGATGAGCGTCCGTTAAAGTTTTGCTGGCATAGTATATTGTGTGGAATACCTTCTCCTTTCTTTGGCCTAGAACCGCCCCAATAGCAAAATCACTTGCGTCACACATTAGCTCAAAAGGGAAAGTTCAGTTGGGGGCTACAAAAATAGGAGCCGAGACAAGTCTTTCCTTTAATAACTTAAAAGCACTCAGGCAGGCTTCATCAAATTGGAAAGGCATGTCCTTCTCCAATAGTGTACACAACGGTTTGGTTATCCATGAGAAGTCCTGGATAAACCTTCTATAAAACCCTGCATGCCCAAGGAAACTCCTTACTCCTTTTACTGATGTCGGTGGTGGGAGGTTATTAATTACATCAATTTTTGTCTTATCAACCTCAATGCCACCAGCAGAAACCCCGTGACCCAGAATAATTCCCTCTTCAACCATGAAGTGGCACTTCTCCCAATTCAAGACAATGTTAGTATCAACACATCTGTGGAGAACGACAGTTAAATTCCTCAAGCAATTATCAAATGAGCTCTCGAATACCGAAAAGTCATCCATGAAGACTTCTAAGGTCTTTTCAACCATATTAGAGAAAATCGACATCATACACCGCTGAAATGATGCGGGAGAATTACATAGCCCGAAAGACATTTTCCGAAAGGCAAAGGTCCCATAAGGGCATGTGAACGTCGTCTTCTCCTGATCTTCAAGAGCAATTAAAATCTGATTATACCCCGAGTAGCCATCTAGAAGACAATAATATTTATGCCCAACTAACCTATCAAGCATCTGATCAATAAAAGGAAGAGGGAAGTGATCCTTACAGGTTAATTTGTTTAATTTCCTGTAATCCATACACACCCTCCACCCAGTCATTGTTCTGATGGGAATTAGCTTGTTGTTTTCGTTGGGCACTACAGTCATTCCGCCCTTCTTTGGCACGCATTGGATAGGACTGACCCAAGGACTATCGGAGATGGGATAGATAATGCCCGCATCTAACAATTTAATGATCTCCTTCCGGACCACCTCTTTCATAATGGGATTCAACCGCCTCTGATGCTCAATGGATGGCTTAGACCCTTCCTCCAGTAAGATTTTATGCATGCATAGAGTCGGACTGATCCCTTTTATATCAGTAATTGACCACCCTAGGACCGTTTTGTATTGCTTAAGCACAAGCAACAACTTTTCTTCCTAGCACTTAGTTAGAGAAGCAGAAATTATCACAGGTAAAGTGGAAGAGTTCCCTAAGTAAGCATACCTCAGGTGATTGGGCAAAGGCTTTAATTCTAAGATAGGAGGTTTCATGATCGACGGCTGAGCCTTGGAAGTTGAGGCCTCATCATCATTTACAGACTCAAACTATCTTTGAAACTGTTTGGATCTTTGGGGAGTATCTAGCCACTTGGAAAATTCAACATTAGTGGGCTCTTCAGTAGTGTTGGCCCCTGTCAATGTGGCTTCCAAAGGGTTTGTAATGTAGGTTTCTAAGAACACTTCCCTAACTAAATTATCAATTGCATTAATCTAGAAGAAGTCCTCAAGAGTGTTAGGATATTTCATCCATCTGAAGACATTGAACGTCACTTCTTGATCCTGAACCCTCATTGTCAACTCCACTTTTTGTGCATCAATTAGGGTCCTCCCCATCGCCAAGAATGGCATGCCCAATATTATAGGGACCTCCCTGTCCTCCTCAAAATCTAGGACAATAAAATCAGCTGGGAAGATGAACTTGTCAACCTTGACAAGCACATCCTCTACTATCCCCTTCGGGTATATGAGAGATCTATCAGCTAATTGTAAGGTGACACTTGTAGGTTTGGCTTCATTTAGTCCCAGCTTCTTATAAATGGATAGAGGCATCAAGTTGATGCTCGCCCCTAGATCACATAAAGCCTTACCAATAAATTGATCCCCAATAGTGCAAGGAATTATGAAGCTTCCTGGATCTTTTAGCTTTGGCGGAAGCTTGTTTTGTAGAATGACACTGCACTATTCTGTCAGAGCCACTGTTTTATAATCCCCCATTTTCCGATTCTTAGATAATATGTCCTTCATAAACTTGACATAACTTGGCATTCCCTCCAATGCCTCCGTAAATGGGATGTTTGTGTGAAGCCTCTTGAATACCTCCAGGAATTTGGAAAACTGCTTGTCTAGCTTTTGTTTCTACATACGCTGGGGGAAAGACAACTGAGGGAGAGGAGGATTGACTGTACTCATTGGAGGGGTTTGGTGTTGTAGGGCTAACTTGAGTACTTGGCTTACCCCTAGATTTCTCATTATTCTTCTCCACTTCAGGTTCCTTTTCACTAACTTCTTCTTCCACTGGAGAACTCTCTCCACCTTGTTCATTAGTGGTTTTCCCACTTCTGAGTGTCACTGCTTTCCATTGTTCTTTGCCTTTCCATTTCGGGTTGACATCAGTGTCACTAGGTAATGTGCCTTGTGGACGACTGTTTAAAGCAGTGACCAATTATCCCATCTGTACTTCAAGATTCCGAATAGAAGCTTCTTGATTATTACTCCTTATTTTATTCTGGGCAATGTATCGCGACAAGAGATCCTCCAAACTAGGCTTTTTCTTCTGTTGAGGTGGTTGATGGTGGAGCTGATTTTGAGAGCTCTACGATTGTGGATTGTACTGATTCTGAGATTAAAATCCCAGAGGGTTAGAAAAATTTGACCTGATGGATGAAGGTTGTGCTTGATTGGGGTTGTTGTTGTTGTTGTTGTTGACCCAAAAGAAGTTGGGATGATTTATCAAGCCCGGGTTGTAATGAGTGGGAAGATTAGCATTTTGTTGCCGCCTGTAGTTGGAAACAAATTGAACTGACTTAGGGCTTATTGCACACTGATCAGTAGGGTGGCTCCCTTGACACAATTCACACTGGACTGCGACACTCTGCACATTTTGCACTGCTGATACTCCCATGGTGTCTAGCCATTTCGTTAGCGCTACAACCTGATCCGCTAATATGTGAACGAGTCAACCTCATACACCCCCGCTGCTCTTCTGGGGGTTGCCTATCATTCGGCCATTGATAATTATTGGCCGCCATTATTTCCACTAGCTCATACCCTACTGTGTGATGTTTAGCCATGAAGGCCGCTCCAGACGCGGCATCAATACTCGAACGAGTAGATCCGTATAGCCCATTATAAAAGGTCTGGATAGGAAGCCATTCTGGCAATCCATGGTGAGGGCATTTCCTCAGAAGATCCTTGAATCGCTCCCACGAGTCGTACAAGGATTCTGATTCGAATTGGACAAAAGAAGTGATATCATGCCTAAGCCTGGCTGTTTTGGTGGGCCAAAAGAACTTCACCACAAACTTCTGTGCCAAGTCAGCCCATATGGTAATGGAGCCTGATGGGAGTGAGTGTAGCCAGCTCTTAGCCTTGTCCTTCAAAGTGAATGGAAATAATCGGAGTCTGATGGCATCGTCAGACACTCTGTTAGTTTTAAATGTATCACAGATCTCCATAAAATTTATCAAGTGATCATTGGGATCATCATTCGGAAGCCCCCCAAATTGAATATTGGTGCACATTTGAATGGTGCCCGACTTGATCTCAAACTTATTAGCTTGGATGGAGGGCCTAAGAATGCTCACCTAGAGATCGTCGATACGAGGCATAGTATACTCCCTTAGAGATTTCTAAAGTTCCTCAACCATTCTAATAGGAGTAGGTCTGTCCTGAGAATTTTCTCTTTGTAGTCGTCTGTAGGTTTTATCAACCTCAGGATCGAGTGGTATTATATTTTGTCCCCTTCAAGGTGGCATAAACAGTACAGACTACCTGAAAAGAGAGTTAAACAGATAAATCAGTTTAAATTAAGATTGTATTGACTTAGTCTTAATATTGAATAACAAATAATACTAAGTCCCCGGCAACAGTGCCAAAAACTTGTTGGTCGATTTCGCTATTGCTAAATCACGCGCAAGCATACGCGGTCCATAAGTAATATATGAAAGTAGAGTGTCGAAAGCACGAGGACAAAGTCTTAAGAGAATACAAATACTAAAGTAAAGTCGTTACTTATCTTATCTAAACAAGTAAACACGATGGTTGGTTAAGATATATGATTAAAACTGTAAGAATAAGAGAAGTAGTTGTGCTAGGAAGTCAAGATAGGATTTTCCCCCAATGCATCGCCTAATCTCCTAACTCTCCAAATTACAAACGAATCAAGGAATGGTCAATCGAGAACAATAAATACGCATAAGCTTCTGTTGAAGGTCAAATGCACATCCCTAGCCAGATAAATCACAATATGTCTATTGGTGAAAATAGCTAGGCCAAGGTCGTTAAGCTAAGTCTCAAGGACGCACAAGGTAAATAGAGATATGTCTATCCTATTAGCAGTTTATGCACACATTCCATTGGCATTGTCATGATAGGTGTTGTTGTAATTAAAAGCTAGATAATAACATCCATTTTTCAATCTCTGTTAATATCAATACTAATTTCTCTATCAAGCAATTAGTCACTAAGTACAAAATACAACAACCCATTCCAAAATGATTCATTAAATAAAATAGGAGAGAAAGTTAATTAAGCTAAACAAAAGGTTACATTGTAATCCTAAAAATGGAGTTAGTTCATAACTATGGTACTAACACACATTTTCAATACATTCCACATTATTAGAAATACACAAATGAGATTTGGAATAAGAAAACCCCTGTTTTGAAGTGTTCTTCTTCCAAATCTTCTCTTCACTGTGTAGCTCCTGAGCTCTGTCGGATGCAATAACTCTCTTTACCTTGAAGCACAACTTCTTTCTCTTCTAGAAAATTAATACTGTCAATAAAAATCTCTAAGCTATCTGTAAAATAAATTTTATCGCAGGCGGCTGCTAAGAATTAAGTCTCTCTGCTTCTTTCTCTTTAGGTCATTTAAAGCCCTTTACTGTCTGGACACCGGAGCTCGCGCCGGCGCGAGCTATTTCTTAGCAAGTGGAGCTACGGCGCCACGTAGACTTAAAAAAACTGGAGGTCGCGCTGCGGCGCGACTCCTTAAAGGGGCCTCGGCACTGCGGAGCGAGGCTGACATCAGGGCTTAGTGCTAGGGCGCTGGATATGGCGCTGGGGCGCGGATTCTGGCACCGGGGTGCCACTTTCCAATAGGTTCGAGCAATATTCGGCGCTAGGGCGCGGGTTCCTGGCGTCGGGGTGCCACTTTCTAGTATGTTCGAGCAATATTCGGCGCTGCGGTGCGGGCTCCAAGTATAACACTGGCGCTGCGGAGCCAGGGTGCCAGTACAGTAAAAATGCCTATGAAAGCTAGAAACGATCTGTAAAGCCCTGCATGATAGAACTTAAACATAATAACAACAAAATATAATTAAAAACTAACTAAATAACCGAAAACATGCAACAACTTAAGCCACAAAGGATCTGATTCGCAAGTATAAATCTCACTCATCACCGGCTCCCCTTGACTTCTACCGGGAACAGGGTTGTTCATGACCACTTTAATAAACTGTTTGGACGTGTGATCCAAAGCTACCATGAACTTCTAGGATGTTGACGTTGGGATTATCACCAAAGCCCTTAATCCTTGGTACGGACTTTCACTGAAGATGTATCTCTCATGTACAAAAGATTCTGTGGGGATGTGTCTTGTCTATTGAGGATGTGTATAACATATTCTATCATCGGTCCTTTCCGATGAGGATGCTCTGTCGGAGTTACTGCCAACAGTCTGTGTTGTTAGGATTGCCTGACCCTCACTGAAAGGTACATCAATAGATGAAATCCATGATGGGGATAATGTCAAGGCTGCTTGACCTTTGTTGACGTGTGTATCAACGGATGAAATCATCGGATGGCTTCCGATGCTTTGATGGGTTTACTTGCCATCGGCTGAAGTAACGTCAAGGTTGCTTAACCTTCATTGACATGTACATCAACTGATGAAAATGCGTGACACCCCCGTTGGGGATCTGTGCTTCAACAGATGAAAATGCGTGACACCCCTGCCGGGGATCTGTGCTTCAACAGATGAAAATATGTGACACCCCCGCCAGGAATCTGTGCTTCAACAGATGAAAATACGTGACAGCCCTATCGGGGATCTGTGCTTCAATATATAAAAATGCGTGACACCCCAGTCGAGGATTTGTACTTTAGAGTTGCAACCCCAAAATGACGGTATCGGACCTTTGGGAGGTATTATCGAGTGTAGTTTACAACAGTTGTGATCATTAGTATAGTAAACCTGTGTTTAGGCGAATACCAATGAATGGTACGAAAATCCACAGTTTGGGCTAGGAAAACTAGGATTTGAGGCTGGATTCATAACTGGTGTCGAGCACGTGATATCCACCCATAGGATTCCTCTCTTCACGGATGGAGGATGAGAGCTCTATCTAGGAGAACGTGCTATTAGGAGCACCACAGTAGAGATTCATGTACTGATCTTGCCTCTTGCCAGGTGTTATTGGCCTGTGTTACAGTCACCCATCGATGACATCCCATTGGTGGGGATTGACGGATATACTTTGTCAGAGGGTTCATATACTCAGGATACATTTCATCACCGGTGGTCCCCTTGTATAGTTGGAGCCCAGACCCGCGCCACTCAGTTTATGGGGGATATGGTTCCTGGTCCCGTGATGATGACGGATTGGCTGACCTATGTCCAAGATCTGACTCATTTGACACAAATTGATCGTTTGACCCAGAAGTTGGATCGGGCACATTTTTTCATCCGGTACTTGGGTAGAGACCCTTCAAAGGTAAATACTTTTGATCCTTCCAGCTCAGGCGCTGGCCCCTCAGGTGACCCATATGGCTTTGTCGGTGCAGATCCTCCCTTGTATAGGCCTGACATCCCTGTTGATAGAGATCCAGTGACTCAGGAGGAGTTACATCAGGTGGACAATATTGATGATGTAGATATTAACACCATTGTCTTCTTCTGATGTGTATTCTCGTTATCTCTTTTGATAGGCCTCTGTTAGATATTGGGTGGCTGTGCCCCATTCTCGCTATATCTTTTGATAGGCCTCTGTTAGTAGTAGGGCGTCTGTTCCCCATTTTCCTGTATTTTTAGTTGTACAGAGATGATGTATGTAGATGATGATGTACTTAGGAATGTATGTACTATTTTCCATTCCCTACATCATATTGCCATCTATTATTTGTCATGCATTTATCATGTTATGCATATGTATGTATTTCCAGAGATATTCAGCATTGACCCCTGGATGGTCTTATGATACGGCCCACATAGATGTCTTCTTCGACAGTCAGCCGTATAGATCATACCCCACCAGTATTGGTGGCATCCCGCCTGAGATCCTGGTATGATAATATGTCACCCCCAGATAGGGTGACCGTAGATCAGCTATTACAGTATTCCATGACCCTCTTGATGTTTCAGGTTCCCGCAGGCTTCGTAGAGCGTATGCTGGAGCATTGGATATCGGAGAGATATGTTTTGTGGTTTGGTACCCAGTAGTTGACTCCTATATTGGAGGGGTACGAGCGGTTGCCGACTTTTCCCTTAGACAGACCTTGCGCCCGTATGGCTGTCAGAGATATGCGCCGACAGTTCATAACCCTCACCGAGTTACGACATAGAGTAATAGAGGATGAGATTACATCTGGCCATGTATTGCCCCAGCGTTTCCTGATAGATAAATTTTGTAACAACCTGATATTTTCTATATAATTAAATCAGAAATTTTGCGTATAATTTTTTTTTTAATTTAAGGATGAGGATTTGTACAAGATAATGTGTGTATGAAATTATGTAATAAATAAAAATATATTTATTACATGAATGTTTACAAATAATTTTATTTTAGAATTATTGATTATTATAAAGTTTATTCTTTTAATAATTAATTTTATAGTAGAAATGTTTTTATTATTTATTTTCTATGAAAATATGATTATATATTATTTAAATAATATATGAAATGATTATAGAATTATTATAATAATTATTTATTTTATTATATGAATTTATGCAAGATTAGTTAAGTTAATTATTTTAACTTAATTAATAATGTTATATATGAAGAATAAATCAGATATGGAATCCAAAACCCTAATTTTGAATTTTGATCAAGGAATAAGAATAATAATATAATATTAATTATATTTTAATTTTTCAGTGCTATAAATAATTATTGTATATACGCATTGGTCAATGGTGATGTAGTATTTGGAAAAACCCTAATGTTATTGATAAACCCTAGCTTGAAGTCAAATGAGATTTTAAAATCTGTCTAGTAAATATGTTATGTGATTTAATGATATTTATTATAATATTATTTTATTTTAGTACTGTAAATATGTATTGTATATGTGTGGACTAATAATGTTGGTTAAATTATGTGCATAATGTCAAAACCCTAGTTTTAAGCTGTTAAACCTTGATTCAAAAGTCGGATGCCAGCTTAAGACTGTTATGTAATCATGTTGATGTGGGTAATGATTGGTACTAATGGTATTAACCTTAATTAGGGAGAATCTTTATTATTCAAAATCCTAATTTTTTAGTATAAACCCTTATTATTTTTCTAAACTATAAACCCTAATTTGCTTAGGTTAAACCCTAATTGCTAAATTTAGAAGTTTAATGCTAATTAGTGTATCTTAAACCTAATTAGTAAGGTACTAAGTAGTTAAAAACCTAATTGATTAAAAAACCTTAATTACAATTTTAGAAACTAAAAATTTTATTTTTAACCCTAAATAAAAATCCTAGAAAAGCAAAAAAATTTTTTTTGTTAAACTTAGGGTTAAACCCTAAGGGTCAAACCCTAAGGGTTTGCCAAATGACCAATGAGCCATTAAAATTCCAAGACAAAGGGCCATTTTGCCCATCTTGCATTATTTTAGCTAGCTTGCAAATCTTGACAAATATGGAGTGGGGGAACTAACCTAACCACCCCATGTGACAAATATCAACTGATCAGCCACTTATTCCAGCTAATACATTGCATCTAAGTGTATATATATATAGATTGGAGAGAGAAAAAAAAATTCATTTTTCTCACTTATTTTTGCCAAACTCTCAACCTTAAGCTTCTCTCTCTAAAACCTCCGAAAATACAAAGTATTTTAGTCTCAAAACAAAGCCCCACGAACACCCTTAACAGATCATAAGCTCAGAATCAAGAATTGATGCATAAAGGTATAAAACCCTAATCAAAATTCGACCATTGATCTTCTGTTAAAAGTTATGTTTATGTGTTGTAATACGTTCTATGTAGTGTTATTAAGTGATTTGGGTTGATAGATGTTAGATCCATAATATCTATAGGCTCGGATCTAGTGATTTTCAAAAATCTGAAAAAGTTTCATTTTGTGTTCTGACAACGAATGTCAGAGCCTGTAGATCTTAATCTGTTATGTGTTTTTGCTATTTAAAGGTTTAAACATATAGTTTGTTATGTGATCTTTCATCTGGAACTTGATTCAAAGCCAGATCAGTTGTAGATTGAAAGTTATTCTTGGTCAAACATCGTCAAACTTTTATGGGTAACCCAGAAATCAAATAGCGGTGTCTGACAACGTTTTAGGATACTTATATATGTCAGGTGTTATGTGATATATTTATGTTATGATATCCATTTTGTAGCCCGATATATGGACTTTATATTTATACTTTTAGATCTCTTAAACAACAAACATGTTGGATTTAATGAGTGGTCAAACTAGACGACTCGCACTGTTTTGAGTTTCTGGGAAAAACCCAGAAACGGGTTAGACAAATTTTCTGACAATGTTTGACCGACCAAGATCTGCTTTATTTGTTGTTGTTATGGTGAACTTTTGTAATGAATCTATAGCTTGTTATGTTGTCTACAACCAGAAAGTCTAAGATCACGAAACCAGTTCATGTGTTGCAAGTTATAAAGATCGAAAGAAGGCAGTATGAACTGTTCTTCATTTCTGGAAATCCCAGAAATGAAGAACAACTCTGACAAGGGATTTGAGGGCCTATAACTCTCTGATATGTTTTGTTATGTCCATGATATCGATTGATAATGATAGTATTACAGTTATACTACAATATTAACAAATTAGTAAACCCAGAAACTTGATAACCACATATCTAGAGCCGGTCAAACCTAGCAACTCGAACTCTGACTTGAAGGTTCTAGGTTTGGCCAAGAACACGAAGAACACCTATAGCGACGGTTTTGTCGCTATAGGCAGTCTTTAGTGACAGTTTATTTTTAAAATTAATTATTTTTATTAAATAATTAGAAAAATTAGTTTTAAATTATTAAAAATACATAATAAATTATTAAAAATTATTTTAAAATTTTAAAATTAATTTTTAATTATTCTGAATATATTTCATAAATATTCAATATTTTTGGAATATTAAAAGTATTTAATTTATTTAAGTATAATATTAAATAAATTATTTAAAAATGATTTTAATACATGAAAAATTATTTAAAATTATATTATGGCATAAGAAAATAATTTAAGTTATTTTTGATAACTTTTAATTTTTTTGTGATGAATTTCATTAATTAATTAATATTAATGATAATTAAGTTATTTATTGAATATATTAAATAAATTATAAAAAATAGAATTAATTATTTAAAAATTATAGAAAAATGATTTAAAGGTTATAAAAGTATTTTAAGTTATAAATATAACTTTTGATATTTTGTCATGAAAAATATTAATATTTTAATATTACTGATATTAGATTTATTTAATAATTATATTAAATAAATTAGTTTAAAAATAATTTTAATAATAGAAAAAAATCATTTTAAATGAAAATAAATAGTTTAAAAATATTTTAAGTTATAAAATATAACTTTCAATATTTAAAGGTAAATTTCATTAATTATTTACTATTAATGATATTAAAATTATTTAATAATTATATTAAATAAATTAGTTGAAAAATAATTTTTATATTATAAAAATCATTTAAAACGAAAATAAAGTGTTTAAACATATTTTAAGTTATAAATTATAACTTTTAATATTTAAAAGATAATTTCATTAATAATTTAATATTAATGATACTAATTTAATAATAAATGATATTAAGTTTATTTAATAATTATATTAAATAAATAATTTAAAAATGGTTTTATTTATTTAAAATTCATTTAAAAAGGATATAAATAAATTAAAATATTTTAACTTATGATTAAGGACTTTTAATATTTTGATAAGTAATACATTAATACTTTAATATTAATGATAATTATTTAAAAATAATTTTAATTCTTTTAAAAATCATTTAAGGGTAATGTTAATACTTTAAAAGTATTTTGAGTTAATATAAATAACTTTAACATTTTGGTAATGATTTTATTAATAGTTTAATATTAATTAAATATTAATGATAATTGGATTATTTAATATTTAAATCATTTAATAATGATTCAGGTGTTTGAAAATTCATGATTAATTATAATAAATGTTTTAAAAATTATTATGAATCATTTAAAAATAATATGACTGATATTTACAGATATTGAACTACAGGACAGAGTCTTAGACCCGATAAAGCCGTCGGTACACCGACATGTTTCAGAAATTGACCTGGGCTTAGATAATTTGATTAGATATGTGTTTATTTGTGATTCATTGGTTGTGGAACATATGTATTATTGTGATTAGGTTATGTGTTGACTGTAATAAGCAGTGCTATGTGTTATAGTATGTTATTCTAATCTATCAAATGATCTTATTACTGATAGGTGTAATATAAAGATAGACCTAAGTTACGAACTGTAAGCAGCGCATCAGGAAAGTATCTTACCTTTGCATTTCCTTTATGCAATGGACATGAGTAAGAAGTTTCAAAATTATATTATTATTATGCTATATTATAAACCCTATTGTGATATATTCTATATCCGATCATTGTTTATCAACATGTTAGTATATGGTAATTCAGATATATATATATATATATATATATATATATATATATATATATATATATATATATATATATATATACACGTCCAAGCTAATTGACCAGCTAGACACAAATTTCGAAATATTGCTGAATATGATAAAAACCTTTTTGTATCCAATCAAATTGTTTTGGTTAGGATTCCAGACTAAGTATGAACATCCCGATCACGGGAAAACTTTTATGCGCCCAAGGCGGACATAGTGAACGATAACATCGTTCTTGTAATGTAGTATTAATCAATACAGGGTACATGGGAAGTACAACCTCGTGCCCGTAAGTTATGATGGTTTACAGATGAAGTTCTGTCTAACCTTATCAAAAATTGAAAACAATGTTCATAGTATGTCGACTACCCTATATATATAGTCAATGCGTAGTTTCAAAATTTTGGGATAGAATTGTTATGTTATTAATATCGGTTTAGTTTACTTCACAACTATAAATTCGTTGTAGAAGTGATGTACAAAGAAAATATTTATTTATTTCAGCTAAATATATTCATAATTGTTATTACTTGCTGGGCACCCAAATGCTCACCCTTACTTAAATTTAAATATTTTCAGCTAGGCATGATCAACCCGAAGGTTCAGACAAGAACAAGTGAAAAGGAAAGCAAACAGAACATGTTTAATGATGTCTTTTATAATAGTTAGACAATATATAGATAATGATATGTATTATATATCATGTAAAGAATTATAGCAAATATTGCGTAATTGGGATTAGACTCTGATAAATGTAAGTTAAGTTATTTTTTTTATATTATTGTTATTATTATTAGTAGTATTCCGCTCATAGAAATGGTATCGTGAAGCACTAAGTTCGAGTTTTAAGTACCCGAGTTTGGGGGCTTTACATATTTGGCTCATTGGACAGCTATGCTCGATACTCCGGGGATTTTACGACACCAGAGGATCAGTGACATGTGGCCCGAGTGGATGTACTCGTGATGTGCATAGTGGCGTATGTGTACATGCCACAATATATAGATGAGATGGACATATGTTTTATCATGGCAGTGAGAGCTCTCAGAGAGGGTCACACCATCATCCCGATGATCATGGCTGAGACGTTGAGGTCGGCCACATTTTGCAGCACCTACCCTACAGGGGTATTTACAGGCAGCTCGGTTATGTTATATGTGGGGTTTATGTCACACTTGAGACCGATCAGCATTTTTCGCCGACACGGGTACTGCTTTACCCATGATATAGCTATGTCTTACTCCTTTTAGCCATCGGAGTGTACAAACGTTATGTCTTGGTCGATATTCTTGGCAGGGATCAGAGATCCGTTTGGCATCCTACCGTGTATAGGGCTCAGCTCACCCTATAGCTTCATTACTCACGCTCCGAGCATGGATTATCTCTCTCTGGCTGGTTTGATGGGCATGACTACCTACCATCTACTGGCTGTGATGTCACAGTTTGACCAGTTCCAGGACTTCTATCCTTTTGATGGGGCGTTAGGTCAGTGTTTAGCTTCTCGCCACTTATCAGTAGAGGACCGATCCCGGGTGTATGCTTGTTGGGATCAACATGCGATAGCTAATTTTTCTGTTAGCCATCTGGGCTGTTCGTCAGAGTATTCTGCGTGGATGGAGACAGAGACTTCATCAGCTGCGATAGTATCCACAGTGCCGGGTATTGATTAAGATGGTGGAGAGCCCATGGAGGACATTGGTTCCCACACCGAGGAGGAGCGATTCACTGGGTTGCCAGCAGCTCTTGTAGAGTCTCCCAATACTAGCACTATCGTGTTCCAGCATTCAGCACAGTATTTTAAGCAGAGTCTCCATATAATGACCTTCGAGAGAGATCAGGCTAGAGTCTTGATGTTGACAACTATTGATGGGAGAGATGCCACTCTATTAGAGAGAGACGAGGCATTATCACATAGAGATGCAGCTATTGAGGAGCGGGATGATGCCAGATCAGCCAGAGATGCAGTGATAGTTGAGCAGGATGGCGCTGTATCTGCACGGGATGTAGCCGTTACAGACAGTACCACAATGAGGTCCCTTACTACTGGCATGATTGTAGAGATGAGTGCATATATTGATGAGCATAGTGTCACCATGCAGATGGCTGTAGATCTATTAGCTCGCGTGGATATCCTTGTGCAAGAGACCACAGCGTTACCTCCTTCTTCTGAGAGATGCCTTGTTGGGCTTAATAGCTCGCATATACACTAATTTATAGATGGGCTTATATTTTCCTTCATAGACTAGCTTAGCCATTTTGTCATGTACAATTCATATTGTATTTATTAAACAACATTATATACAGCAGGAAAATATATTTTAATTCACTTCCCTTTTAGTCATGCCTTGTTGCTTGCTCGATATTTACCTGTTACTTCAGGGCTTGTGATCTCGATGTATTCTAAATTCCTCCTTGATGGATAGACATTGAGATGTCTCTAGATTTTTTAGAATGGATCGTTGATCTGTATGATTTTTCTACCATCTTTGGCGTCTTGGGACTGGTTTCTGAATGTAGATGTGGAGAGGAGTGTGGCTTTCCTCTCTGAGGTTAATCGCACCATAGATGGTCGCTAGTACTCCTTTGTATAGGGGAGCCCAGTTAGTTCCATCACTTATAGATTGGTGTTTCTCTTTGAGGATCAATCGCAACTTAAATGGTCGTCGATTCTCCCATTTACATAGGAAGGTCAGGTAGTTCCATCCCTTTGGTCTGAAGCCGATGAAGTGTGATGGATTGAATGATGATCCCAGTACCGTTGACAAGTTTTTATACTTTGGTAGGGGGTAAGACAGAACCATGAATGGCTACCTGCGTACTCCTATTGAAGAGGAGATCAGGTCTGCGTAGTTCAAACCTGGTGTAAGAGGTTCAACGCTGTATGGTGACAAAAGGGTGTAGAAATATTTTTGTTATTTTTGTTTTTGTAATGAGAAGGGTGTAGAAATGTTTTTGTTATTTTTGTTTTATTACGACATAACTATATAAAAATATGGTTGCCTATGTACTCTAGTGTATCAAGGAGATCAGGTCCGCGTAGTTCGCCCCATGTTCAGGACGGTTTGCAGCCAATGAAAAGTTTGATCCCATTTTCAGGACAAATTATGGGGGAGAAAGTTTAATCCCGTGTACAGGATAAACTGCGGGTGTGAAAAGTCTTATCCCTAGTTGGGTAAAACTGCGGGTGTGAAAGGTTCAATCCCTAGTGGGATAACCAAAATTTAGTAAGGGTTCAAAACCAAGTTAAGAAAAAGGATCTGGCGATTCGAAACCAGGCTGCTGGTTACAAAAGTGTGTTTGTCCCTAATGGGGCAGAAGAGTGCGAGGAGAAGTTATATATAGTGAAGGGTTTAACCGCTTCAATAGCACCATTCATCTTTGGACGGTAGATGACGGAGTTAAGATGTTTGATGTGGAATTTACTGCATAACTCCTTCATCATTTTATTATTGAGGTTCTTAGCATTGTCTAATACAATTACCTCTGGTTGTCCATATCGATAAATGATATTGTTTCTAATGAAAATAATGATGACTTCTTTGGTAACCCTAGGGAAGGAGGCTGCTTCTACCCACTTGGTGAAGTAGTCGATCATGGTGAAGATAAAGTGATGCCCATTACTGGCTTTAGGCTCGAGGGGCCCGATCACGTCCATTCCCCACACCGAGAAGGTCCAAGGCGAACTCATATTGTGGAGCTCCCTCGGAGGGGCGTGAATTTCATTCCCATAAATTTGGCACTGATAACATCTTTTAACGTGATCCTTATAGTCAGCCTTGAGAGAGAGCCACTAATGCCTTATTTTGAGGATCTTCTTTACAAGTAGAGGGTCGCTCATGTGTGGGCCACATACTCCACCATGAGCCTCTGAGCTTGGTCCTTGTCCAAACATCTGAGGAGACCTAATCCTGCATCTTTTTTGTATAGTGCATCTTCGCTCAAGTAGAATTTTATAGCCAGTCGATGGATCCACCTTCTTTTTGTCGGGCTCGCCTCAGCGGGTGTAGATCCATCTTGTAAGTACTCCTTGATATGCTGATACCAAGGGTGTTGGATGGGAGGTAGCTAATCCGATACTTCTCCAACATAATTCCCATAGGCTGGTGCCTTTTGTTGGGCAATTGTGAGGATTGGCATGTCTTCCTTGTCATGTATGTTGATCAAGGAGGCCAAGGTTGCTAGTGCATTCGCAAAATTATTCCTATTTTGAGGAATGTAGAGGAAGGATATTTCTTCAAACTCCGAAGCCATCTGTAGAACCTGCCAATGGTAAGGCAACAAATGTAGACCTTTGGTGTGATAGATTCCTGTGGTTTGTCTGATTACCAACTCGAAATCTCCAAAGACAGTTAACCATCTGATGCCCATTGATTGGGTAAGTTTTAGCCCCATGATATAGCCTTCATACTCAGTTGTGTTATTGGTGTTGGCAAACTATAATTTGACAGCGACGGGATGCTGCTCCCCCGTAACAGATATTAGAACTGCTCCCACTTCAGAACATTCCATGTTTACAGCTCCATCAAAATATATCTTCCATGTTTGGCGTGCATTGCACTGATGGTGTTGCTGAACTGTCATTACCCCTTCATCGGGGAAATATATTTCCAAGGGCTTGAAATACTCTGAAGGTGTGACGGCTAGTTGATCAGTAATTCATTGTCCTTTAATGGACTTCTATGTCACGTAGACGATATCAAATTATTGTAGGATCAACTACCATCTGGACAGTCGACAGTTCAATATGGGTTTACAACACGTACTTGAGAGGATCCACGCGAGATATAAGATGTGTTGTATGACCACGGAGGTAATGCTGTAACCTCATGGAAGCCTATGCTAAAGCACAACAAGTCTTCTCAAGCAGTGCTGCTGAATCTTTTGCTGAGGTAATAGATAGCTCGCTCTTGGCCTCTATCGTCTTTCTGTCCCAACATGCAACCCATGGCATAATCATTGATGGGTAGGTGCATAAATAGAGGAACATCATCCCTAGGTGGTACCAAAATAGGAGCTTTGACTAGCTGCTCTTTGATTATAAGGAAGGCCTTCTAGCACTCATCATTCCATTTCATGGAGGAGTTCTTCCTTAACAACTTAAAAATAGGCTCATAGGTTGCTGTGAGTTGGGAAATGAACCTGCTGATGAAGTTGATTCTTCCTAAAAATCCTCGTATCTCCTTCTCTGTCTGAGGAATGGGCATTTCCATGATAGCCTGGATTTTGGTGAGATCCAGCTCAATCCCCTTGTGGCTGACTAGGAATCCTAGCAACTTGCCTGATTTAATGCCAAAGGCGCACTTGGCTGGATTCAACTTCAAGTTGTACTTACGCAACCTGTTGAAGAGCTTTCTGAGATGGTCTAGGTGGTCTTCCTCCCTTTGGGACTTGACAATGATGTCATCCACGTAGATCTCTATCTCTTTGTGCATTAAATCATGGAAAAGAGTCATCATGGCTCGCTAGTAGGTAGCTCCAGCATTGATGAGGCCGAATGACAACCGTCTATAGCAAAAGGTTCCCCAAGGCGTGATGAATGTAGTTGTTTCATGATCCTCTTCAGCAACCATGATTTGATGGTACCCCACGAAGCAATCAGCAAAGGAGTACATGTCGTATTGAGCAGTATTATCAATGAGAATGTGGATAAATGGCACGGGAAAACTATCTTTAAGGCAAGCTTTATTCAGATCCCGATAATCCACACAAACTCACACCTTTCCTCCTGGTTTAGGCATGGGGACTATGTTAGATAGCCATTCAGGGTATATAGACACCATGATGATGCCTGCTTGAAATTATTTTATAATTTCCTCTTTAACCTTTAAACTCCACTCAGGTTTTAATCGCCTGAGCTTCTGCTTGACTGGCTTGAATCCCTCTTTGATGGGGAGGCGATGGATGATAATGTCAGTGGACAAACCCACTATGTCTTCATGAGACCACGCAAACACATCCTAGAATTGGGTTAATAGTATAACCATGTCATTCCTTTGGTTTGGAGTGAGGTCTGTACTAATTTGGATTAGTTTAGGGCTTTCTAAGGTTCCGAGATTAAATGAAGTGGTTTGATCAAGGTTGGGTTTAGGTTTGTCCTCGACCCATTCTTTGATCTCCTAAGGTATCTCAATTTCCTCTTGTATTTCCATCAAGTCTGAGTCCAACTTTTCATCAAAATTACAATCCTTGTGGAGAAAAGGCACCTTATCAGTAAGTATAGGCACTTCTAAATTCAGAGTCCTTTAACAAAATATGCTTTCACTTAATATATGAAACTGTTCAATCATATAAAGTGTTAGCATGTACTGACAAGACAACTGCTAATACTGTACAAAAAAATAAGCAATTATTAGTATCTACAAGGCAGAAGGAATTTCTGCCCGTTTTACCCTTGTCGACCAATGAAAGCAGTGCTGCTCCAATTGTCAAGGGTGAAGTCCTGATGGACTGCAATGATGGAGGCGCTGTCATCGTCCTCTTTTTCCCGAATGATGACCATTACGTCTGGACAATCATCATCTAGGGTGTATCTATTTGTGTGCTCATCATGGACAATGATGCATATATTTGACATCATCCTGGTGATGTCTTGTTTACGTTTCTGTTCCTTTTCTTCCTCTTTGAGATTTGGAATCAAGACTTCTTTCTCCTTTACCGATATTGGTTTAGGAAATAACATAGCCATTACATGGGCATGCACCTTTACCAGAGACCGTACAGGCTCAGGAACTGTAGGTGGAGATAATCGCCATGCGACTGAAGCTGAAGGAATCTATTTGTGCTTCTGAGGATTCCTATATAGCCTAGTTCGGCTGTCCCTATTTGACTGGGAACTTGAATGGGGCGCTTGATGCCATGATGATTTTTGCCCAACCCTTGTCCAGGTTGATAACCCAATGTCATCATTTCTTGAGTGGCCGACATTACTTCGGCAGAAATCTGGGGTATGAGAGGTGGCGCCCCAACAGGATGGTAGTGAGTGTTGCTCACCTCCAGGGCATGAAAACTGACTGGCTCAACTTCTAAATTGAAGCTGATGAGTGGTATGTCACTTTGTTCAGGACATTCCAGCTTAGCATCGACATTGACTAGGCTATTATTTATAATTTATTTAAGTTATTGGTGAAGAGTGGAGGGGACGGCTCCGGCCATATGAATCCACGGTCTTCCCAAAAGCAGGTTGTATCCTGTGTCTATTTTGAGAACATGAAAAGACACGCAGAATGTATGCGGACCAATATCAACTAGCAGTTCAATGTCTCCGACAGAATTTCGTAGGGATCCGTCAAAAGCTTTAATAACCGTATGGCTGCTTCGAATCTGATTGAGATTGATGTTCATCTTCACCAAAGTGGTATAAGGAAAGATATTCAAAGATGATCCTCCTTCTATCAAAACTCCTCCCACTATATATCTGGAAGATAAAACCGCTATGTGTAACGGCTTACAATGACCGGTTCATTTGGGAGGTATGTCGTCATCAGTGAAAGATATCACATTGTTGTTAAAAATGTGATCAACCAGATGTTGGAACTTTTCCACATCCATTGACTTAGGTAGTTGGGATTCTTCCAAAAACCTGAGCAATACCTTCCTGTGCTCTTCGGAAGAGAAAACCAAGTCCAGTATGGAAATTTGATGTGGAGCTTCTCTTAAGCTTAAAACCACCTTGGCTTCATTATGGCCCATAGTACCGAGAAATTCTTCCACTTTTTCCATGGGAATCTTCCCCTTTGACTTGATGGTAGGCTTCATCACCCGTTGGGGAAGATATAGTGGATTATCCTTCGACACTGCAGCAGTTATGTGAGATGTGGATCCTTCAACTTCTCCATAATTCCATGAAACTTTTTGTAGGCTGACAACAGGATGTTGCGGTCTGCATGGCAAGATAATTGACTTTGGTGCAGCCATTTGCAAAGGATTGTCAACACCCTTGAGTTGAATTGGTTGGATTATATGTGAGGGAGTAGCTACATCTGTTTCAGAAGATATGACTGCTACGACTTCCTTCCACTTTGTAGGAAATACGTCTCCACTCTCTAGTACTACAACATCATCGTCTGCCATTTGCAGGATACCGCTGTCAATTAAATTCTTAATAAGGTGGCGGAGTGCCCATTATTCTTCTGTGCTGTGACCGCAAGATTGGGAGTGATACTGGCACACCCCATTGAAATCAAACTGTCTTGAAGACATGCTGATTGGAGGTAGCAGAGCTGTTATTCTTCCTTCATTTATCAGCATCTGCAGTATTTCTTCCATCGATTGGCCTAGGTATGTAAGTTCCCTTTTGTTGGCAAAATCCCGACGGGCTTTGGCATTTGCTCTTTTTGCAATTTTATCCTCCAGTGTTTCATTTTTTGGAGTATGTGGTGGAATGTTTGTAACAAAAGGAAGGAGACTGGCATGATCCTGACCAAATAATTGGCGTGTGACTTGGTGCTGATGGACCACCAGTTCTGCCAATTGGTTGAGTTGCTCATGCAGAGCATTCATTTTTTATTCCATCATAAACAAGAACTTTGCATAGTCCCACTTGTCAGCATTATCCTTGCTATTCTGGGAAGATTCACCATTAAAATTGGAACTCTTTCCACTGCTCCAATTAATCGTGTTAACATCTTCTTCTTTGTGTTGAGGAAAAGGGTTGTCTTGCACATGTGGTTGATCGAGCTTGGTGACCACGATCTCACCGCTGTCTATTAAATCTTGGATCTTGTGTTTCAAGGCCCAATAATCCTGAGTATCATGTCCCGAAACCCCGACTTGATAAGCACATTTTCGAGTGGCATTGAAACCCTTCCCATTTGGGTTTGCTAATGGAAAAAGATGAGTAATTTTCTTCTGAGTGGTCAGAAGATTGAGAATGTTCTTGAGTGAGTCCCCTAGGGGTGTGAACACTCGAGTGCGTCTGACTTCTCGACCTTTAGGTAATGGAGGGTTTGAAGATTGTGCTTGAAATGGTGAGTAACTTCTGCTTTGGATAAGCGTATTCTGACCGCCTTTCTGACCTTGTAGTATCAAGGAAACATCATCCTTTTTCTTTTTATGGACCCTCCGGGGGTTGTTTCCATAATTTTTAGACTGGATGTGCTCAGCAACAGCTTTGAGGGCAACTAAGTCTTGAATCTTTCCTGACTTCAATCTCATCTCAGCCATCTCCCCATGTTTAATCATTTCAGAGAATGGTTTGCCAATACCAGCTAAGATTCTCTCATAGAAAGGAGCCTCTTGTATGTCTATGAAGGTCATCACCATCTCAGACTCATTCATAGAGGGAACAACTTGCTCTCTGAAAAATTCATTAGTTTGTTTCCCGACTTTAGTAATTTGGTACCGGCCAAGGGCCATCTGTGACTGGAAGTTGTACTGAGTAAGGAAGGCATGAGCTAGCTCTTCTCAGCTATGTATCTTGGAGTTGTCTAGTCTGGTATACCACGATCGGGCTTCTCCAGTCAAACTCTTCTGGAACAGCTGCATCCTGAGCTTCTCATCTTCGACATAAGATCCTAGTTCTCCAATGAATACCTTCAAATGTGTGTAAGGATCTCCTAACCCGTCATACTTTTCAAAGTCAGGAGTTTTGAACTTCTCTGGATAATGCACACCAGGGAATATAAAAAGGTCTGCATATGAAACACTCCCATGTGCTCCAATTCCTTTGATAGAACGGATGGTCTCTTCTATTTGAAGGACTTTCTTTCTGATATCACCAGTGTCTAGATCTTCTTTGAGATGGGTGGTATCATAAATTTTATTGGTTGTATCCAACTGCAGATCAGGTACTGGAATGACTTTATCCGAACCTTGGGTTCCTCCTTGTGCAGAGGATTCTGTATGTATGGGTATCCTTGTACCCTGAGTAGATTGGTGTAGTTCTTTAAGCAGAATAGCCAAATTTGTGAATTGTTTACTTAATCCGTCGAATTGTTCATGAGAGACATGATTAAGATTAGTCTGGTCAGATGAAGACACAATTGGCTGTAGGCTCGTGGCCTTTTTGAACTTTGAACGGGTAATAGGTCCGATTGTTTCCCTGCAAAAAACTGACGTAGTTTAGTTTCAGGGAATGTATAAATATTGACATGCTATCTGATGTATCCATTTTAGGAGTATTTATCCTGCAAAATGGATGTTAGCTGTTTGTAATACAGGATAGCATGTTAATATTTGTAAAATATGCATGTACACATATTTCTTCATATTTCCCATTATATGGAGATCAATATGGAATGAAATTACAAGCAATTGACGTTACGAGTAATTTGAAATGGGAAAGTATGTAAAAACTTTTCTCCGCGTTTGGTTTATCAGAGGCTGACCTATCTTAGGCTACTCTCGCAGCTTTTTGGCATGAAGGTTCCCAAATCATCGCAATTTACTCAACAGGAAGTTAATTCGGTCTTTCAACTTGAGCGAATTTGGGTGGTGCCTTTCCTGAGCCTCATTGGAATTAGTCTTCCTACGAGTCCACTAATCAAACACTGACAGGATAGCCTCCTGATGGAGGAACCGCACAACATATATTCCCATACAACGTGTCTCACCGTTTATGAAAATGATGACATGTGCGAAGCACTAATATCACAAGCAGATATAGTGTAAAGCATTAAGTATAGTAAGTAAATGCATTCGTACACATCCATCAAATGTAAATGCAATCATCCACACACAAGCATATAACAGTTTTGAAAAGCTTGTAATAGCGGCTTAAGTCCTCTTACTGGTGTCCCCATCAGAGTACCCGCCTGTCATCGTCGGGATTTTAATTGTCCCTTTTTTGTTCTTGTCTTTTGGTTAGGTGAGATTTGTTTGAGAAAACAAGTTGTGAAAAGGTCCGACATGTATATGCCGACGATTGGACTGTAAGAGTCGCCAGTTGGTTTTTTAAATGGTTGTACCAACATAACCGAGAAAAGGTTTGCACATTGACCCAGTGATGTGACACTACTAAATGGATCTGTGAAACCGAGATTCATTAGGGTCCGGGGACTTGGTTATGCAGAGGGAAGGTATTAGGCACCCCCCCAACATCCATATTACCACGGTGACTGCCACTTTTCAATTAAACTGTTATATGAATATGTGTGTGTGTGTGTGTGTGGATCAATGTGCAATTATTTGGAAGTAGTGCTATGCCTCGTTCGCACCTATATACAAATGGTTTGAATTACTATATAAAATTCAGTTTTGACAAGATATAGCAGTGATGTTTTGTAAAAAGAGGTTTTCAAACCCTTTTGCTCAATAGTAATTGAGGCCTTTGATACTTCCATTTTATTATGGGTTTGGCTGGATTGCTTTTATTTTCGAGATGCAAAGCATCTTCGAGAAAATAATATACATAGTAGTACCGAACTCCTTGTGGGCATGAGAGCCATCTAAAAAAATTCGAACAACATAAATAATTTACAAGCCGTGTACAACTAAAAATGTCCATCACGGGAACCGAATCTAGATTCAGTAGACTGAATATGTGATCACATGATTCCTAGGCTCACATGATGTAGCAATTTGTATGAAGGCTGTAAACAGTTATATATATAAAAGCAGTAAATATATATATATATATATATATATATATATATATATATATATATATATATATATATATATATATATATATATGCAGATAATCAACCACCACGAAGCACCTCCATGGGGGATTGTAAATATAAATAAAGCATTAAAAAACCAATCAACCACCACGAAGCACCTCCATAGGGGATTGGAAAATATAAATAAAGCTTTAAAAACCAATTAACCACCACGAAGCACTACCATGGGGGATTGGAAAATATAAATAAAGTAATAAAATGATCAACCGCCTTGAAGTAAACTCCAGGCGGGACAAAATGTAAATAAAGCTATAAAAGGCCACGAAGTAAACTCCAGGATAGACTAAAATGTAAATATATATGTATATATATAAGTGATAAACGCACTGGACATATATCGATCCAGGCTCGTTTCGTTAATTCGCGGTCGAGGATATATATATATATATATATATATATATATATATATATATATATATATATATATATATATATATATATATACATAAGAGGTAAACGCACTAGATGTAAAATCTAGTCTCAATCAAACAGAGTTTGATAGCAACAACATATTGTTGACATCGGGATTGTATTTGTCCCCTTTTTGTTCTTGTTCTTTGGTGTTCTCATGTTAGGTGAGATTTGTTTGAAAAAATAAGTTGTGAAAAAGGTCCGACATTTATATTTCGACGATTTGACTGTAAGAGTCTCCAGTTGGTTCTTTAACTGGTTGTACCAACACAACCGAGAAAAGGTTTGCATATTGACCCAGTGATGTGACACTGCTAAACAGGTCCATGAAACCGAGATTCATTAGGGTTCGGGGACTTGCTTATGCAGAGGGAAGGTGTTACGCACCCCCCGACATCCGTGTTACCACGATAATCACCACTTTTCAAGAAATTGTTATATGAATGTGTGTGTGTGTGTGGGTCAATGTGCTGTTATTTGGAAGTAGTGCGAGGCCTCGTTCGCACCTATATACACATGGTTTGAATTTTTGTAAAAATTCAATTTTAAACAAGATATAGCAGTGATGTTTTGTAAAAGAGTTTTTCAAACCCTTATACTCAATAGTAATTGAGACCTTTTACACTTCCATTTTATTATGTTCGGCTTGATTGCTTTTATTTTCGAGATGCGAAGCATTTTCGAGAAAATACGGTGCAGAATGGTGCCGAATTCCTCATGGGCATGAAAACCATCTGAGAAAATCCAAACACCGTGAATAATTTACAAGCTGCTTACAGCTGAAAATGTTCATCATGGAAACTGAATTTAGATTCAGTAGACTGAATCTGTGATCACATGATTCCTAGGCTCACATGATGCCGCAATTTATATGAAAACTATAAGCAGTTATATATATAAAAGCTGTAAATATATATATATATACAAACTTGATCAATACCGCGAAGCACCTCCATGGGAGATCAGAAATATAAATATATAAAAGCGGTAACTATATATATAGAAACATGATCAACCACCACGAAACACCTCCATGGGGGATCAGAAATGTAAATAAAGCTGTAAAAGCGATCAACCGCTGTGAAGTAAACTCCAAGAGGGACGAAATGTAAATAAAGCAGTAAAAACGGTCAACCGCCACGAAGTAAACTCCAGGCGGGACGAAATGTATATATATATATATATATATATATATATATATATATATATATATATAAGCAAGTAAACACTCCGGATATAAATCCAGGCTCTTCGAACAAAGTTCGACCACAGTTTATATATAAGTATATATATATAAAAGCAAGTAAACGCTCCAGACGTGAGTGCATGCTCAATCGAGGCATAACTCGATAATGTTAGTCCACACACACACACACACACACACACACACACACACACATATATATATATATATATATATATATATATATAATATACAAAAGAAATAAAAGCCACGGACCGAAGTCTGGGCAAACACACGCAACACGACTCTCAACGTGAAGAACGGTGTGTGAAAAGATGAAGAGAAAGGCTTTAAAGTGTGTAAGAAGGCTTACAGTGAGCTGCCAAAGAAGAATTCAATAACTTGAAAGGGATGAACACTAGGCTCCCGCCAGTAAAAAGTAGCTATATACGAGCTTACAAATGTTTAAAATGAGAAAGCACTTAGTTTAGGGTGTGTACAGTGCAAATTGGATAGGGCTTCCTCGCCTTTTTCTCTGCTTAAATGGCTACCCCAAGCCCTCTATTTATAGAGGGGGGAGCCACAGGTGAACCTGCGGTTAGCCGCAGATGTACCTGCGACTGCCCGGGGTGCCCCGAGTTCTACAGGTCCCACCGTCTCGAAGTACGTACACGTGTGCAACATAATGTCCGCTCAAACTTTCAGAACTGTAATCCGGGCATCTGATTGAGGTGTAAAAGACCTATTTCAGACCGCCGTTATCAAGAGCTACATAATGACATGGGATTAGAGGTTGTAACAAGTTAGGAAGGTGGGACCATGCCCTATCTCTTCAAGCTTTAAATTCTTTCTGGTGTGCTGTCTTGTATAATAGTCACTTGGGATTGGAGTCCCTTAGTTCTTGTGGGACATTTCTATTTAAAAATATCTGTATGTTGTTGTTAAGACGGCGCAATGTGGCATTGGGATGGCAAAATAACGGTCCTGCCCTTCACCGGGGTTATCTCCGGTTTGAGATGTGTTAACGGTCGTTGCTCAGGGTTATCTCTAAGATTGGACTGCTGCAGGTGTTGACCGTCCTCAGGGTTATATCTGAGATGTGCCTAACTTCCTAGGGTTATCTTCGGGCTTGTGAAATGAGTGCCTAGGGTCTTTTGCCGAGTGTTCTGAAGCTATTTGCATGGCTTTGAAACAAGCATTTCTGGTGTTATATCTGGAACTGCAACTGCATGCCTTGGGGTTATCTCCAAGGTTGATAATATCTTTCCCAGTGTTGTCCGGGGCTGAGACTGAGTATCTCGGGGTTATCTCCGAGATGACACCGTCTTCTCTGGTGTGTTTTCCGATATTGGCACTGCACTCCTCGGGGTTATCTCCGAGGTTGAAATTGAAACTCCCGGTGTTGTCGTCGGGTTTGAGGTTGAAACTTTCGGTGGTATTTTTTTATCTGAGCTGGATGTATTAGGTTTATCTCTGAGATGGTGATACTGAATATCCCAGGGTTGTCTCTGGGACTGAGCTGAGCTGTCTTCCAGGGTTATCTCTAAAAGACAATTTTGCCCTCCCACAATGTTAGTAACAGGTATGCAGAAAATTTTGAGAGTTTACAGATGCCCCTCTTTATCATATTCATGCAATGCAATGACATGTATAGGATAAAGAATCCTAGATACTTGAAATGCAACAAGATAAATATGATGCCATGTACAACAATATGATGCAAATGTATGATGCATATGTTTTGTTGGATTATTCTCCAACATGGTGGGAAGATTGATGGGTCCCTAATGCTTCTACCGGGGATGACAATAGATAAGTAGCTTGATGAAATGTCATGGACGTGCGATCCACAGCTACCAGGAATCTCTAAGATTGTTGACATTGGGGTTATCACCAAAGTCTTGAATCCTTGATACAGACTTTATACTGAAGATGTATGCCTCATGTATCAGAGACTCTGTGGGGATGTATCCTTGTCTGTTTGAGGATGTGTATAACATATTCCATCATCGGTCCTCCCCGATGAGGATGATCCTTCCTGGTTTGTATTGCCAGGACATATCAATGTTCTGTCAGAGTTACTGCCAATAGTTTGTGTTGTCAGGTTTGCCTGACCTTTGCTGACATGTACATCACTGGATAATATCCCTATTGGGTAAACTTTCAAGGTTGCTTGACCTTCGCTGACTTGTGTTTCAACGAAAAATACGTGACACCCCTGTCAGGGAAACTGCTTGAGAATGCGTGCTGCCTCCGCCGGGGATGTGTACTGTAGATACGTACTGACCCCACCTGGAAATATGTATTTGGACAGATGACCATGCGTGATACCCCCACCTGGGTAACTGCTTAATCTTCGCTGACGTGTATATCAACGGCTGAGATCATCAGATGGCTTTCGACGCTTCGTTAGATTTACTTGCCAACGGTTGAAGTGATGTCAAGGTTGCTTGACCTTCGTCGACCCGTGTATCAACGGATGACAATGCGTGATACCCCCGCTGGGGAATCTATATTTGGACAGATGACCATGCGTGATACCCCCGCCAGGGTTCTTTAAAGGATTAGGGTGATGACCCTGAATTGGTGGCATTGGACCTGCGTAAGGTATTGCTGAGGGTAACTTGTAACAGCTGAGATCATCGGCGTAGTGTACCCTATGTTCAGGCGAACACCAATGAGTGATGTGTGGACCCACGGTTCGGTCTGGGACAACCAGGATTTCAAGCTATTCTACTCAATCGCGTAGCGTTTTTATTCCAGATTTGGCCTCTTCAGCTTGTGAGAACTCCTTTGTAACTCGAACTGGACTGAGCCGGAGGGGTGGGACCCACGTAGGGGTGCCACAGGTACACATGCACCAGTCATAGGTGGACCTACGACCAACCGTGAATGCCCATAAATGGGCTGGTTGCTTTCACAAGTCATTTTCAAGTCACGCCGCGAAGGAAATCTGAGAGCTCTTCTTCAGATCTGTCGAGTTTGGACGTCTTTCTGTAAATTTCGTCACCGTACAAGTGTTCTACACTGTCCTGGTAACGTATGCATGTCTTCTTTTCCAGTTTTTATCCGTTGGAAAATGAATTTTTATATGACATGCGTGTAAACACAAAGTAGTGAATATGCATGCTCATATGACTTGATAAAAAATATTCAACATAGTAAATGTTAGTATTAAACCATGTTGAACATAATGATGTAAAAAAATTTAACTTTTGAAATAGTCAAATTGGTTCATTTTTTTCTGCTATTCCTTATCCTATTTGAGGACAAATAAGCAAAGGTGGTAATGCAAAGTAATCCTGGTAATTAGGCTACCCTTATAGATTGATGAATTTGACTTTTTTCTGCAAATAGTATGTATATGACTGTGGGCAGGTGTGCTATTGAATGGCCACCTAGTCATGCCTATGTGCATGTGGATAGTCCTATTTATAAAGAAAACTATGGAATTTTTTTTCCAAAATGTAGGCATTGGGTAGTCATGCACTTTTAACTTTACCATAGATGTATGTTAAAATAATGCATGCATGCATGTAGTCATAAAATGCATTTTGAAAAGCTCCAGGTTAGAAAATTACCATACCCTCTCTGAGGTGATTTAGAGACTTTTGTCAAGATATTATGGATCCGGATCAGCTGAGTAGTTCCCGCAGAACCACTTTTGGTGTACAGAGGAGGGCTTCTGGAGTGCCTCGACCCCATTTTGTTAGGCAACCTTATCGTTTGGTGGAGATGGTGATACGTCCAGTTCGGGTTGACGTGCCGGATGTCGAGGATGAGGAGTAGGATGTTCCAGTTGTGGACCCTGCTCCTGCTGCACGTGTTCCCTGTAGGAATTTGCCAGGCATTCTGGTGTCGAACCTAGAGCTTCTGGGTGATTTGAGTCAACATCCTTCAGTTTACCTGCACACAAATGAGGTATAAAGTTAGATCTTAATTTTCCTTCTTTCCTATTGATGAGGAGTAAAGGATTTTGATGTCGATCTGCATTTCATGTAGGTTCTCGTCTTTACACAGCCTCGAGGGAATTGGTTCAGCATCCACTCCATGTACCAGGCTCTGCATCCTGACTATAGAGCGATTGTGCATGACTGAGGATTTGGGGCATTCTTTTCCATCCTTCCTCGTCGTTGTCCCTAGGGTTATCTCAGGGCATTGTCTGAGCGCTGGTTTCACCAGACTCAGTCTCTCTATTTGTTGGACTATGAGGTGATGATGACATCGATGGATTGGCGATTTATCACCAGGATGGAGTTTAGCGGGGCGCTAGTGCCATGTACGATGGATATTACCCCGACTGCCGTCAGATCCTTGTTGGGAGTGCCGACTGAGGCGCTCAAGGGTAGGACTGTCCGTATGGGTCCTTTGAGCGTAGATGCTATGAGTGGGCTGTTGAGTGAATCCATGCCCGCTGATGTGAGAGTCAGGGATCGGATTATTTGGCGATTATTCCTGATGATCATTAGGGGCTGCTTCATAGCAGATAACTCTTCTACGGTGTCATTTGCTTTGATCAGCGCCACACGGGAAGTGGATTGTATCGGAGATTATGATTGGGGTTCCTACATCTTTGCCTATTTCCTCAGGGGCATGCGTATGCGTTCACAGGGCTTGACCGAGGCTTGGTTAGGATTTTACCCATTCTGCTGGTGAATGTTTCTCATATAATTTCTCATGTATAGGTTAAGAGTGTTAACTGACAGAAGATGTTTGCCTTTGTATGGACAGTTCTGGGCCTATGAGAGGCTCCCATGCTTACGTCCTGTGAGCGTGTTAGGATTGGATACCTACCCACGAGGATGACGATGGCATCATTCCATACTGGCGGAGGTCCCTGTAGCTGAGGGTTTCACTCATTATCGCCTACAGCTGGAGTTATTGACAGCTAATATCATCACATGGGGTCCCTATTCTGGGGAGCACTTGGCCATTGGATTTAAGGATGGGTACCCGACTGGTGTTGAATACGTAATTTCCACCCGTAGTGTTCCTCTCTTTACTGATGGAGGATGGGAGCTCTATTCAGGACAGCGTGCTATTAGGAGCACCGCAGGAGAGATCTGTATATCGATCTTGCCTCTTGCCAGGCGTTATTAGCCTGTGTTGCAGTCACCCGTCATTGATATCCCATTGTTGGGTGTTAACGGTTTGCACTATCATAGGGTCCCTGCACTCAGGATGTATTCCAGCATTGGTGGTCCCTTCGTACCATTGGAGCTTAGACCCGCGCCACTCAGTTCATGGGGGATATGGTTCCAAGATCTGTGATGATGATGGATTGGCTAGCCTGTGTTCGAGATCTGACTCATTTGACACAGATTGACAGTTTCACCCAGCGACCAAATCGGGCACATTTCTTTATCTGGCATTTGGGCAGAGATCCGACAAAGGCAGATACTTTTGATCCTTCTAGCTCAGGCACTGGCCCTTCAGATGACCTATTATTGTATATGCCTAACAACCCTGTTGATAGAGATCTAGTAACTCAGGAGGAGTTACATCAGGTGGACAAGATTGATGATGTAGATATTTACACCATTATTTTTTCTGATGTGTATTCTCGTTATCTCTTTTGATAGGCCTCTGTTAGTTATTGGGTGGTTGTGCCCCATTCTCACTATATCTTTTGATAGGCCTCTGTTAGTAGGAGGGCGTCTGTGCCCCATTTTCCTATATTTTTTAGTTGTACAGAGATGATGTATTAGATGATGATATACTTAGGAATGTATGTACAGTTTTCCATTCCCTATATCATATTGCCATCTATTGTCTGTAATGCATGTATCATGTTATGCATATGTGTGTATGTCCAGAGATATTCAACATTGACCCCTGGATGGTCTTATGACACGGGCCGTACAGATGTCTTCTTCGACAGTTAGCCATATTGATTATACCCCACCAGTATTGGTGGCATCCCGTATAAGATTGTGGTATGATAGTATGTTACCTTCAGACAGGGTAACTGTAGATCAGGTATTACAGCATACTATGACTCTCCTGATCTTTCAGCTTCCCGTAGGCTTCATAGAGGGTATGCTGGAGCATTGGATACCGAAGAGACAGGTTTTTTGGTTTGGTATCCACGAGTTGACTCCTACTCTAGAGGAGTATACATGGTTGACAGCGCTGCCTTTGGACAGACCTTGCACGTATATGGCCATCAGCGACATGAACCAATAATTTATGACTCTCACCGGGCTGAGGCGGAGAGTTGTGCAGGATGAGATCACATTCGATCACGTTGTATCCCATTATTTTCTATTGGACAGATTTGGCTTTGAGGATACTTACACAAGGCACTCCGGGGATTTCACCATGCCGGAGGATCATTGGCATTCGACCATAGTAGACGTACTGCTACTGTGCATATTGTCGTATGTATATATGCCACGGTACATGAATGAGCTAGATATTGGCGTCATCATGGAAGTGAGAGCTTTCAGGGAGGGTCACACCATTGTACCGATGATTATCGCAGAGACGCTGAGGTCGGCCACATATTGCAGCACTTACCCTGTAGGGGTAATCACAGGCAGCTCGGTCATGTTATATGTGTGGTTTATGTCACACTTGAGACCGATTGGCACTTTCAGGCGACATGAGTATTGTTTCACCCATGATATAGCCATATCATACTCTTTTCAGTCGGCGGAGTGTACAGATTCTGCATCTTGGTCCGTTTTCCTAGCAGGGATAGGAGATCCGTTTGATATATTACCATGTACAGGGCTCAGCTCACCCTACAGCTTCATTACTCATGCTCTGGGTATGGATTATCTCCCTCTGGCTAGTTTTAGGGGCATGACTACTTACCACCCACTGGCCGTGATGTTTCAGTTTAACTAGTTCCGAGACTTCCATCCTTTTGAGGGGGCATTGAGTCAGCGCTTAGCTTCTCGCCACTTATCAGCAGAGGATAGATCCAGGTTGTATGCCTGTTGGGATCAGTATGAGCTAGCTGAGTTTTCCATCAGCCATCCGTGTTGTTCTGCAGAGTATTCTGCATGGATGGAGACAGAGACGACATTGACTATGGCAATATCCACAGTGTAGGGGATTGATTTCGATGATGGGGAGCCTATGGAGGAGACTGATATTCCCATCGAGGAGGATTTAACTACTAGGTTGCCAGGAGCTGTGATGGATTCTCCCACTACGAGTGCTACTGTGATTCAGCATTCAACACAGTATCTGGAGCAGAGTCTACATCTGATGACCTTTGAGAGAGATCAGGCTAGGGCCTTGATGTTGACAGCTCTTGATGGGAGAGGCGCCGCTCTATTAGAGAGGGACAAGGCCAGATCAGCCAGAGATGCATTGATTATAGAGAGGGATGCTGCCCTATCTGCCCGGGATGTGGCCATCACAGATAGTACTTCAGTGAGATCCCTTACGACTGGCATTCTTGCCGATATGAGTGCATACATTGATGAGCATCATGCCACCATGCAGTTAGCCTCGGATCTGTTAGCTCGTGTAGATACCATTGGGCAGGAGCTTGCAGCGTTACCTCCTTCTTCTAAGAGAGATGCTATGTTAGATCTGATAGTACACATACATACAGATCCGTAGATAGACTTGTATTTTCCTGCACAGACTGGCTTAGCCATGTTGTCTTGTATAGTTCATATTGTATATATCAAACAAATTATATATAGCAGGGAAATATATTATCTCCACTGTGACGCCCCCAAAACTGGTATAAATCACCCATCTTGAGTCGCCAGATACATGGTACATAAATTCAAATACAACTTAATTATACAACAGTCGTGTAAAATATGACAAAACATAGTTGAGAGTTTAAACAAGAATATTTTCATCTAGACAATATCTACACTCAATGGTGTCCTCATTACAATTATTATCACATTATTTCGTAGAATAGTGAGGACTACTAAAGTCATTTAACATGGACCATCACTCCATTCCCCGACTCGTCTCATCTATATTCTCATTTTCTGAAGAGAACAATGAAAGAAAGGGTGAGCTCAAATAGCCCAGTAAGAAATATTATAACTAAGATAATGCAGAATAAATTATCCTTAGCCTTCAACAGTATAACAACTGATAGAATACAATAGACAACAAGTTTTTGATCAACAACTGCAGTGAAAATAAGCAATCCATTAAAAGAGTCAAGTAGAGCATAAAATCTACTATCTTTTATGATTTAAAAAGTTTTTCATCAACTTTATCGCTGAGATTCAACTTAATAAATAAAATTGAATCATCCCTATACCACGACCAAGGATATTCATGTAATCATCATTGGTCATGATTATACCGAATAATCTTTGTTCATAATCATACCAACAACTGTCCATCAATGAACTACAAACCAATGAAGACTTTCACCACATCATTCGTCACATTACGGTCATGATTATACCGAATAATCCCTGATCATAATCATACCAAGTCCATTTATGCACGTATTTTCCTGCACAGACTGGCTTAGCCATGTTATAGCTTGATATTTGTCTGCTTCTTCAGGGCTTATGATCTTGATGTATTCTGAATTCCTCCTTAATGGATGGACATTCAGTTGTCTCTAGATAGCTCAGAATGGATCGTTGATCTGTGTATAATCCCTATTATCTTTGGTGTCTTGGGACTGGTTTCTGTATGGAAATATGGAGAGGAATACGGCTTTCCTATCTGAGGTTGACCGCACCATAGATGGTTGCCAGTACTCCTATTTAGGAGGAGCCTAGTTAATTCCATCTCTTATGGATTGGTGTTACTCTTTGAGGAATCAACCACAACTTAGATGGTCACCGAGTCTCCCGTTTATATGGGGAGGTCAGGTAATTCCATCCCTTAGGTCTGAAGTTGAATGAAATGCAATGGATTGAAGGATGATCCCAGTACTGTTGACAAGTGTTTATGTTTTGGTAGGGGTGAGACCGAACCATAAATGGCTGCCTATGTACTCTTGTTGAAGAGGAGATCAGGTCTATGTAGTTCGAACCTGGTGTGGAGATTCAATGTTGTATGTGGCTGAAAGGGTTAAGGAATGTTTTTGTTATTTTTGTTTTATTACGAGGAGAAGGGCGTAGAAATGTTTTTGTTGTTTTTGTTTTATTGCGACCAGGCTATGTAAAAATGGTTGCCTAAGTACTCCCGTGACTCAAGGAGATCAGGTCGGCATAGTTCACCCCGTTTTCAAAATGATTTGCAGCCAAAGAAAAGTTTGATCCCGTCTTCAGGACAAACTGCGGGGAAGAAAGTTTAATCCTATGTGTAGGATAAACTGCAGGTGTGAAAAGTCTTATCCCTAGCGGGGTAAAACTGTAGGTATGAAAGGTTCAATCCCTGGTGGGATAACCAAAGTTGAGTAAGGGTTAAAAAACCAAGTGGAGAGAAATGGATCTAGCGATCCGAAACCAGGCTGCTAATTAGAAAAGTGTTTGTCCCTAATAGGGCAGATGAGTGTGAAGCAAAGTTGTATGTAATGAAGGGTTAAAGAACCGAAATGTCTGGTGATCTGACGATCTAATGTTTATGCACCCAAGGTGGATAGAGTGAACGATCCTATCATTATTGTAATGTAGTATTGATCAATACAGGGCCCATGGGAAGTACAACCTAACGCCCGTAAGTTATGACGGTTTACAGATGAATTTCTGTTTAACCTTTTCGAAAATGAAAACAATGTTCATGGCATGTCACCATAACCCCAGTTATAGTCAATATATAGTTTCAAAAATTTGAAAGAGAGTTGTTATGTTATTATTATCGGTTCAGAATACTTCACAACTATTGACTTGTTATAGAAGAATAGTGTGACAACCCCAAAATAGGTCCATTCCATCCAACCTATTCTGAGTCGCCAAATACATGGTACAGAAAATAACTACAACTTTATTACAACAAATGTCGTGCAAAATACAACAACACATATGCTGTAAGTTTGGATACAAATATATACCAAATGTGACTCATGTCCCAACCGTGGACAGTACCTCACAATGACACCTTACATAAAGGTATAGTCAAAAAGTGTTTTAAAAATTAGAATCTTTGGGAAGTACTCATGGAAACCTTCGTACATGGGAGCCCATGCTTCTAGGTTGTGATAGATATCATATGGCCACAAAATTATCCTTGGTTGACCCAATAGACCCCAAAGAAAAATGAGAAGATTACTATCATATTCTTCCCAATGATGAGTCTTCTCTTGACTTGTCATTATCTCCACCGTATCTAACTGAGAATTAAACTTCAAACAAACACCAAGATTATATAAGTAGTGCTTGTAGATATACTCGGCAAGTGGATGTGCACAATCCTGTCTTACGATGACACGAGGTTGCATGTCGTTAGACATCTTGTATGATAGTGACAAAACACCCTTCTAACATTGGGTTCGCTTCATCCAAGATGATTCACCAAATATAACTCCTAAATGATGACCACCGTTCTATTCCCCTGTTACCCCCGCTCGACCCAGCTACACTCTTATTACCTGAAAGGAATTGTGAACAAAAGGGTGAGCACAACTAGCCCAGTAAAGAATATCATGACTAAAGATAAATAAATTATCAATAGTCTTCATCAGTAATAAATCAGAGATTTAGAACATATGATAGATGATAAAAATTTCAACCATAGTTGCAGCGGAACGAGCACTCCATTAGAAGAGTTAAATAGACTATAAAGTCTATTATCTTCTCCATGTTAAAAATCCACCAACAATATTTTATCACTATAACATCACTCAACAGTTCCTTTCCACAATCATATGAATAATTCATGATCATAATTGTGATTCAAAATTTTTCTTCGCACCCAGGACGAAGGATATTTTCATCACCTGTCTTTACCTGAAATATCAAAGATCATGGTTATACCAAATCACATTTTCTGTTCAAAATCATACTGATAAATTCATCTTTGCACTACGGGCCAAAGATATTCGTCAATAGACCATCTTTGCAGTACAGGCCAAAGATATTCATCAACAGGTCATCTTTGCACTACGGGCCAAAGATATTCATCAACAATTCATCTTTGCACTACAGGCCAAAGATATTCCTCAACAGTTCATATTTGCACAACAGGCCAAATATATTAATATCTCAAAGAAATATATAATCAATTCAGAATTATATAAACAATAATTATAACCATGTTGATCAATTCTCCTTTGTACTTAAGCTAAAGATATTCAATTATAAATTCAATGGTCATGATCATACCAATCAATAATTCATCTTTGCACTACTGGCCAAAGATATTCCTCAGTCACGATCATACCAATAATTTACCCATCTTTACACTCAAGTGAAAGAGAAATTCAAAATCAGGGTTATAAAAAATGTCATATATAATAGTAACTCATAAATAGTAACTCGTGAATAGTAAACCCGACACAAAAAGGTAGAAATTTCACAATAAAATCCATACCAATATTTCGGTATAATGATATTGAAAGAATAATATTTCTTAAATTTGTAAACAATTTATTTAAATTATTTACACTTTACTAATTAATGCATTTAATCATCATAAAATGCCAACTCTTACGATTTCATCATCAATAACCAAAACCCTCATCAAAAATCTGCGTATACCTCATATAGGATTCTCAAGCCATAAAATCCTATTTTTCAATTTTTTCTTACTTCACATAAAATATTTAATTCATTTTCTCATAACTAGTCTATTTTCATGAAAAATACCAAATCAGTTCCAAAAATATTTCTTTTCTGGGATTTAGCAGAATATAGTCTCATATTGAACATATATTTTTCCCAGAATTTTTAAAACTCATTTACTATTTTTTTATATGGCCAAAACCGCCGAATATTTAGACATTTATCATAAATTGTACTTTTATCCAAAAATTCTGAAATTCACAGAGTACACTGATATTATATAGATATACTTCCAATAAAAATTTCATTAATTTTGGAGTTAACCACAAGGAGTTATAAGCGGTTACTTTTAAAATAGTCTTTTCTTATAAAATTCATAACTCTTAATCTATACATCCAAAAATCACCATTTTTGGACACAATCAAGAAAACTCATCAAAATATCATTTCAAATTTTTTCAAAATTTTTGAAGGTCAGAAAAATTACGAAACTGAAAAACATATCAACCCTTAAAATCCCTTACTATCTCTTACCTCAAAAGTGCAGTATTTCTGACTGGAATGCAAAGCCGAAGGAAACTTGCACTGAATAGCAACTCTCAAAGTATCTAAATTCCCACAAAATATGCTTCATAATATAGAGAGAGAAAGAGATAAAACTTGTTTCTGGTGTGATTTTCAATTCTAACTTAGCCCTCTATTTATAGGAAAATGTTAGCACGCCGAAGCAGACTTAACCTACAACCTGATGGCTTTACCTGCTACTATTCTCACCCATCACATTTGAATAAAAATCTCAGCACATTTCTTCACCAACTAAGAGTGGGGCCCACCAATTCTAGAATTTTCTACCAAAATGATTAACTCCGAAAATTCAACAATTTCTGAACCGGTCATCTCGCAAAATTCTTAACAAATCATACGTTTATTTTTAACGGTTCAAAATTTGTGGACTTTACTCAACTTATATATGTATAACATATCCAAATATTACTACGATCCAACGGTCGGATTAAAAATTATAACATTCGCAAAATATCTTAAAGATCCTAATTTGATTTTCAATACCTCCGTTCCGACAAAAATACAGATAAAATACCTCAACATTAACTCTTTCATTTTTAACCACAAAAATATATTCCTCATTTATATCCACATAAAATAAATATTTCTTTATCATATGAATCAATAATTAATTATTCACAGATAATATTACAGAATCACATTTATGACAACCAGACCGTTCCCAGGAAAGAGGGAGCTTTCCAATAATAATTTCTCCTTACTGGCGCGCAATTAGGTGACCAAACCTCTCCTTAGACAGAACTGTCTAGACATTGCCAATAATGTTATCTAATAATATTATTCAAATAATATGAATTATTGATCTGATAATGGAAAATACAGTGCAGCAACAATTATTGAAACAACAATAATACAAAATATCAACGCAGCAATTATTGATTCAATAAAATAAAATATTGAATAGTAATTACTGTAACAATTATTGAGTAGTGTCTTCTCACGTAAGAATCAATAATTGAAAAAAATACTGTGCAATACCGTGTGCTACTGTGCAACTACGCGTATTACTGTATTTTAACCACCAGGTATTCCAACAGTGTTAACGGTAACAACTGCGTCGTTATTTATAAAAACTCAAATTTGTCGTTTTCTTCATCCGACAATTATTCTGTTATAGGGCCCACAAATGGCTGCACCGTCGTACGAATATTCCCCGACAGAAAGAATATTCCACGACTAAACGAATATTCCCCGACAACAATGAATATTTTATAACCACTTGCGTATTTTGAAAAATTTCATATATTACCCTTAACTTTAACTTGTTATCAATTTAACCATTTACTGAATTGTAATTATAAGAAAAATTGAATACTTTTATTTCATAAAATTTAGGGTCTTACAATCTCCCCTCCTTATGAAATTTCGTCCCTGAAATTTACGTACCTGGTATTTCAAAGAGTTGAGAATACCTTGCTTTCATTTCAGATTCCATCTTCCCTATCATCACGATTTCTCCATTGATCATCTCCTGTATTTCAGATATCATTCTAGAATACAACTTCAAAACAAGGGTTAATTGAACAAATTAATATTGACATAATATCCCGATATTATGACTGACCAACAAATAAGCTTAGGTAGGACACACTAGCGAAGGATTTACTCATCTCTCCCCTCCTAGTTCTATTCCCCGATCTCCGCCAGAGATCATATCCCTAAGCTCTGATACCAACTGTGACATTGGACACCATCATGTGTCAGCACCTTACATTGATACCTATCAGTTTGCCACCGCAGAACGGCGTCCCCTACGGAGAGTCTGGCTTCGGTGCATCCCCCATCAACAGGAAGTCACCAGCGAGAGGCTCGGGGCTCTTTACTTATAGCTCTGATACCAACTGTGACAACCCCAAAATTGGTCCATTCCATCCAACCTATTTTGAGTCGCCAAATACATGGTACAGAAAATAACTACAACTTTATTACAACAAATGTCGTGCAAAATACAACAACACATATGATGTGAGTTTGGATATAAATATATACCAAATGTGACTCATGTCCCAACCGTGGGCAGCACCTCACAATGACACCTTACATAAAGGTATAGTCAAAAAGTATTTTAGAAATTAGAATCTTTGGGAAGTACTCATGGAAACCTTCGTACATGGGAGGCCATGCTTCTAGGTTGTGATAGATATCATATGGCCACAGAATTATCCTTGGTTGACCCAATAGACCCCAAAGAAAAATGAGAAGATTACTATCATATTCTTTCCAATGATGAGTCTTCTCTTGACTTGTCATTATCTCCACCGTATCTAACTGAGAATTATACTTCAAACAAACACCAAGATTATATAGGTAGTGCTTGTAGATATACTCGGCAAGCGAATGTGCACAATCATGTCTTATGATGACACGAGGTTGTATGTCGTTAGACATCTTGTATGATAGTGACAACACACCCTTCCAACGTTGGGTTCGCTTCATCCAAGATGATTCACCAAATATAACTCCTAAATGATGACCACCGTTCTATTCCCCTGTTAACCCCGCTCGACCCAGCTACACTCTTATTACTTGAAAGGAATTATGAACAGAAGGGTGAGCACAACTAGCCCAGTAAAGAATATCATTACTAAAGATAAATAAATTATCAATAGTCTTCATCAGTAATAAATCAGAGATTTAGAACATATGGTAGATGATAAAAATTTCAACCATAGTTGCAGCGGAACGAGCAATCCATTAGAAGAGTTAAATAGACTATAAAGTCTGTTATCTTCTCCATGTTAAAAATCTACCAACAATATTTTATCCCTGTAACATCACTCAACAGTTCCTTTCCACAATCATATGAATAATTCATGATCATAATTGTGATTCAAAATTTTTCTTCGCACCCAGGACGAAGGATATTTTCATCACCTGTCTTTACCTGAAATATCAAAGATCATGGTTATACCAAATCACATTTCCTATTCAAAATCATACTGATAAATTCATCTTTGCACTACGGGCCAAAGATATTCGTCAATAGACCATCTTTGCAGTACAGGCCAAAGATATTCATCAACAGGTCATCTTTGCACTACGGGCCAAAGATATTCATCAACAATTCATCTTTGCACTACAGGCCAAAGATATTCCTCAACAGTTCATATTTGCACAACAGGCCAGATATATTAATATCTCAAAGAAATATATAATCAATTCAGAATTATATAAACAATAATTATAACCATGTATAAATTCAATGGTCATGATCATACCAGTCAACAATTCATCTTTACACTACTGGCCAAAGATATTCCTCAGTCACGATCATACCAATAATTTACCCATCTTTACACTCAAGTGAAAGAGAAATTCAAAATCAGGGTTGTTCGGGAGTGTTTCACCGATCCCCTGTTGGGCTGAAGGCCTGGACCGGAACCGAGTTGGTCGGGCTCGTATGTTCGGAGATATAAGATCGGGGTCGGTTACCCGATCCCAATAGGCAGGGGCCCCGTGGTCATCGTGAGGGTTGAGTTCGGGCCTATTGGGTTTGGCTATTGGTTTGGGCCTGAACATATGAGCAGTCCACATGCAGAGTTGGTGTGACAAGGAGTTTACGTGATTAAGTGTATCAACCCTAATCATACGTTAACAAGGCAACTCTGGAGGTAGTAGTGGAAAGGGATTCCACTTGCACCTTTTAAGGAGATTGTGTTGGACCCAAATATGGTAGCTAACAAATTTAGGAGTCCTACTCTAATTCGGAGGAGGATACCAAGGTGGTGGGAGCTCTATAAATACAAGGCCAAGGTTACAATTAACGGGTAAGACCTACTTTAAGCACTAAACACGTAACCTCCATTGTTAAACCTTGTGAACGACATGTACTTATTCTCACACAGGAGCTATCCCCCGGCGGCACGACCGTCAAGCTTCTGTATGATCTGTTATTGTGCAGGTTTGAGCGCGTGGATTCTGTGATTGGACGCGCAGATGAAACTTGGCGTTAATATTGGCGCTAGAAGAAGGGCAGTGCTTCTTTGCAATCACAAATACCTTTTTTCGGCAGCAGATCATGGCGAGTAAGGATAACATCGCTGTCTCAGAAAGGGCCAAGATCCAGCAGTCCCACCAGACCACACAGGTGAGGGGGTCGGTGAAGGACCGACTAGGGTCTAAAGTTCGGGAGGTGGAAGAGATACCGGGCCATGATCTTCGACGGAAGCTCTTCCACGAGAGTCAACACACGCCTCATCAAGCGAGTCAGGCCGACGAGAGACATTCTCAAGCCCTCGTGCGGCAAGACCGAGGAGCAGGTAGCCGGGACCAACGAGAGTTTCTCCTGCAGAAGAAACTGGAGCAGAACAAAGATGCCATGTTGGCACTCCAGCTATAACAGGAGGAATTGGAGAGACAGATGGCCAACATGGCCGGAGATCAAGAAGCAAGTTCCAGAAGGCGTAGGAATCGAAGTCGGTCCCGATCACCTCGACGGGGAGAGGCAAGAAGAGAATAGAGCAAGCACAGGAGTCGCTCTAGGGACGGAAGGGGCAGAAAAAGGAGTCATTCGGCCGAGCGCCGATCCGAACACCGAGGCAGGTCGAGGCAAACGGAGAGGGAAGCGTCTCCTGACTATGGGAGGGACAAATCCCGATCGTCCCCTCATAAGGAAGGATCCGACCCCCTTACCCGAAGAGTGGCTGAACTAGAGAAACTGCTAGGGACAAAAAACTCGACAGGGACATCTTCGGCATGCTCAGGATCTCCCTTTTCGCCTGAAATCAACAGGGTGATAGCCGATCCAAAGAAGAAGATGCCCCCGATGGAGACATATGATGGATTGGGAGATCCCTACGACCATTCGGATGGGTATGATCGGCTGATGTCGTACTATGGGCATTCGGATGCAGCCAAATGCCACATGTTTGCTACAACCCTTAAGAAGAGTGGCAGGGAGTGGATGGGGACCTTGGCGGCAGGATCAATAGGGTCATGGAACGACCTTCGGGAAAAGTTCCATGCTCGATTCGGAAGCAATCGAAGACGAGGGAAGATCACAGCATCCCTCATGCAGGTCTGACAAAGATCTGACGAGACCCTAGGCCAGTATGTGAAAAGATTTCGGGAGGCAGTGGGATCGGTAGCAGAGTTGAATTCTCCTCAAGCCCTGGGCTTTTTCACAACCGGCTTAGACATTGGGAGATCGAAGAAGCTGGTGAAGGATTTAGTGATAAACCCTCCGACAGATCTGACCGAAGCTTTCCATCGGGCAGAAGGGTTTATCGCTGTAGAAGAAGCTTTGGGCAATTTCAGACCACACTCCCAGTCTTATGAAAAGTCTAAGGACAGAGAAAAATCAAATTATCAGCGTTCGGACAACAACCAGTGGAAATCAGACCGAATAGAGAAGAAAGGCTATAACGGCGGCGGGCCCGGAAGTAACCGACCCCCACTGCCCAATCGTAATGTCAACAAGGTCTATACCCCCTTACCACGAATCGTTCGAAGATTTTGGAGGAGATGAAGAACCAACCATTCTACGAGCCGTGCCCGAGGCGAACCAAACCCGGAAGGAGAGGTTGGGATAAGTATTGTGAATACCATCAGAGTACCGGACACTCGACCTAAGCATGCGTTAATCTCATGGATATAATTGAGAAAAATGTCCAGAACGAACAACTGATACAATATGTAGCAGGTCGGGAAAATGTAGTGGTGCCCAGAGAGGAGACCACAGATCAGACCTTGGATACTCAGACTCCACGGAACCCCCCAGCCCGAGGTGTAATCAATGTCATTTCGGGGGGTTCCGTTGGACGGGTATCGGGAAGAAAAAGAAGTGGGCATTTGGGAGCAGTGCTATCTGTTACGGGGTCAACTCCTAGGAAGGATTGGGCATATCCGGGAACGTCTATCTCATTTACGGACGAGGATTACCCGACGGATCTGATCGAGCCCCATGATGGTGCGTTGGTGATAACGGCTCAGGTCGGGATAGTGGATATGAAGAGATGATGATAGACAACGGGTCTTCGGTCGACATCCTATACACTCATGCCTATCAGAGGTTAGACCTACAAGGAAAGAAGATGGATTTGGGAGGAGAAGGACCCCTGTACGGATTTAGTGGAGATCTGGTGTATGTGTCGGGCACCATCAAAATGCCAGTTAAGTTCGGCACAGCACCCCATCAAGTTGAAATAATGGTCAGATTCTTTGTCGTCCAAATAGACTCGGCGTACAACGCGATCCTCGGAAAACCTACCTTAGCAGCCCTGCAAGCAGTAACATCGATACCCCATTTTAAAATCAAGTTTCCAACACCGAACAGGATCGGAGAGGTAAAAGGAGACCTAGATATAGCCCGAAGGTGTTACCAGAATAGCTTGATTTCTTCAGAGGTCGGGGTCAGCAAACAAAAACAGACAATGACCATTGAGATCGAACCATTCACCGAGGGGAGCACACAGCCACTTGCTCTTCCGGCCGAAGAAACTGAAGATGTAGAGTTAGTGCCAGGAGAGAAAGAAAAGTTAATAAAAATCGGTTCAAGGTTAGCAGAACCTTTCAGAACCGGACTGATAGAACTACTCCAAGTCTACGCCGACATCTTCGCATGGAAGCCGAGCGATATGCCCTGGGTAAGTGAATCAGTGGCAATACAAGAACTGCACGTGGACCCAAGCAAGAAACCAGTTATACAAAAACGAAGACTTTTCGCCCCGGAGAGGCAAAAAATAATCGATGAGGAGATTGCCAAACTTCTGGAGGCCGAATTCATCTTCGAGATAGATTTCCCGGAGTGGCTGGCCAATGTGGTATTGGTCCAAAAGCAGAATGGGAACTGGAGGATGTGCATCGATTACACAGACTTGAATAGAGCGTGCCCGAAGGAATTCTACCCTCTGCCCAACGTAGATCAACTGATCGACGCAACTTCAGGATACGGAATGCTGAGCTTTATGGAAGCCTTCTCAGGGTACCACCAGATTTCAATGTGCAAAGAAGACATCCCGAAGACTAGCTTCATCACACACCGGGCAATATACGCGTACAGGAAAATAACCTTCGGGCTATTGAACGCAGGGGTAACTTATCAGCGGATGATGAACTTTGTGTTCACGAAACAATTGGGGTGGAGCATGGAGGTCTACGTAGACGACATGATTGTAAAGAGCATGTCAGTCCGTGATCACCTGGAAGACTTGGAAAATTGTTTCGAGACAGTCAGAAAATGCAAACTGAGGTTAAACCCAACCAAATGCACATTTGGGCTAGGATCGGGGAAGTTCCTAGGATATCTGATCAGCAAAAGGGGAATTGAAGCTAACCCAGAGAAAATCCAGGCAATACTAGACATGAGATCCCCGAAGTCTTACAAGGATGTGTAGAGACTGACGGGTCGGATCGCAGCCCTTCGAAGGTTCGTCTCCAAGTCGGTCGAAAGGTGCCTACCATTTTTCGATACCTTAAAAGGGCCTAAGAACGAGAAAAGATTTCAGTGGACTTCAGAATGCGAGGACGCGTTCCAAGGGATCAAACGATATCTATCTTCGGCACCTCTTCTGATGAAACTGATTCCTTCGGAACCCCTATATCTCTATCTGGCAGCAAGTTCGATGGCTGTGGGAGCGGCATTGGTTCGGGACAAAGGGGGAAATCAGTTCCCCGTATATTACGTCAGCCACGTGCTCCGAGACGCCGAAATCCGTTACCTGAACCTGGAAAAATTTGCCTATGCTTTGATCATAGCAAGCAGAAAACTTCGGCATTATTTCCAGGGTAGGGTGGTCGTGGTATACACGGATCAGCCGTTGAAAAAAATTCTACACCGACCTGAGGTTTCAGGAAGACTGGCGGCATGGGCAATGGAGCTAACACAGTTTGTGCTAGAGTATCAACCCCGAACAGCAATCAAAGGACAAGCGCTAGCAGACTTCGTCGTAGAATGTTCGTTCTCGGAGCCAGATGTGGGATCAGTGACCAAAACGCAACACATAAAGACTTCATGGACACTATATGTCGATGGCTCATCAACGTCAGACATCAGTGGTGCAGGGGTCATACTGACGAGCCCCGAGGGATTCAAAGTCCAACAAGCTATTCGATTTTGGTTCAAAGCAACCAATAACGAAGCAAAATATGCGGCCATTCTAGCCGGGTTAAAGTTGGCCCGAAGCCTAGACGTACATAATTTGGTCATCTATAGTGACTCGCAGCTGGTCGTCAAACAGATTTCGGGAGAGTATGAGGCTCGGAGGGCAAGAATGGCGAAGTACTTAGCCGAAACGAAGAATAAACTGTCATACTTCAGCTCGGTCAGCTGTTAGGGAGTGAACAGATCCGACAACACAGTAGCAGACGCCCTGGCCCGGCTGGCGTCAACCGAAGCTAGCTCCTTCGAAGGTTCGGTGTATCTGGAGACATTGTAACAGCCAAGTGTCCCGAAAGAAGAGGTACTATGTGTAGATCGGCTGAACTGTTGGCTTACGCCTTATATCTTTTATTTGGCTGATGGAACATTACCTTCGGATCGGATTCTAGCAAGGAAGATCAAGCACCGAAGTTCGAATTTTGTACTGATCGACGGAGATTTGTACCGAAGAGCCTTCAGCTCTCCCTTACTTAAATGTTTAACACCGTTAGAGGCGAGCTACACACTTCGAGAGGTACATGAAGGAATCTGTGGGGATCACATGGGGGCCAAGTCATTGGCGCATAAGATTCTAAGACAGGGGTATTACTGGCCAACCATCTACACAGAGGCCAAGGAACTCGTCAAAAAATGTCCCAAGTGTCAACTAAACTGAAACATCCCACATCAACCCCCCGAAGAACTCTACTCGGTCTTATCTCCGATCCCCTTTGCAGTATAGGGAATCGACATCCTGGGGCCTCTGCCGAAGGTCAAGGGACAAGTCAGCTTTATAATAGTGGCTATCGATTACATGACGAAGTGGGTCGAAGCCAAACCACTATAGAAGATCACCGAACAGGAATGCCTTAAATTTTTGAAAGAAGGAGTAGTTTACCGGTTCGGCATTCCGATGGCAGTAGTCTCGGATAACGGTAGACAGTTCGTGGGGTCAAAGTTTGAAAGCTTCCTGAAAGAGTTGGGAATTCAGCACTGGAAGACTTCGGTTGCCCACCCTCAGTCAAACGGTCAAGTAGAAGTGACCAATTGAACCCTACTTAACGGGATAAAAAGAAGACTTGATGAGTTGAAAGGTCGATGGCCCGAAGAACTATTCAGTGTTTTGTGGGCATATCGAACAACCTCGAGGACAACCACTGGAGACTCTCCTTTTCGACTGGCCGATGGAACCGATGCACTCATACCAGTAGAGATCGGTTCCCCCACCCTTCGGGTCAGCCAGTACAAAGAGCTCTACAACGCTGAAGGCCTGAAAGTAAATCTGGACCTGCTAGATGAAGCTCGTGATGCCGCGGTGTTGAGGTTGGCCATTTATCAACAGAAGACAGCCCGACACTATAACCAGAAGGTGAAGTTGAGGAGGTTCGAGGTAGGAGATTTGGTGCTTAGGGAGGCAGAGGCATCAACCCCCCAGAACACAAGAAAATTAATGCCTAACTGGGAGGGGCCTTATGAGATAGTAGAAGTGCCGAAGCCAGGGACTTACCGACTTCGGGCAATGGATGGGTCGGAGATAAAGAATGCATGGCATGCTGGAAGACTTAGGAGATATTACCAGTAAATACATGCCTATTCTTTCCTTCTAATAGTGTAATTTATGCAGTTTATCAATGAAATGAAAACTTCTCTCAGAGAAACGTTTGTACTTCATTTTAATCTTGCACTACTTTACCGATCATATAAGCTTCGAGCGTAAAATGATTAGACGGTCCGAGAGAACTTAACTGATCGATAAACGCCACAAGTATAACTGATCGACAAAGCAACGAACCCGATTATATAAGCTTCAAGCGTAAAGCGATCAGACAGTCCAAGAGAACTTAACTGATTGATAAACGCTATAAGTATAATTGATCGATAAAGTTACAAATCCGAGACAGTATGCTTTAGACCTAACTCGACCACATTGTCATAAACGACACAACTATTCGATAAAAGTCAAGTTGAACTGATCGAGATAATAACTTAGAAAGTTTTTGTCTTCATTTATATTCACAAAGTTTTACAATTCCCGATCAGATGAGCTTCGGGTACATACCCCGTCGGCTTTACTGGTCAGGTGAGTTACAAAACTTAGAAAAGAAAAATTACAAGTATGAAAAACAGATACTAAAGAGAACTAAGGTAAGTCATCATCAGCTTCGGCCTCCTCATCGGAAGAGTCGAGGATCGAGGCATCCAGGCCGGCATCAACAAGCTTCGCTCTCGCTTTTTCCTGATAGGCCTCCACCCCTTCAGCAATCTGGGTCAGGATCTTATCGGTCAAAGCAGGCGATTCTTCGTATTCCTTGATGGTAGCTTGTTTGAGGGAGACCTGTTCGGCCATTAAGGTGTTGTTCGCCTGGATCAAAGTCCTCAGCTGAGCATGAACCCCAGTGAACTTCTCCTCGAGGGCCTCCAGATTCCCCACCAAGGCCCTATTCTCTTCGGCCATCAGCTCCTTGTCATGCACCAGCTTCTTGGCATGATCGTTGAGACCGACGAACTCGTGTTGAAGTAGGAAACTTTGTTCTTCGAGTTCGGCAATCTGTCGATTGGCCTGGGTCACCTTATTCCTGGTATCAGCATGAATATCCCGCTCCCTCTTCAGCTCCAAATCCCGACCCAACAACTCCGCTTGGAGAAGCTCCACATCGGTTCTCAGCTGGACCTCACTCTTAGTAGATCGGGTAAGAGGAACGATAGCCCGAGTGAGGATGGCATTGGCCTAAATACAGAGGCGAATAGATCAGACAACAAAAAGGTAAAGGAAAATGTATATACAAACGAGGATGAATACCTGAGTCTGGGCTCTAAGATAGGTAACCAGAAAATCCTCTGAAGAAAAGTTCTTGAACCGATCATCGTCACTCGAGAGCCTGAACTGATCCAGCAAATGGAAGGGGAATTTTTCGGCATTACTCTTCGGCCAACAGGTGGTCGGTGACCCATCGGAAGAGCTGGCTTTGGATATCAGGGCAGCGGCAGGGATCAGACCTACTACCTCTTCGACCAGGGGACGCTCCTGGATCAGACGCGGCTTCTTCGGTTGAGGCTCGAGAGGCCGATCCTCGGTACCCTCCGACTCCTCGTCCACCGTCGTTATGGTAGGAGGAGGAGGGGTCGGTTTTGCAACTGGCTTCGGGGGGACCGAAGCGATGGTCTTGTGGGGAGCTCGGGAACGTCCGCCTTGGAAGATTCGGGTAGAGGCCCGGTTGACGAACCAACCGACAGTTCGGCAATAGGGATAACCTCGTCTGAAGGAGAGTCATCAGCAGCAGGAGGGTGGATGGGCTCGGCGATGACCTGCAGTGGGGTCAGATCCACTTCAGCACCATCGGGCTTGAAGATAGTCACTACAACATAAGACAAAAAGTTCATAAGAAAGAAACCGTAACAAAGGAATGGGAACACAGATGAATGGGTTCGGATATGACAACTTACAGCCGTGTTCGTAGAGCCAAGATTCGTTGCATACGATCCCCAGGCTCCAGCTGGTCTGCTTCAGAAGGGCATAAAACTTTTTGAAGGCAGCCGCACGACCCTTCGGGAACCTGGTTACCTTCAAGGGCTGTTCTTCGGGACAGGCCCAGTTCGGTAAAAGGTTTAGGTCGGTTCCCCTCATAAAGAACCATTGTGAAGGCCAACCTTTATTGCTTGAGGGGGTCTTCATGAAGGTGGCACGGCCAGTTACACGGTTCAGATGGCGAAGGCCTGGTTCATTCGATCGGCCGATAGAAAATAGGACAAAGAAGAAGTCCAAACCTGGGGATATGCCAGCTTCTTGACACAAAGCAATAAAGCTGACAAGCTGGATGTAGGAGTTCGGGGCCAGCTGCGAGAACTTGATCTCGACCAGACAGAGGAAGGAGGAGATGTACTCGTGGAGGGGGAACCGAACCCCATATTTCAGGGCATAGAGATGGACGGCAACCCAGGCCCCTTCGGGACGCCAGAACATCCTTTCATTCGGTTCAGCCACCCGAAGCTTGTACTCTTGGGGAATATTGAATACTGTTCGGATGTCTGAGAGCTGAGAGTGGGTGATGGTGGAAACGGTGTTGATGACAACATAGTCGGTCTCGAATGCATAGAGGCGACGAATTCAAGCATCGGCGTCCTCGATAGGAATGTCAGTCGGAGTCGTGGGAACCTCAACCTGGAGGAGGTCGCCGGCGGTGAGGGTGGGAGTACCGGCCGCTGTGACCGTCGTGGGAGGAGGAATGCTAGAATCGGCCATTTATGGTGACTTAAAAGGAGGTAAGGCACAAAGGCAAGAGTTTAGAAAGGGAATGGCAGGAATCGAAGAAGTTTGGGGAAATGAGTGTCTCGCCGGAAATCGCCCTTGTCGGAAAAGTTTGACAGAGATTCAAAATATTGAAGGCTCGAAAAAGTGACGGTGATGAATGTTGGGGAGCTTATATAGCCCGTCTGGCACGGCTTCCAAAAGTGGTTATTTATGGCAGGTGGGGCCCAGTCTTGAAAAAATGTGTACCAGCTCACTGACCGAGGAGAAACCGCTTGGGTTCCCGAGACAGCTCATCATTGTGGTGTGACTACCCAAATTCATGTCCTTTCAAGTCTCATGTCATAAATATCTTATAACAAGAGACTGGGGGGAAATGTTCGGGAGTGTTTCACCGATCCCCTGTTGGGCTGAAGGCCTGGACTGAAACCGAGTAGGTCGGGCTCGTTTGTTCGGAGATATAAGATCGGGGTCGGTTACCCGATCCCAATAGGCGGGGGCCCCGTGGTCATCGTGAGGGTTGAGTTCGGGCCTATTGGGTTTGGCTATTGGTTTAGGCCTGAACATATGAGCAGTCCACATGCAGAGTTGGTGTGACAAGAAGTTTACGTGATTAAGGGTATCAACCCTAATCATACGTTAACAAGGCAACTCTTGAGGTAGTGGTGGAAAGGGATTCCACTTGCACCTTTTAAGGAGATTGTGTTGGACCCAAATATGGTAGCTAACATATTTAGGAGTCCTACTCTAATTCGGAGGAGGATACCAAGGTGGTGGGAGCTCTATAAATACAAGGCCAAGGTTACAATTAACGGGTAAGACCTACTTTGAGCACTAAACACGTAACCTCCATTGTTAAACCTTTTGAACGGCCTGTACTTATTCTCACACCGGAGCTATCTCCCGGCGGCACGGCCGTCAAGCTTCTGTGTGATCTGTTATTGTGTAGGTTTCAGCGCGTAGATTCTGTGATTGGACGCGCAGACGAAACTTGGCGTTAACAAGGGTTATAAAAAATGTCATATATAATAGTAACTCGTGAATAGTAAACCCGACACAAAAAGGTAGAAATTTCACAATAAAATTCATACCAATATTTCGGTATAATGATATTGAAAGAATAATATTTCTTAAATTTATAAACAATTTATTTAAATTGTTTACACTTTACTAATTAATACATTTACTCATCATAAAATGCCAACTCTTACGATTTCATCATCAATAACCAAAACCCACATCAAAAATCTGCATATACCTCATATAGGATTCTCAAGTCATAAAATCATATTTTTCAATTTTCTTACTTCACATAACATATTTAATTCATTTTCTCATAACTAGTCAATTTTCATGAAAAATACCAAATCAGTTCCAAAAATATTTCTTTTTTGGGATTTAGCAGAATATAGTCCCATATTGAACATATATTTTTCTCAGAATTTTTAAAACTCATTTACTATTTTTCATATGGCCAAAACCGCCGAATATTTAGACATTTATCATAAATTGTACTTTTATCCAAAAATTCTGAAATTTACAGAGTACACTGATATTATATAGATATACTTTCAATAAAAATTTCATCAATTTTAGAGTTAACCACAAGGAGTTATAAGCGGTTACTTTTAAAATAGTCTTTTCTTATAAAATTCATAACTCTTAATCTATACATCCAAAAATCACCATTTTTGGACACAATCAAGAAAACTCATCAAAATATCATTTCAAATTTTTCAAAATTTTTGAAGGTCAGAAAAATTACGAAACTGAAAAACATATCAACCCTTAAAATCCCTTACTATCCCTTACCTCAAAAGTGCAGTATTTCTGACTGGAATGCAAAGCCGAAGGAAACTTGCACTGAATAGCAACTCTCAAAGTATCTAAATTCTCACAAAATATGCTTCATAATATAGAGAGAGAAAGAGATAAAACTTGTTTCTGGTGTGATTTTCAATTCTAACTTAGCCCTCTATTTATAGGAAAATGTTAGCTTGCCGAAGCAGACTTAACCTGCAACCTGATGGCTTTACCTGCTACTATTCCCACCCATCACATTTGAATAAAAATCTCAGCACATTTCTTCACCAACCAAGAGTGGGGCCCACCAATTCTAGAATTTTCTACCAAAATGATTAACTCCAAAAATTCAACAATTTCTGAACCGGTCATCTCGTAAAATTCATAACAAATCATACGTTCATTTTTAACGGTTCAAAATTTGTGGACATATACTGAACTTATATATGTATAACATATCCAAATATTACCACGATCCAACGGTTTCGCAAAATATCTTAAAAACCCTAATTTGATTTTCAATACCTCCGTTCCGACAAAAATACAGATAAAATACCTCAACATTAACTCTTTCATTTTTAACCACAAAAATATATCCCTCATTTATATCCACATAAAATAAATATTTCTTTATCATATGAATCAATAATTAATTATTCACAGATAATATTACAGAATCACATTTATGACAACCAGACCGTTCCAAGGAAAGAGGGGGCTTTCCAATAAGAATTTTTTCTTACTGGCGCGCAATTAGGTGACCAAACCTCTCCTTAGACAGAACTTTCTAGACATTGCCAATAATGTTATCTAATAATATTATTCAAATAATATGAATTATTGATCTGATATTGGAAAATACAGTGCAGCAACAATTATTTAAACAACAATAATACAAAATATCAACGCAGCAATTATTGATTCAATAAAATAAAATATTGAATAGTAATTACTGTAACAATTATTGAGTAGTGTCTTCTCACGTAAGAATCAATAATTGAAAAAAATACTGTGCAATACCGTGTGCTACTATGCAACTACGCGTATTACTGTATTTTAACCACCAGGTATTCCAACAGTGTTAACGGTAACAACTACGTCGTTATTTATAAAAACTCAAATTTGCCGTTTTCTTCATCCAACAGTTATTCTGTTATGGGGCCCACAAATGGCTGCGCCGTCGTACGAATATTCTCCGACAGAAAGAATATTCCACGACTAAACGAATATTCCCCGACAACAATGAATATTTTATAACAACTTGCGTATTTTGAAAAATTTCATATATTACCCTTAACTGTAACTTGTTATCAATTTAACCATTTACTGAATTGTAATTATAAGAAAAATTGAATACTTTTATTTCATAAAATTTGGGGTCTTACAAATAGTACAAAGAAAATATTTAAATTCTTTCAGATTATATATATATAATTGCTATTACTTGCTGGGCACTCAAATGCTCATCTTTGCTTAATTTAAATGTTTTCAGCTAAGTGTGAACAATCAGAGAGCTCTGCTAAGAACAAGAAAAAGGAAAAGGTCGCCGAATGAATGAATGAACGTTATCTTATGTAATAGTTTAATGTTATTAAGACAAGTATGATATATATTATCTATCATGGTTTGTAATGAATGTTTAAATGTTACGTAATTGGGATTAGACTTTGATAAATGTAAGTTAAGTTTGATATTTATATTATTGTTATTATTATTAGTATTATTCCGCTCATAGAAATGGTATCGTGAAAGAACCGAGTTCGAGTTTCAAGTACCTGAGTTTGGGGTCTTCACAAGTTGGTATCAGAGTTTAGGGTTAGAAACCTTAGGTGGATTAGACCTTAGGCGATAACCTTGGAACAGAGGGAAACGTTGAAAATATAAATAACTCAAATAGAGTTTTAATGGAGATGAATTGAGTAAATTCATCGTCAAACAAAATCAAATATAACTTGTATAAAACTATTATTTGTTGTGTGTATATATTAGTTGGTAATCAGGATAATTTAGTTGTGTACATGTCAGCTAGAAAAGGATTAGGATACCCTCAAATCGTAAAGAAGAAGTCAAACCCGTACCCCGAACCAATATCAAAGCCAATAGCTGAAATAGAGGCTCACATTGAAAGCTACCTCAATGAGGTGGTTATTTTGGAAAGTATATTATCGGACCCAGAACCAATAGTATAACTGATAGGTAAAGTATAGTTAAAGAATATGTGGTCAGTGTTGAGTTCTTAAACTCATAATGTATGTTAAAGTTGGACGAACTAGGTGTAGTTAGGTGTGAATGGATTATTGAGGATAATGAGAATAGACAGATTTCTAAGCAATTGATCCTTAGTGAAGGTCTAAGAAGATAAGTAGTATTACTATTATGTGAGTAGGTATGATTGTATGTTGTGTATATGATAGGTATGTCTGTATAAGGTAATATTTTCAAATTTTGTATAAGTTGTGGCAGCGAATCCCGACTTTTGAGTCACAAAGGGATATCGGATGATTAAAGCAGTATGTGTTATGGTATGTTAAGTGCTATGAGTATGAATCTAAAATGGATTAATGAAATAAGTTGGTATAAAGATAGTTGTTAATTATATGAGTACTGGTTAATGCAGAAAACCAAAATTTCAAAATCTAATATTTTGAGTACATGATTATTCGAATAGAAAGACTTGTGTTATATGTTAAGCGTATACGATAAGGCTTAGAATAAAGAATAAATTGTGAAAATACCGCCAAGGAGACGAAAACAAAGTACCCGGACAGAAGAACCTGTCAACAAAGTTGGAAGACAACTAAACCCAATACAGAATTTTACGAATATGGACGATCAAGCTATGCAGAACGGAATACCAGTCGCCAGAAGATCAGCCAGATAATCGATCGACGAACGTCAAAGACTTCAAGGTCATCGTACTGCCAGGATTCGGAGGATCAATTGACCTGTAGTAACGTTTATGATAGCTAAGATAATGAAGGGACAAAAAATAGTTTTGTCATCTATACGATAAAAGGAAAGGAGATAAAGGGCAAGTCTGCGTGATTTCAATGTGGATAAATGGAATATAAGGTGAAAGAATGTCCAAGAAGGAGATGGGAGGCAAGGAATGCGAATACGGGAAAAAGGCAGCAGGACATTGGCAACAACGGGACCGACTTCAACAAACAAACCAACAGAACCAACCGCAGGAATCTTCAGCATGACCGTTCAAGATATCGTGGCAGCCGGAGATGCAACTCCAGGTATTATTCTAATTAATATTATTTTCTTATATATTATTTTCTTATATATAGTATATTATTTTATAAATTATTTTGAAGGAGGAATTTGAGTTCTTTTAGGAATCAAATTTCCGTTTAATCAGAAAGACAAGCTTTATATGAATAGTTAAAGATCAGTTCGATCAATTTTGATCGAGATCTACTCGCAATGATTGTGAATGCTATGTACCCTAGTATGTATAGGTTTTAAATCGGTGATTCCGGGGACGGAATCTTTATAAGGGAGGGTGAATATAACAATCCAATATTTTCTATATAATTAAATCAGAAATTTTGCTTAAAATTTTTTTTAATTTTTTTTAGGACGAGGATTTGTACAAGATAATGTGTGTATGTAATTATGTAATAAATAAAAATATATTTATTACATGAATGTTTTCAAATAATTTTGTTTTAGAATTATTGATTATTATAAATTATATTCTTTTAAATAATTAATTTTATGGTGGAAATGTTTTTATTTATTAATTTCCATGAAAATATGATTTTTTATTATTTAAATAGTATATGAAATGGTTATTAGAATTATTATATTAATTATTTTATTTCATTATATGAATTTAAATTATAATAATTAAGTTAATTATTTTAACTTAATTAATAAAGGTATATATGCCAGATAAATCAGATATGTAATCCAAAACCCTAATTATGGATTTTGAACTTGGAATGAGAATAATAATATAATATTAAGTATATTATGATTTTTTAGTGCTAGAAATATGTATGGTATATGTTTTCGGACTGTTAATGGTTGTTCAGTTTTAATGCATCATGACCAAGCCCTAGCATTAAATTGTGAGACCCTAATTTCGTAAATTAGAAACCTTAAATCAATAATTAACTTATTGATAAATGGAAACCCTAATTTAAAACTCAGGTTGAGTTCGACACTGTTATATAACTGTGTTATATGGTGCATGCATGTTATGTATTATATGACTTTTTGATTAATTAGGTATACCCTAATTAATATTTAGAAATATTAATTTCTAGAAACCCTAATATTTATTTTATAAACCCTAATTTATTTAAATTGTAAACCCTAATTGTTGATTTGGAAAGCTTAATGCTAATTAGTGTATCTTAAACCTAATTAGTAAGGTGTTAAGTAATTAAAAACCTAATTAATTAAGAAACCTTAATTTTGTATGTTAGAAACAAAAATTTATTATTAAAACCCTAATTTATAATTAGTAACTCAATTTGTGATATGGGTAATACTAATTGTTAAGTATTTGCACTAATTGTTAAATTAGTAAGTTTAATTATAATTATTAAATTATTGAACTTAATGTTTAATTTCTAAATATTAGAAAACCTACACTAATTAAGAAATCCTAATTACATTTTTGGAAACTAAATTGTTATTTATTTTATTAAAACCTGTTTTTGGTAATCCTAGACTTTTGCTAAAATGGCTCAAACCCTAAACCCTAAACCAAACCCTAAACCTTAAGGGTTTGTGACAAGATTACATAAATGCGATTAAAAATACAAGCAAAAAGACCATTTTGCCCTTGTTGGATAATTGAGGCTTGCTTGCAAATCTTGCTAAAATTGGAGTTGTTGAACAACTTATACCACCCCATGTGACACCTAACAACACAAATCAACAGCACTCCAGCCAATTCATGTATCTAGACTTATATAAATAGAGATCAAGAGAGAGAAAGTGTATAATTTAAGCCATTTGATCACCACACCCATCCAAGTCTCTCTCTCTCTCAAAACCCATGAACTTATATAGTAAAATCAGTCACAAAACAAGCCCCACGATTTCCCTTAACAGATCATGAGGCTAGAATCAAGAATTGAGGCATAAAGGTATGAAATCCTAAGTCAGAATTTTGATCTTTTATGCTATGATAGATTTGTTGTTTTTATGTTTAAACATGTCATATGTTGTGTTAATCCATGATCTGGGTTGGTACATAGGTGATCCATAACATCTAGATACTCGAAATAAGAGTTTTCAAAAAATCTGGGAAAAATTATTTTTGTGGTCTGACAATGAATGTCAAACCCTGTAGATCATAGTCTGTTAAGTGTTTTTGTTGTTTAAAAGTTTTTAGTTGTATTCTGGTATATGATCTCTCATCTGGTTCAAGAATCAAAGTCAGATCATGAACCGATTGGAAGTTATTCACAGTCAAAGCCCGTTGACCGGGCATGACCGGATGAATTATGGGTAACCCAGAATGCGTTTTGCAGCGTCTGACAAGCATTTGTAACGTCCATATCTGTCAGTGTTTAGGTGTTTTGATTATGTTTTTGTATCACGTTTGTACCCTGTTATATGGGCTCTAGACCCATTACTTTATATTCCTTAAACAACAAATATGTTGGATGTAGTGAATGGTCAAAGTTGCTCATCTGTTCACGATGACACTTTTCTGGAATTTCCAGAAAGTGTATGAACATCGTTTCTGACCTTGTTTGACCTTACGGAATCTGGAGAATTAGATGTTATTAAACTGATATGTTGTTATGAAACTGTTATATGACATGTGTACTAGCGATTTAGACCTTAATAACATCAATGTTATGGCCACATCATGGAGAGAATTGAGCCACAAAGTAAGCAGTCAAAGCTGTCTGGGTTTCTGGGTAACCCAGAAAGCCCAGAAGCTTCTGACAGCTGCTTTGGGACTTCGAATCTTGCTGGATCGTTATGTTATAGCTCTGGTGTTGTGTGATAATTGTAATGTTACATAAACACTACAAGATTCAAGTCTAAGTTGGTCCAGAAACATGATAATCAGAAAATTAAACGTGGTCAAAATAAGGACCTTGTGCACTGACTGTCAGTGTTCTTGAGCCTCAAGAACACAAACAGCGACACTTAGTGTCGCTAAAGGCCAATAGCGACGGTTTCTTTTATTTTTATTTTCTGAATTTCTGAAAAATCATTAAAAATAGAAAATAAATTCTAAAAATTTCAAAAAATGGTTTTAAAAATTGTTTTAAATTATGAAAAATAACTTTTAATTATTTGGGACATTTTTCATTAATATTTATAATTATTTGAATATTAATGATATTTAATTTATTTAATTAGTGTATTAAATAAATTAGAGAAAAATAATTTTAATATTATAAAAATTATTTTAAAGTAATTTAAGTTATTTTTGATAACTTTTAATATTTTCTGATGAATTTTATTAATTAATTAATATTAATGGTAATTAAAGTTATTTATTTAATATATTAAATAAATTATGGAAAATAGAATTAATGATTTAAAATTATAGAAAAATGATTTAAATGTTATTTAAGTTATAAAACATAACTTTTGATATTTTGTCATGAAAATTATTAATATGTTAATATTAATTATATTAGATTTATTTAATAATTATATTAAATAAATTAGTTTAAAAATGATTTTAATATTAGAAAAATCATTTTAAATGAAAATAAATAGTTTAAAATTATTTTAAGTTATAAAATATAAATTTCAATATTTAAAGTTAAATTTTATTAATTAATTATTATTAATGATATTAAAGTTATTTAATAATTATATTAAATAAATTAGTTTAAAAATGATTTTTATATTATAATAATCATTTTAAAAGAGAATAAAGTGTTTAAAGATATTTTAAGTTATAAAATATAACTTTTAATATTTAAAGGGTAATTTCATTAATAATTTTATATTAATGATATTAATTTAATATTAGATGATATTTGATTTATTTAATAATTATATTAAATTAATAGTTTAAAAATGATTTTACTTATTTAAAAATCATTTAAAAAGGAAATAAATGAATTAAAAATATTTTAAGGACTTTTAATATTTTGATAAGTAATACATTAATATTTTAATATTAATGATAATTATTTAAAAATGATTTTAATTCTGTTAAAAATCATTTAAGTGTAATATTAATACTTTAAAAGTATTTTGAGTTATTATAAATAACTTTAACCTTTTGGCAATGGTTTCATTAATAGTTTAATATTAATTAAACATTAATGATAATAGAATTTTTTTAATATTTAAATCATTTAATAATGATTCCGGTGTTTGAAAATACGTGATAGAAGATAGTAAATGTTTAAAAATTATTATAAGTCATTTAAAAATAATATGACTGATACGTACGGATATTGAGTTACAAGACAGAGTCTTAGACTCGGTAATTACCCGATAAAGTTGTCGGTACGCCGACATGTTTCAGAAATTGATCTGGACTTAGATAATTTATTGAGATATGTGGTTATTTGTGATTCAATGGTTATTAAACATATGTGCCAATGTGATTAGGGTATGTTCTGACTACAATAAGCAGTGTTGTGTGTTTATAGTATGTTATTCTAATCTAGCGAACGATCTTGTTAATGATAGGTCGTGAGATAAGCCAAAAATCTTAATTATAAACTGTAAGCAGCGCTTCAGGCAAGTATCTAACATTTGTATTTTTTTTATGCAATGGACATGAGTAAGAATGTTTCTAAACTATATTATTACTGTACAAATTATTAACCTTATATTATATAAGCTCATTGATTATCAACATGTTAGTATATGGTAACTCAGATATATATATTCTGTTCGTTAATTTTTAGAAATGGTTAAACAAGTGTCCCCACTTGGATAATCATTGTATTTAATCACATGTTGAGATACCTTTGTCAATTACCCGTATACATATTTGTTGAATTATAGATTATTGCTGAACAAGATAAAACCTTTGATTTGAAACCCAGACAAGTATGAACATTCCTACATGGGAAAATTGTTTATGCACCTAAGGTGGATAGAGTGAACGATCATATCGTTCTTGTAATATAGTATTGATCAATACAGGGCCCATGGGAAGTACAACCTAACGCCCGTAAGTTATGACGGTTTACAGATGAATATCTGTTTAACCTTTTCGAAAATGAAAACAATGTTCATGGTATGTCACCATAACCCCAGTTATAGTCAATATATAGTTTAAAAAATTTGAAAGAGAGTTGTTATGTTATTATTATCAGTTCAAAATACTTCACAACTATTGACTTGTTGTAGAAGAATAGTACAAAGAAAACATTTAAATTCTTTCAGATTATATATATATACAATTGCTATTACTTGCTGGGCACTCAAATGCTCATCCTTGCTTAATTTAAATGTTTTCAGCTAAGTGTGAATGATCAGAGAGCTCTGCTAAGAACAAGGAAAAGGGAAAGGTCGCTGAATGAATGAATGAACGTTATCTTATGTAATAGTTTAATGTTATTAAGACAAGTATGATATATATTATCTATCATGGTTTGTAATGAATGTTTAAAGGTTACGTAAATGGGATTAGACTCTGATAAATGTAAGTTAAGTTTGATATTTATATTATTGTTATTATTATTAGTATTATTCCGCTCATAGAAATGGTATCGTGAAAGAATCGAGTTCGGGTTTCAAGTACCTGAGTTTGGGGTCTTCACATGAATCATTATTGGTTTTATATTAACTCTATTCCATATCTTATAATATTCATTTCAGAATCACAAGTGCACAATTCACAACACTTATTCATTGTTCATTAAGTTTCTTAAATCATACATATCATTTTCACAACTTACTAACTTAGCATTTTAGAGTTACTAATCATGTGATACTATTCTATTTTAACCTTGTCATTACACGTTTGACACATTAACATAACATTAAGCTAAGTTACAGTGAATGTCCAAACTCTGCATAATTAGTAGACTTCACAGTCTGTGAAAGGGTACTGGCGCAGCTGTGCTAGTTTTATACTGGATTGTAGCGTATCCGCGCGGCAGCTCGCCCGCGCCAAGAGGTAGCGCGCCCACGCGATGCATCAGTTTCAGTTTTGCAGAACGTGATTCGACACAGATTTTAGGCCAACTAACACAAATTTCACCCACAAAACAGTGAAACCAACATCTATAATTGATATAACACTATCACAAACGTGATTGCTATCATATTCAACCAATTAGAACAATTTGACAACAACTAAAACTATTTTAATTTCTCAAATTTCATATTTTCATACATAAACACCATTTTTGAGTTCCTTAGACAAAATTTATCACTGTGATTTCAATTCTACGCCAAATCACTTCGTTCAAACTGCATGCTCTTCATTTCTCTATGGACTAGCATAAACAAGACTCAATTTAACGATTAACATACAAATTGGCCACCATAATAGGTACTTTCATAAGCCAAAAGCAAAATATATACACTGTCATTATTTTTCTACTTTTAACTGTAATTAACATAGCAAATTCTTGTTTAGACATAAATTATAACCATCATAAACACATATAATCATCATAATTTAATTGTATAGCAACAATTCAAAACATAGAATTTCACAGAGTATAAAATTGTTGTCGTAGAACATATATATATATATATATATATATATATATATATATATATATATATATAATACTAAGGTTTAGATAAAATACCTTCAGATTGTTTGAAATTCTTACTATCACCACTGATAATCAATATGAAATCCTTAGGTTTCCTCTCAACTCTCTCTGAATTCTCACTGAATGTTCTTCTCTATTTTCTCAACAACTAGAATGCGTAAAAAGAAAACAAACTGATAGCTATACTGCGTAAAAATATAACTGCTAATCCTTAATACGCCAAACTTAATAAGATATCAGTTACAAAACTAACGTGTGTATATATATATATATATATATATATATATATATATATATATATATATATATATATATATATATATATATTATTTTAATTTATTTTATTTAAAAAAAAAAATTAGAAAACCAAAAGCCATAAGGCTTTGTTTGGCAAAACCCTTTAAAAATAAAGACATAATATATTTAAGCCTTGTTTGGGTTAAATCAATTTAAAACTACTTTAATTATTTTAATAAACAATTAATTTATAATTTATAATCACATATTATTTATTTGGATCTCCATATCCAACATTAATCAATTAAATTAGTTACACACTATATTTTAATTAAATATACCATTTAAACAAATAACACAAAATTATAATTTCATTATAATTTTATTTAATAATTTAATACATCAATTTAAATTATTAAATTTAACAACAATATAACTTTTCATGTTATATTACAACTTTCTAAATTACAAATTAATTTAATTTAGAATATTATCTAATAAATTTAATTCATAAATATTTACTAATAATAACCACATCAATAAAATATTTATTTCATCAATTTAAACAATAAATATATCAAATAAATATTAATATAATTCAATAAAGATTTATTATTACAATTTAAAATTTTGGATTGTTACATCATTCCCTCCTTACAAGAATTCTGCCCCTAGAATCACAACTCTCTAAATTATAAATTAATTAAATTTATAATATTATCTAGTCATAAATATTTACTAATAATAACTACATCAATAAAACATTTATTTCATTTCATAAATATTTTAAATTATAATTACTAAAATCTTGGATTGCCACATTTTTCCCTCCTTACAAAGATTCTGTCCCCATAATCGAAAATACAGATTAAACAAATAACTCGCGGTACTATTAAACCTCACTTTCCCAATATATGAATATATATTTCTCTTCACACCAAGTCACATATTTCAAAATATACATCACATAAATATACATACTCAAATTTAAAACATCTCATAATAAGAAATTTAATTATTAAATTTATATTTTAATAACTTATAAAAATTTGGGTTGTCACATCCTTCCTCCCTTACAAGGATTCCTTCCTCGGAATCACCGAAATCCTACCTTACTCGATTTTCACCAAATCTCTTTTCAAAAATTTATCGTTGAATATCTTCAACACATTACCTTAATATAGGTTTTATATTTCTTACCCCCACCATTCTTGATCATAAATTTTTTTTATAAGTTTTATTTCATAACTTTCACTTGGACTCGATTATATTTTGAGTATTATATATTCTTTAACCCATTAATTTCCTTTTCTAAGGATCGATATCACAAATACTCGGGATATTATATTCACCCCTTTTTCTAAGAATTTTGTCCTCGAAATTTTATTTATTACTATTCATTTATTCAATCTATCAAAATAGATTTTACGTTAATACTTTATTCATTCATTGGGTTCTATAACCACTTCTTTCCACAAAGATCTTTCTACAATTATTAAACTTTTCTATTAAAAGTTTTACATTATTCTTTGATAACTCATCTTCTTCTCATTTAAAAATTTCTTTTCTCACTTATTCAATATATTTATCATTCCGTGTCGCATTCTACGACTTACTTATTTCTAAGGAATATCATCCTTACCACATTCGCCTTTTAGAATACAAAGAATCTTTCATAATTGCACAATAATTGGGAAGAAGTATGAATAACTCAAGAATTTAAAAGATTCCAAATCTTGCTGAGGGGTCACAAGACCGTGAACTCTATTCTCGGTTTACTAGTGCTTCAACTCAATCCTTCACACTGCAAACCAGAGTGTTTATCAATCACAAAGACTAAAAACACCCTCAACACGTACACTAGGTGGCCAGCCTATTGTACCACTACGTTGGTCCGCAACGTAGTGTTTTGTAACGACTATATACGTTATGCTCGGAACCATTGCCCCCGAAAGTATGTCCCCGTAAAGGGTTGTTCACCTTAGCTTTTCAACATCTGAATCCGCACCAAAATAATTTGGCTTGGTATAACTTTTCAATAAACGCTTTAATTTTATAAACATCTTTCACTAATCATCTAGCTGAATCAAATAGCATAGACTTCTGCAACAATTCGAACATCAATCGAAATATACTTATACACACACACACACACACGCACACACACACACACACACACACACACACACACACATATATATATATATATATATATATATATATATATATATATATATATATATATTCTCACATCTTAAAGAAATCTCAAAAAAAAATTTATGACGTCATGATACCGCACTGTATTTACAGTCCGTTTGAGGATTCCGTCATTTGGTGATTTAATTATACTACATCATGCCATAGTGGGTTGACGATCATTAGATCACATCCAACACTAAGTAATACTGCATTGATGACTCCATTTTTATTATCTTTGCACCAGGTTCTATGAAGTATTGATGATATAAGAATACATTTTGATATATTTCAAATTATTTTTGTCTAGCCGAAGCAATTAGCATAGACATACGAATAATAGCACTATTTTAAAAATTCTTTGGTTCACTAGTGTGATCCAACATTTTTCAAAATTTAAAAGTACAACCATCGGCACGAAGTCAATAAATTTCAAAAATCTAGCAAAGCTAGAAGATTTAGAAAAACCTATGTCTCCACTATCAACTCCAGTTTCTATAATGATCCATTGCTTAATCAGTCTATCTATTCCTATCATCCTCAATACTCTATTCACACTTAATTATACCCTAGTTCATCAAACTTACTACACATCAAAAATTCAGGAACTTGCCACAATAATATGAGTTTAAGAACTTATCCTAGTCAGACTATAGGCGTCCATTCGCTGAGGGGTTCAAAACATACCATATTATTATGAGTCGCAAACATACCATATGCATTATTTTTAAGAACCGCACCTAATCCTAATAGTATCTGACTAATCTTAATAGTTTCTAACTATCAAACATACACATGAGAAAAAAATCACATTTTCACCACATATACATTGATAGCGCGACACCAACATTCTAATGATTAATAATGTGATAAACTGAGTGCAAGCACAAAATCCTCGCCCATACAAAGATTTGTACAACTCAGCCATCACATGGGTCCTCAATTCAAATCCCACCTAACTCTATCTTACTCTTAACTTGTTATTTGCTCGATACGAGTTCCTCGTATCACATCATTTATAACTCCTCGCGAGTTTATCTCGTACTATTTCATAGTACAACATCTTCATAGCAACAAGCTATAATTATTCAAATATTACAGACCATCTTTCTTTTATAACTTAAACTGATCACGTCGTGATCTTATTCTATAATCATCTTCCTTAAAATTCTTTTCTTAATTCGTGATCGTTTTGTTTTACGATCCCCTTTCTTTTCTTTTTCATCATTTACGATATTATTTGTTATCTTTGCTATTGGAGTTAGGAAACTCCCATTTCTTATCTTTATATCTCTTCAAGATTCTTCTTTGAATCTTCTTGTTTATATAACAATTCTTCCTTTAAGAATTTTTAACTTCATTTACATCGTTCAACATTTCATTCAAGTTATACAATTTCATCACATGTATCCATTGTTTACACTTGGTACACATCGAGTTTCTAACAGTTTCAATATGGTACGCCGAGTGGTTTCCCTGAAATAACCAACAAACTAGGTTCCGAGTAGCTAGTTCGTATATACCTCCACTCTATGAAGGAATCATTTAGCCCAGATACCATACCTCAACTACTAAAGAGTACAACTATACCATACTAAACTATAAGTTTTTATTCTTAACTTTCTTACCAATCTCTTCTTATAGACACTGACTATTTGTTATCACCTTACATCCTTATTATTGGAGTTGGGTAACCCCACATTCATACTCCTTATAACTCTGTGAGATTCATCTTTGAATCCTCTCACGCAAGTTTTAATCTGTTTTCTATACGTTTCTTAAATTACTTCTTATTGTTGAAACTCTATTTGAGCTAATTCTTTCATTATCTTCACATTCCTTCTCTAAGGTTATAGCCTACGGTACTCCTACCTAAAGTTTATTACCTACAGTTTTGATACCAACTGTAACGACCCCAAAATTCATACAATTAAATTCTCGATTTCAGTCGTTAATAATACATTCAACCTCAAATTTTACATCATTAAATGATAATACAACCATTGAAAATTTACAGAATAATTAAAATTTTCTATTACAAACTATCCTTGTTCCCAAAATCTCCAACCTTTACATCTAAATATCTCAGAATCAGTTTAATACTACAATAATTTATGTAAGACCCCAACTTATTAATGAATAAAATCAAATTTTCTCTAAATATTATTGTGAATAATAAGGGGTTAATCTGATATAATACTTTGGTTATGGGTGAAATGTGCAAATTTTACAAAATAAGCAAGTGGTTATAAAATATTTATTTTGTCAGGGAATATTCGTTTGGTCGTGGGATATTCTTGCTGTCGGGGAATATTCATACGACGGCGCAGCCTTGTGTGGGCCCCATAACGGAAAGCGATTGGATAAAGAAAACGACAAGTATAAGTTATTTATAAATAACGGCGTAGTTGTTACCGTTAATACTGTTGGAATACCCGGTGGTTAAAATACAGTAGCACACGGTATTGCACCAATTATTGATTCTTACGTAAGAAGGCACTACTCAATAATTGTTACAGTAGTTATTGTTCAATATTTTATTTTATTGATTCAATAATTGTTGCGTTGATATTTTATATTATTGTTGTTTCAATAATTGTTGCTGCACAGTATTTTCCATTATCAGATCAATAATTCATATTATTTGAATAATATTATTAGATAACATTATTGGTAATGTCTAGAAAGTTCTGTCTAAGGAGAGGTTTGGTCATCTAATTGTGCGCCAGTAAGGAGAAATCCTTATTGGAAAGCCCCCTCTTTCCTGGGAACGGCCTGGTTGTCATAAATGTGATTCTGTAATATTATTTGTGAATAATTAATTATTGATTCATATGATAAGGAAATATTTATTTTATGTGGATATAAATGAGGGATATATTTTTGTGGTTAAAAATGAAGGAGTTAATGTTGAGATTTTTATCAGTATTTTTGTCGGAATGGAGGTATTAAAAATCAGGGTTTTTGAGATATTTTGTGGGGGTTATAATTTTTAATCCGACCGTTGGATCGTGGTAATTTTTGGATATGTTATACATATATAAGTTGAGTATATGTCCACAAATTTTGAACCGTTAAAAATGAACGTATGATTTATTATGAATTTTACGAGATGACTGGTTCAGAAATTGTTGAATTTTCGGAGTTTATCATTTTGATAGAAAATTTTAGAATTGGTGGGCCCCACTCTTGGTTGGTGAAAAAATGTGCTGAGATTTTTATTCAAATGTGGTGGGTGGGAATAGTAGCAGGTAAAGCCATCAGGTTGCAGGTTAAGTCTGCTTCGGCGTGCTAACATTTTCCTATAAATAGAGGGCTAAGTTAGAATTGAAAATCACACCAGAAACAAGTTTTCTCTCTTTTTCTCTCTAAATTATTGAGTGTATTTTGTGAGTATTTAGATACTTTGAGAGTTTCTATTCATCAGAGCAAGTTTCTTTCAGCCTTATACCGGTATTCCGATCAGAAATACTGATATTTTGAGGTAAGGGATATTATTTTATTCTTAAATGATATTATTTTCTTCAATATCATTATGCTGAAATATTGATATGAGTTTTTATCAAATTTGGAACTTTTTATGTCAGGGTTAGTATTCACGTATACGGTACTATTCACGAATACGACACTATTCACCGAAAAATAAAATTTTCCCTTTTTGTCCAAGATGTCTATTATGGTTACTATCTTTGATTGTATCCATGTTTTGATCTTTATTTTTGAATTCTGCTTCACAATTGATTATTATGAAGTATTATTGATCTTGGATAAACTGTTATACGAATCCCTAATATTTGTCCTTATGTCTCACTGGATTCGTTCTCTTTAAGATATTTTTTTATCATCCTTAGTCCTAAATGATGATATTACTGAATATCTTTGGCTTGTAGTGCAAAGATGTATGATTACTTGATGAATATCTTTGGCCTGTAGTGCAAAGATGAACAGGTGTTGAGATGAACATGACTGACAGGTGATACAAATGAATATCTTTGGCCTGTAGTGCAAAGATGAATATTTGGATAAAGATGATTATTAATTGATGTTACAGGGATAAAATATTGATGATGGACTTTTAAATCTTAGAAGATAGTAGAATTCTTTCTCTACTTGACTCTTCTAATGGTTTGCTATTTCCGCTGCAGTTGTTGATCTAAAACTTGTTGTCGATTATATTCTATCAGATTTTTCCCTATTGAAGACTAACGATAATTTATTGTATATTATCTTAGTCATAGTATTCTTTACTGGACTAGTTGAGCTCACCCTTTTCCTTTTTGTTCCATTTTTCTTCTCAGGAGGTGAGAACATAGCAGGATCTAGTCGGGGTATGGAGTGATGGTTCTAGAAAGATGTTTTAGCAGTCCTCACTATTTCTGTAAAATAGTGTCTGAATAATTGTAATAAGGATTTATTTGAGTGTGGATATTGTCCAGAAGACAATATTTGTATTTAAACTCACAGTATGTGTTGTCATATTTTGCACGACAATTGTATTATTGAAGTTGTAGTTTGCTTTCTGTACCATGTATTTGGCGACTCAGAATGGGTGTTGTATACCTATTTTGGGGGCGTCACAGTTGGTATCAGAGCTTAGGGATATGATCCCTGGCTGAGATGTGAGACAAGAACTAGGAGGGGAGAGACGGGAAATTCCTTCGCTAGTATGACCTGACTAAGTTTATTTGGTGTTTATTTGGTCGGTCAGAGTATAGGGATAATATATGACATGACTATTAACCCTTGTTTTATGGCAGTATTTAAGAATGACAGCTGACAACGTTAATAATGGAGTAAATCAGACCGTGGAGACACCTTTGATCGCCACCCAGGGGAACGTGCAACAGGAAGGCAATATTCCTCCTGTAAACAACGTTACCGAGCAAACAATGAATGATGGAATGTTTAGGAACTTTTTGCAGTTCATGCAAAATCAGACGAGGGAGACTCGTGTGCAGAATACAAGTGGAAATGATAACAACGCGTGGTTTGTCACAGCTAAGCAGTTCAAAGAATTGGGACCACCAGAATTTAAGGGAAAGCCAGATCCGATCATGGCAGAAACGTGGGTCAAGCAAATTACCAAGATATTCGATGTCTTGGGATGCACGGAGGAACAGAAGGTTTCATTCGCCACCTTTATGTTCCGCGGTGAGGCAGACTACTGGTGGGAGTCTGTGAAGCGTACCCAGCCTGACGCACTCAACATGTCCTGGGAAACATTTCAAAAACTGTTCAATGACAAGTACTTTCCTGAAAGTATTCGTCATATGAAGGAGGTAGAGTTTATCAGACTGGAACAAAACAACATGACGGTGTCCCAGTACGAGGCAAAGTTTGCAGAGTTATCCTGGTTTGCACCTCATTTGGTCGAAAATGAGGAACGAATGACAAGGATGTTTCTGAGAGGTCTAAAACCCGAGATTCGAAAATATCTTATCTCTCATAAATTTTCTTTATATTCAGATGTTGTAAACAGGGCTCAATTATTAGAGCGAGATAATGAGTATGTGCAACCGAGGGACCACAATCAGGGTCATACCGGTGGCGGCAGTCATCGAAGCAATGAAAACCAGCAGGGAGGAAAATATTCGGACAAAAGCGGTAACCACTCTGGTGGTAATCGTGGTCGTGATAATAGAAGGAGCGAGTCGGGAGGAGATTTTAAGAAGAGAAGGTACAACAATGATAACGTGAAGACGTCAGCACAAACATCAACTGTTTCTAAGAGAGGAGAACGACCACCGGTCGTATGTTACAAATGTGGGAAAGAGGGACATATCAGCCCAAACTGCCCACAACAATCCAAGGTATGTTATAACTGTGGAAAGGAGGGTCATATAGCTCGAGAGTGTTCTGTAAGAAAACCAAGTTCAGCGGGGATGGTGACTCCAAAAGTTGTCCCGGATAAGTCAAAATCAGCGGTTCCTAGAACGGCGTTTGTCGTGACTGGCCAAAACGCGAGAAACCCGAACGAGGTGATCACGGGTAAGCTAATCTTGAATTCTTGCGAAGTTTATACTTTACTAGATACCGGTTCTACCCATTCTTTTATCTCTCCTGCTTGTGCTCAATGTTTAAACTTGACTCCGGAGAAATTGGACTTTAACTTATCTGTTGAAACTCCGTTGGGTGAAACCTTCGTTACATCTACAGTTTATAAATCTTGCATGATCCAAGTTGGCACTATCACATTACCTGTTGATCTTATCTCTTTAAAGATACTCGCTTTTGATGCGATTTTAGGAATTGATTGGTTAACCACTCATCATGCTAAAATTGATTGTTTTCGTAAGGTTGTTAGTTTTCATATTCCTAACCAACCTGTCATACAAATTCAAACTACTAAACCACTAAAATCAGTCACTGTCATATCAAGCCACAAAGCTATTCTTTTATTGAAAAATGGATGTCAAGCTTTCTTAGCCCATGTTATGGATTTGAACAAAGACAAGTCAGATTTGAATAATATTTCTGTTGTTAGAGAATTTCCTGACGTATTTCTTAAAGAATTTCTTGACCTACCTCCAGAGCGTAATATTGAATTTTGTATCATCTTTGAATCCGGTACAAAACTCACTTCTAAAATCTCATATCGAATGGCTCCTATTGAACTTCAGGAGTTAAAAACCTAACTGTAAAAGTTTGTACCCGAGCCTTTATCTGGTGACTTCCTTGCGGAATGCATTGAAGCCAAACTCTCCGTAGGGGACGCCATATTCGTGCGGTAGTAAACTGATAGGTGTCATTGTGACGTACTATCCAAGATTGGGATATGAGTCACAGTTGAGAGCAACCTAAGTCAGTAATCGAAATACGTAGCTTTCTATGCTTAGCTGGTTATTATCGATGATTTTGTAGAAAGATTTTCACGAATCGCTACTCCGTTAACTCAGCTGACTCGGAAAGATACAAAATTCGTATGGAGTGAGGAATGCGAGAAGAGTTTCCAAGAACTCAAGAGGAGACTCATTTCGGCACCTGTTCTGACAATACCATCTGGTTCGGATGGATTTGTTATCTACAGCGATGCTTCAGGCAAAGGGTTAGGATGTGTTCTCATGCAACATGGGAAAGTCATAGCCTATACCTCACGACAACTCAAAGAATATGAGAGGAATTATCCTACTCATGATTTGAAGTTGGCAGCAGTCATTTTTGCGTTGAATATCTGGAGACACTACCTGTATGGGGAGAAAGTGGAGATCTATATAGATCATAAAAGCCTCAAATATTTCTTCACCCAAAAGGAACTCAACATGCGGCAGCGACGTTGGCTTGAGCTGTTGAAAGATTACGATCATACCATCCAATAACATCCTAGAAAAGCAAACGTAGTAGCTGACGCATTGAGTAGAAGATCATATGCGGGTACGAGTGCAATGTTGTTAACACAAAGGCCCATTTTGTATGACTTGCAAAGGATGGAGATAGAGATGAAGGCTCCAAGTACCCACATGATGATATCAAATATACAAGTAGAACCGACTTTAATCGATAAAGTTAAAGCTGCTCAAGCTACGGACATGGAGCTGATGCGTATGAAGAAGAAAGTGCAAGAAGGTGCTATTCCAGAAGCAAGAATCAATGAAGAAGGAATATTTCGAGTCAACTCCAGACTTTGTGTTCCTAACAATTTTGACTTGAAGCATAGAATAATGATGGAGGCATACAACATACCGTTTGCAATCCATCCTGGGAGTACCAAAATGTATCACGATCTTCGACATACATTTTGGTGGAGAAATATGAAAAGAGAGATCGCGGAGTTTATCTCGAGATGTTTAACTTATCAACGTGTAAAAGCGGAGCATCAAGTACCAAAGGGTCCATTACAACCACTTGAGATTCCGAAATGGAAGTGGGAACACATTACTATGGATTTTGTTACGGGTCTTCCCAAGGTTTCTCAAGGCATAGATGAGATTTGGGTTATTGTTGATAGATTAACCAAGTACGCTCATTTCTTCCCGATACGTGAGACTTATTCCCTTGAACGTCTTGCTAGTATGTATTTGAACGAGATTGTGAGATTGCATGGCATGCCAGTACCCATTGTTTCAGATCGTGACCCAAGATTCACGTCACGATTTTGGGTTAGCTTGCAGAAAGCTATGGGCACAGATTTACGATTCAGTTCGGCATACCATCCTCAAACGGACGGACAATCAGAGAGGACTATTCAAACTCTTGAAGATCTATTAAGACTTTGTGTCCTAGATCTCAAAGGGAGTTGGGATAAGTACCTACCATTGGTGAAATTCTCCTACAACAACAGTTATCAGGCGAGCATAGGTGTGGCTCCATTAGAGGCGTTGTATGGAAGAAAATGTCGTTCTCCAGTATGTTGGGACGAGGTGGGTGAAGCAACATTGTTGGGACCAGAGTTGGTACGCATTACTACAGAGAAGATCCAAACGATTCAACAACGTATACAAACGTCACAGGATCGATAAAAGAGTTATGCGGATCTTCATCGGAAGGACGTGGAATTTAATATTGGAGATCATGTATTATTACGTGTTGCACCATGGAAGGGAGTTACAAGATTTGGGAAGAGAGGAAAGCTCAATCCAAGATTTGTTGGTCCATTTGAGATTCTTGAGCGAATAGGAAATGTGGCATATAGACTCGCATTACCTCCAAGCATGTCTCGTGTTCATAATGTTTTTCACATATCTATGCTTCGTAAATATGTTAAAGACCCGAACCACATTATTGAGTTAGAACCAGACGAGATAGCTGAAGATTTAACGTACGAGGAGGTACCTGTTAAGATCTTGAATAGGAAAGAGCATGTCCTACGCACGAAGGTTATACCACAAGTTAAGGTTTTGTGGAGAAACCATGCTATTGAAGAAATGACCTGGGAGTTGGAATCAGAAATGAAAGCTAGGTATCCTCACCTTTTTGAAACATCTGGTACGTACGTCAATTTCGAGGACGAAATTTCATAAGGAGGGGAGGTTGTAAGACCCCAACTTATTAATGAATAAAATCAAATTTTCTCTAAATATTATTGTGAATAATAAGGGGTTAATTTGATATAATACATTGGTTATGGGTAAAATGTGCAAATTTTACAAAATAAGCAAGTGGTTATAAAATATTTATTTTGTCGGGGAATATTCGTTTGGTCGTGGGATATTCTTGCTGTCGGGGAATATTCGTACGACGGCGCAGCCTTGTGTGGGCCCCATAACGGAAAGCGATTGGATGAAGAAAACGACAAGTATAAGTTATTTATAAATAACGGCGTAGTTGTTACCGTTAATACTGTTGGAATACCCGGTGGTTAAAATACAGTAGCACACGGTATTGCACCAATTATTGATTCTTACGTAAGAATGTACTACTCAATAATTGTTACAGTAGTTATTGTTCAATATTTTATTTTATTGATTCAATAATTGTTGCGTTGATATTTTATATTATTGTTATTTCAATAATTGTTGCTGCACAGTATTTTCCATTATCAGATCAATAATTCATATTATTTGAATAATATTATTAGATAACATTATTGGCAATGTCTAGAAAGTTCTGTCTAAGGAGAGGTTTGGTCATCTAATTGTGCGCCAGTAAGGAGAAATCTTTATCGGAAAGCTCCCTCTTTCCTGGGAACGGTCTGGTTGTCATAAATGTGATTCTGTAATATTATTTGTGAATAATTAATTATTGATTCATATGATAAGGAAATATTTATTTTATGTGGATATAAATGAGGGATATATTTTTGTGGTTAAAAATGAAGGAGTTAATGTTGAGGTTTTTATCAATATTTTTGTCGGAATAGAGGTATTAAAAATCAGGGTTTTTGAGATATTTTGCGGGGGTTATAATTTTTAATCCGACCATTGGATCGTGGTAATTTTTGGATATGTTATACATATATAAGTTGAGTATATATCCACAAATTTTGAACCGTTAAAAATGAACGTATGATTTATTATGAATTTTACGAGATGACTGGTTCAGAAATTGTTGAATTTTCGGAGTTTATCATTTTGATGGAAAATTCTAGAATTGGTGGGCCCACTCTTGGTTGGTGAAGAAATGTGCTGAGATTTTTATTCAAATGTGGTGGGTGGGAATAGTAGCAGGTAAAGCCATCAGGTTACAGGTTAAGTCTGCTTCGGCGTGCTAACATTTTCCTAGAAATAGAGGGCTAAGTTAGAATTGAAAATCACACCAGAAATAAGTTTTCTCTCTTACTCTCTCTAGATTATTGAGTGTATTTTATGAGTATGTAGATACTTTGAGAGTTTCTATTCATCAGAGCAAGTTTCTTTCAGCCTTATACCGGTATTCCGACCAGAAGTACTGATATTTTGAGGTAAGGGATATTATTTTATTCTTAAATGATATTATTTTCTTCAATATCATTATGCTGAAATATTGATATGAGTTTTTATCAAATTTGAAACTTTTTGTGTCGGGGTTTCTATTCACGTATACGGTACTATTCACGTATACGGTACTATTCACGAATACGACACTATTCACCGAAAAATAAAATTTTCCCTTTTTGTCCAAGATGTCTATTATGGTTACTATCTTTGATTTTATCCATGTTTTGATCTTTATTTTTAAATTCTGCTTCACAATTGATTATTATGAAGTATTATTGATCTTGGATAAACTGTTATACGAATCCCTAATATTTGTCCTTCTGTCTCACTGGATTCGTTCTCTTTAACATATTTTTCATCATCCTCAGTCCTAAATGATGATATTACTGAATATCTTTGGCCTGTAGTGCAAAGATGTATGATTACTTGATGAATATCTTTGGCCTGTAGTGCAAAGATGAACAGGTGTTGAGATGAACATGACTGACAGGTGATACAAATGAATATCTTTGGCCTGTAGTGCAAAGATGAATATTTGGATAATGATGATTATTAATTGATGTTACAGGGATAAAATATTGATGATGGACTTTTAAATCTTAGAAGATAGTAGAATTCTTTTTCTACTTGACTCTTCTAATGGTTTGCTGTTTCCGCTGCAGTTGTTGATCTAAAACTTGTTGTCGATTATATTCTATCAGATTTTTCCCTATTGAAGACTAACGATAATTTATTGTATATTATCTTAGTCATAGTATTCTTTACTGGACTAGTTGAGCTCACCCTTTTCCTTTTTGTTCCATTTTTCTTCTCAGGAGGTGAGAACATAGCAGGATCTAGTCGGGGTATGGAGTGATGGTTCTAGAAAGATGTTTTAGCAGTCCTCACTATTTCTGTAAAATAGTGTCTGAATAATTGTAATGAGGATTTATTTGAGTGTGGATATTGTCCAGAAGACAATATTTGTATTTAAACTCACAGTATGTGTTGTCGTATTTTGCACGACAATTGTATTATTGAAGTTGTAGTTTGCTTTCTGTTCCATGTATTTGGCGACTCAGAATGGGTGTTGTATACCTATTTTGGGGGCGTCACAATTTACATCGCGAAACGATATTACAATTCAACATTAATACATCATTCGGAAACTTAAACATGGTTCAAATAATAATAACACAATCAAAGTGTATAAATCCTCAAGTACCACATCGGATTCATATCTTTCAGGAAACACATAACTTTACCTTGAAATCTTGACCTGCAAAAATGGTTATTTGCAAGGTTGAGCTCAACAGCCCAGCAAAATCTAACAGTTTTCATGCATCACATAGCACATAATAACATGCTCAACATATATTTCATAAACATTGGACTAACATAACATACATGCTACAGTTCATATAACAAGTATAAAGATTGAGTTCGTTACTCAATCAGCATGCTTTACTAAATCAATGTAGTCATAAGTTGACTTTGACGTTTCATGCTTTCAACATAAATATAACACATCATGTTATTTCTAATAAAGATTTAAAACAGTTAATCATCAAGTTCACATAGCAAATAGGAACTGAAAGACTTGTCTTGATCGTTTTTTACCAATAACAGTTTAACAACTTACAATTATCTGCACTTCACGTGCCCTACACAATTATATAATCATACACATCAACTATTAGTCATATAGCCATGCATAGTAGTTGTAATGCAAACTTTACTCTACATATCATAATTCTTCCTAATATCAATACACAATGTTCAATTTGATTGTGTTAACTTTTAACTTATATCTCACTATATTTTATACTCGAAGTTCATTCAAGTGCTTAAGTCTTGCTATGAATCATTATTGGTTTTATATTAACCCTATTCCATATCTTATAATATTCATTTCAGAATCACAAGTGTACAATTCATAACACTTATTCATTGTTCATTAAGTTTCTTAAATCATACATATCATTTTCACAACTTACTAACTTAGCCTTTTAGAGTTAGTAACCACATGAAACTATTCTGTTTTAACATTGTCATTACACGTTTGACACATTAACATAACATTAAGTTAAGTTACAATGAATGTCCAAAGTCTACATAATTAGTAGACTTCACTGTCTGTGACAGGGTACTGGCGCGTCTGTGCCAGTTTTATACTGGATTGCAGGGCGCCCACGCGCCCGCGCCAAGAAGCAGCGCGCCCGCGCCAAGAGGCAGCGCGCCCGCGCCAAGAGGCAACGCGCCCGCGCGATGCATCAATTTCAGTTTTGCAGAACGTGATTCGACACAGTTTTTAAGCCAACTAACACGAATTTTACCCACAAAACAGTGAAACCAACATCTACAATTGATATAACACTATCACAAACATGATTACTATCATATTCAACCAATTAGAACAATTTAACAACTAAAACTATTTTAATTTCTAAAATTTCATAAATATACTATATTTATTATTTTAATTTATTTTATTTAAATAAAAAAAATTAAAAATCCAAAAGCCATAAGGCTTTGTTTGGCAAAATCCTTTAAAATTAAAGACTTAATATATTTAAGCCTTGTTTGGGTTAAATTAATTTAAAACTACTTTAATTATTTTAATAAACAATTTAGTTTATAATTTATAATCACATATTATTTATTTGGATCTCCATATCCAACATTAATCAATTAAATTAGTTACCCACTATATTTTAATTAAATATACCATTTAAACAAATAACACAAAATTATAATTTCATTATAATTTTATTTAATAATTTAATACACCAATTCAAATTATTAAATTTAACAACAATATAACCTCTCATGTTATATTATAAATTAATTTAATTTAGAATATTATCTAATAAATTTAATTCATAAGTATTTACTAATAATAATCACATCAATAAAATACTTATTTCATCAATTTAAACAATAAGTATATCAAATAAATATTTATATAATTCAATAAATATTTATTATTACAATTTAAAATTTTGGATTATTACATCCTTCCTTTCTTACAAGGATTCTGTCCCCAGTATCACAACTCTCTAAATTATAAAATAATTTAATTTATAATATTATCTAGTCATAAATATTTACTAATAATAACCACATCAATAAAATATTTATTTCATTTAATAAATATTTTAAATTATAATTACAAAAATCTTGGATTGTCACATTCTCCTTCTCATTTCAAAATTTATTTTCTCACTTATTTAATATATTTATCATTTCGTGTCGAATTCTACGACTTACTTCTTTCTAAGGAATATCTTCCTTACCACATTCGCCTTGTAGAATAGAAAGAATCTTCCATAATTGCTCAATAATTGGGAAGTAGTATGAATAACTCAGGAATTTAAAAGATTCCAAATCATTCTGAGGGGTCACAAGACCGTGAACTCTATTCTCGATTTACTAGTGCTTCAACTCAATCATTCACACTACAAACCAGAGTGTTTATCAATCACAAAGACTGAAAACACCCTCCACACATACACTAGGTGGCCAGCCTATTGTACCACTACATTGGACCACAACGTAGTATTTTGTAATGACTATATGCGTTACGCTCGGAACCATTGTCCCCGAAAACATGTCCCCTTAAAGTGTTGTTCACCACAGTTTTTCAACATCTGAATCCGCACCAAAATAATTTGGCTTGGTATAACTTTTCAATAAACGCTTGAATTTAATGAACATCTTTCACTAATCGTCTAGCTGAATCAAATAGCATAGACTTCTACAACAATTCGAACATCAATCGAAATATACTTATACACACACACACACAAACACACACACACACACACACACACACACACACACACACACACATATATATATATATATATATATATATATATATATATATATATTCTCACATCTTAAAGAAATCTCAAAAATCTTTTTATGACGTCATGATACTGCACTGTATATACAGTCCGTTTGAGGATTCCGTCATTTGGTGATTTAATCATACTACATCATACCATAGTGGGTTGACGGTCATTAGATCACATCCAACACTAAGTAATACTGCATTGATGACTCCATCATTTTTATCATCTTTGCACCAGATTCTATGATGCATTAATGATATAAGAATACATTTTGATATATTTCAAATAATTTTTGTCTAGCCGAAGCAATTAGCATAGACATGTGAATAATAGCACTATTTTAAAAATTCTTTGGTTCACTAGTGTGATCCAACATTTTTCAAAAATTTAAAGTACAACCATCGACACGAAGTTAATAAATTTCAAAAATCTAGCAAAGCTAGAAGATTTAGAAAAACCTATGTCTCCACTATCAACTACAGTTTCTATAATGATCCATTGCTTAATCAGTCTATCTATTCCTATCATCCTCAATACTCTATTCACACTTAATTATACCCCAGTTCATCAAACTTACTACACATCAAAAATTCAGGAACTTGCAACAATAATATGAGTTTAATAACTTATCCTAGTCAGACTATAGGCGTCCATTCGCTGAGGGGTTCAAAACATACCATATTATTATGAGTCGTGAACATACCATATGCATTATTTTTAAGAACCGCACCTAATCCTAATAGTATATGACTAATCTAAATAGTTTCTAACTATCAAATATACACATGAGAAAAGAATAACCTTTTCACCACATATACATTGATAGCGTGACACCAACATTCCAATGATTATCAATGTGATAAAATGAGTGCAAGCACAAAACTCTCGCCCATACAAAGATTTATACATCTCACCCATCACATGGGTCCTCAATTTAAATTCCACCTAACTCTATCTTACTCTTAACTTGCTCTTTGCTTGATACGAGTTCCTCGTATCACATCATTTATAACTCCTCGCGAGTTTATCTCGTACTATTTCATAGTACAACATCTTCATAACATCAAGCTATAATTATTCAAACATTACGTACCATCTTTCTTTTATAACTTAAAGTGATCACGTCGTGATCCTATTCTATAATCATCTCCCTTAAAATTCTTTTCTTAATTCGTGATCGTTTTGTTTTACGATCCCTTTCTTTCCTTTTTCATCATTTACGATATTATTCGTTATCTTTGCTATTGGAGTTAGGAAACTCCCATTTCTTATCTTTATATCTCTTCAAAATTCTTTTTTGAATCTTCTTGTTTATATAACAATTCTTCTTTTAAGAATTTCTAACTTCATTTATATCGTTCAACATTTCATTCAAGTTACATAATTTCATCACACGTATCCATTGCTACTTTTGGTACACATCGAGTCTCTAACAATTTCAATATGGTACGCTGAGTGGTTTCCCACAAACAACCAACAAACTAGGTTCCGAGTTGCTTGTTCGTATATGTCTCCGCTCTATGAAGGAATCGTTTAGCCCAGATACCATGCCTCAACTACCAAAGAGTACAACTGTACTATACTTAACTATAACTTTTTATTCTTAACTTTCTTACCAATCTCTTCTTATAGACATTGACTATTTGTTATCACCTTACATCCTTATTATTGGAGTTGGGTAACCCCACATTCATACTCCTTATAACTCTGCGAGATTCTTCTTTGAATCCTCTTATACAAGTTTTAATCCGTTCTCTATACGTTTCTTAAATTACTTCTTATTGTTCAAACTCTATTTGAGCTAATTCTTTCATTATCTTCACATTCCTTCTCTAAGGTTATAGCCTATGGTACTCCTACCTAAGGTTTATAACCTACAACTTTCATACCAACTGTAACGATCCCAAAATTCATACAATTAAATTCTCGATTTCAGTCGTTAATAATACATTCAACCTCAGATTTTATATTATTAAATGATAATACAACCATTGATAAAACTACTAATCCTTAATACGCAAAACTTAATAAGATATCAATTACGAAACTAACACACACACACACACACACACACACACACACACACACACACATATATATATATGTATTATAAATATACTATATTTATTATTTTAATTTATTTTATTTAAATAAAAAAAATTAAAAATCCAAAAGCCATGAGGCTTTGTTTGGCAAAACCCTTTAAAATTAAAGGCTTGATATATTTAAGCCTTGTTTGGGTTAAATCAATTTAAAACTACTTTAATTATTTTAATAAACAATTTAGTTTATAATTTATAATCACATATTATTTATTTGGATCTCCATATCCAATATTAATCAATTAAATTAGTTACACACTATATTTTAATTAAATATACCATTTAAATAAATAACACAAAATTATAATTTCATTATAATTTTATTTAATAATTTAATACACCAATTTAAATTATTAAATTTAACAACAATATAATCTCTCAAGTTATATTACAACTTTCTAAATTATAAATTAATTTAATTTAGAATATTATCTAATAAATATAATTCATAAATATTTACTAATAATAACCACATCAATAAAATATTTATTTCATCAATTTAAACAATAAATATATCAAATAAATATTTATATAATTCAATAAATATTTATTATTACAATTTAAAATTTCAGATTGTTGCATCCTTCCCTCCTTACAAGGATTCTGTCCCCAGAATCACAACTCTCTAAATTATAAATTAATTTAATTTATAATATTATCTAGTTATAAATATTTACTAATAATAACCACATCAATAAAATATTTATTTCGTTTAATAAATATTTTAAATTACAATTACTAAAATCTTGGATTGTTACATTCTTCCCTCCTTACAAAGATTCTGTCCCCAGAATCGAAAATACAGATTAAACAAATAACTTGGGGTACTATTAAACCTCACTTTCCTAATATATGAATATATATTTCTCTGCACATCAAATCACATATTTCAAAATATACAGCACATACATATACATACTCAAATTCAAAACATCTCATAATAAGAATTTTAATTATTAAATTCCTATTTCAATAACTTATAAAAATTCGGGTTGTCACATCCTTCATCCCTTACAAGGATTCCGTCCTCGGAATCACCGAAACCCTACCTTACTCGCTTTTCACCAAATCTCTTTTCAAAAATTTATCGTTGAATATCTTCAACACATTACCTTAATATAGGTTTTATATTTCTTACCCCCACCATTCTTGATAATAAATTTTTTTTGTAAGTTTTATTTCATAACTTTCACTTGGACTCAATTATATTTTGAGTATTATATATTCTTTAACCCATTAATTTCCTTTTCTAAGGATCGATATCACAAACACTCGGGATATTACATTCACCCCTTCTTCTAAGAATTTCGTCCTTAAAATTTTATTTATTACTCTTCATTCATTCAATCTATCAAAATAGATTTTATGTTAATACTTTATTCATTCATTGGGTTCTATAACCACTTCTTCCCACAAAGATCTTTCTACAATTATTAAACTTTTCTATTAAAAGTTTTACATTATTCTTTGATAACTCATCTCCTTCTTATTTCAAATTTTTTTTTCTCACTTATTCAATATATTTATCATTCCCTGTCGCATTCTACGACTTACTTCTTTCTAATGAATATCATCCTTACCACATTCGCCTTTTAGAATAGAAAGAATCTTCCAGAATTGCTCAATAAGTGAGAAGCAGTATGAATAACTTAGGAATTTAAATGATTCCAAATCATGCTGAGGGGTCACAAGACCGTGAACTCTATTTTCGGTTTACTAGTGCTTCAACTCAATCCTTCACACTGCAAACCAGAGTGTTTATCAATCACAAAGACTGAAAACACCCTCCACACGTACACTTGGTAGCCAGCCAATTGTACCACTACGTTGAGCCGCAACGTAGTGTTTTGTAACAACTATATGCGTTACGCTCGGAACCATTGTCCCCGAAAACATGTCCCCTTAAAAGGTTGTTCACCTAAGCTTTTCACCATCTGAATCCGCACCAAAATAGTTTGGCTTGGTATAACTTTTCAATAAATGCTTGAATTTCATGAACATCTTTTACAAATCGTCTAGCTTAATCATATAACATAGAATTCTACAACAATTCGAACATCAATCGAAATATACTTATACACATACACACACACTATGACACCCCCAAATCTGGGTTACCTGTCCCCCGAGTTTGGTGTTCACGATCCACAATATAATAACATCTAACTACCCATTTAAATAGAAATAGGAATACATAACTCATTAACATAAGTTGTTAATACATAAGTCACAGGTTTGCTAATCTTTAAATTACAAACATACCCCTTAGATAAACAAAAAGGGTTTACAAATACAACATAATAATAAGCTCTTTATAACTACTCCAGCATCTTGCCTTTGCCTTTGTTCTTCTTTGACCAGCTGGCCTCTTCGTTACTAGCTGAAATATTTTATTTAGCAAGGGTGAGCAACAAGTTTTCCCCGCAAATTAAGACATACAATAAAGGTATAGAAATCAATATCAATTATTCTAACATTCTCCACAACAATAATCTGATAATGAAAGAGTACAACGCTTTCAAGGTTTTCTACAATATTCAAAGAATAATCAAGAATTAATTCTAGGAAATAACAAAGTGGAATATTTTCCAAATTTATGTTGAGCGATCCGTTGGATCTTGAACTTCTCTTCTCGGGTATATATCAAAGTTTTACGTTAACATATACGCAGGTGTATTAGATAACCATAAAGATTAAATCATACCCCTCTGCAAGTACTTAGAGCCGACCAACTCCTTGAACCCTATATTATATATAATACTTAGGTCGCGCACGATGGTCGAATATACGACTTAAAAATTTTGTTCCCTTTATATAAAAGGTTGTTCTTCTCAGTCTAAGAATCAAGATTTAATTTAACAACAAAATTCAATGATTTCAATTTCTATTTTCTTATCGATCAAGCCGAAATAATTGACATCGATCTACCAATAACAATTGAATTCTCTTCTCGAATTTATCAAGTTCTAACAAATGTTCGTCTAGCCAGAATAATTAGCTAAGACATTTCTCAACATAATTTGATAATAAACAGGAATTATCTGTACTGTCAATTCTATCTTCTACGAAAATGAATATCCAACAATAGTTATTCTACAAATGTATATTTTTTGAATTAGTAATTCAATTTGACTTATTAAACATGCACTAACTGTGAATAATCAACAATAAATCCCTGAACGTGGTATAATCAGCAATAATTAACCACTATAATGATTGAACAATATTAACTCAAGATTGAGTTAGGAAACTTGCCTCTTCCGCTGTTTACAGCTACACAATATAATTAAATGCGTTCGTAAGATCTATAATTAAGAATGTTGGTCTCACAATTAGCACAATTATTTATAACACGTAACACTATATTCTACAGTCAAACTTCTCGCATGCACATTACCACATAGCCACATCAGTGTTTATAACCTATATAAACACTTATCAAGTATAACTATTTTCGGTCTGGTTGGACTTCGGTCCATTCTCGGTGTTCTGGTCACCCTATCTGACAATTAACACATTTATTATCAATTAAATTCGGTTTATAAGCTTCAATATTATTTCAGATAAGTCAAATATCATTTATAATATTTTTCAGAATCTTTTAATAATTTATAAACAATTATTATAATTTATAATAATTTTTTAAATACTTCAATCATTTTTAAATGATTTAATTATCAAATAATATTATCATTATTAATATTTAAAAATATAAAAATATTAATAACATACTTGTCAAAATATTAGAGTTATTTTTAATAACTTAAAATATTTTTAAATCATCAATATTCTACTTAAATGATTTTTAAATTAATAAAAATCATTTTTAAATCATCACCATTAATATTTAAATATTAATGAATTTATTATCAAAATATTAAAAGTCATTAATTATAACTTAAAATATTTTAATATATTTTTCTCATTTTTAAATCAATAAAGCCATTTTTAATTCATTTATTTAATATAATAATTAAATAAATCTAATATCATTAATATTAATTTATTAATGAGAATTCTCCAAAAATATTGAAAATTATATTTTATAATTCAAAATATTTTCTAACATTTTATTATTATTTAAAATGATTTGTAAATCAATAAAATCATTTTTAACTTATTTATTTAATTTAAAAATTAAATAAATGTAATATCATTAATATTAATTTATTAATGAAAATTCTCTAAAAATATTAAAAGTCACATTTTATAACTCAAAATATTTTTAAATACATTATTCTTATATCAAATATGTTGATCTAATCAAGTGTATCCATTTTGATGCTATAGATCTATGTTAGATCAACATATATCAACTAAAAACATATTTTAACACTTGATTAAACACAAAGCACAAAATTTTTCTTAGCAACATGGATTTAAAATAAAATTAGGGTTTATACCTTCTAGTTCCAATCTTGATCGTGATCTTCCTAAATGATACTAGGTGATCTAAGGGTTGTAATTGGGACTGATTTACTTTGAAATTTCAGAGGTTCTTCAACGAGGGAGAGTAGGTGAGATCAAGATAGCAAAATAAGCAAATTTATGTACTTTCTCTCTCTTAGATCTCTTATATATTGCTTGTTGCAATTAATCACTTGTTGTGCTGTCAATTGGAGTGTTAAAATGCTGAGATTTTTAAGTCACATAGTCAATATAGTTGGTAACCTACTAAAGGTCTAGCTAAAATTATAAGTTACATAAAATATACTAAAAGGGTATTTTTATCATTTGTAAATTAATTTTAATGGCATTCTTGGAATTTGTCACACCCTTAAGGTTTAACCCTAAGGTCCTAACCCTTAGGTTTTACATTATTAGTTTCTACAATTTCCAAATTAGGGTTTTAATTAGAAAAATAAAATTTTTAAATTACAATTAGGGTTTGTAAAATAGAAATTAAGATAACAAAAATATAATTAGGGTTTTCTAATCATATTAAAGTTTAATACACACATTAGGCTTCCCAATTAGGATGAGGGTTTCCTAATTAGGGTTTTAGGATCCCGAATATGAAATTAGGGTTTCTCGGATTTTGATTAGGGTTTCTAAGGGTACGTTAGGGTTTCTAATCCTGAGATTAAGGTTTCTAATCTCTTATTAGGGTTTATTAATTTTAAACCTTATCCGGTCAATCATTAATCATTATCAACATACAGTACAAACACATTCTCATTAATATAATTATTTTAATTATATTTTCTATAGAATCCCTTTTCCGAAATTAGGGTTAGGATTTTTAAAGCTGTTAAGCACAACTCTACTCTAATTTTATTAGTCAATACACAAATTGACCTTCTCGAGACTCGCATCACAGATACTTATCACAAAATTGATAATAAATATTAATATTAAATAAAAAAAATTTATTCGTAAAATTTTAATTATTCGAAATTTCGGGTTATCACATTCACCCCTCCTTAAAAGGATTCCGTCCTCGGAATCACCGCTTTCTTTTTCTCTACAATCTTTTAAAGTTGTATCATCAATTCATTTTTATCAACACAATATTAATTTCTGTTTCAAATTCTAACCTGTGACTTGAATCTTTAAAAGAAAACAGTTCACAGAAATATCTAACTCATATTACTTGCGTAATTAAATTTTTAAACGAAATCATTACCTGCTGCCACCTCCTGAGCAGCCACTGCATCTTGTGCCATCATGTTGAATGTACGGGCTGTTAGTCTTCTTGGCTGTGTAGGTCCTCGAATTGCCAAGGTTCCGCCACCGGGTCCCTTGTTGACACTTTCCTTCTCCGCATTCTTCTTCGGACAGTTTTGAACCAAATGATCAGTTGATCCACATGCAAAGTAACCTTGTATCTTCTTCGGATTGGGATAATTAGGCGACATGTGCCCTTCTTGTCCGCAGTTATAGCAAACTCCCTTCTTCTTCAGGAAAACTCCAGCATGGTTCTTCCCACAATTCGAACATGGCTCCCTTCCTTTCCTATTATCTTCTGTCTTCTTACCCGACTGGGTATTCTCATTCCATTTCCTCTTATTCGGATTACTACCACCACTGCTTCCGCCATCATTAGTCTTCTTCTTCTTTTCCTGATGAAATCGAGATGCAGCTTCACTCCCTCCTTCAGTAATTAACGTCTTCTCCATCAACGCCGTAAACGTATTGATCTGCAATACCGCTACCTTGTTGAATATCCCCGGCTTCAGCCCATTCTCAAATCTTCTCGCTTTTCTTGCTTTTGTGTCCACCTGATGAGGTGCAAATCTCGCTATTTCGTTGAATTTAGCAGCATATTCTGATACCGATATGTTCTCCTGCTTCAATTCTAGAAATTTAACTTTCATCTTGGATTGCATACTCGGCGAGAAGTAGTTCTCAAAGTATAACGCCTTGAATCTTGTCCACAACACCACCGCTGTACCAGCTCTTGCCTGATTAGTCTCCCACAAGTAATTAGCTTCTCCCTTCATTAAGTATGTCTCAAAAGTCACCTTCTGCTCTTCTGTCACTCGCGCAATGAAGAATGCTTTCTCCATCCCTTTCACCCAAGTTTGGACTTCAATCGGATCCGTGGTCCCTTTGAATTCAGGTCGTCCTACCGCTGTAAAGTCTTTAAAATTTTCCAATCTTTCAGCTGGCTGATTCCTCGCTCTTCCTCTTGCAGCTGGAGCTCTATTCTCCATAGCTTGGGCTAATATATCCGTAAAGTTTTGCATCGGGTCAGCTTGACCTTCTTCATTATTCACTGATTGCTCTTCCCACTGGTTTCAATTTTGTCGTCTAGGTGGCATGATCTGATTTAAATAAAAATCTTATATTAATTCTCTTTCTTTACATAAATTCTTAACACAATAAGAATTCAACTCATAATTCTCATATATCATCGAATATTTATTCAAATAGCACATAGTACATTTAGTACTTAACACATATTACTATACCTTTTTAAATCATATCAGTATTAACAACACAACTTTACACAAAAAGTTGTAATTCTCCATTCACACATAGTTATTACCAGTTCGTCAAACTTACCACACTTATGAGTTCAGGAACTTGCCACAATTAGATGAGTGTATGAACTTATCCTAGTCAGACCTTTGGCATCCATTCGCTGAGGGGTTCAAAACATTTCATATAATTATGAGTCATTAACTTACCATAAGTATGAGTTTTAAGAACACACAAATTAATATTAATCTTATATTCATATAGAAAATAAAGATTTCATTCATACAAACATATTTATATTTACATATGTTCATACTACGTTTTCGATATTACAACACTTAATATCATAATCTTCTACCAAAAGATATTAACACTCAAACTTAAGCTATCTACTATCCAATCCCTTCACCAGTCTTCTTCTTGTTGGGACACTTGTTGAATCCGTGACCCGTTTGCCCACATAAAAAACACTTCCTCAAATTTGGCTTAGGAAAATGCAGAGAAATATGTCCTTCCTGCTTACAATTGAAGCACACCTTCTTCCACATCATGCATTCTCCCGCGTGAGTCTTTCCACACTTGCTACAGGCTTGCTTCTTCTTCGGGCTTGACTTTTCAGAATTAGGGCTGTCGTTGTCCCGCTTTCACTTTTTCTTGTCTTTCTGTTGCTTGATTGTCCCTTCAGATGATCCACCACCGTTTGCCTTCATCCTTTCTACCTGCGCCTTGAGCTCATTCCTTTCTTCAATCATTTCACGTAACGCTCGCTCTATCTTCCACAGTTCCTCCAAGAGAAATGCCTTACTCCGGAGTTCTTGAACATCTGCAGCTAGTTGATCTTGTTCTTTAACTTTAGTCTTATTCTTTAACTCTACCTTAGCTGGCTCAAACTCTGCCTCCTCATCTCTACTCAGATACATCTCTGGATAATCGTTATGATCGCTCCCCAGATTGACCATGGTTCATCTTCTCCCACCTTCTCAACTGATTCGCTTTGCGCTGGCACCTCGGCTTCTGGCATTGGTGCAACAGCCGCTAGCATCTCCGTACTCATTTGATCTTCTCCAGACATCCTACAATCAGTTTAAATAACTTTATTAGTACTTCACCAGTACAACATTCTCACACTATGTGTCCACTTATCTCACTATTGATACGGTTCAGCAATCTCTCACTTAGTACTCTAAATGAGTACTCTCTATCTCGCTTATGATTATAATCCTAGGGTTTTTCCCCCACCCCACTTAAGGTTTATAACCTACAGCTTTGATACCAACCTGTGACACCCCCAAATCCGGGTTACCTGACCCCCAAGTTTGGTGTTCACGATCCAAAAAATAATAACATCTAACTACCCATTTTAATATTAATAGGAATACATAACCCATTAACATAAGTTGTTAATACATAAGTGTCAGGTTTGCTAATCTTAAAATTACAAACATACCCCTTAGATAAACAAAAAGGGTTTACAAATACAACATAATAATAAGTTCGTTATAACTACTCCAACATCTTGCCTTTGCCTTTGTTCTTCTTTGACCAGCTGGCCTCTTCGTTCCTAGCTAAAATATTTTATTTAGCAAGGGTGAGCAACAAGTTTACCCCGTAAATTAAGACATACAATAAAGGTATAGAAATCAATATCAATTGTTCTAACATTCTCCGTAACAATAATCTGATAATGAAAGAGTACAACGCTTTTAAGATTTTCTACGATATTCAAAGAATAATCAAGAATTAATTCTAGGAAATAGCAAAGTTGAATGTTTTCCAAATTTATGCTGAGCGATCTGTTGGATCTTGAACTTCTCTTCTCGGGTATATATCAAAGTTTTACTTTAACATATACGCAGGTGTATTAGATAACCATAAAGATTAAATCATACCCCTCTGCAAGTACTTAGAGCCGACCAACTCCTTGAACCCTATATTATATATAATACTTAGGTCGCGCACGATGGTCGAATATACGACTTAAAAATTTTGTTCCCTTTATATAAAAGGTTGTTCTTCTCAGTCTAAGAATCAAGATTTAATTTAACAACAAAATTCAATGATTTCAATTTCTATTTTCTTATCGATCAAGCCGAAATAATTGACATCGATCTACCAATAACAATTGAATTCTCTTCTCGAATTTATCAAGTTCTAACAAATGTTCGTCTAGTCAGAATAATTAGCTAAGACATTTCTCAACATAATTTGATAATAAACAGAAATTATCTGTACAGTCAATTCTATCTTCTACGAATATGAATATCCAACAACAATTATTCTACAAATATATATTCTCCGAATTAGTAATTCAATTTGAATTATTAAACATGCACTAACTACGAATAATCAACAATAAATCCCTGAACGTGGTATAATCAGCAATAATTAACCACTATAATGATTGAACAATATTAACTCAAGATTGAGTTAGGAAACTTGCCTCTTCCGCTGTTTACAGCTACATAATATAATTAACTACGTTCGTAAGACCTATAATCAACAATGTCGGTCTCACAATTAGCACAATTATTTATAACACGTAACACTGTATTCTACAGTCAAACTTCTCGTAGGCACATTACCACATAGCCACATCAGTGTTTATAACTTATATAAACACTTATCAAGTATAACTATTTCGGTCTGGTTGGACTTCGGTCCATTCTCGGTGTTCTGGTCACTTTGAGACCCCAGATTTTATGAATAAAGATTTAAATTTCTCGAAATATTTTTTTGAATATTATGGTGTGAATTTGATATAATGTTATAGTTGTGGGTAGTATTTATAAATTTTACAAAGTATGCAAGTTGTTGTATTATATTCGATTGGTCGGTGAATATTCGTTTTAGCAGGGAATATTCGTACAACGGCGCAATCATTAGTGGACCCCACAGTGAAATTATTGTCGGATTGAGAAAACGACAAAAATATTTTTATTAAAAATAACGGCGGAAGTTTTATCATTAATACTGTTGAATTATTCGTTATTAAAAGTATAGTAATACGCGTGGTTGCATAGTAGCACACGGTATTGATTATTAATGCTTACGTGATAAGTCACTCAGTTTTGTTTTATTGGTATTATTAATGTAATAAAACAGAAAAGCTTTTCATATAAAACAGAATATTTTTATAAAGTTATTCGTTTTATTAGGCTAATAGTAAAATCTTTTTATATAAAACAGAATACTTTTATAAAGTTATCTATTTTATTAGACAATAATTAGAATATATTATATTTAATTATGCATAGTGTTTGCATAATGCATGCATAATGTTTGCATAATAAAATCTTTTATAAAGTTATTCGTTTTATTAGATTATAAATAGAATATTTTATATTTTATTTAAAAAATTTTGCTTTAAATATGGACCGTCAGATTAAAGTAAATCAATCTAGACAGTTCATGAGTTAGTTACTATGTAGTTCATTTTTCTATAAATAGAAGCTCGTTCGTTTATTATTTTCTTACGAATTCACTGAAACTCTAGAGAGAGAAACTATAGAGAGAAAGAAGAAAAGTATTCTACTACTTCACTACTCCGATATCAAGTTTTTTTTACGGTAAGGGATATTATTTGTTGTACTCGTAAGGGGTATTATTTCTTTTGTATTCATGAAGAGAACTTCTGTTATTCCATTTTTTATTATTCTGTTGGAATAACCTGTATACGCGGGCTACCTTATACTTGGTGAAACTCTTCGGTTATTTCATTCTTTATTATTCTGTTGGAATATCCTGTCTGTGCGTATTACGCCTGACCTGGTTCCATTATTTAGTATTCTGTTAGAATAACCTGTCTATGCGAAGTACCTCATGCATTGTGATTTCTGTTTTTATTCTATTCTTTATTATTCTGTTAGAACATCCTGTCGGTGCGAATTTCGCCTGACCTGGTTCCGTTATTATTATTCTGTTGGAATAACCTGTCTATGCGAAGTACCGCATGCGTGGTGATTTCTTTTGTTATTCCATTCTTTATTATACTCAGTTGGTTAAAGTTTTGACTTCTATACTCCATGAAATTAGTGGAATATCCATGATATTTGCGCTTCATCCAGTATTTTTTCATAGCATTCTTGAATTTTACTCTACAAAGAAGTATCATGTTGACAATTTGGACGTTATTAGTTCCTGAATAAATTAATCCTTGAACTTGTTTTATTGAATTCTTATATCATTGTCATCATCCTCATGTTTATATTCTGTTGAAAGTCATCTGTGACCTGTAGTGCATAGATGGACTTAGTTTGATTATGACCAGGGATTATTCGGTATAATCATGACTGTAATGTTACAAATGATGTGATAAAAGTCCTCATTGGCCGTAGTGCATTGATGGATAGTGGTTGGCATGATCATGACCATTAATGAATACACAAATATTCTTGGCCCGTAGTGAATGGATAATTGTGCTCGTGATACTAAAGAGTATCCTTGGCCGTAGTATAGGGGTGATTCGATGATATAGATTATTTATTAAGCTGAGTCCCAACGATAAAAGTCATGAAAAACCTTTTAAATTATAGAAGATAGTAGATTTTATTCTCTACTTGACTCTTCTAATGGGTTGCTTGTTCCGCTGCAGTTAAACTTGATGTTTGTTATATTGTATTAGTTTAACACTGTTGAAGGTTAATGATAATTTATTCTGCATTATATTAGTCATAATATTTCTTGCTGGGCTAGTTGAGCTCATCCTTTCTTTCACTGTTCTCTTCAAGAAATGGGAATATATCTGGGAAGAGTCGGGAAACGGAGTTATGGACCAGATGATAGCATTAGTAGTCCTCACTATTCTATGTAATAGTGTGATAATAAATGTAATGAGGACCTCATTGAGTTTGTATATTTTCTATTTGACAATATTTGTATTAAAACTCATAGCATAAGTTTAGTCGTATTTTACACGACTGTTGTATAATTAAGTTGTATTTGAATTTTGTACCATGTATTTGGCGACTCAAAATAGGTGATGTATACCTATTTTGGGGGCGTCACAGTTGGTATCAGAGCCTAGGGATATGATCCCTGGCTGAGATGTGAGGCAATAACTAGGAGGGGAGAGACATGGGAATTCTTTCGCTAGTATGACCTACCTAAGTTTATTTGGTATTTAATTGGTCGGCCAGAGTATAGGGATAATATGTGATATGTTAATTAACCATTGTTTTGTTGCAGTATTTGAAAATGGCATTTGAAAATGTTGAGATAAGCAATGGAGCACAGGAGACCGTTGAGTCTCCACAGATCAATAATCAGGACAATGTGCAACAGGAAGACAATAATCCTAATGTAAACAACAACACTGATCAATTGACGAACGACGATACGTTTAGGAGTTTTTTAGAATTCATGCAACATCAGACGAAGGCGGCTCCTGTTCATAATGGAGGAGGAAACAATGGCAACCCACGGTTGGTCACCGCTAAGCAATTCAAGGAGCTGGGACCACCGGAGTTTTTGTGAAAGTCAGAATCAATTAAGGCGGAGACGTGGTTAAAGCAGATCACCAAGATATTTGATGTCTTGGGATGCTCCGAGGAGCAAAAGGTTCCCTTTGCCACCTTTATGTTGCGTGAAGAGGCAGATCACTGGTGGGAATCTGTAAAACGTACCCAGCCTGACGCACTCAAGATGTCTTGGGAGAAGTTCCAAGAGCTGTTCAATGATAAGTACTTTTCTGAAAGCATTCATCACATAAAGGAGGCGGAATTTATCAAGTTGGAGAAAAACAACATGACCATGTCGCAGTACGAAGCCAAGTTTGCTGAGTTGTCCCGATTTGCGTCCCACTTGGTGATAATGAAGAGAGAATGACGTGGATATTTTTAAGAGGTTTGAAGCCGGAGATACATCAATATCTTATTTCTCATAAACTTTGTTTGTATTCAGATATTGTAAATAGGGCTCAGTTAGTGGAGCGCGATAACGAGTCAACGCAACCAAAAGAAAGTAGCCAGTAAAATGATAATACCGATGATAATAGTCATCAAAGCGGTGACAATAAACATGGAGGGAATCAACATGCCAGAAATGGTAACCACTTCGGTGGTAATCACGGTCAAAACAATAAGAATGGACATTTCAAGAAGAGGAGATTCAACAATGATGGAAAGACGTCAACACCAGCACCCGTTGTTAAGGAAGGAGAACGACCACCTATCATATACTTCAAATGCGGAGGGGAGGGACACATCAGTCCAAACTGCGTGATGCCATCCAAAGCATGTTATAATTATGGAAGAGAATGTCACTTAGCCCAATTTTATCGTTCACCGAAGACAAGTTTAGCTAAGATGGAGGCACCAAAGGCCGTCCTAGAATGGTTAAAGCCGGTAGTTTAAGAGAGAGCATTTTTTTTTGTGACAAAGAACCTAAATAAAATTATCACGGGTATGTTAGTCATAAACTCTTGTGAAGTCTATACCGTGTTAGATACCGATTCTACTCACTCTTTTATTTTACTTAGTTGTGTTCAATGTTTGAAGTTAACACCGAAGAAGTTAGAATTTGATATATCTGTTTAAACTCAGTTGGGAGAAACCTTCGTTACCTCAACTATTTATAAATATTGTTCAAATCAACACTTTCACATTACCTGTCGATCTTATCTCTTTGAAAATACTTGTATTTGATGTGATTTTTGGAAACGATTGGTTAACTACTCATCATACTTTTCGTAAGGTTGTTAGCTTTAATACTCCTAACCAACTTGTTATGTGAATTCAAGCAACCAAACTACTAAAGTCAATCATTGTCATATCAAGCCATAAGTAAAGAGCCCCGGTCCTTTCGTTGTTGACTTTCTTGTGTGGAATGCACCGAAGCCAGACTTTCTGTAGGCGACGTCGTGAATGACGATGGCCAGTTGATAGGTATCAATGTGACGTGTTATCCAAGTCTTGGATGAGAGTCACAGTTTTGAACGATATTTCTATTATTAATAAAGTTCCTGACGTATTCTTGAAGACTTCTTAGCCTACTCCAGAGCGTGAAATTGAATTTTGTATTGACCCTAGTACAAAACCCATTTCTTAAGCCCTTAAATATTTCTTCAACTAAAGTGAACATATCATGCGCCAAAGACGTTGGCTCGAGCTATTGAAGATTATGATCATACCATTCAATATCATTGTGGAAGAACGAAAGTGGTAGCTGACAAGTTGAGTAGAAGATCGTATGCGAGTGAGATGTTGTTAACACAAAGACCCATTTCGTATAACTTACAAATGATGAAGATAGAGTTAAAGACTCTAGGGACCCACGTGAAGATAATGAATATACGATTAGAATCAACTTTAATCGATAAAGTTAAAGCCGTTCAAGTTACATACTTAGAGCTGATGAATGTGAAGAAGAAGGTTTAAGAAGGCGTTATCTCAACCCTCGATTTAATTAACCCATTTTTAATCCTCGATCGACTAGGAACTGTGGCCTATAGACTCGCTTTACCGCCAAGTATGTCTCATGTTCATAACGTTTCTCACATATCCATGTTACATAAATATGTGGAAGACCCGAACCACATTATTGAGTTAGAACCAGACGAAATAGCGAATGATTTAACATATGAAAATGTACCTGTTAAAATCCTGGAATATATTCTACGCTTAAAGGTTATACCTCAAGAGTTAGAATCTGACGAGGAATCCTCATCTGTTCGGCATACCAGGTATGTACATAAATTTCGAGGGTAAAATTCCATAAGGAGGGGAGATTGTGAGACCCCAGATTTTATGAATAAAGATTTAAATTTCTCGAAATATTTTTTTAAATATTATGGTGTGGATTTGATATAATGTTATAGTTGTGGGTAGTATTTATAAATTTTACAAAGTATGTAAGTTGTTGTATTATATTCGATTGGTCGGGAAATATTCATTTTAGTAGATAATATTCGTACAACGGCGTAATCATTGGTGGACCCCACAACAGAATTATTGTCGGATTGAGAGAACGACAAAAATATTTTTATTAAAAATAACGGCGGAAGTTTTACCATTAATACTGTTGAACTACTCGGTAGTAAAAGTACAGTAATACGCGTGGTTGCATAGTAGCACACGGTATTGATTATTGATGCTTACGTGATAAGTCACTCAGTTTTGTTTTATTGGTATTATTAATGTAATAAAACAGAAAAGCTTTTCATATAAAACAGAATACTTTTATAAAGTTATTCGTTTTATTAGGCTAATAGTAAAATCTTTTTATATAAAACAGAATACTTTTATAAAGTTATCTGTTTTATTAGACAATAATTAGAATATATTATATTTTATTATGCATAGTGTTTGCATAGTGCTTGCATAGTATTTGCATAGTAAAATCTTTTATAAAGTTATTCGTTTTATTAGATTATAAATAGAATATATTATATTTTATTTAAAAGATTTTGCTTTAAATATGGACCGTCAGATTAAAGTAAATTAATCTAGACCATTCATGAGTTAGTTACTATGCAGTCCATTTTTCTATAAATAGAAGCTCATTCGTTCATTATTTTCTTACAAATTCACTGAAACTCTAGAGAGAGAAACTATAGAGAGAAAGAAGAAAAGTATTATGCTACTTCACTATTCCGATATCAAGTTTCTTTTACGGTAAGGGATATTATTTATTGTACACGTAAGGGATATTATTTCTTTTGTATTCATGAAGAGAACTTCTGTTATTCCATTCTTTATTATTTTATTGGAATAACCTGTATACGCGGGCTACCGTATACTTGGTGAAACTCTTCGGTTATTTCATTCTTTATTATTCTGTTGGAATATCCTGTCTGTGCGTATTACGTCTGACCTGGTTCCATTATTTAGTATTCTATTGGAATAACCTGTCTATGCGAAGTACCGCATGCATGGTGATTTCTATTGTTATTCTATTCTTTATTATTCTGTTAGAACATCCTGTCGGTGCGAATTTCGCCTGACCTGGTTCTGTTATTATTATTCTATTGGAATAACCTGTCTATGCGAAGTACCGCATGCATGGTGATTTCTTTTGTTATTCCATTCTTTATTATACTCAGTTGGTTAAAGTTTTGACTTATATACTCCATGAAATTAGTGGAATATCCTTGATATTTGCGCTTCATCCAGTATTTTTTCATAGCATTCTTGAATTTTACTCTACAAAGAAGTATCATGTTGACAATTTGGACGTTATTAGTTCCTGGATAAATTAATTCTTGAACTTGTTTTATTGAATTCTTATATCATTGTCATCATCCTCATGTTTATATTCTGTTAAAAGTCATATGTGGCCTGTAGTGCATAGATGCACTTAGTATGATTATAACCAGGGATTATTCGGTATAATCATGACCGTAATCTTATAAATGATGTGGTAAAAGTCCTCATTGGCCGTATTGTATTGATGGACAGTGGTTGGCATGATTATGACCATTAATGAATACACAAATATTCTTGGCCCGCAGTGCATGGATAATTGTGCTCGTGATACTAAAGAATATCCTTGGCTGTAGTGCAGGGGTGATTCGATGATGTGGATTATTTATTAAGTTAAGTCCTAGCGATAAAAGTCATGAAAAACCTTTTAAATCATAGAAGATAGTAGATTTTATTCTCTACTTGACTCTTCTAATGGGTTGCTTGCTCCGCTGCAGTTAAACTTGATGTTTGTTATATTGTATCAGTTTAACACTATTGAAGGCTAGTGATAATTTATTTTGCATTATCTTAGTTATAATATTTCTTATTGCGCTAGTTGAGCTCACCCTTTCTTTCACTGTTCTCTTCAGGAAATGAGAATATATCTGGGACGAGTCAGGAAACGGAGTGATGGACCAGATGATAGCATTAGTAGTCCTCATTATTCTATGTAATAGTGTGATAATAAATGTAATGAGAACCTCATTGAGTTTGTATATTGTCTATCTGACATTATTTGTATTAAAACTCACAACATATGTTTAGTCATATTTTACACGACTGTTGTATAATTAAGTTGTATTTTAATTTTGTACTATGTATTTGGCGACTCAAAATAGGTGATGTATACCTATTTTGGGGGCGTCACAGTCACCCTATCCGACAATTAACACATTTATTGTCAATCAAATTCGATTTCTAAGCTTCAATATTATTTTAGATTAGTCAAATATCATTTATAATATTTTTCGGAAGCTTTTAATAATTTATAATAATTTTTCAAATACTTAAATCGTTTTTAAATGATTTAATTATCAAATAATCTTATCATTATTAATATTTAATAATATAAAAATATTAATAACATACTTGTCAAAATATTAGAGTTATTTTTAATAACTTAAAATATTTTTAAATCATTAATATTCTACTTAAATAATTTTTAAATTAATAAAAATTATTTTTAAATCATCACCATTAATATTTAAATATTAATTAAATATTAATGAAATTATTATCAAAATATTAAAAGTCATTAATTATAACTTAAAATATTTTTCTCATTTTTAAATAATTTTTAAATCAATAAAACCATTTTTAATTCATTTATTTAATATAATAATTAAATAAATCTAATATCATTAATATTAATTTATTAATGAGAATTCTCCAAAAATATTGAAAATTATATTTTATAATTAAAAATGTTTTCTAACATTTTATTCTTATTTAAAATGATTTGTAAATCAATAAAATCATTTTTATCTTATTTATTTAATTTAAAAATTAAATAAATGTAATATCATTAATATTAATTTATTAATAAAAAATCTCCAAAAATATTAAAAGTCACATTTTATAACTCAAAATATTTTTAAATAAATTATTCTTATTTAAAATGATTTTTTATAATATTAAATTATTTTCTTCTAATTTATTTAATACACTAATTAAATAAATTAAATATCATTAATATCCAAATAATTATAAATATTAATAAAAAATATCCCAAATAATTAAAAGTTATTTTTCAGAATTTGAAATGATTTTTAATAATTTTTATAATTTATTTCTATCTTTAAATAATTTCTGGAATATTCAGAAAATAATATAAATAAAACCGTCGCTAAAGCCTATAGCGACACTTGTCTGTCGTCTTAGGTATTCTTGGCTCAAGAACACTGACAAATTCAGTGTTCAAGGTCCTTACTTTGACTAGATTTAATTTTCAGTCCAGGCAGGTTATTGTCCAACTAAAGCTTATAGATCGGAGTACTATTGTAACATTACATTTCCTAACAACTAGATCGGTCATACAACATCACACTAGGAAGATCTGAGTCTTCAAAGTTCATTTCAGAACGTTTCTGGATTTTCCAAAAACCTAGAAATCCGAGTGGACACTTTCAAGATTAATTTTCTATAAGTTCCAGTCATGATTCATGTAATATAATGGTTCCTATACGAAGTCCTTATGTCATAGTACATCACTAAAGCAACAAACAAGTTTATCATCAACAGGATCAACATGAATCTTACGGTCAAACATGGTCAGAAAATTCGTGCAACACCTTTTCTGGAATTTCCAAAAATTCAAGTCTTGGCCAGATGGCCTAGTTTGACCATCTACCCTATTCCATCTGTTGATGTTTTAAAAGGCCTAAAGACTCGGATCTATAGTCCATTATACAAGCTACAACATGGTTGCCATAAAATTATCAAAATACAAAACAACTGTCAGATATCAAGCCAACAAAGCGTTGTCAGACGGTGTTCATGCAATTCTGGGTTGCCCAGAAATGGACTGGTCAACGTCGGTCAACGGGTTTTGACCGTTAATAAAATGAAATCTAGATATCTAATGACACTGATTCCACTTGCAGATTAAAGACCACATACCAAGCTACATGTAAAAACTTTTAAACAACAAAAATAGTAAACGAGCAATGATCTGTGGCCACTGACATTTCTTGTCAGACCACAAAAATTGCTCAAGAACAGATTTTGAAAAACATGGTTTGTATCCATTTTGATGCTATAGATCTATGTTAGATCAACATATATCAACTAAAAACATATTTTAACACTTGATTAAACACAAAAACACAAAATTTTTCTTAGCAACATGGATCAAAAATAAAATTAGGGTTTATACCTTCTAGTTCCAATCTTGATCTTGATCTTCCTAAATGATATTGGGTGATCTAAGGGTTGTAATTGGGACTGATTTACTTTGAAATTTCGGAGGTTCTTGAATGAGGGAGAGCAGGTGAGAGCAAGATAGCAAAATAAGCAAATTTATGTACTTTCTCTCTCTTAGATCTCTTATATATTGCTTGTTGCAATTAATCATTTGTTGTGCTGTTAATTGGAGTGTTAAAATGCTGAGATTTTTAAGTCACATAGTCAAGATAGTTGGTAACCTACTAAAGGTCTAGCTAAGATTACAAGTTACATAATAAAATATACTAAAAGGGTATTTTTGTCATTTGTAAATTAATTTTAATGGCATTCTTGGAATTTGTCACACCCTTAGGGTTTAACCCTTAGGGTTTAACCCTAAGGTCCTAACCCTTAGGTTTTACATTATTAGTTTCTACAATTTCCAAATTAGGGTTTTAATTAGAAAAATAAAATTTTTAAATTACAATTAGGGTTTGTAGAATAGAAATTAAAATAACTAAAATATAATTAGGGTTTTCTAATTATATTAAAGTTTAATACACACATTGGGCTTCCCAATTAGGATTAGGGTTTCCTAATTAGGGTTTTAGGTTCCCGAATATGAAATTAGGGTTTCTCGGCTTTCGATTAGTGTTTCTAACGGTACGTTAGGGTTTCTAATCCTGAGATTAAAGTTTCTAATCTCTTATTTGGGTTTATTAATTTTAAACCTTATCCGGTCAATCATTAATCATTATCAACATATAGTACAAACACATTCTCATTAATATATTTATTTTAATTATATTTTCTATCGAATCCCTTTCCCGAAATTAGGGTTAGGATTTCTAAAGTTGTTAAACATAACTCTACTTTAATTTTATTAGTCAATACACAAATTGACCTTCTCGAGATATGCATCACAGATACTTGTCACAAAATTGATAATCAATATTAATATTAAAAAAAAAAAATTATTCGTAAAATTTTAATTATTCGAAATCTCTGGTTATCACACACACACACACACACACACACACACACACACACACACACACACACACACACACACACACATATATATATATATATATATATATATATATATATATATATATATATATATATATATATATATATTCTCACATTTTAAAGAAATCTCAAAAATCTTTTTATGACGTCATGATACTGCACTATATTTATAGTCTGTTTGAGAATTCCGTCATTTGGTGATTTAATCATACTACATCATACCATAGTGGGTTGACGATCATTAGATCACATCCAACACTAAGTAATACTGCATTGATGACTCAATCATTTTTATCATCTTTGCACCAGGTTCCATGACGCATTGATGATATAAGAATACATTTTGATATATTTCAAAGCATTTTTGTCTAGCCGAAGCAATTAGCATAGACATACGAATAATAACACTGTTTTAAAATTTCTTTGGTTCACTAGTGTGATCCAAAATTTTTCAAAAATTAAAAGTACAACCATCGGCATGAAGTCAATAAATTTCGAAAATCTAGCAAAGCTAGAAGATTTGGAAAAACCTATGTCTCCACTATCAGCTCCACTTTCTATAATGATCCATTACTTAATCAATCTATCTATTCCTATCATCCTCAATATTCCATTCACACTTAATTATACCCCAGTTCATCAAACTTACTACACATTAGAAATTCAGGAACTTGCCACAATAATATGAGTTTAAGAAGTTATCCTAGTCAAACCATAGGCGTCCATTTGCTGAGGGGTTCAAAATATACCATATTATTATGAGTCACGAACATACCATATGTATTAGCTTTAAGAACCGCACCTAATCTTAATAGTATATGACTAATCTTAATAGTTTCTAACTATCAAACATGCACATGAGAAAGGAATCACCTTTTCACCACATATACATTGATAGCGCGACACCAACATTCCAATGATTATCAATGTGATAAACTGAGTACAAGCACAAAACCCTCGCCCAGACAAAGATTTGTACAACTCAGTTATCACATGGGTCCTCAATTGAAATCCCACCTAACTCTATCTTACTCTTAACTTGCTCTTTGCTCGATACGAGTTCCTCGTATCACATCATTTATAACTCCTCGCGAGTTTATCTCGTACTATTTCATAGTTCCGCATCTTCATAGCATTAAGCTATAATTATTTAAACATTACAGACCATCTTTCTTTTATAACTTAAAACTGATCACGTCGTGATCTTATTCTATAATCATCTCCCTTAAAATTCTTTTCTTAATTCGTGATCGTTTTGTTTTACGATCCCCTTTCTATCCTTTTTCATCATTTACGATATTATTCGTTATCTTTGCTATTGGAGTTAGGAAACTCCCATTTCTTATTTTATATATCTTCAAGATTCTTTTTTGAATCTTCTTGTTTATATAACAATTCTTCCTTTAAGAATTTCTAACTTCATTTACATCGTTCAACATTTCATTCGAGTTACACAATTTTATCACACGTATCTATTTTCTACACTTAGTACACATCGAGTCTCTAACAGTTTCAATATGGTACGCCGAGTGGTTTCCCACAAACAACCAACAAACTAGGTTCCGAGTTGATAGTTCGTATATACCTCCGCTCTATGAAGGAATTGTTTAGCCCAGATACCATACGTCAACTACTAAAGAGTACAATTGTACCATACTTAACTATAACTTTTTATTCTTAACTTTCTTACCAATCTCTTCTTATAGACATTGACTATTTGTTATCACCTTACATACTTATTATTTTAGTTGGGTAACTCCACATTCATACTCCTTATAACTCTGCGAAATTCTTCTTTGAATCCTCTCACGCAAGTTTTAATCCGTTCTCTATACGTTTCTTAAATTACTTCTTATTGTTCAAACTCTATTTGAGCTAATTCTTTCATCATCTTCACATTCCTTCTCTAAGGTTATACCCTACAATACTCTTACCTAAGGTTTATAACCTACAGCTTTGATAGCAACGGTAACGACCCCAAAATTCATACAATTAAATTCTCGATTTCAGTCGTTAATGATACATTCAACCTCAAATTTTACATCATTAAATGATAATACAACCATTGAAAATTTGTGGAATAATTAAAATTTTCTATTACAAACTATTCTTGTTCCCAAAACCTTCAACCTTTACATCTAAATATCTCAGAATCAATTTAATACTACAATAGTTTACATCGCGAAACGATTTTACAATTCAACATTAATACATCATTCGGAACCTTAAACATGGTTCAAATAATAATAACACAACCAAAGTGTATAAATCCTCAAGTACCACATCGGATTCATATCTTTCAGGCAACACATAACTTTTCCTTGAAATCTTGACCTGTAAAAATGGTTATTTGCAATGTTGAGCTCGACAGCCCAGCAAAATCTAACAGTTTTCATGCATCACATATCACATAATAACATGCTCAACATATATTTCATAAACATTGGACTAACATAACATACATGCTACAGTTCATATAACAAATATAGAGATTGAGTTCCTTACTCAATCAGCATGCTTTACTAAATCAACGTAGTCATAAGTTGACTTTGACGTTTCGTGCTTTCAACATAAATATAACGCATCATGTTATTTCCAATAAAGATTTAAAACAGTTAATCATCAAGTTCACATAGCAAATAGGAACTGAAAGACTTGCATTGATCGTTGTTTACCAATAACAGTTTAGCAGCTTACAATTATCTGCACTTCACGTGCCCTATACAAATATATAATTATACACATCAACTATTAGTCACATAGCCATGCATAGTAGTTGTAATGTAAACTTTACTCTACATCTCATAATTCTTCCTAATGTCACTACACAATGTTCAATTTGATTGTTTTAACTTTTAACTTATATCTCACTATATTTCATACTCGAAGTTTATTCAAGTGCTTAAGTCTTGCTATGAATCATTATTGGTTTTATATTAACCCTATTCCATATCTTATAATATTCATTTCAAAATCACAAGTGTACAATTCACATCACTTATTCATTGTTCAATAAGTTTCTTAAATCATACATATCATTTTCACAACTTACTAACTTAGCATTTTAGAGTTACTAACCACATGATATTATTCTGTTTTAACCTTGACATTACACGTTTGACACATTAACATAACATTAAGCTAAGTTACAATGAATGTCCAAAGTCTGCATAATTAGCAGACTTCACTGTCTGTGACAGGGTACTGGCGCGGCCGCGCTAGTTTTATACTGGATTGCAGCGCGCCCGCGCGATGCATCAGTTTTAGTTTTGCAGAACGTGATTCGACACAGTTTTTAGGTCAACCAACACGAATTTTACCCACAAAACAGTAAAACCAACATCTACAACTGATATAACACTATCACAAATATGATTGCTATCATATTCAACCAATTAAAATAATTTAACAACAACTAAAACTATTTTAATTTCTCAAATTTCATATTTTCATACATAAACACCATTTTTGAGTTCCTTAGACAAAATTCATCACTGTGATTTCAATTCTATGCCAAATCATTTCGTTCAAACTATATTCTCTTCGTTTCTCAATGGACTAGCATAAACAAGACTCAATTTACTGATTAACATACAAATTGGCCACCATAATTGGTACTTTCATAAGCCAACAGCAAAATATATACAATGTCATTAATTTTCTACTTTTAATTGTAATTAGCATAGCAAATTCATGTTTAAAAATAAATTCTAACCATTATAAACACATATAATCATCATAAACACATATAATCATCATAATTTAATTGTATAGCAACAATTCAAAACATAGAATTGTATAGCAACAATTCAAAACATAGAATTTCATAGAGTATAAAATTATTACCGTATAACATATATATATATATATATATATATATATATATATATATATATATATATATATATATATATATATATATATATATAATACTAAGGTTTAGATAAAATACCTTCAAATTGCTTGAAATCCTTACTATCACCACTGATAATCAATATGAAATCATCAGGTTTCCTCTCAACTCTCTCTCAATTCTCTCTGAATGTTCTTCTCTCTTTTCTCAATAACTAGAATGCATAAAAAGAAAACAAACTGATAGCTATACTGCGTAAAAATAAAACTATTAATCCTTAATACGCCAAACTTAATAAGTTATCAGTTACAAAACTAACGTATATATATTATAAATATACTATATTTATTATTTTAATTTATTTTATTTAAATAAAAAAATTAGAAATTCAAAAGCAATAAGGCTTTGTTTGGCAAAACCCTTTAAAATTAAAGACTTAATATATTTAAGCCTTGTTTGGGTTAAATCAATTTAAAACTGCATTAATTATTTTAATAAATAATTTAGTTTATAATTTATAATAACATATTATTTATTTGGATCTCCATATCCAACATTAATCAATTAAATTAGTTACACACTATATTTTAATTAAATATATAATTTAAACAAATAACACAAAATTATAATTTCATTATAATTTTATTTAATAATTTAATACACCAATTTAAATTATTAAATTTAACAACAATATAACCTCTCATGTTATATTATAACTTTCTAAATTACAAATTAATTTAATATAGAATATTATCTAATAAATTTAATTCATAAATATTTACTAATAATAGCCACATCATTAAAATATTTATTTCATCAATTTAAACAATAAATATATCAAATAAATATTTATATAATTCAATAAATATTTATTATTACAATTTAAAATTTCGGATTGTTACAGATTTTATTAAGTTAATAATATTTTAGTTTTTTCTATTTTTGTCATTATTTGCTATAGAGACATTGAGCCAGCCAGGTATACAAAAAGAATGTCAAATTTTGATTCGGTAACAATATAATTCGTTGCCAAATCATTGAACAAGTTTTAATATAACAACTATTTTTTATACATTTAGTAACAAATTTTTGTTGCTAATGGCATTAAAAATATAATATTTGGCAACGAAAAATTAACCTAATAACAACAGAGATGATATTGTTGCTAATACTAAAATAAAAGATAATATTTTTTATTGTTGCAAATCATATCAGCTTTCGTTGCACATATAAAGAAATGGCAACACATAATGTCGTTGCTAATCGACGACTTTTGTTGCTACTGAAAAATAACCAGCAACAAACATTTTCGTTGCTGATTTAGCATAATGTCATTGGCAAATAATATAATCAGCAACGAAAATCGTTGCTAAAAAGTTTACATTCCGTAACGAAAGCAAGCTTATGCAACAATTTTCATAATTTATTGTAACGAAAAATGTCGTTGCAAAATGGTGTCAATTGCAACAAAAATGCATGGTCGTTGCAAAAAAAAAAAAAAGAGTTCATTTCGTTGCCAATTAGCAGGCTTTTGCAACGAAATGGGGTTTTTGGCAACGAAATTTTAATTATTCTGCAACAATACATTTTGTTGCTAAAGGATCGATGTATCTGTACGAAAGCTAAATTTCGTTGCCAAATGTATTACTTTTGGCAACGAAAAAAATACGTTCGTTGCGGAACAATTAGCAACGCTAATTGCGCAACAAAAGACGCAACGACAGTAAAGTCGTTGCCAAAAACCTTTAGCAACGAAAAAAATACGTTCGTTGCGGAATAATTAGCAACGCTCATTGCGCAACAAAAAATGCAACGACAGTAAAGTCGTTGCCAAAAACCTTTAGCAACAAAATTTGGCACCTTTAGCAACGAAAATCGGTTGTTGCTGAAGGCCCATTTTTTTGTAGTGATCCTTTGATATAAGTTAAGGGTCTTAAGGAATAAGTCAAAGTGTAAAATATTATATACAAGATACTATGATGATCTCAAGTCTAAGGATTACTTGTACTACTATCACTTCAGGAATTCCTATTGACAGGCAAGTAAAACTCCATTAGGTATTTCTTAGCGAGTCACGTTCAGTGAACTTATTCTCAAATAAGCACCTACATACTTGCTTTAGTGTCTCCACACAAATGATCATGAGATCAATCATCCTCATCCAATGAGAAAGCAAACGTATGTACCAATCTGTCCAGATTCACTAATCATCTTTTTAGTAATCCATTGATTGGGAACATTTTAGTTTTTAAGCTATCTAAGAATTTATATCTCATTAACATGATCTCATCATGATTCTAAAAGCATTACTTAAAACTATGGGTTTATCACATATTATTAAAACAACATCATGTAGATAATTAAATGTCTTTCGTAAATTAATACTTTTATTAATAATTAAATAAGATTGATTACAAAGTATATGCTTTATCATCATATATGATTGGCTCGTTTACATACTACTTTCACATGGTGCAGTCCACAATAATTTTACCGACATTTCAGTATCCTTCTGGGGTCATGCCCTAGAAATGGCTGCATATCTACCAAAAGGTAACCTCAAAATCTGGCCACAAGACTCCATAAAGTTATGGACAGGGAGGATTCCTAATCTTAAGTATGTTAAGATAAGGGATGTCCAACTTAAGCAAAAAGGTTTCAAAGGATAAGTTTGGGACAAGATTTGACAAGTGCAAATTTATGGAACATCCTAAAGTAAGTTTATGGTATATGCTATATAATCCTACTTAGAAAAAAGGTGTTTGTTGTGAAACACTCTGCCTTCTAAGATAAAGGTGTTTATAATTGAAGGGGCTAGTGGGAGGATAATAGAATCTTGAAGAGTTCAAGAACCACAAAGCACTATAAATCAAATAAGAGGAACCTGTAGATAGACCTATTGTACCACAATCGAAGCGTAAATCTGGAATAGTACCAAAGATACCTAAGAGGTATGGATTCATCATAGATGATGATGATGAGGTACACATCATAGAAGATGATGATCCAGTTACATACGATGAGGTAAGTGTTACAGACACTCAAAGAAATGGATTGAAGCAAGCTTCTCAAAAATAAAACATTCATTTTGATGAGATAATCAAAAGAGTTTAATTTTATAAAAAATAAGAATGAACCTAGTGTGTACTGTAGCGTCCCCAAATCCAGGTACTAATCACCACGAATCTGGTACAATAATTTTATAATTATTGCAGAAGATATAAACATAAATTATTTATACAATAACCTTTACACATAACTCCCAAGGTCGATAACTTTAACTTAATACATACAGTCATATACTATAGGACTTACAATATTATTTGCCTCCAATACTATTACAATTTTATCTTGCACCGTATCCCAATTCTGGACTTTATCTTTGCCTTTACCTGTATCCAAAGTTTCGTCTTAATCTGAAATGTTTATCATGATATAGCAAGAGTGAGCAATAAGTTTGCCCAGCAAGTTTTAAATACAAGAAAGATATATCATGATTGAAAAGAATAATAAGTTGGCTGACAAACTTTCAACAATGTAATAATTATGAAAGAACATGAATCAATTTTCATAACTGAATGATTGAGTTAATAATACTGAATGGCCAACAATGAACATGAACAACTATAACTGAACCAAATGGTAATGAAGGTGATCAGTCTTTCATACCTGATGAACATATGCAACATGCACAACGTGCTAATCAATAATTCATAGATGTGATATAATCAACAATGATTAACCACGAGCATGCATTGAAATAACAACTCAAGTTTGAGTTAGAGAACTTGCACAATAAAAGTATAGGAACTTGCCTGAACCGTAGATTACTGCTACGTAAAGTTAATTTAGCTTCAGTTGAAAAACCTATTATTGATAATATCGATCTCTCAATTAGAATAATATCATCACATACACTACTGTTAATTACAGTCATTATACAACTTAAACACTTATCACATAATCAAATATTAGATTATTCCTTAAAACATCATTATTATTATCATCATTTGATAATTCTTTAATCAATATATCATATACATTATGATTTAACACTTTAATCTTATATGTTATAAGTTCTTCTTTAAAATCTAATAAGTCAAATACTAATCCAGCAACTTGGATTATCCAAACATACCAATCCAGCAACCCAGATTGCAATCCAGCAAACTGGATTCTAAATCCAGGAACCAGATGGCTAATTCAGCAAACCAACTTATAATCCAGCAAATTGGATTCTAATTCCAACAACTAGATTGCAATCCAGCAAACTGGATTCTAATTCCAGCAACCAGATTGCAATTCAGCAAGCTAGATTCAATAAATTTTCAATCCAGCAAGCTGGATTCATTATCTCTTTTCACGAAAATACAAAATTAATTTATTATTTTTCTATCCTTTGTCCAAACATATATACATATATTTCATACACAAAAAAGTATTTTTTTCGTAATTTTTCAACTTTCTTTAGTATTTTTCAAAAATTATTTTTAGTTCGTAACTTAAGAAATTAGCCCTATCATGCTCAACTCCAGATATTTTCATCTCTTGACATAATCTTATACGTTTTAACTTGAGCCTCCAGTTTAAATTTCGTGGTCATCGGAGTTATAGAACTCCGGTTATAGCCATTTTTGTCGAAAAATCCTAAAAATTAAAATGGTCATAACTTGGTCATTTTATGTCGGAATGAGCTTATTTTTGGACAGGAGCTACATTATATCATATATTTTCATGTCCCAAAAGGCCGTAATTTCTTTAACTAATTAAGTTGCCAAAACAGCCCCTACAAATTTCTGTGTAGTATATTTTTGTCATTTTGCAGTTTTGCCTACTCTGCCAAAAACAGTCCATACGGAAATCTACAACTCCTTTTTCAGTGATTCCACTTGGAAATATTAGAAAACTCATCATATTATTTTCCAAATTTTTTTCATAATTTTTGAATGTTAGAAGGATGACGAAACTACCTCTGGCACTGACTGGATCAAAACAGTCTATTTTTCTTTAAAAGACACGAAACTGTTTTGGCTAAAACAGCTACTATGGATTGTGTACTCAACATTTTCAAGTGTTACCACTTGGATTAGTAGTTAACTTACATATCTAGCACCTCTCTTTGACGGATCACAAAAAGAAGGTGCAGATCAAAAACGGTAGAAATCCAAAGTACATAAAAATTTATGGTTTATAAACTAGAAAAATCACTTTTCTTTTCTTTTGATTTCCAACGCAATCAACGCCCAATATGGGTATATCTAAACATAAAACACTCATCAACAAGTATATTCATGGTTTTTGACTTTAAAAACATAAATCCAAGTTTTAATTTAGTATACTCAAAAATATATAAGCAAAAGGTATTTATACATTTTATTCCCATGTTCTCCTTCTTCTTCTTCTTCCCATGATGGCTATGGAGTTTTGACAGTTTACAAAACTCACTATCTTTTCCTCTAAGGGATGCCGAATTTGCTTCTCTCTCTCTCTCTCCCTCTTCCTCTTGGTTTTCTTTTTGGTAATAATAAGAGATGAAAGAGAAAATAAGATAGATTTTTTATTAGATATAGATATACTATAAATGTCTAACTTCCTCATCCTTTTTTCTTCCACAAAAATCCCACAATGTGGCCCCTTCTTCTTCCTCTAATTAGCCAACCATGTGGCCTCCTTCTTCTACCACATAAACATCCGGCCATGTGGCCTATTTCTCCACCAATTCTTGTTTTCATTTAATTGCATTTATTAATTGTCCACCATTGTTCCTCCTTTTCCTTGTGTCTAATTCTTGGCCACTCCTTTTCTCTTCTCCACTAACCTTCCACTTGTCCCTTCCATTCACCACATTATTATTTTATTTAATTACTTTTATTTCACTTAACAAATGACCATTATGTCATTCCATACTTGGACCAACACTTGGGCTCTTTAATTAATTATTTGGGCCAACACTTGGGCTTTTAATTTAATTCTTTGGGCTATAAAAAATTATCATAGTCCAACACTTTTATTTTTATCCTACCCTAATCATTTAATTAGGGTTTTTAATTCCTCAATTATAATTTTAAATCCTTGCTCATGCATATTTAATTTATTAACCCAATTAGACTTGCTATAATTAGGTTATAAAATTAATTAATTGAGATGTATAAAATAAATCTCTTAAAATTAGTATATATTTTAAATACAATTATTTCCCCCATACCATAACCCTTAAGTTATTCAATCTTTCATTCCTAATATATTATTAAATTACCTTAGTTTCTTTTATTTGTTTAAATAATAAACAAATAAAAACAAACACATAATATTCATATTCACTTACTCACATATTCACACAAATTAATTTAGTGGGTGGAGACATGACCCACAAATCTCTTAGATTAGGTCACTAGTATAGAATTAGATACTAGAACCGCTAAATAAAGACAATCATTTAGGTTATTTTATTCCAATACCTAATTTATAATTAGGTTATGTAACTTTCTATTTAATTTTGTTATATATAATAAATAAATATATATACTTAATATACTTATTTATTTAGTCACATGCATACATCCAAATATAATTTCATTATAGGTTTTGAATTTTTTTGAAACCCTTATTTTCTTAATTCAATTCAAATAGCAAACCATATAGGTTTTTCTTTAAATTTTTTAAATCATTCCTCTATTTTCACTCTAGATTTTATTATTTAACCTTTAATTTAATCATTTAAGCTCTTATGAATTTTCGGGATGTCACATGTACAAAAGGGTCAGTGGGAGCGCCGTGACATTCCTAGTATTATATATTGATATACTACGGATAAGGAATGACATACCAATGCTATAATCAGTAAAGATAAAGTTGTCAAAACATTCCTCCATGAATGATTTGGGAAGAGTATCATAATTGGGGATACAAATGTATATAGATAGATTTAAAAGGATGTTCGGCTTAACCCAAGAAACGTATATTCATTTGATGTTAAAGTCGTTTAGAATGACAAACTCCAAGAGATGTCTCATGTTGATGAGCCCTGGAGTGTATCTCTTTTAATAGTCCCCATAGACTCCTAAAAGACTACCATGTATGTAATGAAATGTACGAGACCTGATATTGATCGATCATATTCTAGAGAAGATCACTGTAAGACGGTGAAAAACATCTTAAAATTCTTAACTGGTACTAAGAATGTTATCATATTCATGGTGGTTCTGAATTAAAACTAGAGGGCTTAACAGACTCAAGTTTTTCAGACTGACCAAGATGAAAACAAATCCATTCTAGGGTAAAGTGTTTCCTTGAACGGTGGTGCAGTGAATTGGAAAGGTTCCAAACAACAAAGAGTTATTGGTTTTGTGATAAAGACAAAGTATATAGTTGTAAATAAAGCTGCAAGTTGATTGTTTAGATAAAAAGTTCATTACATAACTAGGAATAGTTCTTAAGTCTCATCTTGGATCTAAACATGTGTTGCAATATTTTCATTTGATTAAAGAATCATTGAAAGAGGAGAATTCACTATAGAGATAATGGACTCTCAATAACAACATTACATATCTATTTACTGAAGCTTATCCAACAGCTGGATGATCGCTACTTAGAAAAGAAGGGTATAAGATACCATGGCAATTGTCTTTAGTGGAAGTGAGAGATTGAAAGTAGTATGAACACAAGCTAATCATGTTGATGATAAAGCGTATACTTTGTATCAATATTATTCTTTTAATAATAAAAGAATTGTTTAATTTAAAAGGCTTTAATTTATCTACACGGTGTTATTTTATAATATGTGATAAACCCTTAGTTTTGAGCAATACTTTTAGAACCATGATGATGATCATGCTAATGAGATCTAAATTCTTAGATAGCTCACAAACTAAAATTGTTCCCAATCGTTGGATTACTAAAAAGGGGATTAGTGAATCCGGATAGATTGGCACATACGTTGCTCGCTCATTGAATGAGGATGATTGATCTCATGATTATTTGTGTGCAGACACTAAAGTAAGTATGTAGGTGCTTATTGAAGAATAATTTTACTGAACGTATCTCGCTAAGGAATACCTAATGGAGTATTACTTGCCTGTCAATAGGAATTCCTGTAGTGATAGTAGTACAAGTGATCCTTAGACTTGAGATCATCATAATATCTTGTATATGATAAGTTATACTTTGACATGTCCCTTAACACTCTTAGGGTATATCAAATGGTATGCTTGGGTATAATAAGTTATATATGGAGATAATGAATGATTAATAAAGAATCTATCGCTTCTAGTAAAAGAAGAGAAATGTTCTATGTGATTCAATAAATGATAACCCAGTAGTCATTGGTCAAGGTGAAATGAAATTAGAAAGGAGTTTCTAATTTGCATTATTTGGAGTTGTGCATTTAAAAATCGAAATACATATAATTAAATAAAATAAGACTTGACAGTAATTTCACGTCTTATATTTAATTGGGACATTGTATGGTAGAAGGATTGAATTGTATGGTAACTATTTACTTAAAGGTTCTTTTAAGATTAATGTTGAAATCTATATTATCTGGAAAGTCGTTAATCGCTAGGGAGGCTTATCCCTATTGTAGAATAAATATTATTTATTTAAATAAATTAATAGTTTAATTTATTTATTTAAATAAGATTAGAATTATTATAATTGATTTTTTCACAATCGGTTTAATATGGAGAACCTAAATGTCACACCATAAAAGGAAGAATATTATTTAAGAAGTAAATGACATAATCGTAATAATAAGTTAAGTGTATTTAATTTAATCTATGATGATAGAATAAATTAAATAGCTTAATATTTATTATTTAATATTTTAGAAATGTTAAAAATAAATTAATAAGAGGAGTCTTATTATTATTATTACTGTTATTATTATTTAATTCCTAAAAGAGTTTATGAATTAATTAATAAAAGTACTCTCATATATTCCTAATATGACAACCCGAGAATTAAGATAATTATTAAAATCCTAAAATGATGGATTAAATGTTATAAGATGAAACTAGATAGAAAATAAGTGTATAGATTTGACGTTTCTGTGAAGAAATTTTAAGAATTTCAAAATTTTTGGAGAAGAACTTGAATGATTTGATAGACTATAAGTGATAGTCTGATAATGAGGTATATGTTTAGTGTATAAGTTCATAAGAATATGTGTATGTGGTGAATATATTAATATATTTACTTCAATTAAATAAATTGTGAAGACAATTTATAGAAAGTAAAAAAATAATTGGATATATGGTGTTATGTTATATGGATAATGGTATAATATTTAATATTATACCAAAGGATGTAAAATAAAAATATGAGATGAGATCCAATATGCAAATATGTATATTGGTATCAACTAGTTAGTAAATTAAATTCATATTTGAATAAATGATTGAATATAGTAAATTATATATTTAATATATAAATAAATTATTTGAAAACAATTTATGGAGAGGAGTAGGAAATCAAATTTAATTATACAATATAAAATGTATAACTTGAATAAGTTATTTAATTATGGTATGAGAATTAAATGATCTAAATAGTTATTTTTATTTAGTGGTCCTAGTATTTAAATATACACTATTGTCCTAATCTAAAAGAATTGTGGAGCATGTCACAATTAATTTAATTATTATGTGAGTAAGTGAATATGAATATTATGTAATGGTTTATACTTGTTTAATATATAAACAAATAAAAGAAACTAATGTGATCCCAATTATATATTAGGAATGAAGAATTGAATAACTTAAGGGTTATGAGATGAGAGAATTATGGTATTTATAATATATACTAATTCTAAGAGATTTATTTTATACATCTCAATTAATTAATTTTATAACCTAATTATAACAAGTCTAATTGGGTTAAGAAATTAAGTGTGCATGAGCAAGGATTTAAATCATAATTGAGGAAATAAAAACCCTAATTAAATGATTAGTGTTGGATAAGAATTTAAAAGTATTGGACTATGTCAATTTCATGGCCCAAGAAATTAATTTAAAAGCCCAATAGATTAAATATGGTGGCACAAGTTTAGCCCAATTGAAAGGAGTGCATTTTGGACATTTAGTATACTAAATATAAGCAATTAAAGGAAAGAAAAACTTGGAAGAGAATAGGCCAAGTGGCCGGGTATTGATGGAAGAAAAAAGGGGCTTGGTGTATAATTTTGGTTCACTAAATCTTTACCCACTTTCCTTTAGGTGACACACACATGGATAGGCACAACCTTTGTTGAAATGTGCAAGCAACTATTTAATAAGTGTGGATGAGAGAAAGAAGGAAAGATATTGGGAGATGTATATAGATATATATCATATATCTATATACATTTTTACTAACAACCACTAAAAATCTTGGCTACTTTAACAAATAAATCCATTCCATTTCTCTCTCTTCTCTTATTAGCTAGCACAAAAAAAAACCAAATAGAGAGAGAGAGAAAAGAGGCTTCTGCAGCCATAAAGGGGGAGGAGGGAGAGTTTTCTTCAAATTATCCTATCTCCATAGCCATCTTGGGAAGAAGAAGAAGAAAGGGAGCATGAAAAAAAATTAAAGGTATAAACCATTTTGTTATGTAATTTTATTTTTTAATTATTCTTAATCAAATCTTGAATCTATATTTCTAAACTCAAAAACCATGTATATACATGTTAATGAGTGTTTCATATTTAGATATACCCATATTGGGTGTTGTTTTATTTGGAAATCAAGAGTAAAGAAAAATGATTTTCTAGTTTATAAACCATAAAATTTCTACGTACTTTTGATTCTACCGTTTTTAATCTACACATTCTTTTGGCGATCCATCAAAAAGGGGAGTTAGATAGGTAAGTTATCTACTAAACCCAAGTGGTAGCACTCAAAAATTTTGAGTACACAGTCCGTAGAGACTGATTTAGCAAAAAGAGTTTCGTGTCTTTTAAGGAAAAATAGAATGTTTTGGACAGTCAAGGGTAGGGGCAGTTTCGTCATTTTTATGACATTCAAAAATTTTGGAAAACTTTGGGAGGATAATATGTTAAGTTTTCTAACATCTTCAAGTGGAATCACTAAACAAGGAGTTGTAGATTTCCGTATGGACTATATTTAACAAACCATGAAAAAGTGAAAAATGAGAAAAAGCTACTGCCCAAAATTTTGTAAGGGCTGTTTCATCCAATTATTTTGTGAGAAAAATTCCGGCCTTTTGGGACATGAAAATATATGGTATTAAGTAGCTCTTGTCCAAAAATGAGCTCATTCCGACTTCAAACGACCAAGTTATGGTCATTTAAATGTTTGTGATTTTCTGACGAAAATGGCTATAATCGGAGTTCTATAACTCCGATGGCCACGAAATTTAAAGTGGAGCATCACATTAACACTTATATGATTGTGTCAAAATATGGGAATTTCTAAAGTTGAGCATGATAGGGCTAATTTCTTAAGCTACGCACTAAAAATGATTTTTGAAAAAGACTACAGAGAATTGAAATTTTTTGAAACAATACTTTTTGTGTATGAAATATATGTATATATGATTGGACAAAAGATAAAAAAATAATAAGCTGGTTTGATATTTTCGTGAAAAGGATATGGAATCCAGCTTGCTGGATTGAATAATTAATGAATCTAGTTTGTTGTATTGAAAAATCTGATGAATCCAGCTTGCTGGATTGAAAAGAAGTTTCCTGAATTGAAAATATGTTGAATCCAGCTTGTTGGATTGCAATCTAGTTGCCGGATTTGGAATCCAATTTGCTAGATTGTAGTTTGGTTTGCTGAATTGACCATCAAGATGCTGGATTTGGAATCCAGGTTGCTGGTTTAGTATTTAACTTATTAGAGTTTAAAGAAGAACTTAAAATATATAAGATTAGAGTGTTAAATCATAATATATATGATATAGTGATTAAAGAATTATCAAAGGATGATGATAATACTGATGTGTTAAGATGCTATCTAATATTTGATTAAGTGTTAGATAATCTATGGATAAAGTAATAGTATATTGAGCTAACAGGTATGTTATACTGACTAAAAGATCAATCTTATACTGATAGGTCTTTCATGAAAGATTAAATTAGATTGCTTAGCGGTAATCAGCGGTACAGACAAGTTTCCTAACACAAATAGAGTTATATGTTCAAAGCATGTTAGTGAATAATTGTTGTTGATTATTCACGTCTATAGTGATTATTGATTTGCACGTTGTGCATGTTGTAAATGTTCATCAGGTATGAAAGGCTGATCACCTTCATTATCATTTGGTTTAGTTAATATGTTCATGTTCATTCTTGACCATTCATTTTTATTGTCTTGGTCGTTCAGCTAAGAAAATTTGTTCATGCTCTTTCACAATGTTTATATTGTTGAAAGTTAGCTAGCTTATTGTTTAATTCTTTCAATCATGATATATCCTCAATTAAACTTATGCTTGCTGGGCAAATTTGTTGCTCACCCTTACTATATCATGATAAAAATTTTCAGATTAAGATGAAAGCTCGAGTAAAGACAGAAGCAACGGTAAAGTTTAGGATTAAATTATGGTGCACTTATATCTATTAAATTTTATGACAAAAATAGTATTGTAAACATTTAAAATATTAAAAGTATGTATGAAGTTAAGGTTGTAGACCTTGGGAATAATGTGTAAAAGTTTAATGTATAAATAATTTATGTTTATCTCTTCCGCAATAGTTATAGAAATGATATACCAGATCTTAGGTAAAAAGTACCCGGATTTGGGGATGCTACAATTGGTATCAAAGACGTAGGTTATAAACCTTAGGTAGGGGTACCTTATGCTATAATTGCGGAGATGATGATAAGGAATAAAATCAGATCGAGTTTAAGGGATAAGAGATGATTTTAAGGAATTCATCATTAAAGTAAAGAGAAAGATAAATAAGATTCAAAGAAGAATCTTGAAGAGATATAAGGATAAGAATCCAGAGTTACCTGACTCCAGTAATAAAAATGAAAAGTTATAATAAATAGACGGCATCTATAAGATGAAAAGTGCAAATAAAATCATAATATAATATGATTAAAGAGAAGAATAAGAAGATCGTAGTATAAAACAATCGTAAGTATAAGGAGAAATGATTACAAAAATAAGATCACGACGTGATCAGATTAAATTGTTGAATAACATATGATATGTTAAGTGATTGGCATGATATAGCTTGACGCTATAAAGAGAAGGTACTATAAAATGGTACGATGTAAACTCGGAAAAGAGTGGTAAATTTTAAGATACGGATTTAAGAAAATTCGTATTAAGAAAAGAGAAAGTTAGAATGGTGTTGAATTTTAATTAAGGACTTAGGTCAGCAGCTGAGTTATATGGGCGGGGAATTTGTACTTGGTTTTAGAATCATTTAGCTTCCTGGTCGATATAGTGGTTAGGTTGACCAATTCTTTGTATGGACGAGGAATTATCCGCTTAGCTTCCTATATTGATTAGTGGCCGAGTTTGGTTTAACAACCACTTAGTTTCTTACATTGATAATCATTGGAACCTAATGTCGCGCTATTTGCTATATGCATGTTGATAAGGTGATTCTTTTCTCATGTGTATAACAAATAGGTAGAGAATATAAGGTTAGTTGTGAGTTCTTAAAACTCATACTTATGGTATGTTCATGACTCATAATCATATGGTATGTATTGAACCCCTCAGCGAATGGACGCCTATAGTCTGACTAGGATAAGTTCTGAAACTCATATGATTGTGGAAAGTTCCTGAACTCCTAATGTGTGGTAAGTTTGATGAACTATACTGGGGTAAAGAAAGTTGATAGAAATAGATAGACTTATTAAGTAATGGATTAGTAGAGAAAAAGAAGTTGATGGTGGAAGCATAGGTATTCCAAATCTTCTAGCTATGCTAGACTTCGAAGTTTTTGACATCAAGCTAAATTCGCACTGATGTGCCTATAAAAATAAAAATGAATTTTGTTATCCTCAACACATGAGGACAAGTGTTTAGGTGTGGACTTCGAGTCACTAACACATCGTTACTTGTTGTGGCATGATGACACCAAAGATGATTTTCAAAGGTTTTTGAACAGTTTAAAAAAGAGTTTATGCTAATTAATTCGTCTAGACAAAAATGATTTGAATTATCAAAATGTATTTTTATATCATTAATGCATCATGTAACCTGGTGCAGAGATGATTAAAATGATGGAGTTATCAATGCAGAATTACTTAGTGTTGGATGTGATCTAAGGATCGTCAGCCCACTATAGTATGATGTAATATGACAAAGTCACAAAATGATGAAATCCTCAAACAAACTGTAAATACAGTGCGGTATCATGACGTCATAAAATAATTTTAAGAATGTTAAAGATAATTTATTGCCAATTGAATTTGGCCAGACAAATGTTTTGATTGAAATTTGAATTATTGATATACGTCTAAGCTATTTGATTTAGGTAGACAAATGTTTATGAAATTCAAAGTATTATTTGAAAGCTTATGCCGAACCAAATTGTTTTGGTGTGGAATCTTATGATAAGTCTGAGGTGAACAATCCTGAAAATGAGGATATACTAATTGGATAAAATACTCCAATCTAAGAACGCATACAGTCGTTCCGATTACTAAGGTACAACAGACTGATCATCTAAAGTACCCGCACTGGTAGTTTACCTTCTTTGTGATTGTAAATATATCAAATATAAAATATTTCAGATGTAGGGTACCTTTCTTTCGTAATTGAAAGAGGTAGCAGGTAGAAATGCCCCTAAACCTCAAAGTTCATGGTTTTTATGATCCCTCAGACATATATAATTTTTTTTAAATCTCTTTAGAGTAATGTTGTGTTATTATGTGATGATGGATCTGAAATAGTGTGAACTCGTTGCGTACGAGTAGAATCTGTTATGATTGAATAAAGGTTATTATGACATCCTAGTTTTGGTGAATGTTTAGAAGATGTAAACTCCTAGTGAGTAGTTATGGTAAAATGTGATACTAGAGGAGAAATCCTCAAAGGAGGAAATTGCAAAGGTTAAGTTAAAAACCTAGTTTTGATTAAGAGAATAAGCAGATATTAGTATGCTTTAATTTCGGGGAAGAAATTCTTAGAAGAAGGGGTAAATGTGCCAACCCGAGAATTTAGAAAATAATTAAAATCCTAAAATGATGGATTAAAGGTTATAAGATGAACCTAGACAGAAAATAAGTGTATAGATTTGACGTTTCTGTGAAGGAATTTTAAGAATTTCAAAATTTTTGGAGAAGAACTTGAATGATTTGATAGACTATAACTGATAGTCTGATAATGAGGTATATGTTTAGTGTATAAGTTCATAAGAATATGTGTATGTGGTGAATATATTAATATATTTACTTCAGTTAAATAAATTGTGAAGACAATTTATAGAAAGTAAAGAAAATAATTGTATATATGGTATTGTGTTATATGGATAATGGTATAATATTTAATATTATACCAAATGATGTAAAGTAAAAATATGAGATGAGATCCAATATGTAAATATGTATATTGGTATCAACTAGTTAGTAAATTAAATTCATATTTGAATAAATGATTGAATATATTAAATTATATATTTAATATATAAATGAATTGTTTTAAAACAATTTATGGAGAGGAGCAGGAAATTAAATTTAATTATACAATATAAATTGTATAACTTCAATAAGTTATTTAATTATGGTATGAGAATTAAATGACTTAAATGGTTATTTTTATTTAGTGGTCCTAGTATTTAAATATATACTAGTGTCCTAATCTAAGAGAATTGTGGAGCATGTCACAATTTATTTAATTATTATGTGAGTAAGTGAATATGAATATTATGTGATGGCTTATATTTGTTTATTATATAAACAAATAAAAGAAACTAGTGTGATCATAATTATATATTAGTGTGACACCCCCAAATACTGGTACTTCCATTCCCACATGATTTGGTGTTCACTATAAAAATATCATATATCTATCTACCCATAGTAAATGCAAACCATGCAATAGATAGAAATAAATCCTCCCCTTAAAAGGATTCTATCCCCAGAATCACGACTCAATAATTTCGACCATGTTACATTCTCCCCCTTACAAAGATTCTGTCCCCAGAATCGGTTACACAATTAAGTAAATAAATGAGGGTAATTCTTCATCACATTCTCTTTGAGTTCCCACGTAACTTATTCAGCGTTGTGGTTCCTCCAAATTACCTTAACAGAAGGTATTACTTTATTTTTGAGAACTTGTTCTTTTCTGTCTACAATTTGAACATGAATTTCTTCGTAAGATAAGTCTTTTTCAAAATGTAGGGGTTCGTATCCAATTACATGTTTGTAATCGGGTTTGTAGGGTCGTAAAATAGAAATATGGAAGACGTTGTGGACATTCTCGAGTGCTGGAGGTAGGGATACCTCATACGCAACTTCTCCGATTCTTCTAAGTACTTCAAATGGTCCAATGAATCGTGGACTTAATTTTTCTTTCTTTCCAAACCTGATCTTTCCCTTCCAGGGAGAGACCTTCAAGAATACATAACTACCTGATTCAAACTCAACATTTTTACGATGTGAATTGGCGTATTTCTTCTACCTATCTTGAGCTGCTACCAGTCGTGTTCGGATCACTTTGACTATTTCTGATGTCTGCTATACCAATTTTGGGCCTAACAATTGTCTTTCGCCCACTTCATCCCAATAAAGCGGAGTTCTGCACTTTCTGCCATATAATGCTTCATAAGACGGCATGTCAATACTAGCGTGGTAACTGTTGTTGTAGCTGAAATCTACAAGTGGTAGGTGATCGTCCCAATTACCTTTGAAGTCCATCACACAGGCTCTTAACATATCTTCTAATGTCTGAATCGTTCTCTCGTTCTGTCCATCTGTCTGAGGGTGATATGCTGTACTCATTCACAATTGCGTACCCATGCATTCCTATAAATGTTTCCAGAAGTTTGATGTAAAGCGCGGATCCCTATCGGAAACAATTGACACCGGCGCTCCGTGCCTCGAAACAATCTCTTTTACATATAACCTTGCCAACTGATCTAAGTTGAATCTGATTTTTATCGGAAGGAAATGTGTGGATTTCGTCAGTCGGTCAACGATAACCCATACTGCGTAGTAGCCTTTTTGAGTCGTCGGAAGGCCAACCACGAAGTCCATTGTAATATGTTCCCATTTCCATTCTGGGATCTCCAACGATTGTAGCAACCCACTTGGTCTCTGATATCCGGCTTTCACTTTCTGACATGTCAGACACTTGGCAACACATTCTGAAACATCACGTTTCAAATTCGGCCACCAGAAGTGTTGTCGAAGATTTTGATACATCTTGGTACTACCAGGGTGAATCGAATATCGTGAGCTATGAGCCTCACTCAAAATGTCTTCCTTAATCTTTGGTACTAGCGGTACCCAAATTCTGTTCTCAAATCTCAGTATTCCTTCCTTGTCCATCTTAAATCTTGGTTCGGTTCCTTCAGATATCTTCCTTATCACCTTTTTGCATTCATCATCCTGAAGTTGAGCCTCCTTAACTTTATCCAGTAGGGTTGTACCAGATTGCATCTGAGATAGCTTCTCATTAATTTTCATAGGATACTTCACTTCTAACTCCAGTTTCTCTATTTCTGAAATTAGCTCCTCCTGAGCGGTTAACAACATCAACTTCTCCCGACCCTTTCTACTTAAGGCGTCGGCAACGACATTTTCCTTACCCGAATGGTATAGAATCTCACAGTCGTAGTCCTTAATTAACTCCAACCACCTTCTTTAGCGCATATTCAGTTCTTTCTGTGTAAAAATATATTTCAGACTCTTGTGGTTTGTATATATTTCACACTTCTCCCCGTAGAGATAGTGCCTCCAGATTTTTAAAGCAAAAACCACTGTAGCTAACTCCAAATCATGGGTCGGATACCCCTTCTCATAATCTTTCAATTATCGTGATGCATACGCAATGACTCTGCCGTTTTGCATTAGCACATAGCCAAGCCCTTTATGTGACGGATCACTATAAACAACAAAATTTCCTATATCATCCGGAAGAGACAACACAGGTGCTGTACTCAACCTCTTCTTCAATTCTTGAAAGCTTTCCTCACACTTCTCAATCCAAACAAACTTCACAGCTTTTCGAGTCAAATTTGTTAACGGAGTTGAAATCTTGGAAAAATCTTGAATGAATCTTCTGTAATAACCTGCCAATCCAAGAAAACTTCATACTTTCGACAGCGTCCTCGGCTGATCCCAGTTAATCACAGCTTTGACTTTGGATGGATCTACCAAAATTCATTTTTTATCGATCACGTGACCAAGAAATTACACCCGTTCGATCCAAAATTTGCATTTCAAAAACTTGGCATATAACTTCTCTTTTCTCAACACTTTCAACGTTAATCTCAAATGCTCTTCATGTTCTTCCTTGATTTTTGAATATACCAAAATATCATCTATAAATACCACTACGAACTTGTCCAAAAACGGCTTGAACACACCATTCATTAGTCCCATAAATGCTGCAGGAGCATTCGTTAAACCAAACGACATTACTAAAAATTCATAGTGACCATATCGTGTTCTGAACGCTGTCTTCGGTACATCGTCTGGTCTCACCTTCAGTTGATGATAACTACTCCTCAAATCTATCTTGGAAAAGTATTTCGCTCCCCTCAATTGATCAAATAGATCATCGATCCTCGGTAATGGATATCTATTCTTAATTGTGACCTTATTCAGTTCTCTATAATCGATGCAAAGCTGCATCGTCCCGTCTTTCTTCTTTACAAACAACACCGGCGCTCCCCACGGCGATACGCTCGGTTAAATGTACTTCTTGTCCAGTAATTCTTGTAGTTGTACTATCAATTCTTTCATTTTTACCAGCACCATTCGGTACGGTGCCTTCGATATTGGAACTGTTCCTGGTGCCAATTCGATCACAAATTCAACCTCTCTATCTGGTGGAAGTCCTCGTAAATCGTCTAGAAATACGCCAGCGAAGTCTCTCACTACTAGTATCTCCTCTATTTTCGAATTCTCTTTACGACTGTCGACTATGTAAGCTAAATATCCTACACATCCTTGTCGCAACAACTTCCTGGCCTGCATCATCGTCAGACAACTCGCTTGTCTAGGCAAGTTGCTACCATAAAACACAACCTTTGACGGAGTCATAAGGTTAATAGGCTTCTTTTGGCAATCAATTACCGCCCCGAAATTGAATAACCAATCCATTCTCAGGATAACGTCAAATTCCCCAAGTCGAATAGGGATAAGATCTACGTTCATGATATTACCCTTAATATCCACTCTACAGTTCTTATGCACGTACTTAACAGGGATTATTTCTCTATTCGCGATTTCTATGTTCATGGGGTATTCTAACTCATCCTTAGGCAATTCTAAATTCTTAGCAAAGTCATCGGATATAAATGAACAAGTAGCACCCCGAATCAAATAATTCGTAAGCATTAACTCTATTGATTGGAATGATACCTAACACCACATCACACGACTGCACTGCATCCTGCACCGTCATATTGAAGGTTCTGGCGATCGATCGATTGGTGGGTTGGTCCTGTGATGGTCAGAGCGCTTCCACTACTATTTCTCCAGTTTCCTCCTGATCCTGCCCCTCCAGATCATTTCTTAGGACAGTCTCTTGCCAAATGATCCTTTCAACCACAAGTGAAGCAGGCACCTTTTTTGGGTTAGGACAGTTAGGGGCTATGTGGCCTTCCTAACCACAATTGTAGCACACACGTTTACCCTTCATACACACTCCTAAATGAGCTTTCTCGTAGGTCGGGCACGCTTTGATTCTTTTCTTCTGACCTCCTTGCTGGTTTCCAATTGATATGTTGTCAGACCACCTTCTTTTCTGATTATTATTATTACCTCCTCCCGTATTACTTCCACTAGCCTTGTTATTTCCTTCACTTTCATTCTTCTTCTTCTTCTGATCCTGATTGTATTTGGTTACCGCATCGCTTCCACCTTTAGCGAGTATGGCTTTCTCTAGTACTCCGGCAAATGTCTTCAACTGAAATATCGACACCTTACTATACAACCATGGCTTCAGTCCTTGTTCGAACCTTCTTGCTTTTCTCTCGTCCGTGTGCACTTGATATGTGGTGAACCTTGCCAACTCGTTGAATATAGCTGCATAATCGGGTACGGACATATTCCCCTGCTTCAATTCCAAAAACTGAACCTCCAATTGGTTCTGCGAGGTAGTCGGGAAATACATCTCGAAAAACATCTCCTTGAACCTCTCCCAGATAATCATACCTTCTCCTCCACGGACCTTGTTTGCTTGCCACCAAAAACTAGCTTTAGATTTCAGCATAAATGTTGCAAAAGCGGTCTTCTGGTCCTCTATGACTCTTGCGACCTCAAAAACCTTCTCCGTCTCCATCACCCAAGTCTGAGCTTCGATCGGGTTCATGGAGCCTTTAAATTCTGGCGGTCCCACCGCCTTGAAATCTTTGAACGTTTTATTAGGTGGAGCTTGAGGTTGATTATTCATTACCCCAGTTAGTAAGTTCACAAATTGTTGCACGGGATTAGCATTGGCGTTATTGTTGTTATTCGTTGACTCTTCCTGAGCTGGTTGACGGTTTTGTCTTCTCCTTGGCGGCATATTTCTGTTAAAATATACGGTTATTAAATCTTTATTAAATTCTCTAAATAGTTAAGGCTTAACTCAAAAATTTAATATAATCACTTAACACTTTATCTCAAACAACTTGATATATTTATTCAACTCAAAAGTTTTAACATCAAACGATAGCATCACTGCTATTTACATCAACTATCCCGAGATAAAAATCTACAGGATTTAAAATATTAAAATATTCATTCGTTCATAAACACGTCTGAATTTACATCTAAAAACCAGATAAGTTTTTCACATAATTAAATAAATAATATCACTGCCTGTTAAGGCGCCGAATAACCTTGCTACGTTCCTCTTCCATGATGCGAGACATCATTCTGCGATCCAACATGTACGATGGTAGAACTTCAAACTGGATTGGGTACCTCAAAACTCGATTCTGGGCTTCATCCATTGCATTATTAAGTGTAGAGTATGTCTCCCCAAGCTTAGCCTTCTTTACACGACAATCCCTTTTTGTAAGATCAGCACAACGTGATTCTCTTACCCAGCCCTCCTCTGCTATGATCAGTCTCTCTGAGCTTTCCTTCAGTTCCTTCGTTAACTTCTCTATTTCTTCAGACTTCTCCTCGGTTTGACCCTCCTCGAACCAAATCCCACTCCACGTTTCCCACACGTGTGTGAAGAGTCACAATCTCCCTATCCTTCTGCTCGATGGTAATCTGCTGAATAATCGTCCTCTTAGTCAAATCCTGGATAGTGTCACTTAACTCTACGTTACGGTCATATAGCTCATCGTACATCTCAGCATCGATGGAGTTCGGTGGAAACTCCTCTTCTTCCTCTTCCCCCTCAGGATCCTCCTCTGGATCAGTCTCAGGCTCATGCTCCTGACCAACAACAGTGATCAACGGAGATGGCTCCCTCTGGATCAACTGCTCCCTGACAACATGAATGTCTCGGGGCTCCTACTCAATAGGCACTCGGGGTTCATCCTCCCCAGCTCGCCTAGCTCCTCCAACATCTGACATTGACAACATAGTTTTAAGTTTTAGTTACTAAGTCGTACTAGTGAGCACTTAATTTAACACATAAGCACATAAAGTCTTTTATTATCTTTAATAAATTACAAAAATTAATCTCTTAGAACTCGATAAGAGTTTTCCTTCACTATGTTCTTCCAATAAGGCTATTACCTAAGGTTGTTCCCCCACCTAAGGTTCATAACCTACAGCTTTGATACCAACCTGTGACACCCCCAAATACGGGTACTTCCATTCCCACATGATTTGTTGTTCACTATAAAAACGTCATATATCTATCTACCTATAATAAATGCAAACCATGCAATAGATAGAAATAAATCCTCCCCTTAAAAGGATTCTTTCCCCAGAATCATGACTCAATAATTTCGAACCCGTTACAATTAAGAATGAATAATCGAATAACTTAATGGTTATGGGATGAGAGAATTATGGTATTTAGAATATATACTAATTCTAAGAGATTTATTTTATACATCTCAATTATTTAATTTTATAACCTAATTATAGCAACTCTAATTGGGTTAAGAAATTAAGTGTGCATGAGCAATGATTTAAATCATAATTGAAAAAATAAAAACCCTAAATAAATGATTAGGATTGGATAAGAATTTAAAAGTATTGGACTATGTCAATTTCATGGCCCAAGAAATTAGTTTAAAAGCCCAAGAGATTAAGTACGGTGGCACAAGTTTAGCCCAATTGAAGGGAGTGCATTTTGGACATTTAGTATACTAAATAAAACCAATTAAAGGAAAGCAAAACTTGGAAGAGAATAGGCCAAGTGGCCGAGTATTGAGGGAAGAAAAAAGGGGCTTGGTGTATAATTTTGGTTCACTAAATCTTTACCCACTTTCCCTTAGGTGTCACACACATAGATAGCCACAACCTTTGTTGAAATGTGCAAGCAACCATTTAATAAGTGTGGATGAGAGAAAGAAGGAAAAATATTGGGAGATGTATATAGATATATATCATATATCTATATACATTTTTACTAACAACCACTAAAAATCTTGGCCACTTTAACAAATAAATCCATTACATTTCTCTCTTCTCTCTTATTACTAACACAAAGTAAAACCAAATAGAGAGAGAGAAGAGAGGCTTCGGCAGCCATAGAGGGGGAGGAGGGAGAGTTTTCTTCAAATTCTCCTATCTCCATAGCCATCGTGGGAAGAAGAAGAAGAAAGGGAGCCTGAAACAAAATCAAATGTATAAACCCCTTTTGTTATGTAATTTTTTTTTGGATTATTCTGAATCAAATCTTGAATCTATATTTCTAAACTCAAAAACCATGTATATACATGTTAATGAGTGTTTCATGTTTAGATATACCCATATTGGGTGTTGTTTTGTTTGGAAATCAAGAGTAAAGAAAAGTGATTTTCTAGTTTATAAAGCATAAAATGTCTATGTATTTTGGATTTCCACCGTTTTTAATCTACACCCTTTTTTTGTGATCTGTCAAAAAGGGGTGTTAGATAGGTAAGTTATCTACTAAACCCAAGTGGTAGCACTCAAAAATGTTGAGTACACAGTCCGTAGTGACTGATTTAGGAAAAATAGTTTCGTATCTTTTAAGGAAAAATATACTATTTTGGACAGTCAAGGGTAGGGGTAGTTTTGTCATTTTTTGACATTCAAAAATTCTAAAAACATTTGGGAGGATAATATGATAAGTTTTCTAACATCTCCAAGTGGAATCACTGAAAAAGGAGTTCTAGATTTCCGTATGGACTATTTTTAACAAAGCACGAAAAAGTGAAAAAGGAGAAAAAGCTACTGCCCAAACTTTTGTAAGAGTTTTTTCGGCCACTTAATTTGTGAGAAAAATTTTGGCATTTTGGGACATGAAAATATATGGTATTAAGTAGCTCATGTCCAAAAATGAGCTCATTCCGACTTAAAACGACCAAGTTATGGTCATTTCAATTTTTGTGCTTTTTCGACGAAAACGGCTATAACCGGAGTTCTGTAACTTCGATGGCCACACAATTTAAACTGGAGCGTCACGTTAAAACTTATACGATTGTGTCAAAAGATGGGAATTTATGGAGTTGAGCATGATAATGCTAATTTCTTAAGCTACACACTAAAAATAATTTTTGAAAAATACTAAAGAGAATTGAAAAATTTTGAAAAAATACTTTTTGTGTATGAAATATATGTATATATGTTTGGACAAAAGATAAAAAAAATAATAAGCTAATTTGGTGTTCTCGTGAAAAGGATATGCAATCCAGCTTGCTGGATTGAATAATTAATGAATGTAGTTTGCTGGATTGAAAAATCTGATGAATCCAGCTTGCTGGATTGAAAATAAAAATTTCGGATTAAAAATATGTTGAATCCAGCTTGCTGGATTGCAATCTAGTTGCTGGATTTGGAATCCAATTTACTGGATTGTAGTTTGGTTTGCTGGATTGACCATCTAGATGCTGGATTTGGAATCCAGGTTACTGGTTAGGTATTTGACTTATTAGAGTTTAAAGAAGAACTTATAATATATAAGATTAGAGTGTTAAATTATAATGTATATGATATAGTGATTAAAGAATTATCAAAGGATGATGATAATACTGATGTGTTAAGATGTTATCTAATATTTGATTAATTGTTAAATAATCTATGGATAAAGTAATAGTATATTGAGCTAACAGGTATGTTAGCCTGACTGAAAGATCAATCTTATACTGATAGGCCTTTCATGAGAGATTAAATTAGATTGTTTAGCGGTAATCAGCGGTACAGGCAAGTTTCCTAACTCAACTAGAGTTGTATGTTCAAAGCATGTCAGTGAATAATTGTTGTTGATTATTCAGGTCTATATTGATTATTGATTTGCACGTTGTGCATGTTGTAAATGTTCATCAGGTATGAAAGACTGATCACCTTCATTACCATTTGGTTTAGTTAATCTGTTCATGTTAATTCTTGACCATTCATTTTTATTGACTTGGTCGTTCAGCTAAGAAAATTTGTTCATGCTCTTTCACAATGTTTATATTGTTGAAAGTTAGCTAGCTTGTTGTTCAATTCTTTCAATCATGATGTATCCTCAATTAAACTTATGCTTGCTGGGCAAATTTGTTGCTCACCCTTGCTATATCATGATAAAAAAATTCAGATTAAGATGAAAGCTCGAGTAAAGACAGAAGCAAAGGCAAAGTTCAAGATTAAATTATGGTGCAGTTAGATCTATTAAATTTTCTGACAAAAATAGTATTGTAAACATTTAAGATATTGAAGGTATGCATTAAGTTAAGGTTGTAGACCTTGGGAATAATGTGTAAAAATTTAATGTATAAACAATTTATGTTTATATCTTCCGTAATAGTTATAGAAATGATGTACCAGATCTTAGGTAAAAAGTACCCAAATTTGGGGATGTTACACCTAATAAGATTAGGAGGCTAATTAATTAAAAGAGTTTAATTAATTATTCCTAATAAGATTGGGAGCGTAACTAATTAAAGGAGTTTAATTAATTAAAATAAAACTCAATTCCTTAATTGTTAAGAAAGATTGTCTACATCTATAAATAAGAGGAGTCTTATTATGGGTGAAGATTGATGTTTTACAAAACACGTGAGACGTAATTTCAAGAGTTGGGAGAGTACACCTTTTTCTATGAGAGATAAAAAAACTAGGGTTTTGTCAAACACCCATCTTCTTAAATCTTTCTTCTTCCTTGGTGGATCACCTTTAGAGGCCAAATACTTGGGTGGCTAATGTTAATCAAAGGAAGGAATCAAACCCGGTGGATTCAAGTTGAATGCGAAAAAGATTTAGAGGTGAACTTGTACCTGAGGAAGCTCGAATCTTCAAGGGTATAATTCACGTTCTTCTTCTTTTTGTTTAATTAATAATTGTGCATAAAGGATGATCCGGGTATATGGTTTGTAAAATTTTAAAACTCTAATTTTTACACTTCTGCTTTACTTTGATGCAATTTGATTGCGTTCATGAATCTTACAAACTTAATAGAGAATTCACAAGGATAACAAGGATTAGAGAGAGCTCATTCTATTAGATTAGATTTCATTAGATTTAGGATAAAACCCTAGTTTAGATTGGATTAGAGATTGAATCAACTTGGCTAGCATTGGGGATTCAAAGCGGGAGGGGAGCTTAAAAGCTGCAGACAACAAATTTTTACTCTCTTCTTCTCTTCTACATTTATATTTCTATGTTATTTAAATTGTAGATTCTTGATTTTAATTCAATGACTATGAACTAAATTCATGTTTAAGATTACAATGGAGCTTGTTGTGTAGCTTATTTTAGCATGCTTCTCTATTAATTACGGTGATCTATTCGTGGGATTGTCTATTATGGTTTGTTTTCAATTGCTTAATTGTCTGATCAATAATTACCGTGATAATTTATATGAAATTGAGAAACGGGTTATAGATTTAGATATGATCATAATAACATGTAATTTTATTTTCTGCATGACGATAGAATTCATAATTTGTGTTTAAGATAGGGATATACCTACACACCGCATGTAATCTGATAGGGAACCTGTGTTTTAAATCCTCTTTAATTGCAATTCACGTAATTCTATCAACTATGGATTTAGATTGATATGTTTGTAATGCATCTAAAGGTGGTTATAAATACTAATGAATTCCTAATTAACAATCTAGAATTGCGAGCATAATTAATAAGAAGTGTTTTAATATAAGTAATAAGAAGTGTTTTAATATAAGTAAAGCCATAAATGAAGTTGTGATCTTAAATCTCCATATTCTGATTTTAACTAGTGGTAATTAGTATTAGTTTAATTAAATAATTTAATTCAAAACCTTAAATGTATTGTTTAATTAAAATTAGTTTGGTTTAGAGTTAGTACTTGGTAATTTTTATTAATAATTCCTCGTGGGAAGGATACTCTTCTTTCACTTTATTACTTGTTGATCGTGTATACTTGCACGCATATTTTGATTGTGAAATCGATCAACAGTAGCTATACCAAAATCTACATACTTACCCAACTCAGTTATCATGGAACAAAAACCATGCACGCTAACTCACAACTCAGGACAAATTTTTCCCTACTTTTTATTCTCTTTCCATAGAACCTTCGTTTTAACCTAGATGAATGACTTTTTATACTTTTATCATACTCTTTACTTTCTTGACATGTGCAGTGTCTCCTTTTCTTAGGCTTTTTAGTGTTACCCATGTAGCGAATTTTCCACCAACGACTCCCAAACCAAATTGTTTTAGGGCGCTGGGTGTAGAGACACCTCTAGGGCTTACTTATTCAAGTAACAAAGGTCAAAAGAGTCTAGTCAACCTGCTTTTATCCATCACACTTTTTAGCATGAATATCGATACTTCCTGAGACTTGGATACCTAGATAATTCATACAATGGACATTGAAGCAGATTTTTAATCATTGTTTTTTTTAATCATTTTTTAAACTTTTTCTCCATATGGTTCTGCAACACATAAGCAGGTTAAACATTTCTTAATCATGAAACTGTGCAAATAGACAACTCCACAAATAACTTCGCCAAATAAGCATGTTTCTCATATTCAAGTACTTATTTATCACAAATTCAATTCAAATCAGTTACTATGGATTATGGCTTAGTTTTCGTCATTTATTAACTAATTAAGTATCAAGTAGATTCTGAAATTTAGCATTGATCTTCAATTTTTAACTTTAACCTTTTAAACACTTAGCCAAATAAAATCATGAAACAAAAAATTTAAAAAAAATCAAAGGCATCATTTTTTTTCAACTTCCCCCGTCAAAATTGGATCAATATCCCTAAAAAACCTAAAACTTCCTCCCCCACACTTAAACCTTACATTGTCCCCAATGTAAGAAAATCATGCAAAGAAAAAAATAACTACTGGCTAACATGCAACTAAAAAAACTAAAAAGTAGATGGATAGAAAGATCAAATCTGAATTCTTGGGTTGCCTGCCAAGAAGATGCCCTTATTTATTGTCATTGGCTTAACATTATCCTTCTTATTCCATATAATTGGACTTGTGTACTTCAAGTGGACTGGTAACAGTTTTAACTTTAAATGTAGAGCATCCTTTAAATCATGATTATGCTCCATTCCAGCCCTCAAATCCTCCTTCTATATTTGTATTCGATCAAAAGATTCATCCACTGAACAGTCCACAACATCAATAACAAAAATAGAATTAACATTTCCAAGATACCTTTTAGCCTCATATATATGCCGAATTTGACATTTGGAGCATCCAATTCCATGGTTAAGGTTCCATGGTGTTTATCATCTAGTATTTTTGTTGTGTGCACAAATGAAGATGGACCATCATCCATATCCTTTTTGTAAAGATTTGCAAAAATTATCAAATTATTCTCCTCTTCCTCTTGTTCTTCCTCCTCATCAAATTTTGTGTTGACTTTGGACACTACATATTCACACATGGCATTGTTGCATGTCTTTGAAGTAAGCACTGAATCTTTTAGCTCCTCCTCTGCACATCCCAAGGTAATTGCACTTATGTTCCAAATAGTTTGAGCAGGTAATTTCACTAAGCCTTGAGATTCCAAGCTACTAATTGTGGTATCAAGTTGACTCATCTGATTCTCCAAGCTGCGGATGGAAGTCCTTGTCTCTTGTTGGAACCGTTGCGTCTGACTCATGAATTCTTGGAACATATACTCCATAGATGTTTCAGAATTGGCAAGTACTTCATATCTCAAGTAGAAATGATCTCTCCATTCGGGATTGTAAGTTTCTACCTAATAATCATATATGATGATGGTGATGTCCTAAGAATGTCCCCACAACATTGATTTGTTACTCCATTTCATCCTCATGCAATATTGAACAAGCATCACTGGTATGCCCTGACATTGAGCAAATTTCACACTCCTTTGCAACTTGCATATTCCCTGTAGTCATTTGTCAAACCAAAGCAATTAATTCAAAAATTTGTAGCTCAAAATTATTAGTGCTTACTCTATTTACCCTTTGAGGTGTATGATCCTTTCTAGTTCCATACTATTGTGAGTTAGTTGACATGGTTGCAATTAAGTTCTTCACAGCCTCAGGTGTTTTATCTACCAGTGCTCCTCCACTCACTACATCAATCATGCTTCTATCCATTGGTAGCAACCCCTCATATAAGTACTAGATCAAGTGATGATCATCAATCTGGTGAGGTGGACAGCTGGAACACAACTTCTTAAACCTTTCCCAATACTCACAGAGAGTCTCTCCATTGAACTGCCTGATTCCACATATTTCCTTCCTTGTGTTGGGGATTCTTGATGCAAGAAAATAACTGTGACGCCCCCAAATCCGGGTATCTTCCAACCCGACAGATGGTGCTCCACTATACTAACATCAATACCATCATTCCATTGAAATACAACAAAACGAGAGTAATTACTATATTCTTATTGAAATCAAAGTATAATCCTTCCCAGGGCCATAAACCGGTTACATCGTTCATTGTTCATAAGGTATAATACATACAGTATTACACAATGCCTAAGCATCCATCTTAGCTTTGCCCTTATCTTTCTTGGCATTCTCAGTACGTTCACCTTTAACTGCAGTTATATAATTCACGCAAGAAGTGAGCATGACAGCTCAGCAAGTTTAATCAAGGATAACAGGAATACCACATTCGTGAATTATATAACAATTCCAACATAACTGAACAATAGTTATGAAGTATTATGAATCAATAATATCATAACAGTTTATAACGTCAATTCCCAATGTATAGAATAGATTAGGAATTCTGAACTGGTCAATAGACCATGAATGGTAATTTAAGTTTTCATACTTGAAAAGGAGTCCACAGCACTAAGGCCGTTCATCCGTATAACTTACGAGCACTTCTAGGTGATCAGCATATAGTACTCTATGTTGATCAACACTACATTCATTAAACGTATTTACGTTTAATATTTTTGGCAAACTCGCGTGCCCATCGAAATATCGATGAAAATACTTTTGTTTGTTCATAGACAAACCTTACCTTCATATCCGTACCAATTACTTGGCATAGGATAGCGTTAACATTTCTATAAAGAATGATATGGAAAATCATCAATCTATATCTTACGAATAGTCTAGCCGAGTTAAAATCTGACATCGACCCTTTCTTTTACAACAAAGCTTGCAATTCCAATTCAATGAATCACATAAAACTTGGCTAACTTAGAAGTTAGACAAGCGTTAAGAAAACTTGCCTTTCAGCGTCTTCAATAACTTACTCGACTGACCACAGCCTTTACAGAATCTACATGATATATTCACATAGCACACTGTAATTAGCTATCAAACAACTATTCATATTGTTCCTACCAGCCTCTTTCTCTTCTATGTTTTTAACATAATATTTTTATTAAAGTCAACATGACTTATTACCCTTCGTCCCGGTTTACCTCTCTATGGACGTTTTATTAACCGGACTCAACTTCATTAATAAAGTATTACTTCATTCATTTTACATATTTTGTTTACTTACATTAGACTCCAAAGTTTCATATCATATACCTTAGTATAGATAGTATAGGATTAGTCTTTATACATTCATTGAGTATATAAACTCAACTCCGATTGATCCTTAACCAATTGAAGTCTAAACCATAACTGGGTCAATTTTTTCTTACTGCCGGCGCTACGGCGCGGCACGTTGGCGCTGGGGCGCGGCACTTGCACAACATGGGCGCTGGGGCGCGGCACGTTGGCGCTGGGGCGCGAGTTTGCACAACATGGGCGCTGGGGCGCGGCACCTTGGCGCTGGGGCACGAGTTTGCAGAGGCTCGGCCGAGTCTGGCGCTGCGGCGCCACCATCTTGTACTGGTTTTAGCGCTGCGGCGCCGAGTCTGTGTATCAGTTGACAAACCAGTTGTTGGTTTTCTAATAAAACTCCCGGCTTCCTAATTTGTTCGTTTTACATCCGAATTGACCCATTCTAATTCCTACAAGTCAGGAATTACATCCTTTACGCGTTCATATAAGAATTCGACACTTTCGAATCAGTTAACTCATAATTCACTATTGAGTTCATTTTAAATGTTAATGAGCGTTCAATGCTCGCTTTCTTCGTTTTAAGTCGAAATTCGATGATTCTCGAACCCACGACTCTTAATCACCCTATCTCACGTGTTGACATTGAAAACCAACATTTTCAAGTCTTACGGCAACTTTTGACTATCCATCCGGAATTTCTACGTTTTCGACGATTAACGTCTAATTCCGTAAAATTCGCCATAACTTCGTTACTAACATTCTCTAAGCCAAATCACATGGAATATTCCATGGATTTCATATCTAGCCCCTAACCAAACAAGATGCATTACTATCGTATTGATGGAGCTCAATCGTTTATCAACAATCGAACCTTCACAATTAATATTTTCATGGTTTAACAACTATATTAACCTTATTATTTTTGAAAGCTTATGACTTATAGAGATTGAATCTATGGTAAGTCATCTTTACTCCCTCATACAAGGCATATACCACCCCTTTGTGACTCTCCATAATAAAAGAAAATCAAAGAGATGGATAATGAAGAACAAGAAGTATTACCTCAAGTTCCTTAAGAAAATCTATTGGAAGAATAATTGTCAAAGCTTCCCAAGTGAAGGACTTATAAGTCTAGCTCTCTTTTCTCTCTCAATATAATCTAGGTTGCCAACTTTGAAACTCTAAAATGCAACAACCTAGCTTCTTATTTATAGGAAATGAAAATGGAGGGCTTAATGGTCAATATACCCCCACCTCCTTACTATTCATGTGTGGTCACCAAGTAAAACACTTGGTGACCAAGTCTTATACTTGGAGTCCACCCCAAGGTGGCCAGCCCACCTCCCCTTTATGACATCCCATGGGTTGCCCCATGGGTTATACCCATTGGGTGACCCACCGGTTCGACCCACGGTTCGGTTTTTGTGAATTAGGCTTAAGTAAATAAACATTGGGCATTGACTTTGACTTAACCCACCTAACTCATTGGGCTTAGTCCTTCAATTGATTGGGCTACTCATAATCTAATACAAATGAATTACTCATTAAGTCATAACTTAATTGTATAATACGTATCGTATTTTACACGTATGATTCACGTATTCCTTTCGTATACCATAAGTACAATAATCGTATTGTACCTCGTATTTACTCAATGTATTATACATAGGTACTACCAGCACCACCAATTGTATAACACTTGAATAAAACCTAACGCCATTCCTTCTACGCATATTATTTCCTTCTCGGAAATCAATATACTCAACCCTTAGGTTTTAAGTCCGCAGGCAAAAACTTTGTTTTTGCCATAAATGAAATATTATCAAATATTCCATCTCATCACGATATTCTATCATTACGCGTTTCTCGGAATTTCAAAATAATTCCTCAGACAGAAACGAATGAATAGTATTTTTACGGAAACTTCTAAAAAAAACAATTATTATCGTCTTGGAAATTCCAAACAACTATTTCTACCACGTAGTCAGAATACTAACCACGTTAGCACATTCTAGGTCATAGAACGACCTTCACATAGTTTACTTCACAAAGAATTCAATTAATTCATTTAATTCACATAATCAAATAAAAATTTAATTGAAATAAAAATCCGATTTTCTCGGGCGTTACATTCTCTCCCCCTTATAAGGATTCTATCCCCAGAATCTTAGCTTATAATTACATAAACAAATGAGGAAAATCTTCCTTCATTTTACTTTCGAGCTCCCACGTTGCTTCTTCAACATTGTGGTTTCTCCATAACACCTTCAGTGAAAGTATGACCTTATTTCTTAAAACTTGTTCCTTCCTATCAATAATTTGAATTAGAAGTTCCTCATAGGACAAGTCCTTCTCTAACTGAATAGATTCATACTCTATCACGTGTTTATAGTCCAGTTTATAAGGACGCAACACTGACACATGAAACACATTATGAACGTGTTCCATCTCTAGAGGTAAAGCTACTTCGTAAGCTACCTCCTCTATCCTTTTTAAAATCTCAAAAGATCCTACAAACCTTGGAATTAACTTTCCTTTCTTTCCAAAACGTATTTTCCCTTCCAAGGTGATACTTTCAGAAAAACAAAAGATCCTACATCGAATTCTCTATTTTCTCTGTGAGGATCTGCATACTTCCTCTGCCGGTCTTGAGCTGCAACTAATCGAGCACGTATTAATTCTACCATGCCCGCCGTCTGCTGAACCATCTCTAGTCCCAACATCTGACGTTCACCCACCTCATCCTAACACAATGGAGATCGGCACTTCCTACCATACAACGCTTCGTAAGGCGGCATGCCTATACTAGCGTGAAAACTATTGTTGTACGAAAATTCTACTAATGGTAGAAATTCGTCCCAACTCCCCTTGAAATCCATAACGCAAGATCTTAACATATCTTCAAGCGTTTGAATTGTCCGCTCACTCTGACCATCCGTTTGAGGATGATACGATGTACTTAATCTTAACTGCGTTCCCATTTATTCTTGCAAACTTCTCCAAAAGTTCGATGTGAATCGTGGATCACGATCTGACACAATCGACATAGGCACTCCATGTCTGGAAATAATTTCCTTGACATACAACTTAGCTAACTGATCTAAGTTATAACTAATTCCTATTGGTAGAAAATGAGCCGATTTCGTTAATCGATCCACTATCACCCAAATAGCATTGTATCCTTTTCTTGTGGTTAGAAGTCCCACCACAAAGTTCATCGTGATGTGCTCCCACTTCCACTCTGGAATTTCTAACAATTGTAACAACCCGCTCGGTCGTTGATGTTCAGCCTTAACTTTTTGACAAGTTAAGCACTTACTAACATATTCTGCTATCTCCCTCTTCATATTCGGCCACCAAAAGTTCCGACGAAGGTCTTGATACATCTTCGTACTACCGGGATGTATCGAGTACCTCGAACTATGGGCCTCCATCATAATTTCTTCTTTTAATTCAGGATCATTAGGAACCCAAATTCTTCCCTCAAAACGAAGTAATCCCTCCTTATCGAGGTTATACTCAGTTTTTTCTTCTTTTTCTATCTTATTCAATATCTTCTTACACCCCTCATTACTCAGTTGTACTTTCCTAACCAGCTCCACTATGGTAGGTTAGGTTTCTATGGAAAATAACAATTCTACCGATTCCCCCGGTAACTTAACTTCTAGTTCCATTTTTGCCATTGCTGTTACCAACTCATTCTGAGTTGTTAACATTGATAATTTCTCTCTACCCTTTCTACTTAGTGCATCCACTACTACATTTGCTTTTCCCGGATGATATAAAATATCACAATCATAATCTTTTATTAACTCTAGCCACCTTCTCTATCTCATGTTCAACTCCTTCTGTGTGAAGATATATTTCAGACTTTTGTGGTCCGTGTATATCTCACATTTCTCACCATAAATATAATGTCTCCATATCTTTAGGGCAAAAACAACAGCTGCCAATTCCAGGTCATGAGTAGGATAAACCTTCTCATAATCCTTCAATTGACGTGATGCATACGCAATGACCTTGCCATGCTGCATGAGCACGCAACCCAATCCTTTATGCGAAGCATCGCTATACACTACAAAATTCCTGGTATCGTGTGGTAAGGACAATACCGGTGCCTCACTTAATCTCTTCTTCAATTCCTGAAAACTGTTCTCACATTTTTCAGTCCACACATACTTCACTGACTTTCTTGTCAGATTGGTTAACGGAGTAGCTAATTTAGAAAAGTCTAGAATGAACCTTCTATAGTACCCTGCTAACCCCAGAAAACTCCGAATCTCAGTCGGTGTCTTCGATTGCTCCCATTCGTTAACTGCTTCTACTTTGGCCGGATCTACGGAAATGCCATCTTTATCAATAACATGTCCTAGAAATTGCACTCTCTCAAGCCAAAATTCACACTTTGTGAATTTCGCATACAACTTCTCCTTCCTTAGCGTTTCCAAAACTATTCTTAAATGTTTCGTATGATCTTCTAGCGTCTTTGAATAGACTAGAATATCATCAATGAACAATACGACAAACTTGTCCAAATATTGTTTGAACACTCTGTTCATCATATCCATAAATGCGGCTGGCATATTAGTCAACCCAAACGACATCACCAGAAACTCGTAGTGACCGTAACGAGTTCTGAATGCGGTCTTAGGTATATCTTCCTTCCTCACCTTCAATTGATGATACCCCGTGCGCAAATCTATTTTAGAAAAATACTTTGCCCCTTTCAACTGATCAAATAGATCATCGATCCTGGGCAAAGGGTAACTATTCTTAAACGTTAACTTGTTCAACTCTCGATAGTCGATACAAAGTCTTAACGACCCATCCTTCTTCTTTACAAACAACACCGGTACTCCCCAAGGAGACACACTTGGTTGAATGTACTTCCTATCTAACATTTCTTGTAATTGAACCATTAACTCCTTTATTTCAACTGGCGCCATTCGATATGGTGCCCTTGAAACTGGTTCCGTTCCCGATAACAAATCAATTACAAATTCTACCTCCCTATCCGGTGGAATACCCGATAATTCCTCCGAAAATACATCCACGAACTCTTGCACAACAGGTATCTGATCCAAGGATGTCCCCACTCTTTGGGTATCCACCACATGGCATAGATAACCTACACACCCTTTTCTTAACATCTTCCTAGCTTGTGTCATAGACAGACAACAAGAGTGTCTCGGTGAATTACTACTGAAAAACACTACCTTGGTTTTCTTAGAAAGCCGAAGGTTTACGCTTTTCCTATGGCAATCTATAATTGCCTCATGGTTCACCAACCAATCCATACCAAGAATTACATCAAATTCTTTTAGCTTTATCGGTACCAAATCTGCAGATAACTTATTTCCCCTAATTTCTACGTAATAGTTCTTATGAATATGTTCAATGAGGATTATCTCCTCGTTTGCTACCTTAACGTCTAAAGGTATAGGTAACTTCTCGGGAATTAACCCTAATCGTTTAGCAAATTCACATGCTATAAAAGAACAAGTAGCACCCGAGTGAAATAGCACATAAGCATTTATCTCATTGACCGGAATGATACCTGCTACCACATCTGTTGATGCAACTACATCTTGAATAGTCATATTTAACGTACGAGCCGAGGGTCTACCCACTAATGGTGTTGGTCCAGTAATGGCTAATTTACCACTACCAGAACTCTTATTCCCCTCTAAATCCTTCTTTGGGCAATTTCTTGCCATGTGGTCCTTTGACCCACAGACAAAACATCCCTGATTCTTCTTAGGGTTAGGACAATTGGGTGACAAATGTCCCTCCTGCCCACAGTTGTAGCATACTGCTTTCCCCTTTAAACAGACTCCCATGTGAGATTTTCCGCATGTCTTACATGCTTCCGTTCTCCTTTTGGGATCTCCCTGTTTTACCCCGGTATTCCTGGGATTAAAACCCTTCCTTTTTAGCAAGTTACCGCTTTCGCTGGCAACTATAGCCTTATTACTTCCTTCTATCTTACTCTTAATCTTTCGCTCTTTGTGGTACTGAGACAAGGCCTCACCACCACCTTCAGCTATTATCGCCTTCTCTAGAATGGTTCCATAGGAAGCACTCTGGAAAACCGATATTTTACTATAGAGCCAAGGTTTTAAGCCTTGCTCAAATCTGCGCGCCTTCTTTTCCTCCGTATCCACCTGATGTTGAGCAAATCTTGCCAACTCATTAAATTTGGCGGCATATTGGGGAACAATCATATCCCCCTGCTTACGTTCTAGAAACTTAATTTCCATCCTACCCTGCATGCTAGTAGGGAAATAGTTCTCGAAGAAAACTTTCTTAAACTGTTCCCACGTAACAGCCTCTGTCCTAGCCCCACCCTGGCGAGCTTCCCACCAGTAGTTGGCTTCTCCCTTCATCATGTAAGTCGCAAAAGAAGTCTTTTGCGCCTCACCTACGTTTGTTATCACAAACGCCTTTTCAATTTCCCTAATCCATGTTTGGGCTTCTAGTGGATCCGTCGTTCCTCGGAACTCGGGAGGACCCACACTTTTAAAGTCCTTAAAGGTAGTTGTTCTTACTAACCCAGGAGTTACAGGAATCCCACCCCCCACTTGGTTAAATGCAGCCGTTAATAAATTAACGAACTCTTGCATAGGGTTGTTAGGACCCCCTTGATTTTCATTATGAGACTCGGCCTCTTGGTTCTGTTGTCTCCTTCTTGGCAGCATAATTCTGATTAAATAAATAAAGTTTCGTTATTATCTATTTAATTACTCGGTTATCATTTTAAATTAACAACAACCATTCATACCACACAAGCATGTTAAATAAAAATGTCATTATATTAATATGCTTTCATAGTCAAAACTATTTACATCATGTTCCCTTAGCCAAAAGCTATCATGTACTATCCCGCGATTGCCTTCTACAAAAGTTGGGATTTACAACAGACTACCCTTAGTTATACAAAAGAGGGTTTTACGTCACTACTTATATACAAATAGTTCTAGCGACCTTCTAACACTGTCGAACGGCATTTTCATATTTCTGATTTGCCAGAATCGACACTATATCTCGACTTATGGTATGTCGAGTCTGCCCGGACTCAATAGAATAACAAGCAATTTTTAGCTTGAAATCCTCATGAGCGCATTCATGGATGTATGACATCCTAGCTATTTTATGATCTTTCTCAATCAGTTTCTGCTTTAGCTTGAGGACCTCATCCTTATAGCTATGAGCCTTATCAGTCATAAGCACTTTTTCATCGTGCTCAGACTCAAAGTCTGCCTCTGCAGATTCTTTCGCCTCATATAGGGCAGTTATCTCCTCAATCTATGCCTCTGCCTGAGTACGTAGGTGCACATTCCTATCCAACACCGCTAAATACAGTGCTCTAGTTGCATCCAAAGATGCTGGCTCCAGAGTAGGTAACACCGTGTTAATCGAGGTCACCTCCATTTCCTCCTCCACATCTAGCATCTCCTTAAGGTATGATGCTAAACCCATAGTCTCCTCAGAGTATTCCTCATCAGAGATGTACTCCTCAATATCTGAATCTTCTATTACAACCATCGGTACCTCCATCACTGGCATTGGTACTACCTCAACTTGGTTAACTGAGTCCTCACTTATCATTTCCACGTTTCTAAACATCAAGCTATCGGTTGACATCTATAAACACATAACACGTTGATTAGTACATAATACACAATAGTATAAGCACAAATCACATTTAATATCTTTAAGATTAATTTTCATCTTTTAATCCTTTTGATACTGAGTTATCTCAATATCTTCTTAATTCAATAGACTTGAATTTCATTTCTCGGACTTTACCTTCCGTACAAGGTTATTAGCCTAAGGTTTCCCCCCCCCCTTAAGTTTTATAACCTAAGGCTCTAATACCAACCCGTGACGCCCCCAAATCCGGGTATCTTCCAACCCGACAGATGGTGCTCCACTATACTAACATCAATACCATCATTCCATTGAAATACAATAAAAAGAGAGTAATTACTATATTCTTATTGAAATCAAAGTATAATCCTTCCCAGGGTCATAAACCGGTTACATCGTTCATTGTTCATAAGGTATAATACATACAGTATTACACAATGCCTAAGCATCCATCTTAGCTTTGCCCTTATCTTTCTTGGCATTCTCAGTACGTTCACCTTTAACTGTAGTTATATAATTCACGCAAGAAGTGAGCATGACAGCTCAGCAAGTTTAATCAAGGATAACAGGAATACCACATTCGTGAATTATATAACAATTCCAACATAACTGAACAATAGTTATGAAGTATTATGAATCAATAATATCATAACAGTTTATAACATCAATTCCCAATGTATAGAATAGATTAGGAATTCTGAATCGGTCAATAGACCATGAACAGTAATTTAAGTTTTCATACTTGAAAAGGAGTCCACAGCACTAAGGCCGTTCATCCGTATAACTTATGAGCACTTCTAGGTGACCAGCCTATAGTACTCTATGTTGATCAACACTACATTCATTAAACGTATTTATGTTTAATATTTTTGGCAAACTCGCGTGCCCATCGAAATATCGATGAAAATACTTTTGTTTGTTCATAGACAAACCTTACCTTCACATCTGTACCAATTACTTGGCATAGGATAGCGTTAACATTTCTATATAGAATGATATGGAAAATCATCAATCTATATCTTACGAATAATCTAGCCGAGTTAAAATCTGGTATCGACCCTTTCTTTTACAACAAAGCTTGCAATTCCAATTCAATGAATCACATAAACTTGGCTAACTTAGAAGTTAGACAAGCGTTAAGAAAACTTGCCTTTCAGCGTCTTCAATAACTTGCTCGACTGACCACAGCCTTTACAGAATCTACATGATATATTCACATAGCACATCGTAATTAGCTATCAAAAAACTATTCATATTGTTCCTACCAGCCTCTTTCTCTTCTATGTTTTTGACATAATATTTTTATTAAAGTCAACATGACTTATTACCCTTCGTCCTGGTTTACCTCTCTATGGACGTTTTATTAACCGGACTCAACTTCATTAATAAAGTATTACTTCATTCATTTTACATATTTTGTTTACTTACATTAGACTCCTAAGTTTCATATCATATACCTTAGTATAGATAGTATAGGATTAGTCTTTATACAATCATTGAGTATATAAACTCAACTCCGATTGATCCTTAACCAACTGAAGTCTAAACCATAACTGGGTCAATTTTTTCTTACTGCCGGCGCTACGGCGCGGCACGTTGGCGCTGGGGCGCGGCACTTGCACAACATGGGCGCTGGGGCGCGGCACGTTGGCACTGGGGCGCGAGTTTGCACAACATGGGCGCTGGGGCGCGGCACTTGCACAACTTGGGCGCTGGGGCGCGGAACGTTGGCGCTGGGGCGCGAGTTTGCACAACATGGGTGCTGGGGCGCGGCACCTTGGCGCTGGGGCACGAGTTTGCAGAGGCTCGGCCGAGTCTGGCACTGCGGCGCCACCATCTTGTACTGGTTTTGGCGTTGAGGCGCCAAGTCTGTGTATCAGTTGCCAAACCAGTTGTTGGTTTTCTAATGAAACTCTCGGCTTCCTAATTTGTTCGTTTTACATACGAATTGACCCATTTGAATTCCTACAAGTCAGGAATTACATCCTTTATGCGTTCATATAAGAATTCGACACTTTCGAATCCGTTAACTCATAATTCACTATTGAGTTCATTTTATATACGTTCGTAAATGTTAATGAGCGTTCAATGCTCGTTTTCTTCGTTTTAAGTCGGAATCCGATGATTCTCGAACCCACGACTCTTAATCACCCTATCTCACGTGTTGACATTGAAAACCAACATTTTCAAGTCTCACGACAACTTTTGACTACCTATCCGGAATTTCTACGTTTTCGACGATTTAAGGTCTAATTCCGTAAAATTCGCCATAACTTCGTTACTAACATTCTCTAAGCCAAATCACATGGAATATTCCATGGATTTCATATCTAGCCCCTAACCAAACAAGATGCATAACTATCGTATCGATGGAGCTCAATCGTTTATCAACAATCGAACATTCACAATTAATATTTTCATGGTTTAACAACTATATTAAACCTTATTATTTTTGAAAGCTTATGACTTATAGAGATTGAATCTATGGTAAGTCATCTTTACTCCCTCATACAAGGCATATACCACCCCTTTGTGACTCTCCATAATAAATGAAAATCAAAGAGATGGATAATGAAGAACAAGAAGTATTACCTCAAGTTCCTTAAGAAAATCTCTTGGAAGAATAATTGTCAAAGCTTCCCAAGTGAAGGACTTATAAGTCTAGCTCTCTTTTCTCTCTCAATATAATCTAGGTTGCAAACTTTGAAACTCTAAAATGCAACAACCTAGCTTCTTATTTATAGGAAATGAAAATGGAGGGCTTAATGGTCAATATACCCCCACCTCCTTACTATTCATGTGTGGTCACCAAGTAAAACACTTGGTGACCTAGTCTTATACTTGGAGTCCACCCCAATGTGGCCGGCCCACCTCCCCTTTATGACATCCCATGGGTTACCCCATGGGTTATACCTATTGGGTGACCCACCGGTTCGACCCACGGTTCGTTTTTGTGAATTGGGCTTAAGTAAATAAACATTGGGCCTTGACTTTGACTTAACCCACCTAACTCATTGGGCTTAGTCCTTCAATTGATTGGGCTACTCATAATCCAATACAAATGAATTACTCATTAAGTCATAACTTAATTCTATAATACGTATCGTATTCTACACGTATGATTCACGTATTCCTTTCGTATACCATAAGTACAATAATCGTATTGTACCTCGTATTTACTTAACGTATTATACATAGGTACTACTAGCACCACCAATTGTATAACACTTGAATAAAACCTAACGCCATTCCTTCTACGCATATTATTTCCTTCTCGGAAATCAATATACTCAACCCTTAGGTTTTAAGTCCGCAGGCGAAAACTTCATTTTTGCCATAAATGAAATATTATCAGATATTCCATCTCATCACGATATTCTATCATTACGCGTTTCTCGAAATTTCAAAATAATTCCTCGGACAGAAACGGATGAATAGTGTTTTTACGGAAACTTCTAAAAAAAATAATTATTATCGTCTTGGAAATTCCAAACAACTATTTCTATCACGTAGCCAGAATACTAACCACGTTAGCACATTCTAGGTCATAGAACGACCTTCACATAGTTTACTTGACAAAGAATTCAATTAAATTCATTTAATTCACATAATCAAATAAAAATTTAATTGAAATAAAAATCCGATTTTCTCGGGCGTTACAATAACTTTCCAAGAATTACCTTTACATCTCATTCCATGATCATATTGATCCTGAAGGAAGATAGTATAACTAGTCTTTAGCTAACTCTGCTAATGAGAAGAGAAAAATTTTAAGTTTGATCTACTCCTCTATCAATCCTTATGATTTCATTGTGGAACACACCATATGGAACTTCTTTAGATGCTTATATGAATCTTCACCTATAAGACCACAAAAAATAGGTAAAATGTGAATTAGTCTAGGGTTATGTTCAAAAGCAACATATAAAGTAGGATACTTAATACACAAAGATGGTCGAGTCAGATCAGGAGTAGCAAGTTCTTTAAAAATTCTGTTGTTGTTTAGCACCACCATCCCTTCCTTCTCAAGTGATGGAACAAGAGCTTCTTCTATATATGTAGTTTTCTCAATCTCTTGATCACAATTTAAGTCAATAAAGTGAGAGGATTAAGTTATAAACAAAAAAGAAAAAGAAAATAAAAAAAACAAAGAATAAACAAAAATAATAATACTCCTCGACAACAGCGCCAAAATTTGGGAACTATCGTTTACACTCTTAAATTAACCTCACTTTCACTTTACAAATTCAAACAATTACCATAATATTAAGCAAGGATCGATCGTATAGAGAGCGATTTGTTTTATATTTATTCAATTTTTTCCAATAAGAAGGGGGTTTTGAATTGATTAAACTAAATTAACAAGAATAAACTAATAAGAAATAACAATGATTTAAAAGCTTCATTTCTTCAATTCAGTATCACCTTTTCACAATTACGGAGTAATCAAGTTGTAAAGTATTTACCCTTCAATGAGTTTAATAACCCTAGATAACCGCAATCGCCAATTATCCGAAATTCTCATTATGTGTAAATCTAATATGACGATCGCCTCCAATAGATCCTAACTATCATACAACCTAGAACTATCAGTCTAGATTTAATACAATAGCAGCATGAAGAATAAGAATTAGGTTATTCCTGTGACACCCATAATTTGGGCACTTCAATCCCACAGGATTTGGTGTTCATTGTCCAAACATTCATTTCTAACTACTCAAATTCAATAAAATTTAAGTAGTAAATCTTCCCATTAAAGGGTTACAAAACTTAAACTAATAAATCTCAGGTTATCTAACCTTAAAACATTCATCAAATGCAGAACAATAATAAATTACATCCCATAATTTAAAAGAAATAAGTCTGAAACATAATTCTCAACAAATTACAAGTCTTCAACACTTGTTCATTTTTCATTTTCCTTTGCTAGTGTGGTTGGCTCGTCAACCTTCTCAACTTTAGCTACAATGGTTATATATATGCATAAATGGGTAAAACAAAAGCTCACTTGAAAGAACACAACAACTGGTAATGAATAAACTCAATTGAACTGAATAACACATCTTAATATCAATAATCAAAAACTGATACTGGAAATTATCTGAGGGTTACAAGACCATGAACTATGTCTAAGGTTATAAGTATTTCTTTCAATTTAAACCTAAATACTCATTATTTATACTAATATTAACTTCATGAGTTTAGTTCCCACTTTTAGTATAACTCGTTAACATAGTTTAAGTTTTTTCTTACTACCACAAGTCATATATTACAAGACCAAAGTCTCGAATCTTAAGTTTAAACAACATCACATCTTCTCATGAGCATCACATTTTAGCCCTTTTACAACTTATCAATTTATCATGCCATTTCACCATATACATATTAACAACCTGATATAACTTCCTATTACATGTTCAACATGTTATCATGCTCTTTAGATTAGGTTAGACTAACATACAATGGACTGCACACAACTAAAACCAAAACTGCCCCAGCTCTGCTACCCCTGCCGGGGTGGGGTTTTATACTAAGGAAAGACCTGCCGAGGCAGCAAAAATACACTGGGGTGGGGTACCCAGTATCAATTTCTGCAGTTAGCGAACGAACATATCAGAAAGCCAAATTACGCCTAAAATGTAACGACCGAGAAATTTGGATTTATTATAAAATAATTTTATTTAATTAAATAATGAATAAAATTATATTATATGTTATTATTATGTGTTGGCAAGATGAAGGTTGTTCTATAACCTAAATGTATCATAATATCGTAGTATTCTGGCTACATGAAGGAATTAAAGTGTTTGAATTTTCAAGACGAAAATAAAAACATTCTAAGAAATTTTTTGAAAAATACTATTCACTGATTTCTGCTCGAGAATTATTTTTGAATTTCTAAAAAATACGTAATGATAGAATAATAAGGGAGGATAGATTATGTAATAATATTTCAAGTATGGCAAACGTAGTTTTTCACCTGTATACTTAATGTAGACACTCGAAATTTTCTGCATACCTGTTACTAACATTACAGGAGGGCAGAATCGTCTTTCAGAGATAAACCTAGAAGACAACTCAGCTCAATCTAGGAGATAACCCTGAGATACTCAGTATCACCATCTCGGAGATAACCCCGATACATTTAGCTCAGATCTGGATACCACCAAAAGTTTTAACCTCAACCCCGGCGACAACACCGGGAGTTTCGGTTTCAACCTTGGAGATAACCCCGAGGAGTGCAGTGCCAATACCGGAAAACACACCGAAAAAGACAGTATCATCTTAGAGATAACCCCGAGATACTCAGTCTCAGCCCCGGACAACACCGAGAAAGATAGTATCAACCTCGAAGATAACCCCGAGGCATATAGTTGCAGTTCCGGAGATAACCTTGGAAATGCTTGTTTCAAAGCCATGCAAACAGCTTCAGAACAATTGGCAAAAGCCCCGAGGCACTCATGCCACAAGCCCGGAGATAACCCCGGGAAGTGAGGCACATCTCAGAAATAACCCTGAGGACGGTCAACACCTGCAGCAGCCCAATCTCAATGATAACCCTGAGCAACGTCCGCTAACACAGCTCAAACCGGAAAAAACCCCGGTGAAGGGCAAAACTGTTATTTTGCCATCCCAATGCCATATCGCATCGTCTCAACAATAATATACATACATTCTACACAGCAATGTCCCACAAGAACCAAGGATCTCCAATCCCGAGTGACTACTGCACAAAACAGCACACCGGATAGAATTTGAAGCATGAAGACCAAGGGTATGGTCCCATCTTCTTAAATTTGTACAACCTCTAATCCCATGTTATTGTGTAGCTCTCGACAACAACATGGCGAAAAAGGTCTTATACACCTCGATCGGATGCCCGGATTGAAGTTCTAAAAGTTTGAGCGGACATCACGTTGCACGCATGCACGTACTTCAAGACGGCGGGACCCACGGGACCCGTGGCACCCTGGATCTGCGGCTACCGCAGGTACACCTACGGCTGCCCCCTTTATAAATAGAGGGCTCTGGGTAGCCATTTTGAATAGAGAAAAGGCGAGGAAGCCCTGTCAATTTGCTCTGTACACACCCTAAACAGAGTGCTTTCTCATTTTAAACACTTGTAAGCTCATATATAGCTACTTTTTATCGGCGGGAGCAGAGTGTTCATCCCTTTCAAGTTATTGAAGTCTTCTTTGGCATCCCACTGTAAGCCTTCTTACACACTTTAGAGCCTTTCTTTTCATCTTTGCACACATTGTTCTTCACGTTGAGAGTCGTGTTGCGTGTGTTTGCCCGGACTTCGGTTCGTGGCTTTTATTTCTATTGTGTGTGTGTGTGTGTGTGTGTGTGTGTGTATATATATATATATATATATATATATATATATATATATATATGTATGTATTTCGTCGTGCCTGGAGTTTACTTCTTGGTGGTTGACCATTTTTACTACTTTCTTTATGTTTTGTCCCGCATGGAGTTTACGCCGTGGGGGTTGATCGCTTTTACAGCTTTGTTTATATTTTTGATCCCCATGGAGGTGCTTCGTGGTGGTTGATCATGTCAATATATGTATGTATGTATATATATATATATATATATATATATATTTACTGCTTTTATATATTTACATTTCTGATCCCCATGGAGCTGCTTCGTGGTGGTTGATCATGTCTGTATATATATATTTACAGCTTTTATATATATAACTGCTTACAGCTTTCATACAAACTGCATTATCATGTGAGCCTAAGAATCATGTGATCACAGATTCAGTCTATTGAATTTAGATTCGGTTCCCGTGATGGACATTTTCAGCTGTAAGCAGCTTGTAATTTATTAACGGTGTTTGGATTTCCTCAGATGGTTTTTATGCCCATGAGGAATTCGGCACTACTTTGTACATTATTTTCTCAAAGATGCTTCACATCTCAAAAATAAAAGCAATCAAGCCGAACACCTAATAATAAAATGGACGTGTAAAAGGTCTCAATTACTATTGAGCATCAGGGTTTGAAAAATTTCTTTTACAAAACTTCACTGCAATATCTTGTTTAAAACTGAATTTTTACATAAATTCAAACCCTATGTATATAGGTGCGAACAAGGCCTCGCACTACTTCCAATTAACTACACATTGACCCCCCCCCACACACACACATTCATATAAAAATTTCTTGAAAGGTGGCGGTCACCGTGGCAACACGGATGTCGGGGGGTGCCTAACACCTTCCCTCCGCATAAGCAATTCCTCGGACCCTAACGAATCTCAGTTTCACAGACCCGTTTAGCAGTGTCACATCACTGGGTCAATGTGCAAACCTTTTCTCCGTTGTGTTGGTACAACCAGTTAAAAAACTAAATGGCGACTCTTATAGTCAAATCGTCGACATATAAATGTCGGACCTTTTCACAACTTTTTTTTCAAACAAATCTCACCTAATATGAGAACACAAAAGAACAAGAACAGAAAAGGGATAAATAAAAATCCTGACGTCGACACTTAATTTAAAAATTTTAAGGAACGTAAGGATTGGAATAAATGATAATCGTATAATAGCAAGTATTATACGAGGCAATGAATACGAGTATAACACGAAGTATTATACAAGTATATACAAATAATAGTATAATGTGTATGATGAAAGATTGTACGAACTAGTATACGTAAAGGATACGAGGATTTTACGTTAAACACTTAAATCCTATTTAATTGGATTTGTAGGATTTGTGTAGAAATCTTTGCAAGCCTAATTGGTATTATGTTAAGGCCCAATGAAATGAAGTGCAATCCCAATGATAGGCCCAAAGTATTTAAACCTAAAGCCCAAACAAAGAACCGGATCCGTGGATCGAACCAACGGGTCAACGGGTAAGAAAACCCATGCGGCAACCCATGTGGGCCCCATAGGTGAGTCATAGTTGACCAAGGGTGAAGAGCAAGTAAAGGATAAGATATGTGGTGGCCAAGACTTGAATAGTAAGAAGGTGGATGGCCTAAATGACCAAACTACCCTCACTTTGGAATTTCTATAAATAAGAGTTACTAGATTATTTGCTTTGTTCATTATTTCACCAACAACTTATAACTTATTCATTTGAGAGAAAAAGTAAGAAAAGCTAGACTTGTTATTTCAAGTAGAAAAGAAGAAGAAAGCTTTGATCATCTAAGGTAATAGCCCTTTAGATCATTAATCTTCCTCTCTTCAATTGTAGGTTGATAGAGAAGTGTTGATTGGTAGTTCATGTATGATAAGAAGTATACGAATGGCTAACAAATGGACTTAAACTTTAATAAGTTATATGTAAGGAAATCATACTTTTATAAGTATTGAACTAAGGAAGAACTTCTAAGAATTTGTCATGTATAAATGATTTGATGAAACATGTTTTGTTAGGATGTTAGAATGATGGAATGAATCCATTTTGAACGGTATAAAAATCTCAAGTAGCGGAGTTATAACGAAATTTACGGGATTAGACGATAATCGTCGAAATCGTTAAATTCTCGAAATGAAAGTCAAAAGTTAGCATTGAACTCGGAAACATTGGTTTTCGATGAAGATTAGTCTCAATTGGCATTCTAGAGTTGCGGACTCAAAAATGACCAAATTCTGACTTAGAACGAAGAAACGAGCTTTGAACGTTCACGAACATTTAACGTTTTTATAATAATGAACTAATAGTTGAATTTTGAGTTAAAAGATTTGAAAATGAAATGTTTTCTAATGAAATCATAGAGTATGTGATTTGTGAGTTAACGACTTTTGAATGAGCCAATTCGGACTTATAACGAAGAAGTTATAAGCCCGGAAATCTCACTTACGAAATTTTCTGTCAAAAATTTTATGTATCTCAGAGCCGGTGCCACAGCACCGCCCAAGGCATTGTCCTTGGTACCGCAGCTTCAGGCTTGACAAGCAACCACTGTTATGTGGCACCGCTGCGCGGCCATTTGTATTGAGAGTGGAGCCGCAACGCCAAGGTCGGATCTCAGCCACTGCTAACCCGCGCCGCAGCGCGAGCTATACAAAGGAATCTGGCGCCGCAGCGCTAGCACTAGGAAAAACCCAGAGAGGAATGCTTATGAACATAAAGGAGCAAGAAGTTAATGAAAAATGAATTGTAAACTTAAAGTAAACTTAATAAGGGATGCTTATGACCTTAAGTTAACAACCAAATATTGACGAATGATTATATATACATAAGAACAATGTAATACAATAAACTGTAACCAATGTTAAGAAATCTAAAATATGATTAGATTGAGAAGAAGGGTAAGATGTAGTAGTAAACATACTTTATTATATATGACCTAACGTGGTATGTTATGTGATCCTGTATTGTAGAATCCTTAAAGACACAAAGAGAATCTGTATTGACTATAGAAGACGCTAAAGGCAAGTGTTCTAACCCTTGTCTATGTTCATTCTGGACAAGTTTTGTAATTCATGTATCTTACGCTTGAACTGATGAAGTCAAAGCCAATTCATTCGTCTAGAATTAATGTGATTGTGGATTTTGTATAATCTATCGAACTACTGTCAATGTTGTTAAGCTTTGCCAAACTATTTTGGTATAGTTTTCAAAAGAATACTGAGTATGCATGACTAAATGTTTTGTCGTCAAACGATAGGCACGTGAGGTTGCCAAACCTTAAACGTACATACGTTTAAAGAAAGTAGTGTTATACAACATAGAATACTATAGGTTGATCACCTAGACGTGCTCGTAAGATATATCGGACTTACGGACTTGGTGTTGAGTTGTCCTTTTCAAAGAAAGAATAAAATGCTCAAGGTCTTGGACCGAAATTGATGTTTTATTGAATAATATTCATTGTGAAATGTTTTAAAGAAAAGATAAGTGTTATTTTGAATTATCGATAGTACTATATAACTATTGTTTCAGTTATTGAAGATATACGATTTATATGATTTAAGCCTATAGTTTAAATAAAATTGTCATACTTGCTGAGCTAGTTATGCTCACTCTTGCTTGAACCATATGAATGCAGCTAAGACCGAACGGACTGAAGGTTTCAGAAAAGATAAAGGGAAGGCCAAGGCGAACCAATAGGTTACCATTGTAATAGTATAGGTTGAATGTAGTTATTATTTGATATTATGATAAAGAACTATGTAATGGTTATAAAGAACCTGGGAATGGGAATATTATTTTGAAATATATATAAGACATATTCATTCTTTTGAAGCATTTCAATTGAATGTATGTGTGAACTGTAGCATCGAGTAGCACCAGATGTCGGGTTGAAAGATACCCAGATTTGGGGGCGTCACAGGTTGGTATCAAAGCATTAGTCTATAAAACTTAAAGGGGAGGAAAGAACCTTAAGCCATAACCTTAAGAAAGTTAAAGAAGTAAAAGATGAAGTCAATGTAACGACCCTAAAATTCATAAAATTAAATTCTCGATTTCAGTCGTTAATAATACATTCAACCTCAAATTTTACATCATTAAATGATTATACAACCATTGAAAATTTGCGGAATAATTAAAATTTTCTATTACAAACTATCCTTGTTCCCAAAACCTTCAACCTTTACATCTAAATATCTCAGAATCAATTTAAGACTACAATAGTTTACATCGCAAAACGATATTACAATTCAACATTAATACATCATTCGGAACCTTAAACATGGTTCAAATAATAATAACACAACCAAAGTGTATAAATCCTCAAGCACCACATCGGATTCATATCTTTTAGGTAACACATAACTTTACCTTAAAATCTTGACCTGCAAAAATAGTTATTTGCAAGGTTGAGCTCGACAGCCCAGCAAAATTTAACATTTTTCATGCATCACATATCACATACTAAACATGCTCAACATATATTTTATAAACATTGGAATAACATAACATACATGCTACAGTTCATAGAACAAGTATAAAGATTGAGTTCCTTACTCAATCAGCATGTTTTAGTAAATCAACGTAGTCATAAGTTGACTTTGACGCTTCATGCTTTTAACATAAATATAACACATCATGTTATTTGCAATAAAGATTTAAAAACAGTTAATCATCAAGTTCACATAGAAAATAGGAAATGAAAAACTTGCCTTGATCGGTGTTTACCAATAACAGTTTAACAGCTTACAATTATCTGCACTTCACGTGCCCTACACAATTATATAATCATACACATCAACTATCAGTCACATAGCCATGCATAGTAGTTGTAATGTAAATTTTACTCTACATATCATAATTCTTCCTAATATCAATACACAATGTTCATTTGATTGTGTTAACTTTTAACTTATATCTCACTATATTTCATACTCGAAGTTCATTCAAGTGCTTAAGTCTTGCTATGAATTATTATTGATTTTATATTAACTCTATTCCATATCTTATAATATTCATTTCAGAATCACAAGTGTACAATTCACAACACTTATTCATTGTTCATTAAGTTTCTTAAATCATACATATCATTTTCACAACTTACTAACTTAGCATTTTAGAGTTACTAACCACATGATACTATTCTGTTTTTAACCTTGTCATTACACGTTTGACACATTAACATAACATTAAGCTAAGTTACAATGAATGTCCAAAGTCTGCATAATTAGCAGACTTCACTGTCTATGACAAGGTACTGGTGCGGCCGTGCCAGTTTTATACTGGATTGCAGCGCGCCCGCGATGCATCGCACCCACGCCAAGAGGCAACGCGCCCACGCGATGCATCAGTTTCAGTTTTGCAGAACGTGATTCGACACAGTTTTTTGGCCAACTAACACGAATTTCACCCACAAAACAGTGAAACCAACATCTACAATTGATGTAACACTATCACAAACATGATTGCTATCATATTCAACCAATTAAAATAATTTAACAACAACAAAAACTATTTTAATTTCTCAAATTTCATATTTTCAAATATAAACACTATTTTTGAGTTCCTTAGACAAAATTCATCACTGTGATTTTAATTCTACGCCAAATCACTTCTTTCAAACTACATTCTCTTTGTTTCTCAATGGACTAGCATAAACAAGACTCAATTTACCGATTAACATACAAATTGGCCACCATAATTGGTACTTTCATAAGCCAAAAGCAAAATATATACACTGTCATTATTTTTCTACTTTTAACTGTAATTAGCATAGCAAATTCTTGTTTAAACATAAATTCTAACCATCATAAACACATATAATCATTATAATTTAATTGTATAGCAACAATTCAAAACATAGAATTTCACAGAGTATAAAATTATTGTCGTAGAACATATATAGGTACATATATATATAATAATAAGGTTTAGATAAAATACCTTCAAATTGCTTGAAATCCTTACTATCACCACTGATAATCAATATGAAATCCTCAGGTTTCCTCTCAACTCTCTCTCAATTCTCTCGGAATGTTCTTCTATCTTTTCTCAACAACTAGAATGCATAAAAAGAAAACAAACTAATAGCTATACTGCGTAAAAATAAAACTGCTAATCCTTAATACGCCAAACTTAATAAGATATCAGTTAGAAAACTAAAGTATATATATTATAAATATATTATATTTGTTATTTTAATTTATTTTATTTAAATAAAAAATAATTAGAAATCCAAAAGCCATCAGGCTTTGTTTGGCAAAACCCTTTAAAATTAAATACTTAATATACTTAAGCCATATTTAGGTTAAATCAATTTAAAACTACTTTAATTATTTTAATAAATAATTTAGTTTATAATTTATAATCACATATTATTTATTTAGATCTCCATATCCAACATTAATCAATTAAATTAGTTACACACTATATTTTAATTAAATATACCATTTAAATAAATAACACAAAATTATAATTTCATTATAATTTTATTTAATAATTTAATACACCAATTTAAATTATTAAATTTAACAACAATTTAACCTCTAATGTTATAATACAACTTTCTAAATTACAAATTAATTTAATTTAGAATATTATCTAATAAATTTAATTAATAAATATTTACTAATAATAACCACATCAATAAAATATTTATTTCATTAATTTAAATAATAAATATATCAAATAAATATTTATATAATTCAATAAATATTTATTATTACAATTTCAAATTTCGGATTGTTACATCCTTCCCTCCTTACAAGGATTTTGTCCCCAGAATCACAACTCTCTAAATTATAAATTAATTTAATTTATAATTAATATTATCTAGTCATGAATATTTACTAATAATAACCACATCAATAAAATATTTATTTTATTTAATACATATTTTAAATTACAATTACTAAAATCTTGGATTGTCACATTCTTCCATCCTTACAAAGATTCTGTCCCCAGAATCGAAAATACAGATTAAATAAATAACTCGGGGTACTATTAAACCTCACTTTCCCAATATATGAATATATATTTCTCTTCACACCAAATCACATATTTCAAAATATACAGCACATACATATACAAACTCAAATTCAAAACATCTCATAATAAGAATTTTAATTATTAAATTCCTATTTTAATAACTTATAAAAATTCGGGTTGTCACATCCTTCCCCCCTTACAAGGATTACATACTCGGAATCACCGAAACCCTACCTTACTCGGTTTTCACCAAATCTCTTTTCAAAAATTTATCGTTGAATATCTTCAACACATTACCTTAATATAGGTTTTATATTTCTTACCCCCACCATTCTTGATAATAATTTTTTTATAAGTTTTATTTCATAACTTTCACTTGGACTCAATTATATTTTGAGTATTATATATTCTTTAACCCATTAATTTCCTTTTCTAAGGATCGATATCACAAACACTCGGGATATTATATTCATCCCTACTTCTAAGAATTTTGTCCTTGAAATTTTATTTATTACTCTTCATTCATTCAATCTATCAAAATAGATTTCACGTTAATACTTTATTCATTCCTTGGGTTCTATAACCACTTCTTCCCACAAAGATCTTTCTACAATTATTAAACGTTTCTATTAAAAGTTTTATATTATTCTTTGATAACTCATCTCCTTCTCATTTCAAAAAAAATTTTCTCACTTATTCAATATATTTATCATTCCGTGTCGCATTCTACGACTTACTTCTTTCTAAGGAATATCATCCTTACCACATTCACCTTTTAGAATAGAAAGAATCTTCCACAATTGCTCAATAATTGGGAAGCAGTATGAATAACTCAAGAATTTAAAAGATTCCAAATCATGCTGAGGGGTCACAAGACCGTGAACTCTATTCTCGGTTTACTAGTGCTTCAACTCAATCCTTCACACTGTAAACCAGAGTGTTTATCAATCACAAAGACTGAAAATACCCTCCACACGTACACTAGGTGGCCAGCCTATTGTACCACTACGTTGGGCCGTAACGTAGTGTTTTGTAACGACTATATGCGTTACGCTCGGATCCATTGTCCCCGAAAACATGTCCCCTCAAAGGGTTGTTCACCTCAGCTTTTAAACATTTGAATCTGCACCAAAATAATTTGGCTTGGTATAACTTTTCAATAAACGCTTGAATTTCATGAACATCTTTCACTAATCGTCTAGCTGAATTAAATAGCATAGACTTCTACAACAATTCGAACATCAATCGAAATATACTTATACACACACACACACACACACACACACACACACACACACACATATATATATATATATATATATATATATATTCTCACATCTTAAAGAAATTTTAAAAGTCTTTTTATGATGTCATGATACCGCACTGCATTTACAGTCCGTTTGAGGATTCCGTCATTTGATGATTTAATCATACTACATCATACCATAGTGGGTTGACGATCATTAGATCACATCCAACACTAAGTAATACTGCATTGATGACTCCATCATTTTTATCATCTTTGCACCAGGTTCCATGATGCATTGATGATATAAGAATACATTTTGATATATTTCAAATCATTTTTGTCTAGCCGATGCAATTAGCATAGACATACGAATAATAGCACTGTTTTAAAAATTCTTTGGTTCACTAGTGTGATCCAACATTTTTCAAAAATTAAAAGTACAACCATCGACACGAAGTCAATAAATTTTGAAAATCTAGCAAAGTTAGAAGATTTGGAAAAACCTATGTCTCCACTATCAACTCCACTTTCTATAATGATCCATTGCTTAATCAGTCTATCAATTCCTATCATCCTCAATACTCCATTCACACTTAAGTATACCCCAGTTCATCAAACTTACTACACATCAAAAATTCAGGAACTTGCGACAATAATATGAGTTTAAGAACTTATCCTAGTCAGACCATAGGCGTCCATTCGCTAAGGGGTTCAAAACATACCATATTATTATGAGTTACGAACATACCATATGCATTAGTTTTAAGAACCACACCTAATCCTAATAGTATCTGACTAATCTTAATAGTTTCTAACTATCAAACATATACATGAGAAAAGAATCACCTTTTCACCACATATACATTGATAGCGCGACACCAACATTCCAATGATTATTAATGTGATAAATTGAGTGCAAGCACAAAACCCTCGCCCATACAAAGATTTGTACAACTCAGCCATCACATGGGTCTTCAATTGAAATCTCACCTAACTCTATCTTACTCTTAACTTTGCTCTTTATTGGATACGAGTTACTCGTATCACATCATTTATAACTCCTCGCGAGTTTATCTCGTACTATTTCATAGTACAACATCTTCATAGCATCAAGCTATAATTATTCAAACATTACATACCATCTTTCTTTTATAACTTAAACTGATCACGTCATGTTCTTATTCTATAATCATCTCCCTTAAAATTCTTTTCTTAATTCGTGATCGTTTTGTTTTACGATCCCCTTTCTTTCCTTTTTCATCATTTACAATATTATTTGTTATCTTTGCTATTGGAGTTAGAAAACTACCATTTTTTTATCTTTATATCTCTTTAAGATTCTTTTTTGAATCTTCTTGTTTATATAACAATTCTTCCTTTAAGAATTTCTAACTTCATTTATATCGTTCAACATTTCATTCGAGTTACACAATTTCATCGCACATATCCATTTTCTACACTTGGTACACATCGAGTCTCTAACAGTTTCAATATGGTACGCCGAGTGGTTTCCTACAAACAACCAATAAACTAGGTTTCGAGTTGCTAGTTCGTATATACCTCCGCTCTATGAAGGAATCGTTTAGCCCAGATACCATACCTCAACTACTAAAGAGTACAACTGTACCATACTTAACTATAACTTTTTATTCTTAACTTTCTTACCAATCTCTTCTTATAGACATTGACTATTTGTTATCACCTTACACCCTTATTATTGGAGTTGGGTAACCCCACATTCATACTCCTTATAACTCTGCGAGATTCTTCTTTGAATCCTCTCACGCAAGATTTAATTCGTTCTCTATACGTTTCTTAAATTACATCTTATTGTTCAAACTCTATTTGAGCTAATTCTTTCATTATCTTCACATTCCTTCTCTAAGGTTATAGCCTACGGTACTCCTACCTAAGGTTTATAACCTACAACTTTGATACCAACTATAACGACCCAAAAATTCATACAATTAAATTCTCGATTTTAGTCATTAATAATACATTCAACCTCAAATTTTACATCATTAAATGATAATACAACCATTGAAAATTTGCGGAATAATTAAAATTTTCTATTACAAACTATCCTTGTTCCCAAAACCTTCAACCTATACATCTAAATATCTCAGAATCAATTTAATACTACAACAGTTTACATCGCGAAATGATATTACAATTCAACATTAATACATCATTCGGAACCTTAAACATGGTTCAAATAATAATAACACAACCAAAGTGTATAAATCCTCAAGTACAACATCGAATTCATATCTTTCAGGTAACACATAACTTTACCTTGAAATCTTGACCTGCAAAAATGGTTATTTGCAAGGTTGAGCTCGACAGCCCAGCAAAATCTAACAGTTTTCATGCATCACATAGCACATAATAACATGCTCAACATATATTTTATAAACATTGGACTAACATAACATACATGATACAGTTCATATAACAAGTATAAAGATTGAGTTACTTACTCAATCAGCATGCTTTACTAAATCAACGCAGTCATAAGTTGACTTTGACGTTTCATGCTTTCAACATAAATATAACACATCATGTTATTTGCAATAATGATTTAAAATAGTTAATCATCAAGTACACATAGCAAATAGGAAATGAAAGACTTGCATTTATCGTTGTTTACCAATAACAATTTAACAGCTTACAATTATCTGCACTTCACCTGCCCTACACAATTATATAATCATACATATCAACTATTAGTCACATAACCATTCATAGTAGTTGTAATGTAAACTTTACTCTACATCTCATAATTCTTTCCAATATCAATACACAATGTTCAATTTGATTGTATTAACTTTTAACTTATATCTCACTATATTTCGTACTCGAAGTTCATTTAAGTGCTTAAGTTTTGCTATGAATCATTATCGGTTTTATAATAACCCTATTCCATATATTATAATATTCATTTCAGAATCACAAGTGTACAATTCACAACACTTATTCATTGTTCATTAAGTTTCTTAAATCATACATATCATTTTCACAACTTACTAACTTAGCATTTTAGAGTTACTAACCATATGATACTATTCTGTTTTAACCTTGTCAATACACGTTTGACACATTAACATAACATTAAGCTAAGTTATAATGAATGTCCAAAGTCTGCATAATTAGCAGACTTCAGTGTCTGTGACAGGGTACTGGCGCCGCCACGCCAGTTTTATACTGGATTGCAGCGCGCCCGCGCAATGCATCAGTTTCAGTTTTGCAGAACGTGATTCGACACAGTTTTTAGGCCAACTAACACGAATTTCACCCACAAAACAGTGAAACCAACATCTACAATTGATATAACACTATCACAAACATGATTGCTATCATATTCAACCAATTAGAATAATTTAACAACAACTAAAACTATTTTAATTTCTCAAATTTCATATTTTCATACATAAACACCATTTTTGAGTTCCTTAGACAAAATTCATCACTGTGATTTCAATTCTATGCCAAATCACTTCGTTCAAACTACATTCTCTTCGTTTCTCAATGGACTATCATAAACAAGACTCAATTTATCGATTAACATACAAATTGGCCACCATAATTGGTACTTTCATAAGCCAAAAGTAAAATATATACACTGTTATTATTTTTCTACTTTTAACTGTAATTAGCATAGCAAATTCTTGTTTAAACATAAATTCTAACCATCATACACATATAATCATCATAATTTAATTGTATAGCAACAATCCAAAACATAGAATTTTACAGAGTATAAAATTGTTGCCGTAGAACACACACACAGACACACAGACACACAGACACACACACACACACACACACACACACACACACACACACACACACACACACACATATATATATATATATATATATATATATATATATATATAATACTAAGGTTTAGATAAAATACCTTCAAATTGCTTGAAATCCTTACTATCCCCACTGATAATCAACATGAAATCCTCAGGTTTCCTCTCAACTCTCTCTCAATTCTCTCTGAATGTTCTTCTCTCTTTTTTCAACAACTAGAATGCGTAAAAAGATAACAAACTGATAGCTATACTGCGTAAAAATAAAACTGCTAATCCTTAATACGCCAAACTTAATAAGATATCAGTTACAAAACTAACGTGTATATATATATATATATATATATATATATATATATATATATATATATATATATATATATATATATATATATATATATATATACTATATTTATTATTTTAATTTATTTTATTTAAATAAAAAAACTTAGAAATCCAAAAGCCATAAGGCTTTGTTTGGCAAAACCCTTTAAAATTAAAGACTTAATATATTTAAGCCTTGTTTGGGTTAAATCAATTTAAGACTACTTTAATTATTTTAATAAACAATTTAGTTTTTAATTTATAATCACATATTATTTATTTGGATCTCCATATCCAACATTAATCAATTAAATTAGTTACACACTATATTTTAATTAAATATACCATTTAAACAAATAACACAAAATTATAATTTTATTTAATAATTTAATACACCAATTTAAATTATTAAATTTAACAACAATATAACCTCTCATGTTATATTACAACTTTTTAAATTACAAATTAATTTAATTTAGAATATTATCTAATAAATTTAATTCATAAATATTTACTAACAATAACCGCATCAATAAAATATTTATTTCATCAATTTAAACAATAAATATATCAAATAAATATTTATATAATTCAATAAATATTTTTTTACTACAGTTTGAAATTTCAGATTGTTACAGTTAACCCTAAAAATGCATTATATATGATATATGTTTTTATTATTATATTGACGTGAACTAATCAAACTAAATTTTTTTGTTGTAGATGTCAAGAGAAAATGAAATGTATAGGGATATACATATAGTAAGTGAGGAATCGGTGAACTAAAAAGAGATCTTACCGAACCCAATAGCAGAAAAACTGGAAGTGGTTGTAATCGAGTCTGGAGATTCGGAAGACTTAGACCTCTTGTCCATGTTCGATGGCATGCCAGAGGAGGAGGTCGAGGTGGCATCTTTTAACACCATAGCACCTGAAGAAGAGGTGACTCCTGGGGAGGCAATGAAAATCATGTTTATGGCCTTGTTGGATAGAAACATCTAGTTAGGGTAGGAAGTTAGGGAGTTGAAAGAAGAAGTCCAAGAAATCCTGGAAGATAAGAAGAACATGGAGTCTATGTGGGAGGAGGAGCATGATGAATGTGTTTTGGCGAAGGACAAGGTCGATGAGTTGAAACAAGAGACCTTTGAGCTCAGGCAGGAGCTAAAGGTCAAGAAGCAGAAGATTGGGAGGATGTCCTATATACATAGGAGTTCTCATGCGAATTTCCAGCAGTAAGTAGCTGGGTATCCGATAGAGGCGGGGCAGACTCGACATACTATCAGCCGAGATATTATTGCCAGTCTGGCCAACGCGGATTTTGAGAATGCCATAAGGCAGATGTAACCTCGTAGTAGCTAGAGTAGAGTTAGATATGTAAATATGATGTATCTAGTAGTGACGTAAAACCCTCTTTTGTATATTAAAGGGTAGTCTTTTGTAAATCCCAATTTTTGGAAAGTAATTGCGGGATAGTAATATAATCAGCTAAGGCTGTGTATGAACGAATGTTGTAGTATTATACTACAAGAAGTAAATCGATAGAAGCCTTTTATGGATCATATTGTGCAATAAGTTGAAGTTATTGTTTAAAAATGAACAATAACTAACTAACAAGAAGGAAGTAATAATGACGTGTTGTTTATCTTAACAGAAAAATGTCGCCAAGAAGAAGACAAAGAAATCAATATGCTAATATAAATCAACCGGAGGGAGGTCCGGTTAACCCGATGCAAGAGTTCGTTAACCTTTTAACGACTGCTTTTACTGTAAATCTTACAGTAGTACGAGCTACTACTTTTAAGGATTTCAAGAGTGTTAGTCCGCCAAAGTTCAAAGGAACTACGGACCCCATAGAAGCCCAAACGTGGGTGAAAGAAACAGAAAAGGCATTTGTGATTGCAAATGTCGATGAGGGGCAAAAGGTTGCTTTTGCCACTTATATGATGAAGGGAGATGCTAACTTCTGGTGGGAGACGAACCAGGCTAGGGCCGGAATAGAAAATCTTACGTGGGCGCGATTCATGGAGATTTTCTTCGAGAACTACTTTCCAATAAGTATGCAGGGAAGGATGGAGATGAGGTTTTTAGAGTTGAAACAAGGGGAGATGACGGTTCCCCAATACACTGCCAAATTCAATGAACTGGCGCAGTTTGCTCCATATCAGGTGGACACCGAGGTGAGGAAGGCTGGGATGTTTGAGCAGGGCTTGAAACCCTGGCTCTATAACCGAATATCTATGTTCTAAAGTAACTCTTTTGGGACAATACGGGAAAAGGAAATTATTGCCGAAGGTGGTAATGAGGCTTTAAGCCAATACCATAAGGAGAAGAAGAACAAGAATAAGTTGGAGGGGGGAGTGAAGACGGAAGGAGCCAGTGGGAGTAGCAACAGTCAAAAGAGGAAGGGATTTAACTCTGGGAATACCGGAGTGAAGCCGGGAGATCCTAAGAAAAGGATGGAGGCATGCAAGAACTACGGGAAGACTCACTTAGGAGTCTGTCTCAAGGGGAAGGTTGTATGCTATAACTATGGACAATAGGGGCACATTTCGCCTAATTATCCAAGTCCGAAGAAAAACCATGGATTCTTTGTGTGTGGATCAACGGATCACATGGCGAAGAACTGCCCAAAGAAGGGGACGGATGGGAATAAGGGCACTAATAGCGGTAAGTTAGCTATTGGTGGTCCAACACCGATGGGTAGGCCGATGGCCCGTACCTTTAACATGACGGTCCAAGATGCAGTTGCATCAGGGGATGTAGTTCCAGGTATTATCCCGATCAACAATACAAATGCTTATGTGTTATTTGACTCGAGTGCTACTTGTTCTTTCATAGCATGTGATTTTGCTAGACGCTTAGGATTACTTCTCGAAAGATTGCCTGCACCTTTGAATATCAAGGTTGCAAACGAAGAGATAATTCCTGTTAAAAATATTCATAGGAGTTGTTGTGTAGATATACGGTCGGGGTTATAAATTATCGGTATATTTGATACTGATAAAGTTGGGAGAATTCGATATAATTCTCGGGATGGATTAGTTGTTTAACCATGGTGCAATTATAGATTGCCAAAAGAAATGTCTAAACATTAGAACGTCGAGTCAACCTCATATAGTGTTTTACGGTAATAAATCATTGGGACGTTCATGTTATCTTACTATAACATAAACTAGGAAGTTGTTAAGGAAGGGATGTGTAGGTTATCTGTGCCATTTTTTTGATACCCAGAGAGTGGGAGCAATGATGGAACAAATATCTATAGTGAAAGAATTCATGGATGTTTTTCCAAGTGAACTATCGGGTCTTCCATCGGATAGGGAGACCGAATTTTTGATAGACATTGTGCCAGGAGCGGCGCCAGTTTCCAGGGCACCGTATCGTATGGCGCCAATGGAGATAAAAGAGTTGATGGTACAGTTACAAGAACTGTTGGACAGAAAGTACATACAACCGAGTGTTTCGTCGTGGGGAGCACCGATACTGTTTGTGAAAAAGAAGGACGGATTGTTAAGACTTTGTATCAACTACCGAGAGTTGAACAAGTTAACGATAAAGAATAAATACCCATTACCCAAGATCGATGATCTTTTTTATCAGTTAAAAGGCGTACAGTATTTTTCTAAAATAGATTTGCGAACGGGGTATCATCAGTTGAAGGTTAGAAAGGAGGATGTACCTAAGACGGCATTCAGGACTCGTCACGACCATTACAAGTTTCTAGTAATGTCATTTGGGTTGACAAATGCCCCAGCTGCATTTATGGATATGATGAACAGAGTGTTCAAACAATATTTGGACAAGTTCGTCGTGGTGTTTATTGATGATATTCTAGTCTATTCTAATATGCCAGAAGATCACGCTGAACACTTAAGAATAGTGTTGGAAACACTAAGGAAGGAGAAGTTGTATGCGAAATTCACGAAGTATGAATTTTGGCTAGAAAGGGTACAGTTTTTAGGTCATGTTATTGATCGAGAAGGAATTTTAGTGGATCCAGCGTAGGTGGAAGTAGTGATGAGTTGGGAACAACCGAAAATGCCGACTGAGGTGCGGAGTTTCCAAGGGTTAGCGGGATACTATCGGAGATTTATTCAAGATTTTTTAAAGATAGCTACTCCATTGACTAACTTGACAAGGAAGACGGTGAAGTACGTATGGACGGAGAAGTGTGAAGACAGTTTTCAAGAACTAAAGAAAAGATTGAGTGAAACCCTTGTATTATCTTTACCTGATGATACATGAAATTTTATAGTTTATAGCGATGCTTCGTATAGAGGACTTGGTTGCGTGCTCATGCAGCATGGCAAGGTCATTGCATATGCATCATGGTAGTTGAAGGATCATGAGAAAGTTTATCCTACTCATGATCTGGAACTGGCCGCAGTAGTGTTTGCCTTGAAGATATGGAGGTATTACTTATACGGGGAGAAATATGAGATATACACGGACCATAGAGTCTAAAATATATCTTCACACAGAAGGAGTTGAATATGAAACAAAGGAGAAGGCTGGAGTTGATAAAGGATTACGACTATGAAATCCTGTATCACCCCGAAAAAGCCAATGTAGTGGCTGACGCCTTGAGTAGGAAGGGACGGGAGAAGTTGTATATGTTAATGGCTCAAACTGAGTTAATAACAAAGATGGCTATAATAGAGATATAGGTGAAGATACCGAGTGAATCAGGATAGAGACTGTTTACAACAGAGATTCAATCTACCATTGTAGAGAGAGTCAAGGTGGTACAACTCAAAAATAAGGAGTATGACCAGATGAAGAAGCGATTAACCAATGAAAAAGATTTAAAGTATAATCTTGATAATGATGGATTATTAAGATTTGAAGGAAGAATTTGGGTTCCAAATGAGACGGAATTAAATGAGCAAGTGTTACACGAAGCACATAATTCGAGGTACTCGATTCATCCTGGTAGTACTAAGATGTATCAAGACATTCGACAGAGTTTTTGGTGGTCGAACATGAAGAGGGAGATAGTAGAATACGTGAGTACGTACTTAACTTGTAAAAAGGTTAAGGCCGAACATCAAAGACCAAGTGGCTTGTTGTAGTCCTTAGAGATTTCGGAGTGGAAGTGGGAGCATATCACGATGGATTTTATGGTGGGACTTTCAGTTACTCAGAAGGGGTATGACGCGATTTGGGTAATAGTGGACCGATTGACGAAGTCGGTTCACTTTTTGCCAATAAGGGTTAAGTATAACTTAGACTAGTTAGCTAAACTTTATGTTAAGGAAGTCATTTCCAGACATGGAGTACCAGTTTCGATAGTGTCAGATCGTGATCCACGATTCACGTCAAACTTTTTGAGGAGTCTGCAAGAACAGATGGGAACGTAGCTGAAGTTGAGTATGGCTTATCATCCACAAACAGATGGGCAGAGCCAGAGGATAATTCAGATGCTGGAAGATATGCTGAGATCTTGCGTCATGGATTTCAAGGATTGTTGGGATGATCATCTACCACTAGTAGAATTTGCATATAACAATAGTTATCAAGCAAGTATAGGCAGCATGCCTTACGAAGCTCTATACAGACGGAAGTGCAGAACACCATTGTGTTGGGATGAAGTGGGAGAGCACCGAATGCTAGGACCAAAATTAGTGCAGCAGACAGCTGATATAGTCAAGCTGATATGAATGCGTCTGGTAGCAGCGCAAGACAGACAAAAGAGATATGCGGATTCACATCGAGTAAATCAAGAGTTTGAAGTAGGCGCATATGTGTTTCTAAAGGTATCTCCCTAAAAAGGAAAGATACGCTTTGGAAAGAAGGAAAAGTTAAGTCCAAGGTTTATAGGACCTTTCGAGATATTAAAAAGGGTAGGAGAGGTAGCATACGTGTTAGCATTACCTCTAGACCTAGAACGAATACATAATGTATTTCATGTCTCTATGTTACGTCCTTATAAGTCAGATTATAAGCACGTGATAGAATATGAACCTATTCATATTGAGAAGGACTTGAGGTACGAAGAAGTGTCTATTCAAATCATTGATAGAAAAGAGTATGTTCTTAGGAACAAAGTTATACCTTCAGTAAAAGTGTTATGGAAGAACCATGATGTCGAAGAAGCGACGTGAGAACTTGAAGAAAAGATAAAGAAGAATTACCCTCAGTTATTTGTTTAATGTAAGATGAGATTCTGGGGACAGAATCCTTATAAGGGAGAAGGATGTAACGACCGAGAAATTCGGATTTATTGTAAAATAATTTTATTTAATTAAATAATGAATAAAATTATATTATATGTTATTATTATGTGTTGGCAAGATGAAGGTTGTTCTATAACCTAAATGTATCAAAATATCGTAGTATTCTGGCTACGTGAAGGAATTAAAGTGTTTGAATTTTCAAGACAAAAATAAAAAAATTTCGAGAAATTTTTTGAAAAATGCTATTCACTGATTTCTGCTCGGGAATTATTTTTGAATATCTGAAAAATACGTAATGATAGAATAATAAAAGATGATGGATTATGTAATAATAATTCAAGTATGACAAACGCAGTTTTTCGCCTACGTACTTAATTTGAAAATGTTAAGGAACGTAAGGATTGGAAATAAATGATAATCGTATAATAGCAATTATTATATGAGGCAATGAATACGAGTATGATATGAAGTATTATACGAGTATATACGAATGATAGTATAACATGTATGACAAAAGATTATACGAACTAGTATACGTAAAGGATAGGAGGATTTTACATTAAACGCTTAAATCCTATTTCATTAGATTTGTGTAGAAATCTTTGTAAGCCCAATTGGTATTATGTTAAGGCCCAATGAAATGAAGTGCAAGCCGAATGATAGGCCAAAAGTATTTACACCTAAAGCCCAAACTAAGAACCGAATTCGTGGATCGAACCAACGGGTCAATGGGTAAGAAAACCCATGGGACAAACCATGTGGGCCCTATAGGTGAGTCATAGTTGACCAAGGGTGAAGAGCAAGCAAAGGATAAGATGTGTGGTGGCCATGACTTGAATAGTAAGGAGGTGGATGGCCTAAATGACCAAACTACCCTCACTTTGGAATTTCTGTAAATAAGAGTTGCTAGATCATTTGCTTTGTTCATTATTTCACCAATAACTTATAACTTATTCATTTGAGAGAAAAAGTAAGAATAGCTAGACTTGCTATTTCAAGTAGAAATGAAGAAGAAAGCTTTGATCATCAAAGGTAATAGCCCTTTAGATCATTAATCTTCATCTCTTCAATTGTAGGTTGATAGAGAAGTGTTGATTGGTAGTTTATGTATGATAAGAAGTATAGGAAGGGCTAATAAATGGACTTAAACTTTAATAAGTTATATGTAAGGAAATCATACTTTTATAAGTATTGAACTAAGGAAGAACTTGTAAGAAGTTGTCATGTATAAATGATTAAATGAAACATATTTGGTTAGGATGTTAGAATGATGGAATGAATCCATTTTGAACGGTATAAAAATCTCAAGTAGCGGAGTTATGGCGAAATTTACGGGATTAGACGATAATCGTCGAAATCGTTAAATTCTCGGAATGAAAGTCAAAAGTTAGCATTGAACTCAAAAACATTGGTTTTCAATGGAGTTTAGTCTCAATTGGCATTCTAGAGTTGCAGACTCAAAAATGACCAAATTCTGACTTAGAACGAAGAAACGAGCTTTAAACGTTCACGAACGTTTAACGTTTTTGTAATAATGAACTAATAGGTAAATTTTGAGTTAAAAGATTTGAAAATGAAATGTTTTCTAATGAAATCATAGAGTATGTGATTTGTGAGTTAACAACTTTTGAATGAGTCAATTCGGACTTATAACGAAGAAGTTATGAGCCCGGGAATCTCACTTAAGAAATTTTCTGTCAAAAATTTTATGTATCTCAGCGTCGGCGCTGCAGCGCCGCCCAAGGCATTGTCTGTGGCGCCGCAGCCCCAGGCTTGACTAGCAACCACTGTAATGTGGTGCCGCAACACGGCCATTTGTACTGAAAGTGGAGCCGCAGCGCCAAGGCCGGGACTCAGCCACTGCTAACCCGCGCCGCAGCACGAGCTATATGAAGGAATCTGGCGCCGCAGCGCCAGCACTAGGAAAAACCCATAGAGGAATGCATATGAACATAAAGGAGCAAGAAGTTAATGAAAGATGAATTGTAAACTTAAAGTAAACTTAATAAGGGATGTTTGTGACCTTAAGTTAACAACTAAATGTTGACGAACGATTATGTAAACATAAGAACAATGTAATACGATAAACTATAACCAATGTTAAGCAATCTAAAACATGATTTGATTGAGAACAAGGGTAAGATATAGTAGTAAACATACTTGATTATATACGACCTAATGTGGTATGTTATGTGATCCTGTATTGTATAATCCTTAAAGACACAAATAGAATTTGTATTGACTATAGAAGATGCTAAAGGCAAGTGTTCTAACCCTTATCTATGTTCATTTTGGACAAGATTTGTAATTCATGTATCTTACGCATGAACTGATGAAGTCAAAGCCAATTCCTTTGGCTAGACTTAATGTGTTTGTGGATTTTGTATAATCTATTGAACTACTATCAATGTTGTTAAGTTTTGCCAAACTATTTTAGTATGGTTTTCAAAAGAACACTAAGTATGCATGACTAAATATTTTGTCGTCAAACGACAGGCACGTGAGGTTGCCAAACCTTAAACGTGCATACGTTTAAAGAAAGTAGTGTTGTACAACATAGAGTACTATAGGCTAATCACCTAGATGTGTTCATAAGATATATCGGACTTACGGACTTGGTGCCGGGTTGTCCTTTTCAAAGAAAGAATGAAATGTTCAAGGTCTTTGACCGAAATTTATGTTTTACTGAATAATATTCATTGTGAAACGTTTTAAAGAGAAGTGCTATTTTGAATTATCAATAGTACTTCATAACTATTGTTTCAGTTATTGAAGATAAACGATTTACATGATTCAAGCCTGTTGTTTAAATGAAATTGTCATACTTGCTGAGCTAGTTATGCTCACTCTTGCTTGAACCATATGAATGCAGCTAAGACCGAACAGACTGAAGGTTCCGGAAAAGATAAAGCGAAGGCCAGGTGAACCAATAGGTTGCCTTTGTAATAGTATATGTTGAATGTTGTTATTATTTGATAGTATGACAAAGAACTATGTAATGGTTATAAATAACCTAGGAATGAGAATATTGTTTTGGAATATATATATAAGATATATTCATTCTTTTGAGGCATTTTAATTGAATGTATGTGTGAACTGTAGCACCGTGTAGCACCAGATGTCGAGTTGGAAGATACCCGGATTTGGGGGCGTCACATAAAAGCTCATTTCTAACAACCATTCCAACTTACCCAAGTTGTAATAAGTTTACAGAAATATAAACTAATGTTCCAAACATGTTTCTAACCATATAAACAACATAAACTTCCAAATTACAACCTTTAAATTCATTATTTTTACTATTTCTTCACTTTTAGACATTATTAGCGAAACAATTTACTATAAATTTGTTTTACAACCAAAACAATCCATTTAAATCATATTGTTTTCGTTTCTTCATGTATTTTCACAATCAACAAACAATTAATACATTACAACATGAATTGAACACTAATTTTAATATTCAATAAGCCATATTCATGTATTTTTCATTGTAAATATAATCTCTTCATATTTATCATGTTTTCATGGGTTAATCAACTCTAAATCATATACAAATCACATAAAATAGTTTTTTATACAAAAATTAACATACATATAACCATATCTTTAACAATTTTCTTCAAAATCAATTATAGAGAATGAAAACTCAAGAATATGAAAGAGAATAAGAATTTATACCTTTAATTGCTTATTTAGCTTTGCTAGAAAATAACAGAGGCTTGCTAATCGTCCTCCATCTTCCAAATTCTCAAGCTCACAAATAAATCTTCTATAGCACTCTCTCTTTTCTCTCTATTTTCTTCTTTTCTCTCTTCTATGTTCTTTCTCTCTTTTAGCTTTACGTAACTAAAAAAAACTGATATATAAAATATAAACGTATAACATATAATACGTATTAATTTACAATATAACTGATGTCAGTTACTTTTTCTTTTTAAATTCAGAAGCTACTAAGGCTTGTTTGGCAAAAACTAAATTAAAATTAAAGACTTAAAATCCTTAAGCCTTGTTTGGCAAACTGAATTAAAACTCTTTTAATTTATTTTAATAACTCATTTATTATATAGTTTATTGTCACACTTTATTTAATTAAATTTTCATATTCAATTTAATCAAATTAAAACTAACAACAACTTATTATATTAACATACTACATTATCAAATTATCACAAAATTATAATTTTCATTATAATTTTATTTATTAAATTATTACATCACTTTTACTTACTAAATTAAATTAAAATGACCTTTTAATAATTTACTTAATCATAATCAACTCTCTAATTTAATCATTACATGAAATTAGAATATTACCACATAATAACTAATTCATCATTCTTTTATTTTAATTAACTTCAAAATACCAAATTACCGTCTGTAGTAACCTGTTAGTGTAACAATCTAGAATTTCAAATTGTAATATTAAATATTTATAGAATTATATAAATATTTATTTGATGTGTTTATTGTTGAAATTGTTGAATAAATATTTTATTTGATATGGTGGTTGTTAGTAAATATTTATGAATCTAAATTTATTAGATAATATTCTAAATTAATTGAATTTATAATTTAGAGAGTTGTAATATAACATGAGATGTTATATTGTTGTGTTGATTTAATAATTTAGATGGTATATTAGATTATTAAACAAAGTTGTAATGAAAATTATAATTTTGTGATATTTGCTAAAATGCTATATTTAATTAAAATATAGTATGTGATTAATTTAATGGGTTAATGTTGGATATGGTAATTTAAATAAATAATATGTGATTATAAATTATAAACTAAAGTATTTATTAAAATAAATTAAAAAAGGGTTTAGTTTAGTTTTTGCCAAACAAGGCTTAATATATTAATTCTTTAAAAATTAAAGGATTTTGCCAAACAAAGCCTTATGGCTTTTGAATTTCTAATTTTTGAATTTAAATAAAATAAATAATATAATTAAAATAAATAAAATAATAGATATAATATAATTATAATATATACGTTAGTTTTGTAACTGTTATTTTATTAAGTGGGCGTATTAAGATTATCATTTCTATTTCCTACGCTTGTCTATCAATTGAGTTTACGCATTTTATCTATCAATGTTTTCATTCTAGTTGCTAAGACTAAGAGAATTACAAAGAGAATTGAGAGAGTTTGAGAGTGAAACTTGAGAAAATTGTCTGCAATTGCAAGGTTGTGTAAGCTAACTTGAATGTATGTTCACAACTTTGATATTATATGTGTTTATGAGTATCACGACAAAGTTTTTGTTATGCTCTGTGAATTCTATTTATTTTGAATTGTTTTTATGTAACTAAGTTATGGTGGTTATATGTGATATAATGCTAAAGTTTATGTTTAAACAAGAAATTTGTATGCTAAATTCGTTGACAGTAGGAAGAAAATAATGTTAGTATATGTATTTTCATATGGTTCATGAAAAGTATCAATTGTAGTGGCCAATTAGTATGTGAAATTGTAAATTAAAGCTTGATTATGTTAGTTCATTAAGAAACGAGCATAGTGTAATTTGAATGGAGTGATTTGGCCAAGTATTAAATTCACGGTGATGATTTTTGGGATGAATATCAAAAATTGAGTTTAATATAAAAAAATATGGAATTTGAGAAATTAACCTAGCATAAATTGTTGTTAAATTATTTTAAGGGTTAAATACACTTCCGTTACACGAAGTACCATCAAATTTAGTATTCGACCCCTAAAGTATTTGGGTTTACACTTTACTACATAAAGTATCTAATTTGATACAATTTAGTCCCCAAATTCAAAATCCGGCCAATATTGGCCGGAATACCCACTTTCAGGTGAGACACGTATTTTATACGGTTTGACAGTATAAAATACGTTTTGACAAAAAAATTGTTTCCTTTCCCGCCCTAAAAAACTCACCCATTTCCCTCCATTCGTTGTCAATAAATTCAGAAGCAATTTCAAAGAATACCAGAAGCATCAAAGAAGGAGAGCAACAACAAGAAGCCAAAAGCAGCGAAGAAGAGAAGACCAGAGTAAGGAGAGAAGAAGGGTAACCAGAAGAAAACCATAGCAAGGAGAGAAGAACAACAACAAAGAAGAAACTTACCAATGGCTACCGTGATCTGTCAACTAGATACGGTAGTATTTACTTTTTTTTTAAAAAAAAAATAAGTCAAACCGTATATTTATACGGTCAAGTGTTATTAAATACAGATGACCCGAATGAATTCTTAGTCGGGTCGGTTTTTTTGGCTAATTTTGGCCGGATTCTAAAATTAGGGGCCAAATTGTATCAAATTAGGTACTTGATGTAGTAAAGTGTAAGCCCAAATTCTTTGGGGGCTTAATTATGAATTTGATGGTACTTCGTGTAGTAGAGTGTATTTAGCCCTTATTTTAATTAGTGAAATATGTTCACAAATATGTTTGTGATAGTTCTATACCATTTTTACATGATATTATTACTGTTTGGTGGGTGAAATTCGTGTTAGTTGGCCTAAAAACTGTGTCGAATCACGTTCTGCAAAACTAAAACTGATGCATCGCACGGGCGCGGGCGCGCTGTAATCCAGTATAAAACTGGCGCGGCTGCGCCAGTACCCTATCACAAACAGTGAAGTCTACTAATTATGCAGACTTTGGACGTTTAATGTAACTTAGCTTAATGTTAGGTTAATATGAGAATCATGTAACAACAAAGCTAAACAGAGTCATGTTAGGTGGATTGTAAATTCAAAGTTGTAAAAGTGATTAGTAAGTTACGAACGTGTTATGCGTAACTTAGTTTATACAATGAGTGTTAGATAAGTGTTGTGATTTTAACACTTGGGAATTCTGAAATATATATGGTAGCATAAGACTTGTGCTAAAATGACAAGTTTAGCTAGTAATGCGTTTTATATTGAAAAGTAAATATTAGTATGTCTAATAGATGTTGTGGTTTTAATACTGTGTATAGGTGAACGTGAGTTTTAATATTTTAGCTTACGCTCGAGGCAAGTTTTCTAACTCTACACTTTCGTTGAGTTAGTTCTATTATTACATTGTGTAACTTCATTCTTTTGATTGAGCAAGTTTCTAAACCTATCTTTTTACATTCAACAAGTTCTCTAATTCTACTTTTACAATTGAGCAAGTTTTCTAACTCTACCCTTTCGTTGAGATAGTTCATTTATTACATAGTGCAAGTTTATTCTTACTATTGAGCAAGCTCTTGTATCTAGTTTGTTTATGATTTCTAAATCTAGATCTTATTCTGATATTGAACAAGTTATTCTTGTCTTTAACTTGTTATCTAGCATGCAAGTTTACATATTCTGATATACTAATGTTGAACAAGTTTTATCGTTTAAATGACTATTTGTTATGAATGCTTCTAAATAACCTTGGCTTAATATTGTTCAAGTAAGGCACGTTAGGATTATTCAATGTTTATGCTATTAGTTTATTCCTAAAGCATGATCCTAAATTATAATATCGATTCAGTTATGATTATTCCATAGCATGACGTTATTAATATTGTATTCAACTAATCCTTAGTTAATGATCGTTGAATTCTAAATTACCCTTGAAGTGTATCCAAAACAAACTTACTTTGGTGCGGACTTGTACTCTAAATACTGAGTTGAACAACCCTATTATTAGGAGATAATTTACGCTTAGCGTTGAATTATTTGTGCACAATACATTATACGAAGGGCTGATCCCCCTAAGTATGAGGAGTCCTTATAGTCTTATGACTGTTAAAGTTGTAGTTGAAAGATTACTTTCAACTGTGGACATAATTCATGGTCTCATGACCCTCAGTTTTTATATATTCCATATTTTGATTCTAGTCGTTGGTTATTATTGTTAGAGTACTATTCAGTTTTGATGAGTCTATTCATTGGCATATCATTATCTTGTTGATTCATTGTTATATGTAGTGAGCATTTGTTTTGCTCACTCTTGCATAAACATAATAATTGCAGCTAAAGTTGAGATGGTAGATGATCCTAAAACTAGCAAAGGAAAGGAAAAAAATATACAAGTGATGAAGACTTGTAATTTTATTTATTGATATAATGATAGACTTTTAATCAATGATGTGATGTAATAATTTTATTTTCGCACTTATATGATGTTTAAGGTTAGACAACCTGGGAAGATTTTTATTTATTAATGTAACCCTATTTAAAGGGAGGATTTATGGTTAAATGTTATCTTATTTGGGAAGATAAATTTGGAGGTATCATAGGTTGGTATCAGAGCCTTAGGTTATGAACATTAGGTGGGGAAAAGCCTTAGGAAGTAACCTTTGAAAAGATAGTGATGATAAACTCTTATCGAGTTATTAAGGAAGAAGTAATAAAATACTTATGTGCTTATGTGATTACAACTTATGTGCTCGTGACTGTCAAGTAGTAATGATTAGTAATTAAAACTTAAAATTTGGTTGATAGGATGGCTAATATAGGAGGATCCAGCTAGGCTAGAGAGGAGGAGCCTCGAGATATTCAGGTGATTTGGGAACAACTACTGCCACGGGAAACAGTTCTGTTGGTCACAGTAGTTGAGCGGGAAAGAATACCTGATGAGGAGGATGAGATAGAGACAGATGAGGAGGACACTTTTGAGCTGCCACAGTCGGGGGATGAGGAGGACGAGGAGGAAGAGATTCTACTTAACTCGATAGCTGCTCGTATGTACGATGAGGTGTATGACCGCAATGTGGAACTTCAAGATACCGTCGAGGAGTTGCAAGAGATAGTAGCTAAATAGCAGACCTTTATGGCACAGAAGGATGACGAGATCCAAGATCGAGAGGAACGTCTGAATAACGTTGAAAAGAAGCTGGTCTACACTGAAGAGGAGAACAAGCAAATCACAAAGGAGATTACAGAGTTAAAGAACAAGCTGAAGGAAGAAGCTACTAAGAGGGCAAGAGCCGAAGACGCGTACGAGGAAGCTTATCAATGAGTCGGAATGGAAGAGAGAGACGCACAAGCAAAGAGGATGAAGATGGAAGAAATGAATAACGTATTCAACACCATGATTAATCGAGCTCAGGATCGGGTCATGTGTTATCCTATTCAGTTCGAGACGCTACCATCATAAATATTAGATCGCCGAACAATGTTCCGAATTATGGAGGAGGAGCGTCGTAAGGCTACGCAGCATCTTAGTAGGACATTGTAGTGATATGTAATTATTATGTGATTAGTGAGTAAATAAGATATAAATCCTGGGTATGATATAACCAATGGGATAGATGTTGATGATGTTGTCCTGCAACTGTTATAGTTCAATGCAACTGTTATAGTTCAAGAAAGTAATGTAAATAGCAGTGATGCTATTGTTTTGATGTTTTTAAAAAGATTATGAAAGAATAAAAGTTATTATTTTATTCAAAGTGTTATGTGTTACGTGATAATTTTTTGATGTGCAACGTAAGTATATAATACTTAAAAGGTTGAATAGAATCTAATGGGTGTATTTTAACAGAAAATGCCTCCAAGACGTCAACCACAACAGGGACCTACCAATAACAACAATGATGAGGCTAATCCAGTTCAGCAATTCGTAATGCTACTAACGGGAGCATTATAGAATCAGCCACAAAATCAAGCTGCAACATTTAAGGACTTCAAGGCGGTTGGGCCACCAGAGTTCCATAGATCCATGAATCCGGTTGAGGAATAAACGTGGATCATGGAGATAGAGAAGGTTTTCGATGTTGCGAGGGTAGGGAATGATCAGAAAAATACTTTTGCAACATTCATGTTGAAAGCAGAGGCTAGTTATTGGTGGCAGGCCAATAAAACTCGAGGAGGTTAAGGGATTATGACCTGTGATAGGTTTAAGGAGATATTCTTCAAGACCTATTTCCCATAAAGTTCGAAGAGTCAGCTAGAAGTGCAGTTTTTGGAACAGAAGCAGGGAACGATGTCGGTGTCTGAGTATGCCGCAAGATTCAACGAGTTGGCGAGGTTTGCGCCATATCAAGTTAGTACAGACGAAAATAAGGTGAAGAGGTTTGAAAAGGGACTGAAGCCCTGGTTGTATAGTAGGGTCTCCCTGTTCCAGCTGAAGACATTTGCAGCAGTAATGGAGAAGGCAATTCTCGCTAAGAGTGGAGGCGAGGCTGTAACAAAGCACAATCAAGAGCAGAAAAAGAAGAAGAATGAAGTAGTGATTAAGAATAGAGGTGGTAGTACTGGAAACGGCAGCAACAATCTAAAGAGGAAATGGAGTGGAAATGTTAGTGCTGGAAGTCAGCAGGGTAACCAGAAAAATAAGAAGTTCAAAGTATATGTTACATATGGGAAGTTTCACAAGGGTGTGTGTTTGATGGGGAAGCGAGTATGCTTCAACTGTGGCCAGGAGGGTCATATCGCCCCAAATTGCACTCAACCTAAGACGAACGTTTGCTTCATGTACGGGTCCAAGGATCACTTTGCTCATGAATGCCCTAAGAAGAGATCTGGTGAGGCAGCTAGAAGCAAGGGAAATGGAGGTGGAGGTGCACTGGCTATTGCTTGGCCAACATCAATAAATAAGCCCACAGCCAGAACCTTCAACATGACGGTGCAGGACGCGGTGTAATCAAAAGATGTCGTGTTAGGTATTATCCCAATTAATGATATAAATGCATATGTATTATTTGATTCGGGTGCTACTTGCTCGTTTATATCTGATGAATTTGCTAAGAAGTTAGAAATACCTAGTGAAAAATTGAATTTCCTTTTAAACATAGAAATTACGAATAGGGAAGTAATTCCTGTTAGGTTCGTATACAAGAACTGTAGGGTGAAAATTAAGGGGAATATCATGATGGTAGATTTAATTCCGATTAGACTTAGAGAGTTTGATGTTATTTTGGGAATGGATTGGCTATTCAATTATGGGGCGGTAATTGATTGCCAAAGGAAATTTGTAAACCTTTTGACTCCGTCAAAGGTAGTTTTCTATGGTAGCAAATCGCCTAGACAAAGGAGATGTCTGATGGTTATGGAGGCCAAGAAGTTGTTGAGTCAAGGCTGTGTGGGTTATTTAGCTTACATAGTCGATACTCATAAGAAGGGGGTAAAATTGGAAGAGATACCAGTGGTTAGGGACTTTGTGGACGTATTTTCGCAAGATTTGCCAGGACTTCCGCCGGACAGAGAAATCGAGTTCGTGATCAACTTAGAGCCAAGAACCACTCCTATATCGAAGGCCCCGTACAGAATGGCTCCGGTGGAGATGAAAGAACTAATTGTGCAACTGCAAGAACTATTAGATAAGAAGTACATTCAGCCGAGTGTGTCACCGTGGGGAGCACCGGTGTTGTTCGTGAAGAATAAGGATGGGTCAATGCGTCTTTGCATTGATTATAGGGAATTGAATAAAGTCACTATTAAAAACAAATATTCGTTGCCAAGAATAGATGACTTGTTTGATCAATTGAAGGGTGCTAGATATTTCTCGAAAATAGATTTGAGAAGTGGGTATCACCAACTGAAAGTAAGGAAGGAGGATGTACCAAAAATAGCATTCCGAACTTGCTATGGATATTACAAATTTTTAGTGATATCATTTAGTTTGACAAACGCCCCTACAACATTTATGGATTTAATGAACAGGGTGTTTAAACCATTTTTAGACAAGTTTATGGTAGTGTTCATCGATGATATTTTGGTGTAATCTAAGTCTCAAGAAGAACACGTGGAACACTTACGTCTGACGCTGGAGACGCTAAGAAAAGAAAAGTTGTATGCGAAATTCTCCAAATGTGAATTTTGGCTGGAACGTGTACAATTTCTTGGTCATGTAATCGATAAGGATGAGATTTCAGTGGATCCATCGAAAGTTGAAGCTGTGATAAATTGGGAACAACCAAGAACACCTTCGGAGGTGAGGAGTTTCTTGGGACTGGCCGGTTATTATAGACGATTTATTCAAGATTTTTCCAAGATTGCCACTCCGTTGAAAAATTTGACGAGAAAATCTGTAAAATTTATTTGGACGAAAAAGTGTGAGAAAAGTTTTCAAGAACTGAAAAAGAAGTTAAGTGTGGCACCTATGTTATCGTTGCCAGATAATAAATGAAACTTTGTGGTGTATAGTGATGCTTCACACAAAGGATTGGGTTGTGTCCTTATGCAGAACGGCAAGGTTATTGCGTATGCATCAAGGCAACTGAAATACTACGAGAAAGGGTATCCAACTCATGATTTAGAGTTGGCGGTGGTTGTGTTTACACTAAAGATATGGAGACACTATCTCTACGGAGAGAAATGTGAGATCTACACAGACCATAAAAGTCTGAAGTATATTTTCACACATAAAAACCTGAACATGTGGCAAAGGAGATGGATGGAATTGATAAAGGATTACGATTGTGAGATCTTTTATCATCCGGGAAAAGCTAATGTGGTTGCAGATGCCTTGAGTATGAAAGGCAGAGAAAAGTTGATGTTACTAACAGATAAGGGGGACCTTATTACAACAATGGCAAGGTTAGAGCTGGAAATCAAATTTCCAGAACAATTTGATGAAAAATTATTCCAGATAGAAGCTAGTCCAACTTTCGTGGACAAAGTGAAGAACGCACAACTACAGGATTAAGAATGCAGAAAAATAAAGGAAAGTGTGGTCGAGGGTAAAGAAGTGAAGTACAAGTTCGATACTGAGGGAATGCTAAGAATCGAGGGACGAATTTTGGTTCCAGCAGTACATGATATTAAAGAAGACATCTTGACAGAAGCTCATAGCTCAAGATATTCGATTCATTTGGGAAGTACAAAAATGTATCAAGATTTGCGGCGTCATTTCTGGTGGCCGAACATCCAAAGAAATGTTGCAGAATGCGTTGCAAAGTGGTTGACATGTCAGAAAGTGAAGGCCGAGCATTAACGATAAAGCGGATTACTTCAACCGTTAGAAATACCAAAATGGAAGTGGGAGCATATCACAATAGATTTTGTGGTAGGTCTTCCAACGACTTAGAAAGGATACGATGCGATATGGGTGGTAGTGGACAGATTAACAAAATCTGCACACTTTTTGCCAATAAAGATTAGATTTAATCTTGATCAGCTGGTGAAGCTATACGTCAAGGAGATCGTGTCGAGACATGGAGTTCTAGTGTCAATAGTATCAGATAGAGATCCGAGGTTCACCTCAAATTTCTAAAATAGGCTACAGGAATGTATGGGAACACAACTAAAGATGAGTACATCATATCATCGGTAAACTGATGGGCAAAGTGAACGAACGATCCAGACGCTAGAAGATATGCTTAGAGCATGCATAATGGATTTCAAAGGAAATTGCGATGATCATTTATCGTTGGTGAAATTTGCATGCAACAACAGTTACCATGCAAGCATTGGCATGCCGCCATACGAGGCGTTATACGACAGAAAGTATAGAACTCCATTGTGTTGGGATGAAGTCTGTGAACATCAACTGTTAGGCCCTGAACTGGTACAGCAGACCGCTGAAGTTATCAAACTTATCAAAGCAAGATTAGTAGCTGCTCAGGATCGACAGAAGAAGTATGCTGATCAACACAGGTAGAATCGCGAATTTGAAGCAAAAAATTTCGTGTTCCTAAAAGTTTCTCCTTGGAAGGGGAAAATTCATTTTGGCAAGAAAGGAAGCTCAGCCCAAGATATATTGGCCCGTTCGAGATACTACGAAGAATGGGAGAAGTGGCTTACGAGGTAGTTTACCTCCAGAATTAGAACATGTGCACAATGTTTTTTATATGTCGGTGTTGCGACCTTATAAACCCGATTACAAGCATGTGATTGAGTATAAGCCGTTGCAGTTCAGTAAAGATTTTTCTTATGAAGAGATTCCTATTCAGATAGTCGACAGGAAAGAACAAGTGCTCAGGAATAAAGTGATACCTTCTGTGAAGATGATATGGAGGAACCACAATGTCAAAGAGGCTACGTGGGAACTCGAAGCTGATATGATGAAGAATTACCCTGAGTTATTTGTTTAGTCTGTGTCTTCGATTCTGGGGACAGAATCTTTGTAAGTAGGAGAGAATGTGACGATTTGACTATTTAAATTGTGATTCTAGGGACAGAATCCTTGTAAGGAGGGAAGAATGTAACAATCCAGAATTTCAAATTGTAATATTAAATATTTATGAAATTATATAAATATTTATTTGATGCGTTTATTGTTGAAATTATTGAATAAATATTTTATTTGATATAGTGGTTGTTAGTAAATATTTATGAATCTAAATTTATTAGACAATATTCTAAATTAATTGAATTTATAATTTAGAGAGTTGTAATATAACATAAGATGTTATATTGTTGTGTTGATTTAATAATTTAGATGGTATATTAGATTATTAAATAAAGTTATAATGAAAATTATAATTTTGTGATATTTGTTAAAATGCTATATTTAATTAAAATATAGTATGTGATTAATTTAATGGGTTAATGTTGGATATGGAAATCCAAATAAATAATATGTGATTATAAATTATAAACTAAAGTGTTTATTAAAATAAATTAAAAAAGGGTTTAATTTAGTTTTTGCCAAACAAGGCTTAATATATTAATTCCTTAAAAATTAAAAAGTTTTGCCAAACAAAACCTTGTGGCTTTTGAATTTCTAATTTTTTAATTTAAATAAAATAAATAATATAAATAAAATAAATAAAATAATAGATATAATATAATTATAATATATATGTTAGTTTTGTAACTATTATTTTATTAAGTGGGCGTATTAAGATTATTAGTTTTATTTCCTACGCTTGTCTATCAGTTGAGTTTACGCATTATAGCTATCAGTGTTTGCATTCTAGTTGCTAAGACTAAGAGAATTACAAAGAGAATTGAAAGAGTTTGAGAGTGAAACCTGAGAAAATTGTCTACAATTGCAAGGTTGTGCAAGCTAACTTGAAGGTATATTCACAACTTTGATATTATATGTGTTTATGAGTATCACGGCAAAGTTTTGTTATGCTCTGTGAATTCTATTTCTTCTGAATTGTTGCTATATAACTAAGTTATGGTGGTTATATGTGATATAATGCTAGAGTTTATGTTTAAATAAGAAATTTGTACGCTAAATTCTTTGATAGTAGGAAGAAAATAATGTCAGTATATGTATTTTCATATGGTTCATGAAAAGTATCGATTGTAGTGGCCAATTAGTATGTGAAATTGTAAATTGAAGCTTGATTATGTTAGTTCATTAAGAAACGAGCATAGCGTAATTTGAATGGAGTGATTTGGCCAAGTATTGAATTCACAGTGATGATTTTTGGGATGAATATCAAAAATTGAGTTTTATATGAAAAACATGGAATTTGAGAAATTAACCTAGCTTAAATTGTTGTTAAATTGTTTTAATTGGTGTAATATGTTCACAAATATGTTTGGGATAGTTCTATACCATTTTAACATGTTATTATTATTGTTTGGTTGGTGAAATTCGTGTTAGTTAGCCTAAAAACTGTGTCGAATCACGTTCTGCAAAACTAAAACTGATGCATCGCGTGGGAGCGCTGCCTCTTGGCGCGGGCGCGCTGCAATCCAGTATAAAACTGGCGCGACCGCGCCAGTACCCTATCACAGACAGTGAAGTCTGCTAATTATGTAGACTTTGGACGTTCAATGTAACTTAGCTTAATGTTAGGTTAATGTGAGAATCATGTAACAACAAGGTTAAACAGAGTCATGTTAGGTGGATTGTAAATTCAAAGTTGTAAAAGTGATTAGTAAGTTACGAGCGTGTTATGCGTAACTTAGTTTATACAATGAATGTTAGATAAGTGCTGTGGTGTTAACACTTGGGAATTTTGAATTATATATGGTAGCATAAGACTTGTGCTAAAATAACAAGTGTAGCTAGTAATGCCTTTTATATTGAAAAGTGAATATTAGTATGTCTAATAGATGTTGTGGTTTTAATATTGTGTATAGGTGAACGTGAGTTTTAATATTTTAGCTTACGCTCGAGGCAAGTTTTCTAACTCTACACTTTCGTTGAGTTAGTTCTATTATTACATTGTGTAACTTCATTCTTTTGACTGAGCAAGCTTCTAAACTTATCTTTTTACATTTAGCAAGTTCTCTAATTCTACTTTTACAATTGAGCAAGTTTTTTAACTCTACCCTTTCGTTGAGATAGTTCATTTATTACATAGTGCAAGTTTATTCTTACTATTCAGCAAGCTCTTGTATCTAGTTTGTTTATTATTTCTAAATCTAAATCTTATTCTGATATTGAACAAGTTATTCTTGTTTTTAACTTGTTATCTAGCATGCAAGTTTACATTTTTTGATATACTAATGGTGAACAAGTTTTATCGTTTAAATGACTATTTGTTATGAATGCTTCTAAATAACCTTGGCTTAATATTGTTCAAGGCACGTTAGGATTATTTAATGTTTATGCTATTAGTTTATTCCTAAAGCATGATCCTAAATTATAATGTCGATTCAGTTATGATTATTCCATAGCATGATGTTATCAATATTGTATTCAACTAATCCTTAGTTGATGATAGTTGAATTCTAAATTACCCTTAAAGTGTATCCAAACCAAACATACTTTGGTGCGGACTTGTATTCTAAATACTGAGTTGAACAACCCTATTATTAGGGGATAATTTACGTTTAGCGTTGAAATATTTGTGCACAATACATTGTACGAAGGGCTGATTCCCCTAAGTACGAGGAGTCCTTATAGTCTTATGACTGTTAAAGTTGAAGTTGAAAGATTACTTGCACTGTGGACATAGTTCGTGGTCTCATGACCCTCAGTTTTTATGTATTCCATATTTTGATTTCAGTCATTGGTTATTATTGTTAGAGTACTATTCAATTTTGATGAGTCTATTCATTGGAATATCATTATCTTGTTGATTCATTGTTATGTGTAGTGAGCATTTGTGTTGCTCACTCTTGCATAAACATAATTATTGCAGCTAAAGTTGAGAAGGTAGATGAGCCTACAACCAGCAAAGGAAAGGGAAAAATTTACAAGTGATGAAGACTTGTAATTTTATTTATTGATATAATGATAGACTTTTAATCAATGATGTGATGTAATAATTTTATTTCCGCACTTATATGATGTTTAAGGTTAGACAACCTATGAAGATTTTTATTTATTAATGTAACCCTATTTAAAGGGAGGATTTATGGTTAAATGTTATCTTATTTGGGTAGATAAATATGAATGATTGGATAGTGAACACCAAATCTTGTGGGAATGAAGTACCTAGATTTTGGGGGTGTCACAGCCAGACCCAAGAAACTCCTCACCTCTGATGGTGTCCTTGGTTGTTCCTAGTTTATTACAACTTCTACATTTGATGCATCCACTAAGATCTCATCTTTGTCAATCACATGCTCAAGAAATTGCACACGTTCTAGCCAAAATTCATATTTAGAGAATTTCGCATAAAACTTTTGTCTTCTTAACGTCTCCAATGCCAAACGTAAATGTTCCACGTGTTCCTCTTGAGTTTTGGAGTACACCAAGATATCATCGATTAACACCACCATAAACACCCTGTTCATCAAATCCATGAATGCTACAGGGGCATTGGTCAAACCAAAAGACATTAGCAGAAACTCGTAGTGTCCATACCGAGTTCTGAATGTCGTCTTCAGTACATCCTCCTTCCTTACCTTTAGTTGATGATACCCACTTCTCAAATCTATCTTCGAGAAGTACTTAGCTCATTTTAATTTATCAAACAAGTCATCTATTCTTGGCAACGGATACTTATTCTTAATAGTGACTTTGTTTAACTCCCTATAATCAATGCAAAGACGCATCGATACATCCTTCTTCTTCACGAATAACATCGGCGCCCCACATGGTGATACACTCGACTGAATATATTTCTTGTCTAGCAGCTCTTGCAGTTATACCATCAATTCCTTCATCTCTACCGGAGCCATCCTGTACGGGCCCTTCGATATCGAAGCAGTCCCTGGTGCTAAATTGATAATGAACTCAATCTTTCTGTCAGGCGGAAGTCCTGGCAAATCTTCCAGAAATACATCCACAAAATCCCTAACAACTGGTATTTCTTCCAGTTTCGCACCCTTCTTACGAGTATCGACTATGTAAGCTAAATATCATACACAGCCTTGCCTCAATAACTACTTGGCTTGCATCATCGTCAGAGAACTCGCTTGTCTAGACGATTTTCTACCATAGAAAACTACCTTTGATGGAGTTATAAGGTTTACACTTTTCTTTTGACAATCAATTATCGCTCCATAATTGAATAGTCAATCCATCCCCAATATAACATCAAACTCCCTAAGCTTAATCGGGATTAAATCTACTATCATTATGTTTCCCTTAATATTTACCCTACAATTCCTATATACAAATCTAAGAGGAATCACCTCACTATTCGTAATTTTTATATTCAAAGGGAAATTTAACTCTTCACTAGGCAATCCTAACCTCTTAGCAAAATCCTCAGATATAAATGAACAAGTAGCACCTGAATCAAATAACACATATGCATTTATATCATTGATTGGAATGATACCTGCCACCATATCTTTTGATTGCACAACATCCTACACAGTCATGTTGAAGGTTCTGGCCGTGGGTCTGTTCGATGACGTTGGTCCAGCAATAGCTAACGTACCTCCACTGCCACCTCCCTTGCTTCCAGTTGCACTTACAGCTATTTTCTTAAGGCACTCGCGAGCTAATTAATCCTTCGACACACATGTTTAACAAGCATTCTTCTTTGGTTGATGACAATTCGGAGCAATATGATCCTCTTGGCCACACGCTAGTGTGATTTCTCCCACAGGTAGCACACGCTTCAAATTTCCTTTTCTGCTGGCTACTCTCCTGACTTCCAGCATGCGCACCATCATTCCACTTCCTTTTTAGGTTATTGTTTCCTCCACTACTACCACCATTTTTACCTTCACTCTCATTCTTCTTCTTTCTCTATTCCTAATTGTACTTCGTTAAGGCATCGCTTCCACCTTTCGCGATAATCACATTCTCAAGTACTTCTACAAATGTCTTCACGTGAAACATAGAAACTCTGCTGTACAACCAGGGTTTCAATCTCTGTTCAAATCTTCTTGCCTTGTGCTCGTCTATGTTAACTTGATATAGCGCAAACCTTGCCAACTAATTGAATTGCCGATACCGTCATTGCACCCTGCTTCAGCTCTTAAAATTGAACTTCCATTTTATTCTGCGAGCTCTCTGGAAAATTGGTCTCGAGAAATATTTCTTTAAACCTATCCCATGCCATCACTCCCTGTCCCCCTCGGGTTTTGTTTGCCTGCCACCAGTAGCTGGCTTCTGCTTTCAACATAAATGTTGCAAAAGCAGTCTTCTGGTTTTCACCACTCTAGCAACATTGAATACCTTCTCTATTTCCATGATCCAGGTATGTGGCTCAATTGGATTCATGGACCCACGAAATTCTGGTGGTCCAACTGCCTTGAAATCCTTAAAAGTCACAGCTTGGTTCTGCGGTTGATTCTGCAGTACTCACATCAATAATATCACCAATTGCTGAACTTGGTTAGCATTGGCGTTGTTGTTATTGGTAGACCCCTTAGGGGTTCGTTGTCGTGGTTGACGTCTTGGAGGCATTTTCTGTTAAAATGCACTTATTAGATTATTACTCAATTTCTTAAGTATTTTCTACTTAACTTGCACATCATAAATAATCATCATATAACACATAATGTCTTGAATAAATATTAACATTTTAGTCATTCATACTCCTTTAAAGACATAGAAAGAATTGCATCACTGCTATTTACATCAATTTCCTTAACTAATAAAGTTTCATGATAACATCATCATATCCCATTGGTCACATAACACTTGGGATTTACATCTTATTTACTATTTAATTATTCATTCAATAATTTCGCTTTCTATTAAGACCTGCTAAATCGCTGCACAGTCTTACGGTGCTCCTCTTCTATGATACGGAGCATCGTTCTACGATCTAACATATACCATGGCAATTCTTCGAACTGAGTCGGATAGTACATGACTAGGTCTTGAGCTCGATTTATCACAGTGTTAAAAACACAGTTCATCTCTTCCATCTTGACCTTCTTTTCTTGTACCTCTCCCTCTGCTACCACTGAACGCTGGGAAGCTTTCTCGTACGCATCTTCAACTCTTTCTCTCTTAGCGGATTCTTCTTTCAAGTTATCCTTCAGTTTCGTAACCTCCTCCAACAGCTGCTCATTCTCCCCCTCTATATGAACCAGCTTCCATTCCACATTGATGATACATTCATCAAGATCCTGGATCTCATCGTCCTTCTGTGCCATCGAAGTCTGATGTTTAGCTACTAGCTCCTCCAACTCCTCGACTCTATCCTGAAGCTCAATGTTACGATCGTATACTTCGTCATACATTTGAGCTACAATAGAGTTTGGTGGAAACAATTCCTCATCCTCATCCATCTGTGGCAGCTCCACGAGGTCTTCCTCATCTGTCTCTACCACATACTCATCATCAGGTATACCATCCTACTCAACCTCTGGGGCATAACTAACCACTGTGATCAACACAGATGACTCCCTTGGCACCAGTTGTTCCCAGACTACCTGAATATCTTGAGACTCCTTCTCTCTAGGCATCTGAGGTCCTTCCTCCCTAGCCTGACCGGATTCTCCCACATTAGCCACCTTGATAACAAGAATTTTAAGTTTTAATTACTAACCGACACCACTCGACACTCACGAGCACATAGGTTGCAACCACATAAGCGCACAGAGTGTTTTATTATCTCTTTCTTAAAACTCGATAAGAGTTTATCACCACTATCTTTATCTTTAAAAACTCCTATAAGGTTACTACCTAAGGTTCTTCCCCCACCTAAGGTTCATAACCTAAAGCTTTGATACCAACTTATGACACCCCCAAATCTGGGTACTTCAATCCCACAGAATTTGGTGTTCACTGTCCAAACATTCATTTCTAACTACCCAAATTCAATAAAATTTAAATAGTAAATCTTCGCATTAAAGGGTTACAAAACTTAAACCAATAAATCCCAGGTTATCTTACCTTAAAACATTCATCAAATTCGGAACAATAATAAATTACATCCCATAATTTAAAAGAAATAAGTCTGAAACATAATTCTCAAAAATTAACAAGTCTTCAACACTTGTTCATTTCTCCTTTTCCTTTACTAGTGGTTGGCTCGTCAACCCTCTCAACTTTAGCTGCAATTATTATATATATGTAAGAGTGAGCAAAATAAAAGCTCACTCGAAAGAACACAATAACTGACAATGAATAAACTCAATTGAACTGAATAACACATCTTAATATCGATAATCAAAAACTGATACTGGAAATTATCTGAGGCCACAAGACCATGAACTATGTCCAAGGTTATAAGTATTTCTTTCAACTTAAACCTAAATAGTCATAAGACTGTAGGGACTCCCCATACTTAGGGTGATTAGCCCTTCGTACCATATATTGTGCATAAACTTCTAAACTCTTTCGTGTAAATAATCCCCTATAATAGGGTTGCTCATCTCAGTTTTAATATACAAGTCCGCACCAAAGTAAGTTTGGTTTGGATAAGTTTTAAGGGTAATTTAGAGTTCAACAAACATCAACTAAGGATTAGTTGAATCAAAAGTGTAATGACAATGGAAAAGTTCGATAACAACGTAATACAAGGTAGTTATGAACCATAAATGAATATTGTACTGTATTAAGGTCATGCTTTAAGAATAAAGTTCAAAGCATTGAAAAGATATAATCAACTTTGCTTGAATAAAAACGGTAAGATAAAGGTACCCTTTCCAATAAGGAAACAGAAATAAGAACTTTACCCAATAGAATTCAAGAATTTGCGTGATTTATAAACAATACAGAATAACAAACTTGCATATTCATGAACAATGTAGGATAAGCTCAAATAAAGATTAGGGTTAGAGAACTTGTTTAAATAAGAGTAGGATTAGGAAACTTGCAATAAATGTGAATATTCAATAATAATCATAGATGTTGAATAATCAACGATAATTATCCACTAACATGCTTGAAAAATAATAACTCGAGTTTGATTTAGGGAACTTGCCTCGTGCGTAGGTTAAACGATCACTACTCATGTTTACCACAAGTCTTACACATACCATATGTATTGACAACACTCATTAGTTATACTAATATTAACTTCATGAGTTTAGTTCTCACTTTTAGTATAACTCGTTAACTTAGTTTAAATTTTTGCTTACTACCACAAATCATATATTACAAGACCGAAGTCTCGAATCTTAAGTTTAAACAACATCACATCTTCTCACGAGCATCACATTTTAGCCCTTTTTACAATTTATCAATTTATCATGCCATTTCACCATATACACATTAACAACCTGATATAACATCATATTACATGTTCAACATATTATCATGCTCTTTAGATTAGGTTAGACTAACATACAATGGACTGCACACAACTAAAACCAAAACTGCCCTAGCTCTGCTACCCCCGCTAAGGCCCGTCGGGGCATCAAAAATACACTGGTAACGCCCGCTGGGGCGGGGGTACCTAGTATCAGTTTCTGCAGTTCGCGAATAAACACAGAAGTAAGCCAAATTAGGCCTAAAAGCTCCTTTCTAACAACCATTCCAACTTACCCAAGTTATAAAAAGTTTACAGAAATTTAAACTAATGTTTCATACATGTTTCTAACCATATAAACAATATAAACTTTCAAATTACAACCTTTAAATTCACTGGTTTTACTATTTCTTCACTTTTAGATATTCTTAGCGAAATAAATTACTGTAAATTCGTTTTACAACCAAAACAGTCCGTTTAAATCATATTATTTTCGTTTATTCATGTATTTTCACAATCAACAAACAATTAATACATTACAACATGAATTGAACACTAATTTTAATATCCAATAAGCCATATTCATGTATTTTTCACTGTAACTCACTATAAATATAATCTCTTCATATTTATCATGTTTTCATGGAATAATCAACTCTAAATCATATACAATCCACATAAAACAGTTTTTTATACAGAAATTAGCATACATATAACCATATCTTCAAAAAATTTCTTCAAAATCAATTATAGAGAATGAAAACTCAAGAATATGAAAGAGAATAAGAATTTATACCTTTAATTGTTAATTTAGCTTTGCTAGAAAATAAAAGAGGATTCTTAATCTTCCTCCTTCTTCCAAATTCTCAATCTCGCAAAGAAATCCTCTCTAGCACTCCCTCTTTTCTCTCTATTTTTTTCTTTTCTCTCTTCTCTGTTCTTTCTTTCTTTTAGCTTCACGTAACTTAAAAAAAACGAGAAAAGGTTCAAAAATGCCCTTGACTTTTATCCTAATGTCTACCGAGCACCCTATACTTTTTTTGTCCAAAAGTACACTTAACGTTATATTTTTTGGGTGGCCCGTGCCCTTGCCGTAGAAAAATCTGCCAACTAGACTAACGGGGTTATAATCTTGATGACGTGGCTGACACATGGAACATTTGCTAAAATTAATGATGGTCAAAATATACTAAAATATTAATTACATATTTTTATCAAATACTAAAAATACTAATTAAAAAAATACTAAAATACTAAAAAAAATCAAATTACAAAATACTAAAATTCAAAAAAAAAATACTAAAATTCAAAATTTACTATAGTTGTATAACATATCAAATTTTACTAATTTTTTTTAGTAATTAAAAAATAATTAACGTTAATTTGAGAAATAGCGGCAATTAATTTTTTTATTAATATGGCATTTAAAAAATTATTTAAATTTTAGTAAATTCGTATTTTAGTAAAATATAATACTAAATATATTTGTATTTTAGTAAATTTTTTTAGTAAATATAATGCGTGTGAATTGACATATTAACGTATTTTAGTAAATATTAACGAATTAACGTATTTTAGTAAATATTAACGAATTCATATTTTAGTAAATTGACATATTAACAAATTCGTATTTTAGTAAATTATTAACGTTATTTACTAAAATTTAACGTTAAATTTTAGTAAATTCGTATTTTAGTAAAATATAATACTAAATATATTCGTATTTTACTAAAAAAAAATAGTAATTAAAAAAAAATTAACGTTAATTTGTAATACTAAAATACGAATATATTTAGTATTATATTTTAGTAATTTTACTAAAAATATTTGGCCATTATGTAACGTTAAAGGTATTTTTGGAAGAAAAAAAAAGTATGTTATGACGTAAATATGATATGTTATACAACTAATTGATATAATATTTTTATCGTTAATATTTTTAGTAAAATTACTCAAATATAATACTAAATATATAACGCTAATACTAAAATATTACTAAAATACTAATATTTAGTATTTTGATATGTTATACAACTATGGTAAAATTTTAGTATTTTAGTAAAATTTTAGTATTTTTATATTTGAATTTTAGTATTTTGATTAAATGATATAAATATATTATGATGTAAATATGATGTAAATATGATAATATGCTATGTTATGAAGTAAATGATATAAATATGTTATGATTTTAGTATTTTAATGATGTACTTTGAATTTTTGTTGTTTTGATTAATTAACAAAATAATTTGAATTTTAGTATTTTTTTAATTTAATTTTTTTAGTATTTTTTTAATTAGTATTTTAGTATTTTTTTTAAATTAGTATTTGATGTAAATATGTAATTAGTATTTTAGTATGTTTTGACCGTCATTAATTTCAGCAAATATTCCATGTGTCAGCCGCGTCATCAAGATTGTAACCCCGTTAGTCTAGTTGGCAGATCTGTCAACGGCAGGGGCACGACCGACCCAAAAAATGTAACGTTAAGTGTACTTTTAAACAAAAAAAAGTATAGGGTGCTCGGTAGACATCGGGATAAAAGTCAGGGGTGTTTTTGAACATTTTCCCTAAAAAAACTGATATATTAAATATAAGTGTATAACATATAATACGTATTAATTTATAATATAATTGATGTCAATTACTTTTTCTTTTTAAATTCAAAAACCACTAAGGCTTATTTGGCAAAATCTAAATTAAAATTAAAGACTTAAAATATTTATGCCTTGTTTGGCAAATTGAATTAAAGCTCTTTTAATTTATTTTAATAACTCATTTATTATATAGTTAATTGTCACACTTTATTTAATTAAATTTCCATATTCAATTTAATCAAATTAAAACTAATAACAACTTATTATATTAACATATTACATTATCAAATTACTACAAAATTATAATTTTATTTAATAAATTTTTACATCACTTTTACTTACTAAATTAAATTAAAATGACCTTTTAATAATTTATTTAATTATAATCAACTCTCAAATTTAATCATTACATGAAATTAGAATATCACCATATAATAACTAATTCATCATTCTTTTATTTTAAATATTAACTTCAAAATACCAAGTTACCAATTATCGACTTAATTAACATATTACCTTAATTAAGTTAATTCCCCCAAAACTCGTGAATTATTTATTTAACTAATAAATAATCCAATTAAATAAATATTTATTTAACAATAAACACATCAACTAAAATATTTATTTAATTCAATAAATATTTGAAATTACACATAAAATTCTGGATTGTTACAATTCCAAGTAACAATTACACAATCAAGAATTATTTAACTTGTCTTCTAAATATCTTAATAATACCCAAAAGTTTGTCCACAATCAAGTATCACTAATTGCTAATTATGATCAGATATTATATCGGTTACTTAATTCATATCTTTATATAGAAGATGATATTAATTCACTAATTTAATCTTATAGAAACCAAAATAGTAGATTGAATAGTATACAAGAAGTATATGTAGATAATCGTAATAAATCTCACACACGAAGGAATAAATAAAGCAAACTTGATCAAACCGTTAATTATGAATAAATTTCAACATCCCTTCAGAACTGAATTGAAAGATTAGTTCGACAAGCCTTGATTCTCCAAAACTAGGGTTTGAATCTAATGTAGAAGATAAATTACGATGTCCTATAATACTGAGTCTTACATATATTTATAATGTCTAAACAAAGTCCTAAAGTTATAAGAAATAGCAATCAAAATCAGTTTAGACGTCTTCAAGGTAATTGCAAAAAATAGAAAATCTCATATTATGCTCGACCAATCTGCCGAGGCGGATAGTTTTATAATGTTGAGTCCGCTGGGGCAGACTTGGACAGAGAGGAGTTGATTGGGGCGGACACTGAACTCGCTGGGGGCGGGTTTGGACAGAGAAGTAGTCGCTGAGGCGAACTTTCCTGGGCCACTAAATCCATCGGGGCAAATTGGACTATTTTTTTGAATTTTCTTTCTTTTTCTTCATCTCAAATTGTCCCGTATCCTTACTTAAGATCCTATTTCACCCTGAAATTTATAAAACACCTTATTAAGATCATGTTAACAACAAAACATGCAATGAACTAAGCACAAAAGAATTGAAATAGATAAATATTAGACACTCATCAGTCATGATCAGAAATAACAGCATCCCAAATCGCGAAAGCAGCATCCCGACCTCCTAATGATGTTAGCATCAAGGTTCGAACTTGATCCCTCCCAAAGGTAAGAACTTGTATACGGTGCTCCAATGCAAATATCGAAGCAGCAATAAGACCATGATCGGCATGAGCAACATCCCCAACTAAAGGCTTTGTCAGACCTATATAAAGATCATCCTCTTTCAACTCTGCAAGATCCTCCTCGGAGTCCTCCACCGGCTCCTCCTTTGAAGGAACATCCTCTTCTTCTACCAGACCCTCGACAATAGTCCCCAAATCCGTATCTAACAAGCTCTAATACTCGGGAGTTCGACCGGGATGACTATCTCTAAACTTTACTTGTGACGAATGAATTGTTTGAGTTGTGGTTCTGGGTACAAAATCCTTGTAAGGAGTGAAGGATGTAACAATCCAGAATTTTATGTGTAATTTCAAATATTTAGTGAATTAAATAAATATTTTGGTTGATGTGTATTATTAAATAAATATTTATTTAATTTTATTATTTATTAGTTAAATAAATAATTCATAAGTTGTGGGGAATTGACTTAATTAAGGTAATATGTTAATTAAGTTGATAATTGATAATTTGGTATTTTGAAGTTAGTTAAAATAATAGAATGATGAATTAATTATTATGTGGTAATATTATAATTTAATTTAATAATTAAATTAGAGAGTTGAGAAGGATTAAATGAATTGTTATAATGTTGTTTCAATTTAATTTAATAATTAAATCGGAGATTTAGTGATTTGTTAAGTAAATTATAATTTAATGGGAATTATAATTATGTGATAATTTGATTTATTGTGTTAATATTAACTTTAATTTAATTGAATTTGAATATTAGAATTTAATTAAATAGAGTGTGACAATTAAACTATATAATAAATGAGTTATTAAAATAAATTAAAAGAGTTTTAATTTAGTTTTGCCAAAAAAGACTTAAGGATTTTAAGTCTTTAATTTTAAATGGGTTTTACCAAGAAAAGCTTAGGGCTTGTTAATCCTTATTTTTAATTTTGTTTTGCCAAACAAGCCCTAATGGCTTTTGAATTTAAAATAAACATAACTGATGTATTAAGTATTATCATTATTATATGTAAATTTTTTTTGTACGTAATAATATGTATTAGTTATATTATATCAGTTTTACATTGCGTAAAGCTAAAAGAGAGAAAGAACAGAGAAAAGAAAACACAGAGAGAAAGGAGAGAAAGAAGAAGAGAAGAGTTTTTGTGAGTTTGAGAAAATCAAAGGAGGTTGCTATCATATGTGTTGCTCAAACAAGAAATTTAAGGTAGTAATTTAACCCTTTTGTTCTTAGTTCTTTGTGTTCTTGAGTTTTCATAAAAATTCTCTATAAATGCGTTTTTGAGTATGATTGTTGAAAACATGGTGTTATATGTGTTAATGGGTGTTGATAACATGTTTTATACCATTTATTCATGATGTAGAGTAATCAAATTCGTATAAACATGTTTAGTATTGAAGAACTTGAATTACAGTGGTATATCTATATGATATGGCTTATTTTAGAATTAAAATTGATGTTCAATTCATGTGTTAAACTATAAATTGTTTGCTGATTGTGAAAATACATGAAGAAACGAAAATAATATGATTTAAACGGACTATTTTGGTTGTAAAATGAATTCATAGTAAATTGTTTCGCTAAGGATGTCTAAAAGTGAAGAAATAGTAAAAATAGTGAATTTAGAGGTTATAATTTGGAAGTTTATATTGTTTATATAGTTAGAAACATGTTAGGAACATTAGTTTATGTTTTATGTAAACTTATTACAAAATGAGTAAGTTGGAATGGTTGTTAGAAAGGAGCTTTTAGGCCTAATTTGGCTTTCTGCTGTGTTCGTTCGCGAACTACAGAAACTGTTACTAGGTACCCTCGACCCGACGGGTGTTACCAATGTAATAATGCCGCCCCGGCGGGCCTTTCCTTAGCATAATACCTCGCCCCGGCAATGGTAACAGAGTTGGAACAGTTTGGTTTTAGTTGTGTGCAGTCTATTGTATGTGAGTCTAACCTAATCTAAAGAATAGAAGAACATGTTGAACATGTAATAAGATGTTATAAAAAGTTGTTAAGGTGTATATGTTGACATGGTATGATAATTTGAGAAGTTGTAATAGAGCTAAAATGTGATGCTCATGAAAAGATGTGATGTTGACTAAGTTAACGAGCCATACTAAAAGTGGGAACTAAACCCATAAAGTTAATATTAGTATAACTAATGAGTGTTGTCAATATATATGGTATGCGTAGGACTTGTGGTGAACGTGAGTGGTGATCGTTTAACCTACGCACAAGGCAAGTTACCGAACCTTAATCTCTATTTGTGTTTATCCTATTTTACTTACTTTATGCAAGTTCTCTATCTCTAATCTCTTATTAAGCAGTTAAGTTGTTACTTTTTAAGCATGTTAGTGGATAATTATCGTTTATTATTCCACATCTATGATTATTATTGAATATTTGTATTTATTGCAAGTTTCCTAATCCTACTCTTATTTAAACAAGTTCTCTAACCCTAATCTTTATTTGAGCTTATCATACCTTACTTATTTCATGCAAGTTTGATGTCTTATCTTGTTTATTAATTATACAAGCTCTTGAATTCTATCGAGCAAAGTTCTTAATTTAGTTTCCTTATTGAAAAATGTAACCTTAGTTTATCATTGTTATTCAAGCAAGGTTCATTATATCTCTTTAATGCTCTGAAAGTTATTCTTAAAGCATGAATTTGATGTATCATATTATTCATTTATGGTTCAGAATTACTCTATAGAATGTCGTTGTTAAACCATCACATTGTTATTAAACTTTTGATTCAACTTATCCTTAGTTGATGTTCGTTGAACTCTAAATTACCCTTGAAACTTATCCAAACCAAACTTACTTTGGTGCAAACTTGTATTTTAAAACTGAGATGAACAACCCTATTATAGGGGATTATTTACGCGAAAGCGTTTAGATGTTTGTGCACTGTATTGCCCCGAAATCTGGTCTATCTTCACACCCAGATTCCGTACGCGATGATTCTATCCTCTTCCAAACATACATCATTATATAGTTAAATATAAATACATACATTCTCAAATCCAAGGTTCTATTACTTTATAACCTCGTTCATTATAAGTAATGATAATTACATTATTATTTATATCTTACAAGAGTGACTTTTAGCCGCCACCAAGGATACGTAACAGTTCATTAAACTAGTCTATAGTTTAATTAAACTATTCTACATTACAAGTATTCGCTTGATCTTCATGCTCATTCATATAATGAATGACACTTCATATGGATACCAATCAGTTTAATCTTTGCGGGATACTTAGGTTCTTTCTACTCATACGCTGAAAATGTTTTTCATTTAAAGCAAGTGTGAGCATTCAATTGCTCAACAAGTCATAGCAGTTGAATAAATAACTTCAAGAATTTAACATTCTTTTAAGACTTCAATAACTGAACAAAGGTTATGAAGAAGCTTGAGTAATAGGAATAATTTTGATTCCTATCATTTTAAAACATTAGTCACGTTCACTTTGAAATACTTCTTTCTTCTACCTTTTTCATTCACATTCTGTCTGGCTAGAATCATTAATGTATAAACAGAACATTCTCATATTGAATAGTTTAATCACCGAATAGTTCATCTCATAGAAACACCGAAGTGTTCAAATTGTGGCACAAGGCCTCAAACGTTCTACCACCTTGTACATATATCGCACACATGCACATAGATAAAACTTCTCATGTTCAACATCTGAGAAGTTTAAGAAACTAGCATTCATTTAAAATATGAATGAAGTTAGTAAACTTGCCTTACGCATAGCTACAACTTAAAGTTTACGCTGAGCTGCTCATTGCAAACCCTATATAACATATAAGAAAATAGCACATACCCCAATTAGTCAAATACTTGACTTACGCATTGGTTTAATTAACTTTACTTCTTAGGGTTCGCATTCTTGCAATCTAAGTTTACGCGACCAATTTTCTTTACCGTTTTACGGCATTATGGCATATGGAGATGTCTTAACTTACACGTTCATCATCTTTGATGATTTACATTCTTATCTTCTCCTTATAACTCTTCTAGGACTCAGCACACATCGCGTCTCTTCTAGTAGTCCATATGGTACTCTGAGTGGTTTTCCACAAACAACCAATAAACAAGTTCCCGTCTCATCTACACTGTCTTTCACAGTGAGTTAGATCGGTTGTCAGTTTCGTATATACCTCCGCTCTCTGAAGAAATTGTTTAGCCCAGCTGCCATATGTCAACCATTAAAGATTACGATTGTACCACAACCTAAACTTTACTTAACTTACCCGAACCATTAAACTATAATGTTCGTTAAGTCAATTTCTCACTCCTTATGGCTTTCTGGCAACTAAATGCCATACCTCAGGATTCATTCCTTATAGTTTAAGTCATACAGTCTTTTGTATACTTTGAACGATCATTCAATGTTAATACTATGCTTTCATAGCGTTAAGCATTTTACATTACATTATTCATATCTTACAACGTCCGGTTCATTCGACTCGGAACGTCATCCAAGTTATTATACTAACTCGGATTCTTAACGTTATACGACATTATCTTTAATTCAATTTCTTCCCCGTTCACAGGTTTAGTCATCATTGTTCATTACCTTACGGCCAAACCATACACGGGGTGTAGGTTCTACCCGTTTAATATTCGCGTACACTCAACCCTTACATCGACTAAAGTGTTTAACGCTTACTTTTCTTTATAACATTCTCTATTTGACTCACCCTCGGACTTTCATTATTCTTATTACCGTTCGTTATGGCTTTCTTGATATTTCATATCTTACTTACTACTTTCATCAACGTCTAAGTCATACAACCAATGTATACTTAGATCGTTCGTCCGACGCGAATACGATTCACGGGAATTGTTTACGTATTCAACGTTCACATTGTTCGTCTCCTAATCTCTCATTCAACCTTTACCCAAGGTTTTTGTTACTCTCATTCGTTACCCATTACATGAACCCCACGTTCATTATTCTTTCTTAATGTCGAAGCCATACAGTTCGTTGTATGCTAAGACCGATCGTTCATCGCAACTGCGTTTCATTCACAACGTCTATGCGCTTCATACTTAATTCTCATTATGACATCATAACATCAAAATGTTATTCATCACCCTCGTCACTCAACGTCTAAGGAATCACAATCATAGCAATCCCCCACGTTTATTTTATCGTGACCACGGTCCCCGGATATCGATTACGTATTTCACGTTTACATTCTTTGTCTTTTTTTTTAATCTCGTTCAATATTTCCGTTCAACCTTTACTAAATGTTTAAATCACTTGATTAAGTGTTGCATTAGGTGAACTACACGTTCATTATCTTTCCGTACACTTCCCCTAGGAGTTGAGCAATTAAAACCTCATCACTGGGCCTTGCCATGCACCGACGCTGCGGCGCCGGTTCCTTCTCTCTTCCTCATGTTGCAGCACGACTAAGCAGTAGTGGACTTCCCGTGTTGGCGCTGCGGTGCCGCCTCCCAAGGCTTAACTGGCGCTGCAATGCCAGGCTTAAAATTTCTAAAATTTTTCTAAGTCTTGAATCAAGTTTGAGACGCTTACTTCACAATCTCATAACTTATTCGTTATAACTCGAAACGAGGTCGTTCCAAATCTATTCTCTTCCTTATCTTACATACTTCAATTTCCCTCAGACAAAAATTCATTCTGAATCCATTAACATGCCATTTAATTGGCTTAAATTCCATCCTTCATTCATTGGAACTCGTTCGTTCTTAAGTCCACGACTCATATTTTCTACGTTCTCTTACATTCTTATGAAACCCTACATATTCGAGTTCAATTACATACTTTCTACTTCTCGTTTGTCTTTTACGAAATTTTCGCCATAACTTTGCTATAGCTAAGTTCAATCCGTTCTTCGTGAACGTTTCTACCCGTTCCTAACCAAGCAATAAGCAACTAACTTATACGTGATGGTTTTAAACTTGTCCATCAATAACAAGTTATACTACGATGGTTTTAAATTTGTCCATCAACAACGTTCTTCGTGTGCTTCGTGTGTTCTTCGCGTTCATCGTTCGTTCTTTATTTTTAATCCATACTTTGATTATGATTTCACTTTTTCTTAGAATTTGATGTTATAAGACACCATTCCTTACTAATTTCATCGAATCGTTCATATGATTCATTCGGATCGTTCAAATTCATTACAAAACTTATACTTCCTTAAGAAATTTCTAAACTAAATTTCTAATTCTTATTTCTTCGTTTTCTCATGATTTCAACCATATGAAATCATTCTTAACATCTTCTTCTCTTATTTTCAGTAAGCTATGATCTTAACATAGAAAATTTATATTAGACTAGGTTTTGGATTACCTTTCTTCTTTAATCTTCCTCCGTTGGACAAAGCTTGCACTCGGGCTAGCTTTTCCTCTTCCTTTTCCTCTTCATTCGACTTATCTCTCTCTCTCTCAAGTGTTGGTGAATTTTTTCATTAACCAACAAATGAACTTAAGCTTCTCTTATATAGAAAACCAAGGTTAGGGGTAAAATAGTCATTTTGCTCCAAAGTTACTATTTCCACCTCCTTACTATTCATAAAGCTTCTCTTGGAAGCTTCGTGCTTCTGTCTTGCGGAATTTGTCTGACAGTTTAAAAAACTATGATTCTCGGAAACCAAATATTTTTGGATATTTCGTTTTTCCTCTACAGATTAACTTTTACGCATTCTTCGGAACTCCAAAAAATTGAAAAACACTTTTTGATGATAAGCGTTTTCCTTCACGTTTTCTTCTAACGTAGTTAAACGAATGAAAAGTACATAACAATACTTTTCGTCATTTTTATTTCGTCTGATTCTGCACGTTTTTCGAGAAAAACTTTTATCGGCTTACTTAACTTTTCACGATATATTATTGTGAAATCTTTCGACGAAATGTTATTTCAACGTACCAAACTCTTAGAAAGGCTTAGGTTATTCAAACCCTAACCCGTATATTTCATCAGGTGAATAGTGCCTATTTTATCTTTTTCCCCGAAAATATTTTTGTTCCCAAAAAATTTTTATTTTCATCTTGAAAATTCTTACTCATTCAGTCTAGCTCGTAGCCAGAATCCTCCCGTCTTATAATCATTCTAGGTTCTAGAACGATTAATAAATACATAGCATATAATAGTATTAATAAATATTTATTTTATAACTCATTCTTTAAACTTAAATTCTGGACAATCCGATTTTTCTCGGGTTGTCACACTTCCCCTCTTATAAAAATTTCGTCCTCGGAATTTTTTAAAACCACACCCATACCCGGGTCATCACATTCACCCCTTCTTCATAGAATTTCGTCCTCAAAATTTTAGGGTACTCTTCTTCTCAACTTCTATTCAAAGAAGTTCATATCTTTCAAACATTCCCTAATCTTCATAACCTAACAAGAATCAAGATGTATAATGAATAACGAGGAATATAAGAATTTTTTTAAAACATTTTATACTTTTGTAGAGGGGTCAAATCGACCATGAACTCTTACTAGGTTTAATAGAATTTATGTGATGACCCAGAAATTCGGGTTGTCCAGAATTTAAGTTTAAAGAATTAGTTATTAGTAAAATAAATTTTTATTAATACTATTATGTGCTATGTGTTTATTAATCGTTCTATAACATAGGATGATTATAAATCGGGAGGATTCTGGCTACGAGCTAGATTGGACGAATAAGAATTTTCAAGACGAAAATAAAAATTTTCTGAAAACAAAATATTTCCGGGGAAAAAGACGAAATAGGCACTATTCATCCGTTTCTGCTCGGAGATTTACTTTGAATTTCTGAGAAACGTGCAATGATAGAATTTTAAGACGTGATGGAATATTAAATAATATTTCAGTTATGACAAAAACAAAGTTTTCACCTGCGGACTTAAAACCTAAGGGTTAGAAAAAGTAAGTTTTGAGTATTTAATGATTACGTATAATCATTAGGCTTATTATGCGTGAGAAATACGAGTATGATACTAGTTATTATACGAGTATAGTAAGAAGATTATTCGACGTATAATACGAATATCGTACGAACTACATACGAAAAGATGAGCAAGTAAACTTAAGGGCTAAGTAAGAGATAAGTTATGTGATGACAAAGTAAACTTAATAGCTAAGTAAAGTGCTTATACTTAATGGCTAAGCAAGAGATAAGTTATGTAATGACCAAGTAGACTTAATGGCTAAGTAAATCTGGAAGCCAAGTAAACTTTGTGCTTAAGACTTGAATAGTAAGGTGGTTTGGGGGCGAAATGACTAAAACGCCCTAACCTTGGTTTTCTATAAATAGGAAGCTTAGTTCATTGTTTTGGGATTTTGAAAATCCTACACTTTGAGAGAGAGAGAGAGAGAGAGAGAGAGTTCGGATAGGAGAAAGAAGAGGAAGAGGAAGAGGAAGAGGAAGAGGAAGAGGAAGAGCTTACTCGTGAGCAATCTTTGTTCGACAGAAAGAGATTAAAGGAGAAAGGTAATCCGAAACCTAATCTCTTATAATTTTTCTTTAAGTTTTTATGTTTAAAAACATAACTTAATGAAGATAAGAAGTAGATAAGGTTAGAGATGATTTCATATAGTTGAAATCATGAGAAAAGAAGAAATAAGAAATTTGAAGTTTAGTAAATAAATTTCTTAAGGAAGTGTAAGATTCGTAATGAATTTGAACGATCTGAATGAATCATATTATCGATTCGATGAAATTAGTAAGGAATGGAGTCTTATAACATCAAATTTCAAGAAAAAGTGAAATCATAATCAAAGTATGGATTAAAAATAAAGAACGAATAAAAAACGCGAAGAACACGCGAAGCACTCGAAGAACGTTGTTGATGGACAAATTTAAAACCATCGTAGTATAACTTGTTATTAATGCACAAGTTTAAAACCATCGCGTATAAGTTAGTTGCTTATTGCTTGGTTAGGAACGGTAGAAACGTCCATGAAGAACGGATTAAACTTAGCTATAACGAAGTTATGGCAAAAATTTTGTAAAAGACGAACGAGTATTAGAAAGTTAGTAAATGAACCTGAACATGCAGGGTTTCATAAGGAAGTAAGAGAACGTAGAAAACGTGAGTCGTGGACTCAAGAACAAACGAGTTCTGAGTTCGGATGAACGAATTGCGGACGAATGAACGAAGACCGTTAAAAGCGTAAAAATGAACGAAGGGTGAAGATCAAGCCAATTGAATGGCATATTAATGGATTCAGAACGAAGTTATGCCCAAAAGGTACGTAAGACAAGGAAGAGAATGGCTTTGCAATGACCTCGTTCTGAGTTATAACGAAGAAGATACGAGATCGTAAAGTACGCATCTCAAACTCGATTCAAGACTTAGAAAATTTTCTAGGTTTTGTGCTCGGCACCGCAACGCTAGCTGAGCCTTGGGAGGCGGCACCGCAGTGCAAGATCAAGCCATCAGCTACTAACGAGTGGCACCGCAGTGCGAGAAAGAAAGAGGGGCTTGGCGCCGCAGCACCAGACTGGGGAAGAAAGTGACATAGGCTCGTGCCGCAGCGCGAGAGATAAAGAAGAGAGTGGCGCCGCAGCGCCGGTGTACGGAAAAGGCCAGAGATGTGCTTTTAACTATTTAGCTCTTGGGGGGAAACGTAAAGGAAAATAAAGAACATAATGTTCAACTAATGTAACACTTAATCAAGTGTTTTAAATCTTTAATGAAGGTTGAACGGAAAGATTAAACAAGAGTAAAAGACAAAGATTGTAGCGGGTTACGAAACCGATATCCGGGGACAGTACTGGAAATGAACGAACGTAAGGAATTGCTATGATTGTGATTCCTTAGACGTTGAGTGATGAAGGTAATGACTAACATTTTGATGTTATGTTGTGGTAATGAGAGATAAGTGTAAAGCGTATAGACGCTGTGAACGCAATGTTATTGCGATGAACGATCGGTCTTAGCATGCAACGATCGGTATGGCTTCGAAACTAAGAACGAGTAATGAACATGGGGTTCATGTAATGGATAACGAAAGTATTAAATAAGATATGAATTATCAAGAAAGCCATAATGAACGGTAATAAGAGTAATGAAAGCCGAATATGAGTCGAATAAAGAATGAATCCTGAGGTATGGCATTTAGTTGCCATAAAGCCGTAAGGAATAATAAATTGACTTAACGAACATTATAGTTAATGGTTCGGATAAGTTCTGATAAGTTAGTTTGTGGTACAATCGTAACCTTTGATGGTTGACATATGGGAGTTGGGCTAAACAATTCTTTCAGAGAGCGAAGGCATATACGAAATTGGCAACTGATCTAACTCACTGTGATGGCAGTGTAAATGAGACGGGAACTTGTTTGTTGGTTATTTGTGGGAAACCACTTAGAGTGCCATATGGACTTCTAGCAGAGAAGCGATGTGTGCTGAGTCCTATAAAAGTTATAAGAAAAAGATAGGAATGTAACTCATCAAAGATGATGAACGTATGAGTAAGACATCCCCGCATGTCATGAAGCCGTAAATTGATAATGAAAGTTGGTCGCGTAAACTTAGGTTGCAAGAATGCGAACCCTAAGAAGTAAAGTTAACTAAACCAATGTGTAAGTCAAGTATATGACTAATTGATGTTTATGTTTTCTCCTTATGTGCTATATAGGAATTGGATTGAGCAGTTCAACGTAAGCTATAGCGGTGCGTAAGGCAAGTTTCCTAACTTCATTTATATTCAAAATGAATGCTAGTTTCTTAAACTTCTCAGATGTTGAACTTGAGAAGTTATGTCTATGTGCGAATGTGTGATATTTGTACAAGGTGGTAGAATGTATGAGGCATTGCGCCATAATTTGAACACTTCGGTGTTTCTATGAGATGAACTATTCTGTGATTAAACTGTTCAATAAGAAAATGCTCTGTTTATTCATGATTCGTTATTGTTAAGTTTGTGCTAATTATTCTAGCCAGACAGAATATGTATGAAAAAAATAGAAGAATGAAAGTATTTCAAAGTGAATGAGATTAATGTTTTAAATGGATAGGAATCGAGATTATTTCTATTATTCAAACTGCTTCATAACCTTTGTTCGGTTATCGAAGTTCTAAAGAAATGTTTAAACTCTTGGAGTTGTTTGTTTAATTGCTATGACTTGCTGGGCAATTGAATGCTCACACTTGCTTTAAATGAAAAACATTTTTCAGCGAACGATGTTAGAAGAACTTAAGGATCTCGTAAAGATCAAGTTGACGGTATTCAGATGAAGTGTCATTCAGAATGTGAATGAGCGAAAAGATCAAGTGAAGACTTGTAATGTAGAAAGATAAAATGAAACTATAGACTAGTTTAATGAACGGTTATATATCCTTGGTGGCGGATAAAAGTCACTCTTGTAAGATGAAATGAATAATGTATTTATCATTATTTGTAATGAAAGAGGTTATAAAGTTTTTAGAACCTAGGAAATTAGAATGTAAGTTTTTGGATGAATGATGTAACAACCTGGAATTTTGGATTATCCAGAATTTAGGTTTAAAGAATTAGTATTAATAAAATAAATTTTTATTAATACTATTATGTGCTATGTGTTTATTAATCGTTCTATAAGCTAGAATGATTATAAGTCGGGAGTATTCTGGTTACGAGCTAGATTGAACGAGTAAGAATTTTCAAGACGAAAATGAAAATATTCTGGGAACAAAATATTTTCGGGGAAAAAGACGAAATAGGCACCATTCATCAGTTTCTGCTCGGAGTTTTATTTTCAAATTTCGAGAAGTCATAGATTACGTAAAATGTTGAGACGTGATGGAAAATTTAATAATATTTCAGTTATGGCCAAAGACGAAATATCCAAAAATATTTGGAATCTGAGAATCGTAGTTTTCGAACTGTCGGACGAATTCTGAATTACGGAAGCACGAAGCTTCCAAGGGAAGCTAGGTAAAGGAGGTGGGGCGGCCACTTGGCCACCAAGTAAACTTGGTGGCTAAGGGATGGAGGAGGTGCGAATAGTAAGGAGGTTAGGAGGGGAAATGACTAAATTGCCCTAGCCTTGAAAATCTATAAATAGAAAGCTAAACTTTCATTTTCTAGGATTTTGAAAATCCTAGAACTTGAGAGAGAGAGAGAGAGAGAGAGCTCGGTTGGGAGAGGAAGAGGAAGAGATTGAGCATGAATACTCGGATCAAAAGTGATCGAGAAATAGAAAAGCTCGCAAATCGTCGGCTTTGTCTAACGGAAGAGGATTGAAGAAGAACGGTAATCCGAGCCCTAGTCTTCTAATTTTCTTCAAGTTTTTATGTTCAAAAACATAACTTAATGAGAATTAAGAGTAAAAGATATTGAGAATGATTTCATATGGTTGAAATCATGCGAAATGAAGAAATAAGAATTTAAAATTTATTTTATAAATTTCTTAAGGAAGTATAAGATTCGTAAGGATTTTAAGCGATCCGAATGAATTTTATGAATGAGTAGGTTACATTAGTAAGGAATGATGTTCTATAACATCAAATTCCAAGAAAAAGTAGAATCGTAATCCAAAATATCGATTAAAATGAAGAACGAATGAAGAACGCGAAGAACACGCGAAGAACACGAAGAACGTTGTTGATGGACAAATTTAAAACTATCGTAGTGTAATTGTTGTTGATGGACAAGTTTAAAACCATCGCATATAAGTTAGATGCTTATTGCTTGGTTAGGAACAATAGAAACGTTCATGAAGAACGGATTAAAACGGAGCTATAACGAAGTTATGGCAAAATTTCGTAAAAGACGGACGAGAATTAGAAAGTTAGTAAATGAACCCGAATGTGAAGGGTTTCATAAGAATGTAAGAGAATGTATAAAATGTGAGTCGTGGACTCAAGAATGAACGAATTCCGAGTTCGGATGACCGAATTACGGACGGACGAACGAACGAAGAACGCTGAAAATGTTAAAATGAACGAAGAGTGAAGATTAAGCCAATTGAATGGCATGTTAATGGATTCAGAACAAAGTTCTGTCTGTGGGTAATCAAATTACGTAAGATAAGGAAGAGAATAGCTTTGGAACGACCTCGTTCTGAGTTATAACGAAGAAGTTATGAGATTTCAAAATCAGCGTCTCAAAATGAAGTTAACAGTTAGAAAAATTTTCGGGAAGAAGGACTTGGCGCCGCCGCGCTAGTCATGCCAGGAGAGGTGGCGCCGCAGCTCGAGCTCAGCCATAAACTTCTGGAGAGTGGCGCCGCAGCGCGAGAGATAACAAAGGGTTCGGCGCCGCAGCGCCAGACCAAGGGAAGAGAGACACATAGGTCGCGCCGCAGCGCGAGAGGAAAGAAAGGGCACGGTGCCGCAGCGCCGGTGCAAGTCAATGCCCAGAAATGAGATTTTAACTGCTCAATTTCTCGTGGGATGTGCAAAAAAAGAACTATGAACATCTAGTTCATTTAACGTAACACTTAAGTAAGTGTTTTAAACCTTTAATAAAGGTTGAACGGAAAGATTAAATGAGATTAAAAGATGAAGAATTTAAGCGCTAAATTACGGAACCGATATTCGGGGACCGTAGTCACGATGAATGAACGTGAGGGATTACTGTGATTGTGATTCCTCAGACGTTAAGTGACGAATAACATTCTGATGTTATGACATGGAATTGTAAGATGGACATAAAGCGTATAGACGCTGTGAAGGTAACGTTGTTGCGAAGAACGATCAGTCTTAGCATACAACGAACAGAATGGCTTTAACATTAAGAAAGAATAATGAACATGGGGTTCATGGGATGGATAACGATCAAAAGCGATTAATAACCTTGAATAAAGGTTGAATGAGAGATTAAGAGACGAGCAACGTGATTGAATGCGTAAACGATCTTCGTAAATCGTATTCGCGTTGGACGAACATTCTAAGTATACCTAGTTGTATGACCTAGACATTGATGAAAGTAGTAAGTAAGATACGAATGGTATCAAGAAAGTCGTAAGGTAATGAAGAATGTTGATTAACTGTGAATGGTGAAGAAACTAAATTGAGGATAAGAAAGTATAACGTTAAGAAGCCGAGTTAATAAGTATAACTTGGATAAACGTTCTAAGTTGAAGGAACTGGACGTTTTAAGGTATGAATAAATTCATATGAAATGGTTAACGCTATGACCTCATAGTATTGACATTGAATGATCGTTTCGAGTGAACAAAAGACTGCATGACTTAGACGATAAAGAATGAATCCTGAGGTATGTCATTTACTTACCAGGAAGCTATAAGGAATAAGAAGTTGACTTAACGAACATTGTATTTAATGGTTCGGATAAGTTAAGAAAAGTTAGGTTGTGGTACAATCGTAACATTTGATGGTTGACATATGGGAGCTGGGAGAAACAATTCCTTCAGAAAGCAAAGGTATATACAAAACTAGCAACCGATCTAACTCACTGTGTTGGCAGTGTAGACGAGACGAGAACTTGTTTGTTGGTTGTTTGTGAGAAACCACTCAGAGTACCATATAGACTACAAGCAGAGACACGACGTGTGCTGAGTCCTAGGAGAGTTATAAGAAGAAGATAAGAATGTAAATCATCAAAGATGATAAATGTATGAATAAGACATCTCATTATGTCATAAAGTCATAATCTGGTAATGAAAGTTAGTTGCGTAAGCTTTAATTACAAGAACGTGAACCTTAAGAAGTAAAGTTAAGTAAACCAATGCGTAAGTCAAGTATATGACTAATTGGTGTACGTGTTATTTCCTTATGTGTTATATAGGAATTTAGAATGAGCAGTTCAGCGTAAACTATAAGCTGTAGCTGTGCGTAAGGCAAGTTTCCTAACTTCATTCATATTTTAAATGAATGCTAGTTTCTAAAACTTCTCAGATGTTGAACTTGAGAAGTTCTGTCTATGTGCAAATGTGCAATATTTGAACAAAGTGGTAGAATGTATGAGGCCTTGAGCCACATTGTGAACACTTTGGTGTTTCTTTGAGATGAACTGTTCTGTGATTGAACTGTTCAATACAAGTATGTTCTGTTTATACGTGAACCGTTATTGTTAAGTCTGTGCTAATGATTCTAGCCAGACAGATATGTATGCCAAAAGGTAGAAGAATGAAAGTGGTGTAAAGAGTATACGATGAATGTTGTAAAATGATAGGAATCGAGACTATTCCTATTATTCAAGCTGCTTCATAACCTTTGTTCGGTTATTGAAGTTCTAAAGAAATGTTTGAATTCTGAACTTGTTTGTTCAAATTGTTATGACTTGCTGGGAAATTGAATGCTCACACTTGCTTTAAATGAAAAACATTTTCAGCGTGCGATGTTAGAAAGAACCTAAGGATTCCGTAAGAAACAAGCTGACGGTATCCAGATGAAGTGCCATTCAGAATGTGAATGAGCGAGAAGATCAAGCAAAGACTTGTAATGTAGAAAGAAGAAAATTAAACTATAGACTAGTTTAATGAACAATTATGAATCCTTGGTGGCGGATGAAAGTCACTCGTGTAAGATGTAAAGAATAATATACTTATCATTATTGTAATGAAAGAGGTGCTAAGGTTTCGAGAACTTGGGATTTGAGAATATATGTTATTATATTTCAGTATATAATGATGTATGTTGGATGAATGATGTACTCGTGACGTACGGAATCCGGGTGTGAAGATAGACCGGATTTCGGGACGTTACAAGTTGGTATCAGAGCTGATAGGTTATAAACCTTAGGTATGAGTACCTAAGACTATAATCGTAACGAGAAGGATAAGAAGATCACCACGTGATCATAGTAAATCGTAGTAACAGATGATCTGTTAAACGATGAATGATTTATAGCTAATGCTATGAATAAATGGTACTACAAAGTAGTAAGGGAAGAAGAACTCAAATTGAGTTGAGAAGGATAGCATACGAATTAAAGAAAATTCGTATTAAGTAAAGAGAAAGTTAGAAGTTGTAAGATTTCAATTGAGGACTCATGTGATGGCTGAGTTGTATGAACCTTTGTATGGGAAGGGGTTTGTGCTTGGTGTAACAACTACTCAGTTTATTACAGTGATAATCATTGGAATTGGTTGCGCTATTAAGATGTATATGACGAGAAGGTGAATCTTTTCTCATGTATATACTTGATAGGTAGAGAACGATAAGGCAGGTGCGAGTTCTTAAACTCATACTTATGGTAAGTTTGTGACTCATAATAATATGGTATGTTTTTGAATGTTTCAGCGAATGGACGCCTAAGGTCTGTCTGGATGTTCTTAAACTCATATTATTGTGGAAAGTTCCTGAACTCATAATGTGTGGTAAGTTGATGGACTGTACTATGGTATAGGAATGTTTAGACTGAAAGTAAGTATTTTCAGTAGACTTAGCATTGAAGGTGCTAGAGAAGTTTAATTATTGTCGCAGTAAGACAATGAAGGAAGATGGAGGATAGGATATTCCAAATCCTCTAGCTATGCTAGATTTCGAAGTTTATTCAAATCGTGCTGAAATGTACATTTTGAAAAAGAAGGAATTGGTTCAACTTTCAGAACCAATGGATTTTAAAAGAGCTGTTTTTGGTATGTCTATGCCAATTGCTACGGCTAGACAGAAGTTGATTTTAAAATATCAAAAATAATTTTTATATCCTCCGTGCATTTGATGCAAGGGTGGTAAAAAGATGGAGTTGTTAATTCACTTGAACCTGGTGGGATGTGATCTTAGGATCAACAAACCACTATGGTAAGATGTATAATGACGAAGTCATAAACTGACAAAGTCCTCAACGTACTGTGAAGAGTACAGTATCATGATGTCATGAAACGTTTTGATGTATTGTGAACAGAATTTAAAGAAGTAGTCGATGTCAATTGAGCTGACTAGACGAATGTTTCAAGTTGATGTCCAATTTATTGGTATGGTCTAAGATAATTGATTTGGCTAAGACAAATGGTATGTCATGTTATAAGAAAATCGAGTTTTCTTTAAAAAAGTTATGCCAAGCCAAATTGTTTTGGTGCAGAATCTAATAATTAAGTCTGAGGAAAACATGGAAGAGGTAGTTTACCTTCTTTGTGATTGTAAACTTACCGTGGAAAGAAAGGTTTACGGCGAAAGGCTATATAACCTAGTAAGAGTTCATGGTCAATTTGACCCCTCAGCAAAAGTATGAAATGTTTTAAGGGATATTTTATATTCCTCGCTATTCCTTCTACTTCATGATTCTTGATAGGTTATGGAGGTTAGGAAGGATGGAAAGATAAGAACTTCTTTGAAGAGAAGTTGAGAAGATGAGTAAGCTAAAATTTCGAGGACGAAATTCTGTAAAGAAGGGGTGAATGTTATGACCCGGGTATTGGTTTGGTTTGAAGAAATTCCGAGGATGGAATTTTTATAAGGAGGAAAGAATGTAACAACCTAGAATTTTAGATTATCCAGAATTTAGGTTTAAAGAATTAGTATTAATAAAATAAATTTTTATTAATATTATTCTGTGCTATGTGTTTATTAATCGTTCTATATGCTAGAATGATTATAAGTCGGGAGTATTCTGGCTACGAGCTAGATTGAACGAGTAAGAATTTTCAAGACGAAAATGAAAATATTCTGGGAACAAAATATTTTCGGGGAAAAAGACGAAATAGGCACCATTCATCAGTTTCTGCTCGGAGTTTTATTTTCAAATTCCGAGAAGTCATAGATTACGTAAAATGTTGAGACGTGATGGAAAATTTAATAATATTTCAGTTATGGCCAAAGACGAAATATCCAAAAATATTTGGAATCTGAGAATCGTAGTTTTCGAACTGTCGGACGAATTCTGAATTACGGAAGCACGAAGCTTCCAAGGGAAGCTAGGTAAAGGAGGTGGGGCGGCCACTTAGCCACCAAGTAAACTTGGTGGCTAAGGGATGGAGGAGGTGTGAATAGTAAGGAGGTTAGGAGGGGAAATGACTAAATTGCCCTAGCCTTGAAAATCTATAAATAGAAAGCTTAACTTTCATTTTTTAGGATTTTGAAAATCCTAAAACTTGAGAGAAAGAGAGAGAGAGCTCGGTTGGGAGAGGAAGAGGAAGATATTGAGCATGAATGCTCAAATCAAAAGTGATCGAGAAATAGAAAAGCTCACAAATCGTCGGCTTTGTCTAACGGAAGAGGATTAAAGAAGAACGGTAATCCGAACCCTAGTCTTCTAATTTTCTTTAAGTTTGTATGTTCAAAAACATAACTTAATGAGAATAAAGATTAAAAGATATTGAGAATCATTTCATATGATTGAAATCATGCGAAATGAAGAAATAAGAATTTGAAATTTATTTTATAAATTTCTGAAGGAAGTATAAGATTCGTAAGGATTTTGAGCGATCCGAATGAATTTTATGAATGAGTAGGTTAAATTAGTAAGGTATGATGTTCTATAACATCAAATTCCAAGAAAAAGTAGAATCGTAATCCAAAATATCGATTAAAATGAAGAACGAATGAAGAACGCGAAGAACACGCGAAGAACACAAAGAACGTTGTTGATGGACAAATTTAAAACCATCGTAGTGTAATTGTTGTTGATGGATAAGTTTAAAACCATTGCGTATAAGTTAGATTCTTATTTCTTGGTTAGGAACGGTAGAAACGTTCATGAAGAACGGATTAAAACGGAGCTATAACGACGTTATAGCGAAATTTTGTAAAAGACGAACGAGAATTAAAAAGTTAGTAAATGAACCCGAATGTGTAGGGTTTCATAAGAATGTAAGAGAACGTATAAAACATGAGTCATGGACTCAAGAACGAACAAATTTCGAGTTCGGATGACCGAATTACGGACGAACGAACGAAAAATGTTAAAAATATTAAAATGAACGAAGAGCGAAGATTAAGCCAATTGAATGGCATATTAACGGATTCAGAATGATGTTTTGTCTATGGGTATTCAAAGTACGTAAGATAAGGAAGAGAATGACTTTGGAACGACCTCGTTCCTAGTTATAACGAAGAAGTTATGAGATTTCGAATTCAGCGTCTCAAAATGAAGTTAACACTTAGAAAAATTTTCAGGAAGAAGGACTTGGCGCCGTAGCGCCAGTCATGCCTGGAGAGGTGGCGCCGCAGCGCGAGCTCGGCCATAAACTATTGGAGAGTGAGAGATAACAAAGGGTTCGGCGCCACAGTGCCAGACCAAGGGAAGAGAGAGACATAGGTCGTGCCGCAGCGCGAGAGGAAAGTAAGGGCACGGCGCCGCAGTGCCGGTGCAAGTCAATGCCCAGAAATGAGATTTTAACTGCTCAATTTCTCGTGGGATGTGCAAAAAAAGATTTATGAACATCTAGTTCACGTAATGTAACACTTAAGTAAGTGTTTTAAACCTTTAATAAAGGTTGAACGGAAAGATTAAATGAGATTAAAAGATGAAGAATTTAAGCGCTAGATTACGGAACCGATATTCGGGGACTGTAGTCACGATGAATGAACGTGAGGGATTACTGTGATTGTGATTCCTTAGACGTTGAGTGACGAATAACATTCTGATGTTATGACATGGCATTGTAAGATGAACGTAAAGCGTATAGTCGCTGTGAATGCAATGTTGTTGCGAAGAACGATCAGTCTTAGCATACAACGAGCAGTATGGCTTTGACATTAAGAAAGAATAATGAACATGGGGTTCATGGGATGGATAACGATCAAAAGCGATTAAAAACCTTGAATAAAGGTTGAATGAGAGATTAAGAGGCGAGCAACATGATTGAATGCGTAAACGATCTTCGTAAATCGTATTCGCGTTGGACGAACGTTTTAAGTATACCTAGTTATATGACCTAGACATTGATGAAAGTAGTAAGTAAGATACGAATGGTATCAAGAAAGCTGTAAGGTAATGAAGAATGTATATTAACCTTGAATGGTGAAGAAACTAAATTGAAGATAGTAAAGTATAACGTTAAGAAGCCGAGTTAATAAGTATAACTTGGATAAACGTTCTGAGTTGAAGGAACTGGACGTTTTAAGGTATGAATAAATTCATATTAAATGGTTAACGCTATGACCTCATAGTATTGACATTGAATGATCGTTCCGAGTGTATAAAAGACTGTATGACTTAGACGATAAAGAATGAATCCTGAGGTATGGCATTTACTTGCCAGAAAGTCATAAGGAATAAGAAGTTAACTTAACGAACATTGTATTTAGTGGTTCGGATAAGTTAAGAGAAGTTAGGTTATGGTACAATCGTAACCTTTGATGGTTGACATGTGGGAGTTGGGATAAACAATTCCTTCAGAGAGCGAAGGTATATACAAAATTGGCAACCGATCTAACTCACTGTGTGGGCAGTGTTGACGAGACAGGAACTTGTTTGTTGGTTGTTTGTGGAAAACCACTCAAAGTACCATATGGACTACTAGCAGAGACACGATGTGTGCTGAGTCCTAGGAGAGTTATAAGAAGAAGATAAGAATGTTAATCATCAAAGACGATAAATGTATGAATAAGACATCTCAGTATGTCATAAAGCCGTAATCTGGTAATGAAAGTTAGTCGCGTAAGCTTAAATTACAAGAACGCGAACCTTAAGAAGTAAAGTTAAGTAAACCAATGCGTAAGTCAAGTATATGACTAATTGGCGTACGTGTTATTTCCTTATGTGTTATATAGGGATTTGGAATGAGCAGTTCAGCGTAAACTATAAGCTGTAGCTGTGCATAAGGCAAGTTTCCTAACTTCATTCATATTTTAAATGAATGCTAGTTTCTAAAACTTCTCAGATGTTGAACTTGAGAAGTTCTGTCTATGTGCGAATGTGCGATATTTGTATAAAATGGTAGAATGTATGAGGCCTTGTGCCACATTGTGAACACTTTGGTGTTTCTTTGAAATGAACTGTTCTGTGATTGAACTGTTCAATACAAGTATGTTCTGTTTATACGTGAACCGTTATTTTTAAGTCTATGCTAATGATTCTAGCCAGACAGGATATGTATGCAAAAAGGTAGAAGAATGAAAGTGGTGTAAAGAGTATCTGATGAATGTTGTAAAATGATAGGAATCGAGACTATTCCTATTATTCAAGCTGCTTCATAACATTTGTTCGGTTATTGAAGTTCTAAAGAAATGTTTGAATTATGAACTTGTTTGTTCAAACTGTTATGACTTGCTAGGTAATTGAATGCTCACACTTGCTTTAAATGAAAAACATTTTCAGCGTGTGATGTTAGAAAGAATTTAACGATCCCGTAAGAAACAAGCTGACGGTATCCAGATGAAGTGCCATTCAGAATGTGAATGAGCGAGAAGATCAAGCGAAGACTTGTAATGTAGAAAGAAGAAAATTAAACTATAAACTAGTTTAATGAACAGTTATGAATCCTTGGTGGCGGATGAAAGTCACTCGTGTAAGATGTAAAGAATAATATACTTATCATTGTAGACACTCGAAATTTTCTATACTACTGACACTAACATTGCAGGAAGGCAGATTCGTCTTTTATGAGGGAACCCTGAAAGACAATCCACAACCATATCGGATACTACCGGAGGTTCAGCATCAACCCCAGATCGCAATCTGGGAGTAATCGTTCCAATCTTGGAGAACCCCGAGGCATGCAGATCAATATCGGAACATACACCGGAGAAGATCGATTAATCTCGGAGATAACCCTGAGGTATCCAGTCTCAGCCCTAAACATGGGAATAGCCTCCAACCTTGGTAATAGCCCCAAGGAATGCAATTTCGGCATTAACCCCGGCAATGCTTGTTACAAGTGCAACCAGTTTCAATCTCAGCGCTCATAACGAGATACAATGTATCAGCCCGACGATGACACCGGGAAGACAGACACACCTCAAAGATGTTAATGACGACTTTCAACCAATTGCAGCAGTCCAATCCCAGCGAAGCTGAGCAACGTCTGCTGTATCGACCCAACCCGACAATAACACCGGTAAGGGGCTACATCGTCATCTGACCAACACGATGCCACGCCAAGTCGTCTCAACACATCTACGCAACAATGGCCCACAAGGCTAACCAATCCTGAGTTGCTATTGTGCGGGGTAACGGATGAAAGTTGAAGCTTGAAGACCGGAGGGCACTGTCCCATCTTCAAAGACTTCGTACAAACTCTAATCCCATGCCATCGTACAAACTCTCGACAACGGCGGTACGAAATAGGTCCTGTATACCTCAAACGGATGCCTGGATTACACTTCAAAAAAATCAAGTGGACATTACAGTGCCCGCGTGCACGTACTTCGAGACGACCCGACCTGACCCGACCCGCCTCTGGTACACCTGCGGTTAAGCCGCAGGTACACCTGCGGCACATTTTGCCTATAAATAAGAGGCTTGGGGTGTTGATTTTTAAGAGAAAAAAGACGGGGAAACCTTGCAGAATTCGCTCTACACTTGCCATACAGTGTATTTTCCCAATTTAAACACTTGTGAGCTCATATACATCCCTCTTTTGTACCTACAAAAGCCAGTGTTTACCCACTTTAAAGATATAGAAGCCTTTTCTAGCAGTCAGTTGTAAGCCTTCTCACACACTTTAGAGTCTTTCTCTTCATCTTTGCACACACCCTTCTACACGTTGAGAGTCGTGTTGCTTGCTTTTGCTCGGACTTCGGTCCGTGGTTTCATTTCAGTCTATATATATATATATATATATATATATATATATATATATATATACTAACATTACCGAGTTATGCCTCGGTTGAGCCTAGACTTCGGTCTGGAGCGTTTATTGCTTTAATATATATATACTTATATATATTAACTGTGTGTCAGACTTTGTTCGATGAGCCTAGACTTCGGTCTGGAGTGTTTATTGCTTTAATATATATATACTTATATATATTAACTGTGTGTCGGACTTTGTTCGATGAGCCTAAACTTCGGTTTGGTGTGTTTAATTGCTTTCTTATATATATATATATATATACTTATATTTATAAACTGTGGTCGAACTCCATTCGATGAGCCTGGATTTTTCATCCGGTGCGTTTACTCACTTTTATATATATATACTTATATATATGAACTGCTATCGAACTCTGTTCGGTGAGCCTAGATTTTACATCCGGTGCGTTTACTCGCTTATATATATATATATATATATATATATATATATATATATATATATATATATATATATATATATATATATATATATGAACTGCTATCGAACTTTGTTCGGTGAGCCTGGATTTTATATCCGGTACGTTTACATGCTTATATATATATATATATATATATATATATATATATATATTTACATTTCGTCCCACCTGGAGTTTACTTCGTGGTGGTTGACCGTTTTTACAGTTTTATCTACGTTTTGTCCCGCCCGGAGTTTCCTCCGTGGCGGTTGATGGCTTTTAACAGTTTTTTTTACATTTCTGATCCCCCATGGAGGTTCTTCGTGGTTGGTGATCATGTCTGTATATATATATTTACGGCTTTTATATATATACCTACTTACTGCTTTCCTACAAATTGCGGTATCATGTGAGCCTAGGAATCATGTGATCACAGATTTATCCCATTGGATCTAGATTCGGTTCTCGTGATGGACATTTTCAGCTATAAGCAGCTTGTAAATTATTCTGCGGTGTCTGAATTTTCTCAGATGGTTTCCATACCCCCGAGGAAGTCGGCATTATTTTGTACATTATTTTCGTACGGATGCTTCGCAGCCGTCAAATAAAATCAACCAAGCCGCGCATTTAATAAAATGGGAGTGCAAAAGGCCTCAATTACTATTGAGCGACAGGGTTTGAAAAAATCTCTTTTATAAAACATCATTGCCATATCTTTCGAAAATTGAACTTTTGCATAAATTCAAACCCTGCGTATATAGGTGCGAACGAGGCCTCATACCACTTTCAAATAACAGCACATTGACTCACATACACACACACACACATTCAGATAATAGTTTCTTGAAAAGAGGCGGTCACCGTGGTAACACGGATGTCGGGGGGTGCCTAACACCTTCCCCCCGCATAACCAAGTCCCCGGACCCTAAATGAATCTCGGTTTCACTGACCCATATAGCAGTGTCACATCACTAGGTCAATGTGCAAACCTTTTCTCGGTTGTGTTGGTACAACCATTAAAAAACCAACTGGCGACTCTTAACAGTCTATCGTTGACATTATACATGTCGGACCTTTTTCACTTGTTTTTTCAAACAAATCTCACCTAAAATGAGAACACCAAAGAACAAGTAACGGAAAGGGACATCTAAAAATCCCGACGTCGACAGGTGGCGACTCTGCTGGGGACTCCAGTAAGAGGACTTAAGCCGCTATTTCAATCTTTTCAAAATTGTTATCTGCTTGTGTGTGGATGTTGCATTTACATTGGATGAATGTGTACAAATGCATGTCTTGTTTATTTAGTGCCTCGCACTATAAACTGCCTGTGATGTTAGTGCCTCGCACTATAAATTGCTCATGATATTAGTGCTTCGCACATGTCATCATTTCATACAGTGAGACGCGATGTATGTGAATGTATGTTGTGTGGTCCCTCCACCAGGAGGCTATCCCGTCGGTGTTTGATTACTGGACTCGTGAGAAACCTGATTCTCCGAGGCTCAGGAAAGGCGCCACCCAAATTCGCTCCAGTTGAAAGACCGGATTAACTTCCCGTCAAGTACATTGCGATAATTTGGGAACCTTCATGCCAAAAAGCCGCGAGAGTAACCTAAGATAGGTCAGCCTCTAATAAACCCAAAACGGAGGAAAGTCTCTTCATGCCCTCATTTTAAATTACACAATTTCATGACATATCTATCTCCATGTAATGAGAAATATGAAGGAATGTGTACACATATACATACATGCTACAAACAGCTGACATCCGTTTTTTGCAGGATAAAATTCCTAAAATGGACTCATCACATTGCATATTAATATTCACCTTCCCTAAGGACTAAACTATGCAAGTCTTTCGCAGGGAGTCAATCGGGCCTACTACCCGTTCAAAGTCCAAAAAGGCAACAGGCCTACAGTCAATTATGTCGTCATCCGACCAGACTGAACTTAATCCAGTTTCTCGCAAAGAATTCGACGGATTAAGCAAACAAATTACAGATTTGGTTGTTCTGCTCAAAGAATTACATCAATCTACATAGGGTCAGAAAATACCCGTACATGCTGAATCCTCCATCCAAGGAGGGAGTCCGGTCATTACCATACCTGAACTATAGTTGGATATTACCAACAAAACTCATGATGCTCCCCGTCCCACTAGAGACCCAGACACTAGTGACATCAAAAAGAAAGTCCTCCAAATGGAAGAGACCCTTCGCACTATCAAAGGAATTGGAACACACGGGAGTGTTTCATATGCTGATCTTTGTATTTTTCCTGGTGTTCATTATCCAGAAAAGTTTAAAACTCCTGACTTTGAAAAATATGACGGGTTAGGAGATCCTTATACATACTTAAAGGTATTTATTGGAGAACTTGGATCTTATGCAGAGGATGAAAAGCTCAGAATGCAATTATTCCAAAAGAGTCTAACTAGAGAAGCCCACTCATGGTACACAAGATTAGACAACTCCAAAATCAACAGCTGGGAAGAGCTAGCACATGCCTTCCTCACTCAATATAGCTTTCAAACTCAAATTGCTCCTGATCGGTACCAAATTACCAAGATCAAAAAACAGTCTAACGAGTCTTTCAGAGAGTATGCCCAGAGGTGGAGACGCCTGGATGCCCAAGTGAATCCTTCCATGACCGAATCAGAAATGGTCATGACGTTCATAGACATACAAGAAGCTCCTTTCTATGAGAGAGTTTTAGCCGGCATCGGCAAACCGTTTTCTGAAATGGTCAAACATGGGGAGATGGCTGAGATGGGATTGAAATTCAGAAAGATTCAAGACCTAGCTGCACTCAAAGCTGTTGCTGATCACATCCAGTTTTGGAAATTATGGGAACAACCCTAGGAGGGTCCATAAAAAGAAAGAGGAAGATGTTTCCCTGATACTACTGGGTCAAAAAGGCAGTCAAAATATGCCTGTTCAGAGGAGAAACTATACTCCCTTTCCAGCACAGTCTGTAAATCGTCCAATACCAAACGGTGGAGAAGCCAAACGCCCTCGAGTGTTCACACCCTTAGGGGATACCCTCGAGAATATCCTTAATCTTCTGACAGCACAAAAGAAGATTACACATCTACTTCCACTAGCCAGCCCAAATGGAAGGGGTTTTAATGCTGCTTGGAAATGTGTTTATCATGCCGGGGCACCTGGACATGATACTCAGGATTGTTGGGCCTTAAAACACAAGATCCAAGACCTGATAGACAACGGTGAGATCGAGGTCACTAAACCAGATCAACCTAACGTTCAAGACAACCCTCTTCCTCAACACAAAGAAGAAGAGGTCAACATGATTAAATGGAGCACTGGACAGAGTTCCAACTTCAGCTGTGATTCTTCCCAAACCATCAAAGACGGTGATAACAGATGGGATTATGCCAAGTTCCAGTTCACAATGGAACGAAAAATGAAAGCTCTCTGCAAATAAATTGAGCAATTGGCGGAACTAGTGACTTATCAGCATCAAGTGACTCGTCAGCTAATCAGCCAGGAACATGCCAGTCTCCTGCCCATTGTCATGAATATTCCCTCTTCACTTTCAGAAAATGAAATGCTGGAAGACAAAGAGACGAAGAGAGCAAATGCCAAGGCACGTCGGGATTTCGCCAACAAAAAGGAATTCACCTATTTGGGTCAACCTATAGAGGAGATACTTCACATGTTAATCAATGAAGGAAGAATCAGTTCCCTTCTACCTCCAATCAACCCCCGTTCGGGATGGTACAATTTTGAGGGAGTATGTCAATATCATTCCCCATCTCGTGGTCACAGCACAGAAGAATGTTGGGCACTCCGCCACCTTATTCAGAACCTAATCGACAGTGGCGTATTGCGTCTGGCAGATGACGACATTGTGCTACGCGCCAGTAAGAATGCAGGTCCCACTAAATGGAAGAGTGTGGTAGCCGTCATATCTACTGAAGCTGATCAATCACTCGTCATGCCAATAATTCAACTCAAAGGAAGCAACAATCATTTGAAAGTGGCCACTCCCGAGCCAATCAACTTGTCGTGCAGAGCACAATATCTTATTGTTAGCTTGCATAAAGTTCTGTGGAATTATGGAGAATGTGAAGGATCCACCTCACATACCACTGCTGCAATGTCAAAAGAAAATCCATTGTACCTTCCCCAATGGGTGATGAAATATGCCGTCAAATCAAAGGGAAAAATACCCACGGGGAAGATTGAAAAATTCCTCCGCACTATGGGTCATAACGAAACTACGGTGGTTTTAAGCGTGAAAGAAGCTCCACAACAGATATCAATTTTGGACTTGGTCCTCACTTCCGAGAATCACCGGAAGATCTTGTTAAAGGTTTTTGAAGAAGCCTATCTCCTGACATCCGTGGATGAGAAAAATTTTTAGCATCTGGTTGATCACATTTTCAACGACAATGTGATATCCTTCACTGATGATGACATTCCGCCTGAAGGGACTGGTCATTGCAAACCGTTGTACATCGCAGTCTTGTCCTCCGGATATATGGTGGCTGGAGTCCTGATAGATGGAGGCTCATCCCTAAATATCTGCCCATATGCTACCTTGGTAAAGATGAATATCAATCCTAATCGAATCCGGAGTAGCCATACTATCATCAAAGTTTTTGATGGAGCCCGCCGGAATTTGGTTGGAGTAATTGAGCTGCCAATTGAGATTGGTCCTCATACATTTTGCGTATCCTTCCATGTTCTCAAGATAGAGTTGGCATACAACCTGCTCTTGGGACGACCATGGATCCATATGGCTGGGCCAGTCCCCTGCACCCTTCATCAATAATTAAAATATATTGTCAACAACAGCCTGGTTACGGTCAACGTTGAACCAGAGTGTCCTCAACACGGAGATTTACCGGTCATCAATGCTAATGCGGACGTTGAACCAGTCAGTTTTCATGCTTTGGAAATAAGCAATACCCAATACCATGCTATTGGAACACCACTACCCGAACCCCAGATTTCTGCCGAAGTGATGTCAGCCACTCAAGAAATGATGTCGTTGGGTCATAAACCAGGACAAGGGTTGGGTAAAGATTGTCAGGGTATCAAGTACCCTATTCGCTTAACCAAGCACACTGGAACAGCTGGACTAGGCTCATAAACATCCCCAGGTTCCTTCAGCTTCAGCCATACGGCGTTTATCTTCGCCTTCACACTCTGAGTCCGCACAACCTCCAGTAAAGGTGCCAGCCAATGTCATGGCTATGTTATTTCCTAAGCCGAAACCGGTGGAGGAAAACATAATCATTATTCCAGATCCCGCAATCGAAGATGATGAGCGGAGAATCAAGGAGAACGTTGTCCGAATAATGTCGGGCATGCGTATCATCGTCCATGATGAACATAACAACAGATACACCCCAGACAATAATTGCCCGGACATAATGGCCATCATTCGGGACAGGGAGGATGATGACAGTCCCTCCATCACTGCAGTTCACCCGAACTTTGCTCTTTCCAATTGGAACAGCATTCCTTGCATTGGTTGTCAAGGGTAAAGCGGGCAGAAGTTCTTTCTGCCCTGTAGATATAATAACTGCTTACTTTTCTGTACAATATTAGCAGTTTATTTTACCAGTATATGCTAACACTGTGTATGATCAAACACGTTTTGTAACGTCCCCAAAATTCATACATTTTAAAACTCAACTTCGGTCGTTAACCATACAATAAATCTCAAATTTTACATCATTATTCGATATTAAAAACACTAAAATTGCGGAATATTAAAACGTTTATACATTTCCTTCTTCATTTCCCTAAATCGCAACCTTTACATTACATCTCTTTGATTCAATCTTATATCATGAATCGTTACAACAAAATGACTATACAAAGTCTTACATCATAACTAAATATCCATATACATTGGATAGCTCAACTTACAATTCAACAACATGTTACGTTCAAAATATGAAATACATTTCTCATAAAACATAAATAATCTTCGTGAATATAGATCTCTATAACTCACTTAGCACATATCTTTACCTTAAAATCTTGACCTGCAAAAGTGGTTATTTGCAAGAGTGAGCTCGACAGCCCAACAAAGTCTAACAGCTTTCATGCATCACATAGCACATAATAACATGCTCGATATACATCTCATTAAAGTAACATGGCATACATGCTTTTAATTCACATAGCAAATATAAAGATTGAGTTCCTTACTCAATCATCATTACTTAGCCAAAACAATGCAGTCATATGTTGACTTTAACATTTCATATTTTCAACATGTATAACACATCATACAATTTAAAACAATTCATCAAGTTCATGTAACAAATAGGAACCGAAAGACTTGTCTTGATCGTTGTTTACCAATAACAGTTTAACAGCTTACAGTTATCTGCACTTCACGTGCCTACACAATTATATAACCATACACATCAACTATTAGCCACATAACAATATATAGTAATTGTAATATAAACTCTACTCTATATCTCATAATCTTTCCTATTAATTAGCACACAATGTTCAATTAGATTGTGTTAACTTTTCGACTTATATCTCACTGTATTTCATATTCAAAGTTCATTCAAATGCTTAAGTCTTGCTAGGACTACTTATTAGTTTTATATTAAACCCATTTCATATCCTATAATATTCATTTCAATTGAATTGAAATACTTTTTAAGTTCATTAACACTTGGCACGACGTTTCGACGTTTAATCGTCACACGCCTGATTTGCCTCTCTTTTGTATGCTTACTATGCTTCTATAACTCATCTAATACCTCATGTACTAATGTTAAGCATCATTATATTTACTATTATTCATGTTGTATAACTTATAACATCATCTTTTATGGTCATGAGCACTACACATGTATATGTGCATGCCCGACGCCATCCGATTGCCTCCGAAAACATAACAGTCCTAAACATGACCATTTTGACCCATCCTAATGACCTCAAATTGAAAAACTTAAAGAACAAAAGTTGTAGGTCTACTCGTCCTCGTTTCGTATCATCTTGAATCACCTCAATCGGAGTTCGTATGAAAAAGTTATGGCCATTTTACTACAGGAGGTCAAAACTGTCCAAGTCAGACCACTTTTCCGGCGCCGGGGCGCAGATCAGCGGCGCCGGGACGCGAGTACCAGCGCCGGGGAGCGAGTTCCAGTGCTGGGGCGCGAGTACCAGTGCCGGGGCGCGAGTTCTAGTGCTGGCCAGTGGCGCTAGGGCGCGAACTTTGACGCCGGGGCGCGAATTTTGGCGCTGGGACTCTATTTTTGACGCTGGGGCGCCAAAAACTAGCAGAACCAAGCACGAAGACCATTTTTGGTCTGTTTAAGAAATTCTAGCAACTAATTACATACGTATAATTGATGTAATTTATACATAAATACTAACAATCATCTATATACCAATTACCCACCACTAATTAACAATATCATAAACTAATTCTTTAAAAACACTATTTTTTTAAAAACAAAAACTCCATTGTTGATATTCTTGACACAGTGAGCACTGTAATCTCTAATAACCACCAATTTGATTACTTTTAAACTACAATTCTATGTGGTTCATATCCAATTAACATACCCGACTTTCAATTTTACAATTAGAATACAATCAATTACTAATTTTGTTATCCTACAAAACATGTTCATGCTCATATGTTTTTACTGTAAAAACTCTTTTCTTTCTTTTTTTTTGATCGTAATTCACATAATCACGTACATGTATAACCTCTTCATACAATCACTTATATGTATATATAGGATATTTATACTATTACAACTTCATAATTTCATACTCAACTATAATATATGAATTACCGAACTTTATATTATAAAACACAGTGAATTTCAAAAACACAGAGACTAAGGAATTATACTATAAAAGATATATGTTAAGATTATAATACATACCTTTTGTTGTTAAGAAATTCGTGTTAAACTCTTATAATAGCTTGAAGAACTCTGCTCTTCTTGCTTCTCTTTCTCAGACTCTCTCAAAACTCTCTTATCTTTAAGTTTTTCTCTGACAAAACTTCTTCTCTTTTCTTACTTAGGCTTAAGCCAAAACACACTGTACGTAAAACTAAACTGATAACAATTATGCGTAAACTAAAAAACTGATATGGCCTTAATAATCACCATAGCTATTATCAGTTACCAAAATATTAAGCGTATATCCATTATAAATATATTTTATTTATATATTACTTATAAAAATTCAAAATTTAAAAACCAAAAGCCATAGGGCTTTGTTTGGCAAAATAATTTAAAACTAAAGACTTAATATATTTAAGCCTTGTTTGACAAAATAAATTAAAACTACTTTAATTTATTTTAATAACCACTTATAATATAGTTATTTGTCACACTTTATTTAAGTAAGTTTTCATACTTGATTTAATTACTTCAAATAACAATTTATTAAATAAATCATTTAATCACTTACTCAACACAAATAATTAACTATCAAATTAAAATATCAATATAATAATAATTTTCTTAACTCATTAATTATTTATTAAACAAATAAATAATCAAATCACATCAAATCAATTAAACAAATACTTATTCAACAATAAACACATCCATTAAATATTTATATAATTCAATAAATATTCAAATATTATAATAAAAATCTGGATTGTTACATCATTTCCTCCTTACAAGGATTCTGTCCTCAGAATCACAACTCAAACCACTCATTCGTTAAAATCTTCCCTACTTACAAAGATTCTGTCCCCAGAATCGAAGACAGAAATTAAACAAATAACTTAGAGTAATCTTTCATCATTTTATCTAATTATAGATTTTATATTTCCTACTACATTCATTACTTTAACAAATTCTAGGTTTCCTTTCATAACTTTCACTTGAACTCAATTATATTTTGAGTATTATATATCTTAACCCATTCATTTCCTTTTCTAAGGATGCTATCATAAACACTCGGGATATTACATTCACCCTTTCTTCTAAGAATTTCGTCCTCGAAATTATATTCATTAATTTTTATTCATTCATTCTATCAAAGTAGATTTTACGTCACTACTTCATTCATTCATTGGTTTCTATAACCACTTTCTTTCCACAAAGATCTTTCTACAATTATTAACTTTTCTATTAAAAGTTTCACATTATTCTTTGATAACTCATCTACTTCTCACTTCAAAATCTCTTTTCTCACTTATTCAACATATTCATCATTAAGTGTCGTATTCTACGACTCACTTCTTTCTAAGGAATACTTTTCTTTTTCACTTCCATTATGCAGAATAACAAGAATCTTCCACAATTGTTCAATAATTGGGAAGCGATATTAATAACAGGAATTTAAAAGATTCCAAATCATGCTGAGGGTCATAAGACCACGAACTATGTCCACAGTTGTAAGTAATTTTTCAACTTCAGCTTTAACAGTCATAAGACTATAAGGACCCCCGTACTTAGGGTGTTAAGCCCTTCGTATGATGTATTGTGCACAAATATTTAAACGCTATGCGTATGTCCATAGTTATAAGTAATCTTTCAACTTAAACATTAACAGTCATAAGACTATAGGGACTCCTCGTACTTAGGGTGATCAACCCTTCGTACAATGTGTTGTGCACAAACATCTCAACGCCTCTGCGTAATCCCCTATAAAAGGGTTGTTCATCTCAGCTTTTCAACATCTGAATCCGCACCAAAATAATTTGGTTTGGCATAACTTCTCAAGAAACTCTTGAATTTCATGAACATCTTTCAATATTTGTCTAGCTGAATCAAATAGCATAGACTTCTACAACAATTCGGACATCAACCGAAATATACATATACATACATACATATGTATTCGCATATTTTAAAGAAATCTAAAAAATCTTTTTATGACGTCATGATACCGCACTGTATTTACAGTCCGTTGAGGATTCCGTCATTTGGTGATTTTATCATACTACATCATACCATAGTGGGCTGACGATCCTTGGATCACATCCAACACTAGGTAATACTGCATTGATGACTCCATCGTTTTTATCATCTTTGCACCAGGTTACATGATGCATTAATGATATAAAATACATTTTGATATATTGGAAGTCATTTTTGTCTAGCCGAAGCAATTAGCATAGACATACGAATAACAGTATTATTGTTAAAACTCATTGGTTCCATCATTTGATCCAATGTTTTTCAAGAAAATAGAAGTGTAAACATCAGCACGAAGTCAATAAATTTCGAAAGTCTAGCATAGCTAGTAGATTTAGAGTACATATGCTTCCACCATCAACTCCACTTTCTATAATGATCCATTGCTTAATAGGTCTATCTATTCCTATCATCCTCAATACTCCATTCACACTTAATTATACCCTAGTTCATCAAACTTACCACACGTTATGAGTTCAGGAACTTGCCACAATCATATGAGTTTAAGAACTTATCCTAGTCAGACCATAGGCGTCTATTCGCTGAGGGGTTCAAAAACATACCATATAATAATGAGTCACGAACCTACCATAAGTATGAGTTTTAAGAACTCGCACTTAACGTTATAATATTCTCTAACTATCCTCTACCTATCTATTATAAACATGAGAAAAGAATCACCTTCTCAACATGCATATAGCAAATAGCGCGACACAAACATTCCAATGATTATCAATGTGATAAACTGAGTGCAAGCACAAAACCCTCGCCCATACAAAGGTTTGTACAACTCTGCCATCACATGAGTTCTCAATTGAAATCCCACCTAACTCTATCTTGCTCATAACTTGCTCTTTGCTCGATATGAATTCCTCGTATCACATCATCTATAACTCCTCATGAGTTATCTCGCACTATTTCATAGTACACCATCTTCATAGCATTAAGCTATAATCATTCAAATATTACAGACCATATTTCTTCTATAACTTAAACAGATCACATAGTGATCTTATTCTATAATCATCTCCCTCAAAATTCTTTTGTTAACTCGTGTTCGTTTTGTTTTACGATCCTCATTCTTTCTCTTTTTCATCATTTACGACATTATTCGTTATTTTGGCTATTGGAGTTAGGAAACTCCCATTTCTTATCTTTATATCTCTTAGATTCTTCTTTGAATCTCTTGTTTATAAAAAAAATTCTTCTTTTAAGAATTTCTAACTTCATTTACATCTCTCAACATTCATTCGAGTTACACACTTGGTACACATCGAGTCTCTAACAGTTTCAATATGGTACGCTGAGTGATTTCCCACAAATAACCAATAAACTAGGTTTCGAGTTGCTAGTTCGTATATACCTCCGCTCTATGAAGGAATCGTTTAGCCCAGATACCATACATCGACTACTAAAGAATACAATTGCACCATACTTGAATATAACTCTCTATTCTTGACCACTTTATCATTCTCTTTTTATAGACATTGTCTATTTATTATCACCTTACATCCTTATTATTGGAGTTGGGTAACCCCACATTCATTTTCATTATAACTCTGCGAGATTCTTCTTTGAATCCTTTTTACGCATGTTTTAATCCCTTCTTTATAAATTTCTTAAATTTCTTCTTATTATTCAAACTCTATTTGAGCTTATTCTTTCATTATCTTCACCTCTGTTCTCTAAGGCTATAGCCTAAGGTACTCTTACCTAAGGTTTCTAACCTACAGCTCTGATACCAACTGTAACGTCCCCAAAATCCATACATTTTAAAACTCAACTTCGGTCGTTAACCATACAATAAATCTCAAATTTTACATCATTATTCGATATTAAAAACACTAAAATTGCGGAATATTTAAAGCGTTTATACATTTCCTTCTTCATTTCCCAAAATCGCAACCTTTACATTACATCTCTTTGATTCAATCTTATATCATGAATCGTTACAACAAAATGACTATACAAAGTCTTAGATCATAACTAAATATCCATATACATTGGATAGCTCAACTTACAATTCAACAACATGTTACGTTCAAAATATGAAATACATTTCTCATAAAACATAAATAATCTTCGTGAATATAGATCTCTATAACTCACTTAGCACATATCTTTACCTTAAAATCTTGACCTGCAAAAGTGGTTATTTGCAAGAGTGAGCTCGACAGCCCAACAAAGTCTAACAGCTTTCATGCATCACATAACACATAATAACATGCTCGATATACATCTCATTAAAGTAACATGGCATACATGCTTTTAATTCACATAGCAAATATAAAGATTGAGTTCCTTACTCAATCATCATTACTTAGCCAAAACAATGCAGTCATATGTTGACTTTAACATTTCATATTTTCAACATGTATAACACATCATACAATTTAAAACAATTCATCAAGTTCATGTAACAAATAGGAACCGAAAGACTTGTCTTGATCGTTGTTTACCAATAACAGTTTAACAGCTTACAGTTATCTGCACTTCACGTGCCTACACAATTATATAACCATACACATCAACTATTAGCCACATAACAATATATAGTAATTGTAATATAAACTCTACTCCATATCTCATAATCTTTCCTATTAATTAGCACACAATGTTCAATTAGATTGTGTTAACTTTTCGACTTATATCTCACTGTATTTCATATTCAAAGTTCATTCAAATGCTTAAGTCCTGCTAGGACTACTTATTAGTTTTATATTAAACCCATTTTATATCCTATAATATTCATTTCAATTGAATTGAAACACTTTTTAAGTTCATTAACACTTGGCACGACGTTTCGACGTTTAATCGTCACACGCCCGATTTGCCTCTCTTGTGTATGCTTACTATGCTTCTATAACTCATCTAATACCTCATGTACTAATGTTAAGCATCATTATATTTACTATTATTTATGTTGTATAACTTATAACATCATTTTTTATGGTCAGGAGCACTACACATGTATATGTGCATGCCCGACGCCCTCCGATTGTCTCCGAAAACACAACAGTCCTAAACATGACCATTTTGACCCATCCTAATGACCTCAAATTGAAACACTTAAAGAACAAAAGTTGTAGGCCTACTCGTCCTCGTTTCGTATCATCTTGAATCACCTCAATCGGATTTCGTATGAGAAAGTTATGGCCATTTTACTACAGGAGGTCAAAACTGTCCAAGTCATACCACTTTTCCAGCGCCGGGGCGCAGATCAGCGGCGCCGGAGCGCGAGTACCAGCGCCGGGGAGCGAGTTCCAGTGCTGGGGCGCGAGTTCTAGTGCTGGCCAGTGGCGCCAGGGCGCAAACTTTGACGCCGGGGCGCGAATTTTGGCGCTGGGGCTCCATTTTTGGCGCTGGGGCGCCAAAAACTAACAGAACCAAGCACGAAGACCATTTTTGGTCTGTTTAAGAAATTCTAGCAACTAATTACATACGTATAATTGATGTAATTTATACATAAATACTAACAATCATCTATATACCAATTACCCACCACTAATTAACAATATCATAAACTAATTCTTTGAAAACACTATTTTTTTAAAAACAAAAACTCCATTGTTGATATTCTTGACACAGTGAGCACTGTAATCTCTGATAACCACCAATTTGATTACTTTTAAACTACAATTCTCTGTGGTTCATATCCAATTAACATACCCGACTTTCAATTCTACAATTAGAATACAATCAATTACTAATTTTGTTATCCTACAAAACATGTTCATGCTCATATGTTTTTACTGTAAAAACTCTTTTCTTTCTTTTTTTTTATCGTAATTCACATAATCACGTACATGTATAACCTCTTCATACAATCACTTATATGTATATATAGGATATTTATACTATTACAACTTCATAATTTCATACTCAACTATAATATATGAATTACCGAACTTTATATTATAAAACACAGTGAATTTCAAAAACACAGAGACTAAGGAATTATACTATAAAAGATATATGTTAAGATTATAATACATACCTTTTGTTGTTAAGAAATTCGTGTTAAACTCTTATAATAGCTTGAAGAACTCTGCTCTTCTTGCTTCTCTTTCTCAGACTCTCTCAAAACTCTCTCATCTTTAAGTTTTTCTCTGACAAAACTTCTTCTCTTTTCTTACTTAGGCTTAAGCCAAAACACACTGTACGTAAAACTAAACTGATAATAATTATGCGTAAACTAAAAAACTGATATGGCCTTAATAATCACCATAACTATTATCAGTTACCAAAATAATAAGCGTATATCCATTATAAATATATTTTATTTATATATTACTTATAAAAATTCAAAATTTAAAAACCAAAAGCCATAGGGCTTTGTTTGGCAAAATAATTTAAAACTAAAGACTTAATATATTTAAGCCTTGTTTGACAAAATAAATTAAAACTACTTTAATTTATTTTAATAACCACTTATAATATAGTTATTTGTCACACTTTATTTAAGTAAGTTTTCATACTTAATTTAATTACTTCAAATAACAATTTATTAAATAAATCATTTAATCACTTACTCAGCACAAATAATTAACTATCAAATTGAAATATCAATATAATAATAATTTTCTTAACTCATTAATTATTTATTAAACAAATAAATAATCAAATCACATCAAATCAATTAAACAAATACTTATTCAACAATAAACACATCCATTAAATATTTATATAATTCAATAAATATTCAAATATTATAATAAAAATCTGGATTGTTACATCATTTCCTCCTTACAAGGATTCTGTCCTCAGAATCACAACTCAAACCACTCATTCGTTAAACGTTTCATATATACTAAGTGAAAGCATATTTTGTTTCAGGACTCTGAATTTATATGTGCCTGTACTTGCTGATACGATGCCTCTCCTACACAGGGGTTGTACCTTTGATGTAGAGATGAATTCAGCCTTGATGGATACACAGGATGACATTGAGGTACCTCCAGAAATTCAAGAATGGGTCAAAGATACACCTAAACCCAACCTTGATCAAATCACTTCTTTCAATCTTGGAACCTTAGAAAGCCCTAAGTTAATCCAGATTAGTTCAGAACTTACCCCAAACCAAAGGAATAACATGGTTACGCTATTAACCCAATTCCAGGATGTGTTTGCATGGTCTCATGAAGACGTGGTGGGTTTGTCCACTGACATTGTCCTTCATTGCCTTCCCATTAAAGAAGGATTTAAGCCAGTCAAATAGAAACTCAGGCGATTGAAACCTGAGTGGAGTTTAAAGGTGAAAGAGGAAATTGTGAAACAATTTCAGGCTGGCATCGGCATGGTGTCTACATATCCTGAGCGGATATCCAATATCGTGCCCGTGCCTAAACTTGGAGGGAAGGTGCGAGTTTGCGTGGATTACCGGGACTTGAATAAAGCTTGCCTAAAAGACAGCTTTCCCGTGCCATTTATCCACATTCTCATTGACAATACTGCGCAATACGACATGTACTCCTTTGCTGATTGCTTTGCGGGGTATCATCAAATCATGGTTACCGAGGAAGATCATGAGAAGACTGCCTTCATCACTCCTTGGGGAACTTTTTGTTATAGACGGTTGTCATTCGGCCTCATCAATGCCGGAGCTACCTATCAACGAGCTATGATGGCTCTTTTCCATGACTTAATGCATAAAGAGATTGAGATCTACGTGGATGACATCATTGTCAAGTCCCGGAAGGAGGATCACCATATAGACCATCTCAGAAAGCTATTCAACAGGTTGCGTTAGTACAACTTAAAGTTGAATCCAGCCAAATGCGCCTTTGGCGTTAAATCAGGCAAGTTGCTAGGATTTCTAGTCAGCCACAAAGGGATAGAGTTGGATCCTGTCAAAATTCAAGCCATCACGGAAATGCCCATTCCTCAGACAGCAAAGGAAATACGAGGATTTTTGGGAAGAATCAATTTCATTAGCAGATTTATCTCCCAACTCATAGCAACCTGTGAGCCAATCTTCAAGCTGTTAAGGAAGAACTCTTCCATGAAATGGAATGAGGAGTGTCAGAATGCCTTCCTTACAATCAAGAAACAGCTAGTCAAAGCTCCTGTGTTGGTACCACCCAGGGATGATGTTCCCCTGTTTATGTACCTATCCGTAAGTGACAATGATGTGGGCTGCATGCTGGGGCATAAGGACGACAGAGGCCAAGAACGAGCTATCTATTACCTCAGTAAAAGGTTCAGTAGCCGTGAACACAAGTACACTCTGATCGAAAAGACATGTTGTGCTTTAACATGGGCTTCCATGAGGTTACAGCATTACCTCCATGGTCACACAACCCATCTTATATCCCGCGTGGATCCTCTCAAGTACGTGTTCAACAAACCCATGTTAAATTATCTGCTGTCCAAATGGCAGTTGATCCTACAACAATTTGACATCGTATATGTGACTCAAAAGTCCATCAAAGGTCAAGGAATCGCGGATCAACTAGCCGTCACACCTTCAGGGGATTTCAAACCCTTAGAAACATATTTCCCTGATGAAGGAGTAATGACAGTACAGCAACACCATCAGTACGATACGCGTCAATCATGGAAGATGTATTTTGATGGAGCTATTAATATGGAAGCTTCTGGAGCTGGAACAGTTCTAGTATCTGATACGGGGGAGCAGTATCCCGTCGCCGTCAAATTATAGTTTGATAGCACCAATAATACGGCCGAGTATGAAGGCTGTCTCATGGGGCTAAAACTTGCCCGTTCAATGGGCATCAGACGGTTACCTGTCCTTGGAGATTCAGAGTTGGTAATCCGACAATCCACCGGAATCTATCAAACCAAGGAACTACATTTGTTGCCTTACCATCGGCAGGTTTTAAAGATGGCTTTGGAGTTCGAAGAAATCTCCTTTCTACATGTTCCTCGTAGTAGGAATGACTTTGCGGACGCATTAACAACTTTGGCCTCCTTGGTTCATATATCAGACAAGGAGCAATTGCCAAGTGCCACAATTTCTCTGAACAAGGCCCCAGCCTACGGGAATTATGTTGGAGAAGTATCGGATGAGCTACCTCCCATCCCACAGCCTTGATATCAGCATATCAAGGAATATCTACGAGATGGATCTACACCCGCTGAGGCGAGCCCGACCGAGAAAAGGCGGATCCATCGACTTGTAATAAAATTCTACCTGAGTGGAGATGCGCTCTACAAAAGAGATGCATGATTAGGCCTCCTCCGGTGTTTAGACAAAGATCAAGCCCAAAGGCTCATGGATGAAATCCATGGCGGAGTCTGTGGCCCCCACATGAGTGGCCCCCTCCTTGTCAAGAAAATCCTCATAATGGGACATTATTGGCTATCTCTCAAAGTTGATTGCCATGACCACGTCAAAGGATGCTATCAGTGCCAGATTCATGGGAATGCTATACACGCCCCTCCACGGGAACTCCACAATATGAGTTCACCTTGGCCCTTCTCAATGTGGGGAATGGACGTTATCGGGCCCATTGAACCTAAAGCCAGTAATGGGCATCGATTTATATTCACCATGATCGACTACTTCACCAAGTGTGTAGAGGCAGCCTCCTTCCCCAGGGTCACTAAAGAAGTCATCATTGCTTTCATTAGAAACAATGTTATTTGTCGTTATGGGCAACCAGAGGTGATTATGTCAGACAATGCCAAAAACCTCAACAATAAGATGATGGATGAATTTTGCAGTAAATTCCACATTAAACATCTCAACTCAATCATCTATCGTCCAAAGATGAACGGTGCTGTTGAAGCGGCTAACAAAAATATCAAGAAGATTATGCAAAAGATGTCCGCCAACCACAAAGATTGGCCTGATGTATTGCCTCTGACTCTATTAGCCTACAGAACATCCATGCGTACTTCAACTGGGGCAACCCCCTACGCACTAACCTATAGGATGGAAGCAGTGCTCTCCTTAGAAGTTGAGATGGAACCTCTCAGAGTGTTGATAGACGCTCAATTGGATGAAGATCAATGGGTACAAGACAGGTATCACCAATTGTCCCTAATAGACGAAAGGCGAACCGCGGCTATCTTCCATGGTCAGTTATATCAGCAAAGGATTGCCCGATCCTACAACAAAAAAATCCGGCTACGGCAATTTAAACAATATGACTTGGTTTTGAAGAAAATCCTGGACAACCAAGATCAATCTAAGGGAAAATTCGCTCCTAACTGGGAAGGCCCGTTTATTGTCAAAGAAGTATTGACGGGAGGCGCTCTCAGATTGCAAGAAATGGACGGTAATGAATTTCCACAATTCATCAACTCAGACGACGTGAAACGGTACTATGTCTGAAGTAACTCGCAAACACCCTGGTGTCAAACCATCAGATCACCAATCATTCTAATTTTTTAACCCTTTACCACATACAATTTTTATGCACTTTACCCCTCAAGGAAACATACTTCTCTAGCCAGCAGCTTGGCTTTCCTTTGCGCTCATACAACTTAGGTCATGCCACCATGGATCAAACCTCTTACGTTTACAGTTTGGCTACCCATACCTATGATCAAACTTTTCCTCTACAGTTTATCCTCAACTTAGGATTAAACTTTCTCATCCCCGCACTCTGACCTGCACATGGGATTACGCTTTCTCTTCTCGCCCTAAGGGGCGAACTACGTCGACCTGATCTCCTCTTCAACAGGAGTACGTAGGCAACCATTTCATATGGCCCGGTCGCAATAAAACAAAAATAACAAAAACATTTCTACCCTTCTCTCCTCACAAAAAACAACAAAAATATTCCTACACCATTTCTGCCACATACAGCGTTGAACCTCTTACACCAGGTTCGAACTACGCAGACCTGATCTCCTCTTCAATAGGAGTACGTAGGCAGTCATTCATGGCGCAGTCTCACCCCCTACCAAAGCACAAACCCTTGTCAGTTGGTACTGGGATCAACCATCAATCCACTACGTTTCATTCGGCGTCAGACCAAAGGGATGGAATTACCCAACCTCTCATCCCAAATAGAAGATTTGGCGACCATCTAAGCTGCGGTCATACCTTGAAGAGTAACGCCAATCCATAAAAGATGGAATTAACTACGCTTCTCCTGAATAGAAGTACTGGCGACCATCTGTGGTGCGGTCAATCTCAGAGAGGAAAGCCACACTCCTCTCCACATTTCCATACAGAAACTAGTCCCAAGACACCAAAAGATGGTAGGGATACACAGATCGATGATCCATTCTGAACTATCCAGAGACAACTCAATGTCCATCCATCCAGGAGGAATTCAGAATACATCAAGATCACAAGCCCTGAAACAGCAGGCAAAATATACAACAAATAGCAAGGTGTATCTAAAAGGGAAGTGATCCAAAAATATATTTCCCTGTCATATATAATGTTGTTTGATATACATGATGTAAACTGTACATGACAAAATGGCTAAGCTAGTCTGTGCAGGTAAGTACAAGCTAATCTATGAGTCAGGATACACGCGAGCTAGCAAGCCCAACATAGCATCCCTCTCAGAAGAAGGAGGTAAAGCTGTGGTCTCCTGTATGAGAGTATCCACATGACCCAATAGATCAGAAGCCGTCTGCATGATGACCATATGCTCATCAATATATGTGCTCATCTCTGCGATTATGTCAGTGGTAAGGGACCTCGCTGCAGTACTGTCTGTGACGGCTACATCCCGGGCAGATATGGCACTATCCCGCTCAACTATCACTGCATCTCTGGCTAATCTAGCCTCATCCCGCTCAACAATAGCGGCATCCCTACGAGCTAAGGCCTCATCTCTCTCCAACAGAGCGGCCTCCCTCACATCCAGAGCAGTCGACATCATAGATCGAACCTGATCTCTCTCAAAGGTCATCAGCTGAAGACTCTGCTCTAAGTACTGTGCCGAGTGCTGAATCGCAACAGTGCTGGTACTAGGAGAATCCGGAAGAAATGCTGGTAACCCAGTAGCGGGCTCCTCCTCGAAGTGGGTATCAATATCCTCCACAGGCTCCACACCCTCTGCGTCGCTATCCGGTACTACAGATACTGCTGCAGCCGATAAAACCTCCGTCTCCATCCAGGCGGAATACTCTGCGGAATAACCTGGACTACTCACTGAAAAAGCAGCTCCCTTACGATGGTCCCAACAAGCGTATACACGAGATCGGTCCTCGGCTGAGAGGTATCGGGCAGCTGAACGCTGACCTGTCGCCCCTGTGAAAGGATGAAAATCCTGAAACTGGTCGAACTGCGACATCACGGCCAATGGGTGGTAAGTAGTCACACCCCTCAAGCCGGCCAAAGGGAGGAAATCCATGCCCGGAGCATGAGTAATAAAGTTGTATGGTGAGCTAAGCCCCGAGCACAGAAATATGCTAAAGGGGTCTCTGATGTCTGCCAAAAATACGGACCAGGACTGAGCATCTATACACTCCGATGGCTGAAAGGAGTATGACATGGACACATCGTGGGTAAACCAATATCCATGCCGTCTAAGGGTACCAATCGGTCTCAAGTGTGATATGAACCACATATACAAAAGGACTGAGCTCCCAGTAAACACTCCAGATGGATAAGTACTGCAGCAGGATGCTGACCGCAGAGTCTCTGCCAAGATCATAGGCACAATGGTATGACCCTCCCTGAGAGCTCTCATGGCCATGATAACACCTATATCTATCTCATCCATATACCGCGGTATGTACACATATGATAGTACACATAACATCAGTACGTCAACTCTGGCTAGACGCCAATGATCCTCCGATGCGGTGAAATCCCCGGAATGTCGTGAGTAACTGTCCTCTGAGCCAAATCTGTCGTACAGAAAACGCTGAGAGATCACATGGCCAGATGTCAGCTCATCCTGCACTACTCTGCGCCTCAATCCTGTGAGAGTCATGAATCGTCTACTCATGTCTCCCAGAGCCATATGCACGCAAGGTCTGTCCAAGGGCAGCATCGTCAAACGTGCATACTCCTCCAGAGTAGGAGTCAACTCATGGGTGCCAAAGCGGAATACCTGCCTGTTAGGTCGCCAATGCTCTAGCATCCCATCTACGAATCATGCAGGAACCTAAAATGCCAAAAGAGTCATGGTATGCTGCAGTAATATATCTACGGTCACCCTGTCTGGTGGTGACATACTCTCATACCACGATCGCATACCCGATGCCACCACTGACGGTGGGGTATGATCAATACGGCTAACTGTCGAAAAAGACATCTGTGAGGGCCGTGTCATAAGACCATCCAAGGGTCAATGCCAAATATCTCTGGTCATACATACATATGCATAACATGATACATGCATAACAGATAATGGATGACAATATGATATAGGGAATGGAAAAAACTGTGCATACATTCCTAAGTATATCATCATCTAATACATCAGCTCTGTACAGCTACAAATACAGAGAAATGGGGCACAGACGCCCTACTACTAACAGAGGCATATCGAAAGATATAGCGAGAATGGGGAACAGCCACCTAATATCTAACAGAGGCCTATCAAAAGATATAATGAGTATACATCAGAAGAAGAAAATGGTGTCGATATCCACATCATCAATCCTGTCCACCTGATGTAACTCCTCCTGAGTCACTGGATCTCTATCAACAGGGATATCAGGCCTATAAAGAGGAGGATATGCGCCGGCAAAACCAAATGGGTCATCCGAGGCGCCAGCACCTGAGCTGGAGGGAACAAATGACTCCGCCTCTGCTGGATCTCTACCCAAGTGCCGAATAAATATATGTGTCTGGTCTAACTGACGGGTCAAGCTATCAATCTGGGTCACATGAGTCGGATCTCAGACATAAGCTATCCAATCCGTCATCATCAAGGATCCAGGAACCATGTCCCCCATAAACTGTGTGGCACGAGACTAGGCTCCAATAGTACGAGGAAGCCACCAACGCTGGAATATCTCCTGAGTACATGGACCCTCTGATAATGCAAATCCGTCAGCACCCAACAACGGGATATTAATGGCTGGTGACTGCGATATAGGCCAGTGACGCCTGACAGGAGGTAAGAACGGTATACGAATCTCCCTTGTGGTGCTCCTGATAGCACGCTCTCCTAGATAGAGCTCCTAACCGCCATATGTGAAAAGTGGAACTCTCCTAGTGGAAATCAAATACTCGACCCCAGTCGGGTATCCATCCTCAAAACCCACTGTCAAGTGTTCCCCAGAATAGGGATGCCAAGTGATGGTGTCGGCCGTCAGCAACTCCAGCTGCATACGGCAATGAGTGAATCCCTCCGCTACAGGGACCTCGGGCAGAATCGAATGATGTCATCTTCGTCCTCGTGGATAGGTATCTAAACCTAACACACTCATGGGACGCAAACAGGGAAGCCTCTCATAGGCCCAAAACTGCCAACATAATGGCAAGACATCTGCTATCAGTAAATACTCTTAACCTATAAACGGGTAAAATCCTAGCCAAGCCTCAGTCAAACCCTGTGAGCGCATACACATGCCCCAAAGGAAATAGGCAAAGGTATAGGAGCCCCAATCGTACTCTCCAATATGGTCCACGTCACGCGTAGCGCTGACCAAAGCAAAAGATACCGTGGAAGAGTTATCTGCTATGAAGCAACCTCGAATGATCATCAGGAACAATTGCCGCAGAACGCGATCCCTGATCCTGACATCATTAGGCATGGGCTCACTCAGTAGCCCGCTCACAGCATCCACGCTTAAAGGACCTGAACGGATGGTCCTGCCTTTGAGCGCCGCCGCCGAAACTCCTAACAAGGATCTGACGGCAGTAGGGGTAATATTCGCCATGCAAGGCACTGGCTCCCCTCCAAACTCCACGCCGGTGATAAATCACCAATCCATCGGTGTCATCATCACCTCGCAATCCAACAGGTGGAGTGACTGAGTCTGGTGAAACCACCACTCAGACAATGCCCTGAGGTAACCCCAGGGACAACGACGGGGAAGGATGGAGAAGAATGCCCCAAATCCCCACTCATGCACTACTACTCTATAATCAAGATGAAGCGCCTGGTACATGGAGTGGATGCTAAACCAGTTCCCTCGAGGCTGTGTAAAACCTGGAACCTGTATGAAATACAAATCTACGTCAGAACCCTTTAATCCTCATCAATAGGAAAGAAAGAAAAGCAAAGTCTAACGCCATACCTCGTTAGCATGTAAGTACATCGATGGATGTCTGCCCAAATCACCCAGCAACTTTGGGTTCGCCACCTGAATGCTCGGAAGCTCTCTATGAGGGACAGATGCAGTAGGAGTGGGGTCCTCAATATCCACCTCCTTGTCCTCAACATCCGGAACATCTGCCTGGACTGGACGGATCACAGCCTCCACCAATCGATGAGGCTATCTGACAGAACGGGGATGAGGCACTTCAGAAGCCCTCCGCGTACGCCAGAAGCGGTTCTATAGGAACTACTCGGCTGATCCGGATCCATAATATCTGGACAACAAGTCTCCAAATCACATCAGAAAGGGTGTGGTATTTCCTTACCTGGAGCTTTCTCTAATGCATTTATGATTATATGCATGCATGCATTTACTTTAACAAATAATAGAGTTAAAATGCATGACTACCCAATGCCTACCTTTTGAAAAAAATTGTCATAGTCCCCTTTGAAAATAGGACTATCCACATGCACTCAGGCATGTTTAGGTGGCCATTCAATAGCACACCTGCCCCAAAGTCATATACACAATATATGCATTAAAAATCAAAAGCATCATGCATAAGGCCAGCCTCAATGCTAGGAGTACTTTGCATTTCTACCTTTTGCTCATTAGACCTCAAATAGGACAAAAAATAGCAGAAAAAAGTGCCAATTTGACTGTCTCAAAAGTTAAATTTTTTCACATCATTATGTTCAGCATGGTTTAATACTAACATTTACTATGTTGAATATTTTTTATCAAGTCATTTGTGCATACATAACCACTACTATGTGTTTAGATGCATTTCGTGCGATAAATCACAATCTAACAGACAGAAACTAGAGAAAATACATGCATACGTTACCAGGATAGTGTGAAACACTTGCACGGTAACAGAATTTGTAGAAAGCAGCCCGAACTCAGCAGACCTGAAGATAGCTCGTGGTTTTCTCTAAGCGAAACAAGTTAAAAGTGACTTGTGAATGCTGCTAGCTGATGGATATATGATCCACGCCTGGCCGCAGGCCTATCTGCGACTGCAGCAGGTACACCTGCGGCACCCCTATGTGGTTCCCATCCCTCCGGCTCGGTCCAGTTCGAGTTGCAAATGAGGTCTTACAAATTAAAAAGGTCAAATCGAGAATAAAAACGCCACGCGATTGAGCAAAACTGCATACAATCCTGGTCTTCTCTAATGAGACTTTGAATCGGTACATCACGCATTGGTATTCGCCCACACACAGGGTACACTATACCAGTGATCTCAAATAATCTCAGTCAAGCTCAGTAATACCGTACGCAGGTCCAATGCCGTTTTCTCAAGATCATCATCCTTGTCAACCTAGGTCCCCGACGGGGGTTACAACGTGAGTCCCCGACGGGGGTTACAACGTGAGTCCCCGACGGGGGTTACAACGTGAGTCCCCGACAGGGGTTACAACGTGAGTCCCCAACGGGGGTTACAACGTGAATCCCCGACGGGGGTTACAACGTAGATCCCCGGTGGGGGTTACAACGCATGTTCATCCGTTGAAACACAAATTAACGAAGGTCAAGCAGCCTTGACATTATCTTAGCCGATGGCAAGTAAACCCATCAGAGCATACACAGTTGTTCAATCAATGCATACGTCCCCAGTAGATCTCCCGAGGGGTTTGCAATGTGAATTCACGGCAGGGGATTACCACGTACATTCAAGCCGTTGACACACACATCAACGAAGGTCAAGCAGCCTTGACATCATTCCAGCCGATAGAGGGTTAGACCTATCAGAGCTCTAGAACCATTCGGGGTTCTTACCACCCGATTACCCATATTCCCCAGCGGGGGGGTCACAACGCAATGTTCCGTTGATCTACACGACAACGGAAGTTAAGCAACCTTGACGGTATATCCCACAGGATTTTTCAGCTGTTGATTCACATATCGGTGAAATACACGTCAACGAAGGTCAGGCATCGCTGACAGCATTTGATGTTGGCAGTAACTCCAACAAAACCCTGACATGTCCCGACGTTACAAACCAGGAGATTGTCATCAAGGAGGATGGATGATGGAATATATTATACACATTCTCAAACAGATCAAGCTTTATCCCCACAGATCTCTTACACACAAGAGGTACCTCTATAGGATCCAGTCCTTATCCAGGAATTTGATGATAACTCCAACATCAACATCCTAACAGACTCAGATTATACATCAAATCTGGTCATCATTGCCAATCCCCGGTTGAAGCAACAGGGAGCCAGCAATTATCCTCAGTGTGTTGGGCTACAACCCCGTACACATGCATCATACATCTACATCATGTTGCTATCCATAGTACCCTGTTCGTCTTATTACGTTTCAAGTGTCTAGGATTCTTTATCCTACCCATGCATCGCCATGCATGAGTATGATAAAGAGGGGCATCTGTAGACACACAAAATTTTCTGTACCACTGACACTAACATTGCAGGAACGTAGATTCGTCTTTTATGAGAGAACCTTGAAAGACAATCCACAACCATACCGGATACTACCGGAGGTTCAGCATCAACCCCAGATCGCAATATGGGAGTAATCGTACCAATCTTGGAGAACCCCGAGGCATGCAGATCAATACCGGAACACACACCGAAGAAGACCGATTAATCTCAGAGATAACCCCGAGGTATCCAGTCTCGGCCCTAAACATGGGAATAGCCTCCAACCTTGGTAATAGCCCCAAGGAATGCAATTTCGGCATTAACCCCGGAAATGCTTATTACAAGTGCAACCAGCTTCAATCTCGGCGCTCACAACGAGATACACTGTATCAGCCCGGCGATGACATCGGGAAGACAGATACACCTCAAAGATGACAATGAGGACTTTCAACCAATTGCAGCAGTCCAATCCCAGCGAAGCTGAGCAACGTCTGTTGTATCGACCCAACTCGGCAATAACACCGGTAAGGGGCAACATCGTCATCTGACCAACACGATGCCATGCCAAGTCGTCTCAACACATCAACGCAACAACTGTGATAACCCGAGATTTTGAATAATCAAAAATTTGCGAATAAATTTTTTTTTATTAATATTAATATTAATTATCAAATTTGTAACAAGTATTTATGATACGAGTCTCGAGAAAGTCAATTTGGGTATTGACTAATAAATTTAGAGTAGAGTTGTGCTTAACAAACTTTAGAAACCCTAACCCTAATTTCTGAATAGGAATTTGGTAGAAAATATAATTAAAATAATTATATTGATGAGTATGTGTTTGTACAGTATAGAGATTTTGATCAATGATTGATTGAATAAGGTTTGAAATTAATAAACCCTGATAAGGGATTAGAAACCCTGATCTCAGATTTAGAAAACCACTAGTACGGTTAAAAAACCCTAATTGCACGCCGGGAAACCCTAATTTTATATTCAAAAATCCTAAACCCTAAATTAGGAAACCCTAATCCTAATTGGCAAGCCTATTGTGTGTATTAAACTTAAATATGATTAGAAAACCCTAATTATATTTTTGTTATCTTAATTTCTATTTTACAAACCCTAATTATAATTTAGAAAAATTATTTTTTTAATTAAAATCCTAATTCGTGGGTTGTAAACCCTAATGATCATTTTGACCCTAATTGCTAATTTAAGTAATTTTAATTAGGAATATTAATCCTAATTAGAAAGATTGAATTTTATGATTAGGAAATATTAATATATTTATTGAATCCTAATTGTAATTTAGAATTATTAATTTTTAATTTTGGAAACCGAAATTTGAAAATTTTGGAAATTAAATTACAAATCTAAAGGGTTTAAACCGTAAACCCTAAAGAGTCCAAACCCTAAACCCTAACCCAAATCCTAAACCCTAAGGATTTGTACATTTATCAAGGTTGCCCTTAAAATTATTTTGTAAATGACCAAAATACCCTTTTTACTTTCTTTAAATGGTAACTTGCATTATTCACCAACACCTTTAGTTGGTGAACCACCACATTGACTTGTGACTTATTAATCCAACAAAATCTAGCCAGCAAGATCAGATCCAAGCAACATACAAGCATTATATAAGAGATTTAGAGAGAGAAAAAGTCACAAAAAGTTGTCATTTTGCATATTGCTCTCACCAACTCTCTCTCTCTCTCTCTCTCTCTCTAAAGCTTCGAATTTCTTAAGTTAGATCAGTCCTAATTTCATCCCTTGATCAATCAATAACATATTGGAGAGCTTAGATCAAGAATTGAAAGCTAGAAGGTATAAATCAAATTTTAAATTTTGATCTTTGTTGCTTAGAAAATTTTTGTGTTTTAGTGTTTAATCTTATGTTATAATATGTTTTTAGTTGTTATATGTTGATCCATGATGGATCCATAGCATCAAATGGCTTAAAAATGAGTTTTACAAAATCTGTTCTTGAGCTCTAAAGTTGTCTGACAAGCAAATGTCAGTTGGCTTAGATCTTCATGTGTTCATGTTATGAGTTGTTTTAAAGCTTTTATATGTAGCATGACATGTTGTCTTTAAGCTGCAAAAGCTATCAGAGTCATAAGAGGTCTGGATTCGAAGATATAATCGGTCAAAACCCGTTGACCTGGCATGACCGAGTATATTCTGGGTAACCCAGAAAGTTGGATTTTAGCGTCTGACAATTTTTGTAAGGTCTGGATCTGACATCTTTGATGATTGTTTTATGTTTTTTTTTAACCATATTGTAGTCTGTAATGTTAGCTATATATATTTGTTCCTTTATATCGCTTAAAACAACAAGTGACCGAACATAGTGAGTGGTCAAACCCAGCCCCACGGTCAAGGATTTTTTTTTTTGGAAAACCCAGAACACAGTTTAAGCAATTTTTCTGACATAGTTTGACCGTCTGATTCGTGGCGATCTTGTTGATGTTAAATTGATTTATTGAGTGATTAATGTTCCTTAACATAAGGAGTACATATTAGAACCATGAGATCATATAAATCGCGACTGGAACACTTAGATAATCGAACCACAAAGTGGTACCTCACGACTGTCTGGGTTTCTGGGTTACCCAGAAAACCCAGATTAAGTCTGACAGTGATTTGGCTGGACTATATCTTCCTGGTATGGTATGATATGACTAAGATATTGGTTTCTAATTGTAGTATTGTATACGGACTACAAGTTCGTGACTAAAGATTGCTTAGAAACGAAACGAGTTGAGAATTAAGCCCGGTCAAACAAGGCAGGTTGATAACAAAGCTGTCAGTGTTCTTGAACTCAAGAACACCAACATCGACACTTTTTGTCGCTAAAGGCTATTAGCGACGGTTTATTTATTTTCTAATTTCTGAAATTCTGAAAATTAATTAAAAATAGAAAATAAATTATAAAAATTATTAAAAATTGTTTTAAAAATTATTTTAAATTATGAAAAATAATTTTTGACCAATTGGAATATTTTTCTTTAATATTTATAATTATTTAAATATTAAAAGTATTTAATTTATTTAATTAGTGTATTAAATAAATTAGAGAAAAATAATTTGATATTATGAAAAATTATTTTAAATAAGAATAAAGTGTTAGAAAATATTTTAAATTATAAAATATAATTTTTAATATTTTTAGAGAATTCTCATTAATAAATTAATATTAATGATATTAGATTTATTTAATTATGATATTAAATAAATGAATTAAAAATAATTTTATTGATTTAAAAATCATTTAAAAATGAGAAAAATGTTTTAAAAATGTTTTAAAAATATTTTAAGTTATAATTAAAGACTTTTAATGTTTTGATAATAATTACATTAATATTTAAATATTAATGGTGATGATTTAAAAATGAATTTAATTATTTTAAAAATTATTTAAGTAGAATATTGATGATTTAAAAATATTTTAAGTTATTAATAATAACTTTAATATTTTGACAAGTATGTTATTAATATTTTGATATTATTAAATATTAATAATGATAAGATTATTTGATACTTAAATCATTTAAAAATGATTTAAGTGTTTAAAAAATTATTATAAATTATAATAATTGTTTATAAATTATTAAAAGCTTTCGAAAAATATTATAAATGATATTTGACTTATCCAAAATAATATTGAAGCTTAGAGACCGAGTTTAATTGACAATCAATGTGTTAATTATTGGATAGGGTAACCAAAACACCGAGAATGGACCGAAATCCAACCAGACCGAAATAGTTTGACTGGATAAGTGTTTATATAGGTTATAAACACTAATGTGGCTATGTGGTAATGTGCCTAGGAGAAGTTTGACTGTAGAATACAGTGTTACGTGTTATAAATGATTATGCTAATTGTGAGACCGACATTGTTGATTATAGGTCTTACGAACGCAGTTAATTATATTGCGTAGCTGTAATCAACACGAAAGGCAAGTTTCCTAAGTCAACCTTGAGTTATATTCATTCAATTATTTTAATGATTAATTATTGATAATTATATCATGTCCAGGATATTTATTGTTGATTATTCGCAGTTAGTGCATGATTAAAATTCAAATTGAATTACGGATTCAGAAAATATATATTCGTAGAATTACTGTTGTTGGATATTTATATCCACAGAAACTAATATTGACAGTATAGATAATTCATGTTTATTGTCAAATTATATTGAGAAATGTCTTAGCTAATTATTCTGGCTAGACGAACATTTGTTAGAACTTGATAAATACGAGAATAGAAATCAATTGTTATTGATAGATCGACGCCAATTGTTTTGGCTAGATCAATAAGTAGATAGAATTTGAAATCACAGTATTTCGTTGTTAAATCAAAAATCTTGATTCTGAGACTGAGAATAACAACCTTTTATATAAAGAGAACATTTTGGGTCGTATATTCGACCATTGCCCGCTGTTAAGTATTATGCATAATATAGGGTACAAGGAGTTGACCGGCTCTAAGTACTTGCAGAGGGGTATAATTTAATCTTTATGGTTATCTAATACTCCTGTGTATGTATCAAAGTAAATCTTTGGTAGATGCCCGAGAAAATAAGTTCTACGATCTGGTGGGATCACTCAGCATAAATCTGGAAAATATTTCATTTTGCTATTGCGTAGAATTAATTCTTGATTATTCAATAGAATATCGTAGAAATTTTGAAAGTGTTGTACTCTTTCATTATCAGATTATTGCGTTGCCTAAAATACGAGAAGACTTATTATTGAATAACGATTTATTCAGCTATTTCAAAGTTCACCGAACTTTAGTTTCATTCTATCAAAATTGATAGTCTGTTCTTGTTGATTCATATACCTTTATTGTATGTCTTAACTTGCGGGGCAAACTTGTTGCTCACCCTTGCTATAAATAAAACATTTCAGCTAGGAACGAAGAGGCCAGCGGGTCAAAGAAGATCAAAGGCAAAGGCAAGATGTTGGGTTAGTTATAATGAACAATATTATTATGTTATATTGTATTGTAAACCCTTTTTGTATATCTAAAGGGGTATTTCTGTAATGTTAAGGTTAGTGGACCTGGGACTTATGTATTAACAACTTATGTTAATGACTGATATAATCCTATTTATATTTAAATGGGTAGTTAAATGTTATTTATATTGTGGATCGTGAGCACCAAACTCGGGGGTCAGGTAACCCGGATTTGGGGGTGTCATAGGTTAGTATCAGAGCTGTAGTAGCCAAGGTTTCACCAGTTAGTAGAAGAGTTGTAGGTTATAAACTTTAAGTGGGGTGGGGGAAAACCCTAGGATTATAACCATACGTTAGATAGAGAAAACTCATTTAGAGTTCTAAGTGAGGGATTACCGAAGTGCATCAATAGTGAGATAAGTGGACACATAGTTTGAGAATTTTGGTACTGGTGAAGTACTAATCAAGTTATTTAAATTGATTGTAGGATGTCTGGAGAAGGTGAAAAGAGTGCGGAGATGCTAGCGGCTGTTGCACCGGTGCCAGAAGTCGAGGTGCCAGCGCAAAGCGAATCAGTAGAGAAGGTGGGAGAAGATGAACCAATGGTCAATCTGGGGAGTGATCATGATGATTATCCCGAGATGTATCTGAGTGGAGATGAGGAGGCAGAGTTTGAGCCAGCTAAGGTAGAGTTAAAGAATAAGGTCAAAGTTGGAGATCAAGATCACGAATCTGCAAAAGTCCAGGAACTCCGAAGTAAAGTGTTTCTTCTAGAGGAGTTATGGAAGACAGAGCGAGCAGTACGCGAAATGACTGAAGAAAGGAATGAGCTCAAGGCGCAGGTGGACAGAATGATGGCTGAAGGTGGTGGATCATCTGAAGGAACCAGCAAGAAGGACAAGAAGAAGAGAAAGAGGGAAAAAGACAGCCCTAAATCTGAAAAATCAAGCCCGAAAAAGAAGCAAGCATGTATCAAGTGTGGAAAGACTCACGCGGGAGAATGCATGATGTGGAAGAACGTGTGCTTTAACTGCAAGCAGGAAGGACATATTTCTCTGCATTATCCTAAGTCGGATTTGAGGAAGTATTTTTCATGTGGGCAGACGGGTCACGGATTCAGCAAGTGTCCCATCAAGAAGAAGACTGGTGAAGGGAGTGGTCGGTAGATAACTTAGATATATGTAATAGTATCTTTTGGGTAGAAGTTTATGATATTAAGTGTTGTAATATCGAGAATAATGTTTAAGCATATGTAAATATATATATATATGTTTTATGGATGAAATCTTTATTTTCTATATGAATATAAGATTAAGATTAATTTGTTTGTTCTTAAAACTCATACTTATGGTAAGTTAATGACTCATAATTATATGAAATGTTTTGAACCCCTCAGCGAATGGATGCCAAAGGTCTGACTAGGATAAGTTCATACACTCATATAATTGTGGCAAGTTCCTGAACTCATAAATGTGGTAAGTTTGACGAACTGGTAATAACTGTGTGAGAATGGAGAATAGCAACTTTTTGTGTAAAGTTGTGTTTTTAATCCTGATATGATTTAAAAAGGGATAGTAATATGTGGTAAGTACTATGTGCTATTTGAATAAATATGCAATTATATGAGAATTATGTGTTGAATTCTTATTGTGTTAAGAATTTGTGTAAAGAAAGAGAATTAATATAAGATTTTTATTTAAATCAGATCATGCTGCCTAGACGACATAATCGAAGCCAACGAGAAGAACAGATGGTGAATAATGAAGGAGGTCAAGCTGACCCGATGCAAAACTTTACGGATATGATAGCCCAAGCTATGGAGAATAGAGTTCCCGCAGGTAGAGGAAGAGTGAGGAATCAGCCAGCTGATAGATTGGCCAATTTTAAAGACTTTAAAGCAGTGGGACCGCCTGCATTCAAAGGGACCAAAGATCCTATTGAAGCCCAAACTTGGGTGAAGGAGATGGAGAAATCATTCATCATTGAGCGAGTAGCGGAAGAGCAAAAGACAGCTTTTGCAACTTATCTGATGAAGGGAGAATCTAATTACTGGTGGGAGACGAACCAAGCGAGAGCTGGTACAGAAGTGGTATTGTGGACAAGATTCAAGGAGTTGTTCTTCGAGAACTACTTCGCATCAAGTATGCAATCCAGGATGGAAGTTAAATTCTTAGAACTTAAGCAGGAGAACATGTCGGTATCTGAATACGCTGCTAAATTCAACGAATTAGCAAGATTTGCACCTCATCAGGTGGACACAGAGGCAAGAAAGGCGCGGAGATTTGAGAATGGACTGAAGCTAGGAATATTCAACAATGTAGCGGTATTGCAGATCAACAAGTTCGCGGCATTGATGGAGAAAGGGTTGATTGCTGAAGGAGGGAGCAAAGCTGCGTCTCGATTCCATCAGGAGAAGAAGAAGAAGACAAATGACAGTGGAAGCAGTGGTGGAAGTAACCCTAATAATAGGAAATGGAGCGAGAATACCTGTAACAATCCAGATTTTTATTATAATATTTGAATATTTATTGAATTATATAAATATTAAATGGATGTGTTTATTGTTGAATAAGTATTTGTTTAATTGATTTGATGTGATTTGATTATTTATTTGTTTAATAAATAATTAATGAGTTAAGAAAATTATTATTATATTGATATTTCAATTTGATAGTTAATTATTTGTGTTGAGTAAGTGATTAAATAATTTATTTAATAAATTGTTATTTGAAGTAATTAAATTAAGTATGAAAACTTACTTAAATAAAGTGTGATAAATAACTATATTATAAGTGGTTATTAAAATAAATTAAAGTAGTTTTAATTTATTTTGTCAAACAAGGCTTAAATATATTAAGTCTTTAGTTTTAAATTATTTTGCCAAACAAAGCCCTATGCCTTTTGGTTTTTAAATTTTGAATTTTTATAAGTAATATTTAAATAAAATATATTTATAATGGATATACGCTTAATATTTTGGTAACTGATAATAGCTATGGTGATTATTAAGGCCATATCAGTTTTTTAGTTTACGCATAATTGTTATCAGTTTAGTTTTACGTACAGTGTGTTTTGGCTTAAGCCTAAGTAAGAAAAGAGAAGAAGTTTTGTCAGAGAAAAACTTAAAGATAAGAGAGTTTTGAGAGAGTCTGAGAAAGAGAAGCAAGAAGAGCAGAGTTCTTCAAGCTATTATAAGAGTTTAACACGAATTTCTTAACAACAAAAGGTATGTATTATAATCTTAACATATATCTTTTATAGTATAATTCCTTAGTCTCTGTGTTTTTGAAATTCACTGTGTTTTATAATATAAAGTTCGGTAATTCATATATTATAGTTGAGTATGAAATTATGAAGTTGTAATAGTATAAATATCCTATATATACATATAAGTGATTGTATGAAGAGGTTATACATGTACGTGATTATGTGAATTACGATCAAAAAAAAAGAAAGAAAAGAGTTTTTACAGTAAAAACATATGAGCATGAACATGTTTTGTAGGATAACAAAATTAGTAATTGATTGTATTCTAATTGTAGAATTGAAAGTCGGGTATGTTAATTGGATATGAACCATAGAGAATTGTAGTTTAAAAGTAATCAAATTGGTGGTTATTAGAGATTACAGTGCTCACTGTGTCAAGAATATCAACAATGGAGTTTTTGTTTTAAAAAAAATAGTGTTTTCAAAGAATTAGTTTATGATATTGTTAATTAGTGGTGGGTAATTGGTATATAGATGATTGTTAGTATTTATTTATAAATTACATCAATTATACGTATGTAATTAGTTGCTAGAATTTCTTAAAAAGACCAAAAATGGTCTTCGTGCTTGGTTCTGTTAGTTTTTGGCGCCCCAGCGCCAAAAATGGAGCCCCAGCGCCAAAATTCGCGCCCCAGCGTCAAAGTTCGCGCCCTGGCGCCACTGGCCAGCACTAGAACTCGCGCCCCAGCACTGGAACTCGCGCCCCGACGCTGGTACTCGCGCCCCTGCGCCGCTGATCTGTGCCCCGGCGCCGGAAAAGTGGTCTGACTTGGACATTTTTGACCTCCTGTAGTAAAATGGCCATAACTTTCTTATACGAACTCCGATTGAGGTAATTCAAGATGATACGGAACGAGGACGAGTAGACCTACAACTTTTGTTCTTTAAGTTTTTCAATTTGAGGTCATTAGGATGGGTCAAAATGGTCATTTCTAGGACTATTGTGTTTTCAGAGGCAATCGGAGGGCGTCGGGCATGCACATATGCATATGTAGTGGTCCTGACCATAAAAGATGATGTTATAAGTTATAAAACATGAATAATAGTAAATATAATGATGCTTAACATTAGTGCATGAGGTATTAGATGAGTTATAGAAGCATAGTAAGCATACACAAGAGAGGCAAATCGGGCGTGTGACGATTGAACGTCAAAACGTCGTGCCAAGTGTTAATGAACTTAAAAAGTGTTTCAATTCAATTGAAATGAATATTATAGGATATGAAATGGGTTTAATATAAAACTAATAAGTAGTCCTAGCAAGACTTAAGCATTTGAATGAACTTTGAATATGAAATACAGTGAGATATAAGTCGAAAAGTTAACACAATCTAATTGAACATTGTGTGCTAACTAATAGGAAAGATTATGAGATATAGAGTAGAGTTTACATTACAATTACTATATATTGTTATGTGGCTAATAGTTGATGTGTATGGTTATATAATTGTGTAGGCACGTGAAGTGCAGATAACTGTAAGCTGTTAAACTGTTATTGGTAAACAACGATCAAGACAAGTCTTTCGGTTCCTATTTGTTACATGAACTTGATGAATTGTTTTAAATTGTATGATGTGTTATACATGTTGAAAATATGAAATGTTAAAGTCAACATATGACTGCATTGTTTTGGCTAAGTAATGATGATTGAGTAAGGAACTCAATCTTTATATTTGCTATGTGAATTAAAAGCATGTATGCCATGTTACTTTAATGAGATGTATATCGAGCATGTTATTATGTGCTATGTGATGCATGAAAGCTGTTAGACTTTGCTGGACTGTCGAGCTCACTCTTGCAAATAACCACTTTTGCAGGTCAAGATTTTAAGGTAAAGATATGTGCTAAGTGAGTTATAGAGATCTATATTCACGAAGATTACTTATGTTTTATGAGAAATGTATTTCATATTTTGAACGTAACATGTTGTTGAATTGTAAGTTGAGCTATCCAATGTATATGAATATTTAGTTATGATGTAAGACTTTGTATAGTCATTTTGTTGTAACGATTCATGATATAAGATTGAATCAAAGAGATGTAATGTAAAGGTTGTGATTTAGGGCAATGAAGAAGGAAATGTATAAACGTTTTAAATATTCCGTAATTTTAGTGTTTTTAATATCGAATAATGATGTAAAATTTGAGATTTATTATATGGTTAACGACCGAAGTTGAGTTTTAAAATGTATGGATTTTGGGGACGTTACAATACCCAGTCGGGTACTAAAATAGAAGATAATAGGAAAGGAAGGGGGCCACGTTCAAATTGTGGGAAGAACCATGCAGGAGTTTACCTGAAGAAGAAGGGAGTTTGCTATAACTGCGGACAAGAGGGGCATATGTCACCCAATTGTCCCAGTCCGAAGAAAATTCAAGGTTGCTTTGGATGCGGATCGACTGACCATATTGTTCGGAACTGTCTGAAGAAGAGTGCGGAGAAGGAAAGTGTCAACAAGGGACCCGGTGGCGGAACCTTGGCGATTCAAGGATCTACACAGCCAGGAAGACCAATAGCCCGTACATTCAACATGACGGCGCAGGATACAGTGGCTACTCAGGAGGCGGCAGTAGGTAATGATTTCGTTTAGAATTTAATTACGCGAGTAATATGAGTCAGATATTTCTGTGAACTGTTTTCTTTTACAGATTCAAGTCATAGGTTAGAATTAGAAACACAATTTGATATTGTGTTGATAAAAATGAATTAATGATACAACTTTAAAAGATTGTAGAGAAAAATAAAGTAATGATTCTGAGGACGGAATCCTTTTAAGAAGGGGTGAATGTGATAACCCGAGATTTTGAATGATCAAAAATTTGCGAATAAATTTTTTTTATTAATATTAATATTAATTATCAATTTTGTGACAAGTATCTGTGATACGAGTCTCGAGAAAGTCAATTTGGGTATTGACTAATAAATTTAGAGTAGAGTTGTGCTTAATAAGCTTTAGAAACCCTAACCCTAATTTCTGGATAGGAATTTAGTAAAAAATATAATTAAAATAATTATATTGATGAGTATGTGTTTGTACTGTCTAGAGATTTTGATCAATGATTGATTGGATAAGGTTTAAAATTAATAAACCCTAATAAGGGATTAGAAACCCTAATCTCAGATTTAGAAAACCAATGGTACGGTAAAAAAACCCTAATTGCACGTCGGGAAACCCTAATTTTATATTCGAGAATTCTAAACCCTAAATTAGGAAACCCTAATCCTAATTGGCAAGCCTATTGTGTGTACTAAACTTAAATATGATTAGAAAAACCTAATTATATTTTTGTTATCTTAATTTCTATTTTACAAACCCTAATTATAATTTAGAAAAATTATTTTTTTAATTAAAACCCTAATTCGTGGGTTGTAAACCCTAATGATCATTTTGACCCTAATTGCTAATTTAAGCAATTTTAATTAGGAATATTAATCCTAATTAGCAAGATTGAATTTTATGATTAGAAAATATTAATATATTTTTTGAATCCTAATTGTAATTTAGAATTATTAATTTTCTATTTTGGAAACCGAAATTTGAAAATTTTGAAAATTAAATTGCAAATCTAAAGGGTTTAAACTCTAAACCCTAAAGGGTCCAAACCCTAAACCCTAAGGGTTTGTACATTTATCAAGATTACCCTTAAAATTATTTTGTAAATGACCAAAATACCCTTTTTACTTTCTTTAAATGGTAACTTGCATTATTCACCAACACCTTTAGTTGGTGAACCACCACATTGACTTGTGACTTATTAATCCAACAAAATCTGGTCAGCAAGATCAGATCCAAGCAACATACAAGCATTATATAAGAGATTTAGAGAGAGAAAAAAGTCACAAAAAGTTGCCATTTTGCATATTGCTCTCACCAACTCTCTCTCTCTCTCTCTCTCTCTAAAGCTTCGAATTTCTTAAGTTAGATCAGTCCTAATTTCATCCCTTGATCAATCAATAACATATTGGAGAGCTTAGATCAAGAATTGAAAGGTAGAAGGTATAAATCAAATTTTAAATTTTGATCTTTGTTGCTTAGAAATTTTTTGTGTTTTAGTGTTTAATCTTATGTTATAATATGTTTTTAGTTGTTATATGTTGATCCATGATGGATCCATAGCATCAAATGGCTTAAAAATGAGTTTTACAAAATCTGTTCTTGAACTCTAAAGTTGTCTGACAAGCAAATGTCAGTTGGCTTTGATCTTCATGTGTTCATGTTATGAGTTATTTTAAAGCTTTTATATGTAGCTTGACATGTTGTCTTTAAGCTGTAAAAGCTATTAGAGTCATAAGAGGTCTGGATTCAAAGATATAATCGGTCAAAACCCGTTGACCGGGCATGACCGAGTATATTCTGGGTAACCCAGAAAGTTGGATTTTAGCATTTGACAATTTTTGTAAGGTCTGGATCTGACATCTTTGATGATTGTTTTATGTTTTTTTTTTGTAACCATATTGTAGTCTGTAATGTTGGCTATATATTTGTTCCTTTATATTTAGCTTAAAACAACAAGTGACCGAACATAGTGAGTGGTCAAACCCGGCCCCACGGTCACGAATTTCTTTTCTGGAAAACCCAGAACACAGTTTAAGCAATTTTTCTGACATAGTTTGACCGTCTGATTCGTGGCGATCTTGTTGATGTTAAATTGATTTATTGAGTGATTAATGTTCCTTAACATAAGGAGTACATGTTAGAACCATGAGATCATATAAATCGCGACTGGAACACTTAGATAATTGAACCACAAAGTGGTACCTCACGACTGTCTAGGTTTCTGGGTTACCCAGAAAACCCAGATTAAATCTGACAGTGATTTGGCTGGGCTATATCTTCCTGGTATGGTATGATATGACTGAGATATTGGTTTCTAATTGTAGTATTGTATACGGACTACAAGTTCGTGACTAAAGATTGCTCAGAAACGAAACGAGTTGAGAATTAAGCCAGGTCAAACAAGGCAGGTTGATAACAAAGCTGTCAGTGTTCTTGAGCTCAATAACACCAACAGCGACACTCTTTATCGCTAAAGGCTATTAGCGACGTTTTATTTATTTTCTAATTTCTGAAATTCTGAAAATTAATTAAAAATAGAAAATAAATTATAAAAATTATTAAAAATTGTTTTAAAAATTATTTTAAATTATGAAAAATAATTTTTGACCAATTGGAATATTTTTCTTTAATATTTATAATTATTAAAATATTAAAAGTATTTAATTTATTTAATTAGTGTATTAAATAAATTAGAGAAAAATGATTTAATATTATGAAAAATTATTTTAAATAAGAATAAAGTGTTAGAAAATATATTAAATTATAAAATATAATTTTTAATATTTTTAGAGAATTCTCATTAATAAATTAATATTAATGATATTAGATTTATTTAATTATGATATTAAATAAATGAATTAAAAATGATTTTATTGATTTAAAAATCATTTAAAAATGAGAAAAATATTTTAAGTTATAATTAATGACTTTTAATATTTTGATAATAATTATATTAATATTTAAATATTAATGGTGATGATTTAAAAATAATTTTAATTATTTTAAAAAATATTTAAGTAGAATATTGATGATTTAAAAATATTTTAAGCTATTGATAATAACTTTAATATTTTGACAAGTATGTTATTAATATTTTGATATTATTAAATATTAATAATGATAAGATTATTTCATAATTAAATCATTTAAAAATGATTTAAGTGTTTGAAAAATTATTATAAATTATAATAATTGTTTATAAATTATTACAAACTTACGGAAAATATTATAAATGATATTTGACTTATCTAAAATAATATTGAAGCTTAGAGACCGAGTTTAATTGACAATCAATGTGTTAATTGTCGGATAGGGTAACCAAAACACCGAGAATAGACCGAAATCCAACCAGACCGAAATAGTTAGACTGGATAAGTGTTTATATAGGTTATAAACACTAATGTGGCTATGTGATAATGTGTCTACGAGAAGTTTGACTGTAGAATACAGTGTTACGTGTTATAAATGATTATGCTAATTGTGAGACCGACATTGTTGATTATAGGTCTTACGAACGCAGTTAATTATTTTGTGTAGCTGTAATCAACGCGAAAGACAAGTTTCCTAAATCAACCTTGAGTTATATTCATTTAATTATTTTAATGATTAATTATTGATAATTATTCCATGTCCAGGGAATTTATTGTTGATTATTCGCAGTTAGTGCATGATTAAAATTCAAATTAAATTACGGATTCGGAAAATATATATTCGTAGAATTACTGTTGTTGGATATTTATATCTGCAGAAACTAATATTGACAGTACAGATAATTCCTGTTTATTGTCAAATTATATTGAGAAATGTCTTAGCTAATTATTCTGACTAGACGAACATTTGTTAGAACTTGATAAATACGAGAATAGAAATCAATTGTTATTGATAGATCGATGCCAATTGTTTTGGCTAGATCAATAAGTAGATAGAATTTTTAATCACAGTATTTCGTTGTTAAATCAAAAATCTTGATTATGAGACTGAGAAGAACAACCTTTTATATAAAGGGAATATTTTGGGTCGTATATTCGACCATTGCGCGCTGTTAAGTATTATGCATAATATAGAGTACAAGGAGTTGGCAGGCTCTAAGTACTTGAAGAGGGGTATAATTTAATATTTATGGTTATCTAATACTCCTGCGTATGTATCAAAGTAAATCTTTAGTAGATACCCGAGAAAATAAGTTCTATGATCTGGTGGGATCACTCAGCATAAATCTGGAAAACATTCCACTTTGCTATTGCTTAGAATTAATTCTTGATTATTCAATAGAATATCGTAGAAATTTTGAAAGCGTTGTACTCTTTCATTATCAGATTATTGCGTTGCCTAGAATACGAGAAGACTTGTTATTGAATAACGATTTGTTCAGCTATTTCAAAGTTCACCGAACTTTAGTTTCATTCTATCAAAATAGATAGTCTGTTCTTGTTGATTCATATACCTTTATGGTATGTCTTAACTTGCGGGGCAAACTTGTTGCTCACCCTTGCTATAAATAAAACATTTCAGCTAGGAACGAAGAGGCCAGCGGGTCAAAGAAGATCAAACGCAAAGGCAAGATATTGGAGTAGTTATAATGAACAATATTATTATGTTATATTGTATTGTAAACCCTTTTTGTATATCTAAAGGGGTATTTATGTAATGTTAAGGTTAGTGGACCTGGACTTATGTATTAACAACTTATGTTAATGACTGATATAATCCTATTTATATTTAAATGGGTAGTTAAATGTTATTTATATTGTGGATCGTGAGCACCAAACTCGGGGGGTCAGGTAACCTGGATTTGGGGGTGTTACAACAACGGCCCACAAGGCTAACCAACCCGAGTTGCTATTGTGCGGGGTAATGGATGAAAGTTGAAGCTTGAAGACCGGAGGGCACCGTCCCATCTTCAAAGACTTCGTACAAACTCTAATCTCATGCAATCGTACAAACTCTCGACAATGGCGGTCCGAAATAGGTCCTGTATAGCTCAAACGGATGCCCGGATTGCACTTCAAAAAAATTGAGTGGGCATTACAGTGCCCACGTGCATGTACTTCGAGACGACCTGACCCGACTAAATCGGGCCGACCTGACCCACCTCTGGTACACCTGCGGCTGAGCCGTAGGTACACCTGCGGCACCTTTTGCCTATAAATAAGAGGCTTGGGGTGCTGATTTTTAAGAGAAAAAAGACGGGGAAACCTTGCAGAATTCGCTCTACACTTGCCATATAGTGTATTTTCCCAATTTAAACACCTGTGAGCTCATATACAACCCTCTTTTGTACCTACAAAAGCCAGTGTTTACCCACTTTAAAGATATAGAAGCCTTTTCTAGCAGTCAGCTGTAAGCCTTCTCACACACTTTAGAGTCTTTCTCTTCATCTTTGCACGCACCCTTCTACACGTTGAGAGTCGTGTTGCTTGCTTTTGCCCGGACTTCGGTCCGTGGTTTCATTTTAGTCTATATATATATATATATATATATATATATATATATATATATATATATATATATATATATATATATATATATATATATATATCTTATATATATATTGACTAACATTACCGAGTTATACCTCGGTTGAGCCTAGACTTCGGTCTAGAGCGTTTATTGCTTTAATATATATATACTTATATATATTAACTGTGTGTCGGACTTTGTTCGATGAGCCTAGACTTCGGTCTGGAGTGTTTATTGCTATATATATATATATATATATATATATATATATATATATATATATATATATATACTTATATATATTAACTGTGTGTCAGACTTTGTTCGATGAGCCTAAACTTCGGTTTGGTGCGTTTAATTGCTTTCTTATATATATATACTTATATATATAAACTGTGGTCGAACTCCGTTCGATGAGCCTGGATTTTACATCCGGTGCGTTTACTCGCTTTTTATATATATACTTATATATATGAACTGCTATCGAACTCTGTTCGGTGAGCCTGGATTTTACATCCGGTGCGTTTACTCGCTTTTATATGTATATACTTATATATATGAACTGCTATCGAACTCTGTTCGGTGAGCCTGAATTTTATATCCGGTGCGTTTACATGCTTTATATATATATATATATATATATATATATATATATATATATATATATTTACATTTCGTCCCACCTGGAGTTTACTTCGTGGTGGTTGACCGTTTTTACAGTTTTATCTACGTTTTGTCCCGCCTGGAGTTTCCTCCGTGGCGGTTGATGGCTTTTAACAGTTTTCTTTACATTTCTGATCCCCCATGGAGGTTCTTCATGCTTATATATATATACCTGCTTACTGCTTTCCTACAAATTGCGGTATCATGTGAGCCTAGAAATCATGTGATCACAGATTCATCCCATTGGATCTAGATTCTGTTCCCGTGATGGACATTTTCAGCTGTAAGAAGCTTGTAAATTATTCTGCGGTGTCTGAATTTCCTCAGATGGTTTCCATACCCACGAGGAAGTCGACATTATTTTGTACATTATTTTCGTACGGATGCTTCGCAGCCGTCAAATAAAATCAACCAAGCCGCGCACTTAATAAAATGGGAGTGCAAAAGGCCTCAATTACTATTGAGCGACAGGGTTTGAAAAAACCTCTTTTATAAAACATCATTGCCATATCTTGCTAAAATTGAATTTTTACATAAATTCAAACCCTGCGTATATAGGTGCGAACGAGGCCTCATACCACTTTCAAATAACAGCACATTGACTCACATACACACACGCATTAAGATAATAGTTTCTTGAAAAGAGGCGGTCATCGTGGTAACACGGATGTCGAGGGGTGCCTAACGCATTCCCCCCGCATAACCAAGTCCCTGGACCCTAAATGAATCTCAATTTCACCGACCTGTATAGCAGTGTCACATCACTGGGTCAATGTGTAAACCTTTTCTCGGTTGTGTTGGTACAACCATTTAAAAAACCAACTGGCGACTCTTAACAGTCCATCGTCGACATTATACATGTCGGACCTTTTTCACTTGTTTTTTCAAACAAATCTCACCTAAAATGAGAACACCAAAGAACAAGTAACGGAAAGGGACATCTAAAAATCCCAACGTCGACAATCATTATTGTAATAAAAGAGGTGCTAAGGTTTCAAGAACCTAGGATTTGAGAATATATGTTATTATATTTTAGTATATAATGATGTATGTTGGATGAATGATGTACTCGTGACGTACAGAATCCGGGTGTGAAGATAGACCGGATTTCGGGACGTTACAAATGAAGTACTAGTGATTGGCAACCGATCTTACTCACTATGATGGCAATGTAGATGAAACGGGAACTTGTTTGTTGTTTGTTTGTGGGAAACCACTCAGAGTACCATATGGACTACTAGCAGAGAAGCGATGTGTGCTGAGTCCTATAGAAGTTATAAGAAAAAGATAAGAATGTAACTCATCAAAGATGATGAACGTATGAGTAAGACATCTCCGCATATCTTGAAGCAAATTGATAATGAAAGTTGGTCGCGTAAACTTAGGTTACAAGAACGCGAACCCTAAGAAGTAAAGTTAACTAAACCAATACGTAAGTCAAGTATATGAGTAATTGATGTTTATGTTTTCTCGTTATGTGCTACATAGGTATTGGATTGAGCAGTTCAGCGTAAGTTGTAGTGGTGCGTAAGGAAAGTTTCCTAACTTCATTCATATTCTAAATGAATGCTAGTTTCTTAAACTTCTCAGATGTTGAACTTGAGAAGTTTTGTCTATGTGCAAATGTGTGATATTTGTACAAGGTGGTAGAACGTATGAGGCATTGTGCCATAATTTGAACACTTCGGTGTTTCTATAAGATGAACTATTCTGTGATTAAATTGTTCAATAAGAAAATGCCCTGTTTATACATGATCCGTTATTGTTAAGTTTGTGCTAATTATTCTAGCTAGACAGAATGTGTATGAAAAAAATAGAAGAATGAAAGTATTTCAAAGTGAATGAGACTAATGTTTTAAATTGATAGGAATCGAGATTATTCTTATTATTTAAGTTGCTTCATAACCTTTGTTCGGTTATCAAAGTTCTAAAGAAATGTTTAAACTCTTGATGTTGTTTGTTTAACTGTTATGACTTGCTGGGCAATTGAATGCTAACACTTACTTTAAATGAAAAAACATTTTAACGAACGATGTTAGAAGAACTTAAGGATCTCGTAAAGATCAAGCTGACAGTATTTAGATGAAGTTCCATTCAGAATGTGAATAAGCGAGAAGATCAAGTGAAGACTTGTAATGTAGAAAGATAAAATGGAACTATAGACTAGTTTAATGAACGGCTATGTATCCTTGGTGGCGGGATAAAAGTCACTCTTGTAAGAAGAAATGAATAATGTATTTATCATTATTTGTAATGAAATAGGTTATAGGGTTTTTAGAACCTGGGAAATTAGAATGTATGTTATTATATTTCAGTATATAATGACGTATGTTTGATGAATGAAGTACTAGTGACGCACGAAATTTGGGTGTGAAGATAGACCGGATTTTAAGGCGTTACAAGTTGGTATCAAAGCTGATAGGTTATAAACCTTAGGTAGGAGTACCTAAGACTATAATCGTAGAGAGAAGGATAAGAAGATCACCACGTGATAATAGTAAATCGTAGTAACAGATGAGCTGTTAAACGATGAATGATTTATAGCTAATTCTATGAATGAATAGTACTACGAAGTAGTACGGGAAGAAGAACTCAGAATGAGATATGAAGGAAAACATACGAATTAAAGAAAATTCTTATTAAGTAAAGAGAAATTTAGAAGTTGTAAAATTTCAATTGAAGACTCATGTGATAGCTGAGTTGTATGAACCATTGTTATGGGCAGAGGTTTGTGTTTGGTGTAACAACTGCTTAGCTTATTACAGTGATAATCATTGGAATTGGTCGCGCTATTAAGATATATATGACGAGAAGGTGAATCTTTTCTCATATATATACTTGATAGGTAGAGAACGATAAGGTAGGTGCAAGTTCTTGAAACTCATACTTATGGTAGATTCGTGACTCATAATAATATGGTATATTTTTGAAAATTCTCAGCGAATGGACGCCCATAGTCTGACTGGATAGTTCTTCAACTCATATTATTGTGGAAAGTTCATGAACTCATAATGTGTGGTAAGTTGATGGACGGTACTAAGGTATAGGAATGTTTAGACTGAAAGTAAGTATTTTCAGTAGACTTAGCAATTAAGGTGATGGAGAAGATTAAGTATTTTCGCAGTAAGACTGAAAGTAGTATGCACACAAGCCAATAATATTTGATGATAAAGCATATACTTTGTAACAATCTTATTCATTTATTAATAAAAAGTATTAATTTATTAAAGGCTTTTAATTATCTACATGATGTTGTTTTATAATATGTTATAAACCCATAGTTTTACGCAATACTTTTAGAATAATGATGATGATCATTCTAATGAGATCTAAATTCTTAGAAAGCTTAAAACTAAAATAGTTCTCAATCGTTGGATTTCTAAATTGGGGATTAGTGAATCCGGATAGATTGGTACATACGTTGCTTGCTCATTAGATGAGGATGACTGATCACATGATCATTTGTGTGGAGACACTAAAGCAAGTATGTAAGTGCTTATTAGAGAATAAGTTCACTGAACGTGGCTCGCTAAGGAATACATAATGGAGTTTTACTTGTCTGTTAATAGGAATTTCTGTAGTGATAGTCGTACAAGTGATCCTTGGACTTGAGATCATCATAATATCTTGTGTATGATGAGTTATACTTTGACTTATTCCTTAAGACCCTTAGGGTATATCAAAGGGTATGCCTGGTATAATAAGTTGTACATGGAGGTAATGTATGATCAATAAAGAATCTACTGCTTCTAGTAAAAGAAGAGAAATGTCCTATGTGATTCGATAAATGACAACCCAGCAGTCCTTGGGCAAGGCAGAATGAAATTAGAAATGAGTTTCTAATTTGCATTATTTGGAGTTGTGCATTTAAAAGTCGAAATACATATAATTAAATAAAATAAGACTTGACAGTAATTCCATGTATGGTGGAAGGATTGAATTGTACGGTAACTATTTACTCAATGGTTCTTTTATGATTAATGTTGAAATCTATATTATCTGAAAAGTCATTGATCGCTAGGGAGCTAGGGAGGCTTATCCCTATTGTAGAATAAATATTATTTATTTAAATAAATTAATAATTTAATTTATTTATTTAAATAAGATTAGAATTATTATAATTGATTTATTCACAACCTGTTTAATATGGAGAACCTAAAGAGTCACACCATAAAGGGAAGAATAATTATTTAAGAAGTAAATGGTATAATCGTAATAATAAGTTAAGTATATTTAATTTAATCTATGGTGATAGAATAAATTAAATAGCTTAATATTTATTATTTAATATTTTAGAAATATTAAATATAAATTAATAAGAGGAGTCATATTATTATTATTACTATTATTATTATTTAATTCCTAAAGGAGTCTGGAAATTAATTAGTAAAAGTACTCTCATATATCCTAATAAGATTAGGAGGCTAGTTAATTAAAAGAGTTTAATTAATTATTCCTAATAAGATTGGGATCCTAATTAATTAAAGGATTTAATTAATTAAAATAAAAACTCAATTCCTTAATTATTAAGATGGGTTGCCCACATCTATAAATAAGAGGAGTCTTACTATGGGTGATAGAGTGGTTGTTAACTTTTTCACAACAGACGTAATTCTAATAGTTGGAGAGGGCATTCTTTTTCTATAGAGATAGAAAACTAGGGTTTAGCCAACCACCCTTCTTCTTGAATATTTCTTCTTCCTTGGTGGATCACCTCTAGAGGCCAAACACTTAGGTGGCTAATATTGATCAAAGGAAGGAACCAAACTCGGTGGATTCAAGTTGAATGCGAAAAAGATTGGAGGTGAACTTGTACCTGAGGAAGCTCGAATCTTCAAGGGTATGATTATTGTTCTTCATATTTTCGTTTAATTAATAATTGTGCATAAAGGGTGATCCGGGTATATGGTTTGTAAAATTTTAAACTCTATTTTTTACACGTTTCTGCTTATTTTGTGCAATTTGATTGCGTTCATTAATATTACAAACCTAACAGTGGCATCAGAGCCAAACCTTTATGCAAATTATTAATTATTTTAATTTGATATGTATATTGATATGTATTTAGAACAATTTAATTGAGCATAATTTTATTGTATAAAATTAAAAAAAAAAAACAGAAATCAAATTGCGGACTGTTTCGTTCTATTTTTCGTTTTACGCTGAGAGTCTGAGACGGTTTATTTTAAAAATGTCTTCACGTGGTTTAAGGGATTATATGATATATGGTATTCCCAGCAACATGGAGATTCTTGATTGTAATATAATGCCACGAAATATCCTAAATCATACTTTTGGTTATACATGCCACGAAATATCCTGAAACATACTTTTGATTCAAGATTCACGTGATTTCCTTTAAAGGGACTAAGTGAGTATGATTATTTGCATAATATATGTTTATTATATATTATATATAATCGTACGGTTATATTATATATAATATAAATATATATTACTCTTATTATTTTATAATTAAAATAAAATATATTTTAATCTTAAAATAAAAGGTTTATTTTAATATTAAAATATAAAGTTTATTTTAATTTTAAAATTAAATTTTATACTAACTAATTAGAGTTGGAATTGAATTCCATGATAACTAATTAGAGTTGAAATTAGATTTCATGTTTCCTTAAATAAAGAAGTTTATTTAGATATGAAATAAGATTTCATGTTATTCAAAATAAAAGAGTTTATTTGTGAATAGGAAAGAGAATCCTAATTTTCTTAAATAAAGGAATTTATTTAGATATGGAATAAGATTTCATATTATTCAAAATAAAAGAGTTTATTTGTGAATAGGAAAGAGAATCCGTGTTTCCTTTAATAAAGGAGTTTATTTTATTTTTATTTTAATTGAAATTGGATTCCATAATTAATTAAAATAAAGAAGTTTATTTTGATTAAAATAAAATAAATTATTTTATTCAAAATTGGATAAATTAAAATAAAAGAGGTTTATTTTGATTTAAATTTGGATTAAAATAAAGGAGTTTATTTTGATTCAAAATTAGATTTTATACTAACTAAATTTGCCCATTAAATGATATCAATATATATATTGAATGTTTATTATTCATGAGATGAATGTTATTTATTGATGTATATGATGATGTGTATGATAATAAATGAGATTAATTATGGACTATTGACCAATGTGATTGAATTTTATTTTAGTTGGCTGTATGAATGTATGAGTTTTATTAAATGGGATTTGTGTACCTCGTCTTCTCTAATTTTTCTTAATGTAAATTCTATTTCCCTCCTATGTACTTTCCCTTGACTGCTGATCAAGGTTTCTATTTATTTAAATAGTTTTGTAATAGTAATAGTTAGAATTAATTTTGAAGAATTGGAGATCAAGGAGCAAGGAACGCATGAAGAACCGTTTGTAATGGAGCCCAATTTTAAATGTAATAGTTATATTTAAATATTAATTCTTGTACCCCTAGGGTTTGACCTTTTGGTTCACTTGGTGGCTCTAGTGAACTAAATTAGAATAAAAGTCCATAATCAATTCAGGTAGAATATAGTATTCTATATGTGCATGCTTATACTATATATATATATATATATATATATATATATATATATATATATATATATATATATATAATGCAAACATGCTTCGCATGTTAATTAATATGACGCGTATTTTATATATATATGTGCATGCGCGCTAAACAAGATGAGACAAATTAATAACAAACCCCTCAAATTTTTTATATTAAGTCCTAAGCGTTCAAAGATATTTGGAATATCGAACGTCGCCTTCTAGCATGATAAAAATAATAGAGTATCAATTAATTATTATAAGTTTGTTGTGTCACCACAAGGCTTATCTTAATTCTTTGAGATGTTAATTTTATCACATTTGATGCTTATAAAGAAAATTGAACAATATTATTTTGTTGTGTCACCACAAGGATAATATTTTTCTTTTTTGAATATATGGAGTGCTAAGTTGGACTTAACTTAAATCATTTTAGTTCGGTTGTGCATACACTTGACCATTATGATCTAAGAGGCAAAATACAAGGAGTTACGTAGTTGATGTAATTGACAAGAGTTGTCTACCTATTTATTTATATATAGTTTGTTGTGTCACCACAAGGCTATATACATTTGAAATGGGATCCTTATTCTCACTAGCAAATCTTTAATTAGATTTTGCTTAACTATATTAGTGAGGGTAATGTAGTTTGATGAAAATAGTGGGAGATACCAATTTAAAACAAGACCTAATTTATTTTGGTAATTAATAAAAGAATGTATGCTAAAATGTTGATTAATTACAAATTCATTTACAGAATTTTACAATGTCTAAATTACTATCACTGCGAAGCATATTAGATGTTATTTAGCTGGACCGTATTAAACGGATTGGTTAAGAAAATTGAGAAAAGTTCTCACTGCTGAAAAGCTATCTTATGTCCTTAATACGCCTATTCCTGCAATGGTTGCAGACAATGCCTCTGAGGAATATATTGCTACTTTTAGAAAGTGACAAGATGATGCACAGTTGGCTCAATGCATCATGCTCGCATCCATGAGTAACGAGCTTAAGCGTCAGTATGAAACTATGGATGATCCTATTATATTCCTGCACATCAAGAAGTTGATAGTGAGGAAAGTAGGACTGATAGATATCAGATATCTAAAGAGCTCTTTCGATCTAGAATAACCGATGACACTACAGTACAGATAAAAGTCCTTAATATTATCAATTTGATTGATCAATTAGGACAACAGGTTTTGTTATGGATGGAGAGTTGAGCCAATATTTGATCTTGCACTCACTCCCGGTCTCCTTTCACAATTATTGTAAATTTTTTATATGAACAAGCTAGATATCAGCCTCACTGATTTGCTTAACATGTTAAAAAATGTTGAGAGTCACTTTCCAACTATGAAATACCATATCTTACTGGTAGGGGCCAAAGGATCTTCTAAAAAGAAGAACGATTCTAAGAAGGTAAATAGAAAAAGACAAAAATAAAGGATAATAAGACCAAAACTGATATAGATAGCAAAAGAGTTTGCTTCCACTACAATAAGCCTGGACACTAGAAAGAAATTGTGAGAAGCATCTTGCAGAGGCTAACCAAAAGAAGCTTAGTGAAGTTTCGGTTACAAATACAAATTTGTTCATGATTGAAATAAATTTTTCTTTAAGTCGAGGTTCTACTTGGGTATTGGATACCGGCTTTGGTTATCATAAATATAGATTTATGAAGGGACCAAGCAGAAGTAGAAAGCTAAACAAAGATAAGTAGTCCTATGTCTGGAAATGAAGCAAAGGTTGCTACATTAGTCATAGAAATTTATAGTTTAACAATGCCTACGGGTAAATCTATTAAGCCAATAAGTTGTTATTGTATTCTAGTTCTCGTTAAAACATTATTTCCATTTTATTGTTGGACAATGAAATCTTTGGTATTATATTTAAGAACAATTGTTGTTCTATTTATAATAATAATAACGTTTTGTATAGAACTGGAATATTACTTAATGGATTTTATATACTTCACTTACGTGAAAAATTATTTTACAAATTGAACAAACTAGTATATGAAAAGGAGATGATCATTAAAAGAGTTGAATGTGTGTATTTGATGAAATACAAGTGTGAATTATTTGAAAGGTTCAAAGAATTCAGAAGTGAAACAAATTGACAAAGTATTAAGATTCTTTGATTAGATCAAGGAATAAATACTTGTGCAATAAGTTTCTAAATCATCTCAAATGGTTTTCTCATAATGGACGCCTCTTGATACGCAATAATTGATTGATGTACCTGAAAGAAAAAATTGTACCTTATTGGACATGGTACGGTCCATAATGATTTTACCGACATACCAGTATCCTTTTGGGATAATGTCCTAGAAATGGCGGTATATCTACGAAAAAGGTAACCTCAAAATCTGGCCCCAAGACTCCATAAAAGTTATGGACAGGGAGGATTCCTACTCTTAAGTATATTAAGATAAGGGGTTGTCCAGCTTATGTGAAAAGGTTTCAAAGGATAAGCTTGAGACAAGATTTGATAAGTACAAATTTGTGGGACATCCTAAAGTAAGTTTAAGATATATGTTCTATAATCCTACTTAGCAAAAGGTATTTATTGCGAAACACACTGCCTTCTAAGATAAAATGTTTATCATTGAAGGGGCTAGTGGAAGGATAATAGATCTTGAAGAGTTCAAGAACCACAAAACACTATAAGTCAAATAAGAGAAAACTATAGATAGACCTATTGTACCACAACCGAATCGTAAATTTGGAATAGTACCGAAGATACCTAGGAGGTATAGATTCATCATAGATGATGATGATGAGGTATGCATCATAGAAGATGATAATCCAGTTACATATGATGAGGTAAGAGTTATAGACACTCAGAGAAATGGATTGAAACAAGTTTCTCAAAAATGGAACATTCGTTTTGATAAAATAATTAAAAGAGTTTGATTTTATCAAAAATAAGAATGAATCTAGTGTGTACAAAAGGGCCAGTGGGAGCGTCGTGACATTTCTAGTATTATATGTTGATATACTACGCATAAGGAATAATATACTAATGCTATAATCAGTAAAGATAAAGTTATCTTAAACATTCCTCCATGAATAATTTAGGAAGAATATCTTAATTAAGGATAAAATCTATATAGATAGATTCAAGAGGATGCTCGACTTAACCCAAGAAACGTATATTCATTTGATGCTAAAGTCGTTTAGCATGGCAAACTCCAATAGATATCTCATGTTGATGAGCCAAGGAGTGTATCTCTCCTAATAGTCCCCATAGACTCCCAAAGATAGATCGCATGACTAACTATCATGTATGCAATAAAATGTACGAGACCTGATGTTGATCAGTCATATTCTGGAGAAGTTCACTATGAGTCAGTGAAAAACATCTTAAAATACTTAACCGACACTAAGGATGTGATTAAAATTTATAGTAGGTCTAAATTAAAACTAGAGGGCTTAACAGACTCAAGTTTTCCAGACAGACCAAGATGACAGAAAATCTACTTTAAAGTAAAGTGTTACCTTGAACGGTGATGCAGTGAATTGGAAAGGTTCCAAATAGCAAAGAGTTGTTAGTTTAGTCATAATGACAAAGTATATAGCTATAAATAAAGCTGCAAGTTGATTGTTTAGATGAAAAGTTCATTACAGAACTAGGAATAGTTCCTAAGTCTCATCTTAGATCTAAACATGTGTTGTGTCACTTTCATTTGATTAAACAAATCATTGAAAGGTGGGAAATCACTATAGAGATAGTGGATTCTCAAGAACAACATTACATATCCATTAACTAAAGCTTATCCAACAGCAGGATAATCGTCACTTAGAGAAGAAGGGTATAAGATACCATGACGATTGGCTTTAGTACAAGTGGGAGATTGAAAGTAGTATGCACACAAGCCAATCATGTTTGATGATAAAGCATATACTTTGTAACAATCTTATTCATTTATTAATAAAAAGTATTAATTTATTAAAGGCTTTTAATTATCTACATGATGCTGTTTTATAATATGTTATAAACCCATAGTTTTTAGAAATACTTTTAGAATAATGATGATGATCATTCTAATGAGATCTAAATTCTTAGAAAGCTTAAAACTAAAATAGTTTCCAATCGTTGGATTACTAAATTTGGAATTAGTGAATCTGGATAGATTGGTACGTACGTTGCTTGCTCATTGGATGAGGATGATTGATCTCATGATCATTTGTGTGGAGACACTGAAGCAAGTATGTAGGTGCTTATTAGAGAATAAGTTCACTAAACGTGGCTCGCTAAGAAATATCTAATGGAGTTTTACTTGTCTGTTAGTAGGAATTCCTGTAGTGATAGTAGTACAAGTGATCCTTGGACTTGAGATCATCATAGTATCTTGTGTTTGATGAGTTATACTTTGACTTATTCCTTAAGACCCTTAGAGTATATCAAAGGGTATGCCTGGATATAATAAGTTGTACATGGAGGTAATGTATGATCAATAAAGAATCTACCGCTTCTAATAAAAGAAGAGAAATGTCCTATGTGATTCGATAAATGACAACCCAGCAGTCCTTGGCCAAGGCAGAATAAAATTAGAAAGGAGTTTCTAATTTGCATTATTTAGAGTTGTGCATTTAAGAGTCGAAATACATATAATTAAATAAAATACGACTTGATAGTAATTACATGTCTTATATTTAATTGGGACATTGTATGGTGGAAGGATTAAATTGTACGGTAACTATTTACTCAATGGTTCTTTTATGAATAATGTTGAAATCTATATTATCTGGAAAGTCGTTGATCGCTAGGAGGCTTATCCCTATTGTAGAATAAATATTATTTATTTAAATAAATTAATAATTTAATTTATTTATTTAAATAAGATTAGAATTGTTATAATTGATTTATTCACAACCGGTTTAATATGGAGAACCTAAAGAGTCACACCATAAAAAGAAGAATAATTATTTAAGAAGAAAATGACATAATCGTAATAATAAGTTAAGTATATTTAATTTAATCTATGGTGATAGAATAAATTAAATAGCTTAATATTTATTATTTAATATTTTAGAAATATTAAATATAAATTAATAAGAGGAGTCTTATTATTATTATTATTATTACTATTATTATTATTTAATTCCTAAAGGAGTTTGAGAATTAATTAATAAAAGTACTCTCATATATCCTAATAAGATTAGGAGGCTAGTTAATTAAAATAGTTTAACTAATTATTCCTAATAAGATTGGGATCCTAATTAATTAAAGGATTTAATTAATTAAAATAAAACTCAATTCCTTAATTGTTAAGGAGGGTTGCCCACATCTATAAATAAGAGGAGTCTTATTATGGGTGATAGAGTGGTTGTTAACTTTTTCACAACAGACGCAATTCTAATAGTTGGAGAGTATATTCTTTTTCTATAGAGATAGAAAACTAGGGTTTAGTCAGCCACCCTTCTTCTTGAATATTTCTTCTTCCTTGGTGGATCATCTCTAGAAGCCAAACATTTGGGTGGCTAACATTGATCAAAGGAAGGAACCAAACCCGGTGGATTCAAGATGAAGGCGAAAAAGACTAGAGGTGAACTTGTACCTGTGGAAGCTCGAATCTTCAAGGGTATAATTCTTGTTCTTTATATTTTCGTTTAATTAATAATTGTGCATAAAGGGTGATCCGGGTATATGGTTTATAAAATTTTAAACTCTGATTTTTACACGTTTTCGCTTATTTTGTGTAATTTGATTGCGTTCATGAATATTACAAACCTAACAAAGGCAATGAAGGAAGATGGAGAATAAGATATTCCAAGTCATCTAGCTATGCTAGATTTTAAAGTTTATTGAACTCGAGCTGATATGCACATTTTGAAACGGAAAGAATTGGTTCAACTTTTGGAACCAACGTATTTTAAAAAGAGCTATTCTTGGTATGTCTATGTAATTGTTTCGGCTAGACAAAAATTGATTTGAAATATCAAAATAAATTTTATATCATCATTACAATTGATGCAAAGATAGTAAAAGGATGGAGTTATTAATGCAATTGAACCTGGTGTTAGATGTGATCTTAGGATCAACAACCCGCTATGGTATGATGTATAATAATGAAGTGACAAACTGATGAAGTTCTCAACGTACTGTAAAAAGTACGGTATCATGACATCATAAAATGTTTTGATATATTGTGAAAAGAATTTACAGAAGTAGTCAATGTCAATTGAGTTGACTAGACGAATGTTTCACGTTGATATCCAATTTATTGGTATGGTCTAAGCTATTTGATTCGGCTAGACAAATGGTATGTCATGTTTAAAAGAAAATCGAGCTTTCTTTGAAGAAATTATGTCAAACCAAATTATTTTGGTGCGAAATGTAATGATTAAGTCTGAGGTGAACATATTCTGAAATGGGGTATACGATGGGTAAGAGGTAGTTACTTTATTTGTGATTGTAAACTGACAGTGGAAGAAAGGTTATGGCATCATATTATTAAACCTAGTAAGAGTTCATGGTCGATTTGACCACTCAACAAAAGTATGAAACGTTTTAAAAGGTTTATTCCTCATTATTCCTTCTAATTCATGATTCTTGATAGGTTATGGGGTTAGGAATGATGGAAAGATAAGAACTCCGTTGAAGGGAAGTTGAGAAGAAGGGTAAGCTAAAATTTTGAGGATGAAATTCTGTGAAGAAGGGGTGAATGTGATGACCCAGGTAAGGGTGTGGTTTTAAGAAATTTCGAGGACGAAATTTTTATAAAGGGGGAAGAGTGTGACGACCCGGAAATTCGGGTTATCCAGAATTTAAGTTTAAAGAATTAGTTATTAATAAAATAAATTTTTATTAATACTATTATGTGCTATGTGTTTATTAATCGTTCTATAACCTAGGATGATTATAAATCGGGAGGATTGTGACACCCCCAAATTCAGGTACTTAAAACTCAAACTCGGTGCTTCACAATACCATTTCTATGAGTGGAATAATACTAATAATAATAACAATAATATAAATACTAAACTTAATTTACATATCAGAGTTTGAATTCCAGGTACGCGACCTTTAAACATTACATTACATGATAATAATAAATATCACTCTCTTAATAAAGTTAAACTATTACATAAGATAGCACCAACTTATTCGGTAACCTTTCCTTTTCCCTTGATCTTAGCAGAGCTTTCTGGTTGATCACACTTAGCTGAAAACATTTAAATTTAAAGCAAGAATGAGCATTCAATTGCCTAATAAGTAATAGCAACAATAAATATTAGCTGAACAGATTAAATATTTTCTTTGAACGACACTTCTACAACGAATTAACAGTTGTGAAGTAAGCTGAACCAATAATAACGACATATCATTTCTATATCAAATTTTTGAAACTACGTATTGACTATAATTGGGAATCAGTCGACAGACTATGAACATTATTTTTTATTTTCAAAAAGGTTAAACAGAACTTCATCTGTAAACCGTCATAACTTATAGGCACGGGGGGTGATCAGCCGGTTATGCCCTGTATTGATAAATACTACATGCAAGAACGATATTATCGTTCATCTTATCCACCTTAGGTGCACAAAAGTTTTCTCATATTCGAGATGTTCATACTTAGTCAGGAATCCAAACCAAAACAATCTGGTTGGATATAATATAGTTCTATCTTATTCAACAATATTATTAAGTTTGTGCCTAGCCACGTCAAATAGCTTAGACGATCTTTAACAAGGGTATACATACTGGAAACTAATAAGTATGTATCAACATGTGATTAAATATAATAATTATCCAAGTGAGGACACTTGTCTAACCATATTTAAAAATTAACGAACAGAATAATTATCTGAATTATAATAACAGAATTTAAAGAACTTATACAATAGATTATAATTTAATAACTTACTTATACAGAATCATTGCATAAGTATATTCAAAGTTAAGATATTTGAACAATGAAAAGGAATAGTTCAGATATTAGCTTATACGTGTCTATTGCATAAAGTAAATACAAAGTTAAGATACTTACCTGAGCTATTGATTACAATAACGCAACTTAGTTTTATCTTTTATATCACAACCAATCATTAATAAGATCATTTGTTTGATTAGAATAATATATCATTTCACATAGTACTGCTATTTACAGTTAGCATATAACCTAATCACATTGTCACATATATTTAACAGTTATTGTATCACAAATAAACGTGTATCTAGTTAAATTATCTATGTCCAGATCAATTTATGAAATATTTCGGTGTACCGACGGCTTTATCGGGTAATTATGGAGTCTAAAACTCTAATCTATATTTTAATAAAGGTAAATATCAGTCATATTATTTTTCATAACCTTATAATAATTTTTAAACAATTATTATAATTTATCATGATTTTTCAAACACTGAAATCAGTTTTAAATGATTTAAATATTAAATAATTCTATTATCATTAATATTTAATTAATATTAAATTATTAATGAAACCATTTCCAAAATATTAAAGTTATTTATAATAACTCAAAATATTTTTAAAACATTTTTATTACCCTTAAATGATTTTTAAAACAATTAAAATTATTTTTAAATAATTCCAATATTTAATTATTAATTTCTTATTTATCAAAATATTAAAAGTCATTAATTATAATTTAAAATATTTTTAATTCATTTATTTCCTTTTTAAATGATTTTTAAATCAATAAAACTATTTTTGAATTATTTATTTAATATTATTATTAAATAACTCTAATATCATTTAATATTAAATTTTTAATAAAATTTACCTTTAAATATTAAAAGTTATATTTTATAACTTAAAATATTTTAAAACTATTTATTTTCATTTAAAATAATTTTTATAATATTAAAATTATTTTTAATTAATTTATTTACTATAATTGTTAAATAAATCTAATATCATTAATATGAAATAATTAATAAAATTTGTCTTAAAATATTAAAAATTATATTTTATTACTTAAAATATTATTAAATACCTTTTGATCATTTAAAATGATTTTTAATATGATAAAATCATTTTTAATCAATTTATTTAATACATTTATTAAATAAATTAAATATTAATAATATCCAAATAAATATTAATATTTATAAAAAATATGACAAATTATTAAAAGTTAATTTTTATAACTTCAAATAATTTTTAAAACTATTTTTGGAATTTTTAATAATTAATTTCTATTTTTAAATGATTTTTAGAAAATAAATTAATTAAAATAAATTAAACTGTCGCTATAGCCTTTAGCGACAAAATCTGTCGCCTTAGGTGTTCTTGAGGCTCGAGAACATTCATAGCCAGTTAACGAGCTAGCTCGATTGACCATGAATCGTGAACTGTGTAATGTGTTTCTGAGCATGTTGTTGGTCAGAGCTTGTAGTGCTAGTGCAAGACTACATGATCCAACAACAAACATGGACAAACAACATAAAACCAATGAGATCTAAGCCTTCAAAGTAGCTATCTGAGCTGTTCTTCATTTCTGGGTTATCTAGAAATGAAGAACAGTTCGTGAGGTCTACTTTAGGCTTCCACAACTTGTTATTCGTGTAATATTTTTGTGGTCTAAAGACTCTAGTATGTAACCAACATGCAAGACAACAGAACTATTACATAAAAATAGTATAACAACAACAGATCATGCCGGTCAAACCATGTTAGACGACATGGTCAAGCGTTTTCTGGGTTACCCAGAAAACAGCTTTCATGCTCGTCCGGCTTGGTTTGACCGTCCACTATGATCCACATGTTTGATGTTTAAGTCATCTTAAGGTATAAGATTGGAGCTAATATAACACACTCCAAATTAGATGCAACAAACAGAAAGAAAAAAAAAACAACCATATCCAACAAGATCCGAGGCCACAAACTCGTTATTAGACCGTTCTGGGCAAGATCTGGGTTACCTAGATTTTGTCCGGTCATGGTCGGTCAATGATGTTTGACCACCTATATCTTTTAATCTGTAACAGATCTGACCCCGATTTGAGTCCCAAATCAAAGACCACGTGACAGGCTACACAAACAAACCTTTAAAACACAAAAACCATTAACAGAAAAAGATCTACAATACCTGACATTTGGTTGTCAAACAACATATAAAATTTTTTCAGATTTTTGAAAACTTCAAATCCGAGCCTATAGATGTTATGGATCTAATATCTATCAACACAGATCATCAATATACACTACATATAACATGTTTAACACAAAAAAACTAACATCAAACAGAGGATCAAGGTCAGATTTTTCGATTAGGGTTTTATACCTTTGTGAACCAATCTTGATTCTAGGCTACTGATCTGTTAATGGAATTCGTGGGGCTTGATTTGGGACTGATCTAGCACTAGAATTTCGTGGATTTGTGTGAGTGAGAAGTGAGTTGAGTGTTTGAGCAAAAATGAGCTAAGTTAGTAAACTTTCTCTCTCTTGATCTATATATATAACTCATATGCAATGAATTTTGTGACGCCCCCAAAATAGGTATACATCACCCATTCTGAGTCGCCAAATACATGGTACAGAAACAAATACAATTTTATTACTACAATTGTCGTGCAAAATACGACAACACATAAACTGTGAGTTTAAATACAATTATTATCTAATAGACAATATTAAAACTCAAAAGGAGTCCTCATTACAATTATTGATACACTATTTTACAAAAATAGTGAGGACTGCTAAAACAACTTTCTAGAACCATCATTCCATACCCCGACTAGTTCCTGCTATATTCTCACCTCCTGAGAAGAAAAATAGAACAAAAAAGAAAATGGTGAGCTCAACTAGCCCAGTAAGGAATATTATGACTAAAATAATATACAATAAATTATCAATAGTCTTCAACAGGAAAAAGTTTGATAGAATATAATAGACAACAAGTTTTAGATCAACAACTGCAGTGAAAACAATAATTCATTAGAAAAGTTAAGTAGAGAATGAAATCTACTATCATCTATGAATTTAAAAGTCCATCATCAATATTTTATCCCTGTAACATCAATCAATATACATCTTGAATCAAATATTCATTTTTGCACTACGGGCCAAATATATTCGTTTGTATCACCAGTTGCTCATGTTCATCTTAACACCTGTTCATCTTTGCACTACGGGCCAAAGATATTCATCAGGTAATCATTCATCTTCGCACTACAGGCCAAAGATATTCATCAAGTATCACCATTAATGACTGAGGATGATGAAAAATATTTTAGAGAACGAATCCCGTACGATAAAAGGACAAAGTTTATAGATTCGTACTTTAGATAATTCAAGTTTAAAAATACTCCATAATAAAACATAATGGAGAAAAATTCAAGAATGACGATCAAAACATAGATACAATCAAAGATAGTAACCATAATAGACATCTAGGACAAAGAAGAGAAAATTTCATTTTTCGGTGAATAGTGTCGTACTCGTGAATAGTGTCGTATACGTGAATAGTAATCCCGACACAAAAAATTCTAAATTTGATAAAAAGTTTAGACCAATATTTCGGCATAATGATATTGAAAGAAATAATATCATTTACGAAAAAATAACATCCCTTACAATCCCTTACCTCAAAAGAGCAGTACTTCTGACTGGAATATTGAATGAAAAGCCGAAGGAAGCTTGTACCGAATAGCAACTCTCAAAGTATCTAAATACTCATAAAAATACGCTCGACAATATAGAGAGAAAGAAAACTTATTTCTGTTGTGATTTTCAATTCTAACCTAAGCGCCTATTTATAAGAAAATGCTTAGAATGCCATAGGAGACTAAATAATAAAATATTATTATTAATTTCCTTTCTTCTTATGCACCAACCAAGACTAGCCAATTCTGAAAAATTAGCAGCCCACATGTTTTAAAACAAAAGTGGGTCCCACCTAATTTTAATAAAAAATATTTTATTTTCTGAAACTTCAGTAATTCATAGAAAATTGCATGTTTATCAGAAAAATACGATTTTTATGTCCATTCCACATGAAATTGAATTCTCTACAACTTTATAGCTTTAAGTTTTTCCAAATTCCAGAAAAAAATATTCGAAATCCACAAACGGATGATTTTTAACACTTCTTAAAATTCATAACAAATCATGCGTTAATTTTTAACGGTTCAAAATTTGTGGACATGTACTCAACTTATATATGTATAACATATCCAAAAATCACAACGATCCAACGGTCGGATTAAAATTATAACTCACGCAATAGAGCTTTAAGAATACTGATTTGATTTTTAATACCTCCATTCCAACAAAATACTGATAAAACCCCTTAACACTAATTCCTTCATTTATAACCACATAAATAAATTCATCATTTATATCCACATCAAATAAATATTTTCTTATCATATAAATTAATAATTAATTATTCACAAATAATATTATAGAATCACAATTATGACAACCAGGCCGTTCCTAGGAAAGAGGAGACTTTCCAATAAGGATTTCTCCTTACTAGCACGCAATTAGGTGACCAAACCTCTCCTTGACAGAACTTTCTAGACATTGCCAATAATGTTATCTAATGATATTATGAATTATTGATATGATAATGGGAAATACTGTGCAGTGATAATTATTGAAACAACAATAATATAAAATAGCAACGCAACAATTATTGAATCAATAAAATAAAATATTGAAAAATAATTACTGTAACAATTATTGAGTAGTGCATTCTTACATAAGAATCAATAATTCAAAAATAATGTACAATACCGTGTGCTATTGTGCAACTACGCGTATTACTATATTTTAACCACCAGGTATTCTAACAGTGTTAACGGTAACAATTACGCCGTTATTTATAAAAATTAAAACTTGTCGTTTTCTTCATCCGACAGTTATTCGTTATGGGGCCCACAAATGGCTGCACCGTCGTACGAATATTCCACGACCAAACGAATATTCCCCGACAACAATGAATATTTTATAACCACTTGTTTATTTTAAAAAATTTACACATTTCACTCATAACCAATGTATTATATCAATTTAACACCTTATTATTTACAATAATAAATAGAGAAAATTCGATTTTATTCATTAAAAAGTTGGGATCTTACAAATTTGGCTGGTGAATTGGCTGGATTGTATAATATGTATGCAAATGGCTAGGTTAGAGTGGTTGAACAACTACAAATAGGCCAAGATCTACAAGTTTTCTCTAATATTGCAATAAGGGTATTTTTATCATTTGGCTTAAGATTTTAATGGCACAAATGTAAACTTGGCAAACCCTTAGTGTTTGACTCTTAGGGTTTAATCCTTAGGGTTTAACCCTAAGGATTTTCAAAAATTGGATTTCTAGGATTTCTTTTAGGATTTAAAATAAAATAAAAATAATATTAGTTTCTAAAAAAATGAAATCTATGGTTTCTTGATTAATTTAGGTTTTCTAAATACTTAGACTCATAATTTAGGTTTAAGAATTACTAATTATCATTAAGCGTGCCAAATTAGCGATTAGGGTTTATAATTTTTGAAATTAGGGTTCTTAATTTAGAAATTAGGATTTATAACTATTAATTAGGGTTTTCAAAAATTAGGGTTTCCCTAATTAAGGTTAGTATCTATAATTATGGTCGTTAATCACATTATCACAATTACATAACAATCTTGTACTCTAATTTGAGTTTCAAATTAGAGTTTAGCACAGTAAAAACAAGATTTTTCTACTGTCACAAAAAATTGACCAATTATTAGTCTATGCAAACACAATACATATATATAACACTGAAATAAAAATAATATTATATTATTATTCTTATTCCTTGATTAAAATCTAAAATTAGGATTTGGATTCCATATCTGATTTATCTTACATATATAGTATTATTAATTAAGTTAAAATAATTAACTTAACTAATCTAAAGAAATTCACATAATAAAATAGTCATTATAATAATACTAATAATCTTTTCATATATTATTTAAATTTATTTTCATGGAAAATAAATACCAAAATCATTTATACTATAAAATTAATTACTATAAAAATATAATTTATAATGACTAATAATTCTTTAAAAATTTATTTGTAATTATTCAGGAAATAAATAAATTTTTATTTATCACAAATATACATACACATTACATGGCACATATTCTCACCTTTAAAAAAAATTATATGCAAAATTTCTTATTTATTTATATAAAAAATATCGGGTTATTACATTCACCCTCCCTTGCAAAGATTCCGTCGCCGGAATCACCATTTTTAAAACTTATACATACAAGGGTACATAGCATACACAATCATTGCAAGTAAATCTTGATCAGATTCGATCGAACTGATCTTTAACTATTCAACATAAAGCTTGTCTGTCTGATTAAACGGAAAATTGATTTCTAAAAGAACTCAAATTCCTCCTTCAAAATTTCTTTATAAAATAATTTACTATATAAAGGAAATCATATATACGAAAATAAAAGTTTTACGAATAATACCTGGAGTTCCATTCTCACCTGCCACGGTATCCTGGACCGTCATGTTGAAGACTCTTATGGTTGATTTTGTTGGCTTGTTTGATGATGTTGGTCCCATGATCGCCAGAGTCTCGCTGTCTTTACCCATAGTCACACTCTCTACATCTATTTTTCTTTTTGGACAATCCTTAACCTTATGTTCCATCGATCCGCATAGAAAACACCCACCGTTCATCCTTGGATTGGGGCAGTTGGGAGAGATATGACCCTCTTGCCCGCACTTGTAGCATACAAACTAACCTTGTAAACATTCACCATAATGGTTCTTTCCACAGTTCCCACATTGCAGAGCCTGCTTCTTAACACCTTCCTGCTTAACCTAAATGTTTCCAAAATTATTCTCCTTTCTTTTCACATTTCCACTCCTACTCCCACTATTACTCTCCACCTTCCCAGCTCCTTCGACCTTGCCCTTGCTCCTTTTTTCCTTGTTGTAGAGGCTCATGGCCTCACTCCCTTCTTCAGCTATGATAACCTTTTCTATGAGTGCTGTAAATGTAGAGATCTGTAACACCGCCACCTTGTTGTAGAGCAAGGGTTTTAATCTCAGCTCGAACCTTCTTGCCTTCCTAGCCTCCGTATCAACTTGATGTGGAGCGAACCTTGCCAACTCATTAAACTTTGCAGCATATTCCGCAACAGTCTCCTGCTTTAACTCCAAAAATTTCACCTCCATCCTCGCTTGCATACTAGCTGATAGATAGTTTTTAAAAAATAGAGTTTTAAACCTAGCCCAAGTAACTACACCTTCTCCCGCCCTCTTTTAATTTGCTTCCCACCAAAAGTTTGACTCCCCTTTCATCATGTAGGTGGCAAAAGTAATCTTTTGCCCCTCATGTACCCTAACTATTATAAATGCTTTTCAATTTCCTTAACCCAAGTTTGGGCTTCTATAGGATCAGTTGTTCCCCTAAATTCTGGCGGTCCAACTGCTTTGAAGTCCTTGAAGATTTCCAAGCGATTGTCTGGCTGGTTCTCTGTGGCTGGTATTCCCTGTTGCATAGCTTGAGCTACCATATTCGTGAAGTTCTGCATCGGGTTTGGTTGTTGTCCCTCAGTATTGTTGATAGATTCTTCTACCCTTTGATTTTGAGTTCAACGTCTTGGCGGCATTATCTGATTAAATACAATAATAAATTTAACTTACATTCTAAACCTTATTATATAAGTTTAACATATCAAACTTATTTGATAAATCAAACATAGATTCATATTCATTCAGCTAATTCATAGCACTTTACATAACATAGCACATACTGCTATCCCTTAGTGATAACAAAAGTCAGGATTTACCATTACAACTTATACAAAAGTTTGGGAATATTATATTATATAGACATACTTATCATAAAACACACATTGAACACGCATAATCTAACAGTACTTATACTATTGGTTCACTACGCCTTTTTCTGGATCTTGAACAACCTTTCGCTTGATGACCTTCTATCCCACAAATAAAATAGACACCTTGCTTCGAATTGGGACAATGAGGAGAGAAATGTCCCTCATGTCCGCAATTGTAGCAAATATTTTCCCCTTTTCGGCACAAGCCCTCATGTTTCTTATCACAGTTTGTACACTTTTCTATTCTGTTAAGGTTCCCTTGATTGCTAATAGGATTTCCTAAGTCGTGGTCTTTCATCTTTCTTTTTCCCTTCTTGCTCGGAGCTGCACCCGATTTGTTGCTTTTAGCTCCTATATGATCAATTTGGATTTTAAGCTCATCTTGTTCTTCCATTGTTTCTATTAATGCTTTTCGCAATTGAGTATTTAACAGATTTTCTATTTCCCACAACTTTTCTAGAGAAGAAACCTTGTTCTTCAGATTCTGTACCTCCATTGATGTTTGATCAACTCCAATTTTAGTGTCTAAATCACTATCTGTCAGTTCTATTGTTTCTGGATCTGGTACTATGTTTTCCAATACCACCACCTCGTTAGGGTTGCTTTCACTGTGAGCCTATATTTCAGTTATTGGCTTTGACATTGGCTCCTCTTTACGATCTGAGGGTATCCTAATCCTTTTTCACCTGACATATACACACATAAATTATCCTGATTAGCAGATAATATATACACACAGCAAATAATAGTTTTATATAAGTTATCTTTTATTTTGGTTGACGATGAATTTATTCAATTCATCTCCTTTTTAAACTATATATGAGTTATTTTTATTTTCAACGTTTCCCACTGTTCTAAGGTTATAGCCTAAGGTTTACCCCACCTAAGATTTCTAACCCTAAGCTCTGATACTAACATGTGACGCCCCCAAATTTAGGTACTTGAAACCCAAACTCGGTGCTTCAAGATACTATTTCTATGAGTGGAATAATACTAATAATAATAACAATAATATAAATACTAAACTTAATTTACATATCAGAGTTTGAATCCTAGGTACGCGACCTTTAAATATTACACTACATGATAATAATAAATATCACTGACTTAACAAAGTTAAACTATTACATAAGATAGCACCAACTTATTCGGCAACCTTTCTTTTTTCCTTGTTCTTAGCAGAGCTTTCTAGTTGATCACACTTAGCTAAATATATTTAAATTTAAAGCAAAAATGAGCATTAGATTTCCCAGCAAGTAATAACAACAATAAATATTAGCTAAAAGGATTAAATATTTTCTTTGAACGACCTTTCTACAACGAATTAACAGTTGTGAAGTAAGTTGAACCAATAATAACGACATATCATTTCTATATCAAATTTTTAAAACTACGTATTGACCATAATTGGGAATCAGTCGACAGACTATGAACATTGTTTACTATTTTTGAAAAGGTTAAACAGAACTTCATCTATAAACAGTCATAACTTATAGGCACGGGGGGTGATCAGCCCGTTATGTCCTGTATTGATCAATACTACATGCAAGAATGATATTATCATTCATCTTATCCACCTTAGGTGCAAAAAAGTTTTCCCATATTCGGGATGTTTATACTTAGTCGGGAATCCGAACCAAAATAATCTGGTTAGAAATAATAAAGTTCTATCTTATTTAATAATATTATTAAGTTTGTGCCTAGCCAGGTCAAATAGCTTAGACGATCTTTAACTAGGGTATACGTACTGGAAACCAATAAGTACGTATCAACATGTGATTAAATTCAATAATTATCCAAAGTGAGGACACTTGTTTAACCATATTTAGAAATTAACGAACAAAATAATTATCTGAATTATAATAACAGAATTTAAAGAACTTGTACAATAGATTATAATTTAATAACTTATATATACAGAATCATTATATAAGTATATACAAAGTAAAGATATTTGAACAATGAAAAAGAATAGTTCATATATTAGCTTATACATGTCTATTGCATAAAGTAAATACAAAGTTAAGATACTTACCTAAGCTGCTGATTATAATAACGCAACTTAGTTTTATCTTTTATATCACACCTTATCATTAATAAGATCATTTGTTTGATTAGAATAATATATCATATCACATAGTACTGCTACTTGCAGTCAGCACATAACCTAATCATATTGTCACATATGTTTAACAGTCATTGGATCACAAACAACCATGTATCTAGTTAAATTATCTAAGTCCAAATCAATTTCTGAAATATTTCGGTGTACCGACTGATTTATTAGGTAATTATCGAGTCTAAAACTCTAATATGTATTTTAATAAAGGTAAATATCAGTCATATTATTTTTCATAACCTTATAATAATTTTTAAACAATTATTATAATTTATCATGATTTTTCAAATACTGGAATCGTTTTTAAATGATTTAAATATTAAATAATTCTATTATTATTAATATTAAATTATTAATGAAATCATTGCCAAAATATAAAAGTTATTTATAATAACTCAAAATATTTTTAAAATATTTTTATTACCCTTAAATGATTTTTAAAACAATTAAAATCATTTTTAAATAATTCCCATTAATATTTAATTATTAATTTCTTATTTATCAAAATATTAAAAGTCATTAATTATAACTTAAAATATTTTTAATTTATTTATTTCCTTTTTAAATGATTTTTAAATCAATAAAACTATTTTTAAATTATTTATTTAATATTATTATTAAATAACTCTAATATCATTTAATATTAAATTTTTAATAAAATTTACCTTTAAATATTAAAAGTTATATTTTATAACTTAAAATATTTTTAAACTATTTATGTTCATTTAAAATGATTTTTATAATATTAAAATCATTTTTAATTAATTTATTTAACATAATTGTTAAATAAATTTAATATCATTAATATTAAATAATTAATAAAATTTGTCTTAAAATATTAAAAGCTATATTTTATAACCTAAAATATTATTGAATACCTTTTTATCATTTAAAATGATTTTTATTATGATAAAATCATTTTTAATCAATTTATTTAATACATTTAGTAAATAAATTAAATATTAATAATATCCAAATAAATATTAATATTTATGAAAAATATGTCAAATTATTAAAAGTTAATTTTTATAACTTAAAATAATTTTTAAAATAATTTTTGAAATTTTTAATAATTAATTTCTATTTTTAAATGATTTTTAGAAAATAAATTAATTAAAATAAATAAAACTGTCGCTATAGCCTTTAGCGACAAAATCTGTCGCCTTAGGTGTTCTTGAGGCTCAAGAACATTCATAGTCAGTTAACGAGGTAGCTCGTGTGACCATGAATCGTGAACTGTGTAATGTGTTTTTTGGCATGTTGTTGGTCAGAGCTTGTAGTGGTAGTGCAAGACTACATGATCCAACAACAAACATGGACAAACAACATAAAACCAACGAGATCTAAGCCTTCAAAGTAGCTGTCAGAGCTATTATTCATTTTTGGGTAACTGTTCTTCATTTCTGGGTTACCTAGAAATGAAGAACAATTCGTGAGGCCTACTTTAGGCTTCCACAACTTGTTATTCGTGTAATGTTTTTGTGATCTAAAGACTTTAGTGTGTAACCAACATGCAAGACAACAGAATTATTACATAAAAATAGTATAACAACAACGGATCAAGTAGATCTATGTCGGTCAAACCATGTTAGACGACATGGTCAAGCGTTTTCTGGGTTACCCAGAAAACAACTTTCATGCTCGTCCGACTTGGTTTGACCGTCCACTATGATCCACCTGTTTGATGTTTAAGTGATCTTAAGGCATAAGATTGGAGCTAATATAACACACTCCAACTTAGATGCAACAAACAGAACAAAACAACCACATCCAACAAGATCCGAGGCCACAAACTCGTTGTTAGACCGTTCTGGGCAAGATCTGGGTTACCCAGATTTTGTCCGGTCATGGTCGGTCAATGATGTTTGACCACCTATATCTTTTAATCTGCAATAGATTTGACCCCGATTTGAATCCCAGATCAAAGACCACATGACAGGCTACACAAACAAACCTTTAAAACACAAAAACTATTAACAGAAAAAGATCTACAATACCTGACATTTGGTTGTCAGAAAACATATAAAAAATTTCCAGATTTTTGAAAACTTCAAATCCGAGCTTATAGATGTTATGGATCTAACATCTATCAATCCAGATCATCAACATACACTACATATAACATGTTTAATGTGACACCCCCAAATCCAGGCACTTTAATCCCACAGATTTGGTGTTCACTGTCAAATTAAATCATAACTAACTACCCATAAACAAAGGATATAATTAAACTCAAAAGTTTAAACAATCAATCTCCCATTAAAGGTAAGCTAAAATAAATCTCAGGTCATCTAACCTTTATTACAATCATCAGCGGAATATTAAAACATAACCATAATTAAAACTATTACATAAGCTTCATAAATAAAAGGTAAATTAAACGTCGTCGTCTAATCAAGCATCGTGCCCTTGCCCTTGCTTGTAGAAAACTCTTCAAACTTCTTAACTTTATCTGCATTGTTTTGGTGCAAGAGTGAGCAAACAATTGCCCACAAGAATAATAGTATACAATAACATTTTATGAATAACAATTAACTGAACTTTCAATGGTAAAATACTCTTACCGGAACAATAAACTTTAATTCAAAAGCTACGAGTTTAAAGGAACAATGAACGGTTAAGTTAACAATAGATATCAACATCAAAGAATACACTGAGGGTCACAAGACCACGAACTATACTCTAGGTTTTCAAGTATTTCTACTTTAACCTTTAACAGTCTAAAAGACTATAATTATCATCTATGTCCTAGGTTAACAGGTGTTTCTACTGTAACCTTTAACAGTCTAAACAACTATTTGGACCATCATCCCGTATTCCAGGTGATCAGCCCTTTGTATTATGTATTGCGCAAACATTTTAATGCTATTGCGTAGCTCTAAAATAATCCCCTAATATAGGGTTGTTCATCTCAGCTTAGATTATCAGGTTCTGAACCAAAGGAAGTTTGGTTGGAAATTAACTTCAAAGGAATTCTAGATCTTTAGAATGCTTATCAACCAAGTACTGGTTGAATCAGATAGAGACCAATAACTATTCAAGAGTTTGATTATAATAACATCATGAACAAGGTATATTGATGAATTAATAAGAGCTAGAGTATTAACAATTTCTAAATTGAACAAATGTTATCATCGACAACATGCTTTCAAAATTATGTGAGTACATAAGCAAACCAAAGGATGTTTGGTTTAGGTTAACTTCAAGGGTAATTTAGAGTTTAGAACATTCATAAACTAAGGATTAGTTGAATTGGTAAAGAATCGCTCGGCAACTTAGAGTTCGGTACAATAATGTAATATAGTACAATGACATTGGAGAACGATGATCAAACAACAGTTATTAGTAGCTGAATAAACACATTTCTTACAACAAAATTACAGACTTTGAATAACCAAAGTAATCTCGTTTGGAATAAAGAAATGAAGATTAATTAACTTGCTCAACAGTAAATGAGGGTTAAAGAACTTGCATAACAATAAATTGATCAACAAGAGATTAGAAATAGAAAACTTGCAAAAGTATATCATGACAATGAAAAGTAACCTTGCTGAATAATAAAGTAGCAAATGTTAGGGAACTTACGTAATTGTAATTGAGATAGGGCAAATAAACTTGCTCAATATAATAATAGCACTAGCTCAACGAAAGTGTAGAGTTAGAAAACTTGCCACAAGAGTAAGCTATAATATTAAAACTCACGTCCACCTACACATTTTAGTGGAATCACACTATCTATTAGACATGTTAACACCCACTTACAAAATAACACCCATTTCTAGATAAACTTGTTAATTTAGTACAAATCGTACCTCACTATACATATTTCATAATCGCAAGTGTACGTTTCATAACACTTATTCATTGATCAATAAGTTTCTTAAATCATACATAACATTTTCATAACTTACTAGCTTTACATTTTAGAGTTACTAACCACATGATACGTTTTTGTTTTAACCTTGTTATTACACATCTGATACATGAACATAACATTAAGCTAAATTACAATGAATGTCCAAAGTCTGCAGAAGTAGCAAACTTCACTATCTGTGACTGGCTACTGGCGCGGCCGCGCCAGTATTATACTGGATTACAGCACGCCCGCGCGACAGTTGCGCGCCCACGCTACGCACCAGTTCCAATTTTTTACAGAACACGATTCGACACTGTTTTTAGGCCAACTAACACGAATTTCACTCACAAAACAGTGAAACTAACACATATGATTGGTATAGAACTATCACAAACATGTTTCCTCACATTTTCATCAATATAGAACAATTTAACAACCATTCTAACTAATTTAATTTCTTCAATTTCATGTTTTCATATAAAAACTCATTTTTTGAGTTCCTTTACAAAAATCATTACTATGATTACAATTCTTCACCAAATCACTTTGTTCAAACTACGTTTTCTACGTTTCTTAATGAACTAGCATAAACAATACTCAATTTGCTTATTAACATACAAACCAGCCACTAAATTTGGTACTTTTATAAGCCATATGCAAAATACTCACTGTAACTTACTTTTCCTTCTTTTAAACGAAATTAGCATACAATTTCTTGTTTACATACAAACTCAAACATAACCAACACATATAATCACCACAATTCAGTTGTATAGCAACAATTCGACAGAAAAATGAATTCACAAAACATATAAATTATGACATAAACTCATATATATATATATATATATATATATATATATATATACACACACACACACACACACACACACTAAGGTTATGTAAAAAAACCTTTAAATTGCTTGCAATCCTTGCTATCACCATTGAATTTGCTTTGAAAATCCTTAGGTTCTCTCTTAATTCTCTCTCAAGTTCCTCTCTGAATTCTCAGTTTTCTTCCTAGGCTTAGTAATTATGGTATGTGTAGAAACCAAACTGATAACCAATAATAATACGCATACTTATTGTATTAGTTACAGGCTAATAAACGTATAGGTTATAAATATATTGTATTTATTTTATTAAAAATTCAAAATTCAAAAATTCAAAAATTCAAAAGCTATAAGGCTTTGTTTGGCAAAACTCTTTAAAATTTAAAGACTTTAATATTTTAAACCTTATTTGGCAAAAACTAAATTAAACTCCCTTAATTTATTTTAATAAATAATTTAGTTTATGATTTATAATCACATATTATTTATTTAGATTTTCATATCCAACATTAATCAAATAAATTAATTACACATACTATATTTAAATAAATATTTCACTTAAACAAATATCACAAAATTATATTCTCATTACAATTTTATTTAATAATTTAACATACCATCTTAAATTATTAAATCAAAACAACAATATAACATCTCATGTTATCTTACAACTCTCTAACTATAAATTAAATTAATTTAGAATATTTTCTAATAAATTTAATTCATAAATATTTACTAACAACAATCACATATTTATTTAATTTAAGAAATATTTTAAATTACAAAACAACAACTTCATCAATAAAATATTTATTTAATTTAATAAATATTTTAAATTATAAATAAAATCTTGGATTGTTACATTTAACACAAAAAAACTAACATCAAACAGAGGATCATGGTCGAATTTTTCGATTAGGGTTTTATACCTTTGTGAACCAATCTTGATTCTAGGCTACTGATCTATTAATGGAATTCGTGGGGCTTGATTTGGGACTGATCTAGCATTAGAATTTCATAGGTTTGGGTGAGAGAGAAGTGAGTTGACTGTTTGAGCAAAAATGAGCCAAGTTAGTAAACTTTCTCTCTCTTGATCTATATATATAACTCATATGCAATGAATTTGGTTGGTGAATTGGCTGGATTGTGTAATATGTAGGCATATGGATAGGTTAGAGTGGTTGAACAACTACAAATAGACCAAGATATACATGTTTCCTCTAATAATGCAATAAGGGTATTTTGGTTATTTGGCTTAAGATTTTAGTTGCACAGATGTAAACTTGGCAAACCCTTAGGGTTTAACCCTAAGATTTTCCAGAAATTAGATTTCTAGGATTTCTTTTAGGGTTTAAAATAAAATAAAAATAATATTAGTTTCTAAATAAATGAAATCTATGGTTTCTTGATTAATTTAGATTTTCTAAATACTTAGACCCATAATTTAGGTTTAAGAATTACTAATTATCATTAAGCGTGCCAAAATAGTGATTAGGGTTTATAATTTTTGAAATTAGGGTTCTTAATTTAGAAATTAGGATTTATAAATATTAATTAGGGTTTTCAAAAATTAGGGTTTCCCTAATTATGGTCAATATCTATAATTACAGTCGTTAATCACATTATCACAATTACATAATAATCTTGTACTATAATTTGAGTTTCAAATTAGGGTTTAGCACAGTAAAACAAGATTTTTCTACTGTCACAAAATAATTGACCAATTTTCAGTCTATGCAAACACAATACATATATATAACACTGAAATAAAAATAATATTATATTATTATTCGCATTCTTTGATCAAAATCTAAAATTAGGATTTGGATTCCATATCTGATTTATCTTACATATATAGCATTATTAATTAAGTTAAAATAATTAACTTAACTAATATAAATAAATTCACATAATAAAATAGTCATTATAATAATACTAATAATCATTTCACATATTATTTAAATTTATTTTCATGGAAAATAAATACTAAAATCATTTCTACTATAAAATTAACTACTATAAAAATATAGTTTATAATGATTAATAATTCTTTAAAAATTTATTTGTAATTATTCAGGAAATAAATAAATTTTTATTTATCACAAATATACATACACATTACCTGGCACATATTCCCACTTTTAAAAAAAAATTATATGCAAAATTTCTTATTTATTTATATCGAAAATATCGGGTTATTACAAGGATTTTGGCTACGAGCTAGATTGAACGAATAAGAATTTTCAAGACGAAAATAAAAAATTTCCGGGAACAAATATTTTCGCGGAAAAATACAAAATAGGCACTATTCATCCATTTATTCTCGGAGATTTAGTTTGAATTTCCGAGAAACGCGCAATGATAGAATTTTAAGACGTGATGAAATATTCAATAATATTTCAGTTATGGCAAAAACGAAGTTTTCGCTTGCAGACTTAAAACCTAAGGGTTAGGAAAAGTAAGTTTCCAGTATTTAATGATTACGTATAATTATTAGGGTTATTATGCATGAGAAATACGAGTATGATACTAGTTATTATACGAGTATAGTAAGAAGATTAGTCGACGTATAATACGAATATCGTACGAACTACATACAAAAAGATGAGCAAGTAAACTTAAGGGCTAAGTAAGAGATAAGTTATGTGATAACTAAGTAAACTTAAGGGCTAAGTAAGAGATAAGTTATGTGATGACTAAGTAAACATAATAGCTAAGTAAAGTGCTTATACTTAATGGCTAAGCAAGAGATAAGTTATGTAATGACCAAGTAGACTTAATGGCTAAGTAAATGTGGAGGCCAAGTAAACTTAGTGCTTAAGACTTGAATAGTAAGGAGGTTTGGGGGACGAAATGACTAAAATGCCCCTAACCTTGGTTTTCTATAAATATGAAGCTTAGTTCATTGTTTTGGGATTTTAAAAATCCTACACTTTGAGAGAGAGAGAGAGAGAGAGTTCGGATGGGAGAAAGAAGAGGAAGAGGAAGAGGAAAAGCTTGCTCGTGAGCAATCTTTGTCCGACAGAAAGAGATTAAAGGAGAAAGGTAATTCGAAACCTAATCTCTTATAATTTTTCTTTAAGTTTTTATGTTTAAAAACATAACTTAATGAAGATAAGAAGTAGATAAGGTTAGAGATGATTTCATATGGTTGAAATCATGAGAAAAGAAGAAATAAAAAATTTGAAGTTTAGTAAATAAATTTCTTAAGAAAGTGTAAGATTCGTAATGAATTAGAACGATCCGAGTGGATTATATGAATGAGTAGGTGAAATAAGTAAGGAATGATGTTCTATAACATTAAATTCCAATAAAAAGTGAAATCTTAATCCAAAATATCAATTAAAATGAAGAAAGAACGAAGAACACGCGAAGAACACGAAGAACGTTGTTGATGGACAAATTTAAAACTATCGTAGGATAATTGTTGTTGATGGATAAGTTTAAAACCATTGCGTATAAGTTAGATGCTTATTGCTTGGTTAGGAACGGTAGAAACATTCATGAAGAACGGATTAAAACTGAGCTATAACGAAGTTATGGCAAAAATTTCATAAAAGACGAACGAGAATAAGAAAGTTAGTAAATAAACCCGAACGTGTAGGGTTTCATAAGGAAGTAAGAGAATGTAGAAAACATGAGTTGTGGACTCAAGAACGAACGAGTTTTGAGTTCGGATGACCGAATTGCGGACGAACGAACGAAGAACGTTAAAAGCGTAAAAATGAACAAAGGGTGAAGATCAAGCCAATTGAATGGCACGTTAACGGATTCAGAATGAAGTTCTGTCTGAGGGGTATTGAAGTACGTAAGATAAGGAAGAGAATGGCTTTGGAATGACGTCGTTTTGAGTTGTAACGAAGAAGATACGAGATTGTAAAGTACACGTTTCAAACTTGATTCAAGACTTAGAAAATTTTCTAGGTTTTGTGCTCGGCGCCGCAGCGCCAGCTGAGCCTTGGGAGGTGGTGCCGCAACATAAAATTGAGCCATCAGCTACTGATGAGTGGTGCCGTAGCGCGAGAAAGAAATAGGGGCTTGGCGCCGCAGCACCAGACCGGGGAAGAAGGTGATATAGGCTCGCGCCGCAGCACGAGAGATAAAGAAGAGAGTGGCGCTGCAACGCCGGTGTAGGAAAAAAGCCAGAGATGAGCTTTTAACTGCTCAACTCTTGGGGGGGAATGTCAGGGATGATAAAGAACATAATGTTCAACTAATGTAACACTTAATCAAGTGTTTTAAATCTTTAATGAAGGTTGAATGGAAAGATTAAACGAGAGTAAAAGACAAAGATTGTAGGTGCGGGTTACGGAATCGACATCTGGGGACCATAGTCACGATGAACGAACATGAGGGATTGATATGATTGTGATTCCTTAGACGCTGTGAACGCAATGTTGTTGCGATGAATGATCGGTCTTAGCATGCAACGATCGGTATGGCTTCAACACTAAAAATAAGTAATGAACATGGGGTTCATGTAATGGATAACGAAAGTATTAAATAAGATATGAATTATCAAGAAAGCCGTAATGAACAGTAATAAGAGTAATGAAAGCCGAATATTAGTCGAATAAAGAATGAATCCTGAAGTATGGCATTTAGTTGCCAGAAAGCCGTAAGAAATAAGAAATTGACTTAACGAACGTTATAGTTAATGGTTCGGATAAGTTGCGATAAGTTAGTTTGTGGTACAATCGTAACCTTTGATGGTTGACATATGGGAGCTAGGCTAAACAATTCCTTCAGAGAGTGAAGGTATATACAAAACTGGCAACCGATCTAACTCGCTGTGATGACCGTGTAGATGAGACGGGAACTTGTTTATTGGTTGTTTGTGGGAAACCACTCAGAGTACCATATGGACTACTAGTAGAGAAGCGAAGTGTGTTGAGTCCTATAGAAGTTATAAGAAAAAGATAAGAATGTAACTCATCAAAGATGATGAACATATGAGTAAGATATCTCCGCATGTCATGAAGCCGTAAATTGATAATGAAAGTTGGTCGCGTAAACTTAGGTTACAAGAACGCGAACCTTAAGAAGTAAAGTTAACTAAACCAATGCGTAAGTCAAGTATATGATTAATTGATGTTTATATTTTCTCCTTATGTGCTACATATGAATTGGATTGAGCAGTTCAGCGTAAGCTATAGTGGTGCGTAAGGAAAGTTTCCTAACTTCATTCATACTCTAAATGAATGCTAGTTTCTTAAACTAATCAGATGTTGAACTTGAGAAGTTCTGTCTATGTGCGAATGTGTGATATTTGTACAAGGTGGTAGAACGTATGAGGCACTGTGCCACAATTTGAACACTTCGGTGTTTCTATGAGATGAAATGTTCTGTGATTAAACTGTTCAATAAAAAAATGCTCTGTTTATACATGATCCGTTACTGTAAAGTCTATGCTAATGATTCTAGCCAGACATAATGTGTATGAAAAAAATAGAAGAATGGAAGTATTTTAAAGTGAATGAGACTAATGTTTTAAATTAATAGAAATCGAGATTATTCCTATTATTCAAGCTGCTTCATAACTTTTGTTCGGTTATCGAAGTTCTAAAAAAATGTTTAAACTCTTGAAGTTATTTGTTTACCTGTTATTTGCTGGGCAATTGAATGCTCACACTTGCTTTAAATAAAAAACATTTTTCAACGAACGATGTTAGAAGAACTTAAGAATCCCGTAAAGATCAAGCTGACGGTATTTAGATGAAGTGCAATTCAGAATGTGAATGAGCGAGAAGATCAAGTGAAGACTTGTAATGTAGAAAGATAAAATGGAACTATAGACTAGTTTAATGAACGGTTATGTATCCTTGGTGGCGGATAAAAGTCACTCTTGTAAGATGAAATGAATAATGTATTTATCATTATTTGTAATGAAAGAGGTTATAAGGTTTTTAGAACCTAGGAAATTAGAATCTATGTTGTTATATTTTAGTATATAATGACGTATGTTGGATGAATGAAGTACTAGTGATGCACGGAATCCGAGTGTGAAGATAGGCCAGATTTCGGGGCGTTACAATTTCACAATAAACCCTTCTATCACGGTTAATGTATAATCACCAAGAAAGTAAACTACCTCTTCTATACGTAGGCGATCAACCCATTGTATAACTCCATTTTGGGGTATGTTCACCTCAAACTTATTCATGAGATTCCGCACCAAAATAATTTGGCTTGGCATAACTTCTTCAAAGAAAGCTCGATTTTCTTTTAAACATGCCATACCATTTGTCTTAGTCAAATCAAATAGCTTAGACTATATCAATAATTTGGACATCAACTTGAAATATTTGTCTAGTCAAATCAGTTGACATCGACTACTTCTTTAAATTCTTTCACAATACATAAAAACGTTTTATGACGTCATGATACCGTACTTTTCAAAATACATTGAGGACTTCGTCAGTGTATGACTTCATCATTATACATCATACCATATCAGGTTGTTGATCCTAAGATCACATCCAACACTAGGTTCAATTGCATTAATAACTCCATCCTTTTACAATTTTTGCATCAAATGCACTGATGGTATAAAATTAATTTTGATATTTCAAATCAACTTCTGTCTAGCCGAAAAACTTAGCATAGACATATAAAGAATAGTTCTTTTTTAAAATCCATTGGTTCCAAAAGTTGAACCAATTCTTTCCTTTTTCAAAATGCACATATAAGCACGATTTCAATAAACTTCAAAATCTAGCATAGCTAGATGACTTGGAATATCCTTTTTTATCATCTTCCTTCATTGTCTTACTTGCGACAATACTTAATCTTCTCTAGTACCTTCAATGCTAAGTCTACTAAAAATACTTGTTTTCAGTCTAAACATTCCTATACCTTAATATAGTCCGTCAACTTACCACACTTTATGTGTTTAGGAACTTTCCACAACCATATGTGTTTAAAAACTTATCTTCGCAATATGTAATCCAAGAACAAATCAAGGACTATCCATAAGCTTAGGGCTCAAAAACATAGCATATAACTATAAGTCACAAACTTTTCATAAGTATGAGTTTCAAGAACTCGCACCTATCTTTTCATTCTCTAGCTATCAAATATATACATGAGAAAAGATGCACCTTCTCGCCATATACATATTGATTGTGCGACATACTATTCCAATGATTATCACTGTAATAAGCTAAGCAGTTGTTACACCAAAGCACAAACCTCTGCCCATAACAAAGGTTTATATAACTCAACTATCACATGAGTCCTCAATTGAAATCTTAGAACTTCTTACTTTCTCTTTACTTAATACAATTTTTTTTAATTCGTATGCTATCCTTTACAACTCAATCTGAGTTCTTCTTCCCGTACTACTTCGTAGTACCATTCAGTTATAGCATTAGCTATAAATCATCCATCATTTAACAGAACAACTGTTATTACGATTCAGTATGATCACGTGGTCATCTTCTTCCTTAACCGTTTAACTCAACGATTTTCTTATCATTCTCTCTACGATTATAGTCTTAGGTACTCATTCCTAAGATTTATAACCTATCAGCTCTGATACCATAATATAAAGCCCCAAAATCCAGTCTATCTTCACACCCGAATTCCGTACGCCACAGTTCCCTCCTCTTCCAAACATACATCATTATATAGTTAAACATAACAACATACATTCTCAAATCCCAGGTTCTATTACCTTATAACCTCGTTCATTACAAATAATGATAATTACATTATTCTTTACATCTTACAAGAGTGACTTTTATCTGCCACCAAGTATACATAACAGTTCATTAAATTAGTCTATAGTTTAATTAAACTATTCTACATTACAAGCCTTCGCTTGATCTTCACGCTCGTTCATAAACTGAATGGATACCGGTCAGCTTGATCTTTACGGAATCCTTAAGTTCTTTCTACTCGTACGCTGAAAATGTTTTTTATTTGAAGCAAGTGTGAGCATTCAATTTCTCAGCAAGTCATAGTAGTTGAATAAACAACTTCAAGAATTTAAACATTCTTTTAAGACTTCAATAATCGAACAAAGGTTATGAAGTAGCTTGAATAATAGGAATAATCTCAATTCCTATCATTTTAAAACATTAGTCACATTCACTTTGAAATACTTCTTTCTTCTACCTTTTTTATTCACATTCTGTATGGCTAGAATCATTAGCACAAACTTAATAATAACGGTTCATGTATAAATAGAACATTCATATATTAAACAGTTCAATCATCGAACAATTCATCTCATAGAAACACCGAAGTGTTCAAATTGTGGCACAAGGCCTCATACGTTCTACCACCTTGTACATATATCGCACACATTCACATAGATAAAACTTCTCATGTTCAACATCTGAGAAGTTTAAGAAACTAACATTCATTTAAAATATGAATTAAGTTAGGAAACTTGCCTTACGCACAGCTATAACTTAAAGTTTATGCTGAGCTGCTCATTGCAAACCCTATATAACATATAAGGAAATAGCACATACCTCAATTAGTCAAATACTTGACTTACGCATTGGTTTAATTAACTTTATTTCTTAGGGTTCACGTTCTTGTAATCTAAGTTTACGCTACTAACTTTCTTTACCGTTTTACGGCGTTATGACATACAGAGATGTCTTAACTTATACGGTCATCATATTTGATGATTTACATTCTTATCTTTTCCTTATAACTCTTCTAGGACTCAGCACACATCGCGTCTCTACTAGTAGTCCATATGGTACTCTGAGTGGTTTTCCACAAACAACCAACAAATAAGTTCCCACCTCATCTACACTGTCTTTCACAGTGAGTTAGATTTGTTGCCAGTTTCATATATACCTCAGCTCTCTAAAGGAATTATTTAGCCTAGCTCCCATATATCAACCATCAAAGATTAATATTGTACCATAACCTAAACTTTACTTAATTTACCCAAACCATTAAACTATAATGTTCGTTAAGTTAATTTCTCACTCTTTATGGCTTTCTGGCAACTAAATGTTATACCTCAGGATTCATTCCTTATCGTCTAAGTCATACAGTCTTTTGAATACTTGGAATAATCATTCAATGTTAATACTATGCATTCATAATGTTAAGCATTTTACATTACCTTATTCATATCTTACAACGTCCAGTTCATTCGACTCGAAACGTCATCCAAGTTATTATACTAACTTGACTTCTTAACGTTATACGACATTGTCGTTAATTTAATTTCTTCCCTGTTCACAGGTTTAGTCATCATTCTTCATTACCTTACGACCAAACCATACACAGGGTGTAGGTTCTACCCGTTTAAAATTCGCGTAGCCTCAACCCTAACGTCGGATAAAGTGTTTAACACTTACTTTCCTTTATAAAATTCTCTATCCGACTCACCCTCGGACTTTCATTATTCTTATTACTATTCATTACGACTTTCTTGATAATTCATATCTTACTTACTACTTTCATCAACGTCTAAGTCATACAACCAATGTATACTTAGAACGTTCGTTCGACGCGAATACGATTCACGGGAATCGTTTACGTATTCAACGTTCACATTGTTCGTCTCCTAATCTCTCATTCAACCTTTACCCAAGGTTTTTGTTACTCTCATTCGTTACCCATTACATGAACCCGACGTTCATTATTCTTTCTTAAGGTCGAAGTCATACGGTTCGTTGTATTCTAAGATCGAACTGCGTTGCATTCACAACGTCTATACGCTTTACACTTAATTCTCATTATGACATTATAACATCGAAATGTTATTCATCACCCTCGTCACTCAACGTCTAAGGAATCACAATCATAGCAATCCCCAACATTCGTTTTATCGCGACCTCGGTCCTCGGATATCGGTTACGTATTTTACTTTTACATTCTTTATCATTTTTTTTAAATCGTTTTGTTCAACCTTCACTAAAGGTTTAAATTACTTGATTAAGTGTTACATTAGGTGAACTACACGTTCATTATCTTTCCGTACACTTCCCCCAGGAGTTGAGCAATTAAAAGCTCATCACTGGGCCTTGCTTGCACCAGCGCTGCGGCGCTGGTTCCTTCTCTCTTCCTCACGTTGAAGCGCGACTAAACAGTAGTGGACTTCCCGGGTTGGCACTGCGGCACCGCCTCCCAAGGCTTAACTGGCGATGCAGCGCCAGGCTTAAAATTTCTAAAATTTTTCTAAGTCTTGAATTAAGTTTGAGACGCTTACTTCACAATCTCATAACTTATTCGTTAAAACTCAGAATGAGGTCGTTCCAAAGCTATTCTCTTCCTTATCCTACGTACTTTAATTTCCCTTGGATAGAAATTCATTCTGAATCCATTAATATGCCATTCAATTATCTTAAATTCCATCCTTCATTCGTTTTATGTTATTAACGTTCTTCGTTCGTGCGTCCGTAATTTGGTCATCCGAACTCGAAACTCATTCATTTTTGAGTCCACGACTCACATTTTTTATGTTGTCTTACATTCTTATGAAACCCTACACATTCAGGTTCATTTACATACTTTCTACTTCTCGTTCGTCTTTTACGAAATTTTCGTCACAACTTCGTTATAGCTAAGTTCAATCCGTTCCTCATGAACGTTTCTACCATTCCTAACCAAGCAATAAGAAACTAACTTATATGCGATGGTTTTAAACTTGTCCATCAACAAAAAGTTATACTACGATGGTTTTAAATTTGTCCATCAACAACGTTCTTCATGTTCTTCGCGTGTTCTTCACGTTCTTCGCGTTCTTCGTTCGTTCTTTATTTTTAATCCATACTTTGATTATGATTTCACTTTTTCTTAGAATTTGATGTTATAAGACACCATTCCTTACTAATTTCACCGAATCGTTTATATGATTCATTCGAATCGTTCAAATTCATTATGAAACTTATACTTCCTTAAGAAATTTATAAACTAAATTTTTAATTCTTATTTCTTCTTTTTCTCATGATTTCAACCATATGAAATCATTCTTAACATCCTCTTCTCTTATTTTCATTAAGTTATGTTCTTAACAAAGAAAACTTAAAGAAAATTTATATCAGACTAAGTTTTGGATTACCTTTCTTCTTTAATCTTCCTCCGTTGGACAAAGCTTGCACTCGGGCTAACTTTTTCTCTTCCTTTTCCTCTTCATCCGACTTCTCTCTCTCTCTCTCTCAAGTGTTGGTGAATTTTTTCATTAACCAACAAATGAGCTTAAGCTTCTCTTATATAGAAAACCAAGGCTAGGGGCTAAATAGTCATTGCGCCCCAAAGTTATTATTTCCACCTCCTTACTATTCACACCTCTTTACTATTCACGAAGCTTCTCTTGGAAGCTTCGCTTGCAAAATTCGTCCGACAGTTTGAAAGACTGTGATTCTCAGAATCCAAATATTTTTGGATATTTCGTCTTTCCTCTACAGATTAAATTTAACGCATTCTTCGGAACTCTGAAAAATTGAAAAAAAAACTTTTTGATGATAAGCGTTTTCCTTCATGTTTTCCCCTAACGTAGTTAAACGAATGAAAAGTACATAACAATATTTTTCGTCATTTTTATTTCATCCGATTTCTGCACGTTTTTTGAGAAAAATATTTATCGGCTTACTTAACTTTTCACGATATATTATCGTCAAATCTTTCGACGGAATGTCATTTCGACGTACCGAACTCTCGAAAAGGCTTAGGTTATTCAAACCCTAACCCTTAGGTTTCGTCGAGGAAATAGTGTTTATTTCGTCTTTTTCCCCAAAAAAATTTTATTTTTGTCTTGAAAATTTTTACTCGTTCAGTCTAGCTCGTAGCCAGAATCCTCCCATCTTATAATCATTCTAGGTTCTAGAACGATTAATAAACACATAGCACAGAATAGTATTAATAAAAATTTATTTTATTAATAAGTCATTCTTTAAACTTAAATTCTGGACAATCCGATTTTCCTTGGACTGTCACATGCACAATACATGGTACGAAGGGCTGATCACCCTAAGTACGGGGAGTCCCTACAGTCTTATGACTTTTTAGGTTTAAGTTGAAAGAAATACTTATAACCTTGGACATAGTTCATGATCTTGTGACCCTTAGATAATTTCCAGTATCAATTATTGATTATCGATGTTAAGATATGTTATTCAATTTAAATGAGTTTATTCATTATCAGTCATTTTACTCTTTCAAGTGAGCATTTATTTTGCTCACTCTTGTATATATATAACCATTGCAGCTAAAGTTGAGAAGGTTGATGAACCAACCACTAGCAACGGGAAAGGAAAGATGAACAAGTGTTGAAGACTTGTAAATCTATTGATATTTATGTTTTTAGACTTGGTTTAATTATGTGCTTTAATTATTATTTTTTTTCCGCATTTGATGAATGTTTTTTTAAAAGGTTAGATAACCTGGGATACTGGCATATCATGCAGTCTTACAATCTCGTTTATGTACATACGAGTAAGACGTTCAAGTGAATAAGTTTCTCGTATAGGTAAGAAATGAGCAGACTTGGTTAATCTATCAACAATGACCTAAATTACATCTATGCATTGAGAAACCTTGGGAAGACCAGTAACGAAATCTATGGTAATGTGCTCCCACTTCTATTCTGGAATGTCAAGTGGTTGCAATGGACCTTTTAGCACTTGATGCTCCGCCTTGACACGTTGACAAGTTAGACACCTTGAGATAAACTCCACGATCTCTCTTTTCATATTGCTCCATCAAAATGTTTATCGAAGATCACAAAACATTTTGGTACTCCTAGGATGGATTACAAACGGTGTGTTGTGCGCCTCCATCATAATTTTATACTTTAAATCTGGGTCATTAGGAACACAAAGTCTGGAGTTGACTCGAAGTATTCCTTCTTCATTGATTCTTGCTTCCAGAATAGCACCTTTTAGCACTTTCTTCTTCATACGCATCAACTCCAGGTCTTTAGCTTGAGCAGCTTTAACTTTATCGATTAAGGTTGGTTCTACTCGTATATTTGCCATCATCATATGGGTCCCTAGAGTTTTTATCTCTATCTCCATCCTTTGTAATTGATATCAAATGGGCATTTGCGTTGACAATATCGCACTCGTAGTTGCATATGATCTTCTACTCAATGCATCAGCTACCACGTTCGCTTTTCTAGGATGGTGTTGAATGGCATGCTCATAATCTTTCAATAGCACAAGCCAATGTCGTTGCCGCATGTTGAGTTCCTTTTAGGTAAAGAAATATTTGAGGCTTTTATGATCTGTATAGATCTCCACTTTCTCTCCATACAGGTAATGCCTCCAGATTTTAAGTGCGAAAACGATAGCTGCCAACTCTAGATCATGAGTAGGATAACACCTCTTATATTCTTTGAGTTGTCGTGAGGCATAGGCTATGACTTTCCTATGTTGCATGAGAACACATCCTAACCCTCTGTCTGAAGCATCGATGTAGATGACAAATCCCTCCAAACCAGATGATATTGTCAGAATAGGTGCTGAAATGAGTCTCCTCTTGAGTTCTTGAAAACTCTTCTCACATTCCTCTCTCCAACTGAATTTTGTATCTTTTCAAGTCAGTTGAGTTAATGGAGTAGCAATTTAAGAAAAACCTTCCACGAATCTCTGATAATAACCAGCTAAGCCCAAAAAGCTACATACTTCGGTTAATGTCTTAGGTTGCTCCCAGCTTTGTATTGCTTCAATCTTTGTCGGGTCAACATATATTTCGTGATTTAATATCACATGCCTAAGAAATGCTACTTCCTCAAGCTAGAACTCGCATTTCTTTAATTTGGCATATAACTTGTTTTCACGAAGCTTTTGGAGTATCAGCCTCAAGTGTTGCTCATGATCTTCACGGGTTTTGGAGTGTATGAGGATATTATCAATAAAGACAACAACAAAATAATCTAAATATTTCTTGAATACTCGGTTCATCGTATCTATGAAGGCAGCAGGAGCATTAGTCAATTCAAAAGACATGACTAGGAATTCGTAATGCATATACCGAGTTCTGAAAGTAGTCTTTGGAATTTCATCAGTTTTAATCTTTAACTAGTGATATCCGGAACGAAGATCGATCTTTAAAAAAAATTTAGCTCCTTCCAACTGGTCAAATAGGTCATCAATGCGTGGTAACAGGTACCTATTTTTGATGGTGACATGATTGAACTCCCGATAGTCAATATAAAGTCGCATACTTCCATCTTTCTTCTTTATGAATAGAACAGGAGCACCCCAAGGAGACGTACTAGGACGAATGAAACCGATGTCTAACAACTCCTGTAGTTAGGTCTTTAACTCCTGAAGTTCAATAGGAGCCATTCGATATGGGGCTTTGGAAATGGATTTTGTACCGGGTTCTAGGTCGATACAAAATTCATACTCACGCTCTGGGGGTAGGCCAGGAAGTTCCTCAGGGAATACATCAGGAAATTTATTAACAATAGAAATATCATTCAAATCTGACGTATTTTTATTTAAATTCGTGACATGGGCTAAGAAAGCTTGACATCCGTTTTTCAATAAACGAATAGCTTTATGGCTTGATATGACAGTGATTGACTTTAGTGGTTTAGTTGCTTCAATTCGCATAATAGGTTGGTTAGGAATATGAAAACTAACAACCTTATGAGAACAATCAATTTTAGCATGATGAGTAGTTAATCAATCAATCCCTAAAATCACATCAATTGCAAGTATTTTCAAAGAGATAAGATCGACATGTAATGTGAGGGTGCTGATTTGAATCAAACAAGATTTATAAACAGTGAATGTAATGAAGGTTTCTCCCAAAGGAGTTTCAACAGATTAGTCAAAGTCTAATTTCTCTGGAGTTAAATATAAACGTTGAGCGCAAGTAGTAGAAATAAAAAATGGTTAGAACCGGTAACAAATAAGGTATAGACTTTGCTAGAGTTTATGATTAGCTTACCCGTGATGATCTCGTTTGGGTTCCTCACTTTTTAGGAGGTCACGACAAATGTTTTCTCTTAAACTACCGGCTTTGACTTCTCTAGGACAGCATTTGGTGTCACCATCCTAAATGGACTTGGCTTCACTGTACGACAAAATCAAGCTAGGTGACCTTCTTTTCTGTAATTATAACACATTTTAAACTGCTGCGTGCAATTTGTACTGATGTGTCCCTCCCCTCCACATTTGAAGCATACGATCGATGGTCGTTCACCTTCCTTAACAACGATTGCTGGTGCTAACGTCTTTCCATCATTATTGAATCTCCTCTTCTTTAAATTTCCAGTTCTATTTTCTTAGCCATGATTACCACCAAAGTGGGTACCATTTCTGGCATGTTGATTCCCTCCACATTTGTTGTCACTTCTTCGATGACTGCTACCACTAGTATTATCGATTTGTTGGCTGCTCTCTCTTGGTTGAGTTGACTCATTATCGCGATCTAATAATTGAGCCCTATTTACAATATCTGAATACAAACACAGTTTGTGAGAAATTAGGTATTGACGTATCTAGGGTTTCAAACCTCTTAGAAACATCCGCGTCATTCTCTGTTCATTATCAATCAAGTGGGACGCAAATAGGGATAACTCAGAAAACTTAGCTTCGTACTGCGGCACGGTCATATTATTTTGATTCAACTTGATGAACTCTACCTCCTTCATATGACGAATACTTTCGGGAAAGTACTTGTCGTTGAACAGTTCTTGGAAGTTCTCCCAAGACATCTTCAGTGCGGCAGGTTGAGTACGCTTTATAGATTCCCACCAGTAATCTACCTCTCCTCGTAACATGAAGGTGGCAAAGGGAATCTTTTTCTCCTCGGAGCATCCTAAGAAATCAAATATCTTGGTGATCTGCTTTATTCACGTCTCCGCCTTAAGTGGTTTTGGCTCTCCCAAAAACTCTGGTGGTCCCAACTCCTTGAACTGCTTAGCGGTGACCATCCGAGAGTTGCCAGTGTTTCCACCTGCATTTTGAACAGGAGTCGTTCTCGCCTGATGTTGCATGAATTGCATAAAGCCTCTGAACATCCCATCGTTCATCATTTGGTCAGTGTTATTATTTTCCTGAGGATTATTGCCTTCCTGGTGCACATTATCATGGGTATTGATCGTTGGTGACTCAACGGTCTCATGTGCTCCATTGCTTATCTCAACATTCTCGGATGCCATTTTCAAACACTGCCACAAAATAAGGGTTAATTGACATACCACATGTGACAACCCCAAAATAGGTCCATTCCATCCAACCTATTCTGAGTCGCCAAATACATGGTACAGAAAACAACTACAACTTTATTACAACAATTGTAGTGCAAAATACAATAACACATATGCTGTGAGTTTGGATACAAATATATACCAAATGTGACTTATGTTCCAACCGTGGACATCACCTCACAATGACACCTTACATAAAGGTATAGTCAAAAACTGTTTTAGAAATTAGAATCTTTGAGAAGTGCTCAAGGAAACCTTCGTACATGGGAGGCCATGCATCTAGGTTATGATAGATATCATATGGCCACAGAATTATCCTTGGTTGACCCAATAGACCCCAAAGAAAAATGAGAAGATTACTATCATATTCTTCCCAATGGTGAGTCTTCTCTTGACATATCATTATCTCTACTGTCTCTAATTGAGAATTATACTTCAAACAAACACCAAGATTATATAGGTAGTGCTCGTATATATACTCAGCAAGTGGATGAACACATCCCTGTCTTATGATGACACGAGGTTGTATGTCGTTAGACATCTTGTATGATAGTGGCAAACCACCCTTCCAACGTTGGGTACACCTTACCCTATTGGATTCAACAAATAAAACTACTAAATGAACTTTTCTATACTACTTCGGGAGAACATCCACAGCTAGAGACCACCGTTCTATTTCCCCGTTACCCTCGCTCGACCCAACTACACTCTTATTACCTGAAAGGAATTGTGAAGCAAAAGGGTGAGCACAACTAGCTCAGTAAAGAATATCATGACTAAAGATAATTAAATTATCAATAGCCTTCATCAATAATAAATCAGAGATTTAGAACATATGGTAAATGATAAAAATTTCAACCATAGTTGCAGCGGAACGAGTAATCCATTAGAAGAGTCAAATAGACTATAAAGTTTATTATCTTCTCCATGTTAAAAATCCACCAACAATGTTTTATCCCTGTAACATCAATCAACAATTCTGGTCCACAATCATATGAATAACTCATAATCATAACTGTAGTTCTAAATTCCTCTTCTCATCCAGGACGAAGATAATTTTCATCACCTACCTTTACCTGAAACATCAAAGATCATGGTTACACCAAATAACACATCCTGTTCATAATCATACTAATAACTTCATCTTTGCACTACGGCCAAAGATATTCATTTGTATCACCAGTTGGTCATGTTTATCTCAACATCTGTTCATCTTTGCACTACTGGCCAAAGATATTCAACAACATGTCATCTTTGCACTACGGACCAAAGATATTCATCCACAATTCATCTTTGCACTACAGGCCAAAGATATTCATCAATATTTCATCTTTACACTACAGGCCAAAGATATTCCTCAACAGTTCATATTTGCACTACGCCCAAATATATTCATCAACAGTTCATATTTGCACTATAGGCCAAATATATTAATATATCAAAGAAATATATAATCATTTATATAAACAGTAATTATAACTATGTTGATCATTTCACCTTTGCACTTAAGCTGAAGATATTCAATTATAAATTCAATGGTCATGATCATACTAGTCAATAATTCAACTTTGCACTACTGGCCAAAGAGAACCCAAAGTCATGATCATACCAATAATCTACCCATCTTTACACTCAAGTGAAAGAGAATTTCAACATCAGGGTTATAAAAATGTTATATATGATAATAAAAACAATATGATCAACATATAGATTTAATCTCAAGAGTAATATTCATAAATCAACTATAATTTGGTTAGAAAAAGAAACTAATTTTATCGTGAATAGTAACTCGTGAATAGTAACTCATGAATAGTAACTCGTGAATAGTAACTCGTGAATAGTAACCCCGACACAAAAAAGTAGAAATTCCATAATAAAATACATACCAATATTTCGGTATAATGATATTGAAAGAATAATATTTCTTAAGCTTATAAACAATTTATTTTAATTGTTTACACTTTACTAAATAATGCATTTAATTATTCTAAAATGCCAAACTCATAAAATTTCATCACCAATAATCAAAACCCTTATCAAAAATCTGCATATACCTCATATAGGATTCTCAAGTCATAAAATCCTATTTTCTAATTTTCTTACTTCATAAAACATATTTAATTCATTTACTCATAACTAGACCATTTTCATGAAAAATACCAAATCAGTTCCGAAAATATTTCTTTTCTGAGATTTAGCATAATATAGTCTCATAGTGAACATATATTTTTTTCAGAATTTTTAAAAGTCATTTACTATTTTTCATATGGCCAAAACAGTCGAATATTTAGACATTTATCAAAAATTGTACTTTTGTCCAAAAATTCTGAAATTTACAGAGTATACTTCTATCATATACATGTACTCCCAATAAAAATTTTATCAATTTTGGAGTTAACCACAAGGAATTATAAGCGGTTACTTTTAAAATAGTCTTTTCTCATAAAATTCATAACTCTCAATCTAATCACCATTTCTGGACACAATCAAGAAAACTCATCAAAATATCATTTCAAATTTTTTCAGAATTTTTGAAGGTCAGAAAAATTACGAAACTGGAAAATATAACAACCCTTAAAATCCCTTACTATCCCTTACCTCAAAAGAGCAGTACTTCTGACTGGAATGCAAAGCCGAAGGAAACTTGCACTGAATAGCAACTCTCAAAGTATCTAAATACTCACAAAATATGCTTCATAATATAGAGAAAGAAAGAGAGAAAGCTTATGTTTCTGGTGTGATTTTCAATTCCAACTTAGCCCTCTATTTATAGGAAAATGTTAGCACGCCGAAACAGACTTAACCTACAACCTGATGGCTTTACCTGCTACTATTCCCACCCACCACATTTGAATAAAAATCTCAGCACATTTCTTCACCAACCAAGAGTGGGGCCCACCAATTCTAGAATTTTTCACCAAAATACTAAATTCGGATACTTTAACAATTTGTGAACCAGTCTTCTCGTAAAATTCATAACAAATCATACGTTCATTTTTAACGGTTCAAAATTTTTGGACATATACTCAACTTATATATGTATAATATATCCAAAAATCACAACGATCCAACGGTCGGAATAAAAATTATAACCCTCGCAAAATATCTCAAAAACCCTAATTTGATTTTCAATGCCTCCGTTCTGACAAAAAAATACAGATAAAACACCTCAACATTAACTACTTCATTTTTAACCAAAAAAATATATCCCTCAATTATATCCACATAAAATAAATATTTCCTTATCATATGAATCAATTATTAATTATTCACAAATAATATTACAGAATCACATTTATGGCAACCAGGCCGTTCCCAGGAAAGAGGGGGCTTTCCAATAAGGATTTCTCCTTACTAGCGCGCAACTAGATGACCAAACCTCTCATTAGACAGAACTTTCTAGATATTGCCAATAATGCTATCTAATAATATTATTCAAATAATATTAATTATTGATCTGATAATGGAAAATACTGTGCAGCATCAATTATTGAAACATCAATAATATAAAATATCAACGCAGCAATTATTGAATCAATAAAATAAAATATTGAACAGTAACTACTGTAACAATTATTGAGTAGTGCCTTCTTACGTAAGAATCAATAAATTCAAAAATACTATGCAATATCGTGTGCTACTGTGCAATAATGCGTATTACTATATTTTAACCACCAGGTATTCCAACAGTGTTAACGGTAACAACTACGCCGTTATTTGTAAAAACTCAAATTTGTCGTTTTCTTCACCCGACAGTTATTCTGTTATGGGGCCCACAAATGGTTGCGCTGTCGTGCGAATATTTCCCGACAGAAAGAATATTCCACGACCAAACGAATATTCCCCGAAAACAATGAATATTTTATAACCACTTGTGTATTTTGAAAAAAAAAATTCATATATCACCCTTAACTTTAACATTTATCAATTTAACCATTTACTGAATAGTAATTATTGAATACTTTTATTTCATAAAATTCGGGGTCTTACACCACATATTATCCCTATCTTCTGACCAACCAATTAAATAATAAATAAACTTAAGTAGGACATATTAGCGAAGGATTTCCCCGTCTTTCCCCATAGTTCTACTCTCACATCTTAGTCAGGGATCATATCCCTACGCTTTGATACCAACTGTGACGCCCCCAAAATAGGTATACATCACCCATCTTGAGTCGCCAAATATATGGTACTGAATACAAATACAAATTTAATTATACAACATGAGCTAAGAGTTTTAACAGGAATATTATCTTCTAGATAGTATCCAAACTCAAATTCAATCCTCATTATATTTATTATCACACTATTTCATAGAATAGTGAATACTACTATGGCAACCATCTCGGACCATTACTCCATTCTCCGACTCGTCCCAGCTATATTCTCATTTCTGAAGAGAACAATGAAAGCAAGGGGTGAGCTCAACTAGCCCAGTAAGAAATATTATGACTAAGATAATGCAAAATAAATTATCGTTAGCCTTCAACAGTGTTAAACTGATAAAATATAATAGACATCAAGTTTAACTTCAGCGAAACAAGCAATCCATTAGAAGAGTCAAGTAGAGAATGATATCTACCATCTTCTATGATTTAAAAAGTTTATCATCAATTTTATCGCTCAGACTCAGCTTAATATATAATCCACATCATCGAATCATCCCTTCACTATGGGCTAAGGATATTCATTAGTATCACAACCATTAATTATCCATGCACTACGGGTCAAGGATATTCGTGTTTTTACCAATGGTCATGATCATGCCAACAACTGTCCATCAATGCAGTACGGGCCAATGAGAACTTTTACCATATTATTTGTAATATTACGGTCATGATTATACCGAATAATCCCTAGTCATAATCATACCAATCAACAGTTCATCTATGCACGTAAGCCAAAGATGACTTTCATCACAATATAAGCATGAGGATGATGACAATGATATGAGAATTCAATTAAAAGAAAACAAATGATAAATTTTTAAAGATTTATAATTTAATTTATCCAGAATTTAAAAATATCCAAATTGTCAACATGATACTGCTTTGTGGAGTAAAATTCAAGAATAATATTGTATCAAAAATAATTTGGACTAAAAAAAAATCAATTTTTGTCATAAATAGTACCCCAGGTGAATAGAACCCCAGGTGAATAATACTTCGTGAATAGTACTCCGACATAAAAAGTTTAAAAATTATCAAGAATGCTCAGAATAATATTTCTATTAAAAGATACTGGATGAAACACAAATATCAAGGATATTCTACTAATTTCATGGAGTATAGAAGCCCAAAACTTAACATAATGAGTGTAGAATTCGAAATCTAAAACGAAATAATATTACTTACATACTATAGAGTATGGAAGAAAATATTATTTCTTACGAGTATTGAACAAAAATAATATCCCTTACCTTAAAAAGAATAGTATTCCGACTGGTACGGCAGGGATATTCTTGAGGAAAACTTATACTGTTTTCTACGCTCAAAGCTTCCTAAAACTCGAAAGAAATACGCTCAATATTATAGAAGAAGAATTCTCTGATTTTGGTGTGATTTTCAATTCTAACTAAGCATCCTATTTATAGGAGAATGGAAGGATACTATTTAGAAAGTTTTTTACAGACCAAACAGTAGGAAGAAGAAAATTTCACGGGCGCCGAATCTGATTTCACAAGTTTTTTATTGTGCACTGCATAGTAAAACACTATGCAAATAAAATAAAATATATTCTATTTTTCATAAAAAAATAAAACTTATTATAATATATATATAATAAATATATGCATATAACAATAATAATAATTCTAACTCCCTCCATTCCCAACAACAACAAATATTTCATAAAAATCCTCACAATATTTTTAACATCATTTATTCATTATTATTATAACTTGGAATATAAACAACCAGCTCATTCTCAGGAAAGAGGGGACTTTTCGATAAGAATTTCTCCCTATTGGCGCACAATTAGGTGACCAAACCCCTTTCCTTGATAGAAATTTCTAGACATTGTTAATTATGCATATAATTAGAATAACTTGTCATCTTAATTATTGATTTAATAATATATAAAATATTGACAATAATTAAATCAAATAACGTGAGATACTATGCAGCATTTACTGTAGCAATAATTGAGTATAACTGAGTGACTTCTCACGTAAGCATCAATAATCAATATTGTGTGTTACTATGCAACCACGTGTATTACTGTACTTTTAACACCGGGTATTTCAACAGTTAATGGTAAAATTTTTGCCGTTATTTTTATAAAAAGATATTTTTGTCGTTTTCTAACTCCGATAATAATTCCGCTGTATGGTCCACCAATGATTGTGCCGTTGTACGAATATTCCCTGTTAAAACGAATATTCCCCGACCAATCGAATATTTTATAATAACTTGCTTACTTTGAAAAATTTATAAATATTACCCACAACTATAACATTATATCAAATTCACACCATACTATTTAAAAATATATTTCGAGATAAATTAATCTTTATTTATGAAAATTGGGGTCTTACATTATATATCAAAAGTTCATCAAAATTGCATTACAGAGAGTTGGGAAACAATTTTTTTATTTTACAGTGAAACTCAAGAAAACTTTTCATATATAGGAATTAAAGCTTTTAGAAAATAGAATTATACCTTCACTCGCTTGATTAAACCTTGTTAGATGGCAAAGAAGTGCTTGAAATTCACAAAATTTCTCTCTTCTCTCAAACTCTCTCTTCTTCTCTGTATTCTTTTCTTCTTAGTCTAAGTATAAGCCAAATACAAATGATGCGTGAAAAAATAAAACTGACAACCATAATACGTACATTCAATTTTTGTCAGTTACAAACTTAAAAATAAATTAGCAGTTAAAAATTTTCAAAATAATTTGTAAGTTAAATTTTCAAAAGCCACAAGGCTTTGTTTGGATAAAACTAATTTAAAGTAAAGACTTAATATCTTTAAGCCTTGTTTGAAAAAACTGAATTAACACTCTCTAATTTATTTTAATAAATCACTTGTTATATGGTTTAATGGTCACCTTCCAACTAATTAAATTCTAATATTTTAATTAATCATTTAAAATTATAATTTTACTTAACAAAACTTTAAATCTCTAATTCAATTATTAAATGAAATTAACACATAATTATTCAACAATTCAATTAATCATTGCTAACTTCCCCTAATTTAATTATTAAATTAAATTAGAATATTACTATTATATAATATGATAATTAGTTAACCAGTCATTTAATTTAGTTAACTTATTAAATTAAATTTTAACCCACAAAATTACTGAACGTCAACTTAGTTAATATATTTCACTTAATTAAGTTAGTCCACAATTATTCATGAATTATTTATTTAACTCATAAATAATCTAACAAATATTTACTTAATACCAAACACATTAATTAAAATATTTATTTAATTCCATAAATATTTGAAATTATAAATAAAATTATGAATTGTTACAATCCTTGTAAGGAGGAAATGATGTAATAATCCAGAATTTTATGTGTAATTTCAAATATTTAGTGAATTAAATAAATATTTTGGTTCATGTGTATTGTTAAATAAATATTTGTTTAATTTGATTATTTATTAGTTAAATAAATATTTCATGAGTTGTGAGAAATTAACTTAATTAAGGTAATATGTTAATTAAGTTGATAATTGGTAATTTGGTATTTTGAAGTTAGTTAAAATAAAAGAATGATGAATTAATTATTATGTGATAATATTCTAATTTAATTTAATAATTAAATTAGAGAGTTGAGAAGGACTAAATGAATTGTTATAATGTTGTTTCAATTTAATTTAATAATTAAATTGGAGATTTAGTGATTTGTTAAGTAAATTATAATTTAATGGGAATTATAATTATGTGATAATTTGATTTATTGTGTTAATGTTAACTTTAATTTAATTGAATTTGAATATTAGAATTTAATTTAAATAGAGTGTGATGATTAAACTATATAATAAATGAGTTATTAAAATAAATTAAAAGTGTTTTAATTTAGTTTTGTCAAACAAGACTTAAGGATTTTTAAGTCTTTAATTTTAAATGGGTTTTACCAAACAAAGCTTAGGGCTTGTTAATCCTTATTTTTAATTTTGTTTTGCCAAACAAGCCCTAGTGGCTTTTCAATTTAAAATAAACATAACTGATATATTAAGTATTATCATTATTATATGTTAGTTTTTTTTATACGTAATAATAAGTATTAGTTAGATTATATCATTTTTACATTGCGTAAAGCTAAAAGAGAGAAAGAACAGAGAAGATAAAACACAGAGAGAAAAGAGAGAAAAGAGAGTGTTCGGTAAAATTTAATTACGCACAACATGCAAGTATACGTGGTCAACAAGTAATAACGTGATAAGTTAAGTATCATTCCCACAGAGACTAGAAAGAAATTAACTCTCACAATTACCAATTTCTTATTAATCCAAATTTTATTAAACTAATCAATTTCAAGTTTGTAACTAAAAGTATTAAAAATATTAAAATTACCAAACAATCAACAAATTCTAAAAACTGAATTTTTAAACAAATATTGGAGAATTAGGCTTACAACTTCACTCTAAGCATCACTCTGATTATTACACCTTATTCTAGTTTAATTCACTATCACAGTTTATTAATCAAGAACACATATGTAGAACTAGCCACCTCTCGATGTACTAATATCGTATTAACTCAAATCCACAAATTAGATAGAATCAAGTTAAACACTTTAATCAACTAACTCACTATATCTCTATGTGAATTACAATTAAAGAATGTTTAAGTTCAAGTTCTTTATCTGATTACATGCGATGTCAAGTATATCTCTCCCCTAATATTCATCAAGATTCTGTTCATTCACAAAATTCAAGAACACATGCTAAATTAACTAAGTCTAGACTCGTACTTCCTATCTCATATCCATACAAGTCCACAAAGAATCGTTGATCAGGCAATTCATAAATTCAAGCATAAATTAATATAGATAAACTGAATAATAGCTTAATAAGCTAAAAATCAAAGATTACATAACCATTGTTCCACTTAAAGATCCGTCATAAGCTTAAAAAGTAATTTAGTTCATCGTCAATGAAATAAAAACTGAATTAATCAAAGATAACATCCTTTCGATTACAAATATAAACTAAAAGAAGAGAATAAATCCAGAACCACCCTTGTGACCCCCCCAAAATAGGTATACATCACCCATTCTGAGTCGCCAAATACATGGTACAAAATTCAAATACAACTTAATAATACAATTGTCGTGTAAAATACGACAAAACATAAACTGAGAGTTTTAAAACGAATATTGTCTTCTAGATAGTATTCAACTCAAATGGAGTCCTCAATACAATTATTATCACACGATTTCATAGAATAGTGAGGACTACTAATGCTATCATCTGGACCGTCACTCCTTTTCCCAACTAGTTCCGGCTACGTTCTCATTTCCTGAAGAGGACAATGAAAGCAAAAGGGTGAGCTCCACTAGCCCAGTAAGAAATATTATGACTAAGATAATGCAAATAATTTATCGTTAGCCTTCAACAGTGTTAAACTGATAAAATATAGCAAACAACAAGTTTAACTGCAGCGGAACAAGCAATCCATTAGAAGAGTCAAGTAGAGAATAAATTCTATTATCTTCTATAATTTAAAAGATTTTTTATCACTTTTATCGCTGAGACTCAGCTTAATAAATAATCCACATCATCCCTGTACTACGACCAAGGATATTCATTAGTATTACGACCACAAATTATCCATGCACTACGGGCCAAGGATATTCGTGTATTCATCAATGGTCATGATTATGCCAACAACTGCCCATCAATGCACTACGGGCCAATGAAGACTTTTACCACATCATTTGTAATATTACGGTCATGATTATACCGAATAATCACTAGTCATAATCATACCAAGTCCATCTATGCACTACAGGCCACAGATGACTTTCAATATAATATAAATATGAGGATGATGACAATGATATAAGAATTCAATAAAACAAGTTCAAGGATATATTTTTAAAGATTTATAATTTAATTTATCCAGAAATCAATAACGTCCAAATTGTCAACATGATACTGCTTTGTGGAGTAAAATTCAAGAATAATATTGTACCAAAATAATTTGGATCCAAAACGAATCAATTTTTATCATGAATAGTACCCAGGTGAATAGTACTCGAGTGAATAGTATCCCGTAAATATTACTTCGGGATTAGTTACCCCGTGAATAGTACTCCGACATAAAAAAGTTAAAACTTATCAATAATGCTCAGAATAATATTTTCATGAAAAGATACTGGATAAAACACAAATATCAAGGATATTCTACTAATTTCATGGAGTATAGAAGCCAAAATTTTAACAAACGAGTATAGAATTCGAAATCTGAAACAAAATAATATTACTTACATACTACACAGTATGAAAGAAAATATTATTTCAAGCGAATATTGAACAAAAATAACATCCCTTACGAATACGAAAGAAATAATACCCCTTACCTTAGTAGGAGATTGGATACTGAAATAGTGTATTAACAGAATACTCTTCTTCTTTCTCTCTGATTCTCTCTCTATAGAATTCTCTTGTGAGTCGTAGTGAATTGGTGAGAATGAAAGAAGAAATAAGTTGCTATTTATAGAAGATTTCTAGGTTAGCCCTTGCAATGTGAAGAGGCAAGTGGCTTGACGACTGGTGATGTGTAAAGAAAAGTGGTTTAACGCCTGTAATGTGAAATGACAATTGGTCGACGCCTCTAATGTGAAACGACAATTGGTTCAACGCTTGTAATGTGAAACGACAATTAGTTCGACGCCTGTAATATGAAACAACAAGTGGTTTGATGTCTGGTAAAGGTAATTACTATTGGAGAAAGTGACTATTAGATGATGACATGTGGGCCCCCATATAATAAACCAAACTTACCACAAACGTCTCATAACAGACTTCTTATTTATATCAAAGATTGATTAAATATTACCACAAATCATTTTATCTTCAATCTACACATTTTTAATCTTCCAACAATTATTCATCATTAATATTATAACTCACAATATTTAACAACCAGATTATTTCCATGAAAGAGGGGGCTTTCCGATAAGGATTTCTCCCTATTGGCGCACAATTAGGTGACCAAACCTCTCCTCGATAGAACTTTATAGACATCGTCAATATTGCAAATAATAATATGAATAACTTTGTCGTCTCAATTATTGATTTAATAATATAAAATATTATGCAGATGATACTGTGACAATAATTGAATCAATAATATGATATACTATGCAGCAATTACTGTAGCAATAATTGAGTATAACTAAGTGGCTTCTTACGTAAGCATCAATAATCAATATCGTGTGCTACTATGCAACCATGCGTATTACTGTACTTTTACCATCGGGTATTTCAACAGTTAGGTAAAACTTTCGTCGTTATTTTATAAAAAATATTTTTATCGTTTTCTCAATCCGATAATAATTCTGTTGTGGGGTCCACCAATGATTGTGCCGTCGTACGAATATTTCTTGTTAAAACGAATATTCCCCGACCAACCGAATATAATATAACAACTTGCGTACTTTGCAAAATTTATAAATATTACCCACATCTACAACATTATATCAAATTTACTCCATAATATTTAAAAATGATATTTATAAAAAATTCATCTTTATTCATAAATGTTGGGGTCTTACAACCTCCCCTTCTTATGAAATTTTTCCCTCGAAATTAGGGTACGTACCTGGTATGTCGAAGAGGTAAGGATACCTTGATTTTATTTTAGATTCTAACTCCCAGGTTATTTCCTCAACATCGTGGTTTCTCCACAAAACTTTGACTTGAGGTATAACCTTGGAGCTTAAAATATGCTCCTTCTTATCCAAGATTTTAACATGAACCTCTTCATACGTTAAATCTTTCGCTATTTCGTCCGGTTCTAACTCAATAATGTGGTTCGGGTCTTTCACATATTTACGTAACATAGATATGTGAAAAACGTTATGAACACAAGACATACTTGGCGGTAAGGCAAGTCTATAGGCCATAGTTCCTACTCGTTCGAGGATTAAAAATGGGTCAATGAATCGAGGATTGAGCTTTTCGCTCTTTCCAAATCTCGTAACTCCTTTCCATGGAGCAACACGTAACAACATATGTTCTCCAATATTGAATTACACGTCCTTTCGATGAAGATCAGCATAACTCTTTTATCGATCTTGTGAGGTTTTTATACGTTGTCGGATCGTTGAATCTTTTTCGTAGTCATACGTACCAACTCCGATCCCAACAACGTTGCTTCACCCATCTTATCCCAGCATACAGGAGAACGACACTTTCTTCCATACAACGCCTCGAATGGAGCCATGCCAATACTTGCTTGATAACTGTTATTGTAGGAAAATTCTACCAATGGTAAGAACTTGTCCCAACTTCCCTTAAAGTCAAGAACATGAAGTCTTAATAAATATTCAAGGATTTGAATAGTCCTCTCTGACTGCCCGTCCTTTTGAGGATGATAAGCCAAACTAAATCTTAAATTCGTGCCCATAGCTTTTTGCAAACTAATCCAAAATCTTGAAGTGAATCTTGGGTCTCGATCAGAAACTATGGATACTGGCATACAATGCAATCTTACAATCTCATCTATGTACATATGAGCAAGACGTTCAAGTGTATACGTTTCTCGTATTTGTAAGAAATGAGCCGACTTGGTCAATCTATCAACAATGACCCAAATTGCATCTATGCCTTGAGAAACCTTAGGAAGACCGGTTACAAAATCCATGGTAATGTGCTCTCACTTTCATTCTGAAATTTCAAGTGGTTGCAATGGACCTTTTGGTACTTGATGCTCCGCCTTGACTCGTTGACAAGTTAGATACCTTGAGATAAACTCCGCGATCTCTCTCTTCATATTGCTCCACCAAAATATATGTCAAAGATCATGATACATTTTGATACTTCCATGATGGATTACAAACGGTGTGTTGTGCGCCTCCATTATGCTTTTATTCTTTAAATCAGGGTCGTTAGGAACACAAAGTCTGGAGTTAACTCGAAGTATTCCTTCTTCATCGATTCTTGCTTCCGGCATAGCACCTTCTTGCACTTTCTTCCTCATACGCATCAGCTTCAGGTCTGTAGCTTGAGCAGCTTTAACTTTATCAATTAAAGTCGATTCTACTCGTATATTTGCTATCATCACATGGGTCCCTGGAGTCTTTAACTCTATCTCCATCCTTTGTAAGTCATATAAAATGGGCCTTTGTGTTGACAATATCGCACTCGTACCCGCATATGATCTTCTACTCAATGTGTCAGCTACTACGTTCGCTTTACTAGGATAGTATTGAATGGTATGATCATAATCTCTTAACAGTTCAAGCCAACGTCATTGCCGCATGTTGAGTTCCTTTTGGGTGAAGAAATATTTGAGGCTTTTATGATCTGTAAAGATCTCCACTTTCTCTCCATACAAGTAATGCCTCCAAATTTTAAGTACGAAGACAACAGTTGCCAACTCTAGATCATGATTAGGATAATTCCTCTCATATTCTTTGAGTTGCCGAGAGGCATATGCTATGACTTTTCCATGCTGCATGAGAACACATCCTAACCCTTTGCCCGAAGCATTACTGTAGATGACAAATCCCTCCGAGCCAGATGGTATTGTCAAAACAGGTGCTGAAATGAGTCTCCTCTTGAGTTCTTAAAAACTCTTCTCATATTCCACGCTCTAACTGAATTTTGTATCTTTCCGAGTCAGCTGAGTTAATGGAGTAGCGATTCGAGAAAACCCTTCTACGAATCTCCAATAATAACCAGCTAAGCCGAGAAAGCTACGTACTTCGGTCACTGATTTAGGTTGCTCCTAGCTTTGAATAGCTTCAATCTTTGCTGGGTCAACAGATATTCCATGACTTGATACTATGTGCCCAAGGAATGCTACTTCCTCAAGCTAGAACTTGTATTTCTTTAACTTGACAAAAAGCTTTTTTTTCACAAAGCTTTTGGAGTATTAGTCTCAAGTGTTGCTCATGATCTTCACTGATTTTGGAATATATGAGGATGTCATCAATAAAGATGACCACAAAGTGATCTAAATATTCCTTGAATACTCGATTCATCATATCCATGAAGGCAGCTGGAGCATTAGTCAATCCAAAAGACATGACTAGGAATTCATAATGCCCGTACCGAGTTCTGAAAGCCGTCTTTCGAATGTCATCGGTTCTAATATTTAACTGATGATATCCGGAACGAAGATCGTTCTTTAAAAAGAATTTGGCGTCTTGTAACTGGTCAAACAGGTCATCAATACGTGACAATGGGTACCTATTCTTGATGGTGACATGGTTCAACTCCCGATAATCAATACAAAGTCGCATACTCCCATCTTTCTTCTTCACGAATAGAATAGGAGCACCCCAAGGAGACGTACTAGGACGAATGAAACCAATGTCTAATAATTCCTGCAATTGGGTCTTTAACTCCTGAAGTTCAATAGGAGCCATTCGATATGAGGCTTTGAAAATGGGTTTTGTACCAGGTTCAAGGTCAATACAAAATTCATACTCACGCTCTGGGGGTAGGCCAGGAAGTTCCTCAGGGAATACGTCAGGAAATTTATTAACAATAGAAATATCATTCAAAACTGACGTATTTTTATTTAAATCCGTGACATGAGCTAAGAAAGCTTGACATCCATTTTTCAATAAACGAATAGCTTTATGACTTGAGATGATAGTGATTGATTTTAATGGTTTGGTTGCTTGAATTCGCATAATAGGTTGGTTAGGAATATGAAAGCTAACAACCTTATGAAAACAATCAATTTTTGCATGATAAGTAGTTAACCAATCAATCCCTAGAATTACGTCAAATGCAAGTATTTTCAATGAAATAAGATCGACAGGTAATGTGAGGGTACCGATTTGAACCAAACAAGACTTATAAACATTGGATGTAATGAAGGTTTCTCCCAGCGGAGTTTCAACAGATAAGTCAAAGTCTAATTTCTCCGGAGTCAAATTTAAACGTTGAGCGCAAGTAGGAGAAATAAAAGAATGGGTAGAACCAGTATCAAATAAGGTATAAACTTCGCTAGAGTTTATGATAAGCTTACTCGTGATGACCTCGTTCGGGTTCCTTACTTTCTGGGAGGTCACGACAAACACTCTCCCCTAAACTATCGATTTTAACTTTTTTGGGACGACCTTTGGTGCCTCCGTCCTAGTTGGACTTATCTTCGGTGCACAAAAAAATTGGGCTAGGTGACCTTCTCTTTCACAATTATAACACGCTTTGGACTACATCGCGCAGTTTAGACTGATGTGTCCCTCCCCTCCGCATTTTAAGCATATGATAGGTGGTCGTTCTCCTTCCTTAACAACGGGTGCTGGTGCTGACGTCTTTTCATCATTGTTGAATCTCCTCTTCTTGAAATGTCCACTTTTATTGTCTTGGCCATGATTACAACCGAAGTGGTTACCATTTTTGGCATGTTAATTCCCTCCACGTTTGTTGTCGTTGCTTCGATGACTGCTACCGCTGGTATTATTATTTTGCTGGCTGCTTTCTCTTGGTTGAGTTGACTCGTTATCGCGCTTCAATAACTGAGCCCTATTTACAACATCTGAATACAAACACAATTTATGAGAAATTAGGTATTGGCATATCTCAGGTTTTAAACTTCTTAGAAACATCCGCGTCATTCTCTCCTCATTATCAACCAAGTGGGACGTAAATTGAGACAACACGACAAACTTAGCTTCTTACTGCGACATGGTCATATTGTTCTGTTCCAGCTTGATGAACTCTACCTCCTTCATGTTACAAATACTTTCGAGAAAGTACTTGTCGTTGAACAGTTCTTGGAACTTCTCCCAAGACATCTTTAATGTGGTAGGTTGAGTACGCTTTACAGATTTTCACCAGCAATCTGTTTATACCCGCAACATGAAGGTGACAAATGGAACCTTTTGCTCCTCGGAGCATCCCAAGACATCAAATATCTTGTTGATCCGCTTTATCCACGTCTCCACCTTAAGTGGTTTTGGCTCTCCAAAAAACTCCGGTGGTCCCAGCTCCTTAAACTGTTTAGCAGTGACCGTCCGAGAGTTGCCAGTGTTTCCACCTATATTTCAGACAGGAATCTCTCTTACCTGATGTTGCATGAATTACAGAAAGCCTCTGAACATTCCATCGTTCATCATTTGGTCAGTGTTGTTGTTTGCATGAGGATTGTTGCCTTCCTGATGTACATTATCCTGATTGTTGATCTGTGGAGACTCAACGGTCTCCTCTACTCCATTGCTATTCTCAACATTCTCAGATGTCATTTTCAAATACTGCCACAAAACAAGGGTTAATTGACATGTCACATATTATCCATAAACTCTGACCGACCAATTAAATACCAAATAAACTTAGGTAGGTCATATTAACGAAGGAATTCTCCGTCTCTCCCTTCCTAGTTCTTGTCTCATATATCAGCCAGGGATCATATCTTTAAGCTTTGATACCAACTATGATGCCCCCAAAATAGGTATACATCACCCATTTCGAGTTGCCAAATACATGGTACAAAATTCAAATACAACTTAATAATACAACTGTCGTGTAAAATACGACAAAACATAAACTGCGAGTTTTAAAACGAATATTTTCTTCTAGACAGTATTCAACTCAAATGGAGTCCTCAATACAATTATTATCACACTATTTCATAGAATAGTGATGACTACTAATGCTATCATCTGGACCATCACTCCGTTCCCCGACTAGTTTCGGCGACGTTCTCATTTCCTGAAGAGGATAATGAAAGCAAAAGGGTGAGCTCAACTAGCCCAGTAAGAAATATTATGACTAAGATAAGGCAGAATAATTTATCGTTAGCCTTCAACAGTGTCAAACTAATAAAATATAACAAACATCAAGTTTAACTGCAGCGGAACAAGCAATCCATTAGAAGAGTCAAGTAGAGAATAAATTCTACTATCTTCTATGATTTAAAAGGTTTTTCATCACTTTTATCGCTGAGACTCAGCTTAATAAATAATTCACATCATCCCTATACTACGGCCAAGGATATTCATTAGTATCACGACCACAAATTATCTATGCACTACAGGCCAAGGATATTCGTGCATTCATCAATGGTCATGATAATGACAACAACTGTCCATCAATGCACTACGGGCCAATGAGGACTTTTACCACATTATTTGTAACATTACGGTCATGATTATACCGAATAATCCCTGGTCATAATCATACCAAGTCCATCTATGCACTACAGGCCACAGATGACTTTCAACATAATATAAACACGAGGATGATGACAATGATATAAGAATTCAATAAAAAAGTTCAGGGATAAATTTTTAAAAATTTATAATTTAATTTATTCAGAAATCAATAACGTCCAAATTGTTAACATGATACTGCTTTGTGGAGTAAAATTCAAGAATAATATTATACCAAAATAATTTGGACAGAAAACGAATCAATTTTTATTATGAATAGTACCCCAGGTGAATAGTACTCGAGTGAATAGTATCCCGTGAATATTACTTCGGGATTAGTAACCCCGTGAATAGTACTCCGACATAAAAAAGTTAAAACTTATCAATAATGCTCAGAATAATATTTCCATGAAAAGATACTGGATAAAACACAAATATCAAGGATATTCTACTAATTTCATGGAGTATAGAAGCCAAAATTTTAAAAAACGAGTATAGAATTCGAAATCTGAAACAAAATAATATTAATTACATACTACACAGTATGGAAGAAAATATTATTTCAAGCGAATATTGAACAAAAATAACATCCCTTACGAATACGAAAGAAATAATACCCCTTACCTTAGTAGGAGATTGGATACTGAAATAGTGTATTAACAGAATACCTTCCTCTTTATCTCTAATTCTCTCTCTATAGAATTCTCTTGTGAGTCGTAGTGAATTGGTGAGAATAAAAGAAGAAATAAGCTTCTATTTATAGAAGATTTCTAGCTTAGCCCTTGCAATGTAAAGAGGCAAGTGGCTTGACGACTGGTGATGTGAAAAGAAAAGTGGTTTGACACCTGTAATGTGAAATGACAATTGGTCGACGCCTGTAATGTGAAACGACAATTGGTCGACGCCAGTAATGTGAAACGACAATTGGTTCGACGCCTGTAATGTGAAACGATAATTGGTTCGACGCATGTAATATGAAACGACAAGTGGTTTGACGTCTGGTAAAGGCAATTACTATTGGCGAAAGTGACTCTTAGATGATGACATATGCCCCCCCCATAGAATAAACCAAACTTACCACAAACGTCTCATAACAGACTTCTTATTTATATCAAAGATTGAATAAATATTACCAAAAATTATTTTATCTTCAATCAACACATTTTTAATCTTCCAACAATTATTCATCATTAATATTATAACTCACAATATTTAACAACCATATTATTCCCAGGAAAGAGGGGGCTTTCCGATAAGGATTTCTCCCCATTGGCACGCAATTAGGTGACCAAACCTCTTCTCGACAGAACTTTCTAGACATCGTCAATATTGCAAATAATAATATGAATAACTTTGCCATCTTAATTATTGATTTAATAATATAAAATATTATACAGATGATACTGTGACAATAATTGAATTAATAATATGATATACTATGCATCAATTACTGTAGCAATAATTGAGTATAACTGAGTGGCTTCTTACGTAAGTATCAATAATCAATATCGTGTGCTAGTATGCAACTACGCGTATTACTGTAGTTTTACCACCGGGTATTTCAACAGTTAACGGTAAAACTTTCGTCGTTATTTTATAAAAAATATTTTTTGTGGGGTCCACCAATGATTGTGACGTCGTACGAATATTCCCTGTTAAAATGAATATTCCCTGACCAACCGAATATAATATAACAACTTGCGTACATTGTAAAATTTATAAATATTACCCACAACTATAACATTATATCAAATTTACTCCATAATATTCAAAAATGATATTTATAGAAAATTCATCTTTATTCATAAAAGTTGGGGTCTTACAACCCTTTTCTTCAGCCCAATTCGCATTTGATATGAAAATTCTTCATTTATCTGCACTCCAATGCTTGCTCCAAAAATCTGTCTTATAGCTCTATTAATCGCCTTTTGTTGTATGCTATATCAATCTTGTTATTTGATGTCAGATATATCTATAAGACACACATTCTAATTGCGATTCCACACCAATATGAGTCCCAAACCATTCCAATTACTTAAACTTACGTTCTTACAGCATTTAAAACCGACTAAACCACTGTTCTGCCCCGGACCCCGGCCCCGGTGGGGGTGTTAGTTTGAAAATAACCCGCCCCGGCGGGTATGGCTTCTGACTTCTGAGTTCAAGACCCCCCGCCCCGGCGGGGGTGTAAGGCATAAAAAGGCCCGCCCTGGCGGGCATGGCTTCTGTTAGCTGATATCCTTAAGCTCCGAACTTGCTAAGTTTTTGTAACAATTGCACCCTTTTTGATCATTTGTCACACCACCAAACCTTAATACAAAATAATAATAAAAAAGTAAAAATAAATAATAAAATTAATGAATTAACACCAACTAAGTTTGAATTAGGAACTGATTTGTGGGTATAAAACCCACTTATCAAAATCCCCCAAACTTAAAATATGCCAATCCTCGAGCACAAAACAAACTAACATGTTATGTAATGCAATAAAATAATATGTAATGCATCTAACCTACATGCCTACTAATCCGACAGTCATCATATACTCAAAATTATTCCTCCGGCCTTAGAGAAATCAAGTAAACACTACAACACTTAATATCGAAACTAGTCAATAACTTCTTATCAATCCTCGAATCTTAAACCGTTATTACTGGTATAGTGCGTGTGTGCTCAACATTCATGCTAACTGATGCAATTGTAAATTTAATACATAACAAATCTCTTAGAAGGCATCATATAGTATAAACTCAAAAACTTCAAAAATAGGTAAAATCCAAATAAAATTAAACATTCACCAAGATTAGGGGTCTGAATAGGGTACTCATGCTTTCTTTTTCATTCACGGGGGCTTTTTGCTCTTATTTCCCCCTTTTTTTAGATAGATGGTTAGTGAGTGCGTTTTACGCTCCATCTCACGCCTATGTTTATGGGAAGTATGTTTCACATTTCTTCGCAACCCACCACAAGACTCAACTAGAACATTTATTTATTTTTTAGCTTATATACCCCACTTTTTCCCCCAAATTTAGGTTCTTGCCTAATTCATCGTCTTTACTATCTATCATTGTCATTCTTTCATTTAAACTAACATATTTCTGTAGAAAATCTTTATGTATCAATTTGAACTAATCCGTCCACATAAGTGGTATTGACGTGCAAACCTTTTTATACCAATGTCAAACATGCAAAAGATCCAATTCATAACTCAAAATTACATCATAGTTCTAATATTGGGTACTGTATTTGTCTACTTAATCCCAATCTCATCATTGGCCAAAATAAAATGAACTACAACAACTGCTGGACATATGCAATATAACACAATGCTTAACTAAATGATTTTTATTTGTTTTATTTTTATTTTATTTATTTATTAATATATATATATGGTAAACATAACATGATTGCAAACTAAATAAGACTATTTACAATCCTAAACTACTATGCAACTACATGACTACATGAATGCAAACATTTAATAATCCTAAAACTAAACATGAAATAACATATGCAAATCTAACTAATGACATTAAACATGCAAACATAAGAATTAAACTAAATCCCCCAAACTTGAAAACTACAATGTCCTCATTGTATAGATAAAGCAATGAATGTATGAGGACTTCCCTGTAATCGCCTAAGCCTGGGGTGGTGGTGGTTGTTCTTCATCAGAATCACTAGGTGGGAACCTTGGCATTGGAGCTGACTGCTGGCATGGGAATTGGGCATTTGGATTGAAGCTCTGGAGTGTCGTATTTAATGAGGCAAAAGACATATTCATGGCCTCAAATATGTGGTCCTGTCTTGCTGCAAGTCTCCTCATTTCTCGTCGAGCCTCCTTGTTTTGCTCATCCACTTGTCGTTAAAGATTCAAGAACTAAGGGCTAGATATGATTTCGGGTTGTTGTGCCGCCCCTGTTCCTTGCTCTCCCATCGTCGCATCCTCTTGAAACTCATCATCATCCGAGGTGTCTTCAGCATCAGCCTCGTCCTCCGAAGCTGAGGGAAATACAAAGCCTACTCCTCTAGGATGTGACTCGCCCCCTGGGCACACCGCATACTGCGCAATCATTCTTGAATCTAGTGTCTGAAGCAGTAGCTGGGTGGTCTCATCATCGGACCATCTAACTCTCGCTTGCCTACACAACCCATAAATGAGTGATAGGTGTGGCAAGCCGCCCGAGAAATGTCCTCGTAAGCATCGTCGAATTGAAAAACTGATTATAACCCCTATGTCAATGATAAAATCTTGTACAATTACATATATGAGTAATGCCTTTTCTTTGGTCACATCAGATGTGTGTGTGGATGGAAATAGCTTGGCACACAATAATGCGTACCATATCTTCCCATACCTGTTGAGATCCTTACTGTGAAAAACTGTGTCACATTTTCAACCTTTGATCCATGTGGTTCCCGGCTTTGTCATTTCCTTCAGAATAGCCTCAAAATCAGGATCGTTGTCATGTAAGTGAGCGTACTGGAAATGTCTCGACACTCGTAATTGGTAGCATGTGTTGATAGCATCGGCATTGAAAGGAACTAGACTACCCCATACAAAAGCGTTGAAAGGGCCCTTATCTTCGGCGTTAGCATAAAATTCTTTAACCACACTCACAACTACGGCCTCGGGCTCTTCTGTAAACTTATTCCAACCCTTCTGATATATTTGTTGCATCATTTGACCGTCGACATGGTCCGGTGCCAACCCCCGCTCTGGTGTGAGTGCTTTTGTCACCATGTAGTCGTAATGGTCAGTGGCGACGACACTTATGAATTTTCGACGGTCAAATGTCCGTGAAGGTGGTGTGGTCCCAGAATTCTCTCCACGTTGCCTCTTTGATGCCGGTTTAGTTGCCATTGAATTAAAATTGGTGAACTTCAACAACGAATGCCCCCAAACTTCACTCAAGTAAATTATAGAACACTTGGTGTGTACGATGTACAGTCCCCCCAAACTTAGTGATTTGGCTTCAATTATGGTGATAGAAAGTGAGGAATTAGATGACAACTTACTCACTCTCAGTGTATCTACAGCTTGGCTGAAAAAATTAGCTCAAACCCTAACCTTGAACTTCTGAATAGTGTAAATTAAGGGTGTTAGTGTTTGGGATGAAGGATTGGTTTAGTGAGGGGCTGGTTTTATAGAGATGGGATGATGTATAGAGTTGTAAAGTGGAGTGGTGGATTGAAGTGGTGGGTACTTTAATGGAGTGGGGTGATGGAGATTTAATTTCCAAAACGTGGGTAGACAGTGGAGAAAATGTATGGGAATGGTGTTTTAGTTTGGGAAGAAGTAGTAGAGTTGTAAACGTGATGTAACTACCGAATTTGTTGGTTCATATTCAGGACCCCCACCCCGGTAAGGGGTATTGTTCCTTATAGGCCCACCCCGACGGGCATGTACACTGTTAACGATATATGGAGACCCCCACCCCGGCGGGCATAATAGGCTTGTAAGGGCCCACCCTGGCGGGCAAGTGATCTGCAATTGGACTCTGTTTTGCTTATTTCTTCCCTGCGACTCCAATCCATGATCCTGTTAGTTTCCTGAAATACCATCAAACACAACTATGAGTAGATATTGACCAATTTTAAGCATGGTGATAAGATTATCTAGAAAATACAACTTAACTAATTAGTTAATGAGCTTATTCTATATTACTAATTATTCTAAACTATAATTTGACGAACATGAATAAAAATACGAAGAATACAATTAAGATTGGGTTGCCTCCCAATTAGCGCTTGATTTTAAGTCGTTCAGCATGACAACTCCCTGTTTATGGCGCGTCGGCAAGTGTGATTGCGATGACATCCCAATTAGACTCACCACCCCAATAATGTTTCAACCGTTGACCGTTGACCTTGAACGTCTCTAATGGATTCTTACTGTATAGTTCAACGGCGCCATGTGTGAAAACCCTCTTTATAGTGAATGGACCCGACCACCTCGATTTTAGCTTTCTTGGGAACAACCTCAACCTTGAGTTGAACAATAGTACTGATTGCCCCGACTTGAATGTTCTTTGCATGATTTTCTTATCGTGCCATTTATTGACTTTTTCTTTGTATAACTTAGAGTTCTCGTAAGCTTGAAGTCGGAATTCATCGAGCTCATTTAACTGAAGTAGCCTCTTTTCACCTGTTGCTGCTTGATCGAAGTTGAGTTTTTAAATTGCCCAATAGGCCTTATGCTATAACTCGATAGGTAGGTGGCATGCTTTCCCGTATAGCTACTGATATGGTGACATCCTAATTGGTGTCTTGTAAGCAGTTCTGTACGCCCATAATACATCATCCAATCTGAGAGCCCAGTCTTTTCTGTTCGAGTTTACCACCTTCTCTAAGATTTTCTTTACCTCCCTGTTTGAAACCTCAGCTTGTGCACTTGTTTGGGGATGATATGATGTAGCTACCTTATGGTTGACCCCATATTTTGCCAAAAGAGCTGTGAATGATTTGTTGTAGAAGTGACTTCCCTCATCACTTATTATAGCTCTAGGCATGCCAAATCTTGTAAAAATATTCTTTTACAAGAACTTAAGAACCACTTTGGCATCGTTAGTGGGGAGTGCTACGGCTTCAACCCATTTTGATACATAGTCAACCGTAAGTAAGATATACTGATTACTGAACAATGATGGAAATGGCCCCATAAAATTAATGCCCCAAACATCAAAAATTTCAACTTCCAAGATAGTATGTAGTGGCATCTCATTCCTTTTCGATATGTTACCCACCCGTTGACATCTATCATAACTTTTTATAAATTGGTGGGCGTCTTTAAATATTGTAGGCCAATAAAACCCTACTTGAAGAATTTTCGTTGTTGTTCTCTTACTTCCATAATGCCCTCCATATGCAGACGAATGACACTCGTGCATTATGTTCTTCACTTTGCTGTAGGGTACACACCTTCTAATCATCTTGTCGACGTACTGTTTGAATAGATATGGCTCATCCCACATGTACCACTTGACGTCATGTAGGAATTTCTTTTTCTGCTGTCTTGTAAGATCTGGTGGAAGGATGTTGCTCACTAGATAGTTAGCAAAATCGGCGTACCATAGAAATTCTGTATTGATCCCAAACAGTTGCTCGTCCGAAAATGACTCATTAATTACACATCTGTCCTCTTCCTTTTTCCCCTGATTTTCCAGCCTCGATAAATGATCTGCAACTTGATTCTCCGTACCCTTTCTATCTTTTATTTCCAAATCAAATTCTTGTAGGAGAAGTATCCATCTGATAAGTCGTGGCTTAGCATCATTCTTCGAGATTAAGTATCGAATGGCCGAGTGGGCTATATAAACTACTACCTTTGTCCCGATCAAATATGACCGAAATTTATCAAATGCATATACTACTGCAAGTAATTCCTTTTTTGTGGTTATACAATTCATTTGGGTCTCCGTAAGTGTCTTACTTGCATAGTATATGGCATGGAATACCTTCTCTCGGTGTTGACCCAAGACAGCCCCTACCGCATAGTCACTTGTATCACACATTAACTCGAAAGGCATATTCCAATCCGGTGCGACGATAACTGGAGCTGTAGTCAATTTCTTCTTCAATAGCTTGAATGCCAACTAACAATCCTCATCAAACTTAAAAACTGAATCCTTCTCTAAAAGACTGCACAATGGTTTTGCAATTTTAGAGAAGTCTTTTATAAATCTCCTGTAGAACCCGGCATGTCCCAGAAAACTGCGGAGTCCCTTAACTGAATTTGGTGGTGGAAGCTTTTCAATCGTTTCCAGCTTTGCTTTATCAACCTCTAATCCTTTAAGCGAGACCTTGTGCCCTAAAATTATTCCTTCTTCAACCATGAAATGGCACTTTTCCCAGTTAAGTACCAAATTTGTTTATGTGCATCTCTATAAAACCATCACCAAATTCTCTAGACAAGCATCAAAATCATCCCCATAGACAAAAAAGTCGTCCATGAAGACTTCCATATTTTTCTCCACCATGTCCAAGAAGATGGCCATCATACACCGTTAGAAGGTAGTGGGTGCATTACACAAGCTGAATGACATTCTCCTAAATGTAAATGTGTCGTATGGGCATGAGAAAGTAGTCTTCTCTTGATCTTCAGGAGCAATGACTATCTGATTATATCCCGAATACCCATCCAGTAAGCAGTAAAATTTGTGGCCTGCTAATCTGTCCAACATCTGATCGATAAAAGGCAAAGGAAAGTGGTATTTTCGAGTTGCCTTGTTTAATTTCTTGTAGTCCATGCAAACCCTCCAGCCAGTCACTGTTCTCGTTGAAATTAGTTCATTGTCATCATTTTGTACCACGATCATTCTTCCCTTTTTCGGCACACATTGAACCGGACTGACCCACTTACTGTCTGAAATTGGGTAGATGATTCCCGCATCCAACCATTTTAAGATTTCTTTCTTCACTACTTCTTTCATGATTGGGTTGAGCCGTCTCTGTTGCTCTAATGTCGGCTTTGCATCCTCTTCCAACAAAATTTTGTACATGCAAAAGGATGGGTTGATTCTTTTGATATATGCAATTATCCATCCTATGGCCGATTTATGTTCTCTAAGCACTCTCATCAACTTTTCTCCCTGCAATTCGTTAAGTGCAGCAGAAATAATAACAGGTAAATAATTAGAATTGCCTAAATATGCATACCTTAGGTGTTTAGGGAGTGGCTTAAGTTCAAGAGCAGGTGGCTCCTCCAATGAAGGTTTCATCCTTGTTGTGGCTCTTTCCTCCGTGTGCAATAGTTCAGAGGGTGCTTTAAATCTGCTAACTCGTGGCAAGGAATCCAACATTTGCAAGTAATCCACAAATTTCGGATCATCTAAATCTTCATCTCCCAATAATGTTGTTTCCAATGGATCATTCGTCAAACTTTTACCCATTTCTTCGCTAATCATCTGATCAATGGCATCCATCCTGAAACACTCTTCATCTGTGGGGAATTTCATGGCTTTGAAAACATTGAACTTTACTTCCTGATCTTGGACCCTCATAGTTAGTTCATCTTTTTGCACATCGATGAGAGTCCTTCTCGTAGCCAAGAACGGTCTCCCTATGATGATTGGGATATTCTTATCTTCGTCAAAATCAAGAATTATAAAGTCCGCGGGGAATATAAATTTGTCAACCTTGACCAAAATGTCCTCCACAATGCCTCTTGGGTACGTAACTAACCTATCTGCCAACTACAATGAAATGTTCGTAGGCTTTGGAGTTGGCAAACCCAATTCTGTATACACTGATAATGGCATAAGGTTCGCACTTGCCCCCAAATCACATAAACAGTTGTTGAATGCCATGTTCCCAATCATGCACGGAATGGTAAAACTCCCCGGATCTTTTAACTTTGGTGGCAACTTTCGCTGTAAAACTGCACTGCACTCCTTAGTTAATGCCACCGTTTTAAAATCTTCCAATTTCTTTTTCCTAGACAAAATCCCTTTCATAAATTTAGCATAACTTGGCATCTGCTCAAGGGCTTCAGCGAATGGGATATTAATCTGAAGTTTCTTAAAAACTTCTAAATATTTAGCGAATTGCTTATCCAATTTTTGTTTTTGAACTCTTTGCTGAAAGGTGGGGGAGGATAAACAATCAGTTCGTTAACTGTCTTGGTCTTTTCCAATTGCTTTTCTTCCCCTTGTCTATCCTCAACTACTTTATTTTTATTTTCTTTATCATCTTCTTTTGCAGCCAAATTTTCTGTTTTCTGATCCTCAAGTTGTTTTCCACTTCTCAACATAATTGCCTGACATTGCTCATGATTACCTTTTGGATTTTTCTCTCTATCACTTGGTAATGTTCCTTGAGGCCTGTTATTCAATGCAAAAGCTATTTGTCCCATCTGATTTTCTAAATTCTTGATGGCTATTTCTTGCGATTTCATGGCAATTGCTTGATTTTTCGTAGCTGTCTCGTTGCTTTTTATATACTTTGATAACAACTCCTCTAAATCTAATTTCCTCTCTTGATGTTGAGCTAGTTGTTGTTGTTGATTCTGAAATCCTAGGGGATAAGATGGTTGTGGAGCTTGCTGATGCTGATTATTACTCCACGAAAAATTAGGATGATTCTTATTCCCCAGATTGTATGTATTTCGATACATATTCTGTGGAATTCTGTTGTAGCTACCCACAAATTGCACTGATGCTGGGTTGATGGCACATTGATCTATAGGATATTCACTTGCGCACAATTCATAAATAACTGCAACCTGCTGTGTCTGTATCCCTGACAAAGCATCTAACTTCTTAGAGAGCGCTGAAATCTGTGCTGTTATTGCCATCACTCCATCTACCTCTAACACTCCAGCTGTCTTAGGTTGTGTCATTCTTGTCGTGGGACACTGGTAATTGTTAGCTGCCATTGCTCTATTAATGCATATGCCTCCTCATAATTCTTTGCCATAAAAGCTCCACCCGAAGCTACATCAATACTGGTCTTGAAATTCCCATGTAATCCATTGTAAAATGTGTTCATCTGCAACCACTTAGGCAATCCGTGATGTGGGTATTTTTTGAGCAACTCTTTGTATCTCTCCCATGCCTCGTACAATGATTCCACATGTTACTATTCAAACATAGTAATCTCGTTTCTCATCTTTGCAGTCTTCGCTGGCGGAAAAAATTTTGCTAGAAATTTTTGAGCCAAGTCATCGCATGTAGTTATTGAACCCGATGGTAGAGAGTGTAACCAACTCTTTGCCTTGTCCCGCAGAGTGAATGGGAACAAGCGAAGTCTGACTACGTCATCCAACACCTCATTGTATTTGGAAGTGTTACATATCTCCAAAAAGTTGATCAAATATTCATTCGGATCATCATTTGCAAGTCTCCCAAACTGAACCGAGTTTTGGATCATTTGAATTGTCCCAGGTTTAATCTCAAATGTGTTCACAGCTATAGCAGGCCTGGTGATACTCGACTGCAGCTCAGTCACCTTGAGTGTAGCAAAGTCCCTCAACGCTTTCTAGTCTTCTGCAGCCATTTCTTCTTCCTTTTTAGAGCTTTCGAAGTCTTCCCTTGTCTCCTTGATCCACTTACTTAACCTTTGAAAGTGTCTCTCAATGTCGTCCTCAAAAGGAAGCAAGTCTGGATTTTTGGATCGAGTTTGCATAAACCAACTTCAAAAACCTGAGATATGAAGAACAAAACAAAAATAAAAATGTTTGAGTAAAACTGGACTAATTAAACTGATATCGCAAAATATTAAAACCTATACTAAGTCCCCGACAACGACGCCAAAAACTTGTTAGGTAAAATCTAATTATGCACAACACGCAAGTATACATGGTCAACAAGTACTAAAGTGATAAGTTAAGTATCGTTCCCACAGAGACTAGCAAGAAATTAACTCTCACAATTACCAATTTCTTATTAATCCAAATTTTATTAAACTAACCAATTTCAAGTTTGTAACTAAAAGTATTAAAAATATTAAAATTACCAAACAATCAATAAACCCTAAAAACTGGATTTCAAACAAATATTGGAGAATTAGGCTTACAACTTCACTCTAAGCATCACTCTGATTATTACACCTTATTCCAGTTTAATTCACTGTCACAGTTTATTAATCAAGAACACATATGTAGAACTAGCCACCTCTCGATGTACTAATACCGTATTAACTCAAATCCACAAATTAGATAGAATCAAAACACCTTAATCAACTAACTCGCTATATCTCTATGTGAATTACAATTAAAGAATGTTTAAGCTCAAGTTCTTTATCTGATTACATGCGATGTCAAGCATATCTCTACCCTAACATTCAACAAGATTATGTTCATTCACAAAATTCAATAACACATGCTAAATTAACTAAGTCTAGACTCGTACTTCCTCTCTCGAATCCATACAAGTCAACAAGGAATTGTTGATCAGGCAATTCATAAATTCAAGCATAAATCAATATAGATAAACTGAATAATAGCTTATTAAATTGAAAATCAAAGATTACATAACCATTGTTTCACTTAAAGATCCATCATAAGCCTAAAAAGTAATTTAGTTCATCATCAATGAAATAAAAACTGAATTAATCAAAGATAACATCCTTCCGATTACAAATATAAACTAAAAGAAGAGAATAAATCCAGAACCACCCTTTTCTTCAGCCCAATTCGTAATTGATACGAAAATTCTTTAATTATATTCACTCCAATGCTTGCTCCAAAAATCTATCTTCTAGCTCTGTTAATCACCTTCTGTTATATGCTATATCAATCTTGTTATTTGATGTCAGATATATCTCTAAGACACGCATTCTGATTGCGATTCCACGCCAATATGAGTCCCAAACCATTCCAATTACTTAAACTTACGTTCTTGCAGTATTTGAAACCGACTAAACCATTGGTCTACCCCGGACCCCCGCCCTGGCGGGGGTGTTACTTTGAAAATAGCCTGCCCCGATGGGCATGGCTTTTGACTTCTGAGTTCAAGATCCCCCACCCCGGCGGGGGTGTAAGGCATAAAAAGGCCCACCCCGGCGGGCATGGCTTCTGTTAGCTGATCTCCTTAAGCTCCAAACTTGCTAAGTTTTTGCCACAATTGCACCCTTTTTGATCACTTGCCACACCACCAAACCTACACACAAAATAACAATAAACAAGTAAAAATAAACAATAAAATTAATGAATTAACACCAACTAAGTTTGAATTAGGAACCGATTTGTGGGTATAAAATCCACTTATTAGAGAGAAGGAAAAAGAGAAGAATTTTTGTGAGTTTGAGAAAATCAATGGAGGTTACTATCATCTGTGTTGCTCAAACAAGAAATTTAAGGTAGTAATTTAACCCTTTTGTTCTTAGTTCTTTGTGTTCTTGAGTTTTCATAAAAATTCTCTGTAAATGTGTTTTTGAGTATGATTGTTGAAAACATGGTGTTATATGTGTTAATGGGTGTTGATAACATGTTTAATACCATTTATTCATGATGTAGAGTAATCAAATTCGTATAAATATGTTTAGTATTGAAGAACTTGAATTACAAAGGTATATGTATATGATATGGCTTATTTTAGAATTAAAATTGATGTTCAATTCATATGATAAACTGTAAATTGTTTGTTAATTGTGAAAATACATGAAGAAATGAAAACAATATGATTTAAACGGACTATTTTGGTTGTAAAATGAATTCACAGTAAATTTTTTCGCTAAGGATGTCTAAAAGTGAAGAAATAGTAAAAACAGTGAATTTGGAGGTTATAATTTGGAAGTTTATATTGTTTATATGGTTAGAAACATGTTAGGAACATTAGTTTGTGTTTTTTGTAAACTTATTACAACTTGGGTAAGTTGGAATAATTGTTAGATATGAGCTTTTAGGCCTAATTTGGCTTTCTGTTGTGTTCGTTCGCGAACTGTAGAAACTGTTACTAGGTACCCCCGACCCGGCGGGTGTTACCAATGTAATAATGCCGCCCTGATGGGCCTTTCCTTAGCATAATATCCCACCCCGGCGGGGGTATCAGAGTTGGGACAGTTTGTTTTTAGTTGTGTGTAGTCTATTATATGTGAGTTTAACCTAATCTAAAGAACAGAATAACATGTTGAACATGTAATAAGATGTTACAACAAGTTGTTAAGGTGTATATGTTGACATGGTATGATAATTTGATAAGTTACAATAGAGCTAAAATGTGATGCTCATGAAAAGATGTGATGTTGACTAAGTTAACGAGCTATACTAAAAGTGGGAACTAAACCTATGAAGTTAATATTAGTATAACTAATGAGTGTTGTCAATATATATGGTATGTGTAAGACTTATGGTGAACGTGAGAGATGATTGTTTAACCTATGCACGAGGCAAGTTACTAAACTTTAATCTCTATTTGAGTTTGTCATATTGTACCTACTTTATGCAAGTTCTCTATCTCTAATCTGTTATTAAGCAGTTAAGTTGTTACTGTTATGCAAGTTCTCTAACTCAAACTCAAGTTATATTTTTCAAGCATGTTAGTGGATAATTATCGTTGATTATTCCACATCTATGATTATTATTGAATATTTGTATTTATTGCAAGTTTCCTAATCCTACTCTTATTTAAACGAGTTCTCTAACCCTAATCTTTATTTGAGCTTATCATACCTTACTTATTTCATGCAAGTTTGATGTCTTATCTTGTTTATGAATTACACAAGCTCTTGAATTCTATCAAGCAAAGTTCTTAATTTAGTTTCCTTATTGGAAAATGTAACCTTAGCTTATCATTGTTGTTCAAGCAAGGTTCATTATATCTCTTTAATGCTCTGAAAGTTATTCTTAAAGCATAACTGTGATGTATCATACTATTCATTTATGGTTCATAATTACTCTATAGCATGTCGTTGTTAAACCCTCGCATTGTCATTAAACTTTTGATTCAACTAATCCTTAGTTAATGTTTATTGAACTCTAAATTACCCTTGAAACTTATCCAAACCAAACTTACTTTGGTACGGACTTATATTTTAAACCTAAGATGAACAACCCTATTATAGGGGATTATTTACGCTGAAGCGTTTAGATGTTTGTGCACTGTAACGTCCCAAAATCCGGTCTATCATCACACCCGGATCCCGAACATCACGGTTCCATCCTTTTCCAAACATACATCATTATATAGTTAAATATAACAACATACATTCTCAAATCCCAGGTTCTATTACTTTATAACCTCGTTCATTACAGATAATGATAATTACATTATTCTTTACATCTTACAAGAGTGACTTTTATCTGCCACCAAGGATACATAACAGTTCATTAAACTAGTCTATAGTTTAATTAAACTATTCTACATTACAAGTTTTCGCTTGATCCTCACGCTCATTCATATACTGAATGACACTTCATATGGATACCGGTCAACTTGATCTTTACGGGATCCTTAAGTTCTTTCTACTCGTACGCTGAAAATGTTTTTCATTTAAAGCAAGTGTGAGCATTCAATTGCTTAGCAAGTCATAATAATTGAATAAACAACTTCAAGAATTTAAACATTCTTTTAAGACTTCAATAACCGAACAAAGGTTATGAAGCAGCTTGAATAATAGGAATAATCTCGATTCCTATCATTTTAAAACATTAGTCACATTCACTTTGAAATACTTCTTTCTTCTACCTTTTTCATACACATTCTGTCTGGCTAGAATCATTAGCACAGACTTAATAATAACGATTCATGTAAAAATAGAACATTCTCATATTGAATAGTTCAATCACCGAATAGTTTATCTCATAGAAACACCGAAGTGTTCAAATTATGGCACAAGGCCTCATACGTTCTACTACCTTATACATATATCGCATACATGCACATAGATAAAACTTCTCATGTTCAACATCTGAGAAGTTTAAGAAACTAGCATTCATTTAAAATATGAATGAAGTTAGGAAACTTGTCTTACGCACAGCTACAACTTAAAGTTTACGTAGAGCTGCTCATTGTAAACCCTATAAAACATATAAGGAAATAGCACATACTCCAATTAGTTATATACTTGACTTACGCATTGGTTTAATTAACTTTACTTCTTAGGGTTCGCATTCTTGCAATCTAAGTTTACGCAACCAACTTTCTTTATCGTTTTACGGCGTTATAACATACAGAGATGTCTTTACTTATACGATCATCATCTATGATGATTTACATTCTTATCTTCTCCTTATAACTCTTCTAGGACTCAACACGCATCGCGTCTCTGCTAGTAGTCCATATGGTACTATGAGTGGTTTCCCAACCAACAAACAAGTTCCCGTCTCATCTACACTGTCTTTCACAGTGAGTTAGATCGGTTGCCAGTTTCGTATATACCTCTGCTCTCTGAAGGAATTGTTTAGTCCGGCTCCCATATGTTAACCATCAAAGATTACGATTGTACCACAACTTAAACTTTACTTAACTTGCCCGAACCATTAAACTATAATGTTTGTTAAGTCAATTTCTCACTCCTTATGGCTTTCTGGCAACCTTAGGATTCATTCCTTATCGTCGAAGTCATACAGTCTTTTGTATACTTGGAACGATCATTCAATGTTAATACTATGATTTCATAGCGTTAAGCATTTTACATTACCTTATTAATATCTTACAAAGTCCGGTTCATTCGACTCGGAACGTCATCCAAGTTATTATACTAACTCGGCTTCTTAACATTATATGACATTATCTTTAATTCAATTTTTTCCCCGTTCACAGGTTTAGTCATCATTCTTCATTACCTTACGGCCAAACCGTACACGGGGTGTAGGTTCTACCCGTTTAATATTCATGTACACTCAACCCTTACGTCGGCTAAAGTGTTTAACACTTACTTTTCTTTATAACATTCTCTATCTGACTCACGCTTGGACTTTCTTTTTTCTTACTACCGTTCGTTACGACTTTCTTGATAATTCATATCTTACTTACTACTTTTATCAACGTCTAAGTCATACAACTAATGTATACTTAGAACGTTCGTCCGACGTGAATACGATACACAGGAATCGTTACGTATTCAACGTTCACATTATTCGTCTCCTAATCTCTCATTCAACCTTTACCCAAGGTTTTAGTTACTCTCATTCATTATTCTTTCTTAATGTAAAAGTTATACGGTTCGTTGTATGCTAAGACCGATCGTTCATCGCAATTGCGTTGCATTCACACTTAATTCTTATTATGACATCATAACATCAAAATGTTATTCATTACCCTTGTCGACGTCGGGATTTTTATCGGTCCCTTTTCTGTTCTTACCTTTTGGTGTTCTCATGTTAGGTGAGATTTGTTTGAAAAAACAAGTTGTGAAAAGGTCCGACATGTATATGTCGGCGATTGGACTGTAAGAGTCGCCAGTTAGTATTTTTAAATGGTTGCACCCACTCAACAGAGAAAAGGTTTACACATTAACCAAGTGATGTGACACTATTTAACTGGTCTGTAAAATCGAGATTCGTTAGGGTCTGGGGGCTTGATTATGCGAAGGGAAGGTGTTAGGCACCCCCCGACATCTGTTTTTCCACGGTGACCGCCACTTTTCAATTAAACCATTATCTCAATGTGTGTTTGTGTGTGGGTCAATGTGTAATTATTTGGAAGTAGTGTTATACCTCGTTTGCACCTATATACAAAGGGTTTGAATTTTGTATAAAAGTTCAGTTTTAACAAGATATAGCAATGATGTTTTGTAATAGAGGTTTTTCAAACCCTTATGCTCAATAGTAATTGAGGCCTTTGATACTTCCATTTTATTAGGTGTTCGACTAGATTACTTTTATCTTTGAGATGCAAAGTATCTTCAAGAAAATAAAATATATAGCAGTGCCGAACTCTTTGTGGGCATGAGAGCCATCTAAGGAAATTCAAACACTGTGAATATTTTACAAGCCGTGTATAGCTGAAAATGTCCATCACGGGAACCGAATCTAGATTCAGAAGACTGAATCTGTGATCACATGATTCCTAGGCTTACATGATGTAGCAATATGTATGAAAGCTGTAAACAGTTATATATATAAAAGCTGTAAATATATATATATATATATATATATATATATATATATATATATATATATATATATATATATATATATATACACAAACGATCAACCGCCACGAAGCACCTCTATGGGTGATTGGAAATGTAAATATATAAAAGCTGTAAATATATATATAAACGGCCAACAACCACGAAGCACCTCTATGGGGGATAGGAAATGTAAATATATAAAAAGTATCAACCGCCACGAAATAAACTCCAAGCGGGACAAAATGTAAATAAAGTAATAAAAGCGATCAACCGCCACGAAGTAAACTGTAGGCGGGACAAAATGTAAATAAAGCTGTAAAAGGCCACGAAATGAACTCCATGCCTGACAAAAATATAAAAATATATATATATATATATATATATATATATATATATATATACAAAAGCGGTAAATGCACCGAATGTGTAATCCAAGCTCAATCAAACAGAGTTTGATAAAAACAACATATATATAAGTATTTATATATATAAAAGCAATAAACGCTCTGGATATAAATTCAGGCTCATCGAACAAAGTTCGACAACAGTATATATATATATATATATATATATGTGTGTGTGTGTGTGTGTGTGTGTGTGTGTGTGTGTGTGTGTGTGTGTGTGTACAAAAGAAATAAAAAGCCACGGATCGAAGTCTGGGCATATGCACGCAACACGACTCTCAACGTGAATAACGGTGTGTGCAAGAAGTGGAGAAAAGGCTTAAAGTAATGTAACAAGGCTTACAGTGGACTACCAAAAAAGACTTCAATAACTTTAAGTGGATGAACACTCGGTTTCCACCAGTAAAAAGTAAACGAATATAAGCTCACAATTGTTTGAAATGAGAAAGCACTCAATTTATAGTGTGTACAGAGCAAATTGGACAGGGCTTCCTCGCTTGTTTCTCTTACAAAATGGCCACCCCAATCCCTCTATTTATAGAGGGGGAGCCGCAGGTGTACCTGCAGCTGCCCGGGGTGCCCCAGGAAATGTGGGTCCCGACGTCTCAAAGTACGTGCACTCGGACAACGCGTTGTTCGCTGGAACCTTCATAACTTTCAATCCGGGAGTCTGATGGAAGTGTGCCATACCATTCTGGAAAGTTCTTTCTGAGGGCTATGCAATGACATAGGATTTGTCCTTTTTTGAATCTGGGAAGATGGGTCCATGACCAAAATGGGATTTTTAGGTTTCCGTTAGGTAGTCCGTTGAGCCGTTTTGCGTAGTTTACGCTCGAAAGTTAAGATATGGTTCTTGTGGGACTTCTTTTGAAGCAATTTGAGTTTAAATGAGTGTATTTGATTTGAGTTGAAGTTGAGTTGGCAAAATAACCATTTTGCCCCTCCTGGGGTTATCTCCGATTTTCACACAGTTTGTAGCAGTCTTTTCTCAGTGTTATCTATGAGGTTGACCTGATGTTGACTTTGACTATCCTCAGGATTATCTCTGAGGTTAGCTTGACCTCCTGGGGTTATCTCCAAGCTTTAAACTGATTTTCCCGGGGTTATCTCTGGGACTAGAAACTGATTTCCCGAGGTTATCTCCGGGGTTTGAAACTGGATCTCCCAGGGCTATTTTCGGGGTTGAAATTGATGTTGTGGTTCTCCAGGGTTATCTCTGGAGTGTGAAAAAGATGCTTTTGTCCTCCTGCATAGTTAGTAACAGGAAAACAAATTTTCGAGTGTCTATAGATGCCCCTCTTTATCATGTTCATGCAATGCAATGGAATGGACATGATAAAGAATACTAGACACTTGAAATATGACAAGGTATTTCTAATGATGCAAATCGCAATGTAATGAATATTATGATGAATGTTAAAATGTTTTCACAAATCGCAGTTCGCAAATCGCACGTCGCATCTCGCACTTCGCTTTTCGCATTTTGGCCAATTGGACTTCGTAACTCCCACATCGCATTTCGCATATCGCAAATCGCAATGTAATGAATGTTATGATGAATGTTATGATGTTTTCAAAAATCTCTTTACCTTTACCGATCCTGGCTGATGCCTATGCTAGTGTTGACTCCAACGGTTTAGCTTTTTATCGGTGTTGCCGATGCTTGCTTGACAAAGATAAGTTGAGATGTTTTCTACATCTCTACTGGGGATGACGTTCTGAAATCACCAAACCTTCCTGATGTATACAATGGTGCCTACCCTGATGGTAGTTGAATATGCTGACATTATAATAACCCGATATTTTATATATAAATAAATAAGAAATTTTACATATAAATTTTTTTTATTTTAAAGGTGGGAATATGTGCCAAGTAATGTGTATATATATGTGTGATAAATAAAATTTATTTATTACATGAATAATTTCAAATAATTTTATTTTAGAATTATTGATCATTATAAAGTATATTCTTGTAATAATTAATTTTATAGTACAAATGTCTTTATTATTTATTTTCTATGAAAATAAGATTTTTATATTATTTAAATAATATATGAAATGATTATTGAAATTATTATAATTATTATTTTATTATAAGAATTTTAGTTCAGATTATTAAGATAATGATTTGAACTTAATTAATAATGTTATATATGAAAGATAAATCAGATATGGAATCCAAACCCTAATTTTGGATTTTTAGCTACGAATGAGAATAATAATGTTATATTAAATATAATATTATTTTTCAGTGTTATAAATATATACTGTATGTGTGTATTGATAATAATTGGTCAATTATAGGGAAACACTAGAAAACCTGGTATTACTGTGCTAAACCCTAATTTGAAACTCAAATTAGAGTACAAGATGGTTATGTAATCGTGATAATGTGATTAACGTCCGGAGTTATAAATATTAACCTTAATTAGGGAAATCCTAATTTTTTAAAACCCTAATTAATATTTATAAACCCTAATTTCTATATTTGAAACCATAATTTTCAAATGAAAAATCCTAATTGCTAAATAGGAAAAACTAATTGCTAATTAGTGAATTATTGAACTTAATTTCAAGTCTAATATAATTAGAAAACCTAAGTTAATTAAGGAATCCAAATTTGGAAATTAAGAAACTAATTTTTTATTTTTAAACCTAATTTCAAAATCCTAGAAAAGTTTTTTTTTGTGTAAACCCTAAGGGTCAAACCCTAAGGGTTGGGACAATTGACAAGCTTGCCTTTAAGATTTCAAGACTAATGACCACAATACCCCTTTTTGTCTCATTCTTGGAATTATTGCTAGCAAAATCTTGCCAAATCTTGGTAAGTCACTAACCTAGTCTAGCCAGGAGCTAATAAAAATAGCAGCTCTCAGCCATTACACATCCACATACATTGTATACAAGTTTATATAAGGATCAAGAGAGAGATTGTCCAAAAGCTAGCTCATTATTTCCAAACACATAACCAAGACTCTCTCTCTCTCCTCACCCACGAAAATCAGTAGTGTATCAATCCCTAAATAAAGCCCCACGACTTCCATTAACAGATCAGTAGCCAAGAATCAAGAACTTGTGCATAGAAAGGTAGAAACCTAATTTGAAATCTGATCTTGAAGGCCATGTTAAATATTATGATTTTGTGTTAAAACATGTTGTATGTAGTATATATTGATGATCTGGGTTGCTAGATGTTAAATCCATAACATCTAGAGGCTCCGATATGAAGTTTTTAAAAATTTGGAAAATTTTATTTTTGTTGTCTGACAATGAATGTCAGACCTCATATCTCAGTGATAGTTGATGATTTTTGTGTTTTAAAAGTTTGTAGTTGTAGTCTGCTATGAGATCTTGGATCTGGAACTTGATTTAGAGTCAGATATGTTGTAGAGTGAAAGATATTAATGGTCAAAGGTTGTTGACCGACCATGACTTTCTAAAATCTGGAAAACCCAGAAACTGTATGGACAAGTTTTCTGACAGCCTTTGACCGAATCATAAATTATGATCTTGTTATTTTTGAGCTGATATGTTGATAACCATGTGTTCCTTGTCATGTGTACTACATACTTTGACCATAAGAACACTTTACTAATGACCAGATTCCCTGATTAAATGAGCTTGAATGTGGCACCATGACACTGCCTGGGTTTCTGGGTTACCCAGAAAACCCAGGAACTGTCTGATAGTAAGTTTGCGACCCCAGATCTTTCATTATGTTGTTGATTTATGTTTGTAGTTGTAGGTGGTTTGTAGTTTAGTATATGGATTGTAGATTCATGCTAGTTTAACTCCTAATCATCAAACGTGTTGATTACAGTGGCTGGTCAAACTAGGCCAGACGATCACGACTTGTGTTTTCTGGGTAACCAAGAAAACTAAAGATCGTGATCTCTGACATAGTTTGACCGGCTTTGATCGGTTGATTCTGTTGTGTTTATACTGTTATTATGTAATGGATCTGTTATCTTACATGTTGTCTACACACTGCAAGTCTTAATTCAGAAAACCATCATCAGGATTGCATGTTGTCGGAGCCCAAAAAAGCTTGCATGAATTGTTCTTCATTTCTGGGTAACCCAGAAAATGAAGAACATATCTGACAACTTTTTCATTGGCTTAGATCTTTCTGGATTATGATGTTTAGACTTCAAAACTGTTTAAATCATGTACCCTGTTAGTTGTTCTTTAAGGCCCGGCGTATAGACCACCCATAACAGGAACAAATTTCATATTATAAGGCCATGAAAAGCGTTGACTGGCCATGACCAGATTTTCTGGGCAGCCAAGAAATATGATGAACATGTCTGACAGTGATTTTGAAACTCTAAATCTTGCGTGTGTGTTATGATATGAACCTGTTAATGGCTGGATCGTGTATTATTACACGAGTACTACAAGATCGGACCAAGAACATGCCCAGAAACATCACAAATTAATAATTATTGTAGGTCAAACCTAGCTACTCGATCACTGGCTTTGAAGGTTTGGGTTTCTGAAGAACACCTTTGGCGACAGTTTCTGTTGCCAAAGGCTTTAGCGACAGACTTATTAATTTTAATTAATTTATTTTCTAAAAATCAATTATAAATAGAAATTAATTATTACAAATTCCAAAAATAGTTTTAAAAATTATTTTAAGTTATAAAAATTAACTTTTAATAATTTGACATATTTTTGAAAAATATTAATATTTAATTGGATATTATAGATATTTTATTTATTTAATAAATGCATTAAATAAAATAATTAAAAATGATTTTATTATATTAAAAATCATTTTAAATGATAAAAAGGTATTTAATAATATTTTAAGTTATAAAATATAACTTTTAAATATTTTAAGACAAATTTCATTATTTATTTAATATTAATGATATTAGATTTATTTAATAATTATATTAAATAAATTAATTAAAAATAATTTTAATATTATAAAAATCATTTTAAATGAAAATAAATAGTTTAAAAATATTTTAAGTTATAAGATATAACTTTTAATATTTAAAGGTAAATTTCACTAATAATTTAATATTAATGATATTAGTTTTATTTAATAATTATATTAAATAAATAGTTTAAAAATAGTTTTATTGATTTAAAAATTATTTAAAAAGGAAATAAATGAATTAAAAATATTTTAAGTTATAATTAATGACTTTTAATATTTTGATAAATAATACATTAATACTTAAATATTAATGATAAATTATTTAAAAATTATTTTAATTATTTTAAAAATTATTTAAGGGTAATAAAAATATTTTAAAAATATTTTGAGTTATTATAAATAACTTTAATATTTTTGTAATTGTTTCATTAATAATTCAATATTAATTAAATATTAATGATAATAGAATTAGTTAATATTTAAATTATTTAATAATGATTCCAGTGTTTGAAAAATAATTATAAATTATAATAATTATTTAAAAATTATTATAAGGCTATGAACGATAATATGACTGATATTTAAATTATCTAAACGAATATTGAACTGCAGAATAGAGTTTTAGACTCGATATTTACCAAATAAATTCGTCGGTACACCGACATATTTCAGAAATTGATATAGACTTATATAATTTGACTAGATAAGTATTTGTTTGTGAATCAATGACTAATATAACTATGTGACAATGTGATTAGGTTATGTGTTGATTACAAATAGCAGTACTATGCGATATGATATATTATTCTAATCGAACAAATGATCTTATTAATGATGGATTTCGGTATAAAAGATAAAACTAAGTTGCGTTATTGTAAGCAACAGCTCAGGTAAGTATCCTACCTTTGCATTTACTTTATGCAATGGACATGAGTAAGAATATTTTAGAATTTTATTATTATTGTGCCCGGTAATTATTTTGTTCGTTAATTTCTAAATATGGTTATACAAGTGTCCTCACTTGGATAATCATTGTATTTAATCACATGTTGATACATACTTATTTATTTCCAATATGTATATGATGACTCAAAAATCATCTAAGCTATTTGATTCAGCTAAACATAAACTTAAAAATATTATTGAACAAGATAGAACTTTATTGTATCCAACCAGATTGTTTTGGTTCGGATTTCTAACTAAGTATGAACATCCCGAACATGGGAAAACTTTTGTACACCTAAGGTGGATAAAATGAACGATAATATCGTTCTTGCATGTAGTATTGATCAATACAGGGCATAACGGGTTGATCACCCCTCGTGCCTGTAAGTTATGACGGTTTGCAAATGAAGTTCTGTAAAACCTTATCGAAAATTAAAAACAATGTTCATAGTCTGTTAACTAATCTCCATTTATAGTCAGTACGTAATTTCAAAATTTTGATATAGAAGTGATATGTTGTTATTATTGGTTCAGCTTACTTCATAACTGTTGATTCGTTGTAGAAGTGTTATTCAAAGAAAATATTTAATCCTGTCAACTATGATGTATTGTTGCTATTACTTGCTGGGCACTCAAATGCTCATTCTTGCTTTAAATTTAAATATTTTTAGCTAAGTATGATCAACCAGAAGGTTCAGGCAAGAACAAGGGAAAGGAAAGTTGTTCGAATGAGTTTTATAATATTCTGTGTAATAGTTAAGGTTTATTAAAATAATGATATTTATTATCCATGATGTAATGAATGTTTAAAGGTCGCGTACCTGGGATTTAGACTTTGATATATGTAAATTAAGTTTGATGTTTAAATTATTGTTATTATTATTAATATTATTCCGCTCATAGAAATGGTATCGTGAAGCACTGAGTTCCGATTTCAAGTACCTGAATTTGGGGGCGTCACAGACATTGCCAAACTATTTTGGTTCCCACTCAAACGGTGGTATCCCTGAACTGTCTTGTTGTTACGTTGAATTGATGCCAATAGTTTAGAATACTGGATCTTTCGATACCTTTGCTAAAGTAATATTCCAAGGTTTGCTTCGCTAGACTCTGTCTGATGTTATGCTCATCCCTTTTTTGAGGTGATTTGGAGTTTCCTTTTGCTGTTGGGTGCTTGTTTCCCATTTCCTTCAGCGTTTGATTCGTAACCCAGCTGAACTGATGACCTGAATGCCGCTGACATCCCTGGACGGTGCAGCTTGTTCTTTCACTGCCCAGATTTGAACTTCGGTGTAAAGGCCTCGACTTGTGAGGACTCAAAGCCGGTTGGCACATTTGATGATGAGGATTTCATTCACTAGACCTTTTGTTGTTAGCCTTCTACTCTTGAGTTAAGGACTTGTTTGAGAAATTTCCCCTTCTTCTGTAGGGGCAAGCTCATGTAGCCATGATTTCTTTCAGGAGTTCTCCCTTTCTTTTGACGAGGGGCTTGATCTCAACTTAAGCTCCTGCCATTTCTTGGAATTGGACAATGCCCCAGTCCTTTCGCATGTTGATGCCAAGGATTCATATGAGAAACTGTAAGATCCTAAGTTATTATAAATGAAATTGAATTTCTCTATTTATTATTTTGAAATAGTAAGGGTTGAATTGATTAATGTGGTTAGTTATGGGTAAAATACGCAAATATTTCAAATAAGCAAGTGGTTATAGAATATTCATTATTATCGGGGAATATTCGTTTGGTCGTGGAATATTATTACTGTTGGGGAATATTCGTACGACGGCGCAGCCTTGTGTGGGCCCCATAACGGAAAGCAATTATATGAAGAAAATGACAAGTATAAGTTGTTTATAAATAACGGCGTAGTTGTTACCGTTATTCATGTTGGAATACCTGGTGGTTAATGTAAGACCCCGAATTTTATGAAATAAAAGTATTCAATTTTCCCATTTAGTAAATGGTTAAATTGATAAAAAAAAGTTAAAGTTAAGGGTGATATATGTAAAATTTTCAAAATACGCAAGTGATTTTAAAATACTCATTTCTGTTGGGGAATATTCGTTTCGTCATGGAATATTCTTGTTGTTGGGGAATATTTGTACGACGGCGCAGCCATTTGTGGGCCCCATAACAGAATAACTATCGGATGAAGAAAACGATAAATTTGAGTTTTTATAAATAACGGCGAAGTTGTTACCGTTAACACTGTTGGAATACCTGGTAGTTAAAATACAGTAATACGCGTAGTTGCACAGTAGCACACGGTATTACACAGTATTTTTTTTAATTATTGATTCTTACGTGAGAAGGCACTACTCAATAATTGTTACAGTAATTTCTGTTCAATATTTTATTTTATTGAATCAATAATTGCTGCGTAGATATTTTATATTATTGTTGTTTCAATAATTATCACTGCACAGTATCTCCATTATCAGATCAATAATTCATATTATTTGAATAATATTATTAGATAACATTATTGGTAATGTTTAGAAAGTTCTGTCAATGAGAGATTTGGTCACCTAATTGCGCGCCAGTAAGGAGAAATCTTTATCGAAAAGCCCCTTCTTTCTTGGGAAAGGCCTAGTTGTCATAAATGTGATTCTATAATATTATTTGTGAATAATTAATTATTGATTTATATGATAACGAAATATTTATTTGATGTGGATATAAATGATGGATTTATTTATGTGGTTATAAATGAAGGAATTAATGTTGATGTATTTTATCAGTATTTTATCGGATTGGAGGTATTAAAAGATCAAATCAGTGTTCTTACAGCTTTATTGTGTGAGTTATAATTTTTAATCTAACCGTTGGATCGTTGTGATTTTTGGATATATTATACATATATAAGTTGAGTGTATGTCCACAAATTTTGAACCGTTAAAAATGAATAAATGATTTGTTATGAATTTTAAGAGGTGACTAATTCAGAAATTAGGTTTATAAATGATTTTGGTGGAAAATTTTAGAAATAGGTGGGCCCCACTTTTGATTGTTGGGGAAGATGGCTGATTTTTAGTGGGTAGAATAGTAACAGGTAAAGCCATCAGGTAGCAGCTCAAGTCTGCTTCGGCGTGCTAACATTTTCCTATAAATAGAGGGCTAAGTTAAAATTGAAAATCACACCAGAATTCATAACTTTTCTCTCTTTTTCTCTCTAGATTATCGAGTGTATTTTGTGAGTATTTTGATACTTGGTGAGTTGCTATTCATCAGTGCAAGTTTCCTTCAGCGTCATATCTGATATCCAGTCAGAAGTGCTGCTCTTTTGAGGTAAGGGATAGTAAGGGATTTTAAGGATTGTTATATTTTTCAGTTTCGTAATTTTTTTGATCTTCCAAAATTTAAAATGGTAATTTGATGAGTTTCCTTGATTGTGTCCGAAAATGGCGATTTTTAGATGTATAGATTAAGAGTTATGAATTTTATGAGAAAATACTATTTTAAAAGTAAACCCTTTTAACTCCTTGTGGTTAACTCCAAAATTGGTAAATTTTTTACTGAGAGTACATGTATATGATAGAAGTATACTCTGTATATTTCAGAATTTTTGGATAAAAGTATAATTTTTGATAAATATCTAAATATTCGGCTGTTTTGGCCATATGAAAAATAGTAAATGATTTTTAAAAATTCTAAGAAAAATATATGTTCAATATGAGACTATATTTTATTAAATCTCATAAAAGAAAATTTGTTTATACTGATTTGGTATTTTTCATAAAAATGGACTAGTTATGAGTAAATGAATTAAATATGTTATGAGAAGTAAGTAAATTAGAAAATAGGATTTTATGACTTGAAAATCCTATATAAGGTATATACAGATTTTTTATGAGGGTTTTGGTTAGTGGTGATGAAATCTTATGAGTTTGGAATTTTAGGATGATTAAATGCATTATTTAGTAAAGTGTAAACTATTAAAATAAATTATTTATAAGTTTAAGAAATGTTATTATACCGAAATATTGGTATGGATTTTATTGTAGAATTTATACCTTTTTGTGTCGGGTTTACTATTCATAAGTTACTATTCACGAGTTACTATTCATGAGTTACTATTCACAAAGTTACTATTCATATGTTACTATTCACGAGTTACTATTCATGACAAAATTAATTTCTTTTTCTAACCAAATTATAGTTGATTTATGAATATTACTCTTGAGATTAAATCTAGATGTTTTGATTATATTGATTTTACTATTATATATATCATTTTTATAACCTTAATGATGATATTTCTATTTGACTTGAGTGTAAACATGAGTAAATTTTTGGTATTATCATGACTATGGGTTCCCTTTGGCTAGTAGTGCAAAGTTGAATTGTTGACTAGTATGATCATGACCATTGAATTTATAAATGAATATCTTTAGCTTAAGTGCAAAGGTGAAATGATCAACATGGTTATAATTATTGCTTATATAAATTCTGAAATGATTATATATTTCTTTAAGATATTAATATATTTGGTCTGTAGTGCAAATATGAACTGTTGATGAATATACTTGGCCTGTAGTGCAAATATGAACTGTTGAGGGATATATTTGGCCTGTAGTGCAAATATGAACTGTTGAGGGATATCTTTGGCCTGTAGTGCAAAGATGAATTATTGATAAATATCTTTGGCCCGTAGTGTAAAGATGACCTGTTGTTGAATATCTTTGGCCTGTAGTGCAAAGATGGTCTGTTGATGAATATTTTTGGCCATAGTGCAAAGATGAAATTGTTAATATGATTATGAATAGGAACTATGATTTGGTATAACCATGATCTTTGATGTTTCTGGTAAAGACATGTGATAAAAATTATCTTCATCCTGGATGAAAAGAGTAATTTAGAATCACAATTATGATTATGAGTTATTTATATGATTATGGACCAGAACTGTTGATTGATGTTATAGGGATAAAATATTGTTGATGGATTTTTAACATGGAGAAGATAATAGATTTTATGGTCTATTTGACTCTTCTAATGGATTGCTCGTTCTGCCTGATTTATTACTGATGAAGGCTATTGATAATTTAATTATCTTTAGTCATGATATTCTTTACTGAGCTAGTTGTGCTCACCCTTTTGCTCCACAATTCCTTTTCAGGTAATAAGAGTGTAGCTGGGTCGAGCGAGGGTAACAGAGAAATAAAACGGTGGTCTCTAGCTGTGGAGGTTCTCCCTAAGCAGTATAGAAAGGTGTTGTATACATCATTTAGTAGTTATATTTGGTGAATCAAATTGGATGAGGCGAACCCAACTTTGGAAAGGTGATTTGCCACTATCATACGAGATGTTTAATGACATACAACATTGTGTCATCATAAGACATGGTTATGCACATCTAATTGCTAAGTATATTTACGAGCACTACCTATATAATCTTGGTGTTTGTTTGAAGTATAATTCCCGATTAAAGACAGTGGAGATAATGATATGTCATGAGAAGACTCACCATTGGAAAGAATATTATAGTAATCTTCTTGTTTTTCTTTGGGGTCTATTAGGTCAACCAAGAATAATTCTGTAGACATATGATATCTATCATAACTTGGAAGCGTGGCCTCCCATGCACGAATGTTTCTTTGAGCACTTTCCAAAGATTCTAATTTCTAAAACTGTTTTTGACTATACCTTTATGTAGGTATCACTGTGAGGTAATGTCCACTGATGGGACATTTGTCACATTACGGTTGGGATACGAGTCACAGTTGGTATATATTTGTATAAAAACTCACAGCATATGTGTTGTTGTATTTTGTACGAGAATTATGATAATGAAGTTGTAGTTATTTTCTGTACCATGTATTTGGCGACTCAGAATGGGTTGGGTGGAATGGACCTATTTTCGGGGCGTCACAGTTGGTATCAGAGCTTCGACATATGGTCTCTAGCGGAGATCGGGGAATAGAACTAGGAGGGGAGAGATGAGTAAATCCTTCGCTAGTGTGACTTACCTAAGCTGAAATTTCTTATTTGATAAATTGACAAATTGTGATATGTCAATTAACATTTATTTTGAAGCTGTATTATAGAATGATATCTGAAATACAGGAGATGAGTAATGGAAAAATCATGATGACAAGGAAGATGGAATCTGAAAGTAAGGTATTCTCAGCTCTTTGAAATACCAGATACGTAAATTTCGGGGATGAAATTTCATAAGTAGGGGAGATTGTAAGACCCCGAATTTTATGAAATAAAAGTATTCAATTTTTGTATTTAGTAAATGATTAAATTGATAAAAAAGAAGAAGTTAAAGTTAAGGGTAATATATATAAAATTTTCAAAATACGTAAGTGGTTATAAATTACTCATTTCTATTGGGGAATATTCTTTTGGTCATGGAATATTCTTGTTGTGGGAGAATATTCGTACGACGGTGCAGCCATTTGTGGGCTCCATAACAGAATAACTGTCAGATGAAGAAAACGACAAATTTGAGTTTTTATAAATAACGGCGTAGTTGTTACCGTTAACACTGTTGGAATACTTGGTGGTTAAAATACAGTAATACGCGTAGTTGCAAGTAGCACACGGTATTGCACAATATTTTTTTCAATTATTGATTCTTACGTGAGAAGGCACTACTCAACAAGTGTTACAGTAATTTATGTTCAATATTTTATTTTATTGAATCAATAATTGATGCGTTGATATTTTATATTATTGTTATTTCAATAATTGTCACTGCAAAGTATCTCCATTATCAGATCAATAACTCATATTATTTGAATAATATTATTAAATATCATTATTGATAATGTCTAAAAAGTTCTGTTAAGGAGAGGTTTGGTCACCTAATTGCACGCCAGTAAGGAGAAATCCTTATCGGAAAGACCCCTCTTTCTTGGGAACGGCCTGGTTGTCATAAATGTGATTCTGTAATATTATTTGTGAATAGTTAATTATTGATTTATATGATAATGAAATATTTATTTGATGTGGATATAAGTGATGGATTTATTTATGTGGTTATAAATGAAGGAATTAATGTTGAGGTATTTTATCAGTATTTTATCGGATTGGAGTTATTAAAAGATCAAATTAGTGTTCTTACAGCTTTATTGTGTGAGTTATAATTTTTAATTTGACAGTTGGATCGTTGTGATTTTTGGATATGTTATACATATATAAGTTGAGTATATGTTCACAAATTTTGAACCGTTAAAAATGAACGAATGATTTGTTATGAGTTTTAAGAGGTGACTGATTCAGAAATTAGGTTTATAAATAATTTTGGTGGAAAATTCTAGAAATGGATGGGCCCCACTTTTGGTTGTTGAGAAAGATGGCTGATTTTTGGTGGGTAGAATAGTAGCAAGTAAAGCCATCAGGTAGCAGGTCAAGTCCACTTCGGCGTGCTAATATTTTCCTATAAATAGTGGGCTAAGTTAAAATTGAAAATCACACCAGAATTCATATGTTTTCTCTCTTTTTCTCTCTAGATTATCAAGTGTATTTTGTGAGTATTTAGATACTTGGTGAGTTGTTATTCATTAGTGCAAGTTTTTTTCAGCGTCATATCCGATATCCAGTCATAAGTGCTGCTCTTTTGAGGTAAGGGATAGTAAGGGATTTTAAGGGTTGTTATGTTTTTCAGTTTCGTAATTTTTCTGACCTTCAAAAATTTTGGAAAATTTTGAAATGATAATTTGATAAGTTTTTTGATTGTGTCCAAAAATGGCGATTTTTGGATGTATAGATTAAGAGTTGTGAATTTTATGAAAAAAGACTATTTTAAAAGTAAACCATTACAACTCCTTGTGGTTAACTCCAAAATTGGTTAAATTTATATTGGGAATACATGTATATGATAGAAGTTTACTCTGTAAATTTCTTAGAATTTTTGGATAAAAGAATAATTTTTGATAAATATCTAAATATTCGGTTGTTTTGGCCATATGAAAAATAGTAAATGATTTTTAAAAATTATGAGAAAAATATATGTACAATATGGGACTATATTCTATTAAATCTCATAAAAGAAATTTTATTTGTACTGATTTGGTAATTTTCATGAAAATAGACTAGTTATGAGTAAATAAATTAAATATGTTATGCGAAGTAAGAAAATTGGAAAATAGGATTTTATGGCTTGAGAATCCTATATGAGGTATATGCAGATTTTTTATGAGGGTTTTGGTTATTGGTGATGAAATCTTATAAGTTTGGAATTTTAGGATGATTAAATGCATTATTTAGTAAAGTGTAAACAATTAAAATAAATTGTTTATAAGTTTAAGAATTTTATTATGCAGAAATATTGGTATGAATTTTATTGTAAAATTTTTACCTTTTTGTGTCGGGTTTACAATTCATGAGTTACTATTCACGAGTTACTATTCATGAGTTACTTTTCATGTGTTACTATTCACGAGTTACTATTCAGGACAAAATTGGTTTCTTTTTCTAACCAAATTATAGTTGATTTATGAATATTACTCTTGAGATTAAATCTAGATATTTTGATTATATTGATTTTACTATTATATATAATATTTTTATAACCCTAATGATGATATTTCTATTTGACTTGAGTGTAAATATGGGTAGATTTTTGGTATGATCATGACTATGGGTTCTCTTTGGCCAGTAGTGCAAAGTTGAATTGTTGACTGGTATGATCATGACCAATGAATTTATAAATGAATATCTTTAGCTTAAGTGCAAAGGTGAAATGATCAACATGGTTATAATTATTGTTTATATAAATTCTGAAATGATTATATATTTCTTTAAGATATTAATATATTTGACCTGTAGTGCAAATATGAACTGTTGATGAATATATTTGGCCTGTAATGCAAATATGAACTGTTGAGGAATACCTTTGGTCTGTAGTGCAAAGAAGAATTGTTGATGAATATCTTTGGCCCGTAGTGCAAAAATAACCTGTTGTTGAATATCTTTGGCCTGTAGTGCAAAGATGGTCTGTTGATGAATACCTTTGGCCATAGTACAAAGATGAAATTGTTAGTATGATTATGAACAAGAACTGTGATTTCGTATAACCATGATCTTTGATGTTTCAGGTAAAGACATGTGATAAAAATTATCTTCGTCCTGGATGCAAAGAGGAATTTAGAATCACAATTATGATTATGAGTTATTTATATGATTGTGGACCAGAACTGTTGATTGATGTTACATGGATAAAACATTGTTGATGAATTTTTAACATGGAGAAGATAATAGATTTTATGGTCTACTTGACTCTTCTAATGGATTGCTCGTTCCGCTGCAACTATGGTTAAAAGGTTTTATCATCTACCATATGTTCTAAATCTCTGATTTATTACTGATGAAGGCTATTGATAATTTAATTATCTTTAGTCATGATATTCTTTACTGAGCTAGTTGTGCTCACCCTTTTGCTCCACAATTCCTTTTCAGGTAATAAGAGTGTAGCTGGGTCGAGCAAAGGTAACAGGGAAATAGAACGGTGGTCTCTAGCTATGGAGGTTCTCCCTAAGCAGTATAGAAAAGTGTTGTATACATCATTTAGTAATTATATTTGATGAATCAAATAGGGTGAGGCGAACCCAACTTTGGAAGGGTGATTTGCAACTATCATACGAGATGTCTAATGACATACAATCTCATGTCATCATAAGACAGGGTTGTGCACATCCAATTGCTGAGTATATTTACGAGCACTACCTATATAATCTTGGTGTTTGTTTGAAGTATAATTCCCGATTAAAGACAGTGGAGATAATGATATGTCAAGAGAAGACTCACCATTGGAAAGAATATGATAGTAATCTTCTTGTTTTTCTTTGGGGTCTATTAGGTCAACCAAAGATAATTCTGTGGACATATGATATCAATCATAACCTGGAAGCATGGCCTCCCATGTACGAAGGTTTCTTTGAGCACTTCCCAAAGATTTTAATTTCTAAAACGATTTTTGACTATACCTTTATGTAGGTATCACTGTGAGGTGTTGTCCACTGATGGGACATTTGCCACATTACGGTTGGGACACGAGTCACAGTTGGTATATATTTGTATAAAAACTCACAGCATATGTGTTGTTGTATTTTGTACGAGAATTGTGATAATAAAGTTGTAGTTATTTTCTGTACCATGTATTTGGCGACTCAGAATAGGTTGGGTGGAATGAACCTATTTTCGGGGCGTCATAGTTGGTATCAGAGCTTAGGCATATGGTCTCTGGCGGAGATCGGGGAATAGAACTAGGAGGGGAGAGATGAGTAAATCCTTCGCTAGTGTGACTTACCTAAGCTGAAATTTCTTAGTTAATAAATTGACAAATTGTGATATGTCAATTAACCTTTATTTTGAAGCTGTATTCTATAATGATATCTAAAATACAGGAGATGAGCAATGGAGAAATCATGATGACAAGGAAGATTGAATCTGAAAGCAAGGTATTCTCAGCTCTTTGAAATACCAGGTACGTAAATTTCGGGGACGAAATTTCATAAGGAGGGGTGATTGTAAGACCCCGAATTTTATGAAATAAAAGTATTCAATTTTCCTATTTAGTAAATGGTTAAATTGATAAAAAAAAAAGAGGTTAAAGTTAAGGGTGATATATATAAAATTTTCAAAATACGCAAGTGGTTATAAAATACTCATTTCTGTTTGGGAATATTTGTTTGGTCATGAAATATTGTTGTTGTCGAGAAATATTAGTACGACGGCGCAGCCATTTGTGGGCCTCATAACAGAATAATTGTCGGATGAAAAAAATGACAAATTTGAGTTTTTATAAATAACGGCGTTGTTGTTACCGTTAACACTGTTGGAATACCTCGTGGTTAAAATACAGCAATACACGTAGTTGCACAGTAGCACACGGTATTGCACAATATTTTTTTCAATTATTGATTCTTACGTGAGAATGCACTACTCAATAATTGTTACAGTAATTTTTGTTCAATATTTTATTTTATTGAATCAATAATTGCTGCGTTGATATTTTATATTATTGTTGTTTCAATAATTGTCACTGCAAAGTATCTCCATTATCAGATCAATAATTCATATTATTTTAATAATATTATTAGATAACATTATTGACAATGTCTATAAAGTTCTGTCAAGGAGAGGTTTGGTCACCTAATTACGCGTCAGTATGGAGAAATCCTTATCGAAAAGCCCCCTTTTTCCTAGGAACGGCCCGGTTGTCATAAATGTGATTCTGTAATATTATTTGTGAATAATTAATTATTGATTTATATGATAATAAAATATTTATTTGATGTGAATATAAATGATGGATTTATTTATGTGGTTATAAATGAAGGAATTAATGTTGATGTATTTTATCAGTATTTTGTCAGATTGGAGGTATTAAAAGATCAAATCAGTGTTCTTACAGCTTTATTGTGTGAGTTATAATTTTTAATCTGACCGTTGGATCGTTGTGATTTTTGGATATGTTATACATATATAAGTTGAGTATATGTCCACAAATTTTGAACCGTTAAAAATGAACGAATGATTTGTTATGAATTTTAAGAGGTGACTGATTCAAAAATTAGGTTTATAAATGATTTTGGTGGAAAATTCTAGAAATAGGTGAGTCCCACTTTTGGTTGTTGGGAAAGATGGCTGATTTTTGGTGGATAGAATAGTAACAGGTAAAGCCATCAGGTAGCAGGTCAAGTCTGTTTCGGCGTGCTAACATTTTCCTTTAAATAGAGGGCTACGTTAAAATTGAAAATCACACTAGAATTCATAAGTTTTCTCTCTTTTTCTCTCTAGATTATCGAGTGTATTTTGTGAGTATTTAGATACTTGGTGAGTTGCTATTCATCAGTGCAAGTTTCCTTCAGCGTCATATCCGATATCTAGTCAGAGGTGCTGCTCTTTTGAGGTAAGGGATAGTAAGGGATTTTAAGGGTTGTTATGTTTTTCAGTTTCGTAATTTTTCTGACCTTCAAAAATTTTGAAAAAATTTGAAATGATAATTTGATAAGTTTTCTTGATTGTGTCCAAAAATGGCGATTTTTAGATGTATAGATTAAGAGTTGTGAATTTTATGAAAAAAGACTATTTTAAAAGTAAACCATTATAAATCCTTGTGGTTAACTCCAAAATTGGTTAAATTTGTATTGGGAGTACATGTATATGATAGAAGTTTACTCTGTAAGTTTCTCAGAATTTTTGGATAAAAGCATAATTTTTGATAAATATCTAAATATTCGGTTGTTTTGGCCATATGAAAAATAGTAAATGATTTTTAAAAATTCTGAGAAAAATATATGTACAATATGGGACTATATTCTATTAAATCTCATAAAAGAAATTTTGTTTGTACTGATTTGGTATTTTTCATGAAAATAGACTAGTTATGAGTAAATGAATTAAATATGTTATGTGAAGTAAGAAAATTAGAAAATAGGATTTTATGGCTTGAGAATCCTATATGAGGTATATGCAGATTTTTTATGAGGGTTTTGGTTATTGGTGATGAAATCTTATGAGTTTGAAATTTTAGGATGATTAAATGCATTATTTAGTAGAGTGTAAATAATTAAAATAATTTGTTTATAAGTTTAAGAAATGTTATTATACCGAAATATTGGTATAAATTTTATTATGAAATTTCTACCTTTTTGTGTCAGGTTTACTATTCATGAGTTACTATTCACGAATTACTATTTATAAGTTACTATTCACGTGTTACTATTCATGACAAAATTGGTTTCTTTTTCTAACCAAATTATAGTAGATTTATAAATATTACTCTTGAGATTAAATCTAGATGTTTTGATTATATTGATTTTACTATTATATATAACATTTTTATAACCCTGATGATGATATTTCTATTTGACTTGAGTGTAAAGGTGGGTAGATTTTTGGTATGATCATGGCTATGGGTTCCCTTTGGCCAATAGTGCAAAGTTGAATTGTTGTCTGGTATGATCATGACCATTGAATTTATAAATGAATATCTTTGGCTTAAGTGCAAAGGTGAAATGATCAACATGGTTATAATTATTGTTTATATAAATTTTGAAATGATTATATATTTCTTTGAGATATTAATATATTTGGCATGTAGTGCAAATATGAACTGTTGATGAATATATTTGGCCTGTAGTGCAAATATGAACTGTTGAGGAATATCTTCGGCCTGTAGTGCAAAGATGAATTGCTGATGAATATCTTTGGCCCGTAGTGCAAAGATGACCTGTTGTTGAATATCTTTGGCCTATAATGCAAAGATGGTCTGTTGATGAATATCTTTGGCCATAGTGCAAAAATGAAATTGTTAGTATGATTATGAACAGGAACTATGATTTGGTATATCCATGATCTTTGATGTTTCAGGTAAAGACATGTGATGAAAATTATCTTCGTCCTGGATGCAAAGAGGAATTTAGAATCACAATTATGATTATGAGTTATTTATATGATTGTGGACCAGAACTGTTGATTGATGTTATAGAGATAAAACATTGTTGATGGATTTTTAACATGATGAAGATAATAGATTTTATGGTCTATTTGACATGAATTTTATGCACATCCAATTGCTGAGTATATTTACGAGCACTACCTATATAATCAGGGTATTTATTTGAAGTATAATTCCCGATTAAAGACTGTGGAGATAATGATATGTCAAGAGAAGACTCACCATTGGAAAGAATATGATAGTAATCTTCTTGTTTTTCTTTGGGGTCTATTCGGTCAACCAAGGATAATTTTGTGGACATATGATATCTATCATAACCTGAAAGCATGGCCTCCCATGTACGAAGGTTTCCTTGAGCACTTCCCAAAGATTCTAATTTTTAAAATAGTTTTTGACTATACCTTTATGTAGGTATCACTGTGAGGTGCTGTCCACTGGTGGGACATTTGTCACATTACGGTTGGGACACGAGTCACAGTTGGTATATATTTGTATCAAAACTCACAACATATATGTTGTTGTATTTTGTACGAGAATTGTGATAATGAAGTTGTAGTTGTTTTCTGTACCATGTATTTGGCGACTCAGAATGGGTTGGGTGGAATGGACCTATTTTGGGGTTGTCACAGTTAAAACACAGTAATACGCGTTGTTGCACAGTAGCACACGGTATTGAACCAATTATTGATTCTTACGTAAGAAGTCACTACTCAATAATTGTTACAGTAATTACTGTTTAATATTTTATTTTATTGATTCAATAATTGATGCGTTGATATTTTATATTATTGTTATTTTAATAATGGTCACTGCATAGTATTTTCCTTTATCAGATCAATAATTCATATTATTTGAATAATATTATTAGATAGTATTACTGGCAATGTCTAGAAAGTTCTATCTAAGGAGAGGTTTGGTCATCTAATTGCGCGCAAGTAAGGAGAAATCCTTATTGGAAAGCCCTCTCTTTCTTAGGAACTGCCTGGTTGTCAGTATTGTGATTCTGTAATATTATTTGTAAATAATTAATTATTAATTTATATGATGAGAAAAATATTCATTGTATATGGATATAGATGGAAAAAAATTTTAATGTGACAATTGTTGAAAATTAATATTTTATCTTTTTCTGATAAAAAATTCATTTAAATATATTATTATATTATAATAATATAATAATGGTGATATTTTTATAATGAATGTGAGATATATGAATAAATGAGGAGGAAGATTATTTTTGTTACTAAAAATATTTAAAATATATTTTTCATGTTTGTGAACCCCATTTCTTGACTGAAATTTGATTATAGCTTGTAAAATCGTCCGTTTGTGGATTTCGGTCAATTTTTGTTTGGAATTTGAAAAAACTTTTTTTTACAAAGTTGTAGAGAATAGAATTTCCTATGAAAAGGGCATGAGGTTTGAATTTTTCTGATACAAGGGCTATTTATTGTGAATTATTGAAGTTCCGGAATAATTAATTTTTTTTTTAGAGTTTTAAATAATTTTTATATGAAAAACATTTTTGGTGAGTTGGCATATGTGTGGCTGATGTTTTGAATCAGTGGAGGTGTGCGTAGGAATTTATAATATATATATTAATATTTTATTAAATTTTCTGTTTTGGTGTTCTAAGTATTTTCTTATAAATAGGGTGCTTAGGTTAAAATTAAAAATCACACTAGAAACTAAAGATTTATCTCTCTCTATATTATCGAGCGTATTCTTGTGAGTATTTTGATATTTTGAGTGTTGCTATACGGTGCAAGTTCTCTTCAGCACTATATCCGGTATTCCAGCTAGAAGTACTGTCTTTTTGAGGTAAGGGATGATATTTCTTTTTATATAGATGATATTATTTCTTTCAATATCATTATGCCGAAATATTGATCTAAATATTTTATCAAATTTGAAACTTTTAGTGTCGGGGTTACTATTCACGTATACGGCACTATTCACGAATACGACACTATTCACCAAAAAAATTAAATTTTCATTTTTTTTCTTTTCAGGATATCTATTATGGATACTAGCTTTGATTGTATCCATGTTTTGATCATTCTTGAATTTTACTCCACTATGGTTATTTATGAAGTATTTTTGAAGTTGGATTGTTTAAAGTACGAATACTTAATATTTGTTCTTTTGTTTCACTGGATTCGTTTTCATTAAAATATTTTTCATCATCCTCAGTCCTAAATGATGATATTACTGAATATCTTTGGCTTGTGGTGCAAAGATGAATGATTTTCTGATGAATATCTTTGGCCCGTAGTACAAAGATGAACAGGTATTTAGATGAACATAACCAACTGATGAATATCTTTGGCCTGTAGTGCAAAGATGAATATTTGATTCAAGATGTATATTGATTAATGTTATAGGGATAAAATATTTATGAAGGACTTTTAAATTCAAAGATGATAGTAGATTTCATCCTCTACTTAACTCTTCTAATAAATTATTATTTTCGCTGCGAATATTGATTTTAAATTGTTGTCTATTGTATTCTATTAGATTTTTTTCCTGTTGAGGACTAATGATAATTTGTTCTATATTATCTTAGTCATAATATTCTTTACTGGGCTAGTTGAGCTCACCCTTTCCTTTTTGTTCCATTTTTCTTCTCAGGAGGCGAGAATGTAGCGAGTACTAGTCGGGGTATGGAATGATGGTTCTAGAAAGATGTTTTAGTAGTCCTCACCATTTTTGTAAAATAAAGTATCAACAATTGTTATGAGGACTTATTTGAGTGTGGATATTGTCTAGAAGACAATAGTTATATTTTAAACTCACAGTTAAGTGTTGTCGTATTTTGTAAGATAATTGTATTAATAAAGTTGTAGTTATTTCTGTACCATGTATTTGACAACTCAGAATGGGTGATGTATACCTATTTTGGGGGCGTCACAGAAACTTTCTTTGTTGATGAAGTCGCAAGTGAGTAATATCCAAATCGCCAATGAGATGATGTGGGGGAAGCTCTGATGATGATGTACCATACTGATGGTGCTGACTGGCGCACTTTCCTCTTTAGGATGATTGATAAATTCCCCAGTGTTGAGTTATCGCAATTTCTGAGATTGCCCCAGTCTTGTTGTAAGGGTTCCAATACCTGGTTGTCGCCAATTTTGAAATTGTCCCAGCCTTGCTTGTTATCTGGGATAGTTGCTTTGATAGATGAGCTGATAAGATGCCGAGATCACAAGAGGCTTTTACTTTTGTACCTAATGGTGAATAGGTAGTGGATTTGGGCTTTGATGCCCTCAATCATTGTTCCTGACTTGTTCTCACAATTTGCGTAGATGGTTTTCTTCTGATTTGATGAAGACTTGTGATTGATGGTGTCGGCTCTTCGAAGGTCCTCGCTGCTGGTTGTCTTAGTGTATCGCTGTTTCTTCCTTTTTGGGATTTGTGTCAGATTTGATGGAATGACATTGAAGTGTTGTTGGGTCTTCTCAACACGGGTCGCTGAATTGGAGGGTTATTCTTTGGTGTTTTGGGATTGATGTTTGGGTTTGGATATTTTTTTTGAGGTTCTGACCGCACCACTGATGGCTGCCTACGTACTCCTGTATGTGCAGGAGATCAGGTCTGCGTAGTTCTTGCTTGATAAGATAAACGGTTTGAGAAGTGTTTGTTTAGGGTTTTTGGGTTTTTATTTAGCTTGACCGTACCATAAATAGTTGCCTACGTACTCCCATTGATGAGGGGAGATCAGGTCTTTCATAGGTCAAGCTTTGGTTTGAAAGGCTAAAAATATTTATTGGAGTTTGAGCTTGCCTGAAAGGGTTTTTTGATTTTTGTAGTGGTTAGACTGCACCGTACATGGCTGCCTACGTACTCCCATTGATGAGGGGAGATAAGGTCTTTTGTAGTTCCAACCTAGCGTGAAAAGGTTCAAAGTTGTAAGTGGTGAGAAGGGTGTAGAGATGTTTTTGTTTTTGTTTTTGTTTTTGTTTTGTTTCTTTTTTTCTTTTTTTTTCTTTTCTTTTTCTTCTTTTTTTTTCTTTTTCTTTTTGTTTTTTGTTTTTTGTTTTTTTTTGTTTTTTTTTATTTTTTTTGAATATTTACATGCATGGAAAATAAAAGGCACACTGCGAAGAAAGTGATATCGTCCCCACATCTCCTGGAACTCACAATTGTATCCTCTGGATCTACATCTTCTTGGCTAGCTGAGGCATGATAGTCCAGTTCTCAGTGTTTATGTTGCCTTAAGGGCTCGCGATAGAGGTAACCTCTTGGTTCTGAATATCTTCACTTATGGCCATAACTTGATCGCTTCCTGATTTAGCACACCCCTCGGGGATGCTTATAATAAACCAATCGCACAAAGGGATAAACTCTTGATTCTTCAATGGGTTAACTTCCCCGACAACCTCACCATCTTTTTCTTTGTCTATTCCTTGACCTTCTTCATGGGCTTGAGAGGATTCGACTATGAAATCTCCCTCAAACTGTTGTGGAATTTCTAGCAAGGAACTTTCCATTTTGGCTTTTTCTTCCTCGGAAAGGATCAGTCTTCCCTCCTCATCATCCAAGATGATAAAATCAGGAATGTGGTTGCTATCTTTGGGCCACGAGATGTTTGATGTTGGCGGAGGAATCTCCTTGGGGGATTCTCTTGTCTCCTCTGTCATTCCCTGCATTAGGATTGGTCCACCTTGTGTTATGCCAGAATTGATGATCATAGCCTTCAACTCCTTTGAACTGTCTGTCTCGAGTGGACAGCTTAAGCTTTTTATTTCTTTTTCGGCTTTTCTGATAATGAGGAATTCTATCTTCAGCTCTTCATTTTCAATGAGATCCTAGATTTTATGTCGCAAAGACCAACATTCCTCAATCGTATTTCCAAGTGAGTTATAATGGTAGAGACATAACTTGGTAGAATCATAACTCTTTATCTTGGGAGTTATAGGAGGCAGCAACTCAGTAATCCTTCCTTCACTTATCAGAAAGTGAAACATTTCTTCATTTGATTTGCTCAGAGGGGTGAATTTTTGGGCTCTTGTGGAGGTTGTTTGATCTTTCTTCTTTGAGAAATTACATTCCTCCATGTGATTTTTTCGCTGGCGAGATCTTATAGCAATTTTATCATCCTCATTTTCTTGTACTTTTAGCCTGTTTTGATATTCTTCATTTAGCTAGCTCATCATGGAGAGATATGGGCTTGCATTATGGTTAACCTCCTTTTTTCTCTTGGCTTTCTGATAGTTAAGTGAAAAACTTCCTCGTTTCCTGATGTTGGCGCACTATCAGCTTAGCCAGCAGATTTACTTGATTCTGTATTGTCTCTAATTTTTGCATTACTGTCATACCCTCTTTCGAGTTTTCCCACTCTAGGACATTTGTTCTGTGCATTTGGGGGTATTCCTCAACCCTTCGTATGTACTTACAATTTGGATACATTTCAGCGCTTCCTGACCCGATCATGTTTACTTCCTCCGTATCGTGCTGCAATGGAAGGTTGGTGTTAAAATTTTGTTGATCAGGTTGTTGGACCACAATAATGCCACTTTCGATCAGATTTTGAATCTTATGCTTTAAGGACCAACAATCTTGTGTATCGTGTCCTGGAGACCCTAAGTGGTAAGCACATCTCTGGCTCGGATTGTATCTTTTGCTCCCTGGTTCCAGAGGTGGAGCCAGTTCGGTAATTTTCTTGTGATCTATTAATATCGCCAATACATTTTCAAGGGAATCACCTAGTGGAGTGAACACCCGATTTTTCGTTCTTTCAAATTTTCTTTTTTTGTCTTGACATTGGTTGAATGAAGCCTGTTGTTGAAATGGCAGATTGTCTTACTTTTTCCAAATGGGGGGACTGTAGGCTGGTCTCCTAGCTTGCCCCTATACAACAAGGGATACATCTTCATTGCCTTTATCGGGTACCCCCTTGGGATCGCTCGCATAATTTCCAGTCTGTATAATTTTAGCGACTGCTTCCAAGGCAGTGAAGTCTTTAATCTCTCCTGCCTTTAGACCCATCTCTGCCATTTTGCCATGTTTGATCATTTTCGAGAATGGCTTTCCTATGCCTGCTAGGATTTTCTCACAGTAAGGAGCCTCTTGGATATCAATAAACGTCATTACCATCTCAGTTTCTGTCATTGATGGAATGACTTGTGCTGCTAGATGTCTCCACCTTTGGGCATATTCTCGGGAAGATTCAGTACTTTGCTTTTTGACTTTAGTCACTTGGTATCGATCTGGTGCCATTTGTGACTGAAAACTGTATTAATTTAGAAAGGCGTGGGCCAATTCTACCCAGTTAAGGATTTTGGCATTGTCAAGTCGGGCATACCAGGCTTTATCCTCTCCGGTGAGACTCTTTTGAAAAAGTTGCATTCTGAGGCTTTCATCTTCAGCATAAGACCCCAGTTCGCCAATGTACACTTTTAGGTGCATATAGGGATCGCCTACCCCATTGTACTTTTCAAACTCTGGGATTTTGAATTTGTTAGGATATCGAGCCCCTAGGAATATGCAGAGATCTGAATTGGTGACACTTCCATAGTTTCCAGTCTTTTTAATTGACAGGATGGTTTCCTCCATTTGTTGAACTTTCTTTCTTATATCCCCAATTTCTCGATCATCCCTGAGTTTTGTGATTTTAGGGGTTTTGTTGGTTCCTTTATTGGAATGAGGCTCAGGTATCTGGGTTTCCATCTTTTTGCCAATACCCTGACTGCCCCGTGGTGTGAATGACTCTGGTTAAGTAGGCATTGTCTGGCCCCGAGTGTTTTTACTTTGTTCTTTTAGAAAGACAGCCAATTCTGCTATTTGATTCCTTAATCCTTTGAACTCCTCGCATGAAACAGGAGTAGGATCAGGCTGGGCACTTGTAGCCATGTATGACAATGGGCTTAGTGCCTTTTTGGACTTTGAATGGGAAACATGAACAATCGCTTCCCTACAAAAAGACTTATGTAGTTTAGTCTTAGGGAATGTAGAAATGTTACATGCTATGTAATGTGTCCGTTTAGGAGTATTATCCTGCAAAACGGATGTCAGTTGTTTTATAGCATGAAAGGTTTTGCTATAAAAGGTATTGCATGTACACATAGTCCTTTATATTCTCCATTACATTGAGATTGACATGGAAATGAAATTACAAGTAATTGAATTTACAAGTAAGTGAAATGAGAAGGTATGAAGAGACTTCCGTCCGCGTTTGGTTTGTCAGAGGATGACCTATCTTAGGTTACTCTCGCAATTTTTCGGCATGAAGGTTCCCAAATCATCGCAATTTACTTGACGGGAAGTTAATCCGGTCTTTCAACTGGAGCGAATTTTGGTGGTGCCTTTCCTGAGCCTCGTTGGAATTAGTCTCCCTACGAGTCCAGTAATCAAACACCGACAGGATAGCCTCCTGGTGGAGGGACCACACAACATACATTCACATACAACGCGTCTCACCGTATGGAAATGATGACATTTGCGAAGCACTAATATCACAGGAAGATATAGCGTGAAGCACTAAGTGCAGTAAGTAAATGCATTCGTACACATTCATTCAAATGTAAATGCAACATCCACACAGAAGCAAATAATGGTTTTGAAAAGTTTGTAGTAGTGGCTTAAGCCCTCTTACTGGAAGTCCCCAGCAGAGTCGCCACCTGTCGACGTCGGGATTTTTATATGTCCCTTTTCTATTTTTCCCTTTTGGAGTTCTCATGTTAGGTGAGATTTGTTTGAAATAACAAGTTGTGAAAAGATCCGACATGTATATGTCGTCGATTGGACTGTAAAAGTCGCCAGTTGATATTTTTAAACGGTTGCACCAACTCAACCGAGAAAAGGTTTGCACATTGACCAAGTGATGTGACAATATTTAACTGGTTTGTGAAACCGAGATTCGTTATGGTCCAGGGGCTTGATTATGCGGAGGGAAGGTGTTAGGCATCCCCCAACATCCGTGTTACCAAGGTGACCGCCACTTTTCAATTAAACCATTATCTTAATGTGTGTGTGTGGGTCAATGTGTGGATCAGCTTCCCTTCGACATTATTCAGACATTCATCTCAATCCTGGAACTCGTAGTCCTCCTGCGCCATTGCAATCCGCTGTTCAGCTACTATCTCTTCCAACTCCTCGACGGTATCCTAAAGTTCCACATTGCGATCGTATACTTCGTCGTACATACGGGCAACGATCGAGTTTAGTGTAATTTCTTCCTCCTCGTCCTCCACATCCTCATTCGACTGTGGCAGCTCAACGGGGTCCTCCTCGTCCGTCTCTATCTCATCATCCTCATCAGGTAAACCCTCCTGCTCAACCACTGTGACCAATGGAGATGTTTCCTGTGGCAGTAGTTGTTCCCAAACCACCTGAATATCTCGAGGCTCTTCCTCTCTATGCATCTGGGATCCTTCCTCCCTAGTCTGACTGGATTGTCCTACATTAGCCATCTTGACAACAAAATTTTAAGTTTCAATTACTAGCCATTACTACTCGACACTCACGAGCAAATAGGTTGCAACCATATAAGCACATAAATGTTTTATTACTTCTTTCTTAAAACTCTGTAAAAGTTTTTCACCGCTATCTTTTTAAAGGTAACTTCCTAAGGCTTTTTCCCCACCTAAGCTTCATAACCTAAAGCTTTGATACCAACTTGTGACACCCCAAAATCCAGGTACTTCATTCCCACAAGATTTGGTGTTCACTTTCCATTCATTCATATCTAACTACCCAAATATAATAAAATTAAATCATAAATCTTCCCTTTAAAAAGGGTTACATCATTAATCAAAAAGTTTTCCTAGGTTGTCTAACCTTAAACATCAGTCAAGTGCGAAAATAAAATAATTACATCACATCATTAAATAAAAAGTCTATCATCATAACAATAAATGAAATTATAAGTCTTCATCACTTGCACATTTTTCCCTTTCCTTTGCTAGTCATAGGTTCATCGACCTTCTCAACTTTAGCTGCAATGAGTGTATATATATGCAAGAGTGAGCAAAACAAATGCTCACTAGATATAGCAATGAATCAACAAGAGAATAATAACCACCAGTGAATAGGCTCATCAAAACTGAATAGTACTCTATCAGTGATAACCAAAAACTGAAATTGAAATATGAAATACATCTGAGGGTCATAAGACCACGACCTATGTCCACGGTTGCAAGTAATATTTCAACTTTAACCTAAACAATTATACTGTAGGGACTTCACGTACTTAGGGGGATCAGCCCTTCGTACCATGTATTGTGCACAAACTTCTAAACGCATCGTGTATCCCCTATAATAAAGTTGTTCTTCTCTGTTTTAGAGTACAAGTCTGCACCAAAGAAAGTTTGGTTTGGATAAGCTTTCAAGGGTAATTTAGGGTTTCATAATCATCAACTAAAGGATTAGTTGAATCAACAAGACTTAACAACATTACGAGTGATCAATAATAGTTTAAGGTAAAATGTTAAGAATAATAATAGGCATACGTAGAAATAATCAAAGTATAAGTATTGAGTGAAATAATCAACCTTGCCTGAACAATATTATGTTAAGGCTATGATCTTAGTAAATAAGATATAGAATTATTGAACATATATTAACTAATAGCAAGCTGAAAGTAAAACTTGCTCAACATGACAATAACTTGTGCCAAATAATTGAAATAAGACAATTCGACATTAGGAATTGGAATTTAAGAAATTACATTCACAATACAAGAATGAAATTAAAGAAACTTGTCTAACTATAAACAAGTTAGAATGAATCAATAACTATTGGAATTCAAAACTTGTCCGAATAAAGATAAAGACATAGCTTGCTCAAATAAAATTGAGGAACAAAAGAATTTGCTTAATTAAATTTAGTGTAAGAAACTTGCACAATATAAAGAGGTAGGGTTTAGAAACTTGCCTCGCGCGTAAGCTATGAATTTACAACTCACGTTCACCTACACATAGTATTAGAATCACAATATCTACTAGATATGCTAACATCCACTTTCCAACATAACACTCACTTCTAGCTAAACTTGTTACAAGTCTTACTTTACCATATACATTTCAGAATTCATAAGTGTTAACTTCACAACACTTATCTACCATTCATTGTGTATACTAATTCATAACATATTGCTTTCGTACTTATTAATCCTTTTACAACTTTGAAATTATCAATGACATGACACGGTTTTGTTTTAACCTTCTCATTACATGTTTGTTACATTAACGCATCATTAAACTAAGTTATAATGGTATCCAAGGTCTGTAGCAGTAGCAGAAGCCACTGTCTCAGATTAGGGTATGGCGCAGCTGCGCCATACACAGGCTTGGGACCGGCGCAGCTGCGCCATTTCTGGCCTTGACACCAGCGCAGCTGCGCTGACAGAAACGATACGCAGACGTAATAGTGTTCCGTTTTAGCCCAACTAACACGAATTTCACCCACAAAATAGTAAAATTAACATATAAAATTGGTATAGAACTAACACAAACATGTTTCCTCACATATTCATCAACTTAAAACAATTAAACAACACTTTCAACTAATTTAATTCCTTGAATTTCATGTTTTCATACAAAAACTCTATTTTTGACATCCTTCACAAAAATCACCACTGTGATCACAATTCTTGTCCAAATGACTTCATTCAAACTACGTTCTCTTCGTTTCTTAATGGACTAGCATAATATAGACTCAATTTATAGATTAACATATAAACTAACCACCAAATTTTGTACTTTCATAAGCAATATGAAAAATATATATATACTGTAAACAGTTTTCTTCCTTTTTATGTCGTAATTAGCATAGTAATTATTGTCTAAATGTTAGTTCTAACATCACAACCACATACAATCACCATAATTCAGTTGTATAGCAATAATTTGAAAAATAGAATTCATAGAACATAGAAATTTTATGCCTTAAAACTCATATATATATATATATATATATATATATTTATATATATATATATTTATATATATATATATATATATATATATATATATATATATATATATATATTAAGGTTATGAAAAATACCTTCAATCTGCTTGGTAATCCTTGTTAATATCACTGAAATTGTTTTGGAATTCTTAGACTTTCTCCCAAATTTCTCTCAATTCTCTCTCAAGTTCCTCTCTATAATTCTCAGTTTAGCAAATAACCAAACTAAAAACCACGTAGGCGTAGAATAAAAGAAACCGATATGGCCATAATACGCATACTAAATATATCAGTTACAAAATAATAAATGTATAGATTATAAATATATTTTATTTATTAATTATTTTATTTTATTTATTTTATTTATTATAATAAAATTCAAAATTCAAAAGCCATAAGGCTTTGTTTGGCAAAACTCTTTAAAATAAAGACTTAATATTTTAAGCCTTGTTTGGTTAAATCATTTAATTTATTTTAATAAATCATTACACTATAGTTTATAATCTCATGATATTTATTTTATTTAATAATTTAACACACCATTTTAAATTATTAAATTAAAACAATAATATAACATCTCATGTTTTAAATTATTAAATTAAAACAATAATATAACATCCCATGTTATCTTGCAACCATCTAACTATTAAATTAAATTAAATTAGAATATTATCTAATAAATTTAATTCATAAATATTTACTAACAACCATCACATCAATAAAATATTTATTTAATTTAATAAATATTTTAAATTACAAATAATAAAATCTTGGATTGTTACATCCTTTCCTCCTTATAAGGATTCTGTCCCCAGAATCACAACTCAAATAATAAAATCGTCACATTCTTCCCTTCTTACAAATATTTTGTCTACAGAATCGAAGACACAGACTAAACAAATAACTCAGGGTAATTTTTTATCATCTCAGCTTCGAGTTCCCACGTAGCCTCTTCGACATTGTGGTTTCTCTATAACACCTTCACATAAGGTATCACCTTACTCCTGAGCACTTGTTCTTTCATGTCGACTATCTGGATAGGAACCTCTTCATAAGACAAATTTTTACTGAACTGCAACGGTTCATACTCGATTACATGTTTGTAATCGGGTTTATATGGTTGCAACACTGACACATGGAAAACATTTTGCACATGTTCTAATTCTGGAGGTAAAGCTGCCTCGTAAGCCACTTCTCCCACTCTTCACAGTATCTCGAAAGGTCCAATAAACCTTGGGCTTAGCTTTCCTTTCTTGCCAAAATGAATTTTCCCCTTCCGAGGAGAAACTTTCAGGAAAACGAAATTTCCTACGTCGAATTTGCGATCTTGTCTAAGTTGATCAACATATTTCTTCTGTCTATCTTGAGCAGTTACCAGTCTTGTTCTGATTAGTTTGAAAACTTCAGCGGTCCGTTGTACCAGTTCTGGTCCTAACAGTTGATGTTCACCAACTTCATCCCAGCATAGTGGAGTTCTGCATTTCCTGTTGTATAATGCCTCGTATAGCGGCATACCAATGCTTGCGTGGTAACTGTTATTGTAGGCGAATTATGCCAACGGTAAATGATCGTCCTAGTTTCCTTTGAAATCCATGATGCACGCTCTAAGCATATCTTCTAAAGTCTGGATTGTTCGTTCGCTTTGACCATAGGTTTGCAAATGATATGATGTACTCATCTTCAGTTGCGTTCCCATGTATTCTTGAAGTTTCTTCCAGAAATTTGATGTGAATCTCAGATCTCTGTCCGATACTATTGACACTTGAACTCCATGTCTCGACACGATCTCTTTGACATATAATTTTGCCAGCTGATCAAGATTAAATCTAATCTTTATTGGTAAAAAGTGTGCTGATTTTGTTAATTTATCCACTATCACCCTTATCGCATTGTATCCTTTCAGAGTTATTGGAAGACCTACCACAAAATCCATTGTGATATGCTCCCACTTCTATTCCGGTATTTCCAACGGTTGAAGTAATCTGCTTGGTCTTTGCTGCTCGGCCTTCACTCTCTGACATGTTAAGCACTTTACAACGCATTCTGCAATGTCTCTTTTCATATTTGGCCACCAAAAATGTCGCCGTAAATCTTGATACATCTTCGTACTTCCCGGAGCTTCTGTCAAGATTTCTTCTTTAATATCCTATACTACCGGAACCCAAATTCTTCCCTCGAATCTTAGCATTCCTTTAGTATCAATCTTGTATTTCACCTCTTTACCCTCGACTACACTTTCCTTAATTTTTCTGCATTCTTCATCCTGTAGTTGAGCATTCTTCACCTTGTCCACCAAAGTTGGACTAGCTTCTATCTGGTATAATTTTTCATCGGATTCTTTTGGAAATTTGATTTCCAACTCTAGCCTTGCCATTGCTAAAATGAGCTCCTCCTGGTTGGTTAACAACATCAACTTCTCACGACCCTTTCTACTCAAGGCATCTGTAACCACGTTTGCTTTGCCCGGATGATAAAAGATCTTGCAATCATAATCTTTTATTAATTCCATCCATCTCCTTTAACGAATGTTCAGGTCCTTCTGTGTGAAAATATAGTTCAGACTCTTATGGTCTGTGTAGATCTCACATTTTTCTCAATAGAGATAGTGTCTCTATATCTTTAGAGCAAACACCACCGCATCCAATTCTAAGTCATGAGTCGGATACCCTTTCTCGTAATCTTTCAATTGCCTTGATGCATATGCAATGACCTTGCCATTCTGCATAAGGACACAATCCAATCCTTTGTGTGAAGCATCACTATACACCACAAAATTTCATGTATTATCTGGTAATGACAAGACAGGTGCTACACTGAGCCTCTTCTTCAATTCCGTAAAACTCTCCTCACATTTTTTTGTCCAAACACATTTTACAGATTTTCTCGTCAAATTTGTCAACGGAGTGGCAATCTTGGAAAAATCTTGAATAAATCGTTTGTAATAATATGCCTATCCCAAGAAACTTCTTACTTCTGATAGAGTTCTTGGTTGTTTCCAATTTATCACCGCTTCAACTTTTGATGGATCCATTGAAATTCCATCTTTGTCAATTACATGTCCAAGAAATTGTACACGTTCTAGCCAAAATTCACATTTAGAGAATTTCGAGTACAACTTTTCTTTTCTTAGCGTCTCCAGCGTTAAACGTAAGTGTTCTATGTGTTCTTCTTAAGATTTGGAATACACCAAAATATCATCGATAAATACCACCACAAACTTATCTAAAAACGGTTTAAACACCCTATTCATCAAATCCATGAACGCTGCAGGGGCGTTTGTTAAACCAAAAGATATTACCAAAAATTTGTAATGTTCATACTGAGTTCAGAATGCCATATTCGGTACATCCTCCTTCCTTACTTTCAATTGATGATACCCACTTCTTAAATCTATCTTCGAGAAGTAGCTAGCACCCTTCAATTGATAAAACAAGTCATCTATTCTTGGCAATGAATATTTATTCTTAATAGTGACTTTGTTTAATTCCCTATAATCAATGCAAAGACGCATTGACCCATCCTTCTTCTTCACGAATAACACCGGCGCTCCCCATGGTGATACACTCAGTTGAATATACTTCTTATCTAACAGTTCTTGCAGTTGTACCATCGGTTCTTTCATCTCTACCGGAGCCATTCTGTACGGGGCCTTCGATATTGGAGCAGTTCCTGGCACTTAGTCGATCACGAACTCGATTTCTCTATTAGGCGAAAGTCCTGGCAAATCTTCCAGAAACACGTCCACAAAGTCCCTAACCACTGGCATCTCTTCCTGTTTCACACCCTTCTTCTTTTGAGTATCGACTATGTAAGCTAGGTACCCTACACAGCCCTGTCTCAATAACTTCTTGGTCTGCATAATCGTCAGACACCTCGCTTGTCTAGGCGATTTGCTACCATAGAAAACTACCTTTGATGGAGTCATAAGGTTTACACATTTCTTTTGGCAATCAATTATCGCTCTATAATTGAACAGCCAATCCATTCCCAATATAACATCAAACTCTCCAAGCTTAATCGGGATTAAATCTACTAACATGATATTCCTCTTAATACTTACCATATAATTCTTGTATACGAACCTAACAGGAATTACCTCCCTATTCGCAATTTCTATGTGTAAAGGGAAATTCAACTCTTCAGTAGGTAATTTTAACCTCTTAGCAAATTCATTAGATATAAACGAGCAAATAGCACCTAAATCAAATAATACATATGCATTTATACCATTGATTGGGATAATACCTGACACGACATCTTTTAACTGCACCGCGTCCTGTACCGTCATATTAAAGGTTCTAGCTGTGGGCTTATTTGATGACGTTGGTCCCGCAATAGTTAGTGTACCTCCACCGCCACTTCCCTTGCTTCTCGTTGTCTCACCAGATTTCTTCTTTGGACACTCGCGAGCAAAATGATCCTTCGACCCGTAGGTGTAGCAAGCATTCTTTTTAGGTTGATTGCAGTTTGGGGCAATGTGACCCTCCTAGCCACAGTTAAAGCACACACGCTTCCCCCTTAAGCACGTACCCTTGTGAAACCTCCCGCATGTAGCACATGCGTCAATCTTCTTTTTCTACTGGTTACCTTGCTGATCTCCAGCTCCCACATTTGCATTCCACTTCTTCTTCAAGTTATTGTAACCATTTCCATTACTACCACTACCATTCTTAACTTCGCCCTCATTCTTCTTCTTTCTCTGCTCTTGGTTGTACTTTGTTATAGCCTTGCCTCCACCATCAGCGAGAATTGCCTTCTCCAGTACTGCTGTAAATGTCTTCTGCTGAAACATGGAGACCCTACTGTACAACCAGGGTTTCAGTCCTGGCTCAAACCTTCTAGCCATGTGCTCATCCGTGTTGACTTGATATGGCGTAAACCTAGCTAACTCGTTGAATTTTGTGGCATACTCCGACACCGACATTGATCCCTGTTTCAGTTCTAAAAACTACACCTCCATTTGATTCTTCGAACTCTCTGAGAAATAAGTCTCAAAGAATATCTCCTTAAATCTATCCCAAGTCATTACCCCTTGACCTCCTCGTGTTTTATTGGCTTGCCACCAATAACTAGCCTCTACTTTCAACATAAATGTTGCAAAAGTAGTCTTCTGATTATCCCCTACACTTGCAACATCAAAAAATTTCTCTATCTCCATGATCCTGGTCTGTGCCTTAATCGGATTCATGGACCCACGGAACTCTGGTGGCCCAACCACCTTGAAGTTCTTAAATGTCGCAGCTTGATTCTGCGGTTGATTCTACAATGCTCCCGTCAGTAGCATTACTAATTGCTGAACTGGATTAGCCTCAGCATTATTGTTATTCTTAGGGGTCCTTTGTCGTGGTTGACGTCTTGGAGGCATTTTCTATTAAAATATACTCATTAGAATCTATTTAATCTTTTAGGTATTATATAATCAACTTGCACATCACAAAATTACCATATAGCCCACAATATCTTAAATAAAAAGTAACTTTTATTTATTCATCATCTTTAAAAAGAACCACCACCATGATAGCATCCCTGCTATCTACATTACTTTCCTGAACTACAAAAGTTTCAGGATAACTTTATCATCATCATATCCCATTGGTCATATAATACCCAGGATTTACATCTTATTTACTCATTAATCACATAGTAATTATATTTATGACGACCTACTAAAATACTGCATAGCCTTATGACGCTCCTCTTCCATAATACGAAACATTGTTCGGCGATCTAACATGTACGATAGCAGCGTCTCGAACTGAATAGGACAACACATGACTCGATCTTGAGCTCGATTGATCACGGTGTTGAAAACACTATTCATCTCCTCCATCTTAATCTTCTTTATTTGTACCTCTCTCTCTCTCTCTACTACCCTGGCTTGTTGAAAAGCTTCCTCATTTGCGTCTTCGGCTCTTTCGCTCTTAGTAGATTCTTCTTTCAACTTGTTCTTCAGCTCTGCAATCTCCTCTGTCAGTTGTTCATTCTCTCTTTCGGTGTGGCTTCCCTTCGACATTATTCAGACATTCATCTCGATCCTAGATCTCATTGTCCTTCTGCATCATTCCAATCTGCTGTTCAGCTACTATCTCTTCCAACTCCTCAACGGTATCCTGAAGTTCCACATTGCGGTCGTATACTTCATCGTACATACGGGCATCGATCGAGTTTAGTGGAATTTCTTCCTCCTCGTCCTCCTCATCCTCATTCGACTGTGGCAGCTCAACGGGGTCCTCCTCGTCCGTCTCTATCTCATCATCCTCATCAGGTAACCTGCTCAACCACTGTGACCAACGGAGATGTTTCCCGTGACAGTAGTTGTTTCCAAACCACCTGAATATCTCGAGGCTCTTCCTCTCTAGGCATCTGGGATCCTTCCTACCTAGTATGACTGGATTATCCTACATTAGCCATCCTGACAATAAAATTTTAAGTTTCAATTACTAGCCATTACTACTCGACACTCACGAGCACATAGGTTACAACCACATAAGCACATAAGTGTTTTATTACTTCTTTCTTAAAACTCGATAAGAGTTTATCACCACTATCTTTTCAAAGGTTATTTCCTAAGGCTTTTTCCCCACCTAAGGTTCATAACCTAAAGCTTTGATACCGACTTGTGACATCCCCAAATCCAGGTACTTCATTCCCACAAGATTTGGTGTTCACTTTCCATTCATTCATATCTAACTTCCCAAATATAATAAAATTAAATCATAAATCCTCCCTTTAAAAAGGGTTACATCATTAATCAAAAAGTTTTCCAAGGTTGTCTAACCTTAAACATCAGCCAAGTGTGAAAATAAAATAATTACATCACATCATTAAATAAAAAGTCTATCATCATGACAATAAATGAAATTACAAGTCTTCATCACTTGCACATTTTTCCCTTTCCTTTGCTAGTCGTAGGTTCATCGACCTTCTCAACTTTAGCTGCAATGAGTGTATATATATGCAAGAGTGAGCAAAACAAATGCTCACTAGATAGAGTAATGAATCAACAAGAGAATAATAACTTCCAGTGAATAGGCTCATCAAAACTAAATAGTACTCTATCAATGATAACCAAAAATTAAAATCGAAATATGAAATACATCTGAGGGTTATAAGACCACGAACTATGTCCATGGTTGCAAGTAATATTTCAACTTTAACCTAAACAATTATATTGTAGGGACTTCACGTACTTAGGGGATCAGCCCTTCGTACCATGTATTGTGCACAAACTTCTAAACGCATCGCGTATCCCCTATAATAAGGTTGTTCTTCTCAGTTTTAGAGTACAAGTCTGCACCAAAGAAAGTTTGGTTTGGATAAGCTTTCAAGGGTAATTTAGGGTTTCACAATCATCAACTAAAGGATTAGTTGAATCAACAAGACTTAACAACATTACGAGTGATCAATAATAGTTTAAGGTAAAATATTAAGAATAATAATAGGCATACGTAGAAATAATCAAAGTATAAGTATTGAATGAAACAATCAACCTTGCCTGAACAATATTATGCTAAGGCTATGATCTTAGTAAATAAGATATAGAATTACTGAACATGTATTAACTAATAGCAAGCTGAAAGTAAAACTTGCTCAACATGACAATAACTTGTGCCAAATAATTGAAATAAGACAATTCGACATTAGGAATTGGAATTTAAGAAATTACATTCACAATACAAGAATGAAATTAAAGAAACTTGTCTAACTATAAACAATTTAGAATGAATCAATAACTATTGGAATTCAAAACTTGTCCGAATAAAGATAAAGACATAACTTGCTCAAATAAAATTAAAGAACAAAAGAATTTGCTTAATTAAATTTAGAGTAAAGAACTTGCTCAATATAAAGAGGTAGGGTTTAGAAACTTGCCTCGTGCGTAAGCTACAAATTTACAACTCACGTTCACCTACACATAGTATTAGAATCACAATATCTATTAGATATGCTAACATCCACTTTCCAACATAAAACTCACTTCTAGCTAAACTTGTTACAAGTCTTACTTTACCATATACATTTCAGAATTCATAAGTGTTAACTTCACAACACTTATCTACTATTCATTGTGTATACTAATTCATAACATATCGCGTTCGTACTTATTAATCCTTTTACAACTTTGAAATTATCAATGACATGACACGGTTTTGTTTTAACCTCCTCATTACACGTTTGTTACATTAACGCATCATTAAACTAAGTTATAACAGTATCCAAGGTCTGCAGCAGTAGCAGAAGCCACTGTCTCAGATTAGGGTATGGCGCAGCTGCGCCATACACAGGCTTAGGACCGCCGCAGCTACGCCATTTCTGGCCTTGACACCAGTGCAGCTGCGCTGGTGCGCAGATTGAAACGAAACGCAAACGTAACAATGTTCCATTTTAGCCCAACTAACACGAATTTCACCCACAAAATAGTAAAATTAACATATACAATTAGTGTAGAACTAACACAAACATGTTTCCTCACGTATTCATCAACTTAAAACAATTAAACAACACTTTCAACTAATTTAATTCCTTGAATTTCATGTTTTCATACAAAAACTATATTTTTGACATCCTTCACAAAATTCACCACTGTGATCACAATTCTTGTCCAAATGACTTCATTCAAACTACGCTCTCTTCGTTTCTTAATGGACTAGCATAATATAGACTCAATTTGTAGATTAACATACAAACTAACCACCAAATTTTGTACTTTCACAAGCTATATGAAAAATATATATATACTGTAAACAATTTTCTTCCTTTTTATGCCGTAATTAGCATAGCAATTATTGTCTAAATGCTAGTTCTAACATCACAACCACATACAATCCCCATAATTCAGTTGTATAGCAACAATTCAAAAAATAGAATTCACAGAACATAGAAATTTTATGCTGTAAAACTCATATATATACATATAATATATATATATATATATATATATATATATATATATATATATATATATATATATAATATTAAGGTTATGGAAAATACCTTCAATCTGCGTGGTATTCCTTGTTAACGCCACTGAAATTGTTTTGAAATTCTTAGACTTTCTCTCAAATTTCTCTCAATTCTCTCTCAAGTTCCGCTCTGTAATTCTTAGTTTAGCAAATAACCAAACTGATAACCAAGTAGGAGTAGAATAAAAGAAACCGATATGGCCATAATATACATACCAAATATATCAGTTACGAAATAATAAACGTATAGATTATAAATACATTTTATTTATTAATTATTTTATTTTATTTATTATAATAAAATTTAAAATTCAAAAGCCATAAAGCTTTGTTTAGCAAAACTGTTTAAAATAAAGACTTAATATTTTAAGCATTGCTTGGTTAAATCATTTAATTTATTTTAATAAATCATTACACTATAGTTTATAATCTCATGTTATTCAGTTTATTTAATAATTTAACACACCATTTTAAATTATTAAATTAAAACAATAATATAACATCTCATGTTTTAAATTATTAAATTAAAACAATAATATAATATCCCATTTTATCTTACAACCATCTAACTATTAAATTAAATTAAATTAAATTAGAATATTGTCTAATAAATTTAATTCATAAATATTTACTAACAACCATCAGATCAAGAAAATATTTATTTAATTTAATAAATATTTTAAATTACAAATAATAAAATTTTGGATTAACATCATTCCCTCCTTACAAGGATTCTGTCCCCAGAATCACAACTCAAACAATAAAATTGCCACATGAACACTCGGTTCCCACTGGTAAAAAGTAACTGAATATAAGCTCACAAGTATTTGAAATGAGAAAGCACTCAATTTATAGTGTGTATAGAGCAAATTGGACAGAGTTTTCTCGCATGTTTCTCTTACAAAATGGTCACCCCAAGCCCTCTATTTATAGAGGGGGGAGCCGCGGGTGTACCTGCAGCAGCATCAGGTGTGCATGCGACTGCGCGGGGTGCCTCGGGAAATGTGGGTCCCATTGTCTCGAAGTACATACACTCAAACAACGCGCTTTTCGCTCGAACATTCATAACTTTCAATCTGGGAGTCCAATGGAAGCGTGCCACACCATTCCGGAAAGCTCTTTCTGAGGGCTATGCAATGACATAGGATTTGCCCTTTTTTTAAATTCAAGAAGATGGGTCCATGACCTGATGTTGACTTTGACTATCCTTAGGGTTATCTCTAAGGTTGGCTTGACCTCTTGGGGTGATCTCTAGGCTTTGAACTAATTTTCTCAGGGTTATCTTCGGGATTAAAAACTAATTTCCTGGGGTTATCTCCGGGGTTGGAAACTGAATCTCTCGGGGCTATTTTCGGAGTTGGAATTGATGTTGTGGTTCTCCAAGGTTATCTCTGCAGTGTGAAAAAGACGCTTTTGTCCTCCTGCATAGTTAGTAACAGGGAAATGAAATTTTGAGTCTCTACAACCCTCGTCACTCAACGTCTAAGGAATCACAATCATAGCAATCCCCCACGTTCGTTTTATCACGACCACGGTCCCCGAATATCGGTTACGTATTTCACGTTTACATTCTTTGTCTTTTTTTTAATCTCGTTCAATCTTTCCATTTAACCTTTACTAAAGGTTTAAATCACTTGATTAAGTGTTACATTAGGTGAACTGCACGTTCATTATCTTTCCGTACACTTCCCCCAAGAGTTGAGCAATTAAAAGCTCATCACTGGGCCTTGCCCTGCACCGGCGCTGCGGCGCCGGTTCTTTCTCTCTTCTCGTGCTGCAGCGCGACTAAGTAGTAGTAGACTTCCCTGGTTTGTGCTGCGGCACCATATCCCAAGGCTTAACTGGCGCTGCGGCTCCAGGCTTAAAATTTCTAAAAATTTTCTAAGTCTTGAATCAAGTTTGAGACGCTTACTTCATAATCTCATAACTTATTCGTTATAACTCGGAACGGAGTCGTTCTAAATCTATTCTCTTCCTTATCTTACGTACTTTAATTTCCCTCTGACAGAAATTTATTCTGAATCCGTTAACATGCCATTCAATTGGCTTAAATTCCATCCTTCGTTCGTTTTATGTTATTAACGTTCTTCGTTCGTTCGTTTGTAATTCAGTCATCCGAACTAGGAACTCATTCGTTCTTGAGTCCACGACTCACATTTTCTACGTTCTCTTACATTCTTATGAAACCCTACACATTCGAGTTCATTTACATACTTTCTACTTCTCATTCATCTTATACGAAATTTTTGCCATAACTTCGTTATAGCTAAGTTCAATCCGTTCTTCATGAACGTTTCTACCGTTCCTAACCAAGCAATAAGTGACTAACTTATACGTGATGGTTTTAAACTTGTCCATCAATAACAAGTTATACTAAGATGGTTTTAAATTTGTCCATCAACAACGTTCTTCGTGTGCTTCGCGTGTTCTTCACATTCTTCGTTCATTCTTTATTTTTAATCCATACATTGATTATGATTTCGCTTTTTCTTGGAATTTGATGTTATAAGACACCCTTCCTTACTAATTTCACCGAATTATTCATATGATTCATTCAGATCGTTCAAATTCATTACGAAACTTATACTTCCTTAATAAATTTATAAACTAAATTTCTAGTTCTTATTTCTTCATTTTCTCATGATTTCAACCATATGAAATCATTCTTAACATCATCTTCTCTTATTTTCATTAAGCTACGATCTTAACATAGAAAACTTAAAAAAATTATTAGACTAGGTTTTGGATTACCTTTCTTCTTTAATCTTCCTCCGTTGGACAAAGCTTGCACTCGGGCTAGCTTTTCCTCTTCCTTTTCCTCTTCATCCGACTTCTCTCTCTCTCTTAAGTGTTGGTGAATTTTTTCAATAACCAACAAATGAGCTTAAGCTTCTCTTATATAGAAAACCAAGGCTAGGGGCAAAATAGTTATTTCACCCCAAAGTTACAATTCTCACCTCCTTACTATTCACGAAGTTGCTCTTGGAAGCTTCGTACTTCCGTCTTGCAAAATTCATCCAACAGTTTGAAAAACTACAATTCTCAGAATCTAAATATTTTTGGATATTTCGTCTTTCCTCCACAGATTAACTTTTTCGCATTATTCGGAACTCTGAAAAATTGAAAACACTTTTTGATGATAAGTTTTTTCCTTCACGTTTTTCCCTAACGTAGTTAAACGAATAAAAAGTACATAACAATACTTTTTGTTATTTTTATTTCGTCTGATTTCTGCACGTTTTTCGAGAAAAACTTTTATCGGCTTACTTAACTTGTCACGATATATTATCGTCAAATCTTTTGACGGAATGTCATTTCAACGTACCGAACTCTCGAAAAGGCTTAGGTTATTCAAACCATAACCCTTAGGTTTCGTCAGGTGAATAGTGCCTATTTCGTCTTTTTTCCCAAAAATATTTTTGTTCCCTAAAATTTTTTATTTTCGTATTGAAAATTCTTACTCGTTCAGTCTAGCTCATAGCCAGAATCCTCCCGTCTTATAATCTTTCTAGGTTCTAGAACGATTAATAAACACATAGCATAGAATAGTATTAATAAAAATTCATTTTATTAATAACTCATTCTTTAAACTTAAATTCTGAACAATCTAATTTTTCTCGGGTTGTCACACTTTCCCTCTTATAAAAATTCCGTCCTCGGAATTTCTTAAAACCACACCCATAACCGGGTCATCATATTCACCCTTCTTCACAGAATTTCATCCTCAAAATTTTAGCTTACTCTTCTTCTTAACTTCCCTTCAAAGAAGTTCATATCTTTCAAGCATTCCCTAATCTTCATAACCTAACAAGAATCATGAAGTAGAATGAATAATGAGGAATATAAGAATTTCTTTAAAACATTTCATACTTTTGTTGAGGGGTCAAATCGATCATGAACTCTTACTAGGTTTAATAGCATTTCACCATAAACCCTTCTATCACGGTCAGTTTACAATCACCGAGAAAGTAAACTACCTCTTCCATACATAGGCGATCAACCCATTGTATAACCCAATTTCGGGGTATGTTCACCTCAGACTTATTCATCAGATTCTGCATCAAAATAATTTGGCTTGGCATAACTTCTTCAAAGAAAGCTCGATTTTCTTTTAAACATGACATACTATTTATCTTAGCCAAATCAAATAGCTTAGACCATACCAATTATTTGGACATCAACTTGAAACATTTGTCTAGTCAAATCAATTGACATCGACTACTTCTTTAAATTCTTTCATAATACATCAAAACATTTTATGACGTCATGATATCGTACTTTTCACAATATGTTGAGGACTTCGTCAGTGTATGATTTAGTCATTATACATCATACCATAGCGGGTTGTTGATCCTAAGATTACATCTAACACTAGGTTCAATTGCATTAATAACTCCATCCTTTTACCATCTTTGCATAAAATGCACTGATGATATAAAATTTATTTTGATATTTCAAATTAACTTCTATCTAGCCAAAACAATTAGCATAGACACATAAAGAATAGTTCTTTTTTAAAATCCATTGGTTCCAAAAGTTGAACCAATTCTTTTCTTTTTCAAAACGCACATATAAGCACGATTTCAATAAACTTCGAAATCTAGCATAGCTAGATGACTTGGAATATCTTTTTTTTCCATCTTCCTTCATTATCTTACTTGCAACAATACTTAATCTTCTCTAGCACCTTCAATGCTAAGTCCACTGAAAATACTTGTTTTCAGTCTAAACATTCCTATACCTTAATATAATCCGTCAACTTACCACATGTAGACACTTGAAATTTTCTGCATACCTGTTACTAACATTATAGGAGGGCAGAATCGTCTTTCAAAGATAACCCTGGAAGACAGCTCAGTTCAATCCCAGAGAAAACCCTGGGATATTTAGTATTACCATCTCGGAGATAACCCCGAGACATCCAGTTCAGCCCCGAAAATACCACCGGAAGTTTCAACCTCAAAGGTAACCCCGAGGAATGCAGTTTAAATATCAGAAATCACACCGGAGAAGACCGTGTCATCTCGGAGATAACCCTGAGATACTCAGTCTTAGTCCTGAAAATAACACTGGGAAAGATAGTATCAACCTTGGAGACAACCCCGAGGCATGCAGTTGCAGTTCCGGAGACAACCCTGGAAATGCTTGTTTAAAATCCATGCAATCAGCTTCAACACTCGGCAATGGCCCTGAGGCACTCATTCCCCAAGCCCGAAGAAAACTCTGGGAAGTCAGGCACACCTCAGAGACAACCCTGAGGATGGTCAACACCTGCAGCAGTCCAATCTCAGAGAAAACCCTGAGCAACGACTGTTAAAATAGCTTAAATCGGGGATAACCCCAGTGAAGGGCAGAACTGTCATTTTGCCATCCCAATCCCATATTGTGCCATCTCAACAATAATCAAACATACATACAAACATGTCCTACAAGAACCAAGGAGTTCCAATCCCGAGTGACTACTACACAAGACAGCACACCTGATAGAATTTGAAGCTTGAAGACCAAGGGCATGGTCCCATCTTCCTGATTTCATACAACCTATAATCCTATGTCATTGTGTAGCTCTCGACAACAGCATGCCATAAAAGGTCTTATACACCTTAATCGGATGCCTGAATTGAAGTTCAAAAGTTTAAGCGGACATCATGTTACACGCGTACACGTACTTCGAGACGGCAGGACCCGCAGAATCTGGGGTACCCCGGGCAGCCGCAGGTACACCTGCGGCTCCCCACCTCTATAAATAGAGGGCTTGGGGCAGCCATTTTACAAAGAAAAAGGGCAAGGAAGCCCTGTCCAATTTTCTCTGTACACACCCTAAACTGAGTGCTTTCTCATTTTAAACACTTGTGAGCTTATATATTGTTATATTTTTACCGGCAGGAGCCGAGTGTTCTGAAAGTAGTATGCATACAAGCCAATTATGTATGATGATAAACAGTATACTTTGTAATCAATCTTATTTATTTATTAATAAAAGAATTATTTATTAAAGGCATTTATTATCAATATGGTGCTGTTTTAATAATATGTGATAAACTCATAGTTTTAAGCAATGCTTTTAGAATCATGATGGGATCATGCTAATGAGATCTAAATGTTCTCAATCGATGGATTACTAAAAAGGAGATTAGTGAATCCGGATAGATTGATACATACGTTGCTTACTAATTGAATGAGAATGATTGATCTCATGATCATTTGTGTGGAGACACTAAATCAAGTATATAGGTGCTTATTGGAGAATAAGTTCACTAAACGTGACTCGCTACGGAATACCTAATGGAGTTTTACATGCCTGTCAATAGGAATTCATGTAGTGATAGTAGTACAAATGATCCTTCGACTTGAGATCATCATAATATCTTATATATAATGAATTACACTTTAACTTATTCTTTAAGACATTTAGGGTATAACAAAGGGTATGCTTGGGTGTAATAAGTTATATATGGAGATAATGAATGATCAATAAAGAATCTACCACATCTAGTAAAAGAAGATAAATATCCTATATGATTCGATAAATGACAACCCAGGAATCCTTGGCCTAGGTGGAATGAAATTAGAAAGTAGTTTCTAATTTGCATTCATTAGGATTTGTGCATTTAGGAATCGAAATACATATAATTAAATAAAATAAGACTTGATAGTAATTCCATGTCTTATATTTAATTGGGACATTGTATGGTAGAAGGATTGAATTGTACGGTAACTATTTACTCAAAGGTTTTTTTATGATTAATGTTAAAATCTATATGATCTAGAAAGTCGTTGATCGCTAGGGAGGCTTATCCATATTGTAGAATAAATATTACTTATTTAAATAAATAAATTAATCAATTTATTTATTTATTTAAATAAGATTAGAATTGTTCTAATTGATTTATTCATAACCGGTTTAATATGGAGAACCTAAATGGTCACACCATAAAAGGAAAAATAATTATTTAAGTTAATAGCATAATCGTAATAATATGTTAAGTATATTTAATATTATCTATGGTGATAAAATAAATTAAATAGCTTAATATTTATTATTTAATATTATAGAAATATTAAATATAAATTAATAAGAGGAGTCTTATTAATATTATTACAATTATTATTATTTTAATTTCTAAAAGAGTTTAGAAATTAATTTAATATAAGTACTCTAATTTATTCCTAATAGGATGAGGAGGGAAAATTAGTTAAAGGAGTTTAATTAATTATCCCTAATAAGATTAGGGAGCCCATTTAACTAAAAGAGTTTAATTAAATAAATAATACCTTATTTTAATAAAATAGGGTTACCTGATAACTTTATAAGTATGAGTTTTATATCAGATATCAAAAGATACGCAATTCCAATAGTTGGAGAGTACACCCCATTTTTCTATAGAGATAGGAAAAACTAGATTTAGAAAAATTGTTCTTCCTTGGTAGACCACCTCTAGAGGCCATACACTTGGGTGGCTAACATTAATCAAAGGAAGGAATCTACCCGGAGATTTAAGGAGACCGCGGAGAAGTAGGAGATGAACTCGTACATGTGGAAGCTCGTATCTACAAGGGTATGATTCCATAACTTCTTGTTCTTCATTTTAATTAATAATATGCATAAGGTATGATCTAGGTAATTGGTTTGTGAAAAATTTTAAAATCTAATTTTATTTTGCTTCCGCTATTATTGCAATTTGATTGCTACTTTGATTTTCACAAAACCTTACAGTGGTATCAGAGCCAAACTTTATGCGAATTATTAATTATTTTAATTCCATATGTATATGGGTATGTATTTAGAATAATTTATTGGGCTTAATTTTGTTGTATAAAAAAAAGATCTTGAAACCTGTTTTTAAAATAAACTGCTTTCCGTGATGTCTCTAACTTCGGTTTTATATATATATATATATATATTAAACCTAATCATGTATATAGATATCCCTTGCAGAATCACATATATATATATATATATATATATATATATATATATATATATATATATATATATATAAACCGAAGGTATTTTAATAAATTTATAATTAAAATAAAAGAGTTTATTTTAATTTTGAAATTGAATTTCATGCAACATAAAATTGCCCATTAAATGATATTTATATATATATGGAATGATTTTATTTATTGATACATATGGTGATATGTATGATAATAAATGAGATTGATTATGGACTATTGACCAATGTGATTGTATTTATTTTGGTTGGATGTTTGAATGAATGGGTTTTATTAATTGAGGTCTGCGTACCTCGTCTTTTATGGTTTTCTTCTTGGTGTAAATTATATCTATTTCCTATGTACTTCCCCTTAACTGCTGATCAAGATTTCTATTTAAATTAAATAGTTAATGTAATTGGATTAGTTAGAATTTTTTTTCTAAGAACCAAAGATTAAGGAGAAAGGAGCGCTCGAATATCCGTTTGTAATGGAGCCCGGGTTTAAATGTAATAGTTATATTTAAATATTTATTCTTGCACCATAGGGTTTGACCTTTTGGTTTAGTTGGTGGCTCTAGTGAACCAAACTAGAATAAAAGTCCATAATCAATCCGGGTGGAATATAGTATTCTATATGTGCATACTAGTATTATATATATTATATATTATGCAAACATGCTTCGCATGTTTAATAATATGACGCGTATTATATATATATATATATATATATATATATATATATATATATATATATAGTTGCATGCACACTAACCAAGATGAGACTAATAATAACAAATCCCTCAATGAAATTATATTAAGTTGTAACGTTCAAAGATATTTAGAATATCGAACGTCGCCTTCTAGCATAATAAAAACAATAGAGCATTGAATATTTAATATGAGTTTGTTGTACACACACAAGGCGAGTTTTAAATATTTGAGATGTTGTTTTTATTACATTTGATATTTATAAGGAATTGAACATTACCGCTTTGTTGTGCATACACAAGGGCTGTAGTTTTCTCTTCAATTATATGGAAATGCTGGGTATGACTTAACTTAAATCATTTTAGTTCAGATGTGCACACACTTGACCATTATGATTTAAGAGGTAAAATATAAGGAGTTACATGATGATGTAACTGACAAGAGTTGTCTACCTGTTTATTTATATTTAGTTTGTTGTGCACACACAAGGCTATATATATTTGAAATGAGATCCTTATTCTCACTAGCAAATCTTTAATTAGATTTTACCAAACTATATAAATGAGGGTAATATAGTTTGAAGAAAATAGTGGGAGATACCAATATAAAATAAGACCTAATTTATTTTGGTAATTAATTAAATAAATATTTGCTAAAATATTGTCTTTTTACATACAGAATTTTGAAAATGTCACATTTACTAATTTCACTGCACAGCATACTTGATGCTAACAAACTAACCGGACCGAATTACACAGACTGGTTAAGGAATCTGAGAATCGTTCTCACTGCTGAAAAGATTTTTTATGTCCTAAATTCTCCCGTACCAACAAAAGTTGCAGAGACAGCCTTTGAGGAAGAGATTGCTACTTTTAAAAAGTGGCAAAATGATGCATCTGTGACTCAATGCATCATGCTCGCATCCATAAGTAACGAGCTTCAGCGTCAACATGAAACTATGGATGCTCCTACTATTCTACTTCACCTTCAAGAGTTGTATGATGATCAAAGTAGGACTGCTAGATATGAAATATCTAAGGAGCTCTTCTGATCTCAGATGACCGAGGGTACTACCGTTGAGACTCATGTCTTAAGGATGATTAATCTGATTGAACGTCTTGAACAGCTTGGGTTCGTCATGGGTGGGAAGTTGAGTCAAGATTTAGTCTTGCAGTTACTCCCGGACACCTTCTCACAATTTGTTGTGAATTTTCACATGAATAAGTTAGATGTCAGCTTGCCTGAATTACTTAACATGTTTAAAACTGCTGAAGGTCACTTTTCATTCAAGAAGGACCGTGTCTTAATGGTGGATGATTCTTTCAAGAAAAGGAAGAGGCTTAAGGTATCTTCTCAAAAGAAAAAATCCAAGAAGGCTAAGGGAAAGGCGAAAGTGAAGGATCAAAAGAAACCTGATCTAGCTAGCAAAGGAATTTGCTTCTATTGCAATAAGCCGGGTCACTAGAAGAGGAACTGCAAGGATTATCTTGTGGAACAAAAGTAGAAGAAGCTTAGAGAAGCTTTGAATCCTAATCAAGGTTTGTTTATGATTGAAATTAATTTTTCTGAAAGTCAATCTTCTACTTGGGTATTGGATACCGGTTGTGATTCTAAAATATGTAATAATATGTAGGGACTGGTCAGAAGTAGAAAGTTGAGCAATGATGAGGTCGTCCTACGAGTGAGAAATGGAGCAAAGGTTGTTGCATTAGCTGTAGGGACTTATTGTTTAGCACTGCCTACGAGCAAGTTGATTAATTTAAATAATTATTATTTTATTCCAAATATCATTAGAAACATTATTTCTATCTCTGTATTAGATATGGATGGTTTTAACATTATAATAAAGAACAACAGTTGTTCTATTTATAATGATAATGTTTTATATGGTGTTAGTAATTTGCGAAATGGACTTTATATACTTGATTTGCATGAAAATATATTTCAAATTGAACAAACTAAGAAAAGGAAAAGAGATGATGTTAATTATAGCTATATGTGGCACTGTATACTTGGTTATATTAATGAAACAAGATTATCCAAGTTGTATAAAGATGGGCTCTTAGAGCTATCTGATTATGAATCATATCCAACTTGTGAATCTTGTCTCATTGGCAAAATGACTAAATCTCCGTTTAGTGGAAAAGGAGAAAGAGTTGCAGAGTTATTAGCGTTGGTACACATAGATGTATGTGGACCTATGACAACAACTGCACGGGGAGGGTATTCTTATTTTATTACATTTACTGACGATCACTCAAGATTTGGATATGTGTATTTAATGAAATACAAATCTGAATCATTTGAAAAGTTCAAAGAGTTTAAAATTGAAGTAGAGAAGCAAACTGGTAAGAGTATTAAGATTCTTCGATCTGATCGAGGAGGAGAATACTTAAGTGGTGAGTTTCTCAATTGTCTCAAAGAAAATAGTATAATATCACAATGGACTCCACTAGGGATGCCACAGATGAATGGTGTATCTGAAAGGAGAAATCAAACATTGTTAGACATGGTTCGATCCATGATGAGCTTTACCGACCTTCCAGTTTCCTTTTGGGGATATGCCCTAGAATCGGCTGCATACCTACTTAACAAGGTACCTACAAAATCCGTCCCCAAGACCCCATATGAGTTATGGACAGGGAGAAAACCAAATCTGAAGCATGTTAAGACTTGGGGTTGTCCAACTTATGTCAAAAAGTTTGAAAATGATAAGCTACAGACTAGATCTGACAAATGTAGATTTGTGGGATACCCTAAAGAAACATCGGGGTATTATTTCTGTCATCCAACTGATCAAAAGGTGTTTATATTGAAATATGCTGCCTTCTTGGAAAAGGAGTTTATCCTTGAAGGGGTTAGTGGGAGTAAGATATATCTTGAAGAGATTTAAGAACCACAAAATACTACAGATCAAAGTGAGGTACCTAACCAAGTAGAGATTCCTTCTGTACCACACCTTATTCGTAAATCTGGAAGAGTACCAAAGATACATGATAGGTATGGACTTGTTATAGAGGATGACGATGAGGTACGCATCATAGATGATGATGATCCGTTGAATTACGAACATGCTATGAGTAATAAAGACTCAGAGAAGTGGCGAGAAGCCATGAAATCCGAGATGGACTCCGTGTATGAAAACTAAGTATGGACTTTAGTTTCACCACCTGAAGGCATTAAGCCTATTGGGTGTAAATGGGTCTTTAAAAGAAATACTGGAGCAGACGGGAAGGTAGAGACCTATAAGGCCCGACTGGTCGCAAAAGGTTTCAAACAAAGACCAGGAGTTGACTATGACGAAACCTTCTCACCAGTAGCGATGCTCAAGTCCATTCGAATTTTGCTTGTGATTGCAGCTTACCATGACTACGAAATCTGGCAGATAGACGTGAAAATGGGCTTCCTCAATAGGAAACTTGAGGAGGATGTGTATATGACACAAGCAGATAGATTTGTTTCAAAGGTTGGAACAAATCAAGTCTGTAAGCTACAACGATCCATTTATGGATTGAAGCAAGCTTCTCGTAGGTGGAACATCCGTTTTCATGAGACAATCAAAGAGTTTGATTTTATCAAAAATGAGGATGAACCATATGTGTACAAGCTGCTGCATTCCTCGTATTATATGTTGAAGATATATTACTGATAGGGAATGATATTCCTATGCTACAATCAATTAAAATCTGGTTATGTAAAAACTTCTTCATGAAGGACTTGGGAGAAGCATTCTATATTTTGGGGATAAAGATCTATAGAGATTGATCTAAAAGGATGATTGGCTTGTCCCAAGGAACGTACATTGACTCGATGCTAAAGAGGTTTAGCATGGAAGATTCCAAAAGAGGTCTCATATCGATGAGCCATGGAATATATCTTTCCAAGAAACAGGGCCCAAAGACACCTGTGGAGAGAGACTGTATGAGTAAGATTCCTTATGCTTTAGCAATAGGATCTATCATGTACGGTATGATATCTACTAGACCAGATGTCGCTCATGCACTTAGTGTAACAAGCAGATATCAGTCAAATCTAGGAGAAGAACACTGGAGAGCAGTGAAAAATATCCTAAAGTACTTAAGAAGAACTAAGGATGTATTTCTTGTCTATAGTGGGTCTGAATTGAAATTAGAGGGCTTCACAGACTCAAGTTTTCAAACGAACCAAGATGACAGTAAATCCGTTTTGGGGCATGTGTTTATCTTAAACGGTGGCGTAGTGAGTTGGAAGAGTTCCAAACAGCAAACAGTTGTTGATTCAGTGACAGATGCAGAGTACATAGCTGCAAGTGAAGCTGCAAAGGAAGCTGTTTGGATGAAGAAGTTCATTACCAAACTTGGTGTGGTTCCTAGCATTACAGGACCAGTACCTTTATTCTGTGACAACATCAGAGCAGTTGCGCAGGCTAAGGAACCCAGGTCTCATCAAAAATCCAAACACGTGTAGTGGCGGTTTCATTTGATCAGAGAGATCATTGAAAGAGGAGACATCACCCTGGTGGTCATTTGAGAGAAGAAAAAGGTCAAAAATCATGAAAATTAGAGCTGAGTGGCATTTTTGTAATTACGTTGTCCTGAGCAAGCGCCTAGGCGCTTGGAAATGGCCTATGTTGAGCGCCTAGGCGCTCATGTGCGGAAAAAGGAGAGTTTTTCTATTGCTAAGTGGGTTTTTGAAGTCAACAAGGAATCTAAAAAGAGGCCAGATCTAATACAAATAGGGGAGGACTTTAGAGAAGACGTACAACTCAATTTTTCAAGAGATTTACAGAGAGAACAACGAAGGAAAACACGAAGGAGAATTGCAAGGGTTGAAGATTAAAGAGAGATTATTGGAGCAAATTTAGAGTTTCTTCTTCTCTTCTCTAGTTTTATCTTTTGTAATTATTTGGGATGTTTGGATTATTCATCTGGATGATGTTTTTCTTAATTATTATCATGAACTAAATTTTTATTAAGATTGCAACGGAACTTGGTATGAAGTTTAAATTGAACCTTCCCATTGAATGAAAGTTGGTTTTTATTGAATTATTTATTATATCTTTTGCTTATTGATTAATTGTTTGGTCAACAATTACTATGATAATCTATATAAAATTGAAAGATGGAGTATAGATTGAGATCTGGATATGATAACATCTGTTCATATAATCTGATTAGGGTTAATATGATTAGCATGTAGGATAGGAATATACCTATGTGTCTTTTGTATCCATTGAAAGAATTTGTGCGTTAAACCCTAATTAACTTGATTCACATAGGAATATAGTGAGTTGATTAACTGGGGTGTTCCTTGTAATTCTGTGTCTTAAGGATTGGAGTTAGGAGGATTTGTTCACGTGTTTTGGAAAAAATGTGTGAATTAATTCTATAAAGCATTCTTGGATAATGATTCAAATTAATTAATTGATTTAAATGAGAAGTAAATTGGTTTAAATGAAATACTAAGGGAAGTTGTAATCTTAATATGTTAAATCTACAGTTATTCTTGTGAAATTCTTATTTTAATTGTTAGTTTTGTTAAGTTTAATTTTCAAATCATAAACAAAATTTTGTAGTTTAAAATAGGATTAATTGCATTGAAATTAGTAATTGATAAATATTAGTCTATTTCCTTGTGGGAACGATATCCTTGCTTGCTGAATATTACAATTGAACGCGTATACTTGCGTGTTAAAGTGCTATTAAAAAATTAGGCAACAAGTTTTTGGCGCCGCTGCCGGGGAAATTAGTTTAATATTTTGTCATTATTAATTTCAATCAAATTAATCTTAATTTAAATATTTTTTTTATTTTATTTTATTTTTCTCTCTAGTCTAATTCTTTTTCAGGTACCATGGACAACTATAACTATCATTGGCCATATTCGAGAATGACTCGGCCAAGAGAGGCAGAGAATTATGGACTCGATGAATTGTCAGCACAATTTGGGACACTTTCGAGGAATATTAATGCTTTATCAGCACAACTTATTTAAAGTGTAGCGGTAATATGTGAGTATTGCGGTGGAAACCATCCGAGTCATCAATGTGCCATCAGTTTTGAGTCGGTACAATATAGTGGCAACTTGGACGATTACCCTAATAATTATGAATATTCCAGTAATTATCATCATGACTGGGGGAATCCGCTAAAGTTTTCATGGAGAGATGACAATCTGGCCCAACCCTTTGCTCCAAGCCAATCATACACTCCTGAATTACCAGTTCAAGCTCCTAATCATGAAGAAGAAAGGATTTTAAACTTGGAGGGACTTATTTCCAAGTTCATGGTTTTGATTGAGGAGCAGACGAATAGTCAGGAGATGTCGATTCAAAATCTTGAGAACCAGGTGGGACAACTTTTTAATGCCATTATCAATCGCCCTCAAGGTGAAGTGTCAAGCAACATGGTTCCCGAGACAGATGGATTACCCACGCTAAATCTAGAACCGGATGTGCCAAAAGAAAAGGACGTGGAAAGGGAGGAGACAAGTGGGGAGCAGGAAAAGAAGGTCGCCAAAGATCTAGCCTTGAGTTCCGACATAGATGAACTGATTTTGATAGTGCCCCATATATCTTCTCCACCAAAGTTTAAGGATCCGACTAGATTTGCAATCTCGTGCCCAATTGGTAGCCATTTTTTCGATAAAGCTATATATGACATGGAAGCTAGCTTAAAGTTGGTGCCATGGTGTGAAGATAATGGGAAGAGAGATGAAGAACCAGTTGTTCTGGAAAAGGTTCAACGCAAAAATTCGTTCACAGATACAACTCGGAAAATGCCTAGTTATTTGAAGGTTGTAAAAGAAAATCTATCTAAAAAGAACAAGCTAGCTGAATTTGAATCAATAACCCTTACCGATGGGAAACTCTTGGAAGTTACGTTATTACTAATGGATGGAGGGTTTCTCAATTTTTGAAGGGGAATTGGATAGAGAAAGTTGAAGGAGTCGGGCTGAGGACATTAAACTAAGCGCTCACTGGGAGGCAACCTAGACTTACATTTTATCTCCTTAAATTTTAGTTCATTAATTTTATTTTAGTATTTTATTTCATTTAGCTATATATTTTGTCTTAGTTTAGGGTTGTATGTTCAGTTGTAATCTCCTTGCAAATGATAATTGAGAATTGGGTTCATGGCTTGCAGGTTAGAAGGATAAAAGAGCACAAATTTTGGCTAAGGTTGGCCCAAGCGCCTAGGCGCCCAAAACAAGCCTATTCCAAGCGCCTAGGCGCTTAACTGCAGAATGCCCAGACAAGCCCAAGCGCCTAGGCGCCCATTCCAAGCTATTTTCAAGCGCCTAGGCGCTCACCATCACCATCAGATTCTGGTCCCAAGCTCCTAGGGGCTCTAACCTTCACAATTTCAAGCGCCTAGGCGCTCTACCTGTGCACTTAAAAAAAATAAAGCCCTAAGTAAGGCAATTCTAATTCAAACCCAATTCCTTTCACTCCTAATTCAAAAGCAACTCCTTCCAAGCCCTTGCACCACAATAACACCAACTCTTGCACTCTCCCAATCAAAATCTAATTCATCTTCTCCAAACCGCAATCAAGAAAAAAGCAAGCTAAAGTTAACTTCTTTATCTCCTACTTGGATTCCAACTGCAACAATTCAAAGCAAAGTTCAAGCTTCAAGATTTGCTCTAAACCAAGTTTGGGGGAGGTTCACACAGGGGTCTAAGCCTGCAAGTGATTGGTGCTCCATACCAGTTCCCACCACCTCCACCCTTATCTGTGTACTCCCGACTGACTTAGCTCCTAAGGATGATGCTAATACAGAAGAAGTAGATGATGCTGATGAAGAGTAAAGCTTCAATCTTTCAGGAAAGTCCTCAGTGCCTAATTTCTTGTGTTTTTTTTATACAATGAGGACATTGCATATGTTAAGTTTGGGGGTGCATTCTTCCAGTTCCAGTTGCATTCATTTAGTATTCATTTTGTAGTTTTTCATGTAGTTTTCATTCTAATTTCTTAAAAAAAAAGAAGAAAAATAACATGTTCCAGCTGTTAGATAGTTTAAGTCTGTTTTGGCCAATGATGAGATTGGAATTGAGTAGACAAGTATAGTACTGACTGTTAAGACTTTGATGTGATTTCTTGTCATGATTTGAATCTTTACCTGTTTGAAACTGATATAATAAGGATAGCACAGTAAAAATAACTATGTTGACTGATTGAGTCTAAATTGACACGTAATGGACTTCTTGAGGATAATACTAGTTTGAATAAATGAAAGACATGAATAGGCGGAGATGACTGAATTTAGACAAAAACTTAAGTTTGGGAGAATATTTGGGGTACATAAGCTAAAAAAAAAGATATTGAGTTGAATAAATTGAGTCCTGTGGTTGGTCGAGAATAAGCGTGAAATACACTCCCCCTAAACACAGGTGTGAGATGGAGCGTAAAACGCACTCACTATCCATCATTGAAAAAAAAAGAAGAGAAAACGGGAAAAGAGAAAAAAAAGAGCCCCCGTAATGATAAGTAAAGCATAAGTATCCCAGATTGGACTCTTGAATTTAGTGGATGTTTGACTTTAGTTGGATCTAGCTTGTTCGTGAATTTTGTGAGTTTACACTGTATGATGCCTTTAAAGAGATCTATTATGTGTTGTATTTAGCATTATATTAGTTAGCATTGTTGTTGAGCACACACACACTATATCAGTAATGACAGGGTAAGATTTGATGATTGACTAGGAAATTATTGATCTGTTTTGGTATGATGTACTAGCATGTTTATTGTGATTTCTCTGAGGCTTGATGAATAGATTTTGTTCTGTTTGGCTGCTAGAATTTTAGGCATGTAGATATTTGCATTTGCATTTGCATTGCATGTTTAGTTATTGCATTGTGTTTTGTTGCTTGAGGACAAGCAATTGGTTAAGTTTGGGGGTATTTGATGAGTAGGTTTTATACCTATGAATCCGATATTATTAAACTTAATTATTGCTATCTTTAATTGTTTTTAGTATCTTTTTATGTGTTTTGTGTTTATTTCTTGTAGGTTGGAGCTGGAGGGACAAATTGGTCATTTGAGAGAAGAAAAAGGTCAAAAATCATGAAAATTAGAGCTGAGTGGCATTTTTGTAATTACGTTGTCCTGAGCAAGCGCCTAGGCGCTTGGAAATGGCCTATGTTGAGCGCCTAGGCGCTCATGTGCAGAAAAAGGAGAGTTTTTCTATTGCTAAGTGGGTTTTTGAAGTCAACAAGGAATCTAAAAAGAGGCCAGATCTAATACAAATAGGGGAGGACTTTAGAGAAGACGTACAACTCAATTTTTCAAGAGATTTACAGAGAGAACAACAAAGGAAAACACGAAGGAGAATTGCAAGGGTTGAAGATTAAAGAGAGATTATTGGAGCAAATTCAGAGTTTCTTCTTCTCTTCTCTAGTTTTATCTTTTGTAATTATCTGGGATGTTTGGATTATTCATCTAGATGATATTTTTCTTAATTATTATCATGAACTAAATTTTTATTAAGATTGCAACGGAACTTGGTATGAAGTTTAAATTGAACCTTCCCATTGAATGAAAGTTGATTTTTATTGAATTATTTATTATATCTTTTGCTTATTGATTAATTGTTTGGCCAACAATTACTGTGATAATCTATATAAAATTGGAAGATGGAGTATAGATTGAGATATGGATATGATAACATCTGTTCATATAATCTGATTATGGTTAATATGATTAGCATGTAGGATAGGAATATACCTATGTGTCTTTTGTATCCATTGAAAGAATTTGTGCGTTAAACCCTAATTAACTTGATTCACATAGGAATATAGTGAGTTGATTAACTGGGGTGTTCCTTGTAATTCTGTGTCTTAAGGATTGGAGTTAGGAGGATTTGTTCACGTGTTTTAGAAAAAATGTGTGAATTAATTCTATAAAGCATTCTTGGATAATGATTCAAATTAATTAATTGATTTAAATGAGAAGTAAATTGGTTTAAATGAAATACTAAGGGAAGTTGTAATCTTAATCTGTTAAATCTGCAGTTATTCTTGTGAAATTCTTATTTTAATTGTTAGTTTTGTTAAGTTTAATTTTCAAATCATAAACAAAATTTTGTAGTTTAAAATATGATTAATTGCATTGAAATTAGTAATTGATAAATATTAGTCTATTTCCTTGTGGGAACGATATCCTTGCTTGCTGAATATTACAATTGAACGCGTATACTTGCGTGTTAAAGTGCTATTAAAAAATTTGCCTAATTTTTTAATAGCACTTTAACACGCAAGTATACACGTTCAATTGTAATATTCAGCAAGCAAGAATATCGTTCCCACGAGGAAATAGACTAATATTTATCAATTATTAATTTCAATGCAATTAATCCTATTTTAAACTACAAAAGATTGTTTGTGATTTAACAATTAAACTTAACAAAACTAATAATTAAAATCAAAATTTCACAAGAATAATTGCAGATTTAACAGGTTAAGATTACAACTTCCCTTAGTATTTCATTTAAACCAATTTACTTCCCATTTAAATCAATTAATTAATATGAATCATTATCCAAGAATACTATATAGAATTCACACACTTCTTCCAAAACACGTGAACAAATCCTCCTAACTCCAATCCTTAAGACACAGAATTACAAGGAACACCCCAGTTAATCAACTCACTATATTCATATGTGAATCAAGTTAATTAGGGTTTAACGCACAAATTTTTTCAATGGATACAAAAGACACATAGGTATATTCCTATCCTACATGCTAATCATATTAACCCTAATCAGATTATATGAACAGATGTTATCATATCCAGATCTCAATCTATACTCCATCTTCCAATTTTATATAGATTATCATAGTAATTGTTGGCCAAACAATTAATCAATAAGCAAAAGATATAATAAATAATTCAATAAAGCTCAACTTTCATTCAATGGGAAGATTTAATTTAAACTACATACCAAGTTCCGTTGCAATCTTAATGAAAATTTAGTTCATGATAATAATAAAGAAAAACATCATCCAGATTAATAATCTAAACAACCCAGATAATTACAAAAGATAAAACTAGAGAAGAGAAGAAGAAACTCTGAATTTGCTCCAATAATCTCTCTTTAATCTTCAACCCTTGCAATTCTCCTTCGTGTTTTCCTTCGTTGTTCTCTCTGCAAATCTCTTGAAAAATTAAGTTGTACGTCTTTTCTAAAGTCCTCCCCTATTTGTATTAGATCTGGCCTCTTTTTAGATTCCTTGTTGGCTTCAAAAACCCACTTAGCAATAGAAAAACTCTCCTTTTTCCGCACATGAGCGCCTAGGCGCTCAACATAGGCCATTTCCAAGCGCCTAGGCGCTTGCTCAGGACATCGTAATTACAAAAATGCTACTCAGCTCTAATTTTCATGATTTTTGACCTTTTTCTTCTCTCAAATGACCAATTTGTCCCTCCAGCTCCAACCTACAAGAAATAAACACAAAACACATAAAAAGATACTAAAAAACAATTAAAGATAGCAATAATTAAGTTTAATAATATCGGATTCATAGGTATAAAACCTACTCATCACTTGGAGTGTGTGGACTCTCAAGACAATATTGCAGATCCATTTACTAAAGTGCTAACGCAACAATATTTTGATCGTCACTTAGAGAAGATGAGTATGAGATACCACGACGATTGACTTTAGTGCAAGTGGGAGATTGAAAGTAGTATGCATACAAGCTAATCATGTATGATGATAAATCATATACTTTGTAATCAATCTTATTTATTTATTAATAAAAGAATTATTTATTAAAGGAATTTATTATCAACATGGTGCTGTTTTAATAATATGTGATAAACTTATAGTTTTAAGCAATGCTTTTAGAAACATGATGAGATCATGCTAATGAGATCTAAATTCTTAGATAGCTTAAAACTATAATGTTCTCAATCGATGGATTACTAAAAAGGGGATTAGTGAATCCGAATAGATTGATACATACGTTGCTTGCTCATTGGATGAGAATGATTGATCTCATGATCATTTGTGTGGAGACACTAAAGCAAGTATGTAGATGCTTATTGGAGAATAAGTTCACTAAATGTGAGTCGCTAAGGAATACCTAATGGAGTTTTACTTGCCTATCAATAGAAATTCTTATAGTAATAGTAGTACAAATGATCCTTAGACTTGAGATCATCATAGTATCTTATATATAATGAATTACTCTTTGACTTATTCCTTAAGACCTTTAGGGTATATCAAAGGGTATGCTTGGGTGTAATAAGTTATATATGGAGATAATGAATGATCAATAAAGAATCTACCACTTCTAGTAAAAGAAGATAAATGTCCTATGTGATTCGATAAATAATAACCCAGGAATCCTTGGCCAAGGTGGAATGAAATTAGAAAGTAGTTTCTAATTTGTATTCATTAGGAGTTATGCATTCAGGAATCGAAATACATATAATTAAATAAAATAAGACTTGACAGTAATTCCATGTCTTATATTTAACTGGGACATTGTATGGTGGAATGATTGAATTGTACGGTAACTATTAACTCAAAGGTTCTTTTATGATTAATGTTGAAATCTATATTATCTGGAAAATCGTTGATTGCTAGAGAGGCTTATCGGTATTGTAGAATAAATATTATTTATTTAAATAAGATTAGAATTGTTCTAATTAATTTATTCACAACCGGTTTAATATGGAAAACCTAAAGGGTCACACCATAAAAGGAAGAATAATTATTTAAGAAGTTAATGACATAATCGTAATAATATGTTAAGTATATTTAATTTAATCTACGGTGATAGAATAAATTAAATAGCTTAATATTTAATATTTTAGAAATATTAAATATAAATTAATAAGAGGAGTCTTATTAATATGATTATAATTATTATTATTTTAATTTCTAAAAGGGTTTAGGAATTAATTTAATATAAGTACTCTCATTTATTCCTAATAGGATTAGGAGGGAAAATTAGTTAAAGGGGTTTAATTAATTATCCCTAATAAGATTAGGGAGCCCATTTAATTAAAAGAGTTTAATTAAATAAATAATACCTTATTTTAATTAAATAGGGTTACCTGATAACTTTATAAGTAGGAGTCTTATATCAGATATCAAAAGATACGCAATTCCAGTAGTTGGAGAGTACGCCCCCTTTTTCTATAGAGATATGAAAAACTAGGGTTTGAGCCAATACACCCTTCTTCTTGAAAAATTATTTTTCCTTGGTGGATCACCTCTAGAGGCCATACACTTAGGTGGCTAACATTGATCAAAGGAAGGAATCTACCCGAAGATTCAAGGAGATCGCGGAGAAGTAGGAGGTGAACTTGTACATGTGGAAGCTCATATCTACAAGGGTATGATTCCAAAACTTCTTGTTCTTAGTTTTAATTAATAATATGCTTAAAGGATGATCCAGGTAATTGGTTTGTGAAAAATTTTAAAATCTGATTTTATTTTACTTCTGCTATTATTACAATTTGATTGCTACTTTGATTTTCACAAAACCTTACATGTTCATCCATTTAAAGTCATTGAAGTCTTCTTTGGCAGTCCACTGTAAGCCTTCTTACACTTTCTAAAGCCTTTCTCCACTACTGTGCACACACAGTTCTGCATGTTGAGAGTCGTGCTGCATGTGTATGCCCGGACTTCGGTCCATGGCTTTTATTTCTTTTTGTATATATATATATATATATATATATATATATATATATATACACACACACACACACACACACACACTTCTGTCAGGCCTGGAGTTTACTTCGTGACCTTTTACCGCTTTATTTACATTTCAGTCTGGCCTGGAGTTTACTTCGTGGCCTTTTACTGCTTTATTTACATTTAGTCCCGCCTGGAGTTTACTTCGTGGCAGTTGATTGTATTTATTGCTTTATTTACATTTCTGATCCCTACGGAGGTGCTTCGTGGTGGTTGGTCATGTCTATATATATGTGTGTGTGTGTGTGTGTATATCGCTTTTATATATTTACATTTTTGATCCCCCGTGGAGGTGCTTATTAGTGGTTGATCATGTCTATATATATATATATATATATATATATATATATATATATATATATACAACTTTTATATATATAATTGGTTATAACTTTCGTATAAATTACTACATTATGTGAGACTAGGAATCATGTGATCACAGATTCAGTCTACTGAATCTACATTCGGTTCCCGTGATGGTCATTTTCAGCTGTACATGGCTTGTAAATTATTTGCGTTGTTCGAATTTCCTTAGATGGCTCTCATGCCCACAAGAAGTTCGGCATTGTTATGCATATTATCTTCTCGAAGATGCTTCGCATCTCGAAAATAAAAGCAATCAAGCCGAATATTTAATAAAAATAGAAGTATCAAAGGCCTCAATTACTATTGAGCACAGGGTTTGAAAAACCTTTTTTTACAAAACATCGTTGCTATATGTTGTTAAAATTGAATTTTATAAAAAATTCAAACCCTGTGTATATAGGTGCGAACCAGGCATAGTACTATTTCCAGATAATTGCACATTGACCCACACACACACGCATTCATATAACAGTTTCTTGAAAAGTGGTGGTCACCGTGGCAACACAGATGTCGGGGGGTGCCTAACACCTTTCCTCCGTATAAGCAAGTCCCCGGACCCTAATGAATATCGGTTTCACAGGCTCGTTTAGCAGTGTCACATCACTGGGTCAATGTGCAAACCTTTTCTCGGTTGTGTTGGTACAACCAATTAAAAAACCAACTGGCGACTCTTATAGTCCAATCGTCGACATATAAATGTCGAACCTTTTCGCAACATATTTTTTCAAACAAATCTCACCTAACATGAGAACACCAAAAGACAATAACAGAAAAGGGACAAATAAAATCACGACGTCGACAGGTGGCGACTCTGCTGGGGACGTCCAGTAGGAGGACTTAAGTTGCTATAACAAGCTTTTTAAAACTGTTATATGCTTGTGTGTGGATATTGCATTTACATTTGATGGATGTTTACGAATGCATTTATTTACTGTACTTATTGCTTTACACTATATCTGCTTGTGATATTAATGCTTCGCACATGTCATCATTTTCATAAAACGGTGAGACACGTTGTATGTGAATGTATGTTATGTGGTTCCTCCATCAGGAGGCTATCCTATCGGTGTTTGATTACTAGACTCGTAGGAAGACTAATTCCAACGAGGCTCAAGAAAGGCACCACCCAAATTCGCTCCAGTTGAAAGTTCGGATTAACTTTTCGTCGAGTAAATTGCGATGATTTGGGAACCTTCATGCCAAAAAGCCGCAAGAGTAGCCTAAGATAAGTCAGCCTCTGATAAACCAAAAGCGGAGGAAAGTCTCTTCATGCTCTCTCATTGCAAAATTACTCGTAAAGTAAATTACTTATAATTTCATTCCATATTAATCTCCATGTAATGAGAAATATGAAGAAATATGTGCACATATATATTTTACAAATATTAACATGCTATCCTATATTACAAACAGCTAACATCCATTTTGTAGGATAAATATTCCTAAAACTGATACATCATATAGCATATCAACATTTATACATTCCCTAAAACTAAACTACGTCAGTTGTTCGCAGGGAAACAATCGGGCCTATTACCCGTTCAAAGTCAAAAAAGGCCACGAGCCTACAGCCAATTATGTCTTCATCTGACCAGGCTAATCTTAATCCTGTCTCCCACGAGGAATTCGACAGAATAAGTAAACAAATCATAAATTTGGTTGTTCTTCTTAAAGAACTACACCAATCTACTCAGGGTACAAGGATACCCATACGTACTGAATCCTATACACATGGAGGAACACATGGTGCGGACAAAGAAGCTCCAGTACCTGATACTCAGTTAGATACAACCAACAAAATTAGTGATACCACCCATCTCAAAGAAGATCTAGACAACGGTGATATCAGAAATAAAGTCCTTCAAATGGAAGAGACCATCCGTTCTATCAAAGGGATTGGAGCACATGGGAGTGTTTCATATGCAGGCATTTGTATATTCCCTGGTGTGCATTATCCAGAGAAGTTCAAGACTCCTGACTTTGAAAAGTATGACGGGTTAGGAGATCCTTATACATATTTGAAGGTATTCATTGGAGAAATCGGATCTTTTGCGGAGGACGAAAAGCTCAGGATGCAGCTGTTCCAGAAGAGTCTAACTGGAGAAGGCCGTTCGTGGTATACCAGATTAGACAACTCCAAGATCCATAGCTGGGAGGAGCTAGCTCATGCCTTCGTCAGTCAGTACAGCTTTCAGTCTCAGATGGCCCCTGACCTGTACCAAATTACTAAAGTCAGGAAACAAACCAATGAATCTTTCAGAGAGTATGCTCAAAGGTGGAGGCGCCTTGATGCTTAAATTGTTCCCTCTATGAATGAGTCAGAAATGGTTATAACCTTCATAGACATACAAGAAGCTCCTTTCTATGAGAGGGTTTTAGCTGGTATTGGTAAACCATTCTCTGAAATGATTAAACATGGGGAGATGGCTGAGATGGGATTAAAGTCAAGAAAGATTCAAGACCTAGCTACCCTCAAAGTTGTCGCTGAGCACATCCAGTCCAAAAATTATGGAAACAACCCCCGGAGGGTCCATAAAAAGAAAGAGGAGGATGCTTCCTTGATACTACAAGATCAGAAAGGTAGTCAGAATATGCCTATCCAAAGGAGAAATTACACTCCCTTCCAAGCACAGTCTTCAAACCCTCTATTGCCTAAAGGTGGAGAAGTCAGACGCACTCGAGTATTCACACCCCTAGGAGACTCACTCGAGAACATTCTCAATCTTCTGACCACTCATAAGAAAATTACACATCTTCTTCCACCAGCCAACCCGAATGGGAGGGTTTAAATGCTACTCGGAAGTGTGCTTATCATGCCGGGGCACCGGGACATGATACTCAAGATTACTGGGCCTTGAAACACAAGATCCAGGATTTGATCGATAACGGTGAGATTGTGGTCACCAAGCCCAATCAACCCCATGTGGAAGACAACCCTCTTCCTTAACACAAAGAAGAGGAAGTCAATATGATTAATTGGAGCAGTGGACAGAGTTCCAACTTTAATGGTGGATCTTCCCAGACCAGCAAGGATAATGCTAACAAGTGGGACTATGCAAAGTTCCAATTTTTGATGGAACGAAAAATTAATGCTCTGCGTGAGAAACTCAACCAATTGGCAGAACTGGTGGTTCATCAGCAGCAAGCCACCCGCCAATTATTTAGTCAGGAGCATGCCACTCTCCTCCCTCTTGTTACAAACACTCCACCGCGCGCTCTAGAAAATGAAACACTGGAGGATAAAATTGTATAGAGATCAAATGCCAAAGCCCGTCGGAATTTTTCCAACAAAAGGGAATTTACATACCTAGGTCAACCGATGGAAGAAATACTGCAAATGCTGATAAATGAAGGAAGAATCACAAATCTGCTACCTCCAATCAGCCCGCGTTCAAGAAGGTTTGATTTCAATGGGGTGTGCCATTATCACTCCCAATCTCGCGGTTACAGTACAGAAGAATGCTAGGCACTCCGTGTGACGCTCCCAAAATAGGTCCAATCCATCCAACCCATTCTGAGTCGCCAAATACATGGTACAGAAAATAACTACAACTTTATTATTACAATTGTCGTGCAAAATACGACAACACATATACTGTGAGTTTAAATACAAATATTGTCATCTAGACAGTATTCATACTCAATTAAGTCCTCATTATACTTATTGATACACAATTTTATAAAATAGTGAGGACTACTAAAACAACTGTCTTGAACCATCATTCCACACCCCGACTAGTACTCGCTACATTCTCGCCTCCTGAGAAGAAAATGGAACAACAAGGAAAAGGGTGAGCTCAACTAGCCCAGTAAAGAATATTATGACTAAGATAATATACAACAAATTATCGTTAGTCTTCAACAGGGAAAAATTTAATAGAATACAATAGACAACAAGTTTTAAATCAATATTCGCAGCGGAAAATAATAATTCATAGAAGAGTTACGTAGAGAATGAAATCTACGATTATCTATGAATTTAAAAGCCCATCATCAACATTTTATCCCTGTAACATCAATCAATAAATATCTTGAATCAAATAGTCATCTTTACACTACAGGCCAAAGATATTCATCAGTTGGTCATGTTCATCTCAACACCTGTTCATCTTTGCACTACGGGCCAAAGATATTAATCAGAAATCATTCATCTTTGCACTACAGGCCAAAGATATTCAGTTATATCATCATTTAGGACTGAGGATGATGAAAAATATTTTAAAGAAAACGAATCCAGTGAAGCAAAAGAACAAATATTAGGGATTCGTATTACAGTTTATCCATGTCCAAAAATACCTCATAAACAATCATAGTGGAGTAAAATTCAAGAACGATCAAAACATGGATACAATCAAAGCTAGTATCCAGAATAGATATTTTGGACAAAAAGAAGAAAAAAATCATTTTTTCGATGAATAGTACCGTATTCATGAATAGTGTCGTATACGTGAATAGTGCCGTATACGTGAATAGTAACTCCGACACCAAAAGATAAAAACTTCACAAAAATCATCATTATGCTTCGTGAATAGTACTCGTGAATAGTAACTCGTGAATAGTAACTCATGAATAGTAACTCGTGAATAGTAACTCATGAATAGTAACTCATGAATAGAAATCCCGACATGAAAAGTTTCAAATTTGATAAAAATTTCCAACCAATATTTTGGCATAATGATATTGAAGAAATAATATCATTTTTGAAAAAATAACATCCCTTACCTCGGAAAGTCAGTACTTCTAGTTGAAAAATCGGATATAGGCTATGACTTGAACTTGCACCGTATAGCAATACTCAAAGTATTAGAATACTCACAAGAATACGCTCACTAATATAGAGAGAGAAAGAGAGAGAAACTTGTGTTTCTGGTGTGATTTTCAATTCTAACCTAAGCACCTTATTTATAGGAAAATGCTTAGAACACCAAAGCAGAAAATTGAATATAATAATATTATATTTACAAAATTGTCAAGCCCACCTTAGAAGATCTGAATTCAGCCCATTCTTATCACATGTTGAGCCCACTAATTTGCAAAAAACGTTTTTCTTTAAAATAATAATTAAAACTTCCAAAAATCAATTATTTCTGAACTTTAGAACTTCAATAATTCATAATAAATAGCCCTTTTATCAGAAAATTCGAATCTCGCGAGTTTGTATAGGAAATTCAATTCTCTACAACTTTGCAGAAGAAAGTTTTTCCAAATTCTGAACAGAAATTGACTAAAATCCATAAACGGACAATTTTACAGTCAATAATAAATTTTTGGTCAAGAATTGTGTCCACCAACACACAAAACATGTGTTAATCATTTAATGCCACAAAAATACTCTTCCTCCTCATATACTCATATATCCCACATTCATTATAAAAATATCACCATCAATATATTATTAAAATAATATATTTAAATGAATTATTTTATAAGAAAAAGATAAAATATTAATTTTTAACAATTGTCACATTTAAAAATTTTCTCCATCTATATCCACATAAAATCAATATTTTTCTCATCATATAAATCAATAATTAATTATACACAAATAATATTATAGAATCACAGTACTGGCAACAAGGCCGTTCCTAGGAAAGAGGGGGCTTTCCAATAAGGATCTCTCCTTACTGGCGCGCAATTAGATGACCAAACCTCTCCTTAGACAGAACTTTCTAGACATTGCTAATAATGTTATTTAATAATATCATTCAGATAATATGAATTATTGTTCCGATAATAGAAAATACTGTGTAGTGACAATTATTAAAACAACAGTAAAATAAAATATCAACGCAGTAATTATTGAATTAATAAAATACAATATTGAACAGTAATTACTGTAACAATTATTGAGTAGTGCCTTCTTACGTAAAAATCAATAATTTGTGCAATACCGTGTGCTACCGTGCAACAACGCGTATTACTGTGTTTTAACCACCGGGTATTCCAACAGTATTAACGGTAACAACTACGCCGTTATTTATAAACAACATGTTTTTGTCGTTTTCTTCATCCAATCACTTTCTGTTATGGGGTCTACACAAGGCTGCACCGTCGTACGAATATTCCCGACAACAAGAATATTCCACGACCAAACAAATATTCCCCGACAACAATGAATTTTTTAGGACCACTTGCTTATTTGAAATATTAGCGCATTTTACCCATAACTAATCACATTAATCAAATCAACCCTTACTATTTCAAAATAATAAATAGAGGAAATTAAATTTCATTTATTAATAATTTGGGGTCTTACAACCTCCCCTCCTTATAAAATTTTGTCCTCGAAATTGACATACGTACCTGGTGTTTCGAAAAGATGAGGATACCTCGCTTTCATTTCCGTTTCTAACTCCCAGGTCATTTCCTCAATAGCATGGTTTATCCACAAAACTTTAACTTGTTGTATGACTTTTGTGCGTAGGACATGCTCCTTCCTATCCAAGATCTTGACAGGTACCTCTTCGTACGTTAAGTCTTCGGCTATCTCGTCTGGTTCTAACTCAATAACGTGGTTTGGGTCTTTCACATATTTACAAAGCATAGATATGTGAAAAACGTTATGAACACGAGACATGCTTGGAGGTAACGCGAGTCTATAGGCCACATTTCCTACTCGGTCAAGAATCTGAAATGGACCAATAAATCATGGATTGAGCTTTTCTCTCTTCTCGAATCTTGTAAATCCCTTCCATGGAGTAACTCGCAACAATACATGATCCCCAATATCAAATTCTACGTCCTTTCGATGAAGATCCGCATAACTCTTTTATCGATCCTGTGCCGTTTGTATACGTTGTCGAATCGTTTAGATCTTCTCTGTAGTCATTCGTACCAACTCTGGTCCCAACAATGTTGCTTCTCCCACCTCATCCCAACATACTGGAGAGCAACACTTTCGTCCATACAATGCTTCAAATGGAGCCACACCTATACTTGCCTGATAACTGTTATTGTAGGAGAATTCCACCAATGGTAGGTACTTATCCCAAGTTCCTTTGAAATCTAGGACACAAAGTCTTAATAGATCTTCAAGAGTTTGAATAGTCCTCTCTGATTGTCCGTCCGTTTGAGGATGGTAAGCTGAACTAAATCGTAAATCCGTGCCCATAGCTTTTTGCAAGCTAACCCAAAATCTTGAAGTGAATCTTGGGTCACGATCCGAAACATTGGATACTGGCATGCCATGCAATCTCACAATCTCATTCATGTACATACTAGCAAGACGTTTAAGGGAATAAGTCTCACGTATCGGCAAGAAATGAGCGGACTTGGTTAATCTATCAACAATAACCCAAATCGCATCTATGCCTCGAGAAACCTTGGGAAGACCCATAACAAAATCCATGGTAATGTGTTCCCACTTCCATTTCGGAATCTCAAGTGGTTACAATGGACCCTTTGGCACTTGATGCTCCGCCTTTACACGTTGACAAGTTAAACACCTTGAAATAAACTTTGCAATCTCTCTCTTCATACCGTTCTACCAAAATGTATGTCAAAGATCACGATACATCTTGGTACTTCTAGGATGAATTGCAAATGGTGTATTTTTTGCCTCCATCATGATCTTGTACTTCAAATCAGAATCGTTAGAAACACAAAGTCTGGAGTGAACTCGAAGTATTCCTTCTTCATCGATTCTTGCTTCCGAAATAGCACCTTCTTGTACTTTCTTCATCATACGCATCAGCTCCCGGTCTGTGGTTTAAGCAACTTTAACTTTATCGATTAAAGTTGATTCTACGCGTATACTTGACATCATCGCACTCGTTCATGCATATGATCTTCTACTCAATGCGTCAGCTACCACATTCGCTTTTTCAGGATGGTATTGGATGGTATGATCGAAATCTTTTAACAGCTCGAGCCAACGTCGGTGTCGCATGTTGAATTCTTGGAAGCTCTTCTCGCATTCTTCGGTCCATTCGAAGTTTATATCTTTTCGAGTCAGCTGAGTTAATGGAGTAGCGATTCGAGAAAATCCTTTTATAAATCTCCGATAATAACCAGCTAAGCCTAGAAAGTTATGTATTTCGATTACTGACTTAGGTTGCTCTTAACTGTGACTCATATCCCAATCTTGGATAGCACGTCACAATGACACCTATCAGTTTACTACCGCACGAATATGGCGTCCCATACGGAGAGTCTGGATTCAGTGCATTTCACAAAGGAAGTCACCAGATAAAGGCTCGGGTACAAACTTCTACAGTTAGGTTTTTAACTCCTGAAGTTCAATAGGAGCCATTCGATATGAGATTCTAGAAGTGAGTTTTGTACCAGATTCAAAGATGATACAAAATTCAATATCACGCGTAGGCCAAGAAATTCTTCAGGAAATACGTCAGGGATTTACTAATAATAGAAATATCATTCAAATCTGACGTATTTTTGTTCAAGTCCATAACATAGCTAAGAAAGCTTGACATCCGTTTTTCAATAAATGAATGACTTTACGGCTTGATATGAAAGAGTTTGACTTCAATGGTTTGGTTGCTTGAATTTGAATAACAGGTTGCTTAGGAATATGAAAACTAACAACCTTACGAAAGCAATCAATTTTGGCGTGATTAGTAGTTAACCAATTAATTCCTAAAATCACATCAAAAGCAAGTATCTTTAAAGAGATAAGATCAACAGGTAATGTGATGGTGCCAACTTGGATCAAACAAGATTTATAAACAGTGGATGCAACGAAAGTTTCTCCTAACGGAGTTTCAACAGATAAGTCAAAGTCTAATTTTCTCCGGAGTCAATTTTAAACGTTGAGTATAAGCAGGAGAGATAAATGAATGGGTAGAACCGGTATCTAATAAGGTATAGACTTCGTAAAAATTTATAAAAAATTTATAATTAACTAACCCGTGCTAACTTCGTTCGGGTTCCTCGCATTCTGACCAGTCACGAAAATGCTCTTCCAGGAACCGTTGACTTTGACTTTTCTGGGACAGCTTTTTGAGTCACCACCCCCGTTGGACTTGGTTTCGCTACAGTGCAATCTCGAGCGATATGTCCTTCCTTTCCACAATTATAACATACCTTAAACTGTTGTGGACAGTTTGGGCTGATATGTCCTTCTTTTCCGCAGTTATAGCATATGACCGGTGGTCGTTCTCCTCCCTTGGAACCAGTTGCTGCTGGTGCTGACGTCTTCGTATTATCATTGTTAAATCTCCTCTTTTTAAAATCTCCTCCCGACTCGCTTCTTTTATATTCATGGCCACGATTACCACCAGAGTGGTTGCCGTTCTTGTCCGTATTCTTCTTTCTCCGCTGGTTATCATTGTTCTGATGACTGTTGTCACCGGTATGATCCTGGTTGTGGTTCCTCGATTGACCATACTCGTTATCTCGCTCTAATAATTGAGCCCTGTTGACAACATCTGAATAGAGAGAAAATTTATGAGAAATGAGATATTGACGTATGCCGGGTTTCAAACCTCTCAGAAACATCCGCGTCATACGTTCCTCATTCTCCACCAAATGAGGTGCAAACCTGGAAAACTCTGCAAATTTCGCCTCGTACTTGGACACCGTCATGTTATTCTGCTCCAGTCTAATAAACTCTACCTCCTTCATATGACGAATACTTTCAGGAAAGTACTTGTCATTGAATAGTTTCTGAAATGTCTCCCAAGACATGCTGAGTGCGGATGGATGGGTACGTTTCACAGACTCCTACCAGTAGTCTGCCTCGCCATGGAATATAAAGGTGGCGAATGGAACCTTCTATTCCTCCGTGCATCCCAAGACATCAAATATCTTGGTAATTTGCTTGACCCATGTCTCCGCCTTAATCTGATCTGGCTTTCCCCAGAATTCTGGTGGTCCCAACTCTTTGAACTGCTTGGCTGTGACCAGCTATGCGTTGCCATTGTTTCTTCCTACATTTTGAACAGGAATCTCCTTCGTCTGGTTTTGCATGAACTGCAAAAAGCTTCTAAACATCCCATCATTCATCATCTGCTCATTGGTGTTATTCACAGGAGGAACATTGCCAGCCTATTGCACGTTCTCCTCGTTGGCGAGCACAGGTGTCTCCACGGTCTCATTTACTCCACTGTTAACATTCTCAGTCGACATTCTCAAATACTGTCATAAAACAAGGGTTAATTTAAGCAATTAACATATCACATAATACCCCTATATTATGACCGACCAACAAATAAGCTTAGGTAGGACACACTAGAGAAGGATTTACTCGTCTCTCCCCTCCTAGTTCTATTCCCCGATCTCCGCCAGAGATCATATCCCTAAGCTCTGATACCAACTATGACGCCCCCAAAATAGGTCCGATCCATCCAACCCATTCTGAGTCGCCAAATACATGGTATAGAAAATAACTACAACTTTATTATTACAATTGTCGTGCAAAATATGACAACACATATACTGTGAGTTTAAATACAAATATTATCATCTAGACAGTATTCATACTCAATTAAGTCCTCATTATACTTATTGATACACTGTTTTATAAAATAGTGAGGACTACTAAAACAACTGTCTTGAACCATCATTCCACACCCCGACTAGTACTCGCTACATTCTCGCCTCCTGAGAAGAAAATGGAACAACAAGGAAAAGGGTGAGCTCAACTAGCCCAGTAAAGAATATTATGACTAAGATAATATACAACAAATTATCGTTAGTCTTCAACAGGGAAAAATTTAATAGAATACAATAGAAAACAAGTTTTAAATCAATATTCACAGCGGAAAATAATAATTCATAGAAGAGTTACGTAGAGAATGAAATCTACGATTATCTATGAATTTAAAAGCCCATCATCAACATTTTATCCCTGTAACATCAATCAATAAATATCTTGAATCAAATAGTCATCTTTACACTACAGGCCAAAGATATTCATCAGTTGGTCATGTTCATTTCAACACCTGTTCATCTTTGCACTACGGGCCAAAGATATTCATCAGAAATCGTTCATCTTTGCACTACAGGCCAAAGATATTCAGTTATATCATCATTTAGGACTGAGGATGATGAAAAATATTTTAAAGAAAACGAATCCAGTGAAGCAAAAGAATAAATATTAGGGATTCGTATTACAGTTTATCCATGTCCAAAAATACCTCATAAACAATCATAGTGGAGTAAAATTCAAGAACGATCAAAACATGGATACAATCAAAGCTAGTATCCAGAATAGATATTTTGGACAAAAAGAAGAAAAAAATCATTTTTTTCGATGAATAGTACCGTATTCATGAATAGTGCCGTATACGTGAATAGTGCCGTATACGTGAATAGTAACTCCTACACCAAAAGATAGAAACTTCACAAAAATCATCATTATGCTTCGTGAATAGTACTCGTGAATAGTAACTCGTGAATAGTAACTCGTGAATAGTAACTCATGAATAGTAACCCCGACATGAAAAGTTCCAAATTTGATACAAATTTTTAACCAATATTTTGGCATAATGATATTGAAGAAATAATATCATTTTTGAAAAAATAACATCCCTTACCTCGGAAAGACAGTACTTCTAGTTGAAAAATCGGATATAGGCTATGACTTGAACTTGCACCGTATAGCAATACTCAAAGTATTAGAATACTCACAAGAATACGCTCACTAATATAGAGAGAGAAATAGAGAAAAACTTGTGTTTTTGGTGTAATTTTCAATTCTAACCTAAGCACCATATTTATAGGAAAATGCTTAGAACACCAAAGCAAAAAATTGAATATAATAATATTATATTTAGAAAATTGTCAAGCCCACCTTAGAAGATCTGAATTCTGCCCATTCTTATCACATGTTGAGCCCACTAATTTACAAAAAACGTTTTTCTTTAAAATAGTAATTAAAACTTTCAAAAATCAATTATTTCGGAACTTCAGAACTTCAATAATTCATAATAAATAGCCCTTTTATCAGAAAATTCGAATCTCGTGTGTTTTTATAGTAAATTCAATTCTCTACAACTTTGCAGAAGAAAGTGTTTCCAAATTCCAAACAAAAATTGACCAAAATCCATAAACGGACGATTTTACAGTCAATAATAAATTTTCGATCAAGAATTGTGTCCACCGACACACAAAACATGTGTTAATCATTTAATGCCACAAAAATACTCTTCCTCTTCATATACTCATATATCCCACATTCATTGTAAAAATATCACCATCAATATATTATTAAAATAATATATTTAAATGAATTATTTTATCAGAAAAAGATAAAATATTAATTTTTAACAATTGTCACATTTAAAAATTTTCTCCATCTATATCCACATAAAATCAATATTTTTCTTATCATGTAAATCAATAATTAATTATACACATATAATATTACAGAATCACAGTACTGGCAACCAGGCCGTTCCCAGGAAAGAGGGGACTTTCCAATAAGGATCTCTCCTTACTGGCGCGCAATTAGATGATCAAACCTCTCCTTAGACAGAACTTTCTTGACATTGCCAATAATGTTATCTAATAATATCATTCAGATAATATGAATTATTGTTCCGATAATAGAAAATATTGTGTAGTGACAATTATTAAAACAACAGTAATATAAAATATCAACGCAGTAATTATTGAATCAATAAAATATAATATTGAACAATAATTACTGTAACAATTATTGAGTAGTTCCTTCTTACGTAAAAATCAATAATTGGTGCAATACCGTGTGCTACCGTGCAACAACGTGTATTACTGTGTTTTAACCACCGGGTATTCCAACAGTATTAACGGTAACAACTACGCCGTTATTTATAAACAATTTGTTTTTGTCGTTTTCTTCATCCAATCGCTTTCTGTTATGGGGTCTACACAAGGCTGCGCCGTCGTACGAATATTCCCCGACAACAAGAATATTCCACGACCAAACAAATATTCCCCGACAACAATGAATTTTTTAGGACCACTTGCTTATTTGAAATATTTGCGCATTTTACCCATAACTAACCACATTAATCAAATCAACCCTTACTATTTCAAAATAATAAATAGAGAAAATTAAATTTCATTTAGTAATAATTTGGGGTCTTACACTCCGCCACCTTATTTAGAATTTAATTGACAGTAGTGTTCTACATATGGCAGACGATGATGCTGTGATACTAGAAAGTGAGGACGCATTTTCTACAAAGTGGAAGGAAGTCGTAGCAGTCATGTCTTCTGAGACAGATGCAGTTACTCCCTCATATACAATCCAACCAATTCAACTCAAAGGAGTTGACAATCCTTTGAAAGTGGCTGTGACAGAGCCAATTATCTTGCCATTCAGACCACAATATCCTGTTGTCAGCCTACAGAAAGTTCCATGGAATTATGGAGGGGTTGAAGGATCCACATCTCACATAACTGCTGCAGTGTCGAAGAATAACCCACTGTATATCTCTCCCAATGGGTGATGAAGCCTACCATCAAGTCAAAGAGGAAGATTCCCATGGAAAAAGTGGAAGAATTTCTCCGTACTATGGGCCATAATGAAGCCAAGGTGGTTTTAATCTTAAGAGAAACTCCACATCAAGTTTCCATACTGAACTTAGTTTTCTCTTCCGAAGATCACAAGAAGATATTACTCAGGGTTTTGGAAGAAGCTCAACTGCCTAAGTCAATAGATGTTGAGAAATTCCAGCATCTGGTCGATCACATTTTCAACAACAATGTGATATCTTTCACTGACGATGATATACCTCCCGAAGGGACAGGTCATTGCAAGCCGTTGCACATAGCGGTTTTATCTTCCGGATACATGGTGGGAGGGGTTTTGATAGACGGAGGGTCATCTTTGAATATTTGTCCTTATGCTACTTTGGTGAAGATGAACATCAATCTCAATTGGATCCGAAGCAGCCATACTGTTATCAAAGCTTTTGATGGATCCCGACGAAACTCTGTCGGAGATTTTGAACTGCCAGTGAAGATCGGTCCACATACATTATGCGTGTCTTTTCACATTCTCAAAATAGACATAGGATACAACCTGATTTTGGGAAGACTGTGGATTCATATGGCCGGGGCCGTCCCATCAACTCTTCACCAACAACTTAAATACATTATCAACAACAGCATACTCACCGTCGACACTGAGCTGGAATGTCCTGAACAAGGTGACATACCACTCATCAGCATCAATTCAGAAGTTAAGCCAGTTAGTTTTCATGCCCTGGAGGTGAGCAACACTCACTACCATCCTGTTGGGGCGCCACCTCTTATACCCCAGATTTCTACCGAAGTAATGTTGGCCACTCAAGAAATGATGTCATTGGATTATCAACTTGGATAAGGGTTGGGAAAAGATCATCAGGGCATCAAGCACCCCATCCAAGTTCCCAGTCAAACAAGGACAGTCGGACTAGGCTATACTGCTAGTTCTAGTCGCATGAATCCACATAAGCGTAAACAGATTCCTGCAGCTTCAGCCGTACGGCGATTATCTCCACCTATAGTTCCTAAGCCTGTACGATCTCTGGTAAAGGTGTCTGCCCATGTAATGGCCATATTATTTCCCAAGTCGATACCGGTAAAGGGAAAAGAAGTCCTAGTTCAAGATCCAAAAGTTGAAGAAGAGGAACGAAGACATAAACAGGACATCACCTGGATGATGTCAAACATACGCATCATTGTCCATGATGAGCATACAAATAGATACACCCCAGACGATGATTGCCCAGATGTAATAGTCTTTATTCGGGAGAAAGAGGACGATGACAGCCCCTCCATCATTGCAGTCCATCAGGACTTCACCCTTGAAAATTGGAGCAGCACTCCTTTCATTGGTCAACAAGGGTAAAACGGGCAGAAACTCCTTCTGCCATGTAGATAATAATAACTGCTTACTTTTATGTACAGTATTAGCAGTTATTTTGTCAGTACATGCTAACACTTTGTATGATTGAATAGTTTCATATATTGAGTGAAAGCATATTTTGTTTCAAGACTCTGAATTTAGATGTGCCTATACTTACTGATAAGGTGCCTTTTCTCCACAAGGATTGTAACTTTGATGAAAAGTTGGACTTAGACTTGATGGAAATACAAGAGGACATTGAGATACCTCGGGAGATCAAAGAATGGGTCGAAGACAAACCTAAACCCAACCTTGATCAAACCACCTCATTTAATCTCAGAACCTTAGAAAGCCCTAAACTAATCCTGATTGGTACAGACCTCACTCCAAACTAAAGGAATGACATGGTTACGTTATTAACCCAATTCCAGGATGTGTTTGCATGGTCTCATGAAGACATGGTGGGTTTGTCCACTGACATTGTCATTCATCGCCTCCCCATCAAAGAGGGATTCAAGCCAGTCAAGCAAAAGCTCAGGCAGTTGAAACCTGAGTGGAGTTTAAAGGTTAAAGAGGAAATTGTGAAACAATTTCAAGAAGGCATCATCATGCTGTCTGCATATCCTGAATTGCTATAAAACATTGTCTCCATGCCTAAACCAGAAGGAAAGGTGCGAGTTTGCATGGATTATCGGGATCTGAATAAAGCTTGCCTTAAAGATAGCTTTCCCGTGCCATTTATCCACATTCTCATTGACAACACTGCTCAATACGACATGTACTCCTTTTTTGATTGCTTTGCGGGGTACCATCAAATAATGGTTGCTGAAGAGGATCGTGAGAAAACTGCATTCATCACGCCTTGGGGAACCTTATGTTATAGAAGGTTGTCATTCGGCCTCATCCATGCCGGAGCTACCTACCAGCGAGCCATGATGGCTCATTTCCACGATTTAATGCATAAGGAGATAGAGATCTATGTGGATGCCATCATTGTCAAGTCCCAGAGGGAGGAAGACCGCCTAGACCATCTTAAAAAGCTCTTCAACAGGTTGTGTAAGTACAACTTGAAGTTGAACCCAGCCAAGTGCGTCTTTGGCGTTAAATCAGGCAAGTTGCTAGGATTCCTAGTCAACCACAATGGGATTGAGCTGGATCACACCAAAATTCAGGCCATTACGAAAATGCCCATTCCTCATACAGAGAAGGAAATACAGGGATTTTTGGGAAGAATTAACTTCATTAGTAGGTTCATCTCCCAACTCACAGCAACCTGTGAGCCTATTTTCAAGTTGTTAAGGAAGAACTCCTCCATGAAATGGAATGATGAGTTCTAGAAGGCCTTCCTTACAATCAAAGAGCAGCTAGTCAAATCTCCTATTTTGGTACCACCCAGGGATGATGTTCCCCTATTTATGTACCTATCCATAAGTGACAATGCTATGGGCTGCATGTTGGGACAGAAAGACGATAGAGGCCAAGAGAGAGCTATCTACTACCTCGACAAAAGATTCAGTAGCAGTAAACACAAGTACACTCTGATTGAGAAGACTTGTTATACTTTAGCATGGGCTTCCATGAGGTTACAGCATTACCTCCATGGTCACACAACCCATCTCATATCCCGCGTGGATCCTCTCAAGTACGTGTTCAGTAAACCCATGCTAAATTGCCGACTGTCCATATGGCAATTGATCCTACAACAATTTGACATCGTCTATGTGACGCAGAAGTCCATTAAAGGTCAAGGAATTGCGGATCAACTGGCCGCCTCACCTTCAGGGGATTTCAATCCCTCGAAAGAATACTTCCCCGATGAAGAGGTAATGAAAATTAAGCAACATCGTCAGTACGATGCACACCAATCACGGAAGATGTATTTTGATGGAGCTGTAAATATGGAAGGTTCTGGGTCTGGAGCAGTTCTAGTATCCGTTACGGGGGAGCAGCATCCCATTGCTGTCAAATTGCTGTTTTCCAACACCAATAACACAGCTGAGTATGAAGGATGTATAATGGGGCTAAAACTTGCCCAATCAATGGGCATCAGACGGTTAACTATCTTTAGAGATTCCGAGTTGGTAATCAGATAAACCACAAGAATCTATCACACCAAAGGTCTACGCTTACTGCCTTACCATCGGCAAGTTCTATAGATGGCTTCAGAGTTTGAAGAAATATCCTTCCTCAACATTCCTCGAAATAGAAATAATTTTGTGAATGCGCTAGCAACCTTGGCCTCCTTGATCAACATACATGACAAGGAAAACATGTCAACCCTCATATTTGCCCAGCAAAAGGCTCCAGCCTATGGGAATTACATCAGAGAAGTATCGAATGAGCTACCTCCCATCCAACACCCTTGGTATCAGCATATCAAGGAGTACTTGCAAGATGGATCTACACCCGCTGAGGCGAGCCCGACTGAAAGAAGGCGGATCCATCGACTGGCTATGAAATTCTACCTGAGCGGAGATGCACTCTACAAAAGAGATGCAGGATTAGGTCTCCTTAGATGTCTGGACAAGGACCAAGCTCAGAGGCTCATGGATTAGACCCATGGTGGAGTATGTGGCCCACACATGAGCGGCCCTCTACTTGTAAAGAAAATCCTCAGAACAGGGCATTACTGGCTATCTCTTAAAGCGGACTATGAAGATCATGTCAGGAGATGTTATCAGTGCCAAATTCATGGGAATGCTATCTACGCCCCTCTAAGGGATCTCCACGCCCCTCTGAGGGATCTCCACAATATGAGTTCGCCTTGGCTCTTCTCAATGTGGGGAATGGACGTGATCGGGCCTATCGAGCCCAAAGCCAGTAATTGGCATCGGTTTATCTTCACCATGATCGACTATTTCACCAAGTGGGTAGAAGTAGCCTCCTTCCCCAGGGTTACTAAAGAAGTCATCATTGCTTTAATCAGAAATAATGTCATTTGTCGATATGGACAACTAGAGGTAATTGTATCAGACAATGCTAAGAACCTCAACAACAGAATGATGGAGGATTTATGCAGTAAATTCCACATCAAACATCTCAACTCCGTCATCTACCGTCCAAAGATGAATGGTACTGTTGAAGCGGCTAACAAAAACATCAAGAAGATCATGCAAAAGATGTCCGCCAACCACAAAGGATGGCCTGACTTGTTGCCTCTGACTCTGTTAGCCTACAGAACATCAATGCGCACTTTCACTGGGGCAACCCCCTATGCATTAACCTATGGGACGGAAGCAGTGCTCCCCATAGAAGTGGAAATGGAATCCCTCAGAGTGTTGATAGATGCTCTGCTGGATGAAGACCAATGAGTACAATATAGGTATCACCAATTGTCTCTAATTGACGAAAAGCGAGCCGCTGCTATCTTCCACGGTCAGTTATATCAACAAAGGATCGTCAGGTCCTACAAAAGAAAAGTCCAGCTAAGGCAGTTTAAACAACACGACTTGGTTTTAAAGAAGATCATTAACAACCAAGATCAATCTAAGGAAAAATTCACCCTGAACTGGGAAGGCCCATTTATTGTCAAGGAGGTATTGACAAGAGGTGCTCTCAGATTACATGAAATGGATGGCGATGAATTTTCACAGCTTATCAACTCGGAAACCGTGAAACGGTATTATGTCTGAGGTTACCATCAAACAAACATTCTGGTTTTGGATCATCAGATCCCCAGTCATTTCAGGTTTTCTAACCCTTCACTACCTATAACTTCTCTTCACACTCATTTGCCCCATTAAGGACAAACACAGTTTTCTAACCAGCAGCCTGGTTTCAGATCGCCAGATCCTCTCTCCCCACTTGGTTTTGAACCCTTACTCAACTTTAGTTATCCCACCAGGGATTAAACCTTTCACACCCACAGTTTTACCCCACTAGGGATAAGACTTTTCACACCCGCAGTTTGTCCTGTACATGGGATTAAACTTTCTCACCTGCAGTTTGTCCTGAACATGAGATCAAACTTTTCATTAACTGCAAATCGTCCTGAACATGGGGCGAACTACGCCGACCTGATCTCCTTGATACATGGGAGTACATAGGTAGCCATATTTTATATGGTTCAGTCGCAATGAAACAAAAATAACAAAAACATTTATACACCATTCTCATTACAAAAAATAAAAATAACAAAATATCTTTACACCCTTTTTGCCACATACAGCGTTGAACCTCTTACACCAGGTTTAAACTACGCAGACCTGATCTCCTCTTCAACAGGAGTACGTAGGAAGTCATTCATGGTTCGGTCTAACCCCCTACCAAAACCCAAACACTTGTCAACGGTACTGAGATCATCCTTCAACCCATCACATTTCATCAACTTCAGACCAAAGGGATGGAACTACCTGACCTCCCCATGTAAACGAGAGAGTTGGCGACCATCTAAGCTGCGGTTCATTCCTCAAAGAGAAACATCAATTCATAAGAGATTGAACTAACTGGGCTCCTCTTAAATAGGAGTACTAGTGACTATCTGTGGTGCGGTCAATCTCAGAGAGGAAAGCTACATTCCTCTCCACATCTACGTACAGAAACAAGTCCCAAGACACCAAAGATGGTAGGGAATACAAACAGATCAACGATCCATTCTGAAATATCTTGAGACAACTCAATGTCTATCCATCAAGGAAGAGTTCAGAATACATCGAGATCATAAGCCCTAAATAAACAGACAAATATCAAGCAAGCAACAAGGCATAACTAAATGGGAAATGATCAAAAATATATTTCCCTGCTATATTTAATGTTGTTTGATATATACAATATGAACTGTACATAACAAAATGGCTAAGCTAGTCTGTATATGAAAATACAAGCTCATCTACAAATTAGTGTATATGCGAGCTATCAAGCCCAACATGGCATCTCTCTCAAAAGAATGAGGTAGTGTTGTGGTCTCCTGCACAAGGGTATCCACGCGAGCTAACAGATCCACATCCATCTGCATGGTGATGTTATGCTCATCAATATATGCACTTATCTTTGTAATTATGCCAGTAGTAAGGGACCTCACTGTGGTACTATCTGTAACGGCTACATCCCGGGCAGAAATAACGCCATCTCGCTCAACTATCATGGCATCTCTGGCTGATCTGGCCTCATCCCGCTCCTCAATAGTGGCATCTCTATGTGCCAATACCTCATCTCTCTCTAATAGAGTGGCATCTCTCCCATCAAGAGTGGTCAACATCATGGCTCTAGCATGATCCCTCTTAAAGGTCATCAGATGAAGACTCTGCTCGAAGTACTGTGTTGAATGCTGGATCACGATAGTGCTAGTACTGGGAGAAACTATAAGAGCTGCTGGTAACCCAGTGAATGGTTCCTCCTCAGTGTGGGTATCAATATAATCTATAGGCTCCCCATCATCAGAATCAATACCCGGTACTGTAGATACTACCGCAGCCGATGAAGTCTCTGTCTCTATCCACGCAGAATACTCTGGTAAACAGCCCGGATGGCTAACAGAAAACTCAGCACTCTCACGCTGATCCCAAGAAGCATACACCCGTGACAGGTCCTCTGCTGATAAGTGGTGAGAAGCTAAACGCTGACCTAACGCCCCCTCAAAAGGACGAAAGTCCTAAAACTGGTCAAACTGTGACATCACAGCCAGTGGGTGGTAGGTAGTCATGTCCTTAAAACCAACCAGAGGGAGATAATCCATGCTCGGAGCGTGAGTAATGAAACTGTAGGGTGAGCTGAGCCCTGAACATGGCAGAATGCCAAAATGATCTCTGATCCCAGACAAGAATACCGACCAAGACATAGCATATGTACACTCCGATGGCTGAAAGGAGTAAGATATAGCTATATCATGCGTAAAGTAGTACCCATATCGGCGGAAAGTACCAATCAGTCTCAAGTGTGACATAAACCACACGTATAGCATGCCCTGCAGGGTAGGTACTACAGAACGTGGCCGACCTCAACGTCTCCGCCACGATCATCGGGATGATGGTATAAACCTCCTTGAGAGCTCTCACTGCCATGATGACACCTATGCCCATCTCAACCATATACCGTGGGATGTATACATACGCCACTATGCATTTCACGAGTACATCCACTCTGTCCACATGCCACTGATCCTTTAGTGTGGTAAAATCCCCAGAATGTCGTGCGTAGCTGTCCACTGAGCCAAATCGGTCTATCAGGAAATGCTGGGGCAATACATGGCCGGATGTAATCTCATCCTCTACTACTCAACGCCGCAACCCGGTGAGGGTCATGAACTACAGGCGCATATCTCCGACAGCCATACGGGCGCAAGGTCTGTCTAAGGGCAAAGTCGTCATGTAAGACCCCAACTTATTAATAAATGAAATTAAATTTCCTCTATTTATTATTTTGAAATAGCAAGGGTTGATTTGATTAATGTGGTTAGTTATGGGTAAAATGCACAAATATTTCAAATAAGCAAGTGGTTATAAAATATTTATTTTTGGTCGGTGAATATTCATTTGGTCGTGGAATATTCTTGTTGTCGGAGAATATTCGTACGACAGCGCAGCCTTGTGTGGACCCCATAACGGAAAGTGATTGGATGAAGAAAACGACAAGTATAAGTTATTTATAATTAACGGCGTAGTTGTTACCGTTAATACTGTAGAAATACCTGGTGGTTAAAATACAGTAGCACACGGTATTACACCAATTATTAATTCTTACGTAAGAAAGCACTACTCAATAATTGTTACAGTAGTTACTGTTCAATATTTTATTTTATTGATTCAATAATTGCTGCGTTAATATTTTATATTATTGTTGTTTCAATAATTGTTACTGCACAGTATTTTCTATTATCAGATCAATAATTTATATTATTTAAATAATATTATTAGATAGCATTATTGGCAATGTCTAGAAAGTTCTGTCTAAAGAGAGGTTTGGTCATTTAATTGCTCGCTAGTAAGGAGAAATCCTTATTAGAAAGCCTCCTCTTTCTTAGAAACGGCCTGTTTGTCATAAATGTGATTCTGTAATATTATTTGTGAATAATTAATTATTGATTCATATGATAAGGAAATATTTATTTTATGTGGATATAAATATTGGATATATTTATTGTGGTTAAAAATGAAGGAGTTAATGTTGAGGTGTTTTATCAGTATTTTTATCAGAATGGAGGTATTAAAAATCAAATCAGGGTTTTTGAAAAATATTGCGGGGGTTATAATTTTTAATCCGACCGTTGGATCGTGGTAATTTTTGGATATGTTATTCATATATAAGTTGAGTATATGTCCACAAATTTTGAACCGTTAAAAATAAACGTATGATTTGTTATGAATTTTACGAGATGACTGGTTCAGAAATTGTAGAAGTTGCGAAATTTGTCATTTTGGCAGAAAATTCTAGAATTGGTGGGCCCCACTTTTGGTTGGTGAAAATGTGCTAAGATTTTTATTCAAATGTGGTGGGTGGGAATAGTAGCAGGTAAAGCCATCAGGTTACATATTAATTCTGCTTCGGCGTGCTAATATTTTTTTATAAATAGAGGGCTAAGTTAGAATTAAAAATCACACCAGAAACAAGTTTTCTCTCTCTCTAGATTATTGATTATATTTTGGAAGTATTTAGATACTTTGTGAGTTTCTATTCATCAGGACAAGTTTTCTTCAGCCTTATACTGATATTCTGAACAGAAGTACTGATATTTTGAGGTAAGGGATATTATTTTCTTCTTAAATGATATTATTTTCTTCAATATCATTATGCTGAAATATTGATATGAGTTTTTTTTTATCAAATTTGGAACTTTTTGTGCCGGAGTTACTATTCACGTATACGACACTATTCACCGAAAAATAATTTTTTCTTTTTTGTCCAAGATGTCAATTATGGTTACTATCTTTGATTGTATCCATGTTTTGATCTTTATTTTTGAATTCTGCTTCACAATTGATTATTATGAAGTATTATTGATCTTGGATAAACTGTTATACGAATCCCTACTATTTGTCCTTCTGTCTCACTAGATTCGTTTTCTTTAAGATATTTTTCATCATCCTCAATTCTAAATGATGATATTACTGAATATCTTTGGCCTGTAGTGCAAAGATGTATGATTACCTGATGAATATCTTTGGCCTGTAGTGCAAAGATGAATAGGTGTTGAGATGAACATGACTGACTGGTGAAACAAATGAATATCTTTGGCCTGTAGTGCAAAGATGAATATTTGGTTAAAGATGATTATTAATTGATGTTATATGGATAAAATATTGATGATGGACTTTTAAATCTTAGAAGATAGTAGAATTCATTCTCTACTTGACTCTTCTAATGGTTTGCTGTTTCCGCTGCAGTTGTTGATCTAAAACTTGTTGTCGATTATATTCTATCAGATTTTTTCCTTTTGAATGCTAATGATAATTTATTGTATATTATCTTAGTCATAATATTTTTTACTGGGCTAGTTGAGCTCACCCTTTTCCTTTTTATTCCATTTTTCTTCTTAGGAGGTGAGAACATAGTAGGATCTAGTCAGGGTATGGAGTGATAGTTCTAGAAAGATGTTTTAGCAGTCCTCACTATTTCTGTAAAATAGTGTTTGAATAATTGTAATGAGGACTTATTTGAGTGTGGATATTGTCTAGCAGACAATATTTGTATTTAAACTCACAGTATGTGTTGTCGTATTTTGCACGACAATTGTATTATTGAAGTTGTAGTTTGCTTTTTGTACCATATATTTAGCGACTGAGAATGGGTATTGTATACCTATTTTGGGGGCGTCACATATCAATCGCTCGTACTCCTCCAATGTAGGAGTCAACTCCTGGGTACCAAATTGAAAAACCTGTCTCTCCGGTATCCAATGCTCCAGCATACCCTCTACAAAGCCTGCGAGAAACTGAAACATCAAGAGGGTCATAAAATGCTGTAATAGCTGATCTACAGTCACCCTATCTGTAGGTGACATACTATCATACCACGACCTTAGACGGGAAGCTACCAACACTGGTAGGGTATGATCTATGCAGCTGACTGTCGAAGAAGACATATGCGAAGCCGTATCATAAGACCATCCCAGGGTCAATGCTGAATATCTCTGGACATATGTACATATGCATAACATGATACATGCATGACAAATAATAGATGGTAATATGATGTAGGGAATGGAAAATAGTACACACATTCCTAAGTACATCATCTACATACATCATATCTGTACAACCAAAAATACAGAGAAATGGGGCACAGACGGCCTACTACTAACATAGGCCTATCAAAAGATATAGCGAGAATGGGGCACATCCACCCAATATCTAACAGAGGCCTATCAAAAGAGATAACGAGAATACACATCAGAAGAAGACAATGGTGTCAATATCTACATCATCAATCATGTCCACCTGATGTAACTCCTCCTGAGTCATTGGATCTCTGTCAACAGGGATGTCAGGCCAATACAAGGGAGGATCTGTACCGGCAAAGCTATATGGGTCACTAAGGAGCCAGCGCCTGAGCTGGAAGGATCAAAAGTATCTGCCTCTGAAGGATCTCTACCTAAGTGCCGGATGAAAAAATGTGCCCGGTTCAACTGTCGGGTCAAACGATCAATCTGTGTCACATGAGCCGGATCTAGGACATAAGTCACCCAATCCGTCATCATCACGGATCTAGGAACCATATCCCCCATAAACGGAGTGGCGTGGGTCTGGGCTCTAATGGTACGAGGGGACCACCAGTGATGGAATGTATCATGAGTATGTGAACCCTCTAACAAAGTATATCCGTCAATCCACATCAATGGGATGTCATCGATGGGTGACTGTAACTAGGCCAATAACGCCTGGCAAGAGGCAAGATCAGTATACAAATCTCTCATGTGGTGCTCCTAATAGCACGCTCCTAAATAGAGCTCCCATCCTCCATCCGTGAAGAGAGGAATCCTACAGGTGGATATCACGTGCCAAATGTTCCCCAGAGTAGGGAACCCAAGTGATGACATCAGCTGTCAACATCTCTAACTGTAAGCGATAATGGGTGAAACCCTCCACTATAGGAACCTCTGCCAAAATGGAGTGATGCCATCGTCGTCCTCGTGGAAAGGTATCTAAACCTAACACGCTCACAGGACGCAAATATGGAAGCCTATCATAGGCCCAAAACTACCAACACAAAGGCAAAACACTTGCTGTCAATGAATACTCTTAAACCTGTACATGGGAAATCAAAAGAGAAATACTCATCAGCAGAAACGGGTAAAATCATAGCCAAGCCTTGGTTAAGCCCTGCGAACGCATGAGCATCCCTCTTAAGAAATATGAAAAGGTGTAGGAGCCTCAATCATACTCTCCAATACGGTCCACCTCTCGCGTGGCGCTGATCAAAGCGAATGACACCGTAGAAGAGTTATCTGCTATGAAACAACCCCTGATGATAACCAGGAACAATCGCCAAAGAATGTGATCCCTGACTCTCACATCAACGGGCATGGGCTAACTCAATAGCCTACTCATAGCATCTACACTCAAATGACCCATACGGATGGTCCTGCCCTTGAGCGCCTCAACCGGAACTCCCGACAAGGATCTGACGACAGTCAGGGTAATATCCGCCGTACATGGCACTGGCGCCCCTCCAAACTCCATACCGGCGATAAATTGACAATCCATCGGCGTCATCATCACCTCATAATCCAACAAGTGGAGAGACTGAGTCTGGTGGAACCAGGGCTCAAACAAAGCTCTGAGGTAACCCTAGGGACAACGGTGGGAAAGAATGGAAAAGAACGCCCCAAAGTCTCAATCATGCACAATACCTTGGTAATCTGGATGCAGAGCCTGGTACAGGGAGTGTATGCTAAACTAGTTCCCTCGAGGCTGTGTAAAGCCAGGAACCTACATCACATGCAAATCAATGTCAAAATCCTTGCTCCTCCTTAACAGAAAAAAGGAAGATCAAATCCAGCTTTTACCTCATTTGCATGCAAGTAAATTGAGGGGTGGCGACTCAAATCACCCAGAAGATCTGGAATAGCCACCTGAATGCCTAGGAAATCCCTACGGGGAATATGATGTTAGGTTTGTAATATTCATGAACGCAATCAAATTGCACAAAGTAAGCGGAAACGTGATAAAATAGAGTTTTAAAATTTTACAAACCATATACCCGGATCATCCTTTATGCACAATTATTAATTAAACGAAAAGATAAAAAATAAGAATCAAACCGTTGAAGATTCGAGCTTCCACAGGTGCAAGTTCACCTCCAAATCCTTTCGCATTCAACTTAAATCTACCGGGTTTGGTTCCTTCCTTTAATCAACGTTAGCCACCCAAGTGTTTGGCTTATAGAGGTGATCCACCATGGAAGAAGAAAGATTCAAGAAGATGGGTATTTGGCAAAATCCTAATTTTTCTATCTCTCATAAAAAAGGGTGTACTCTCCCAACTATTGAAATTACGTATGTTGTGAAAAAGTCAACCACTCCACCCATAATAAGACTCCTCTTATTTATAGATGTGGGCAACCCTCCTTAATAATTAAATAATTGGGTTTTATTTTAATTAATTAAACTCCTTTAATTAATTAGGCTCCCAATCTTATTAGGAATAATTAATTAAACTCTTTTAATTAATTAGCCTCCTAATCTTATTAGGATATATAAGAGTACTTTTATTAATTAATTTCCAAACTCCTTTAGGAATTAAATAATAATAATAATAATAATAATAATAATAATAATAATAATAATAATAAGACTCCTCTTATTAATTTTTATTTAATATTTCTAAAATATTAAATAATAAATATTGTTATTTAATTTATTCCATCACCATAGATTAAATTAAATATACTTAACTTATTATTACGATTATGCCATTTACTTCTTAAATAATTATTCTTCTTTTTATGGTGTGACCCTTTAGGTTCTCCATATTAAATCGGTTGTGAATAAATCATTTAGAACAATTCTAATCTTATTTAAATAAATAAATTAAACTATTAATTTATTTAAATAAATAATATTTATTCTACAATAGGGATAAGCCTCCCTAGCGATTAACGACTTTCCAGATCATATAGATTTTAACATTAATCATAAAAGAACCTTTGAGTAAATAGTTATCATACAATTCAATCCTTCCACCATACAATGTCTCAATTAAATATAAGACGTGAAATTACTATCAAGTCTTATTTTATTTAATTATATATATTTCGACTCTTAAATGCACAACTCCAAATAGTGCAAATTAGAAACTCCTTTCTAATTTCATTCTGCCTTGGCCAAGGACTACTGGGTTATCAACTATCGAATCACATATGACATTTCTCTTCTTTTACTAGAAGCGATAGTTTCTTTATTGATCATACATTATCTCTATGTACAACTTATTATATCCAAGCATACCCTTTGATATACCTTAAGGGTCTTAAGGAATAAGTCAAAGTATAACTCATCATACACAAGATACTATGATGATCTTAAGTCCAAGGATCACTTGTACTACTATCACTACAGGAATTCCTATTGACAGGCAAGTAAAACTCCATTAGGTATTTCTTAGCGAGCCACGTTTAGTAAACTTATTCTCTAATAAGTACCTACATACTTGCTTTAGTGTCTCCACACAAATAATCATAAGATCAATCATCCTCATCCAATGAGCAAGCAACGTATGTACCAATCTTTCTGGATTCACTAATCCCCTATGTAGTAATCCAACGATTGGGAACTATTTTAGTTTTAAGCTTTTTAAGAATTTAGATTTAGAATGATCATCATCATTATTCTAAATGTATTGCTTAAAACTATGGGTTTATCATATATTATAAAGCAGCATCATGTAGATAATTAAAAGCTTTTAATAAATTAATACTTTTCATTAATAAATGAATAAGATTGTTACAAAGTATATGTTTTATCATCAAATATTATTGGCTTGTGTGCATACTACTTTCAATCTCCCACTTGCACTAAAGCCAATCGCCATGGTACCTCATACCATTCTTTTCTAAGTGGCGATTATCCTGCTGTTGGATAAGCTTTAGTTAATGGATATGTAATATTGTTCTTGAGAGTCCACTATCTCTATAGTAATTTCCATCTTTTGATGATTCCTATAATCAAATGAAAGTGCCACAACACATGTTTTGATCCAAGATAAGACTTAGGAACTATTCCTAGTTCTGTATTGAACTTTTCATCCAAACAATCAACTTGTAGCTTCATTTATAGCTATTTACTTTGTCTTTATCACAAAACCAGCAACTCTTTGCTGTTTGAAACATTTCCAATTCACTGCACCACCGTTCAAGGTAACACTTTACCTTAAAGTGGATTTTCTGTCGTCTTGGTCTGTCTAAAAAACTTGAGTCTGTTAAGCCCTTTAGTTTTAATTTAGACCCACCATAAATTTGTTCACATCCTTAGTATCGGTTAAGTACTTTAAGATATTTTTCATTGTCTTACTGTGATCTTCTCCAAAATATGACTTATCAACATCAGGTATCGTACATTTCATTGCATATATGATAGTTACTCATGTGATCTATCTTTTATGAGTCTATGGGGACAATTAAGAGAGATACAATCCATGACTCATCAACATGAGACAACTCTCGGAGTTTGTCATGCTAAACGACTTTAGCATCAAATGAATATACGTTCATTGGGTTAAGTTGAGCATCCAATTAAATCTATCTATATAGATTTGTATTCTCAATTAAGATACTTTTTCCAAATCATTCATGGAGGAATATTTTGACAACTTTATCTTTACTGATTGTAGCATTAGTATGCCATTTATTATCCATAATATATCAATATACAATATTAGGAATGTCACGGCGCTCCCACTGACCCTTTTGTACACACTAGGTTCATTCTTATTTGTGATAAAATAATACTCTTTTGATTTGTTTCATCAAAACGAATGTTCCATTTTGAGAAGCTTGCTTCAATCCATTTCTCTGAGTGTCTACAACTCATACCTCATCGTATGAGACTAGATCATCAACTTCTATGATACGTACCTCATCATCATCATCCATTATAAATCCATCGGTACTATTCTAGATTTATGATTCGGTTGTGGTATAATAGTTCTATCTACAAGTTCCTCTTATTTGACTTATAGTGTTTTGTGGTTCTTGAACTCTTCAAGATCTATTATCATCCCACTAGCCCCTTTAATGATAAACACCTTTATCTTAGAAGGTATCGTGTTTCGCAACATACACCTTTTGCTAAGTAGGATTATAGAACATATACCCTAAACTTACTTTAGGATATCCCACAAATCTGTACTTGTCAAATTTTGTCCCAAGTTTATCCTTTCGAAACCTTTTCACATAAGTTGGATAACCCCTTATCTTAACATACTTAAGATTAGGAATCCTCCCTGTCCATAACTTTTATGGGGTCCTTGGGCCGGATTTTGAGGTTACCTTTTTCGTAGATATGCAGCCATTTCTAGGGCATAACCCCAGAAGGATACTGGAATGTCGGTAAAATCATTATGGACCGTACCATGTCCAACAAGGTACTATTTTTTCTTTCAGATACATCAATCAATTATTGTGTATCAGGAGGCGTCTATTATGAGAAAATCATTTTAGATGATCTAGAAATTTATTGCACAAGTATTTATTCCTTGATCTAATCAAAGAATCTTAATACTGTGCCAATTTATTTTACTTCTGAATTCTTTGAACCTTTCAAATAATTCACACTTGTATTTCATCAAATACAAATATTCAACTCTTTGAATGATCATCTCCTTTTCATATACTAGTTTGTTCAATTTGCAAAATATATTTTTACGTAAGTCAAGTACACAAAATCTATTAAGTAATATTTCAGTTCTATACAAAAAATTATTATTATTATTATTATAAATAGAACAACAATTATTCATAAATATAATACCAAAGATTTTATTGTCTAACAATAAAATGGAAATAATGTTTCCAACGAGAACTTGAATACAATAACAACTTATTGACTCAATAGACTTGCCCGTAGGTTGTGCTAAACTATAAGTTTCTATGACTGATGCAGCAACCTTTGTTTCATTTCCCACACATAGGATTACTTATCTTTGTTTAGCTTTCTACTTCTTCTTGGTCCCTTCACAAATCTATATTTATTATAACCAAAGTCGGTATCCAATACCCAATTAGAACCTTAACTTAAAGAAAAATTTATTTTAAATCATGAACACAATTGTATTTGTAATCGAAACTTCACTAAGCTTCTTCTGGTTAGCTCTGCAAGATGCTTCTCGCAGTTTCTTTTCTAGTGTCCTGGCTAATTGTAGTGGAAGCAAACTCCTTTGCTATCCGTATCAGTTTTGTTCTTATTATCCTTTATTTTTGCCTTTTCTATTTACCTTCTTAGAATCATTCTTCTTTTAGAAGATCCTTTGACCCCTACCAGTAAGACTTGGTCTTTCTTGGTTGGAAAATGACTCTCATCATTTTTCAACATGTTAAGCAAATCAGTGAAGCTGATATCTAGCTTGTTCATATTAAAAATTCATAATAATTATGAAAGGAGTTTGAGAGTGAGTGCAAGATCAAATCTTGGCTCAACTATCCATCCATGACAAAACCCGTTGTCCTAATTGATCAATCAAACTGATTATGTTAAGGACTTTTATCTGTACTGTAGTTTCATCGGTCATTTTAGATCGGAAGAGCTCTTTAGATATCTGATATCTATTAGTCCTACTTTCCTCACCATCAACTACTTGACGTGCAGGAGTATAGTAGGAGCATCCATAGTTTCATGCTGACGCTGAAGCTCGTTACTCATAGATACGAGCATGATGTATTGAGCCAACTGTGCATCATCTTGCCACTTTCTAAAAGTAGCAATCTCTTTCTTGGAGGCATTATCTGCAACCATTGCAGGGATAGGCGTATTAAGGACATAAGATAGCTTTTCATCCATGAGAACTATTCTCAAATTTCTTTACCAATCCGTTTAATTCGGTCCGGTTAATTTAGCATATAATATGCTACGCATTGATAGTAATTGTGATAACCCGATATTTTTTATATAATTAAAATCAGAATTTTTGCGTATAAATTTTTTTTTTATTAATTATTTATTTCAAAGGTAAGAATGTGTGCAAGGTATTAAGTATGTAATTATGTGATGGATATAAAATATATTTATTACATGAATGATTACGAATAATTTTATTTTAAAATTATTGATCTCTATAAATTATATTCTTATAATATGTAATTTTACAGTAAAAATGTTTTTATTAATTCTTTTCTCTGAAAATAAGTATATATATTATTTAATTAATATATGTAATGATTATTAGAATTTTAATAATACTTATTTTGTTATATGAAATTATTTCAGAATAGTTAAGTTAATTATTTAACTTAATTAATAAAGTTATATGTGAAAGATAAATCAGATATGAAATCCAAACCCTAATTATGGGTTTTGATCAAGGAATGAAAATAATAATATTATATTATTATTTGTCAGTGTTATAGATATGTATGGTTATGTGTGTAATGTTAATGTGTGGAACAGTTTTATTATATTACGATCAAACCCTAATAATATTTTGATAAACTCTATTTCTGGTTCTGGAATAAGGAATGATGATAATATAATAATATTAATTATATTGTTGATCTTTCAGTGCTATAAATATGTATGTTATGCTTGTAAGGTTAATCTGGAAATCAATTCCCTTATGACCTGATAAAACCCTAATTTGAAACTCAGCTGTGAGTTCAAAACTGTGTTATATGATATATGTTAAGCATTATATAATTTTGTTATTAAACCCTATTTAATATTTAGAAACCATAATTTAAAATAAAAACCGTAGTTTCAAACTGTTAAACCCTAATTGATTTGAAACCCTAATACGAAAGTCATTCACGACTTTGAGAATTTGTTAAGTCGTTATGTAATCATGATAATGTGATTTATGATCGGTGTTATATGTATTAACCCTAATTAGGGAGAATTGTAATTATTCAAAATCCTTATTATTTTTCTATATTATAAAACCTAATTTCTAAATTAGTAACCCTAATTTATAATTGTAAACCCTAAGCGCTAATTTGGGCTATGTAATGTTAATTAGTATTTTTTTTTAAAATCCTAATTAGCAAGGTGATAAGTAAATTAAAACATTTTATTTAGTTAAGAAACCCCAATTTTTTTAAATCCTAGTTTATAAATTTTATAAACTAAAATTTTAGTTTACTTTTATAAACCCTAGTTGCCAAATCTCATTTGTGCTATGTGCTAAACCTTAGAGTCAAACCCTAAGGGTCAAACCCTAAGGGATTGACAAGATTCAATTTTTCCATTTAAATCAATTAGCAAATGACATTATTGCCCTTATTGCATTCTTTACTTGGTTGCTTGAGAATCTTACCATATTTTGAGTTGGTGACCAACTACACCAACTCCTTGTGACACATAAATGACAACACATCAGCCACCTAGCAACCATACATGAATCTACTTAATATATATAAAGATTAGAGAGAGAAAATGTTGTATTTTTGGCTCAATTATTCACCAAGCTCATCCTAGACACACTCTCTCTCTCTAAAAGCTTCAAAATTATGTAGTAGGTCAGTCCCAAAATTGAGCCCCACGATCATCAGCAACAAATCAGAAACCATAGATCAACATTTGGTTCTTAAAGGTATAAAAACCTAAGTCAAAATTTGATCTTGTATGCTATAATAAATTTGTGATTTTTATGTTTAAACATGTTGATTAAAGTGTTAAATGATGATCTGGGTTGTTGTTTACTAGATCCATAACATCTAATGCTCGAAATCAGAGTTTTTCAAAAATCTGGGAAAAGGGTTTTCTGTTGTCTGACATCAAATGTCAGGGGCTGTAGATCGTTGTGTATTTATTATTTTTGTTGTTTAAGTGTTTACATTTGTAGCCTTGTATGATATCTTTAATCTGAAAGTGGATTCACTGTCATTCGATGTCTAGATCAAAAGATATTGATGGTCAAAGGTCGTTGACCGACCATGACCGGGAAGAAATCTGGGTAAACCCAGAAAATTTTTTTTTGCGTCTGACAGCATGTTGAACGGCTTTGATCTGACAGATTTAATGATTGTTTGATGTTATTATTGTATTAAAGTTGTATCCTGTTATCTAGACTATAGCTAAGTGCCTCTAGATGTCTTAATGCTTCAATAAATCGAACGTAGCATGTGGTCAAACCTAGTCCCTCGATCACGAATTCTGTTTCTGGGAAATTTCCAGAAAATTGTTTGCCTTATTTCTGTCAGGGTTTGACCGAGGTAGATCTTGTAAATCTATTAATTTTAAGCTTATATGTTGTTGTAGTGTTGTTCCTTGACACGAGTACTACAGATTTAAATCTTTAAATTGCATGAACCATGATCAGAACTACTATTAATTTGAGCATGAAAGTGCTCAGTCGGCACCTGGGTTTCTGGGAAAACCCAGAAACCGTCTGACAGCTACTTTGCTGGCATAGATCGATTTGTTATGTTGTTGTTTGCTTAAAATAAGATATGAAACTTGTAGAGTTACATAAACACTACATGTTCTAAGTTTTAGTTTGAACAGAAGCGATCTAGAAATGAATTTATAGCCGGTCAAACGTGGTATGTTGGTAACCAAAGCTGTCAGTGTTCTTGAGCTCAAGAACACCAACAGCGACGGTTACTGTCGCCAAAAGCCTTTAGCGACGGTTTTTAATTAATTTAATTTTTGAATTTCTGAAAATTGATTAAAAATAGAAAATAAATTATAAAAATTACAAAATTAGTTTTAAAAATTATTTCAAATTATGAAAAATAACTTTTAATTATTTGGGATATTTTTCATTAATATTTGTAATTATTTGAATATTAATAATATTTAATTTATTTAATTAGTGTATTAAATAAATTAGAAAAAAATGATTTTAATTATATAAAAATCATTTTAAATATGAATAAAGTGTTTAAAAATATTTTTGAGTTATTTTTGATAACTTTTAATATTTTGGGATAAATTTCATTAACTAATTAATATTAATGATATTTTAGTTATTTAATCAATGTATTAAATAATTTACGAAAAATAGAATTAATGATTTAAAAATCATATAAAAATGATTTAAATGATTTTAAAATATTTTAAGTTATAATATATAACTTTTGATATTTTTTCATAAAAATTTGTAATACTTTAATATTAATGATATTAGATTTACTTAATGATTATCTTAAATAATTTAGTTTAAAAATGATTTTATTATTATAAAAAATCATTTTAAATGAAAATAAAGTGTTTAATGATATTTTAAGTTATAAAAAGTAACTTTTAATATTTAATGAATAATTTCATTAATAATTCAATATTAATGATATTAATTTAAGATTAATGATATTAAATTTATTTTATATTTATATTAAATAAATAGTTTAAAAATGGTTTTATTAATTTAAAAATCATTTGAAAGGAGATATAAATGAATTAAAAATATTTTAATTTATAATTAATGACTTTTAATATTTGGATAATGGTACATTAATATTTAAATATTAATGGTAGTTATTTAATAATGATTTTAAATGTTTTAAAAATTATTTAAGGGTAATATAAATACGTTATGAATATTTTGAGTTATTATACATAATTTTAATATTTTGGCAATGGTTTCATTAATAGTTTAGTATTGATTAAATATTAATGATAATAGAATTGATTAGTATTTAAATCATTTCATAATGGGTCTGATATTTCAAAAATAGTGATAAATGGTAATAATTATTTAAAAATTATTATAAGTCATTTAAAAATAATATGACTGATACTGGTAGATATTGAGATATGGGATAGAGTCTTAGACAAGATAATTACCCGATAAAGTAATCGGTAGACCGACATGTTTTAGAAATTGATCTGAACTTAGATATTTTGACTGTATGAAGGTTTGTTTATGATTCTATGACTGTGAAACATGCATGACAATGTGATTAGGTTATGTGCTGACTGCAATTAGCAGTACTATGTGTTATGATATGTGATTCTAATCGATAAAATGATCTTATTAATGATAGGTTTCGGTATAAAAGATAAAACTAAGTTGCGTATTGTAAGCAGCAGACCAGGCAAGTATCCTACATTTGCATTTTCTTTATGCAATTGGACAAGTGTAAGAATGTTTCAGAATTATACTATTACTGTACAGATTGTTAAACCTATATTATATACGCCCATTGTTTATCAACATGTTAGTATATAGTAATTCAGATATATATTCTGGTCGTTAATTTCTATAAATGATTATACAAGTGTCCCACTTGGATAATCATTTTATTTAATCACATGTTGATACACCTTTGATATACATATATGTTGAATTATAGATTATTGTTGGATAAGATAAAACCTTTTGTTTGGAACCCTGACAAGTATGAACATCCCGAACATGGGAAAATTTTTATGCGCTACGGCGGACAAAGGATGAACGATGATATCGTTCTAGCAATGTAGTATTGATCAATACAGGGTCCATGGACTGTACACCCTCAGGCCCGTAAGTTATGTCGGTTTACAGATGAATATCTGTTTAACCTTTTCGAAAATGAAAATAATGTTCATGGCATGTCACCATAACCCCAGTTATAGTCAATATGTAGTTTCAAAAATTTGAAAGAGAGTTGTTATGTTATTATTATCGGTTCAGAATACTTCACAACTATTGACTTGTTGTAGAAGAATAGTACAAAAAAAAACATTTAAATTCTTTCAGATTATATATATATAATACTTGCTGGGCACTCAAATGCTCATCCTTGCTTAATTTAAATGTTTTCAGCTAAGTGTGATCAGCTAGAAGGGATCGGCCAAGATCAAGTAAAAAGGAAAGGAAACAGAATTTGTTTATTTGTATCTTTTGTAATAGTTAGACTGTACTAAGTTATGATATGTATTATATATCATGCAAAGAATGTAGTAAAGGTTGCGTACTTGGGATTAGACTCTGATAAATGTAAGTTAAGTTTGAAATTTATATTATTGTTATTATTATTAGTAATATTTCCGCTCATAGAAATGGTATCGTAAAGCACTGAATTCGGGTTTCAAGTACCTGGATTAGGGGGCGTTACAGTAATTTTAGACATTGTATAATTCTGTAAATGAATTTATAATTAACAATATTTTAGCATACATTCTTTTATTAATTACCAAAATAAGTTAGGTCTTGTTTTAAATTGGTATCTCACACTATTTTCTTCAAACTATATTACCCTCAATATATATAGTTCGACAATATCTAATTAAAGATATGCTAGTGAGAATAAGGATCCCATTTCAAATATATATAGCCTTGTGTGTGCACAACAAACTATAAATAAATAAATAGGTAGACAACTCTTGTCAATTACATCAACTATGCAACTCATTTATTTTTCCTCTTAGATTATAATGGTCAAGTGTGTGCGCATCCGAACTAAAATGACTTAAGTTAAGTCCAACCTAGCACTCCGTATATTCAAAAAAGAAAAATATTGTCCTCGTGGTGACACAACAAAATAACATTGTTCAATTTTCTTTATAAGCATCAAATGTGATAAAATTAACATCTCAAAGAATTAAGATAAGTCTTGTGGTGACACAACAAACTTATAATAATTAATTGATACTCTATTATTTTTATCATGCTAGAAGGCGACGTTCGATATTTCAAATATCTTTGAACGCTTAGGACTTAATATAAAATCTTTGAGGGGTTTGCTATTATTTGTCTCATCTTATTTAGCGTGCATGCACATATATATATATATATAAAATACACGTCATATTAATAAACATGTGAAGCATGTTTGCATAATATATATATATATAGAGAGAGAGAGAGAGAGAGAGTATAAGCATGCACATGTAGAATACTATATTCTACCAGGATTGATTATGGACTTTTATTCTAGTTTGGTTCACTAAAGCCACCAAGTGAACCAAAAGGTCAAACCCTAGGGGTGCAAGAATTAATATTAAAATATAACTATTATATTTAAACCCGGGCTCCATTATAAATGTCGATGTCGAGATTTTTAATTTTCCCTTTCCGTTACTTGTTCTTTGGTGTTCTCATTTTATGTGAGATTTGTTTAAAAAAATAAGTGAAAAAGGTCCGACATGTATAATGTCGACGATGGACTATTAAGAGTCGCCAGTTGGTTTTTTAACTGGTTGTACCAACACAACCGAGAAAAGGTTTGCACATTGACCCAGTCTTGTGACACTGCTAAACGGGTCGGTGAAACCGAGATTCATTAGGGTCCGGAGACTTGGTTATACGGAGGGTAGGTGTTAAGCACCCCCAGACATCCGTGTTACCACGGTGACCGCCTCTTTTCAAGAAACTGTTATCTGAATATGTGTGTATGTGGGTCAATGTGCTATTATTTGGAAGTAGTGCGAGGCCTCGTTCGCACCTATATACACAGGGTTTGAATTTTATGTAAAAATTCAATTTTAAGCAAGATATGGCAGTGATGTTTTATAAAAGAGGTTTTTCAAACCCTGATGCTCAATAGTAATTGAGACCTTTTACACTCCCATTTTATTCCGTATTCGGCTGGATTGATTTTATTTGACAGATGGAAAGCATCCGTACGAAAAGACTGTACAAAAAGGTGCTGAATTCCTCGTGGGTATAAAAACCATCTGAGAAAATCCAAACATCACAGATATATTTACAAGCTGCTTACAGCTGAAAAGGTCCATCACGGGAACCGAATCTAGATTCAGGGGACTGAATCTGTGATCACATGATTTCTAGGCTCACATGATGCCGCAATTGATATAAACGCAGTAAGCAGGTATATATATATATAAGTTGTAAATATATATATACAGACATGATCACCAACCACGAAGCATCTCCATGGGGGATTAGAAATATAAATAAAGCTGTAAAAGCTATCAACCGCCACGGAGGAAACTCCAGGCGGGACGAAATGTACAGAAAGCTGTAAAAACAGTCAACCACCACGAAGTAAACTCCAGGTGGGACGAAATGTACAAAAAGCTGTAAAAACGGTCAATCATCACGAAGTAAACTCTAGGTGGGACGAAATGTATATATATATATATATATATATATATATATATATAAGCATATAAACGCACCGGATATAAAATCCAGGCTCATCGGACAAAGTCCAACAACAGTTAATATATATAAGTATATATATATTAAAGCAATAAACGCACCGGATGTGAAATCCAGGCTCACCGAATAGAGTTCGATAGCAGTTCATATATATAATTATATATATAAGAAAGCCATTAAATGCACCAGACATAAGTCTAGGCTCATCGAATAGAGTTCGACACACATTTCATATATATAAATATATATATATATATATATATATATATATATATATATATATATATATATATATATATATATATACAAACTAAAAATAAACCACGGACCGAAGTCTGGGCAAAAGTGTGCAACACGACTCTCAACGTGTAGAAGGGTGTGTGCAAAGATGAAGAGAAAAATTTTAAAGTGTGAAAGAAGGCTTACAGTGGGCTGCCAAAGAAGACTTCAATATCTTTAAACTTGGTAAACACTGGCTTTTGTAGGTATAAAATAAGTTATATGTGAGCTCACAAGTGTTTAAAATGAGAAAGCACTCGGTCTGGGGTGACTACAGAGCAAATTGGACAGGGCTTCCTCGCCGTTTTCTCTTACAAAATGGCCACCCCAAGCCCTCTATTTATAGAGGGAGGGTACCTGCGGCTCAGCCGCAGGTGTACCAGAGGCAACCCGGGTTGGCCCGAGTTTTTCGGGTCGAGTCGTCTCGAAGTACTTGCACTCAAGCACTATAATGTCCACTCGGACTTTCAGAAGTGCAATTCGGGCATCCGTTTGAGGTATACATGACCTATTTCAGACCGCTGTTGTAGAGAATTATACGATGGCATGGGATTAGAGTTTGTACGAAGTCATTGAAGATGGGATGGTGCCCTCCAGTCTTCAAGCTTTAACTTTCATCTGTTACCCCGCACAATGGTCACTCGGGATTGATTAGTCTTGTGGGACACTGTTGCGTTGAGACGACGTGGCGTGGCATCGTGTTGGTCAGATGACAATGTTGACCCTCACTGGTGTTATCGCCAGAATTGGCTGATGAAGCAGACGTTGCTCAGCTTCGCTGGGATTGGACTGCTACAATTGGTTGAAGGTCCTCATTGTCATCTTTAAGGTGTGTATGTCTTCTCGATGTTATCGCCGGGCTGGTACAGTGTATCTCGTTGTGAGCATCAAGATTGAAGCTGGTTGCATTTGTAACAAGCATTTTCGGGGTTATTATCGAAATTGCATTCCTTGGGGTTATCACCAAGGTTGGTGGCTATTTCCATGGTTGGGACTGAGACTGGATACCTTGGGGTTATCTCTGAGATTAATCGGTCTTCTCCGGTGTGTGTTCCAGTATTGATCTGCATGCCTCGAGGTTATCTCCGAGATTAGAATTGTTACTCCCAGATTGCAATCCGGGGTTGATGCTGAACTTTCGGTAGTATCCAGTATGGATATGGATCGTCTTTCAGGGTTCTCTCTTAAAAGACGAATCTATTCCCCTGCAATGTTAGTGACAGGTGTACAGAAAATTTTGAGTGTCTACAGATGCTCCTCTTTATCTTACTAATGCATGGCGATGCATTGGTAGGATAAAGAATCCTAGACACTTGAAACGTAACAAGAAGAACATGGTACTATGGATAGCAACATGATGCAAATGTATGATGCATGTGTACGGGGTTGTAGCCCAACATGCTAGGGATGATTGCTGGCTCCCTGTTGCTTCAACTGGGGATTGGCAACGATGACTAGATTTGATGTGTAATCCGAATTTGTTAGGATGTTGATGTTGGAATTATCACCAAAGTCCTTTGTCTTTGATTATGACTTGATCCCGAAGATGTACCTCTTATGTGTGAGAGATCTATAGGGATGAAGCTTGATCTGCTTGAGGATGTGTATAACATATTTCATCATCAATCCTCCTTGATGACAATCTACTGGTTTGTATCGTCAGGACATGTCACGATTCTGTTGGATTTACTACCAACATCAAATGCTGTCAGGGATGCCCGACCTTCGTTGATTTATGTGTTTCACCTATATGTGAATCAACGACTAAAAAATCCTGTGGGATATACTGTCAAGGTTGCTTGACCTCCGCATTCGTGTAGATCACCGAAACATTACGTTGTGACCCCCGCCGGGGATCCGCTGGGGAATATGAGCAGTCGGGTGTGAAAACCTCGAATGGCTTCAGAGCTCTGATAGGTTTAAATCGCTATCGGCCGTAATAATGTTAAGGCTGCTTGACCTTCGTTGATTTGTGTGTCAACGGATGAGCATGCGTTGTAACCCCCGACGGGGATCTCTTTTGTGAAAAGATTGGGGTGACAACCTTACGCTGACGGCATTGGACCTCTGTACGGTATTGCCGAATGTGGTATGCAAAGACTTAAATCATCGGTATAGTAAACCCTGTGTTCGGGCGAATACCAATGGATGACAAGAAAGCTACAGTTGGATCTAGAAAAACCAGGGTTTTAGGCTATTTTGCTCAATCGCGTAAGGTTTTTTTATCTCTGGTTTGGCCTTTTTAGCTTGTAAGAATTCCTTTGCAACTCGAACTGGACCGAGCCGGAGGGATGGGACCCACATGGGGGTACCGCAGGTGCACCTGCTGCACCCGCAGATGGGCCTGCTACCAACCGTGGATGATAAATTCCAGCAGGTTGGTCTCACAAGTCATTTTTAACTTGTTGCGCGAAGGAAAATACGTGAGCCTCTTTCAGATCTATCTATATGAACTGTTGTCGAACTCTGTTCGATGAGCCTGGATTTTACATCCGGAGCGTTTACTACTTATATATATATATATATATATATATATATATATATATATATATATATATATAAAAGTGGTAAACGCACATGATATATATAGCGATTTGTCGCTATATATATATATATATATATATATATATATATATATATACATTTCTGTCAGGCCTGAAGTTTACTTCGTGGCCGAGATGGGCCTGAAAGCAGGCAAGATTAAAGACTTCACTGCCTTGGAAGCAGTCACCGAGCATATACAGACTGACAAGTATGCAAGCGATCCCAAGAGGGTACTCGATAAAGGCAATGAAGATGTATCCCGTATTTCAAAGGGGCAAGCTAGGAGACCAACCTACAGTCCCCCTATTTGGAAAAAGAAAGACAATCTGCCATTTCAACAACTGGCTGCATTCAACCAATGCTCAGACAGGAAAAGAAAATTTGAAAGAACGGAAAATCGGGTGTTCACTCCACTGGGGCGATTCCCTTGAAAATGTATTGGTGATATTAATGGATCATAAGAAAATTACCGAACTGGCTCCACCACTGGAACCAGGGAGCAAAAGATACAATCCAAGCCAGAGATGTGCTTACCACTCAGGGTCTCCGGGCCATGATACACAAGATTGTTGGTCATTAAAGCATACAATTCAAAATTTGATCGAAAGTGGCAGTATTGTGGTCCAACAACCTGACCAACAAAATGTCAACACCAACCTTCTGTTGCAGCATAATACGAAGGAAGTAAATATGATCGGGTCAGGAAGCGCTGAAATGTATCCAAATCGTAAGTACATACGAAGGATGGAGGAATACCCCCAAAGGCACAAAACAAATGTCCTAGAGTGGGAAAACTCAGAGGAGGGTATGACAATAATGCAAAAATTAAAGACGATTCAGAATCAGGTAAATCTGCTAGCTAAGTTGATAGTGCGCCAACATTAGGATACGAGGAAGTTTTTTACTCAACTATCAGAAAGCCAAGTGAAAAAGGAGGTTAACCATAATGCAAGCCCATATCTCTCCACGATGAGCCAGCTAAATGAAGAGGATTAAAGCAGGATGAAAGCACAAGAAAAGTGGGATGATAAAATTGCTAAAAGATCTTGCCAGCGGAAAAATCGCTCTGGGAAGGCGAATTCTCAAGGAAGAAAGATCAAATAACGTCCAAAAGAGTCCAAAAATTCACCCCTCTAAGCAAATCAAATGAATAAATGCTACACTTTTTGATCAAGTGAAGGAAGGATTACTGAATCGCTGCCTCCTATAAATTCCAAGATAAAGAGTTATGATTCCACCAAGATATGTCTCTACCATTCTAACTCACCTGGATATGCTACTGAGGAATGTTGGTCGTTGCGACATAAAATTCAGGATCTCATTGAGAATGGAGAGCTGAAGATAGAATCCCCGATAACCAGAAAAGGCAAAAAGGAAACAAAAAGCTTAAGTTGTCCACTCGAGACATGCAGTTCAAAGGAGTTCTGAAAGAAATCATGCCGACATAAGCTTACCCTTAAAAAAAAGGGGAAAATTCTCAAGAAAGTCCTTAACTTCAAAGTAAAAGCCCAATGAGAAAGGTCTAGTGAATGAAATCCTCATCATCAAATGTGCCAACCTGCGTCAAGTCCTCATAAGTCGAGGCCTCTGCACCGAAGTTCAAATCTTGGCAGGGAATGAATGGGTCGTACCCTCTAGGGATGTCAGCGACATTTAGGTCATCAGTCTAGCCGGTTTGGGAGTAAAAAACACAAGGAAATTGGACACAAGCACCCAACAGCTAGCAAAAAGAAACTCCAAATCACCTTAGAAAGGGTGAGGCGGGGTTTGGTGAAGTAATCTATTGAATATTACTTCAGCGAAGATACGGAAGATTCGGTATTCTAAACCATTGGCAACAATCCAACGTAACATCAAGACAGTTCAGGGATACCACTGTTCGAGTGGGAATTGAAATAGTTTGGTGACGTCAACATAGTCAACTACCAACAGGGTATGATTAGTTGTCAAACTACCATCAGTGTAGGCATCATTGTAAACTGCCAGCGTATACATTGAAAAGGTCAAGTGATTTCAAAACGTCATCCCTTGTAGAGATGTAGAAAACATCTCAATTTCTCTTTATTAAACAGGCATCCGTAACATCGATAAAAAGCTAAACTGTTCCAGTCAACAACATCATAGGCATCAGTAATAACCGATAAAGGTAAACTAATTTGTGATGTGTGATTTACGATATGCGAAATGCGATATGCGAGTTGCGAAGTATGCGATTGGCCAAATGCGAAAAGAGAGGTGCAAAGTACAAAATACGATGTGCAATTTGCAAACTGCGATTTGCGAATATATTTTAACATTCATCATAACATTAATTACATTGTGATTTGCATCATTAGAAATACATTGTCATATTTCAAGTGTCTAGTAATCTTTATCATGTCAATTCCATTGCATTGCATGAACATGATAAAGAGGGGTATCTGTAGACACTCGAAATTTTATTTTCTTTTTACGAACTATGTAGGATGACAAACACGTCTTTTTCACACTCCAGAGATAACTCTGGAGGACCAAAAAATCAATTCCAACCCAGTAGATAGCCCCGGGAGATCCAGTTTCCAACCCCGGAGATAACTCCGGGAAATCAGTTTTAAAACCCGGAGATAACCTTGGAAAAATTAGTTCCAACCCCGAACATAACCCAGGGAGATCAAGTTTAATGCCAAAAGTTAACCCCGGGATGTCAAGCCAACCTCAGAGATAACCTTGAGGACATTCAGAGTCAACAACATGATAATCTCATAGATAACACTGGGAAAAGATCGCTACAACTGCGCTAAAGTCAGAAATAACCCCGAGAGTGGCAAAATGATCATTTTGCCAATTCAAATTCAACTCAAATCAAATAAACTTATTTCAACTCAGACTCTTCAAAAGAAGTACCACAAGAACCATGTCTTAACTTCCGAGCATAAACTATGCAAAACAGCTCAACGAACTACTTGATGGAGATTTGAAAATGCTATTTCGGTCATGGACCCATCTTCCCATAATCTAAAAGGGAAAAATCCTATGCCATTGTGTAGCTCTTGGAAAGAGCTTTTTGGAATGATATGGCACGTTTCCATCGGACTTCCGGATTGAGAGTTATGAAGGTTCGAGCAAACAACACATTGTTCGAATGCACATACTTCGAGACGACGAGACCCACATGGCCCGGGGCACTCCAGACAGCCACAGGTAGACTCGCGGCCGCCGCAGGTACACCTATGATTCCCCCTCTATAAATAGAGGGCTTGGCCATTTTGAAGAGATAAAAGGTGAGGAATCCCTGTCCATTTTGCTCTGTATACACTATAAACTAACTGTTTTCTCATTTCAAACACTTGTGAGCGTATATTTTGCTACATTTTAAAAGTGAAAACCGAGTGTTCATTCATTTAAAGCTATTTGACGTCTTCTTTGGCAGCCCACTGTAAGCCTTCTCACATTTATTAAAGTCTTTCTCCACTTTTGTTCACACACAATTATTCACGTTGAGAGTCATGTTGTGTGTGTATGCCCAGATCGTCGTTTTGTAGCTTTTATTGCTTATATATATATATATATATATATATATATATATATATATATATATATATATATATATATATATATATAAAAGTAGTACACGCTGTAGATATAAACGCTGCGGATATAAATTTAGGCAGCGTTTATATCTACAGCGTGTACTGCTATATATATATATATATATATATATATATTTGTTGCTTTTATATATATAACTGTTTACAGCTTTCGTACATACTGCATCGTCATGTGAGCCTAGGAATCATGTGATCAAAGATTCAATCTCCAGAATCTAGATTCGGTTCTCGTGATGGACATTTTCAGCTGTGACCAGCTTGTAAATTATTTACGGTGTTCGAATTTCTTTAGATGGCTCTCATGCCCACAAGTAGTTCGGCACATCTATATATCTTATTTTCTCGAAGATGCTTTGCATCTCGAAAATAAAAGCAATCCAGCCGAACACATAATAAAATGAAAATATCAAAGTCCTCAATTACTATTGAACACAAGGGTTTGAAAAACTTGTTTTACAAATCATCACTGCTATATATTGTTAAAATTAAACTTTTATACAAAATTCAAACCCTTTGTATATAGGTGCAAACGAGGCATATCACTACTTTCAAACAACTACACATAGACCTACACACACACATTCAGATAAATGTTTAAAAGGAAAAGTATCGATCACCGTGTTACCATGTATGTCGGAGGGGAGGGGTGCCTAACATCTTCCCCTCGCATAACCAAGCCCCCAGACCCTAACGAATCTTGGTTTCACAGACCAATTACGCAGTGTCACATCACTTGGTCTATGTACAAACCTCTTCTCGGTTGAGTTGGTGCAACCATTTAAAAATACCAACTGGCGACTCTTACAGTCAAATCGTCGACATATACATGCCGAACATTTTCACAACTTGTTTTTTCAAACAAATCTCACCTAACATGAGAACACTAAAAGACAAGAACGGGAACTGGACAATTAAAAATCCCGATGTCGACAACTAATAAACAATTAAAATGAGATTTTAATTGTACATTAGAAATTACTTTGGCTTAGATTAACCAAATAAAAATAGTAAGGATTATTTTAATTATGGTTTAATAAATTGTAAACAATTAAAGGAATTATAAAGGATTATTTTAATTGTAAAAATTATTTTAAATTGAAAGATAATTGCGAATTAATTATGGATTAATGAAGAATAAACTATTATATAATATTAAAAGTTTTTTTTATTGTGAACTAATAACTCTAATTATAGATTAAGCAAATAAAATAGTAACTAGATTATTTTATTTGTGGACTAATAAAATACGAATAATTATTAAGAAAATTATTTAAAGAGTGATTAAATAATACTAAGTAAAGTAAGAATATTTTATTTATGTAATGAGACATGGATAAATAAAATAAAGTGAACAATTGATTAAACAAATGAAATAATAAAATGATTATTTTATTTGTGGCAAATAAAGTAATTGTGAAGGTTAATGAATAGTAATTAAGAAAAATTACTTAAAGAGTAATTAAATGATAACAAGTAAAGTAAGAATCATTTATTTGTCTATGAATAAATAAATAAAATTGTGAACCATTAATTAAACAAGTAAAATGATAGAATATTATTTTATTTGTAGTAAATAAAGTAAAGACTAATAAATAGAATGAAGAGAGTGATGAATAAAGGAATAATTAATTAAATAGATTGATTTATGAATCTTAATTATATGAGGTATGTGATATATCAATTGGATTTATATGTTGAAATATTATGGAGATTAACCGTTAGAATGACTATGATAAACATACGTTATTCAAAGGATAAGAAGTCAAGGTCGGATATAATCAATGACTTAGGCAAGTTCGCTAATTCTTACACTGTATATATTGTATAATCCGAATTGTTGCCATATGAACCATATTTATATCGAGAAAATATTTATTACTATTCGAAAATCATTTGTATACCTTGATGTTGTTGCAAGCATTGAACTTATCGTTCTTAAATGCATTATAAAAGTTATCTAAGCCTTTGATTCGGCTAGTCTATTATCATGTTTTAGAAAGCTATCCAAACCAATTGACTTGGCGCGGACTCTCATAAATCTACTAAGATGAACAACCCTCATTGAAGGGGAAATTATATAATTTTCGGGAAACCAACGTGCGCAAATACTAGCATGTTTAAATGTTATGCATAACGCAGGGTACTTTAGGTTGATCACATGTCGTACTCATTTATATTGGATTTGCAATATAATACTGTTAATTAAAGCATGAGTTCTTAGTCCTTAGTGACTGCTCAATGTTTATTCTTATTAAACGTTGGAATAATTAAACCTTTTAATCTTGTCGATATCTTTCAGTCTATAGTGACACTTATTGAGAACTATTGATACTTCTTGTTATTCTTGAACTATCATTTACTATTATACCTTTGAGATTCAAACTTTATAATGGTTTATTCTAATTTCTATATTACTTGTTGGGCAAACTTGTTACTCATTCTTGCTTCCCTAAAAACATTGTAGTTAAGGCAGAGCAAGGCGATACTTTAGGAAAAGACAAAGGAAAGGGCAAGGCTACGGAATAGCTTAATCCTTTAAGTGTAAGAGTACTATTATGATTATTATTATAATGATGTATTAAGGAATGATTAACTTATGTTTAAGTTTAATATTGGAACATTGTAGTAGTGGTAACGAGACCTTGGGACAAGAATATTTATGTTTTAACAATGTAAATTATTCTATTATTTCGTTGTTAATGATTTTAGTATGATATTAGAAGTTGTACGTGATCCACTGAATTTGAGATATGAGTGTCCGAATTTGGGGATGTCACAGCTATCCAACATAGTTTCCGTACCTAAACCCAGAGGGAAGGTGTGAGTAAGCATGGATTGCAGGGATTTGAACAAAGCTTGTCTCAAAGATAACTTCTAGGTACCATTTATCCACATAATCATTGACAATATAGCTTAGTATAGCATGTACCCCTTTGTTGACTGCTTTGCTGGGTATCACCAAATCATGGTTGCTAAAGAGGACCGGGAGAAGACAACATTCATCACTCATTGGGGAACCTTTTGCTATAAATGGTTGTTATTCGGCCTCATCAATGCCGGAGCCACCTATCAGCTAGCCATGATGGCTATTTTTCATGATTTAATGCACAAAGAGATAGAAGTCCATATGGATGACATCATTGTTAAATCACGAAGGGAAGAAGACCATATAGAACATCTCAAGAAGCTCTACAACCGGTTACCGAAGGACAACTTGAAGCTAAATCCGGCCAAGTGCGCCTTTGGCGTCAAGTCAGGTAAGTTGCTGGGATTTCTAGTGAGCCACAAAGGCATTGAGCTGGATCCTGCAAAAATTTAGGCCATTACTGATATATCCATGCCCCAGACAGAGAGGGTAATACGGGGATTCCTAGGAAGAATCAACTTCATCACCTGATTCATCTCCCAACTCACAGCAACCTGTGAGTCGATCTTCAAGTTGTTAAGGAAGAACTCCTCCAAGAAATGGAACGAAGAGTGTCAAACGCAATCCTTTCCATCAAAGAGCAACTAGTCAAAGCTCTTGTCTGGGTACCTCCTAGGGATGACGTTCCCCTGTTTATGTACTTGTCAATCAATGACAATGCCATGGGTTGGATGCTGGGATAAAAAGATGATAGAGGTCAAGAAAAAACTATGTATTACCTCAGCAAATGATTCAGCATCAGTGAGCACAAGTATACCTTGATTGAGAAGACTTGTTGTGCAATAGCATTGGCTTCCATGAGATTACAACACTATCTCCATGGTCATACAACCTATCTCATATCCCGTATAGATCCTCTCAAGTACGTATTCAGCAAACCTATGTTGAATTGTCGATTGTCCAAATGGCAGTTGATCCTCCAGTAATTTGACATCATTTACATGACCTAAAAGTCTATCAAAGGTCAAGGAATTGTGGATCAACTGGCCGCAGCACCATCCGGGGATTTCAAACCCTTGGAAACATATTTTCCCGATGAAGGGGTAATGATAATTCAGCAACACCATCACGACAATACACCCCAATCATAGAGGATGTATTTTGATGGAGCTGTAAACGTAGAAGGTTCTAGAGCTGGAGCAGTTCTTGTGTCCATTTTGGGAGAGCAATATCTCGTTGCCATCAAATTACAGTTTGCCAACACCAATAACACAACTGAGTATGAAGGCTATATAATGGGGTTGAAGCTAGCCCAATCTATGGGCATCAAACGGTTAACTATCTTTGGATATTCCGAACTGGTAATCCGACAAACCACTAGGGTCTATCATACCAAGGAATTACATTTAATGCCTTACCATCGACAAGTTATCCAGATGGCTTCGAAGTTTGAAGAAATATCCTTCATCCACATTCCTCAGAATATGATTGACTTTGCTGACACACTAGCAATTTTGGCCTCCTTGATCAACATACCTAAAAGAGGAAGCATTTAAAACATCACCTTTGCTAGTCAAAAGGCCCCAGCCTATGGGAATTACATTGGAGAAGTATCGGATGAGCTACCTCCCATCCAACACCCTTGGTATCAGTCTATCAAGGAGTATCTGCAAGATGGATCTACGCCCACTGGGGTGATTCATGCTGAAAGGAAGCGGATCCATAAAATGGCCATGGAATTCTATTTGAGCGGAGATGTACTCTATAAAAGAGATGCAGGACTGGGCCTTCTAAGATGTATAGACAAAGACCATGCTCAGAGGCTCATGGATGAAATCCATAGTGGAGTATGCGACCCACACATGAGCGGTCCTTTACTTGTCAATAAAATCTTAAGAACATGGCATTATTGGCTCTCTCTCTCTCTCTCAAAGTTGACTGTGATGATCACGTCAAGAGATGTTATCAATGCTAAATTTATTGGAATGCTATCCATGCCCCTCCAAGGGAGCTCCACAATATGAGTTCACCCTAGCCCTTCTCAATGTGGGTAATGGACGTGATCGGGCTAATTGAGCCCAAAGCTAGCAACGGTCATTGGTTTATCTTCACCATGATCGACGACTTCAACAAGTGGGTAGTAGCAGCCTCTTCCACCATGGTTACTAAAGAGGTGATCATTGGTTTCATCAGAAACAATGTCATTTGTTGATATGAACAACCAGAGGTAATCGCATCAGACAATGACAAAAACCTCAGCAACCAAATGATGGAGGAATTATGCAGTAAATTCTACATCAAGCATCTTAACTATGTCATCTATTGTCCAAAGATGAATGGTGCTATTGAAGCGGCTAATAAGAATATCAAAAAGATCGTGCAAAATATGTTCACCAATCACAAAGGATGGCTTGACTTGTTGCCTCTGACTCTATTAGCCTGCAGAACATCAATGCACACTTCCACTAGGGCAACCCCCTACTCATTAACTTATAGCATGGAAGCAGTGCTTCCCATAGAGGTGGAAATGGAATCCCTGATTGTGTTGATAGATGCTTAGATAGATGAAGACCAATGGTTACAAGATCGGTACCGCGAATTGTCTTTAATAGATGAAAGGCAGGCCACAACCATCTTCCATGGTCAGTTATACCAACATAGGATCGCTCGATCCTACAACAAGAAAGTCTAGCAACGACAGTTCAATGAAAATGACTTGGTCTTGAAGAAGGTCCTTAACAATCAAGATCAATCTAAAGGAAATTTGTCCCAAACTAGGAAGGCCTGTTTCTTGTTAAAGAGGTATTGACAGGAGGAGCCCACAGATTACAAGAGATGTACGGTGAGGAATTTTCCCAACTCATTAACTCGAACACCATGAAACGGTACTATGTCTGAGGTCACCTGCAATCCAACATCCTAGTTCTGGATCATCGGATCCATCACTACATACAACTTCAGTTTGTCCCATCACGGATGAACTACGTAGACCTGATATCCCTAATACACGGGAGTACGTAGGCAACCATTTTATGGTCCGGTCTAACCTTTACAAAAATAACAACAAAACCTCTCACTACATATAACTTCAGTTTCTCACCTCAGGGACGAACAACGCAGACCTGATCTCCCCAATATTTGGGAGTATGTAGACAACCATTTTATGGTCCAGTCTAACCTTTACAAAAACAAAAAATAAAAACCCTTTTTACAACATATAACTTTCAACCTTTTCATGATATGTTGGAACTACACGGACCTGATCTCCCCCTCGTCAATGGGAGTACGTAGGAAACCATTCACGGTGCGGTCTCACCCCTACTAAAAACACAAAACCCTATCAATGGTGCTGGGATCATCCTTCAATCTTTCAAACTAAACCATAAGAGATGAAACTACCTGATCTCCCTAATACACGGGAATACATCGACGACCATCTGTGGGGCGATAAAACCACACCTCATCTGCTTAGACCCCAGAGATGGAACTACCTGGTCTCCCCACACAAATAGGAGAAAAATTGACGACCATCTAAGCTGCTATTGAATCCTCAAAGAGAAACAGCAATCCATAAGAGATGGAACTACCTGGTCTCCTCAATACAAGGGAGTATCGGCGACCATCTGTGGGGCGGTCAACCTCAAAGAGGAAAGACAAAATCCTCTCCATAACTACATTTAGAAACCAGTCCCAAGACATCAAAGGGTAGGGGAATACAAAGATCAATGATCCATTCTAAAAGATCCTGAGACATCTCAATGTCCATCCATCAAGGAGGAGTTTAGAATACATCAAGATCATAAGCCCTGGAAAATAGGCAACTATCAAGTAAATAACAAGGCATATCTAAAAGGGAAGTGAATCAAAACATATTTCCTTGCCATATATTATTGTTTGATATATACAATGTATCCTATACATGACAAAAATGGCTAGCCTAGTCTATGCAGGAAAATCAAAGCTAATCTACAAACCATTGGATAAGTGAGCCACCATGTCTAACATGCCATCCCTCTTAATAGATGGAGGTAAATCTATGAGCTCCTACCCTAGGGTGTCCACATAAGCCAGGACATCTACGGCCATCTGCATGGTGCTACCGTGCTAATCAATGAATGCACTCATCTCTCCCATAATGTCAGCAGTATGAGATATCAATGCAGTACTATCTATAGTGGCAGCATCTCTGGTAGCTAGAGCATCATCCCGCTCAACAACAGCTGCATCCTTAGGTGATCCAGCCTCATCCCGCTCAACAACAGTGATATCTATGAGAGCTTGAGCATCATCTCTCTCAACTAAAGTAACATCTCTATCAGAAAGAGCTATCAACATCAAGGCCCTAGCCTGATCCCTCTCAAACAGCATCAGATGTAAACTCTTCTCTAAATACTCTGTAGAATGTGGAGTCACAGCAGTAGGAATACTATGGGAATCAACCAGAGCTACTGATGAACCAGTAAATAACTCATCCTCGATGGGAGAATCATGGTACTCTATAGGCTCCCCACTTTCAGAATTAATACCGGCTCTGAGGATACAACCCTAGCCGATGCAATCTCTACCTCCAACCATGCAGAATACTCTAGAGAATGACCTGGATGGCTAGTCAAAAAGTAATCCCTCTCACAACGGGTCCAACAAGCATTAATCATAGACAAATCCTTTGCTGACAGAAGCCGAGATGATAAACACTAACCCAATGCCCCGTTAAAGGGATGAATATCCTGAAACTGGTCAAAATGTGCCATAACAGCCAGTGGATGATATGTGGTCACACCCCTCAAACTGGCCAGGGGAAGATAGTCCATGCCAGCTGTATGAGTGATAAAGTTATAGGGAGAGCTGAGCCCTGAACATAGCAAAATATCAAACGGGTCCTCGATCCCTGATAAGAAAGCTGACCAAGAAGCTTCGTCTGTACACTCAACCAGCTGAAAGAAATATGACATGGCTCTCTCGTGGTAAAAATAATACCCATGGCGTCTTAAAGTGCCAATCGGTCTCAAAAGTGTTATAAATCACACGTACAACAAGACTAAACTGCCTATATACATCCCCACATAATGGGTATGGCAATACGTGGCTGATCTCAAGGTCTCTACCAGATTCATGGGTAAGATGGTATGTCCCTCTCGGAGAGCCCAGACTACTATGATCACGCCGATATCTAGGTGGTCCATGTACAACGGCACGTACAGATAAGTTACTATGCACATCAAGAGTATGTCTACACGGGCGACATGCCAATCACCCTCAAAAATGGTAAAGTCCCCAGAATATCATAGATAGCTGTCCAATGACCCAAATATGTCAATCAAGAAACTCATAGACACTACATGTCCTGAGAAAATCTCATCCAGGGCCACTCTACGCCTCAAGCCTGACAAGGTCATAAATTACCGGCTCATGTCACCGACAGCCATCCGAGTGCAAGGCTTATCCAATAGCAAGTTTGTAAGACGCTCATACTCCTCTAAAGTGGGAGTCAACTTCTAGCTATCAAATCTGAATACCTGCCTATCTGGTACCCAATGCTCCAACATGCCCTCTATAAATCTCGATGGAACCTGAAATGTCAGGAAGGTCACAGAGTGACGTAGCAACTGATCAACTGTCACCCGATCTAGGGAGGATAAACTATCATACCACAATCTCAAGGAAGATGCCACCAACACTGGTGGGGTATGCTCAATCCGGCTAACAATGGATGACAACATCTTTGGAACCGTGTCATAAGACCATCCAAAAGTCAATGCTAAACTCATCTCTGGATATGCATATACATGACATAATACATGCATGATGAACAACAGATGACAATATGATGTAGGGAATGGAAAATAATTATACATACATTCCTAAGTACATCATTATCTAAATACATCATCTTTGTATACAACTAAAAAATACATGGAAATGAGGCATAACCCCCCAACAATTAGCAGAGGCCTATCAAAAGATATAATGAGAATTGGGGCACATCCGTCCGATATCAAACAGAGGCCTATCAAAAGATATAGCGAGAAATACATCAGAAGAAGTCAATAATGTTGATGTCCACATCATCCAACCTATCCATCTGATGTAGCTCCTCATGAGTCACTAAATCTCTGCTATAAGGGATATCAGGCTAATATAATAGAGTATTTATGCCAGAAAAACCATCTGAGGATGGGCCACCTAAAGGGCCAGCCCCAGAGCTGGAAGGATTAAAAGTATCCACCTCTGATGGATCTCTGCCTAAATGCCGGATAAAGAAATGTGCCCGGTCCAACTGTTGGGTCAAACTATCAGTCTTTGTTAGATGAGTAGGGTCTCGGACGTAGGCAATCCAATCTGTCCTCATGACAGAGCCAGGAACCATATCCCCTATAAACTATGTGGCGTGAGTTTGGGCTCCAATGGTGCGAGGGAACCACCAGTGTTAAAAAGCCTCCTAAGTGAAAGGTACCTCTGACAGAGTAAAGCCATCAACACCCATCAAAGTGATCTCAATGATCGGTTGCGATAAAGACCAACAACGCCTGGCAAGAAAAAAGATCAGAATGCGAATATCTCATATGGTGCTCCTAATAACACGCTATCCTAAATAGAGCTCCCAACCTCCGTCTGTAAAGAGAGGAATTTGATGGGTGGACAATACATTCGACACCAGTCAGGAAATAACCCTCGAGGCCAACTGTCAAGTGGTCCTCATAATAAGGAACCCATTTAATGACATCAGCTGTCAACAACTCCAATTGTAGGCGCGAATGGGTGAAACCCTCAGCTATAGGAACCTCCGAAAAATGGAGTGATACCATCGCCGTCCCCGTGGATAGGTGTCTAAGCCTAATAGGCTAACAGGATGAAGACATGGGAGCCTCTCGTAGGCCCAAAACTGCTAATATAAGATCAAATATATGTGGTCAGTCAAATTCTTAACCCAAACACGGGAAATCAAAAGAGAAAATACTCAACAGTAGGAATGGGTAAAACCCTAACCAAGCCTCCGTCACGCCCTCTGAGCATAGGCGCATCCCCCCTGAGGAAGTAGGCAAAGGTATAGGAACCCCAATCAAACTCTTCAATACGGTCTACCTCTCGAGTGGCACTAACTAAAGAGAATGACACTGTTAAAGAGATATCCACCAGGAAATAACCCCCGGGGATGATCAGGAACAATCACTGAAGGATGCGATCTCTAACCCTCCGATCATCGAGCAATGGCTCTATCAAAGCCCCACCCATAATATCTACACTCAAAGGACCAGTATGGACTGTCCTACCCTTGAGCGTCGTAGCCGGGACTCCCAACAAGGATATGACAGTAGTCAGGGAAATATCAGCCACAACAAGCACTAGTGCTCCTAAAAACTCCATCCCAGTGATGAACTGCCAATCCATCAGTGTCATCATGACCTCGCAATCCAACAAATGGAGAGACTAGGTCTGGTGAAACCAGCGCTCAGACAAAGCCTTAAGGTAAGCCAGGGACAACGATGGGGGAGGATGGAAAAGAAAGCCTCGAAGCCCCAAGCAAGCACAACCTCTCGATACTCTGGATGAAGAGTCTGGTACAGAGAATATATGCTGAACCAGTTCCCTCTGGGCTGCGTATAGCCAGGAACCTGCATCACAATGCAAATCAACATCAAAACCATTACCCCAAGAAATGTGAAAAGGAAGATCAACACGGCTTTTACCACATTCGCATGAAGATAGATCGAGGGGTGACGACTCAAATCATCCAGAAGCTCCAAAATAGTCACATTTATAGCTGGATGCTCCCTGCGGGAAATGGAAGAAGAAGGAGCAGGATCCAAAATGGGTACATCCTCCTCTTCGTCCTCAACATCTGGTCTCTCAACCAGGATATAACGAATCACTAACTCAGTTAACCGATGAGGCTTTCGGGCTGGGCGAGGTCGATGCACATCTGAAGCTCTTCTCCTCACACCTAAAGAGGTCCTACGGGAGCTACTCCTCTGGTCTGGATTCATTTATCTGGACAAAAGTCTCCAAATCTCCTTAGAAAGGGTATGGTAAATTATAACCTAGAGCTCATTAAATGCATTTCATAGCTATATGCGTGCATGCATTACTTTAAAATATATATATACAGTGGAGTTAAAAGTGCATGTTCATTCAATGCTTAGACTCATGAATTTTTTTTGCCAGAGTCCCCTTTGTAAAAAGGACTATCCACATGCACGTAGGCATGACTAGGGGGCCATTCAGTAGCACACCAAATCAAAGTCATAAACATCCTATATGCATGAAAAATATCAAAGTCACAATCCATAAGGGTAGCCTAATTCCCAGGATTACTTTTCTTCATAACTTTTGCTTATTTATCCTCAAATAGGATGAAAAAATACTAGAAAAAGGTGCCAAATTGACTATTTCAAAAGTCATTTTTTTCACATCAATATGTTCAGCATGGTAAAGTACTAACATTTACTGCGTTGATTAATTCTTATCAAGTCATATAAGTATGCATATTCACTACTATATATTTTGAAGCATTTCGTATGATATCTCACTTTCCAACGATCAAAACTGGGAAAGAAAACATGTAAACATTACAAGGATAGTGCAGAACAATTGTACGGTGACGAATTTTGCAAAAAATAACCCAAACTCAGTAGATCTGAAGAAGAAATCTTGGATTCTCTATGCGGCTTCAACTTGAAAATGACTTGTGAGAGGGAAAGGCAAGTGAGATATAACTCACGGGTGGCTGCGGGTCTATTCGCGGCAGCCACGAGTGTACCGGCAGCTACCGTGGGTGGCGCCTACCCCATCCAGCTCGATCAAATTTGAGTTACAACGGAGGTCCCACAAGCTAAAAAGTTAAATTATGAAAAAAGATGCTACGCGATTAAGCGGAAAAGCCTGAAATCTTGATTTTTAGAGACCAAACTGCGGGTCTACATATCAATCATTGGTATTCACCCAAATACAGAGTTTAAAAAATCGATGATCAAAGCTGTTAAAAGCTGCCCTTAGCAATACCTCGCAAAGGTCCGATGCCATCAATCTGGGGTTCTAATTGCAATCAAAAGCATACATCTCGTCAGAAGTCCATCCCCAACGAAGATTTTATACATTCTTAGCCATTGAAAGACATCTCAATGAGGGTCAGGCAGCCCTAACATTACCAACCATTGGCGATAACTCCAACAAAGTATTGGAGGAGGTCCGATGATTCCAGCCATTAAGAACTATTTCGACGAGGGTCGGGCAGCCCTGACATTACAAACCGTTGGCAGTAACTCAAGTGAAGCGTCAGAGAAACCTGTTGATCAAAACCATGGAAACCCATCCTCACCGGGGAGGACCGATAATGAAATCAGTTATACAGATCCTCAGTAATCAAAATGTAATTCCCTAAGAATCGCTCTCAGAAGAGAAGAACATCTTCAGTGGAAAGCCTATAATGAGGATTAAGGAACCTCATGTGGTCTCAATCGTGGAAAAACCTCCATTCCAAAGATTTGGAAGACATCTTTACAACACATTGGCAAACTAGGCTCAAATAGCACTGATGGAAAGTTCAAACCACTGGTGATAACCCCAGCGTGGCATCAGGACATTCTTGTGATAAGAGCTTTGGAAACTACCGGTCGAGTAGACATCCAAGCAATTTAATAGGGTCACCATTGATAACTCTATCCCCCGATAGAAGCGCCAGGAGCATGCAGTTATCACACCCTGTTGGAAAGCATTCCAACAAGCATTATGTTACATCACATTTGCATCATGATTACCTTGTATCATTTCAAGTGCCCAGTAGTCTTTATCCTATCCATGCCATTACATCGCATGAATATGATAAAGAGGGGCATCTGTAGACACTAAAATTTTGCATTCCTGTTACTAGCCCTGTAGGAGGGCAAAATCGTCTTCTAGAGATAACCCTGGAAGTTAAATTAGTTTCAACCTCGGAGATAACCCCGAGAAGTCCAGTTCTAAATCTTGGAGATAACCCCGAGAGACTCGTTTTCAATCTCAGAGATAACCCCAAGATAATCAGTCCCAACAGCGAAGATAAACCCGAGGGATCCAGTCCAAGTTCTAGAGATAACCCCAGAAAAGTCAGTTTCAACCCCAGAGTCAACCTTAGGATACTCAGTTCAACCTCAGAGATAACCCCAAGAGGTCAAGCCAACCTCAGAGATAATCCTGAGGGACATTCAGCATCCACAGCAGCCCAATCTCAGAGATAACCATGAGAAACGAGTACTACATCTGTGCAAAAGCCGGAGATAACCCCGGTGGGGGCAAAATGGTCATTTTGCCACCTCTACATCACATCAATGTTGTCTCAACACATTTCAATCCACACTGCATATCAAGGTGTCCCACAAGAAGTATAGCTCAAAATCCCGAGTGATAACTGCATAATATAGTACAACGGATAGACTTTGAAGACTTGGAGATCTGGTCATGGACCCATCTTCCCATCTTTGTACAACCTCTAATTCCATGTCATTGTGTAGCTCTTAATAATAGCTTTTTGAAAAGGTACAATACTCCTTTATCGAAAGCTCGGATTGAAAGTTATGAAGGTTTGAGCGGACAACGCGTAACGCATGTGCACGTACTTCGAGACGATAGGACTCACATGGCTTGGGGTAGCCCGGGCAGTCACAGGTAGACCCGCGGCCATCTGGTCTTTAAATATGAGCTCTTGGCAGCTCATTTGAAAAAAAGAAGAGAAAATTCTATCCATTTCTGCTTATAACCTTTGCTAGAGTGCTCTAAACTGAGTGATTATTCTTTCTAAACACTTGTAAGCTCGTGTTTTGTAACATACTAAAGTTTAACTGGTGGAAACCTAGTTTTCAGGCGTCAAAAGCTATATAAAGTCTTCTTGGCAGCCCACTGTAAGATTTTTTAGATTTTTTAGATTTTTACTACTTCTATACATATATATCTACTAACGCTGAGAGTCGAGTTGTATGGGTATGCCTAGATCGTCGATCCGTGGCTTTTTATTACCTATATATATATATATATATATATATATATATATATATATATATATATATATATATAGTGTCGATCTCGAACTCGAATGAGCCTGGATAGAACATCCGGTGCGTTTATTGCTTATATATATATATATATATATATATATATATATATATATATATATTTATCGCTTTTATATAAATATCTTCTTTAATTGCTTTCATAATGTAGATATTTAATCTTTCAGCCTGCGGGCTAGATTTGCCTCAATCTGGCTACTTCTAACTTTAACTAGTTCAAAGTGACTAAAGTGGAACCGTTGAAGCTAGAGTTGTTTAGATTTACTCAAATCTAGTTCTTTTTCTAGCTTTTGTACATATTACTTTTTTCATGTGATCATAGATTCAGCTTGTGAATCTAGATTCGGTTCCCATGATGGAAATTTTGCTGCAACCAGCTTGTAAATTATCTACGGTGTCTAAATTTCCTTAGATGACTCTCATGCCCACTAGGAGTTCGGCACTGCTATGTACCTTATTTTCTCGAAGATGCCTCGTATCTCAAAAATAAGAGCAATCAAGCCGAACACATATTAAAGTTGAAGTATCAAAAGCCTCAATTACTATTGAGCACAAGGGTTTGAAAAACCTATTTTACAAAACTTCACTGCTATATCTTGTTAAAATTGAACTTTTATACAAAAGTTAAACCCATTGTGTATATGTGCAAATGAGCATAGCACTACTTTCAAATAATTGCACATAGACCATACACACACAGTCTAGCTTTTCTAGTTTTTTCTCTCTAACCAATAAGCTATAAGTTGTTGGTGTTTTTCAACAAGGAACAAATGAGCTAGAAAGCTTCCTATTTATAGGAATCACAAAGTGAGGGTAGTTTAGACATTAACCCAATCCCACCTCCTTACTATTCCTAGCTTAAGCACTAAGTTAACTTGCTAACCACAACACTTATCCATTACTTGCTCATTACTTCCTTTGCTTAATCATTAAGTTTACTTGACCTCCACATTTACTTAGCCATTAAGCCTACTTGGTCATTACATAGCTTATCTCTTGCTTAGCCATTAAGTTAACTTGCTTAACACATAGCTTATCCTTTACTTGTTCATCACATAAGCACTTTACTTAGCTTTGAAGTTTGCTTGTTAATCACATAGCTTATCCTTTGCTTGCACATCACTTTTACTTTGGCCACCACTTTGGGTCATCCATGTGATCATGCGTTGCCCTATGGATCAACCTTGCTTTGGACTTTAAATTCAATTAATCTCATATTATACTTTGGGCTTGCATTAAAAAATCTTTGAGCTTTACCATTAGCTGACATTGGGCTTGCACATTAATCCCTATTGGACTTACACATTCCTACAAAAATCCTACAAGTCCATTATATATAGCTTTAAGTCCATTATATATAGCTTAAAGCCTTAGAACGTATAATCTACGTATTAATCTCGTATTCCAACTAGTATACTTATTCAATATATACGACATACCATCATTCATACATACTCGTATAATACCTCGTATCATACTCGTATTCATTACCTTGTACAATACCTACGTATTATACGATAATCGCTTATTTTATTATACGCATTTCATTTTCTTCTCGAAATCACTTTCCCTAACCGTTAGGTTTTAAGTCCGCATGCGAAAAACTGTATTTTTCATAACTAAAATATTATTAGATATTCCATCTTACCTCGTTATTCTATTATTACGTATTTCTCAAAAGTTCAAAAATAATTCTCAAGCATAAATGCGTGAATAGTATTTTTCGAAAAATTTCTCGAAAAGCTTTTATTTTCGTCTTGGAAATTCAAACACTTTAATTCCTTCACGTAGCCAAAATACTATGACTTCCGACATTATTAGGTTATAGAACAACCTTCATCTTATTATCATATAATATAATTTAATTCATTATTAATCAAATAAAATTATTTTACAAATTATTTAATTTTCTGGGTCGTTACACTCTTCCCCTTATAAGGATTCTGTCCCCAGAATCTAGCTACAATTACATAACCAAATGAGGAAAATTTTCTTCATTTTAATCTCGAGTTCCCACCATGCTTCCTCGACATTGTGGTTCCTCCAATTCACCTTCACCGAAGGTATTATTTTATTTCACATGTCTTGTCCCTTCCTATCAATAATCTGAGTTGGAAGTTAAGCACTTACTAACACATTACGTTATCTTCCCTTTTATTAGTTCTTCTTTTAACTCGAAATTATTTGGAACTCAAATTCCTCCTTCAAAACGAGATGATACTTGATCTTCTCTTCATCCTGCATCCTCTTCTTCATTCGCTTGCATTCATCGTTACCTAGTTATACGTACTTAACTCGTTCCATTTTCGTAGATTGAGTCTACATTATGAATAACATTTCTACCACTTTATTTCGGAATTTAACTTCTAACTTCGTTCTCGCCATTTCCGTTATTAACTCATCCTGAGTCGTTAACATTGATAGCTTTTCCCTTCTCTTCATACTTAACGTGTCGGCTTCTATGTTTACCTACTCTATATGATATAAGATATCACAGTCATGATCCTTTATCCATTCTAATCACCTTCTTTACCTTATATTCCACTCCTTCGGTGTGAAGATATATTTCAGACTCTTATAGTCTTTGTATATCTCCCACTTCTCCCCGTATAAATACTACCTTCATATTGTAAATTCAAAACTACAGCTGCCAATCCTAGATCATAAGTAGGATAAACATTCTCATAATCCCTTAACTGGCGTGAAGCATATGCAATGACCTTGCCATGCTACATGAGCATGCAACCCCGATAGCTATGCAAAGCATCGAGATACACTACAAAATTCCCTGTATCATCTGATAAAGACAATATAGGTGCCTTACTTAACTTTCTTTTTAATTCCTGAAACTATTTTCTCGCTTCTCATTCCCAACATACCTATTAATTTGCCACCGACGTGCTTGGCACCCCTTACGAAAAGTCTAACTTCAATACATTAGTCAACCCAAATGACATAACCAAAAACTCGTAATAATCATAACGAGTTCTGAATGTCATCACAGGTACCTCATTCTTCCTTACTTTCAACTGATGATACCCCGTACACAAATCTATCTTGGAAAAATACTTTGCCCATTTCAACTAATCAAATAGATCATCGATCCAAGGTAATGGATATTTATTCTTAACCGCTAAGCAATTAGTCATAACTTTACTTCTTAGGGTTCGTGTTCTTTCAACCTAAGTTTACGCGACCTACTTTCATTACCAGCTTACAACTTTATGACTTACGGAGATGTCTTACTTAATACGTTCATCATCTTTGATGATTTACATTCTTATCTTCTTCTTATTACTTCTCTAGGACTCAACACACATCGCTTCTCTGCTAGTAGTCCATATGGTACTCTGAGTAGTTTCCCAAAAATTACCAACAAACAAGTTCTCGTCTCATCTACACTGCCATCGCAGTGAGTTAGATCTGTTGCCAGTTTCGTATATACCTTCGCTCTCTGAAGAAATTGTTTAGCCCAGCTCCCATATGTCAACCATCAAAGTTTACGATTGTACCACAACCTAAACTTATCTGAACATCCTTCTAGATTACGTCATGTTTAGACAACAAGAAAGTTCCGGTGATTTAGTACCGTACATTACTAACTTGGGTTTCTTAGAAAACCGAAGATTCATACTTTTCATTAGACAATTTGTTAAAGTTCTATGGTTAATCAACCCATTCATACCGAGAATTACTTAAAATTCTCTCAATTTTATCGGTACTTATCTATCGATACTTACTTACTCTTTTATTCATGAAACAATTTCCACGAATATAATCAACGAAAGTTATTTCCTCATTCTCTATCTTAACGTTTAAAGGTATTTATAATCCCTTTCGGGAATGAACTTAATCACTTAGCAAATTCACATGCTATAAATAAAAAAATAGCACTCCAATCAAACAGCACATAAGCATTCATTGTATTGACTGGAATGACACCCGCTACTAAATCTGCTGATGCAACCGCATCTTGGACCGTCATATTAAAAGTATGGACCATAGGTCTACCCGACGATGGTGGTCCAGTAATGGCTAACTTACCACTACTAACACCTTTACTTTCCTTTGATCCCTTCTTAGGGCAATTTCTTGCTATGTGGTCCAATGACCCCACATAAAAAATAACCATGGTTTTTCTTAGAATTAGGACAATTGGGTGATATATGACCCTCCTGTCCACAGTTATAACAAATCGATTTTCCCTTCATACAGACTCCTAGATGAGTCTTTCCATATGTCTTACAAGCTTCGATCCTATGCTTAGGATCCCCTTGTCCTACTCCAATATTCCCGGAGTTAAATTCTTTCTTTTTGGCATGCTACCACTACCACTGGCATTCTCTGACTTGGTTCCTCTGTCTCCCTTGCTCTTATTCCTTCTCTCTTTGTGGTATTAGGTCAACGCCTCCCTACCACCTTCTGCTATAATTGCCTTTTTCTAGAATGGTCCCATAGGAAGCACTCTCGAACACATAAATCTTACTATAGAGCCAGGGTTTCAGGCCCTGCTCAAACCTACGAGCCTTCCTCTCCTCAGTGTACACTTGGTGTGGAGCAAACCTTGCCAATTCATTGAATTTGGCTGCATACTAGGGAACCGTCATGTCCCCTTGCTTAAGTTTTAAGAACTTAATCTCCATCGTCCCTTGCATGCTTTGTAGGGAAATAATTCTCGAAGAAAACCTTCTTGAATTGTTCCCACGATACCACATATGTTCTATGTGACGCCCCCAAAATAGGTATACAACACCCATTTTGAGTCGCCAAAATACATGGTACAGAAACAACTACATCTTTACTATTACAACATAAGAACTGTGAGTTTAAATACAAATATTGTCATCTAGACAATATCCACACTCAAATAAGTCCTCATTACAATTATTGATACATTATTTCACAAAAATGGTGAGGACTACTAAAATAACTTCTAGAACCATCATTCCATAACCCGACTAGTACTCGCTACATTCTCGCCTCCTGAGAAAAATTGAACAAAAAGGAAAAGGATGAGCTCAACTAGCCCAGTAAAGAACATTATGACTAAGATAACATAGAACAAATTATCGTTAGTCTTCAACAGGGAAAAATATAATAGAATACAATACACAACAAGTTTTAAATCAATATTCGCAGCGGAAAATAATAATTCATAGAAGAGTTACGTAGAGAATGAAATCTACTATTATCTATGAATTTAAAAGTCCATCATCAATATTTTATCCCTGTAACATCAATCAATAATCATCTTTACACTACAAGCCAAAGATATTCATTAGTTGGTCATGTTCATCTCAACACCTTTTCATCTTTGCACTACAGGCCAAAGATATTCATCAGAAATCATTCATCTTTGCACTACAGGCCAAAGATATTCATTAATATCATCAATTAGGACTGAGGATGATGAAAAATATTTTAAAGAAAACGAATCCAGTGAAGCAAAAGAACAAATATCAGGGATTCGTATTACAGTTTATCCATGTCCAAAAATACCTCATAAACAATCATAGTGGAGTAAAATTCAAGAATGATCAAAACATGGATACAATCAAAGCTAGTATCCAGAATAGATAATTTGGACGAAAAGAAAAAAATTCATTTTTCGGTGAATAGTAGCTCGTGAATAGTAACTCGTGAATAGTAACCCCGACTTGAAAAGTTCCAAATTTGATAAAAATTTCCAACCAATATAATGATATTGAAGAATAATATCATTTTAGAATAAAATAACATCCCTTACCTCGAAAGAATAGTACTTCTGGCTGGACTACTGGATATAGTGCTAAAGGGAACTTGCACCGTATAACAACACTCAAAGTATACTCACAAGAATACGCTCAATGTATCGAGAGAGAAAGAGAGAGAAGATTTCAGTTTTTAGTGTGATTTTCAATTCTAACCTAAGCACACCCTATTTATAGGAAAATGCTTAGAACATCAAAGTAGAAAATTTAATAATTAATATTAAAGTTATATAAATCATACGCAAACTTGGAAATTCTGATTTCAGCATATTTTGCAACACATGTGCCCACCAACCAACCACAAAAACGTTTTTCTTTTAAAACAAATTTAAAACTTTTAAAAAATAATTATTTCGGAACTTCAGAACTTCAATAATTCATAATAAATAGTCTTTTTATCAGAAAATTCAAATCTCGAGAGTTTTTATAGGAAATTCAATTCTCTACAACTTTACAGATGAAAATTTTTCCAAATTCCAAACAGAAATTGACCGAAATCCATAAACGGGCGATTTTATAGGCTATAATCAAATTTCAATCAAGAAATGGGCCCACAGACATGTTTAACATGTTTTAAACAACTTTTACAACAAAAATACTCTTTCTCCTTATATACTCATATATCCAACATTCATTGTAAAAATATCATTATTATTATATTATAATAATATAATAAAATATTATTTTATCAGAAAAGATAAAATATCGATTTTCAACAATTGTCACTTTAAAATTTTCTCCATCTATATCCACATAAAATGAATATTTTCTTTATCATATAAATCAATAATTAATTATTCACAAATAATATTACAAAATCACAATACTGACAACCAGGCAGTTCTCAGGGAAGAGGGGGATTTCCAATAAGGATTTCTCCTTACTGGCGCGCAATTAGGTGACCAAACCTCTCCTTAGACAGAACTTTATAGACATTGCCAATAATGTTATCTAATAATATTATTCAGATAATATGAATTATTATTCTAATAATAGAAAATACTGTGTAGTGACAATTATTGAAACAACGGTAATATAAAATATCAACGCAACAATTATTGAATCAATAAAATAAAATACTGAACAGTAATTACTGTAACCATTATTGAGTAGTGCCTTCTTACGTAAGAATCAATAATTGGTGCAATACTGTGTGCTACTGTGCAACAACGTGTATTACTGTGTTTTAACCACCGGGTATTCCAACAGTATGAACGGTAACAACTACGCCGTTATTTATAAACAACTTATGCTTGTCGTTTTCTTCATCCAATCGCTTTCCGTTACGGGGCCTACACAAAGCTGCGCCGTCGTACGAATATTCCCCGACAGCAAGAATATTCCACGACCAAACGAATATTTTCCGACAATAATGAATATTTTATAACCACCTGCTTATTTGAAATATTTGCGCATTTTACCCATAACTAACCTCATTAATCAATTTAACCCTTACTATTTCAAAATAATAAATAGAGGAAATTAAATTTCATTTATTAATAATTTGGGGTCTTACAACCTCCCCTCCTTATGAAATTTCGTCCTCAAAATTGACGTACGTACCTGGTATTTCGAAAAGATGAGGATACCTCGCTTTAATTTCTGTTTCCAACTCTCAGGTCATTTCTTCAATAGCATGGTTTATCCATAAAATTTTAATTTGTGGTATGACCTTCGTGCGTAGGACATGCTCCTTCCTATCCAAGATCTTGACAGGTACCTCTTCGTACGTTAAGTCTTCGGCTATCTCGTCCGGTTCTAACTCAATAACGTAGTTTGGATCTTTCACGTATTTATGTAGTACAGATATATGAAAAACATTATGAACACGAGACATACTTGGAGGTATCGCGAGTCTATAGGCCACATTTCCTACTCGGTCAAGAATCTGAAATGGACCAATAAATCATGGATTGAGCTTTCCTCTCTTTCCAAATCTTGTAACTCCTTTCCATGGAGCCACACGCAACAACACATGATCCCCAATGTCAAATTCCACATCCTTTCGATGAAGATCCACATAACTCTTTTGTCGATCCTGTGCCATTTGTATACGTTGTCGAATCGTTTGGATCTTTTCCGTAGTCATACGTACCAACTCTGGTCCTAACAACGTTGCTTCTCCCACCTCATCCCAACATACTGGAGAGTGACACTTTCGTCCATACAATGCTTCAAATGGAGCCACACCTATACTTGCCTGATAACTGTTATTGTAGGAGAATTCTACCAATGGTAGGTACTTATCCCAACTCCCTTTGAAATCTAGGACACAAAGTCTTAATAGATCTTCAAGAGTTTAAATAGTACTCTCTGATTGTCCGTCCGTTTGAGGATGGTATGCCGAACTAAATCGTAAATCTGTGCCCATAGCTTTTTGCAAACTAACCCAAAATCTTGAAGTGAATCTTGGGTCACGATCTGAAACTATGGATACTGGCATGCCATGCAATCTCACAATCTCATCTACGTATATACAAGCAAGACGTTCAAGGGAATAAGTCTCTCGTATCGGCAAGAAATGAGCAGACTTGGTTAATCTATCAACAATAACCCAAATAGCATTTATACCTTGAGAAACCGTGGGAAGACCCGTAACGAAATCCATGGTAATGTGTTACCACTTCCATTTTAGAATCTCAAGTGGTTGCAATGGGCCCTTTGGCACTTGATGTTCCGCCTTTATACGTTGACAAGTTAAACACCTCGAGATAAACTTTGCAATCTCTCTCTTCATATTGTTCCACCAAAATGTATGTCGAAGATCACGATACATTTTGGTACTTCCAAGATGGATTGCAAATGGTGTATTGTGTGCTTCCATCATGATCTTATAATTCAAATCAGAATCGTTAGGAACACAAAGTCTGGAGTGGACTCGAAGTATTCCTTCTTCATCAATTCTTGCTTCTGGAATAACACCTTCTTGCACTTTCTTCTTCATATGCATCAGCTCCGGGTATGTGGTTTGAGCAACTTTAACTTTATCGATTAAAGTTGGTTCTATGCATATACTTGACATCATCGCACTCGTTCCTGCATATGATCTTCTACTCAACGCGTCAGCTACCACGCTTGCTTTTCCAGGATGGTATTGAATAGTGTGGTCGTAATCTTTCAACAGCTCGAGCCAACGTCGTTGCCGCATGTTGAGTTCTTTTTGAATGAAGAAATATTTGAGGCTTTTATGGTCTGAATATATCTCCACTTTCTCCCCATATAAATAGTGCATCCAGATTTTTAGTGCAAAAACGACTGCTACCAACTCTAGATCATGAGTAGGATAATTCCTCTCATATTCTTTAAGTTGTCGCGAGGCATAGGCTATAACTTTTCCACATTGCATGAGAACACATCCTAGCCCTTTTCCTGAAGCATCGCTGTAGATAACAAATCCATCCGAACCAGATGGTATGGTTAAAACAGGTGCCGAAATGAGTCTTCCCTTAAGCTCTTGGAAACTCTTCTCGCATTCCTCGCTCCATACGAATTTGATATCTTTCTGAGTCAGCTGAGTTAAGGGGGTAGCAATTCTAGAAAACCCTTCTACGAATCTCCGATAATAACCAGCTAAGCCCAGAAAGCTACGTACTTCGATCACCGTCTTTGGTTGCTCCCAACTTTGTATTGCTTCAATCTTCGCCGGGTCAACAGATACTTCATGTTTTGACACCACGTGCCCTAGGAATTCTACTTCCTCAAGCCAGAACTAGCATTTTTTCAACTTAGCATATAACTTGTTTTCACGTAGCCTTTAGAGTACCAGCTTCAAACGGTGCTCATGATCTTCACGGCTTTTGGAATATATGAGGATGTCATCAATAAAGACAACAACGAATTGATCCAAATAATCCCTGAATACTCGGTTCATCATATCCATGAAAGCAGCAAGAGCATTAGTCAATCCAAAAGACATGACTAGGAATTCATAATGCCTGTACCGAGTTCTGAGGGCTGTCTTTGGAATATCCTCAGTTTTAACCTTCAGCTGATGATATCCCGAACGAAGATCGATTTTTGAAAAGAATTGTGCTCCTTGTATCTAGTTAAACAGGTCATCAATACGAGGTAGCGGATACATATTCTTGATAGTGACATGGTTTAATTCCCGGTAATCGATACAAAGTCGCATACTCCCGTCTTTCTTCCTTACAAATAAAACAGGAGCACCCCAAGAAGATGTACTAGGACGAATGAAACCGATGTCCAACAACTCTTGTAGTTGGACCTTTAACTCCTAAAATTCAATAGGAGACATTCAATATGGGGTTTTAGAAATAGGCTTTGTACCAGGTTCAAGATCAATAAAGAATTCAACTTCACGTTCCGGGGGTAGACCGAGAAGTTCTTCAGGAAATACGTCAGGAAAGTCAATAACAACATGAATATTATTCAAATTTGACGTGTCTTTATTCAAATCCATAACATGGACTAAGAAAGCTTGACATCCGTTTTTTAATAAACGAATGGCTTTATGGCTTAATATAATAGTCATTGATTTTAATGGCTTAGTTGATTGAATTCGCACAACAGGTTGATTAGGAATATGAAAACTAACCACCTTACGAAAACAATCAATTTTGGCATGATGAATAGTTAACCAATCAATTCCTAAAATCACATCAAATACAAGTATCTTTAAAGAGATAAGGTCAATAGGTAAGGTGATGGTGCCAACTTGGATCAAACAAGATTTATAAACAGTGGATGTGATGAAAGTTTCTCCTAACGGAGTCTCCACAGATAAATCAAAGTATAATTTCTCCGGAGTCAAGTTTAAACGTTGAGCACAAGCAGGAGAAATAAATGAATGGGTAGCACCGGTATCTAGTAAGGTATAAAATTCGCATGAATTTATGATTAGCTTACCCGTGATCACCTCGTTTGGGTTTCTCGCATGTTGACCAGTCACGACAAACGCTCTTCCAGGAACCGTTGACTTTGACTTTTCTGGGACAGCTTTTTGATTCACCATCCCCGTTGGACTTGGTTTCGCTACAGTGCAATCTCGAGCGATATGTCCTTCCTTTCCACAATTATAACATACCTTAAACTGTTGTGGGCAGTTTGGACTGATATGTCCTTCTTTTCTGTACTTATAGCATATAACCGGTGGTCGTTCTCCTCCCTTGGAACCAGTTGCTGCTGGTGTTGACGTCTTCGTATTATCATTATTGAATCTCCTCTTTTTAAAATCTCCTCCCGACTCGCTTCTTCTATTTTCATAGCCACGATTACCACCAGAGTGGTTGCCGTTCTTGTCTGTATTTTCTTTCTCCGCTGGTTATCATTGTTCTGATGAATGTTATCACCGATATGATCCTGGTTGTGGTCCCTCGGTTGACCGTACTCGTTATCTCGCTCTAATAATTGAGCCCTATTGACAACATCTAAATAGAGAAAAAATTTATGAGAAATGAGATATTGACATATGTCGGGTTTCAAACCTCTCAGAAACATCCGCATCATACGTTCCTCATTCTCCACCAAATGAGGTGCAAACCTGGACAACTCTGGAAACTTCGCCTCGTACTGGGACACCGTCATGTTATTCTGCTCCAGTCTAATAAACTCTATCTCCTTCATATGACGAATACTTTCAGGAAAGTACTTGTCATTGAACAGTTTCTGAAATGTCTCCCAAGACATGCTGAGTGCGGTTGGATGGGTACGCTTCACAGATTCCCACCAGTAGTCTGCCTGGCCACGGAACATAAATGTGGCGAATGGAACCTTCTGTTCCTCCGTGCATCCCAAGACATCAAATATCTTGGTAATTTGCTTGACCCATGTCTCCGCCTTAATCGGATCCGGCTTTCCCCAAAATTCTGGTGGTCCCAACTCTTTGAACTGCTTGGATGTGACCAGCTGTGCGTTGCCATTGTTTCTTCCTATATTTTAAACAGGAATCTCCTTCGTCTGGTTTTGCATGAATCGCAAAAAGCTTCTAAACATCTCATCGTTCATCATCTGCTCAGTGGTGTTGTTCACAGGAGGAACATTGCCAGCCTGTTGCACGTTCACCTCGTTGGTGAGTATAGGCATCTCCACCGTCTCATTTACTCCACTGTTAACATTCTCAGTCGACATTCTCAAATACTGCCATAAAACAAAGGTTAATTAAACAAATTAACGTATCAAATAATATCCGTATATTATGACCGACCAACAAATAAGCTTAGGTAGGACACACTAGCGAAGGATTTACTCGTCTCTCCCCTTCTAGTTCTATTCCCCGATCTTCGCCAGAGATCATATCCCTAAGCTCTGATGCCAACTGTGACGCCCCCGAAATAGGTATACAACACCCATTCTGAGTCACCAAAATACATGGTACAGAAACAACTACATCTTTACTATTACAACATAAGAACTGTGAGTTTAAATACAAATATTATCATCTAGACAGTATCCACACTCAAATAAGTCCTCATTACAATTATTGATATATTATTTCACAAAAATGGCGAGGACTACTAAAATAACTTCTAGAACCATCATTCCATACCCCGACTAGTACTCGCTACATTCTCGCCTCCAAAGAAAAATGGAACAAAAAGGAAAAAGGTGAGCTCAACTAGCCCAATAAAGAACATTATGACTAAAAGATAACATAGAACAAATTATCGTTAGTCTTCAATAGGGAAAAATATAATAGAATACAATAGACAACAAGTTTTAAATCAATATTCGCAGCGGAAAATAATAATTCATAGAAGAGTTACGTAGAGAATGAAATCTACTATTATCTATGAATTTAAAAGTCCATCATCAATATTTTATCCCTGTAACATCAATTAATAATCATCTTTGTACTACAAGCCAAAGATATTCATCAGTTGGTCATGTTCATCTCAACACCTGTTCATCTTTGAACTACGGGCTAAAGATATTCATCAAAAATCATTCATCTTTGCACTACAGATATTCATTAATATCATCAATTAGGACTGAGGATGATGAAAAATATTTTAAAGAAAACGAATCCAGTGAAGCAAAAGAACAAATATCAGGGATTCGTATTTACAGTTTATCCATGTCCAAAAATACCTCATAAACAATCATAGTGGAGTAAAATTCAAGAATGATCAAAACATGGATACAATCAAAGCTAGTATCCAGAATAGATATTTTGGACGAAAAGAAAAAAATTTATTTTTCGGTGAATAGTAACTCGTGAATAGTAACTCGTGACTAGTAACTCATGAATAGTAACCCCGATATGAAAAGTTCTAAATTTGATAAAAATTTCCAACCAATATAATGATATTGAAGAAATAATATCATTTTCGAATAAAATAACATCCATTACCTCGAAAGAATAGTACTTCTGGTTAGACTACTGGATATAGTGCTAAAGGGAACTTGCACCGTATAACAACACTCAAAGTATACTCACAAGAATACGCTCAATGTATCGAGAGAGAAAGAGAGAGAAGATTTCAGTTTCTGGTGTGATTTTCAATTCTAACCTAAGCACCCTATTTATAGGAAAATACTTAGAACATCAAAGCATAAAATTTAATAAATTAATATTAAATTTATATAAATCATACGCAAACTTGGAAATTCTGATTTCAGCATATTTTGCAACACATATGCCCACCAACCAACCACAAAAATGTTTTTCTTTTAAAACAAATTTAAAACTTTTAAAAAATAATTATTTCGGAACTTCGGAACTTCAATAATTCATAATAAATAGCCCTTTTATCAGAAAATTCGAATCTCGCAAATTTTTATAGGAAATTCAATTCTCTACAACTTTGCAGAAGAAAGTTTTTCTAAATTCTAAACAGAAATTGACCGAAATCCATAAACGGGCGATTTTACAGGCTATAATGAAATTTCAGTCAAGAAATGGGCCCACAGACATGTTTAACATGTTTTAAACAAATTTTACAATAAAAATACTCTTTCTCCTCATATACTCATATATTCCACATTTATTATAAAAATATCATTATTATTATATTATAATAATATAATGAAATATTATTTTATTAGAAAAGATAAAATATCGATTTTCAACCATTGTAACTTTAAAATTTTCTCCATCTATATCCACATAAAATGAATATTTTCTTTATCATATAAACCAATAATTAATTATTCACAAATAATATTACAGAGTCACAATACTGACAATCAGGTAGTTCCAAGGAAAGAGGGGGCTTTCTAATAAGAATTTCTCCTTACTGGCGCGCAATTAGGTGACCAAACCTCTCCTTAGACAGAACTTTCTAGACATTGCCAATAATATTATCTAATAATATTATTCGGATAATATGAATTATTGTTCCAATAATAGAAAATACTGTGTAGTGACAATTATTGAAACAACAGTAATATAAAATATCAACGCAACAATTATTGAATCAATAAAATAAAATACTGAACAGTAATTACTGTAACCATTATTGAGTAGTGCCTTCTTACGTAAGAATTAATAATTTGTGCAATACTGTGTGCTACTGTGCAACAACGCGTATTACTGTGTTTTAACCACCGGGTATTCCAACAGTATTAACGGTAACAACTACGCCGTTATTTATAAACAACTTATGCTTGTCGTTTTCTCCATCCAATCGCTTTCCGTTATGGGGTCCACACAAAGCTGTGCCGTCGTACGAATATTCCCCGACAGCAAGAATATTCTACGACTAAACGAATATTCTCCGACAACAATGAATATTTTATAACCACCTACTTATTTGAAATATTTGCGCATTTTACCCATAACTAACCTCATTAATCAATTTAACCCTTACTATTTCAAAATAATAAATAGAGGAAATTAAATTTCATTTATTAATAATTTGGGGTTTTACATTCTAGCCCCACCCCTGGTGAGCCACCCACCAAAAGTTGGCTTCCCCTTTCATCAGGTAGGTCGCAAAAGAAGTCTTTTGCGCCTCACCTACATTTTTAATAACAAACACCTTCTCTATTTCCTTTACCCATGCCTGGGCCTCTATTGGGTCTGTCGTTCCTTTGAACTCCGGCGGACCTACACTTTTAAACTCTTTAAAGGTAGTCGTTTGGGCTACCCTAGGTCCCGCGGGTGCTCCACCCCCGGTTTGGTCAAATGCAGCCGTTAATAAATTAACGAACTCTTGCATAGGGTTCTTCTGACTCCCTTGATTATAATTATGTGATTCCGCTTCTTGATTACGTTGTCTTCTCATGGGCGGCATTTTCTGATTAAATAAATAAAATTTCATTATTATCTATTTACTTACGTCGTTATTATTCGCCACATAACAACTCGTATCATAACAAAGTATATTAAATGAGAACTTCATTATATTAATATGCTTCTTCATAGTCAAAACTACACGGTGCTACAGTTCACATAAATATTCAATTGAAATGCCTCAAAAGAACGAATATGTCTTATATATATTCTAAAATAATATTACCATTCCGAAGGTTCTTTATAACCATTACATTTGTTCTTGTCATAATATCAAATATTATCATTAAAAACCTATACTATTACATAGGTAATCTACAAGTTCGCCTTAGCCTTCCCTTTTTCCTTGTCGAATCCTTCTGTCCGTTCGGTCTTAGCTGCATTCATACGGTTCAAGCAAGAGTGAGCATAACAAGCTCAGCAAGTACAATAATTTCATTTAAATGACATGCTTGAAACATAGGAATCATATATCTTCGATAACTGAACAATAGTTACGAAGTACTATTGATAATTTAAAATAACATTTCTTTTCCTTCAAAATGTTTTACAGTGACAATATTCATGAAAACATCATAATTTCTTTGACAAGGACAACCTGGCACTAAGTCCGTAAGTCCGGCATATCTTACGAGCACTTCTAGGTGATCAGCCTATAGTACTATATGTTGATCAACACTACATCCTTTAAACGTATATACATTTAAGTTTTGGCAACCTCGCGTGCCAATCGAATAATCGATGAAAAATACATTTGTTTATTCATACTCAGGCTTACCTTGAATCCGTACCAAACAATTGGCGTAGGATAGCGTTATTATTTCTATATTTGGAAGATTTGTAAATGAATCAATCAACTCTTCAAGATTATTCTAGCCGAGGTAAAACTGGCATCGACCCTTTCGTAAAAAAATTCATGCATCTCGTAACATGAATTACTGAAAACCTGGCTAACACAAAGGTTAGACAAGCGTTAAGAAAACTTTCCTTCAGCGTCTACTACAGTAAAATTACTTTTCCTTTGAGTCTTTACAGTCTCTACAACACATAACCACATAACATACCACATTAGGTCATGAATAAACATACATGGTTCCTAATGAATCTTACCCTTTTTCTTAATCTAATCATGTATTAGATTTGTTATTATTGGTTCCGGCTTGACATCGTTCTTACCAACTTTTTTCTCTTCTATATCTTAAATTAATTTACTTCATTAATACAACTCGTTTCGAGTTAATCATCCTTCCTCCGAGCTTACTAACGTTCTTACGTTGTTAATCGAAACTCGATCGTCATTGGTGAAGTACCAATGTTGAATACCATTCATGGTTTACTTAATTACCCTTCACGTTCTTCATTTAATTATTCTTAATCCATACTTAAATTCATAACGTCATAACTATAAAAGTGATTTAAAGTTAGTCTTATCATGTACATTAAGTACATGTTCATTCCATTATTTGTTCCTAATCAATTGGATTTACAAAACCTAACTTGGTCAATCAACTTTCACTGCCGGCGCTGCGGCGCGGCATCCCTTTACTATAGTGGCGCTGCGACGCCACCCTTGTTTACGCCGACCTACTACACACGGCACTACGACGCGAGGATTATACCTAGAGTTGGTGTTGCAGCGCAAAACTTCAGTAGCTGACGACCACGCTTAGCGCTGCAGTGCGCCTTATCGTGCTTTGTCTGGCGTTGCGGCACCAGACCTCAGTCCCAGAAATTTTTGACAGACTTTTTACATAAACAAATTTCCCGGACTCCTAAATAGATCATTTTAAGTCCGAATTGGCTCGTTCAAAAGCCATTAGCTCACATATCACATACTCTATGTGTTCATCTAAGAATTTTCCATTTTTTATTCTGTTAGCTAAAAATTCAACTATTAGTTCATTTTAACGAAAATGATAAACGTTCGTGAAAGTTTAACCCTCGTTTCTTCGTTTTAAGTCAGAATTCAGTCATTTTCGAGTTCGCAACTCTATAATGCCAAATAAGACTTAACTCCATTGAAAACCAATGTTTCCAAGCTCAATATCAAAATTCAACTTCCATTCCGAGAATTTCACGAATGTCGACGTCGAGATTTTTATTTGTCCCTTTTCATTACTTGTTCTTTTGTGTTCTCATTTTATGTGAGATTTGTTTGAAAAAATAAGTGAAAAAGGTTCGACATGTATAATGTCGACGATTGGACTATAAGAGTTGCCAGTTGGTTTTTTAACTGGTTGTAACAACACAACCGAGAAAAGATTTGTACATTGACCAAGTGATGTGACACTGCTAAACGGGTCTGTGAAACCGAGATTCATTTAGGGTCTGGAGACTTGCTTATACGGAGGGAAGGTGTTAGGCACCCCCCGACATCCGTGTTGCCACAGTGACCGCCACTTTCAAGAAACTATTATCTGAATGTGTGTGTGTGTGTGTGTGTGGGTTAATGTGCTGTTATTTGGAAGTAGTGTTATGCCTCATTTGCACCTATATACAAAGGGATTGAATTTATGTAAAAATTCAGTTTTAAACAAGATATAGCAGTGATGTTTTATATAAGAGGTTTTTTCAAACCCTTGTGCTCAATAGTAATTGAGGCCTTTGATACTTTCATTTTATTCCGTATTCGGCTGGATTAATTTTATTTTACAGATGTGAGGCATCTGTATGAAAATAATGTACAAAAGGTGCTGAACTCCTCATGGGTATGAAAACCATCTGAGGTAATTTAGACATCACAGATAAACTTACAAGCTGCTTACAGCAGAAAAGGTCCATCACGGGAATCAAATCTAGATTTAGTGGACTGAATCTGTGATCACAATATTCCTAGGCTCACGTGATGCCGCAATTGATATAATTGCAGTAAGCAGGCATATATATATAAAAGCCTTACATATATATATACAGACATAATCACCAACCACGAAGCACCTCCATTGGGGATCAAAAATATAAATAAAGCTGTAAAAGCTATCAACCGCCACGGAGGAAACTCCAGGCGGGGCGAAATGTACAGAAAGCAGTAAAAACGGTCAACCACCACGAAGTAAACTCCAGGTGGGAAGATATGTAAATATATATATATATATATATATATATATATATATATATATATATATATATATATATATATATATATAAAGCGGTAAACGCACCAGATATAAAACCAGGCTCATCGGACAAAGTCCGACTACAGTTAATATATATATGTTAAAGCAATAAACGCACTGAATTTAAAATTCAGGCTCATCGAACAAAGTCCGACAACAGGTATATATATATATATATATATATATATATATATATATAAAAGCAAGTAAACGCTCCAGACCGAAGTCTAGGCTCAATCGAGGCATAACTCGATAATGTTAGTCCATATATATAAATATATATATAAATATATAAAAATATATATATATATATATATATATGTATATATACAAACTGAAATAAAACCACGGATCGAAGTCCGGGAGAACAAAAGCAACACGACTCAAAACTTGAAGAAGGGTATGTGCCAAGATGGAGAGAAAGGTTTTAAAGTGTGTAAGAAGGCTTACAGTGGACTGCCAAAGAAGACTTATATATCTTTAAAGTAGATAAACACTGGCTTATGTAGGTACAAAAATAGCTATATGTGAGCTCACAGGTGTTTAAAATGGGAACGCACTCAGTATATTGCAAGTACGGAGCAAATTGAACAGGGCTTCCTCGCTCTTTTTCTTTTTAAAATGGCCACCCCAAGCCCTCTATTTATAGAGGGTGGAGCCGCAGGTGTACCAGAGGCTACCCGGGTTACCTCGGGTTTTGCGGGTCACGTCGTCTCGTAGTACGTGCAGGTGCGCAATGTGATGTCCACTCGAACTTTCAGAATTGCAATTCGGGCATCTGACTGAGGTATATAGGACCTATTTCAGACCGGCGTTGTTGAGAGTTACACAATGACATGGGATTAGAGGTTGTACGAAGTCATGAAGATGGGACGATGCCCTCCGGTCTTCAGCTTCAAATTCTATCCATTATCCAGCGCAATAGTCAATCGGGATTGGTTCTTCTGAGCTTTTGTGGGACATTTCTGTGTAGAAATGTATGTCTAAAATGTTGAGACAACGTGATGTGGCGTCATGGTGGCGAGATGACGACTTAGCCCCTCACCGGGGTTATCTCCGGTTTGGGCTGATAAAGCAGAGGTTGCTCAGGGTTATCTTTGAGATTGGACTGCGGCAATGGTTGAAGGTCCTTAGTGTTATCTCTGAGGTGTGCTTGTCGTCCCGGTGTTATATCCGGGTTGGTACTGAGTATCTCGTTGTGAGCGCCGAGATTGAAGCTGCTTGCATTTGAAACAAACATTTCCGGGGATACCTTGGGGTTATCTCTGAGATTAATCGATCTTCTCCGGTGTGTGTTTCGGTATTGGATCTGCATGCCTCGGGGTTATCTCCAAGGTTGGATTTGTTACTCCCAGTGTATACTCCGGGGTTGATGCTGAACTTTCGGTAGTATCCGGACTGGATATGAACTGTCTTCCAGGGTTCCCTCTTGAAAGACAAATCTGTCCTCCTGCAATCTTAGTAACAGGTGTACAAAAAATTTCAAGTGTCTACAGATGCCCCTCTTTATCATATTCAAGCAATGCAATGCATGAGTAGGATAAAGAATCCTAGACACTTGAAATGCAACAAGATAAAATATGGAGCAGTATGATGTAAGTGTATAATGCATATGCATTGCTTTCCAACAAGCTGGGAATGATTGACGGCTCCCTGTTGCTTCTACTGGGGATTGGCAATGATGCACAGATTGGATGTGCATGATCCAAATCTTTGAGGATGTTGGCGTTAGGGCTATCACAAAAGTCCTTAATCGTTGATACAAACTTGATTCTGAAGAATTGCCTCTTATATGTAAGAGATCTGTGGGGATAAAACTTTATCTGTTTGAGGATGTGTATAACATATTCCGTCATCAATCCTCCTTGATGATGTTGACCTTTCCTGGTTTGTATCACCAGAGTATGTCACCGTTCTGTTGATTTTACTGCCAACATCAAATATTGTAAGGGCTGCCCGACCTTCGTTGACGTATGAACCAACGGTTTACCACGCATTTTAATCCCCGCCGGAGATACATCTGATCCTCTGTTGACGTGTATATCAACGGATGAACTCCCTCATGGGGATAAATTCCAAGGCTGCTTGGACTTTGTTGATGTGTGTATCAACTGATGCAATCATTAGATGATTTCTGATGCGACGTTGGGTTTACTTGCCAACAGCTGAACTAATATCAAGGTTGCTTAACCTTCGCTAATATGTGTATCAACGGAAGATATGTGTAGTAGCCCCCGCCGGGGACTGACGTTGTAACCGCCGTCAGGGACTGACGTTGGTCTTTAGTGTAATGACCAGGAGCTGGCGGCATTGGACCTATGCAAGGTATTGTTGAATGTATTTTGTAACAACATAGATCATTGGCATAGTATACCTCATGCTCGGGTGAATACCAATGAGTGATGTACATACTCAAGGTTCTATTTGAGAAGACCAGGATTGTAGGCTATTCTGTTCAATCGCGTAGCGTTCTTATTCCTGATTTGACCTTTTAAGTCTGTGAAAACTCCTTCGCAACTCGAATTGGAATGAGTCGGAGGGATGGGGCCCATATAGGGGTGACGCAGGTACACCTGCTTCAACCGTAGATGGACCTACAGCCAACTGTGGATACTAATATCTTGCAGGTTGGTCTCACAAGTCACTTTCAACTTGTATTACGAAGAAAAATCCGAGAGCCTCCTTCAGATCTGCTGAGTTCGGATATCTTTCTGCAAATTTTGTCACCGTACAAGTGTTCTACACTGTCCTGGTAACGTATGCATGTACTTTTTTCTAGTTTTTATCCGTTGGAAAATGACTTATCACATGAAATGCATCTAAACACATAGTAGTGATTCTGTATGCAGAAATATCTTGATAAAAATATTCAACATAGTAAATGTTAGTGTTAAACCATGCTGAACATAATGATGTTAAAAAATTTGACTTTTGAGACAGTCAAATTGGCACCTTTTCTGCTATTTTTATCCTATTTGAGGACATTTGAGCATAAGATAAGAAGGCAGAGTACTCCTAGCATTGAGGTTAACCTTATGTGTTGAAGATTTTGATTTTTAATGCATATAGTATGTATATGACTGTGGGCAGGTGTGCTCTTGAATGGCCACCTAGTCATGCCTATGTGCATATGGATAGTTCTATTTACAAAGGAGACTATGGCAAAATTTTCCAAAATGTAGACATTGGGTAGTCATGCATTTTAACTCTATTGTATGTTAAAGTAAATGCATGCGTGCATGTAGTCATAAGATACATTTAGAAAAGCTCCAGGTTAGAAAATACCACACCCTTTCTAAGGTGATTTGGAGACTTGTTGTCCAGATATTATGGATCCAGATTAGCCGAGTAGTTCCCGTAGGACCACTTCTGGTGTACGGAGGAGGGCTTCTGAAGTGCCTGGACCCTGTTTCGTTAGACAGCCTCGTCGATTGATGGAGGCGGTGATACGTCCAGTCCAGGTTGATGTGCCGAACATCGTGGATGAGGAGGATTCAAGTAGCAAACCCAGAGCTTCTGGGTGACTTGAGTAGACATCCCTCGATGTATTTGCATGCTAACAATGTATGACGTGAGAACTTGATCTTCATTCTTTCCTATTTGATGAGGATAAAGGGTCTTGATGTTGACTTGCATTGTATGCAGGTTACCAACTTTACACAACCTCGAGGGAATTGGTTCAGCATACACTCCATGTATCAGGCTCTTCATCCCGACTATAGAGCAGTAGTGTATGACTGGGGATTCGGGGCATTCTTTTCCATCCTTCCCTGGCGTTGTCCCTGGGGTTACCTCAGGGCATTATCTGAGCGGGTGGTTTCACCTGACTCAGTCACTCCATTTGCTGTACGGTGAGGTGATGATGACCCCGATGGATTGGCGATTTATCACAAGTATGGAGTTAAGAGGGGCGCCAGTGCCTTGTATGGAAAATATTACCCCTACTGCCGTCAGATCCTTATTAGGAGTTCCAGCGGAAGCGCTCAAGAGCAGGACTGTCCGTGCAGGTCCTTTGAGCCTAGATGCTATGAGTGGGCTATTGAGCGAGCCCATGCTAGATGATGTTAGAGTCAGGGATCGGAATTTTCCGTGATTGTTCTTGATGATCATTAGGGGCTGCTTCATAGTAGATAACTCTTCCACGGTGTTGTTCACTTTGATCAGTGCCACACGTCATGTGGATCGTATTAGAGAGTATGATTAGGTTTCCTACACCTTCGCCTATTTCCTCAGGGGGCATGCATATGCACTCACAGGGTTTGACTGAGGCTTGGCTAGGATTTTACCCATTTTTGCTGGTGAGTACTTCTTTTGTCATTTACCATGTATAGGTTAAGAGTGTTAACTGACATCAGATATTTTGCCATTGTGTTGGCAGTTTGGGCCTGTGAGAGGCTCCCATGCTTTCGTCCGATGAGTGTGTTAGGATTGGATACCTACCCATGAGCACGACGATGGCATCAGTCTATATTGGCAGAGGTCCTTGTAGCTGAGGGTTTCACTCACTGCCACTCGCAGTTGGAATTGTTGACAGCTGATATTATCACATGGATTCCCTATTCCGAGGAACATTTGGGCATCGGTTTTAAGGATGGGTACCCGACTGGAGTCGGGTACGTGATTTCTACTAGGAGAGTTCCTCTCTTCACTGATGGTGGCTGGGAGCTTTATTTAGGAGAACGTGCTATTAGGAGCACCACAGGAGAGATCCGTATGCCGATCTTGCCTCTTGCTAGGCGTTATTGGCTTGTGTCGCAGTCACCCGTCATTGATATCCCATTGTTGGGCTGTTGACGGTTTTGCATTATCAGAGGGTCCCTGTACTCAGGATGTATTCCAGCGTTGGTGGTTCCCTCAGATTATTGGAGCCCAGACCCGTGCCACTCAGTTCATGGGGGATATGATTCCAGGATCTGTGATGATGACGGATTGGCTAGCCTGTGTCGCAGATCCGACTCATGTGACACAGATTGACAGTTTGACCCGGTAGTTAGACCAGGCATATATTTTTATCCGGTATTTGGGCAGAGATCCAGTAGAGGCAGATTCGTTTGATCCTTCCAGCTCAGGCGCTGGCCCCTCAGATGACCCATTTGGTTTTGCCGGCGCAGATCCTCCTTTTTATAGGTCTGACATCCCTGTTGATAGAGATCCAGTGACTCAGGAAGAATTATATCAGGTGGACAGGATTGATGATGTGGACATCGACACCATTGTCTTCTTCTAATGTGTATTCTCGTTATATCTTTTGATAGGCCTCTGTTAGTGTGACGCCCCAAAATAGGTATACAACACCCATTCTGTGTTATCAATAACATGGTACAGAAACAACTACAACTTTATTAATACAACATAAAAACTGTGAGTGTAAATACAAATATTGTCATCTTGACAATATCCACACTCAAATAAGTCCTCATTACAATTATTGGTACAATATTTTACAAAAAAAATGGTGAGGACTACTAAAACAACTTCCTAGAACCTTCATTCTATACCTCGACTAGTACTCGCTACATTCTCGCCTCCTGAGAAAAATAGAACAAAAAGGAAAAGGGTGAGCTCAACTAGCCCAGTAAAGAACATTATGACTAAGATAACATAGAACAAATTATCGTTAGTCTTCAACAGGAAAAAATATAATAGAATACAATAGACAACAAGTTTTAAATCAATATTCGCAGCGAAAAATAATAATTCATAGAAGAGTTACGTAGAGAATGAAATCTACGATTATCTATGAATTTTAAAGCCCATCATCAATATTTTATCCCTGTAACATCAATAAATAAATATCTTGAATCAAATAGTCATCTTTGCACTACAGGCCAAAGATATTCATCAGTTGGTCATGTTCATCTCAACACCTGTTCATCTTTGCACTACGGGCCAAAAGATATTCATCAGAAATCATTAATCTTTGCACTACAGGCCAAAGATATTCAATTATATCATTATTTAGGACTAAGGATGATGAAAAATATTTTAAAGGAAACGAATCTAGTGAAACAAAATAATAAATATTAAGGATTCGTATTTCAACTATTCCATGTCCAAAAATACCTCATAAATAATCATAGTAGAGTAAAATTCAAGAATGATCAAAACATGGATACAATCAAAGTTAGTATCCATAATAGATATTTTGGACAAAAAGAAGAAAATTTCATTTTTCGGTGAATAGTAACTCGTGAATAGTAACTCATGAATAGTAATCCCGACATGAAAAGTTCCAAATTTGATAAAAAGTTCAGATCAATACTTCGGCATAATGATATTAAAGAAAATAATATCATTTAAGAAAAAATAACATCCCTTACCTCGGAAAGACGGTACTTCTGACTGGAATACTAGATATAGTGCTGATGAAAGCTTGCACCGTATAGCAACACTCAAGTATCAAATACTCACAAGAATATGCTCGATATAGAGAGAGAAATAGAGAGAAACTTGTGTTTTTGGTGTGATTTTCAATTCTAACCTAAGCACCCTATTTATAGGAAAATACTTAGAACACCAAAGCAGAAAATTTAATATAATATTAATATATTTATCAAATTTTCCTTAGCCCACCTCTAGACATCTGATCTCAGCCCATTTATATCACATGTTAGCCCACTTAAATGCCAAAAACGTTTTTCTTCAAAATAATAAATAAAACTTCCAAAAATCAATTATTTCGAAACTTCAGGACTTCAATAATTCATAATAAATAGCCCTTTTATTAGAAAATTCGAATCTCGCGAGTTTTTATAGGAATTTCAATTCTCTACAACTTTGCAGAAGAAAGTTTTTTCAAATTCCAAACAAAAATTGACTGAAATCCACAAACGGACGATTTTAAAGTCAATAATAAATTTTCGGTCAAGAATTGTGTCCACCAACACACAAAACATGTGTTAATCATTTAATACCACAAAAATACTCTTCCTCCTCATATACTCATATATCTCACATTCATTGTAAAAATATCACCATCAATATATTATTAAAATAATATATTTAAATGAATTATTTTATCAGAAAAAGATAAAATATTAATTTTCAACAATTGTCACATTAAAAAATTTCTCCATCTATATCCACATAAAATCAATATTTTCCTCATCATATAAATCAATAATTAATTATACACAAATAATATTATAGAATCACAGTATTGGCAACCAGGCCGTTCCCAGGAAAGAGGGGGCTTTCCAATAAGGATTTCTCCTTACTGGCACGCAATTAGATGACCAAACCTCTCCTTAGACAGAACTTTCTAGACATTGTCAATAATGTTATCTAATAATATTATTCAGATAATATGAATTATTGCTCCGATAATAGAAAATACTATGTAGTGACAATTATAAAATATCAACGTAGCAATTATTTAATCAATAAAATAAAATATTGAACAGTAATTACTGTAACCATTATTGAGTAGTGCCTTCTTACGTAAGAATCAATAATTGGTGCAATACCGTGTGCTACTGTGCAACAACGCGTATTACCGTGTTTTAACCACCGGGTATTCCAACAGTATTAACTGTAACAACTACGCCGTTATTTATAAACAACTTATTTTTTTCGTTTTCTTCATCCAATCGCTTTTCGTTATGGGCCCACAAAAGACTGCGTCGTCGTACGAATATTCTCCGACAGTAAGAATATTCCACGACCAAGCGAATATTCCCCGACAATAATGAATATTTTATAACCACTTGCTTATTTAAAATATTTGCGCATTTTACCCATAACTAACCACATTAATCAAATCAACCCTTATTTCAGAATAATAAATAAAGGAAATTAAATTTCATTTATTAATAATTTGGGGTCTTACAACCTCCCCTCCTTATGAAATTTCATCCTCGAAATTGACATACGTACCTGGTGTTTCGAAAAGATGAGGATACCTCGCTTTCATTTCCGTTTCCAACTCCCAGGTCATTTCCTCAATAGCATGGTTTCTCCACAAAACTTTAACTTGTGGTATGACCTTCGTGCGTAGGACATGCTCCTTCCTATCCAAGATCTTGACAGGTACCTCCTCGTACGTTAAGTCTTCGGCTATCTCGTCCGGTTCTAACTCAATAACGTGGTTCGGGTCTTTCACATATTTACGAAGCACAGATATATGAAAAACATTATGAACACGAGACATACTTGGAGGTAACGCGAGTCTATAGGCCACATTTCCTACTCGGTCAAGAATCTGAAATGGACCAATAAATCGTGGATTGAGCTTTCCTCTCTTCCCAAATCTTGTAAATCCTTTCCATGGAGCAACACGTAATAATACATGATCCCCAATGTCAAATTCCACGTCCTTTCGATGAAGATCCACATAACTCTTTTGTCGATCCTGTGCTGTTTGTATACGTTGTATACGTTGTCGAATCGTTTGTCGAATCCTTTCCATCGATTCTTGCTTCTGGAATAGCACCTTCTTGCAGTTTCTTCTTCATACGCATCAGCTCCGGGTCTGTAGCTTGAGCAACTTTAACTTTATCGATTAAAGTTGGTTCTACGCGTATACTTGACATCATCGCACTCGTTCCTGCATATGATCTTCTACTCAACGCGTCAGCTACCACGTTTGCTTTTCCAGGATGGTATTGAATAGTGTGGTCATAATCTTTCAACAGCTCGAGCCAACGTCGTTGCCGCATGTTGAGTTCTTTTTGAGTGAAGAAATATTTAAGGCTTTTATGGTCTGAATATATCTCCACCTTTTCCCCATATAGATAGTGCCTCCAGATCTTTAGCGCGAAAACGACTGCTGCCAACTCTAGATCATGAGTAGGATAATTCCTCTCATATTCTTTAAGTTTTCGCGAGACATAGGCTATGACTTTTCCACGTTGCATGAGAACACATCCTAACCCTTTGCCTGAAGTATCGCTTTAGATAACAAATCCATCCGAACCAGATGGTATTGTCAGAACAGGTGCCGAAATGAGTTTCCTCTTAAGCTCTTGGAAACTCTTATCGCATTCTTCGCTCCATACGAATTTGATATCCTTCCGAGTCAGCTGAGTTAACGGGGTAGCGATTCGAGAAAACCCTTATACGAATCTCCGATAATAACCAGCTAAGCCCAGAAAGCTACGTACATCGGTCACCGTCTTCGGTTGATTCCAGCTTTGTATTACTTCAATCTTCGCCGGGTCCACAGATACTCCATGTTTTGACACCACGTGCCCTAGGAATGCTACTTCCTCAAGCCAGAACTCGCATTTCTTCAACTTAGCATATAACTTGTTTTCACGCAGCCTTTGGAGTACCAGCTTCAAATGGTGCTCATGATCTTCACGGCTTTTGGAATATATGAGGATGTCATCAATAAAGACAATAACGAACTGATTCAAATAATCCTTGAATACTCGGTTCATCATATCCATGAAAGTCGCAGGAGCATTAGTCAATCCAAAAGACATGACTAAGAATTCATAATGCCCGTACCGAGTTCTAAAGGCAGTCTTCGGAATATCCTCAGTTTTAACCTTCAGCTGATGATATCCAGAACGAAGATCAATTTTTGAAAAGAATTGTGCTCCTTGTAACTGGTCAAACAAGTCATCAATACGAGGTAGTGGATACCTATTCTTGATGGTGACATGGTTTAATTCCCGATAATCGATACAAAGTCGCATACTCCCGTCTTTCTTCTTTACAAATAAAACAGGAGCACCCCAAGGAGATGTACTAGGACGAATGAAGCCAATGTCCAACAACTCTTGTAGTTGGACTTTTAACTCCTGAAATTCAATAAGAGCCATTCGATATGGGGTTTTAGAAATGGGCTTTGTACCAGGTTCAAGATCAATAAAGAATTCAACTTCACGTTCTGGGGGTAGACCGGGAAGTTCTTCAGGAAATACGTCAGGAAAGTTACTAACAACAGGAATATTATTCAAATTTGACGTGTCTTTATTCAAATCCATAACATGGGTTAAGAAAGCTTGACACCCATTTTTTAATAAACGAATGGCTTTATGGCTTGATATGACAGTGATTGATTTTAATGGCTTTGTTGCTTGAATTCGGACAACAGGTTGATTAGGAATATGAAAACTAACCACCTTACGAAAATAATCAATTTTGGCATGATGAGTAGTTAACCAATCAATTCCTAAAATCACGTCAAATGCGAGTATCTTTAAAGAGATAAGGTCAACAGGTAAGGTGATGGTGCCAACTTGGATCAAACAAGATTTATAAACAGTGGATGTGATGAAAGTTTCCCCTAACGGAGTCTCCACAGATAAATCAAAGTCTAATTTCTCCGGAGTCAAGTTTAAACGTTGAGCACAAGCAGGAGAAATAAATGAATGGGTAGCACCGGTATCTAGTAAGGTATAAACTTCACATGAATTTATGATTATCTTACCCGTGATCACCTCGTTTGGGTTCCTCGCATGTTGACCAGTCACGACAAATGCTCTTCCAGGAATCGTTGACTTTGACTTTTCTGGGGCAGCCTTTTGAGTCACCGTCCCCGCTGAACTTGGTTTCGCTACCGTACAATCTCGAGCAATATGTCCTTCCTTTCTACAATTATAGCATACCTTGAACTGTTGTGGACATTTTGGGCTGATATGTCCCTCTTTTCCACATTTATAGCATATGACCAGTGGTCGTTCTCCTCCCTTGGAACCAGTTGCTGCTGGTGCTGACGTCTTCGTATTATCATTGTTAAATCTCCTCTTTTTAAAATCTCCTCCCGACTCGCTTCTTTTATAATCATGGCCACGATTACCACCAGAGTGGTTGCCGTTCTTGTCCGTATTCTTCTTTCTCTGTTGGTTATCATTGTTCTGATGACTGTTGTCACCGGTATGATCCTGGTTGTGGTTCCTCGATTGACCGTACTCGTTATCTCGCTCTAATAATTGAGCCCTGTTGACAACATCTGAATAGAGAGAAAATTTATGAGAAATGAGATATTGACGTATACCGGGTTTCAAACCTCTCAGAAACATCCGCGTCATACGTTCCTCATTCTCCACCAAATGAGGTGCAAACCTGGACAACTCTGCAAACTTCGCCTCGTACTGGGACACCGTCGTGTTGTTCTGCTCCAGTCTAATAAACTCCACTTCCTTTATATGACGAACACTTTCAGGAAAGTATTTGTCATTGAACAATTTCTAAAATGTCTCCCAAGACATGCTGAGTGCGGCTGGATGGGTACGTTTCACAGACTTCCACCAGTAGTCTGCCTCGCCACGGAACATAAAGGTGGCGAATGGAACCTTCTGTTCTTCCGTGCATCCCAAGACATCGAATATCTTGATAATTTGCTTGACCCACGTTTCCGCCATGATCGGATCCGGCTTTCCCTTAAATTCTGGTGGTCCCAACTCTTTGAACTGCTTGGCTGTAACCAGCTGTGTGTTGCCATTGTTTCTTCCTATATTTTGAACAGGAATCTCCTTCGTCTGGTTTTGCATGAACCGCAAAAAACTTCTAAACATCTCATCGTTCACCGTCTGCTCAGTGGTGTTGTTCACAGGAGGAACATTGCCAGCCTGTTGCACGTTCTCCTCGTTGGTGAGTACAGGTGTCTCCACGGTTTTATTTACTCCACTGTTAACATTCTCAGTCGACATTCTCAAATACTGCCATAAAACAAAGGTTAATTTAACAAATTAACAAATCACATAATATCCCTATATTATGACCGACCAACAAATAAGCTTAGGTAGGACACACTAGCGAAAGATTTACTCGTCTCTCCCCTCCTAGTTCTATTCCCCGATCTCCGTCGGAGATCATATCCCTAAGCTCTGATACCAACTGTGACGCCCCCAAAACAGGTATACAACACCCATTCTGTGTCGTCAATAACATGGTACAAAAATAACTACAACTTTATTAATACAACATAAAAACTTTGAGTGTAAATACAAATATTGTCATCTAGACAATATCCACACTCAAATAAGTCCTCATTACAATTATTGGTACAATATTTTACAAAAAAAATGGTGAGGACTACTAACACAACTTCCTAGAACCTTCATTCCATACCCCGACTAGTACTCGCTACATTCTCGTCTCTGAGAAAAATGGAACAAAAAGGAAAAGGGTGAGCTCAACTAGTCCAGTAAAGAACATTATGACTAAGATAACATAGAACAAATTATCGTTAGTCTTCAACAGGGAAAAATATAATAGAATACAATAGACAACAAGTTTTAAATCAATATTCGCAGCGGAAAATAATAATTCATAGAAGAGTTACGTAGAGAATAAAATCTACAATTATCTATGAATTTAAAAGCTCATCATCAATATTTTATCCCTGTAACATCAATCAATAAATATCTTGAATCAAATAGTCATCTTTGTACTACAGGCCATAGATATTCATCAGTTGGTCATGTTCATCTCAACACCTATTCATCTTTGCACTATGGACCAAAGATATTCATCAAAAATCATTAATCTTTGAACTACAGGCCAAAGATATTCAATTATATCATCATTTAGGACTGAGGATGATGAAAAATATTTTAAAGGAAACGAATCTAGTGAAACAAAATAATAAATATTAAGGATTCGTATTTCAACTATTCCATGTCCAAAAATACCTCATAAATAATCATAGTAGAGTAAAATTCAAGAATGATCAAAACATGGATACAATCAAAGCTAGTATCCATAATAGATATTTTGGACAAAAAGAAGAAAATTTCATTTTTCGGTGAATAGTAACTCGTGAATAGTAACTCATGAATAGTAATCCCGACATAAAAAGTTCCAAATTTGATAAAAAGTTCAGATCAATACTTCGGCATAATGATATTAAAGAAAATAATATCATTTAAGAAAAAATAACATCCCTTACCTCGGAAAGACGGTACTTCTGACTGGAATACTAGATATAGTGCTGAAGGAAACTTGCACCGTATAGCAACACTCAAGTATCAAATACTCACAAGAATACGCTCGATATAGAGAGAGAAATAGAGAGAAACTTGTGTTTCTGGTGTGATTTTCAATTCTAACCTAAGCACCCTATTTATAGAAAAATGCTTAGAACACCAAAGCAGAAAATTTAATATAATATTAATATATTTATCAAATTTTCCTTAGCCCACCTCTAGACATCTGATCTCAGCCCATTTATATCACATGTTAGCCCACTTAAATGCCAAAAAAGTTTTTCTTCAAAATAATAAATAAAACTTCCAAAAATAGATTATTTCGGAACTTCAGGACTTCAATAATTCATAATAAATAGCCCTTTTATTAGAAAATTCGAATCTCGCAAGTTTTTATAGAAATTTCAATTCTCTACAACTTTGCAGAAGAAAGTGTTTCCAAATTCCAAACAAAAATTGACCGAAATCCACAAACGAGCGATTTTACAGTCAATAATAAATTTTCGGTCAAGAATTGTGTCCACCAACACACAAAATATTTGTTAATCATTTAATACCACAAAAATACTCTTCCTCCTCATATACTCATATATCTCACATTCATTGTAAAAATATCACCATCAATATATTATTAAAATAATATATTTAAATGAATTATTTTATCAGAAAAAGATAAAATATTAATTTTCAACAATTGTCACATTAAAAATTTTATCCATCTATATCCACATAAAATCAATATTTTCCTCATCATATAAATTAATAATTAATTATACACAAATAATATTATAGAATCACAGTACTGACAACCTAGGCCGTTCCTAGGAAAGAGGGGGCTTTCCAATAAGGATTTCTCCTTATTGGCGCGCAATTAGATGACCAAACCTCTCCATAGACAGAACTTTCTAGACATTGCTAATAATGTTATCTAATAATATTATTCAGATAATATGAATTATTGCTCCGATAATAGAAAATACTGCGTAGTGACAATTATAAAATATCAACGTAGCAATTATTTAATCAATAAAATAAAATATTGAACAGTAATTACTGTAACCATTATTGAGTAGTGTCTTCTTAAGTAAGAATCAATAATTGGTGCAATACCGTGTGCTACTGTGCAACAAAGCGTATTACCGTGTTTTAACCACCGGCTATTCCAACAGTATTAACGGTAACAACTATGCTGTTATTTATAAACAACTTATTTTTGTCATTTTCTTCATCCAATCTCTTTCCGTTATGGGCCCACAAAAGACTGCGCCGTCGTACGAATATTCTCCGACAGTAAGAATATTCCACGACCAAGCCAATATTCCCCGATAACAATGAATATTTTATAACCACTTGCTTATTTAAAATATTTGCGCATTTTACCCATAACTAACCACATTAATCAAATCAACCCTTATTTCAGAATAATAAATAGAGAAAATTAAATTTCAATTATTAATAATTTGGGGTCTTACAGTTAGCTATTGGGTGGCTGTGCCCCATTCTCGCTATATCTTTTGATAGGCCTCTGTTAGCAGTAGGGCGTATGTGCCCCATTTCCATGTATTTGTAGGTGTACAGAGATGATGTGTTAGATGATAATATACTTAGGAACGTATGTACGGTTTTTCCATTCCCTATATCATATTGCCATCTATTATCTGTAATGCATGTATCATGTTATGCATATGTATGTATGTCCAGATATATTCAATATTGACCCCTGGATGGTCTTATAACATGTCCGTGCAGATGTCTTCTTCGATAGTTAGCCGTATTGATCATACCCCACCATTATTGGTGGTATCTGGTATGCGATCTTGGTATGATAGCATGTCACCATCAGACAGGGTGACTGTAGATCATTTATTGCAGCATACTCTGACCCTGTTGATGTTTCAGGTTCCCACAGGATTCGTGTATGGCATGCTGGAGCACTAGGTATCGAAGAGGCAGGTTTTTCGATTTGGGACCCAGGAGTTGACTCCTACCCTGGAGGAGTATGCACGGTTGACGATGCTGCCACTGGATAGACCTTGTGTGCATATGGCTTTGGGTGACATGAGTCGACGGTTCATGGCCCTCACTGGATTGAGGCGTAGAGTAGTGCAGGATGAGTTGACATCTGGCCACATTATATCCCAGCATTTTTTATTTGACAGATTTGGCTCTAAGGATAGTTATAGATGATATTCCAGGGATTTCACCAAACTGGAGGCTCATTGGAGTCTGGCCAGGGTTGATATACTGCTATTGTGCATATTGTCATATATCTACATGCCATTGTATATGGATAAATTGGGCATAGGAGTTATCATGGCGGTAAGAGCTCTCAGGGAGGGTCGTACCATCATACCTATGATTATAGCCGAGACATTGAGGTCAGCTACATATTGCTACACTTATCCGACAGGAGTATTTACGAGAAGTTCGGTCATGCTATACGTGTGGTTTATGTCACCCCTGAGACCGATTGGCACTTTCAGATGGCATGGGTATTGCTTCACCCATGATATAGCCATGTCATATTAATTTCAGCCAGCGGAATGCACAGATGCTACATCTTGGTCCGCTTTCTTAGCTGGGATCGAAGACCCATTTAGTATATTGCCTTGCTCAGGGCTTAGCTCACCTTACAACTTTATTACTCATGCTCCGGGCATATATTACATCCCTCTGGCTGGTTTGAGGGGTATGACTACTTACCATCCACTGGCCGTGATGTCGTAGTTTGACCAGTTTCAAGATTTTCATCCTTTCGAGGGGGCGCTGGGCCAGCATTTAGCTTATCGCTATCTTTCAGCAGAGGACCGATCCCGTGTGTATGCATACTGGGATCAGCACGAGATAGCAACTTTCTCTATTAGTCATCTAGGTTATTCTGCAGAGTATTCCACATGGATGGAGACGGAGACTGCACCGACTGAGGTAATATCCACATTGTCGAGTGTTGACTCAGATGGTGGAGAGCCCATGGAGGACATTGATTCTCACATCAAGGAGGAGTTAGGTGCTGGGTTGCAAGCATCTCTTTTAGATTCTCCCAGTACCAGCACTGTCGTGATTCAGCATTTAGCACAGTACTTTGAGCAGCGTCTTCATCTGATGACCTTTGAGAGATATCAGGGTCGATCTTTGATGTTGACTGCCCTTGATGGGAGAGACGCATCTTTGTTAGAGAGAGACGAGGTATTGGCTCGTAGAGATACCGCTGTTGTTGAGCGGGATGAGGCCAGATCAGCCAGAGATACAGTGATAGTTGAGAGGGATAGTGTCATATCTGCCCGGGATGTAGCCGTCACAGATAGTACTGCAGTGAGGTCCCTTACAACTAGCATAATCGCAGAGATGAGCACGTACATTGATGAGCATATGGTCACCATGCAGATGGCTACAAATCTGTTGGGTCGTGTGGATATCCTCGTACAGGAAACTACAGCTTTGCCTCCTTCTTCGGAGAGGGATGCCATGTTGGGCTTGTTAGCTTGCATATACACTGATTTGTAGATGGGCTTGTATTTTTCTGTACAGACTAGCTTAGCCATTTTGTCATGTACAGTTTACATTGTATATATCAAACATCTATATAATAAAACAGAACCCATTTTGAATTTTTTATTTGACAAAGCACAAGAACAGTTCAGATTGATTCTAACTTAATTTTTCCAACTTAATCTAAAGGCTCATATTTCTTCCCGCCCAAATCAAATTCAACAAAATCTTTTTCACTCCTCTCTTCTTCACACACACAAACAAATAATAATCATAATAATTATAATAATAATTATAATAATAATAATAATTATTATTATTATAATAGTACTACTACTAATAATAATTATTAGTATTATAATAGTACTACTATTACTAATAATAATATTAATAATTATTATAGTACTAATAATAATAATTATTATTATTATAATAATAATAGTAATAGTAATAATAATCTATATAATAAAGATTCAGATTCATTCTAATTGATTTGGGTGGGAAAGCACAAGTACGGTTCAGATTCATTCTAATTTTAATTCAAAATAATAATAATAATAATAACAAAAATAATAATAATAATAATTATAATAATAATAATAATTATTATTATAATATTATAATGGTAATAATAATAATAGTAATAAAGTAATAATAATTATAATAATAATAATATTAGTATTAATAATAATAGTAGTAATAATAATAATAACAATAACAATAATAATAATTATTATTATAGTAATTATAATAATAATAATAATAATAATAATAATAATAATAATAATAATAATAATAACAACAACAACAACAACAACAATAATTATTATTATGGTGGTGTGGTGAATTATGATAATTGTTATTTATAGTAAATTTTGTAAACAAGTTTAGATTTTTCTGGATATCTATTTTTAAAGAAAAATTAATTATTGTGGTAGTGTGGTAAATTATAATAATTGTTATGTCTGATTATAAATTATTTCAAGTTGCAAAGAGTTTTTAGGTAATATAGTATTTTTCGAATTTTAATCTAATTTTTCGTTACATCGTGCCTTCAGGCACGAGCAATTACTAGTCATTACATATAGCAGGGAAATATACTTTTGATTACTTCCCTCTTAGATATGATCTGATACTTGCTTGATATTTGCCTGCTTCTTCAGGGCTTGTGATCTTGATGTATTCTGAATTCCTCCTTGATGGATGGACATTGACTTGTCTCTGGATAGTTCAGAATGGATCATGGATCTGTATGTATCCCTACCATCTTTTCGGTGTTTTGGGACTGGTTTCTATATGGAAATGTGGAGAGGAGTGTGGCTTTCCTCTCTGAGATTGACCGCACTATAGATGGTCGCCAGTACCCCTATTTAGGAGGAACCTAGTTAATTCCATCTCTTATGGATTGGTGTTGCTCTTTGAGGTACAACCACAGCTCAGATGGTCGCCGAATCTCCTATTTACGAGGAGAGGTTGGGTAATTCCATCCCTTTGGTTTGAAGCCAATGAAATGTGGTGGATTGAAGTTTATCCTAGTACCGTTGACAAAGGTTTGTGTTTTGGTAGGGGGTTAGACCGAACCATGAATGGCTGCCTACGTACTCCTATTGAAGAGGAGATCAGGTCTGCGTAGTTTAAACCTGGTGTAAGAGGTTCAACGCTGTTTGTGAAAGGCAGATGGGTGTAGAAGCTTTATTGATGAAGAAGGTTGTAGAAGTGTTTTTGTGGTTTTTATTTTTTTTTAAAAAGGGTAGAAATGTTTTTGTTGTTTTTTGTTTATTGTGATCGGGCCATATAGAATATGGTTGCCTACGTACTCCCGTGTATCAAGGAGATCAGGTTGACATAGTTCACCCCTCATGGTGAGTTGAAAAGCGTAATCTCATGTGCAGGGCAGAATGCGGGGAAGAGAAAGTTTAATCCTAGGTTGAGGATAAATTGTAGGTGTGAAAAGTTTGATCCCATGTATGGGTAGACAAACTGCAAAAGCGAGAGGTTCAATCCACGGTGGGATGACCTAAGTTGTATGAGCGCAGAGAAGCCAGGCTGCTGGCTTGAAAGGTATGTTTCCCTGAGGGGCAAAGTGTGGTAAAGAGTTGTATGTGGTAAAGGGTTAAAGAACTGGAATGACTGATGATCTGATGATCCAACACTAGGATGTTTGCTTGATGGTAACTTCAGACATAGTACCGTTTCACGGTGTCCAAATTGATAAGCTGTGGAAATTCATCGCCGTCCATTTCTTGTAATCTGAGAGCACCTCCTGTCAATACTTCCTTGACAACAAACGGGCCTTCCCAGTTAGGAGCGAATTTTCCCTTGGATTGATCTTGGTTGTCAATGATCTTCTTCAAAACCAAGTTATGTTGTTTAAACTACCGTAGCCTGACTTTTCTATTATAGGATCTGGCGATCCTTTGTTGATATAACTGACCATGGAAGATAGCCGCGGTTCGCCTTTCGTCTATCAGAGATAATTGGTGATACCTATCTTGTATCCATTGGTCTTCATCCAGCTGAGCGTCTATCAACACTATGAGGGATTCCATTTCTACTTCTATGGGGGGTACTGCTTCCATCCCATAGGTTAATGCGTAGGGGGTTGACCCAGTCAAAGTGCGTATTGATGTTTTGTAGGCTAACAGAGTAAGAGGCAATAAGTCGGGACATCCTTTGTGGTTGGCGTACATCTTTTGCATGATCTTCTTCATGTTTTTGTTAGCCGCTTTAACAGCACCATTCATCTTTAGACGGTAGATGACGGAGTTAAGATGTTGGATGTGGAATTTACTGCATAATTCCTCCATCATTTTGTTGTTGAGGTTCTTAGCATTGTCTGATACAATCACCTCTGGTTTTCCATATCGACAAATGACATTATTTCTGATGAAGGCAATGATGACTTCTTTGGTAACCCTGGGGAAGGAGGCTGCTTTTACCCACTTGGTAAAGTAGTCAATCATGGTGAAGATGAATCGATGTCTATTACTGGTTTTAGGCTCAATGTGCCCAATCACGTCCATTCCCCACATTGAGAAGGGCCAAGGCGAACTCATATTGTGGAGTTCCCATGGAGGGGTGTGGATAGCATTCCCATGAATCTGGCATTGATAACATCTCCTAACGTGCTCATTGCAGTCAGCTTTGAGAGATAGCCAACAATGTCCCATCTTGAGGATCTTTTTAACAAGGAAGGGGCCACTCATGTGTGGGCCACAGACTCCACCATGGATCTCATCCATAAGTCTCTGAGCTTGATCCTTATCCAAGCATCTGAGGAGACCTAGTCATGCATCTCTCTTGTAGAGTGCATCTCCGCTCAGGTAGAATTTCATAGCAAGTTGATGGAGCTGCCTCTTCTTAGTAGGGCTCGCCTCAGCGGTTGTAGATCCGTCTCATAGGTACTCCTTGATATGCTAATACCAAGGATATTGGATGGGAGGTAGCTCGTCCGATACTTCTCCAACGTAGTTCCCATAAGCTGGTGCTTTGTGCAGGGCAATTGTGACGCTTGGCAAATGTCCCTTGTCAGAGATGTGTATCAAGGAAGCCAAAGTTGCTAATGCATCTGCAAAATCATTCCTACTACGAGGAATATGTAGAAAGGAGATTTCTTCGAACACCCAAGCCATCTTCAAAACCTGCCAATGGTAAGGCAGTAAATGTAGCTCTTTGGTTTGATAGATTCCCGTGGATTATCTGACCACTAACTACGAATCTCCAAAGACAGTTAAACGCCTGATGCCCATTAAACGGGCAAGTTTTAGCCCCACGAGATAGCCTTCATACTCAGCTGTATTGTTGGTGCTGACAAACTGCAATTTGATGGCAACGGGATACTGCTCCCCCGTACCAGATACTAGAACTGCTCCAGCTCCAGAACCTTCCGTATTAACAGCTCCATCAAAATACATCTTCCATGGTTGAAATGTATTGTATTGATGGTGTTGTTGAACTGTCATGACCCCTTCATCGGGGAAGTATGTCTCTCAGGGTTTGAAATCCCCTGTAGGTGAAGAGGCTAGTTGATCCGCAATCCCTTGACCTTTAATGGACTTTTGAGTCACGTAGACGATGTCAAATTGTTGTAGGATCAACTGCCATCTGGATAGTCGGCAATTTAATATGGCTTTGCTGAACACGTATTTGAAAGGATCCACACGGGATATGAGATTAGTTGTGTGACCATGGAGGTAATGATGTAACCTCATGGAAGCCCATGTTAAAGCACAACAAGTCCTCTCAATCAGAGTGTACTTGTGTTCACTGCTGCTGAATCTTTTGCTGAGGTAATTGATAGCTCGTTCTTGGCCTCTATCATCGTTCTGTCCCAGCATGCAGCCTATGGCATTGTCACTTACGGACAGGTACATGGACAGAGGAGCATCATCTCTGGGTGGTACCAAAACGGGAGCTTTGACTAGCTGTTCTTTGATTGTAAGGAAGGCTTTCTAGCACTCGTCGTTCCATTTCATGGAAGAGTTCTTCCTTAACAGCTTGAAGATAGGCTCACAGGCTGCTGTGAATTGAGAAATGAACCTGCTAATGAAGTTGATTCTTCCCAAAAATCTCCGTATTTTTTTCTCTGTTTGAGGAATGGGCATTTTCGCAATGACCTGGATTTTGGTATGATCCAGCTCAATCCCTTTATGGCTTACTACAAATCCTAGCAACTTGCCTGATTTATCGCCAAAGGCGCACTTGGCTGGATTCAACTTCAAGTTGTACTTGCACAACCTGTTGAATAGCTTTTTGAGATGGTCTAAGTGGTCATCCTCCTTCCGGGACTTGACATTGATGTCATCCACGTAGACCTCTATCTCTTTGTGCACTAAGTCATGGAAGAGAGCCATCATAGCTCGTTGATAGGTAGCTCCGACATTGATAAGGCCGAATGACAACCGTCTATAGCAAAAGGTTCCCAAAGGAGTGATGAAAGCAGTTTTCTCACGATCTTCCTCAGCAACCATGATCTGATGGTACCCCGCAAAGCAGTCAGCAAAGGAGTACATTTGAGCAGTATTGTCAATGAGAATGTGGATGAATGGCACAGGAAAGCTATCTTTAAGGCAAGCTTTGTTCAAATACCTATAATCCACGCAAACTCGAACCTTTCCTCCAGGTTTAGGCATGGGCACGATGTTGGATATCCACTCAGGATATGTAGACACCATGATGATGCCAGCTTGAAATTGTTTCATAATTTCTTCTTTCCTCTTTAAACTCCACTCTAAGTTTCAATCACCTAAGCTTCTGCTTGACTGGCTTGAATCCCTCTTTAATGGAAAGGCGATGAAGAACAATGTCAGTGGACAAACCCACCATGTCTTCATGATCCCATGAAAACACATCCTGGAATTGGGTTAATAGCGCATTCCGTTGGTTTGGGGTAAGGTCTAAACCAATCTGGATTAACTTAGGGCTTTCTAAGGTTCCAAGATTGAAGGAAGTGGTTTGATCAAGGTTGGGTTTAGGTTTGTCTTTGACCCATTCTTGAATTTTTGGAGGCACCTCAATGTCCTCATATATTTCCATCAAGGTTGAATTCATCTCTACATCAAAGGTACAATCCTTGTGGAGAAGAGGCACCGTATCAGCAAGTACAGGCACATCTAAATTCAGGGTCCTAAAACAAAATATGCTTTCACTTAGTATATATAAAACGTTTTGATCATACACAGTGTTAGCATGTACTGACAAAATAAACTGCTAATAATGTATAAAAAGTAAGCAGTTATGACATCTACAGGGCAAAAAGAGTTTCTGCCAGCTTTACCCTCGTCGACCAATGCAAGGAATGCTGCTCCAATTGAAAAGGATAAAGTCCGAGTGGACTGCATTAATAGAGGAGTTGTCATCCTCCTCCTCTTCCCGAATGATGGCTAATATGTCTGGGCAATCATCGTCTGGGGTGTATCTGTTTGTATGCTCATCATGGACGATGATGCGTATGCCCGACATTATCTGGACAACGTTTTGCTTAATTCTTTATTTCTCTTCTTCCACTGCGGGATCGGGAACAAAGATTTCTTTTGCTTTGAACGGCACTGGCTTGGAAAATAGTATAGCCATCACGTTAGTTGGCACCTTTACAGGAGGTTGTTCGGACTCAGAGTTTGAAGGCGAAGATAAACACCTCGTGGTTGAAGCCGAAGGAATCTGAGGATGCTTATGAGGATTCCTCTAACTAGAACTGGCAGAATAGCCTACTCCAGCTGCCCCAGTTTGCCTGGCTACTTGAATGGGGTATTTAATACCTTGGTGATCTTTACCCAACACTTGTCCTGGCTGATGACCCAAGGACATCATTTCCTGAGTAGCCAACATTACTTCGGCAGAGATCTTGGGCACGGGCAATGTCGTTCCAATAGCATGGTACTGAGTATTGCTCACTTCCAATACATGAAAACTGACCAGCTCAACATCTGCACTAGCGTTGATGAATGGCATGTCCCCATGTTGAGGACACTTTGGTTTAGCGTTGATCGTGACTAGGCTATTGTTGATAATGTATTTCAGTTGCTGATGAAGGGTGGATGGGACTGCCCCAGGCATATGAATCCACGGTCTTCCCAAGAGTAGGTTGTATCCCTAATCTATCTTGAGCACGTGGAAAGATACGCAAAATGTATAGGGACCAATTTTGATTGGCAGCTCAATTACTCTGACCGAATTCTGGCGGGCTCTGTCAAAAGCTTTGATGACCGTATGGCTATCCCGGATTCGGTTGAGATTAACATTCATCTTCAACAATGTGGCGTATGGACAGATATTTAGAGATGAGCTTCCATCTATCAATACTCTAGCCAGCATATATCCGGAGGACAAGACTGCAATATGTAACGACTTGCAATGACCGATCTCTTCGGGCGGTATATCATCATCAGTGAAGGATATCACATTGTTATTGAAAATGTGATCAACCAACTGTTAAAACTTTTCTGTATCCACTGATTCTAGTAGATAGGCTTCTTCTAAAACCTTTAATAAGATCTTCATGTGATCCTCAGAAGTTAGTACTAAGTCCAAAATTGAAATTTGGTGTGGAGCTTCTCTCAAGCTTAGAACCACCTTGGCTTCGTGATGACCCATAGTGCGGAGGAATTTTTCAATCTTCTCCACGGGTATTTTCCCCTTTGATTTGATGGTAGATTTCATCACCCATTGGGGAAGATACAGTGGATTTTCTTTCTACACTGTAGCAGTTGTATGTGAGGTGGATCCTTCACCTTCTCCATAATTCCACGGAACTGTGTGCAAGCTAACAATAGGATATTGTGCTCTGCATGGTAAGTTAATTGGCTCGGGAGCGGCCACTTTCAAAGGATTATTATTTCCTCTGAGTTAAATTGTTGGTATAGTGAGTGGCTTGATATTGTCATCAGCCTCTGCAGAGATAACTGCTATAAATCTCTTCCACTTAGTAGGACAGATATTCTCACTCCCACGTAGCACAGTATCATTGTCTGCTACTTGTAAGACACCGCTGTCAATGAGATTCTGGATAAGGTGGCAGAGTGCCCAGCATTCTTCTATGTTGTGACCGCGAGAATGGGAGTGATATTGGCATACTCCATCAGAATTGTACCGTCCTGAACGGGGGTTGATTGGAGGTAGAAGGGAATTGATCCTTCCTTCATTGATTAGCATCTGAAGAATTTCCTCCATAAGTTGCCCCAGATGTGTGAAATCCCTTCTGTTGGCAAAATCACGACAAGCTTTGGCATTTGCTCTCTTTGCCACTTTGTCCTCTAAAGTTTCACTTTCTGAAGGTGACGAAGGAATATTCCTGACAAGAAGAAGGAGACTAGCATGCTCCGGGCTTACTAATTGGCGTGTGTGTAACAACCCGATATTTTCTATATAAATAAATCAGGAATTTTGCGTATAATTTTTTTTTAATTTAAGGATGAGGATTTGTACAAGATAATGTGTGTATGCAATTATGTAATAGATAAAAATATATTTATTACATGAATGTTTACAAATTATTTTATTTAGAATTATTGATTATTATAAATTATATTCTTTTAATAATTAATTTTATAGCAAGAATGTTTTTATTAATTATTTTTTATGAAAATATGGTTATATATTATTTAAATAATATATGAAATGATTTTTAGAATTATTATAATAATTGTTTATTTTATTTATGCAAGATTAATTAAGTTAATTATTTTAACTTAATTAATAATGTTATATATAAAGAATAAATAGGATATGGAATCAAAACCCTAATTTTGGATTTTTATCAATGGATAAGAATAATAATATAATAATGTTATATTTTGATTTTTCAGTGCTGTAATTATGTACCGTATTTTTGTGGACTGACAATGGTTGGTCAATTATGGGGTATTATGATAAACCCCTAATTTCTTAAATTGGAAACCTTAAATCAATAATTAACTTATTGATAAATAGAAACCCTAATTTGGAACTCGATTATGAGTTCGAGGTTGTTATGTAGCTGTGTTATTGTGTTTAAGATTATGTATTATAGAATTAAATTTTAATTAGCGAAACCCTAATTAGTATTTAGAAATCTTAATTTCGGGAAGCCTTAATTTCTAAATTAGAAAATCTAATTTCTAAATTAGAAACTCTAATTTGCTAAGATGAAACCCTAATTGTTATTTTGGCACGCTTAATGATAATTAGTAAAACATAAACCTAATTATCAAGTCTATGTAATTAGAAAATCTTAATTTTATAATTAAAACCATAATTTATAATTAGTAACCCTAAATGTTATATGGGTAGTACTAATTGCTAAGTATTTGCACTAATTGTTAAATTAGTAAGTTTAATTATAATTATTAAATTATTGAACTTAGTGTTTAATTTCTAAATATTAGAAAACCTACACTAATTAAGAAAACCTTAATTATTATTTTTTTTAGAAACTAAATTTTTATTTATTTTGGAAATCCTAGATTTTTTTTTGTTGTTTTTAAATCCTAAAATGGTCCAAACCCTAAACCTTAAGGGTTTGTGACAAGATTACACAAATGTCATTAAAAATAAAAGGAAATGACTAAAATGCCCTTATTGCATTATTGTACATAACTTGCAAATCTATCAAAATGTGAGTTGTTGAACAACCCTAACTACTCCATGTGCTCTATATCCATTATCTCAGCCAAAATTATCAGCCATGTCATTGCATCAATTCATTTATAAGAGATTAAAGAGAGTAAAATGGCCTCTTTATTTTTCATTTTGTCTAAGTCCCCTTTCTCTCTAGATTTTTGGATCTTAGAGTGAGAGAGAGTTAAATGTTGAGCCATGATCAAGTATTAGCAAGCCAAGAACAAGATCATAAGTCAGAAATCAAAAATCCAAGCTAGAAAGGTATGAACTTTCAAAATTCGAAATCTTATGATTTGTTGTTAGATGTTGTAATTGATTGGTTAAAGTTGTATATTAGGGTGTCTATAAGTGATCTGGGTTTTAAAATCCAAGATCCATAACATCAAATTCCTCAAATCTAGCATTTTTGAAAATCTGGAAATAATGAAAAAAATGGCCTGACAGTCGAATGTCAGAGGCCTTAGATTTTTATGTGTTAACTGATTTGTCTGTTTTATGTTTTAAATCGTTAGCCTGACATGAGGACTGTGATATGAAATTGGAAACAGGGTCATAGCAAGTCCAGATCTTTAGTTATAAGCGGTCAAAGTACGTTGACCGAGCACAAAGTCTGTTTCTGGGTTACCCAGAATTTTCCCAGAATTTCTGACAAGTTTTGTTTGGCCTCCGATCTTGCAGTCGTTTAATTGTTCGGTCTTGTTGTTACTTTCATGTCGTAGTATGATACGTATACTACATAGTAAAGTCATTATATCACTTATATCATAACCAGGGTGAGAGTAATTCAAGGTCAAACATGCGTTGACCGCCAACTTTGAAGAATTCTGGGAAACCCAGAATTCGTTCAAGAACAACTTCTGACCATACGTTTGACCGACCCAGATTTCCTTTTTATGTTGTTTTTAAGATGCTTTAAGGTTGTATACTTGTACACGGATATCTATACTACATATGTGAACCTTCATATCATACAAAGAAATCTTAGTATGCATGTTATAAGTATCCAAAGGAGGTAGTAGCAACTGTTCTTCATTTCTGGAAAACCCATAAATGAAGAACAGCTTTGTCAGACTTTTTAGAAGTCTTGATCTTGCTTGTGTGATGCATTCTAGCCCTGATGATAGTTAGATCATGTAGTATTGCATCAATACTACCGGAGCTGACCATTATCTAGCCCAGAAACATCATGAAGTAGGAATTATTATTGGTCAAAGGTACTACCCGGAACTTTGACATGATGTTCTGGGTTTTCATCAAGAACACTCAAGAACACCTATAACGACGGATCTGTCGCTATAGGGCCCTTTAGCGACAGTTTATTATTATTATTTTCTGAAAATTATTTAAAAATTAATAAAAACGGTTTTTTATTATTAAAAATACATAATAAATTCTGAAAAATTATTTTAAAGTCCGAAAAATAGTTTTTAATTATTTTGAGTATATTTCATAAATATTTAATATTTTTGGAATATAAATGGTATTTTAATTTATTTAATTATAATATTAAATAAATTATTCAAAAATAATTTTAATACATGAAAAATTATGAAAAATAATATTATGGTAAAAGAAAATATTTTAAGTTATTTTTAGTGACTTTCAATATTTTGTGATGAAATTTTATTAATTAATTAATATTAATGGTAATTAAGTTATTTAATAAATGTATTAAATAAATTATAAAAAATAGATTTAATGATTTAAAAATTATATAAAAATTATATGATGGTTATAAAAATATTTTAAGTTATAAAATATAACTTTTGATATTTTGTTATGAAAAAAATATTAATATTTTAATATTAATGATATTAGATTTATTTAATACTCATATTAAATAAATTAGTTTAAAAATGATTTTTATATTAGAAAAATCATTTTAAATAAAAATAAAGTGTTTAAAAATATTATAAGTTATAAAATATAATTTTTAATATTTAAAGGATAATTTCATTAATAAATGATATTAATTAAATTTTAAATAATATTAGATTTATTTAATAATTATATTAAATAAATAGTTTTAAGATGGTTTTATTTATTTAAAAATCATTCAAAAATGATATAAATAAATTAAAAATATTTCAAGTTATAATTAATGACTTTTAATATTTTGATAAGTAATACATTAATATTTTAATATTAATGATAATTAGTTAAAAATGATTTTAATTCTTTTAAAAATCTTTTAAGTGTAATATTAATACTTTAAAAGTATTTTAAGTTATTATAAATAACTTTAATATTTTGGCAATGGTTTCATTAATAGTTTAATATTAATTAAATATTAATGATAATAGAATTGATTAGTATTTTAAATCATTTAAATATAATTCCGAGGTTTGAAAATTCATGATACATTATAATAAATGTTTAAAAATTATTATAAGTCATTTACAAATAATATGACCGATACTTACAAATGTGAAATTACAGGACAGAGTCTTAGACTCGATAATTACCCGATAAAGCCGTCGGTACACCGACATGTTTCAAAAGTTGATCTGGACTTAGATAATTTATTGAGATATGTGGTTATTTGTGATTCAATGGTTAATAAACATATGTGCCAATGTGATTAGGGTATGTGATGACTGCAATAAGCAGTGCTATGTGTTATTGTATGTTATTCTAATCGAACAAACGATCTTATTAATGATAGGTTGTGAGATAAGCGATAAATCTAAATTACAAATTATAAGCAGCACTTCAGGCAAGTATCTAACATTTGCATTTTCTTTATGCAATGGACCTGAGTAAGAATGTTTCTAAACTATATTATTACTGTACAGATTATTAACCTTATATTATATAAACTCATTGATTATCAACATGTTAGTATATGATAATTCAGATATATATATTATGTTCGTTAATTTCTATAAATGGTTAAACAAGTGTAACAACCTGGAATTTTGGATTATCCATAATTTAGGTTTAAAGAATTAGTTATTAATAAAATGAATTTTTATTAATACTATTTTGTGCTATGTGTCTATTAATCGTTCTATAACCTAGAATGATTATTAATCAGGAGGATTCTGGCTACGAGCTAGATTGAACGAGTAAGAATTTTCAAGACGAAAATGAAATTTTTCCGGGAATAAAATTTTTTCGGGAAAAAAAGACGAAATAGGCACTATTCATCAGTTTCTGCTCGGAGATTTATTTTGAAATTCCGAGAAGTTATAGATTACGTTTAATTCTGAGACGTGATGAAATATTCAATAATATTTCAGTTATGGCAAAAACGAAATTTTTGCCTGCGGACTCAAAACCTAATGGTTAGGGAAAGTGAGTTCCGAGAATGTTATGAGTATGTATAATAACTAGGATTATTATGCGTGAAAAATACGAGTATGATATGAGTTATTATACGAGTATATTACGAAGATTAGTACGACGTATAATACGAATATCGTACGAATGATATACGAAGAGAATACGAGCATACGAGAATGGAATGCGTAGAATACGATCGTAGAATACGATTAGTCTTAATGGACTTTGAGTTCATGGACTTTGTAGAATCTAATTGGACTTGGATTATGTCAAGCCCAATGATTTGTGAAATCAAGCCCAAGTTAGGCCCAATAAGAATTAGGGTTAAGGCCCAAACCAAGAAAAGAAACCGCGGATCGAACCGATGGGTAAACGGATGGGTAAAACCATTGGGGCAACCCATGGGGTGACCCATGGGCATGTGGGCCGGCCACTTGGCCACCAAGTAAGGGTGGTGGCCAAGTAAACCTAGTTACAAAGTTTGGAATAGTAAGGAGGTGGGGGCGAAATGATTATTTTGCCCTTAGCTTTGGTTTTCTATAAATAGAAAGCTTAACTTTCATTTTCTAGGATTTTGAAAATCCTAGAACTTGAGAGAGATAGAGAGAGCTCGGTTGGGAGAGAAGAGGAAGAGCATGATCATGAACGCTCGGATCAAAAGTGATCGTGAAATAGAAAAGCTAGCAAATCGCCGGCTTTGTCTAACGGAAGAGAAATAAAGAAGAACGGTAATCCGAACCCTAGTTTCTTCTACTATTTTCTTTAAGTTTAATATGTTTAAAACATAACTTAATGGGAATAAGGAGTAAAAGATGTTAGTAATGATTTCATATGGTTGAAATCATGAGAAAATAAGAAATGAGAAATAACCTAGTATGAGTTTCGTGAGGATTTTGAGCGATCCGAATGAATATTATGAACGAGTAGGTGTATTAATCGTTCTATAACCTAGAATGATTATAAGTCGGGAGTATTCTGGTTACGAGCTAGATTGAACGAGTAAGAATTTTCAAGACGAAAATAAAAATTTTCCTGGAACAAAATTTTTTTGGGGAAAAAGACGAAATAGGCACTATTCATCAGTTTCTGCTCGGAGATTTATTTTGAAATTCAGAGAAGTTATAGATTACGTTTAATTCTGAGACGTGATGGAATATTCAATAATATTTCAGTTATGACAAAAATGAAGTTTTCGCCTGCGGATGTAAAACCTAAGGGTTAGGGAAAGTAATTTCCGAGAATTTTAATGAGTATGTGTAATAACTAGGGTTATTATGCGTAAGAGATACGAGTATAATACTAGTTATTATATGAGTATTGTTCGAAGATTGGTACTACGTATAATACGAATATCGTACGAACGATATACGAAGAGAATACGAGAATACGAGAATACGAGAATCGATTGTGTAGAATACGATTAGTCTTAATGGACTTTGAGTTCATGGACTTTGTAGAATCTAATTGGGGCAACCCATGGGGCATGTGGGCCGGCCACTTGGCCACCAAGTAAGGGTGGTGGCCAAGTAAACTTGGTGGTTAAGTTGTTGAGGAGGTGGGAATAGTAGGGAGGTTAGGGGCGAAATGACTATTTTGCCCTTGCTTTGGTTTTCTATAAATAGAAAGCTTAACTTTCATTTTCTAGGATTTTGAAAATTCTAGAACTTGAGAGAGAGAGCTCGGTTGGAAGAGGAAGAGAATGAGCATGAATGCTCGGATCAAAAGTGATCGAGAAATAGAAAAGCTCCCAAATCGTCGGCTTTGTCTAACGGAAGAGGATTAAAGAAGAACGGTAATCCGAAACCTAGTTTCTTCTATTATTTTCTTTAAGTTTTTATGTTTCAAAACATAACTTAATGATAATAAGAAGTTAAAGATATTGAGAATGATTTCTTATGGTTGAAATAGTAAGAAAATGAAGAAATAAGAATTAGAAATTTATTTTATAAATTTCTTAAGGAAGCATAAGATTCGTGAGGATTTTGAGCGATCCGAATGAATATTATTAACGAGTAGTGAATTAAGTAAGGAATGGTGTTCTATAATTTCAAATTCCAAGAAAAAGTAGAATCGTAATCCAAAATATCGATTAAAATCAAGAACGAACGAAGAATACGAAGAACACGCGAAGAACACGAAGAACGTTGTTGATGGATAAATTTAAAATCATTGTAGTGTAACTGTTGTTGATGGACAAGTTTAAAACTATCGCGTATAAGTTAGATGCTTATTACTTGGTTAGGAACGGTAGAAATGTTCATGAAGAACGAATTAAAATTGAGCTATAACGAAGTTATGGTGAAATTTTCGTAAAAGGCGAACGAGAATTTGAAAGTTAGTAAATGAACCCGAACGTGTAGGGTTTCATAAGAATGTAAGAGAACGTATAAAACGTGAGTCGTAGACTCAAGAATGAATGAATTCCGAGTTCGGATGACCGAATTACGGACGAACGAGCGAAGAACGTTAAAAATGTTAAAATGAACGAAGAGTAAAGATTAAGCCAATTGAAAGGCATGTTAATAGATTCAGAATGAATTTCTGTCTGTTTGTAATTGAAGTACGTAAGATAAGGAAGAAAATGGCTTTGGAACAACCTTGTTCCGAGTTATAACGAAGAAGTTATGAGATTTCGAAATCGACGTCTCAAGCTTTTAAAAGACTTAGAAAAAATTTTCTAGGTTTCATGCTCGGCGCCGCAGCGCGAGTCGTGCCTTGGAGGCCGGCACCATAGCGCGAGATCGGCCATAACCTTTTGGAAAGTGGCGCCGCAGTGCGAGAGATAACAAAGGACTTGGCACCGCAGCGCTAGCCCGGGAAGAAAGGAGAGATAAATAGGTCGCGCCGCAGCGCGAGAGGAAAGGAAGGGCACGGCGCCGCAGCGCCGGTGCAAGTTAATGCCCAGAAATGAGATTTTTAGTTCTCAGATACTGGGGGATGTGCAAGAAAGAAGTATGAACATATATTTCACGTAATGTAACACTTGAGCAAGTGTATTAAACCTTTAATAAAGGTTGAACGAAAAGATTAAACGAGATTAAAAGATAAAGAATGTAAACGCTAGATTACGTAACCGATATCCGGGGACCATAGTCGTAATGAACGAACGTGAGGGATTGCTATGATTGTGATTCCTTAGACGTTGAGTGATGAAGGTAATGAATAACATTCCGATGTTATGGCATGGCATTGTAAGATGAACGTAAAGCGTATAGACGCTATGAACGCAACGTTGTTGCGAAGAACGATCTGTCTTAGCATACAACGAAAAGTATGGCTTTGACATTAAGTAAGATTAATGAACATGGGGTTCATGGGATGGATAATAATTGAAAGCAATTGAAACCTTGAGTAAAGGTTGAATGAGAGATTAAGAGACGAGCAACGTGATTGAATGCGTAAACTATCCTTGTGAATTGTATTCGTGTTGGACGAACGTTCTAAGTATACCCTGGTTGTATGACATAAACGCTGATGAAGGTAGTAAGTAAGATACGATTGGTATCAAGAGAGCCATAACGAACGGTGATAAGATTACTGAAAGCCAAATATAAGTCGGATGAGAATGATAGAATGAAAAGTAAGCGCTGAACACTTTAACCAGCGTAAGGGTTGAGTGTAAGCGAATGTTAAACGGGCAGAACATACACTCCGTGTATGGTTTAACCGTAATGTAATGAAGACTAAGTTTAGCCGTGAACGGTGAAGAAATTAAGTTAAAGATAATAACGTGTAATGTTAAGAAGCCGAGTTAATAAGTATAACTTGGACAACGTTCCGAGTTGAAGGAACCGGACTTTGTAAGGTATGAATAAGTTCATATAAAATGTTTAACGCTATGACCTCATAGTATAGACATCGAATGATCATTCCGAGTATACAAAAGATTGTATGGCTTAGACGATAAAGAATGATTCCTGAGGTATGACATTTAGTTGCCAGAAAGCCGTAAGGAAGAAGAAGTTGACTTAACGAACATTATATCTTAATGGTTCGTCTAAGTTAAGAGAAGTTAGGTTGTGGTACAATCATAACCTTTGATGGTTGACATATGGGAGCTGGGCTAAACAATTCCTTCAGAGAGCGAAGGTATATATGAAACTGGTAACCGATCTAACTCACTGTGATGGCAGTGTAGATGAGACGGAAACTTGTTTGTTGGTTGTTTGTGGGAAACCACTCAGAGTACCATATGGACTACTAGCAGAGAAGCGATGTATACTGAGTCCTAAAAGAAGTATAAGAAGAAGATAAGAATGTAAATCATCAAAGATGATGAACGTTTTGAGTAAGACATCTCAGTATGTCAGGAAACCGTAAACCGGTAATGAACGTTAGTCGCGTAAGATTATATTGCAAGAACGCGAACCTTAAGAAGTAAAGTTAAGTAAACCAATGCGTAAGTCAAGTATATGACTAATTGGTGTACGTGTTATTTTCTTATGTGTTATATAGGGATTTGGAATGAGCAGTTCAGCGTAAACTATAAGCTGTAGTTGTGCGTAAGGTAAGTTTCCTAACTTCATTCATATTTTAAATGAATGCTAGTTTCTTAAACTTCTCAGATGTTGAACTTGAGAAGTTCTGTCTATGTGCGAATGTGCGATATTTGTACAAGGTGGTAGCATGTATGAGGCCTTGAGCCACAATGTGAGCACTTAGGTGTTTCTATGAGATGAACTGTTTTCTGATCGAACTGTTCAATACAAGAATTCTCGGTTTATTCATGAACCGTTATTGTTAAGTCTGTGCTAATGATTCTAGCCAGACAGAATGTGTATGAAAAAGGTAGAAGAATGAAAGCATTTCAAAGTAAAAGTGAGTATGGTTTTAAGATGATAGGAATCGAGATTATTCCTATTATTCAAGCTGCTTCATAACCTTTGTTCGGTTATTGAAGTTCGAAAGAAATGTCGAATTCTGAACTTGTTTGTTCAAACTGTGATTACTTGCTGGGCAATTGAATGCTCACACTTGCTTTAAATGAAAAACATTTTCAGCCAGCGATGTTAGAAAGAACTTAATGATCCCGTAAAGATCAAGCTCAGCGGTATCCAGACGAAGGGTCATTCAGTATGTGAATGTGTGTGAAGATCAAGTGAAGACTTGTAATGTAGAAAGATGAATTAAACTATAGACTAGTTTAATGAACTGTATATATCCTTGGTGGCGGATAAAAGTCACTCTTATAAGATGAAAGGAATAATGTAATTATCATTATTTGTAATGAGAAAGGTTATAAGGTTTAAAGAACCTGGGAATTGAGAAGGTATGTTGTTATATTTCAGTATATAATGATTTATGTTGGATGAATGATGTACTCGTGACGCACGGAGTCCGGGTCTGAAGGGCGGTTACAGGTTGGTATCAAAGCTGATAGGTTATAAATCTTAGGTAAGAGTACCTAAGACTATAATCGCAAAGAGAAGGATAAGAAGATCACCACGTGATCATAGTAAATCGTAGTAACAGATGAGCTGTGAAACAATGAACGATTTATAGCTAATGCTATGAATGAATGGTACTACGAATTAGTACGGGAAGAAGAACTCAGATGGAGTTGTGAAGGATAGCATACGAATTAAAGAAAATTCGTATTAAGTAAAGAAAAGGTAGAAGTTGTAAAATTTCAATTAAGGACTCATGTGATGGCTGAGTTGTATGAACCTTTGTTATGGGCAGAGGTTTATGCTTTGGTATACCAACTTCTCAGGTTATTACAATGATAATCATTGGAATTGGTCGCGCTATTAAGATGTATATGACGAGAAGGTGAATCTTTTCTCATGTATATACTTAATAGGTAGAGAAGGTTAAGGTAGGTGCGACTTCTTAAACTCATACTTATGGTAAGTTCGTGACTTATAATAATATGGTATGTGTTTGAATGTTTCAGTGAATGGACGCCTAAGGTCTGTCTGGCTGTTCTTGAACTCATATTGTTGTGGAAAGTTCCTGAACCCATAATGTGTGGTAAGTTTGATGGACTGTACTAAGTTATAGGAAGGTGTAGACTGAAAATGAAGTATTTTCAGTAGACTTAGCATTGAAAGTGCTAGAGAAGATTAAGTATTGTCGCAGTAAGACAATGAAGGAAGATGGAGAATAAGATATTCCAAGTCATCTAGCTATGCTAGATTTCGAAATTTCTTGAAATTGTGCTAATGTGCGCATTTTAGAAAATGAAAGAATTGGTTCGACTTTTGGAACCAATGGATTTTAAAAGAACTATTCTTGGTATGTCTATGCCAATTGCTTCGGCTAGACAGAAGTTGATTTTTAAATATCAAAAGGAATTTTATATCGTCCCTGCATTTGATGCAAGGATGGTATAAATATGGAGTTGTTAATACAATTGAATCTAGTGGGATGTGATCTTAGGATCAACAAACCGCTACGGTATGATGTATAATGATGAAGTCATAAACTGACGAAGTCCTCAACGTACTGTGAAGAGTGCGGTATCATGACGTCATGAAACTTTTTGATGTATTGCAAAAAGAATTTAAAGAAGTAGTCGATGTCAAGCGAGTTGACTAGACGAATGTTTCAAGTTGATGTCCAATTTATTGGTATGGTATAAGCTACTTGATTTGGCTAAGACGAATGGTATGTCATGTTAAAAGAAAATTGAGCTTTATTTGAAGAGCTATTCCGAACCAAATTGTTTTGGTGCGGAATCTAAGTCTGAGGAGAACATGGAAGAGGTAGTTTATCTTCTTTGTGATTGTAAACTTACCGTGGAAAGAAAGGTTTACGGCGAAAGGCTGTTCAACCTAGTAAAGAGTTCATGGTCAATTTGACCCCTCAGCAAAAGTATGAAATATTTTAAAGGAATCTTTATATTCCTCGTTATTCCTTCTACTTCATGATTCTTGATAGTTATGAAGGGTAGGGAATGTATGAAAGATAATAACTTCTTTGAAGAGGAGTTGAGAAGAAAAGTAAGTTAAAATTTCGAGGACGAAATTCTGTGAAGAAGGGAAGAATGTGAGAACCCGGGTAAGGGTTTGGTTTTAAGAAATTTTGAGGACGAAATTTTTATAAGGAGGGAAGAATGTAACAACCTGGAATTTTGGATTATCCATAATTTAGGTTTATAGAATTAGTTATTAATAAAATGAATTTTTATTAATACTATTCTAAGCTATGTGTTTATTAATCGTTCTATAACCTAGAATGATTATAAGTCGGGAGTATTCTGGCTACGAGCTAGATTGAACGAGTAAGAATTTTCAAGACGAAAATAAAATTTTTTCGGGAACAAAATTTTTCCGGGGAAAAAGACAAAATAGGCACTATTCATCGGTTTCTGCTCGGAGATTTATTTTGAAATTCCGAGAAGTTATAGATTACGTTTAATTATGAGACGTGATAGAATATTCAATAATATTTCAATTATGGCAAAAACGAAGTTTTCGCCTGCGGATGTAAAACCTAAGGGTTAGGGAAAGTAATTTTCGAGAATTTTAATGAGTACGTGTAATAACTAGGGTTATTATGCGTAAGAGGTACGAGTATAATACTAGTTATTATATGAGTATAGTACGAAGATTAGTACGACGTATAATACGAATATCGTACGAACGATATACGAAGAGAATACGAGAATACGAGAATCGATTGTGTAGAGTACGATTAGTCTTAATGGACTTTGTGGAATCTAATTGGACTTGGATTATGTCAAGCCCAATGATTTGTGAAATCAAGCCCAAGTTAAGCCCAATAAGAATTAGGGTTAAGGCCCAAACCAAGAAAAGAAACCACGGATCGAACCAATGGGTAAAACCATTGGGGCAACCCACGGGGTGACCCATGGGGCATGTGGGCCGGCCACTTGGCCACCAAGTAAGGGTGGTGGCCAAGTAAACTTGGTGGTTAAGTTGTTGAGGAGGTGGGAATAGTAAGGAGGTTAGGGGCGAAATGACTATTTTGCCCTTGCTTTGGTTTTCTATAAATAGAAAGCTTAACTTTCATTTTCTAGGATTTTAAAAATCATAGAACTTGAGAGAGAGAGAGAGAGAGAGAGAGAGAGAGAGAGAGCTCGGTTGGAAGAGGAAGAGAATGAGCATGAATGCTCGGATCAAAAGTGATCGAGAAATAGAAAAGCTCGCAAATCGTCGGCTTTGTCTAACAGAAGAGGATTAAAGAAGAACGGTAATCCGAAACCTAGTTTCTTCCATTATTTTCTTTAAGTTTTTATGTTTCAAAACATAACTTAATGAGAATAAGAAGTAAAATATATTGAGAATGATTTCATATGGTTGAAATCGTAAGAAAATGAAGAAATAAGAATTAGAAATTTATTTTATAAATTTCTTAAGGAAGTATAAGATTCGTGAGGATTTTGAGCGATCCGAACGAATATTATTAACGAGTAGGTGAATTAAGTAAGGAATGGTGTTCTATAACATCAAATTCCAAGAAAAAGTAGAATCGTAATCCAAAATATCGATTAAAATGAAGAACGAACGAAGAACACGAAGAACACGCGAAGAACACGAAGAATGTTGTTGATGGACAAATTTTAAACCATCGTAGTGTAACTGTTGTTGATGGACAAGTTTAAAACTATCGCATATAAGTTAGATGCTTATTGCTTGGTTAGGAACGGTAGAAATGTTCATGAAGAACGAATTAAAATTGAGCTATAACGAAGTTATGGCGAAATTTTCGTAAAAGGCGAACGAGAATTTGAAAGTTAGTAAATGAACCCGAACGTGTAGGGTTTCATAAGAATGTAAGAGAACATATAAAACGTGAGTCGTAGACTTAAGAATGAATGAATTCTAAGTTCGGATGACCGAATTACGGACGAACGAACGAAGAACGTTAAAAACGTTAAAATGAACGAAGAGTGAAGATTAAGCCAATTGAATGGCATGTTAACGGATTCAGAACGAATTTCTATCTGTTTGTAATTGAAGTACGTAAGATAAGGAAGAAAATAGCTTTGGAACAACCTTGTTTCGAGTTATAACGAAGAAGTTATGAGATTTCGAAATCGACATCTCAAGCTTGTAAAAGACTTAGAAAAAATTTTCTAGATTTCATGCTTGGCACCGCAGCGCGAGTCGTGACTTGGAGGCCGGCGCCATAGCGCGAGATCAGCCATAACCTTCTGGAGAGTGGCGCAGCAGCGCGAGAGATAACAAAGGACTTGGCGCCGCAGCGCCAGCCCGGGAAGAAAGGAGAGAGAAATAGGTCGCGCCGCAACGCGAGAGGAAAGGAAGGGCACGGCGCCGCAGCGCCGGTGCAAGTCAATGCCCAGAAATGAGATTTTTAGTTCTCAGATACTGGGGGATGTGCAAGAAAGAAGTATGAACATATATTTTACGTAATGTAACACTTGAGTAAGTGTATTAAACCTTTAATAAAGGTTGAACGAAAAGATTAAACGAGCTTAAAAGATAAAGAATGTAAACGCTAGATTACATAACCGATATCTGGGGACCGTAGTCGTAATGAACGAATGTGAGGGATTGCTATGATTGTGATTCCTTAGACGTTGAGTGAGGAAGGTAATGAATAACATTCCGATGTTATGGCATGACATTGTAAGATGAACGTAAAGCGTATAGACGCTGTGAACGCAACGTTGTTGCGAAGAACGATCTGTCTTAGCATACAACGAAAAGTATGGCTTTGACATTAAGTAAGAATAATGAACATGGGGTTCATGGGATGGATAATAATTGAAAGCAATTGAAACCTTGAGTAAAGGTTGAATGAGAGATTAAGAGACGAGCAACGTGATTGAATGCGTAAACGATCCTTGTGAATTGTATTCGTGTTGGACGAACGTTCTAAGTATACCCTAGTTGTATGACATAGACGTTGATGAAGGTAGTAAGTAAGATACAAATGGTATCAAGAGAGCCGTAACGAACGAGAATAAGATTACTGAAAGCCGAATATAAGTCGGATGAGAATGATAGAATGAAAAGTAAGCGCTGAACACTTTAACCAGCGTAAGGATGAGTGTAAGCGAATGTTAAACGGGCAGAACATACACTCCGTGTATGGTTTAACCGTAATGTAATGAAGACTAAGTTTAGCCATGAACGGTGAAGAAATTAAGTTAAAGATAATAACGTGTAACGTTAAGAAGCCGAGTTAATAAGTATAACTTGGACAACGTTCCGAGTTGAAGGAACCGGACGTTGTTAGGTATGAATAAGTTCATATAAAATGTTTAACGCTATGACCTCATAGTATGGACATCGAATGATCGTTCCGAGTATACAAAAAATTGTATGGCTTAGACGATAAAGAATGATTCCTGAGGTATGCCATTTAGTTGCCAGAAAGCCGTAAGGAAGAAGAAGTTGACTTAACGAACATTATAGTTTAATGGTTCGTCTAAGTTAAGAGAAGTTAGGTTGTGGTACAATCATAACCTTTGATGGTTGACATATGGGAGCTGGCCTAAACAATTCCTTCAGAGAGCGAATGTATGTGACGCCCCCAAATCTAGGTTCTCTAACCTCAGATTCGGTGCTCACGATCTATCATCATCATAAGCATTCTATAACTAATACGAAATAATAAACATACATTGTTCATTATAATAAAGTTTCCATAGCATGGTCCCAATGTCTTCTTAACCTTAACTTAAACACACCATTCATATTACAAAAGGTTTACATAAGAACTTCTATTAGATAATAATAATTAATATTAATTCCAAACTATTCCTGGATCTTGCCCTTGCCTTTGTCCTTCGTATTGGATCCTTCAGGCTTAGCTGAAATAAATGTCATGATATAGCAAGGGTAAGCAACTAATTTGCTTAGCAAGTTTATATACAAGGGAGATATATCATGACTAGAAAGAAGTTTTTCTTTCAATGTTCAACAATAATATAAGGTTGTGAAGGAACATGAATTAATAATCAACAATTGAATATTCGAATAATTGAATAATATGAACTGACTGGTTTTGAGATAACCATGAACATTTGCCAAGGTTCACAGTAATTTAAACTGGACCTCTTAATAAGTTTTAGTATTCAATGGGATCAGCCTTTCATACCCCGTGATTTATGCATAAACACTTAATATTCCGGCATCGATATCATGCCTTAATCAAATTCGTCCTTTTCTCAATCAAGAGTTCTTATCATATCAATTTAATAAGAACAACTTTTTAAAACACATTTGATTTAATAAATTTAAACATGCTTGATCTAGCTGATACAATTAGCATAGATCTATCTCATAAACAGTTCATAAATGAAAGAACTTTAATTTAATTCACAGTTCAATAATAATAGAACAGGAATTCAATTGCACAAAGTGCGAATTTCAATAATCAATATAGATGTGAATAATCATCAATAATTATTCACTAACATGCTTTGAAAATAATAACTCGAATTTGAGTTAGGACACTTGCCTCGTCTGTAGATTACGGCTACGCAATTAATTTATATCCACTATGCAGTTAAATTATCTTCCTTTGAGAGACCTATAGTTAATCTTTCAATTAGTCATAGTATAACATTAGATTATGTAATCACATAAATATTATGCATTACATTTAGTTCTTATAAACATTATCATGTCTTGATAATGTTACTATAACCACATTATTGATCTTGATAATATTTAATTCACTTCTTAGTATTATTAGTTCCCTAATAATATTTTCATTTGCTTACTAATATTATTAACATCTTAATAATATTTTAATACCTTACTAATATTATTAATCCTCTTAATAATATTTTAACTAATATTATTACTTTAATAATATCTTACTTATACTTTAGTATCATTAATCATTTAATATTATTAATTATTTAATAATATTTTATTCATTTACTAATATTATTAATCATTTAATAATATCTTATTCTATTACTAATATTATTAATTATTTAATAATACTTTAATCACTTATCAATGCTTAAATCAAATATTATTAACCATTTAATAATATTTTAAAGAAATTTTATTCTTAATATTTTTATTTACTTATCAATATCATATTCTAATATTATTAATATCATAATAATATTTTAATAATTTATTGGATTAATAAATAATTTATTCTAATTGTTCATCATTTATTAAACCTCTTATTTAATATCCATAAAAGGTCATAAATAATATTTATTATCATAAATTACCAAAGTGCTGTAAGATAGTCATGATATGATATATTATGAGTATTCAAGCATAAAAATCACATTTTTCTTATTAAAGACATCATTTAACTATTTATTTCCTTTTATTCATAACTTAACCATTTTTAGGAAAAATAGTAACTTACTCCAAAAATTCTCAGCTTCTATACTTTGACACAATATGAACCTACAAGGATCCCCAAATTTTTCTGGAATTTTAGAAAATGATCTACTATTTTTAAAGTTCTAAAAAACACTCGGATCTTTCTTCATTTTTAATAAATTGAGATTTGCTCAGAAAAATCTGAAATTTTCAGGGTATGTTCTCCTAACATATATGAACCTACTGTAAAAATTTCAGAATTTTCTAGTGTATACACAGTGAGATATTCGACGGTAAAGTTTTAGGATTCCTTTACGGAAATAGTCATTACGCACAATCTATAACTCGAAACGTGTCCGTTCTTTTTCCTACACGTAGATAACTTCTCAAGGTACCTCTTTGAATTTTTCCAGATTTTTAAGGGACATGAAACTATCCGAAACAGACCCAAGAAAAATAGGACAGAAACTATTTTAGGGTTTTTGAACCCTTAACATTCCAAGTGGGCTGTTTTGGAGAAATCAGCTTCAATGGATTCAAAACTTGCTAGATTTGTGTTCTATCACTTGGGTTTACTAGATAACTCATGTATCTAGCACCCCCCTTCGACGGATCACAAATCTAAGTTGGAAAACTTGAGTTACACAAGATTTAGTGGAAGAAAACAAGAGTTTTCACCCTTGGAGAACATATGCTCATATTCTTCCTCTAAGCCTTTGATCTAACACTCAAGATACTTAGTTCTATACACGATGATATGTAGGACTAGGGTATCTTGAGTATTTGTTCATAACCCCAACAAAACTCAAGCTAAAGAAAAAAAACAAAGTAGAAGAAGAAGATGAATGTTAGGTTATACCTTGATTTAATGGAAACCTTCCTTGATTTACCAAAGTATGTAACGCCCCGAAATCTGGTCTACCTTCAGACCCAGACTCCGTGCGTCACTGTCCCATTTTCTTCCAAACATACATCATTATATAATAAAATATAATAACATATATTCTAAAATCCTAGGTTCTACAACCACAAAACCTCTTTCATTACAAATAATGATAATTACATTATTCTTTACATCTTACACTAGTGACTTTCATCCGCCACAAAGGATTCATAACTATTCATTAAACTAGTCTATAGTTTAATTCTATCATTCTATATTACAAGTCTTCACTTGCTCTTCACGCACATTCATATAATGAATGGTACTTCGTCTGAATACCGCTCAGCTTGATCTTTACGGGATCCTTAAGTTCTTTCTAACATCGTTCGCTGAAAATATTTTTATTTAAAGCAAGTGTGAGCATTCAATTGCCCAGCAAGTCACAACAGTTGAACAAACAACTTTAAGAGTTTAAACATTCTTCAGAACTTCAATAACCGAACAAAGGTTATGAAGCAGCTTGAATAATAGGAATAGTCTTGATTCCTATCATTTTAAAACATTAGTCACATGCACTTTGAAATACTTTCATTCTCTACTTTCTTTCATGCACAATCGGTCTGGCTAGAATCAATAGCACAGACTTAACAATAACGGTTCATGTATAAACCAAACATACTTGTATTGAACAGTTCGATCACAAAACAGTTCATCTCATACAAACACCGAAGTGCTCACATTGTGGCTCAAGGCCTCATACATACTACCCTCTTGTACATACATCGCACATATGCACATAGACAAGACTTCTCAAGTTCAACATCTGAGAAGTTTTAGAAACTAGCATTCATTTAAAATATGAATGAAGTTAGGAAACTTGCAATTCATTCAACGAATCACATAAAACTTGGCTAACATGGAAGTTAGACATGCGTTAAGAAAACTTGCCTTACGCACAGCTACAGCTTACAGTTTACGCTGAAACGCTTATTCCAAAATCCTATATAACAAATATGGAAATAACACGTACACCAATTAGTCATATACTTGACTTACGCATTGGTTTACTTAACTCTACTTCTTAAGGTTTGCGCTATTGTAATTTAAGCTTACGCGGCTATCTTTCATTACCGGTTTACAGCTTCATGACATACGGAGATGTCTTACTCAAAACATTCATCATCCTTGATGATTTACATTCTTATCTTCTTCTTATACTTCTCTAAGACTCAGCACACATCGCTACTCCGCTAGTAGTCCATATGGTACTCTGAGTGGTTTCCCACAAACAACCAACAAATAAGTTCCCGTCTCATCTACACTACCCACACAGTGAGTTAGATCGGTTGCCAGTTTTGTATATACCTTCGCTCTCTGAAGGAATTGTTTAGCCCAGTTCCCATATGTCAACCATCAAAGGTTATGATTGTACTACAACCTAAACTTACCTTAACTTATACGAAACATTAACCTATAATGTTCGTTAAGTCAACTTCTTATTCCCTATGGCTTTCTGGCAACTAAATGCCATACCTCAGGAATCATTCTTTATCGTCTAAGTCATACAATCTTTTGTATACTGAGAACGATCATTCAATGTCAATACTATGAGACCATAGCGTTAAATATTTCATATGAATTTATTCATATCTTACAACGTCCGATTCATTCAACTCGAAACGTTTATCCAAGTTATACTTATTAACTCGGCTTCTTAACGTTATACGCTATTATCTTCAATTTAGTTCCTTCACCGTTCACGGTTAATCAACATTCTTCATTACATTACGGTTAAACCATACACAGGGTGTAGGTTCTGCCCGTTTAACACTCGCTTACACTCAACCCTTACGCTGGTTAAAGTGTTCAGCGCTTACTTTTTATTCTATCATTCTCACCCGACTTATATGCAGCGTTCAGAAATCTTATTACCCTCTTACGTTCTTCATTTAATTATGGCTAAACCATACATAATCTTCTATCATTCTCTATTCGACTCATACTCGGACTTTCTTTAATCTCATTACCGTTTGCTACGGGTCTCTTGATACCATTCGTATCTTAATTCCTATCTTCGTCAACGTCTAAGTCATACAACTAGGGTATACTTAGCACGTTCGTCAAACGCGAATACAATTCACGAGGATCGTTTACGTATTCAACGTTCACGTTGCTCGTTTCTTAATTTCTCATTCAACCTTTACTTGTTCGTCTTTTAATCTCTCATTCAACCTTTACTTAAGGTTTTACTTGATTTCGATCATTATCCAACCCATGAACCCCATGTTCATTATTCTTTCTTAATGTCAAAGCCATACTGTTCGATGTATGCTAAGACTGATCATTCATCGCAACAACGTTGCGTTCACAGCGTCTATACGCTTTACGTTCATCTTACAATACCATGACATAACATCGGAATGTTATTCATTACCTTCATCACTCAACGTCTAAGGAATCACAATCATAGCAATCCCTCGCGTTCGTTCATTACGACTACGGTCCCCGGATATTGGTTACGTAATCTATTGCTTACATTCTCTATCTTTTAATCATGTTAAATCTTTCCGTTCAACCTTTATTAAAGGTTTAAGACACTTGATTAAGTGTTACATTAGTTGAACATTATGTTCTATATCTTTCCTTACATTTCCCCCAAGAGCTGAGCAGTTAAAAGCTCTTCTCTAGCTTTTTCCCTTCGCTGGCGCCGCGGCGCCACTTTCTTCCTTTCCTCTCGCGCTGCGGCGCGAACCACTTCTTTTTTTTCTTCTCTTCTGGCCTGGCGCTGGGGCGCCAAGTCCCTTGCCATCTTCCGCGCTGCGGCGCCACTCTCTAGGAGTGCATGCCGAGCTCACGCTGTGGCACCGTTTCTCGCGCTGCGACGCCCTTTCTCGCGCTGCGGCGCCCCTTCCCGTGCTGCGGCGCCAAGACAAAAACCTAGAAATTTTTTTCTAAGTGCTAAGTCAAGTTTGAGATGCTTACTTTACGATCTCATAACTTCTTCGTTTTAACTCAGAACGAGGTCGTTCCAAAGCCATTCTCTTCCTTATCTTATGTACTTCAATATCCCACAGACAAAACTTCATTCTGAATCTGTTAACATGCCATTCAATTGGCTTAATCTTAACCCTTCGTTTATTTTACGCTTTTAACGTTCTTCGTTCGTTCGTCCGTCCGTAATTCGGTCATCCGAACTCGAAATTTGTTCGTTCTTGAGTCCACGACTCACGTTTTATACGTTCTCTTACATTCTTATGAAACTCTACACGTTCGGGTTCATTTACTAACTTTCAAATTCTCGTTCATCTTTTACGAAAATTTTGCCATAACTTCGTTATAGCTCCGTTTAAAACTGTTCTTCATGAACGTTTCTAACGCTCCTAACCAAGCAAGAAGCAACTAACTTAAACACGATGGTTTTAAACTTATCCATCAACAACATTTACACTACGATGGTTTTAAATTTGTCCATCAACAATGTTCTTCGTGTTCTTCGCGTGTTCTTCGCGTTCTTCATTTTTAACCGATATTTTGGATTACGATTTCACTTTTTCTTGGAATTTGATGTTATAGAACACCATTCCTTACTTAATACACCTACTCGTTCATAATATTCATTCGGATCGCTCAAAATCCTCACGAATCTCATACTTGCTTAAGAAATTTATAAACTAAATTTTTTATTTATCATTTCTTATTTTCTCATGATTTCAACCATATGAAATCATTACTAACATCTTTTACTCCTAATTCTCATTAAGTTATGTTTTAAACATATTAAACTTAAAGAAAATAGTAGAAGAAACTAGGGTTCAGATTACCGTTCTTCTTTATTTCTCTTCCGTTAGACAAAGCCGGCGATTTGCTAGCTTTTCTATTTCACGATCACTTTTGATCCGAGCGTTCATGATCATGCTCTTCCTCTTCTCTCCCAACCGAGCTCTCTCTATCTCTCTCAAGTTCTAGGATTTTCAAAATCCTAGAAAATGAAAGTTAAGCTTTCTATTTATAGAAAACCAAAGCTAAGGGCAAAATAGTCATTTCGCCCCCACCTCCTTACTATTCCCACCTCCTTACTATTCCAAACTTTGCAACCAAGTTTACTTGGCCACCACCCTTACTTGGTGGCCAAGTGGCCGGCCCACATGCCCATGGGTCACCCCATGGGTTGCCCCAATGGTTTTACCCATCCGTTTACCCATCGGTTCGATCCGCGGTTTCTTTTCTTGGTTTGGGCCTTAACCCTAATTCTTATTGGGCCTAACTTGGGCTTGATTTCACAAATCATTGGGCTTGACATAATCCAAGTCCAATTAGATTCTACAAAGTCCATGAACTCAAAGTCCATTAAGACTAATCGTATTCTACGATCGTATTCTACGCATTCCATTCTCGTATGCTCGTATTCTCTTCGTATATCATTCGTACGATATTCGTATTATACGTCGTACTAATCTTCGTAATATACTCATATAATAACTCGTATCATACTCGTATTTCTCACGCATAATAACCCTAGTTATTATACATACTCATAACATTCTCGGAACTCACTTTCCCTAACCCTTAGGTTTTGAGTCCGCAGGCGAAAACTTCGTTTTTGCCATAACTGAAATATTATTGAATATTCCATCACGTCTCAGAATTAAACGTAATCTATAACTTCTCGGAATTTCAAAATAAATCTCCGAGCAGAAACTGATGAATAGTGCCTATTTCGTCTTTTTTCCCCGAAAAAATTTTATTCCCGGAAAAATTTCATTTTCGTCTTGAAAATTCTTACTAGTTCAATCTAGCTCGTAGTCAGAATCCTCCCGATTAATAATCATTCTAGGTTATAGAACGATTAATAAACACATAGCACAGAATAGTATTAATAAAAATTCATTTTATTAATAACTAATTCTTTAACTTAAATTCTTGACAATCTGATTTTTCCGGGTTGTCACATTCTTCCCTCCTTCAAAGAATTTCGTCCTCGAAATTTTAGCTTACCCTTCTCCTCAACTTCTCTTCAAAGAAGTTCTTATCTCTCCATCATTCCTAACCTCCATAACCTGTCAAGAATCATGAAGCGAAAGGAATAACTAGGAATATAAAGATTCCTTTAAAACATTTCATTCTTTTGCTGAGGGGTCAAATTGACCATAAACTCTTACAAGGTTAAACAGCCTCTCGTCGTAAACCTTTCTTACACGGTAAGTTTACAATCACAAAGAAGGTAAACTACCTCTTCCATACGTAGGTGATCAGCCTAACGTATAACCCCATTTCAGGGTATGTTCACCTCAGACTTAGTACCAAAAATTTGGATATTTTTCGAAACATTCGTCTAGTCAACTCGCTTGACATCGACTACTTCTTTAAATTCTTTTCAAAACGTTTCATGACGTCGTGATACCGTACTCTTCACAGTACGTTGAGGACTTCGTCAGTTTATGACTTCGTCATTATACATCATACCATAGCAGGTTATTGATCCTCTGATCAAATTCCATACCAGGTTTAATTACATTAACAACTCCATCTTTTTACCATCCTTGCATCAAATGCACTGATGATATAAAATTAATTTTGATATTTTAAATCAATTTCTGTCTAGCCGAAACAATTGGCATAGACATAAAAATATAGCTCTTTTAAAATCCATTGGTTCCAAAAAGTTGAACCAATTCTTTTCTTTTTCAAAATGTACATTTTAGCACGATTTGAATAAACTTCGAAATCTAGCATAGCTAGAGGATTCGGAATATCCTATTCTCCATCTTCCTTCATTGTCTTTCTGCGATAATACTTAAACTTCTCTAGCACCTTCAATGCTAAGTCTACTAAAAATACTTCGTTTTCAGTCTAAACATTCCTATTTCTTAGTACAGTCTATCAATTTACCACACCTTATGGGTTCAGGAACTTTCCATAATAATATGAGTTTAAGAACATCCAGACAGACCTTTGGCTTCCATTCGCTGAAACATTCGAAAACATACCATACTATTATGAGTCACAAACTTACCATAAGTATGAGTTTCAAGACTCGCACCTACCTTAACCTTCTCTATCTATCAAGTATATACATGAGAAAAGATTCACCTTCTCGTCATATACATCTTAATAGCGCGACCAATTCCAATGATTATCACTGTAACAAATTGAGTAGTTGTTAAACCAAGCACAAACCTCTGCCCATACAAAGATTCATACAACTCAGCCATCACAGGAGTCCTCAATTGAAATTTTACCATTTCTAACTTCCTCTCTACTTAATACGAATTTTCTTTAATTCGTATAGTAACCTTTACAACTCAATCTGAGTTCTTCTTCCCGTACTACTTCGTAGTACCATTCATTCATAGCATTAGCTATAAATCATTCTTCGTTTAACAGCTCATCTGTTACTACGATTTACTATGATCACGTGGTGATCTTCTTATCATTCTCTCTACGATTATAGTCTTAGGTACTCTTACCTAAGATTTATAACCTATCAGCTCTGATACCACTCTGTAACGCCCAAAAATCCGATCTACCTTCAGACCCGGACTCCGTGCGTCACTGTCCCATTTTCTTCCAAACATACATCATTATATAATAAAATATAATAACATATATTCTAAATCCCAGGTTCTATAACCACAAAACCTCTTTCATTACAAATAATGATAATTACATTATTCTTTACATCTTACACGAGTGACTTTCATCCGCCACAAAGGATTCATAACTGTTCATTAAACTAGTCTATAGTTTAATTCTATCATTTTATATTACAAGTCTTCACTTGCTCTTCACGCACATTCATATAATGAATGGCACTTCGTCTGAAAACCGCTCAGCTCGATCTTTACGGGATCCTTAAGTTCTTTCTAACATCGTTCGCTGAAAATGTTTTTATTTAAAGCAAGTGTGAGCATTCAATTGCCCAGCAAGTCATAACAGTTGAACAAACAACTTTAAGAGTTTAAACATTCTTCAGAACTTCAGTAACCGAACAAAGGTTATGAAGCAGCTTGAATAATAGGAATAGTCTTGATTCCTATCATTTTAAAACATTAGTCACATGGACTTTGAAATACTTTCATTCTCTACTTTCTTTCATGCACAATCGGTCTGGCTAGAATCAATAGCACAGACTTAACAATAACGGTTCATGTATAAACCGAACATACTTGTATTGAACTGTTCGATCACAAAATAGTTCATCTCATACAAACACCGAAGTGCTCACATTGTGGCTCAAGGCCTCATACATACTACCCTCTTGTACATACATCGCACATATGCACATAGACAAGACTTCTCAAGTTTAACATCTGAGAAGTTTTAGAAACTAGCATTCATTTAAAATATGAATGAAGTTAGGAAACTTGCAATTCATTCAACGAATCACATAAAACTTGGCTAACATGGAAGTTAGACATGCGTTAAGAAAACTTGCCTTACGCACAACTACAGCTTACAGTTTACGCTGAAATGCTTATTCCAAAATCCTATATAACAAATAAGGAAATAACACGTACACCAATTAGTCATATACTTGACTTACGCATTGGTTTACTTAACTCTACTTCTTAAGGTTCGCGCTATTGTAATTTAAGCTTACGCTGCTATCTTTCATTACCGGTTTACGGCTTCATGACATACGGAGATGTCTTACTCAAAACATTCATCATCCTTGATGATTTACATTCTTATCTTCTTCTTATACTTCTCTAGGACTCAGCACACATCGCTACTCCGCTAGTAGTCCATATGGTACTCTGAGTGGTTTCCCACAAACAACCAACAAATAAGTTCCCGTCTCATCTACACTGCCCACACAGTGAGTTAGATCGGTTGCCAGTTTTGTATATACATTCGCTCTCTGAAGGAATTGTTTAGCCCAGTTCCCATATGTCAACCATCAAAGGTTATGATTGTACCACAACCTAAACTTACCTTAACTTATACGAAACATTAACCTATAATGTTCGTTAAGTCAACTTCTTATTCCCTATGGCTTTCTGGCAACTAAATGCCATACCTCAGGAATCATTCTTTATCGTCTAAGTCATACAATCTTTTGTATACTCGGAACGATCGTTCAATGTCAATACTATGAGACCATAGCGTTAAATATTTCATATGAATTTATTCATATCTTACAACGTCCGATTCATTCAACTCGAAACGTTTATCCAAGTTATACTTATTAACTCGGCTTCTTAACGTTATACGCTATTATCTTCAATTTAGTTCCTTCACCGTTCACGGTTAATCAACATTCTTCATTACATTACAGTTAAACCATACACAGGGTGTAGGTTCTGCCCGTTTAACACTCGCTTACACTCAACCCTTACGCTGGTTAAAGTGTTCAGCGCTTACTTTTTATTCTATCATTCTCACCCGACTTATATGCAGCGTTCAGAAATCTTATTACCCTCTTACATTCTTCATTTAAATATGGCTAAACCATACATAATCTTCTATCATTCTCTATCCGACTCACACTCGGACTTTCTTTAATCTCATTACCGTTTGCTACGGCTCTCTTGATACCATTCGTATCTTAATTCCTATCTTCGTCAACGTCTAAGTCATACAACTAGGGTATACTTAGCACGTTCGTCAAACGCGAATACAATTCACGAGGATCGTTTACGTATTCAACGTTCACGTTGCTCGTTTCTTAATTTCTCATTCAACCTTTACTTGTTCGTCTTTTAATCTCTCATTCAACCTTTAGTTAAGGTTTTACTTGCTTTCGATCGTTATCCAACCCATGAACCCCATGTTCATTATTCTTTCTTAATGTCAAAGCCATACTGTTCGATGTATGCTAAGACTGATCATTCATCGCAACAACGTTGCGTTCACAGCGTCTATACGCTTTACGTTCATCTTACAATACCATGACATAACATCGGAATGTTATTCATTACCTTCATCACTCAACGTCTAAGGAATCACAATCATAGCAATCCCTCGCATTCGTTCATTACGACTACGGTCCCCGGATATTGGTTACGTAATCTATTGCTTACATTCTCTATCTTTTAATCATGTTAAATCTTTCCGTTCAACCTTTATTAAAGGTTTAAGACACTTGATTAAGTGTTACATTAGTTGAACATTATGTTCTATATCTTTCCTTACATTTCCCCCAAGAGCTGAGCAGTTAAAAGCTCTTCTCTGGCTTTTTCCCTTCGCTGGCGCCGCGGCGCCACTTTCTTCCTTTCCTCTCGCGCTGCGGCGCGAACCACTTCTTTTTTTTCTTCTCTTCCGGCCTGGCGCTGGGGCGCCAAGTCCCTTACCATCTTCCACGCTGCGGCGCCACTCTCCAGGAGTGCATGCCGAGCTCGCACTGTGGCGCCGTTTCTCGCGTTGTGGCGCCCTTTCTCGCGCTGCAGCGCCAAGACAAAAACCTAGAAAATTTTTTCTAAGTGTTAAGTCAAGTTTGAGATGCTTACTTTATGATCTCATAACTTCTTCGTTATAACTCAGAACGAGGTCGTTCCAAAGCCATTCTCTTCCTTATCTTATGTACTTCAATATCCCACAGACAGAACTTCATTCTGAATCTGTTAACATGCCATTCAATTGGCTTAATCTTAACCCTTCGTTTATTTTACGCTTTTAACGTTCTTCGTTCGTTCGTCCGTCCGTAATTCGGTCATCTGAACTCGAAATTTGTTCGTTCTTGAGTCCACGACTCACGTTTTATACGTTCTCTTACATTCTTATGAAACTCTACACGTTCGGGTTCATTTACTAACTTTCAAATTCTCGTTCATCTTTTACGAAATTTCGCCATAACTTCGTTATAGCTCCGTTTAAAACCATTCTTCATGAACGTTTCTAACGCTCCTAACCAAGCAAGAAGCAACTAACTTATACACGATGGTTTTAAACTTGTCCATCAACAACATTTACACTATGATGGTTTTAAATTTGTCCATCAACAACGTTCTTCGTGTTCTTCGTGTGTTCTTCACGTTCTTCGTTTTTAATCGATATTTTGGATTACGATTTCACTTTTTCTTGGAATTTGATGTTATAGAACACCATTCCTTACTTAATACACCTACTCGGTCATAATATTCATTCGGATCACTCAAAATCCTCACGAATCTCATACTTGCTTAAGAAATTTATAAACTAAATTTCTTATTTCTCATTTCTTATTTTCTCATGATTTCAACCATATGAAATCATTACTAACATCTTTTACTCCTTATTCTCATTAAGTTATGTTTTAAACATATTAAACTTAAAGAAAATAGTAGAAGAAACTAGGGTTCGGATTACCGTTCTTCTTTATTTCTCTTCCGTTAGATAAAGCCGGCGATTTGCTAGATTTTTTATTTCACGATCACTTTTGATCCGAGCGTTCATGATCATGCTCTTCCTCTTCTCTCCCAATCGAGCTCTCTCTATCTCTCTCAAGTTCTAGGATTTTCAAAATCCTAGAAAATGAAAGTTAAGCTTTCTATTTATAGAAAACCAAAGCTAAGGGCAAAATAGTCATTTCGCCCCCACCTCCTTACTATTCCCACCTCCTTACTATTCCCAACTTTGCAACCAAGTTTACTTGGCCACCACCCTTACTTGGTGGCCAAGTGGCCGGCCCACATGCCCATGGGTCACCCCATGGGTTGCCCCAATGGTTTTACCCATCCGTTTACCCATCGGTTCGATCCGCGATTTCTTTTCTTGGTTTGGGCCTTAACCCTAATTCTTATTGGGCCTAACTTGGGCTTGATTTCACAAATCATTGGGCTTGACATAATCTAAGTCCAATTAAATTCTACAAAGTCCATGAACTCAAAGTCCATTAAGACTAATCGTATTCTACGCATTCTATTCTCGTATGCTCGTATTCTCTTCGTATATCATTCGTACGATATTCGTATTATACGTCCTACTAATCTTCGTAATATACTCGTATAATAACTCGTATCATACTCGTATTTCTCATGCATAATAACCCTAGTTATTATATATACTCATAACATTCTCGGAACTCACTTTCCCTAACCCTTAGGTTTTGAGTCCGCAGGCGAAAACTTCGTTTTTGCCATAACTGAAATATTATTGAATATTCCATCACATCTCAGAATTAAATGTAATCTATAACTTTTCGGAATTTCAAAATAAATCTCCGAGCAGAAACTGATGAATAGTGCATATTTCGTCTTTTTTCCCCGAAAAAATTTTATTCCCGGAAAAATTTTATTTTCGTCTTGAAAATTCTTACTCGTTCAATCTAGCTCGTAGCCAGAATCCTCCCGATTAATAATCATTCTAGGTTATAGAACGATTAATAAACACATAGCACATAATAGTATTAATAAAAATTCATTTTATTAATAACTAATTCTTTAACTTCAATTCTTGACAATCCGATTTTTTCGGGTTGTCACAAAGAAAGTGATGAACTTTGGATGCATTAACAAACTAGCACTCCTCTCTCTCTATATATATATGGCCAAACCTCTCTCTCCTTTCTCTCTCTAGAAGTGGCTAGCTTGGGAGAAATTATAAGAGGAAGAATGAGAGAAGAAATGAAATGAAATGAAAAGATGAAGTAAAAGGATACTTACAAAAAATATAGATACTTTGTGTATCTAGCTATTATCCCCCATACTTTCTTTAACCCATGGATAGAAGCTTTGCCTTATCACTTTAATTAGTCTAATCATGATTAAGGATGCTTAATAAAGTGGCAACCAATGGGAGCTTGACAACCATGTCCTTTTGTGTAAGAGTTACTAGGCCAGCCATATTTATGCACACTAACTCCTTCATTTAGCTTTTATTTTAATGCATAAATTAGATAAATCAAATGTCTAAAATACCCTTAATCAAGTGGGCTAAGTTTGGGATTGCATTTTATTTCTTTTGGGCTTCTCCTTTAATTGTTTTGGGCTATGTAATAAACATAGTCTAACAATTTTAATATATGTTACCCAATTTAATTATTTAGGGTTTCCATTCCTAATCTTATAAAATTTAATTACCTATACATGTGACTTTAGCTCATAACCTAATTAGGTTCACAAGAATTATGTTTAAAATTATTAGTCACTTGAAATAATAAGATTATCCACTTAAGTTAGTATACATATTAAATACTAACATCTCCTTATTACCATAACCCTTAGATTATTTAATTGTCTCACCTAATTTATAATTAGGTTACGAGGCTTTCATTTTTAATGAAACCTATAAATGTATATATCCATAACTATAGCATACATGTTAATTGACCCATGCACCATTTCACATATGTTGTCACATATTAAATCACTGTATAACACAAAGTTTTAAATATTAATAATGTACATACATATATAGTGACTTAAAATTCACGGTTATTACATCCTCCCCCCCTTATAAGAATTCCGTCCCCGGAATTACTTACAGGTTTACTCAAAAATATGTGGATAACTTTCCCTCATCCTTTCTTCGAGTTCCCACGTAGCTTCTTCAGCATTGTGGTTCCTCCAAAGAACCTTTACAGAATGTATAACCTTATTTCGTAATTTCTGTTCTTTTCTATCTAAAATTTCAACTGGAATTTCCTCGTACGACAAATCCTTTTCGACCTGAATTGGCTCATACGATATCATGTGCTTGTAATCAGGCTTGTATGGTCATAGCACTGACACATGAAACACATTATGAATGTGTTCCAGTTCAGGAGGTAGAGCTACCTCGTACGCCACTTCGCCTATCTTTCTTAAGATCTCAAAAGGTCCAATAAATCTCGGACTCAGTTTACCTTTCTTTCCAAACCTTATCTTCCCTTTCCAGGGCGATACTTTCAAAAATGCATGGCTTCCCACCTCAAAATCTCTCTTCTGGCGATGTAAGTCTGCATACTTCTTCTGGCGATCTTAAGCTGCTACCAATCGGGCTCTTATCACCTTGATGATCTCTATAGTTTGTTGTACCAGTTCTGGTCCCAACAATCGACGTTCACCCACTTCATCCCAGCATAAGGGCGTTCTACATTTCTTTCCATACAGTGCTTCGTACGGCGACATTCCGATGCTGGCGTGATAACTATTGTTGTATGCGAACTCTACTAATGGAAGATGATCCTCCCAGCTACCCTTGAAGTCCATCACACAAGCTCTGAGCATGTTTTCAAGTGTTTGAATTGTTCTCTCGCTTTGCCCATCGGTCTGCGGATGATACGCGGTGCTCATCCGTAGTTGCGTCCCCATTCTTTCCTGAAGGCTCTTCCAGAAGTTTGACGTGAATCGCGGATCTCTATCCGACACAATAGATACTGGTACGCCATGCCTCGAGATAATTTCTTTGATATACAATTTGGCTAGCTGGTCCAAATTATACCTGATCTTGATCGGCAAAAAGTGAGCTGACTTCGTAAAACGATCTATAATCACCTATATGGCGTCGTGTCCTTTTTACGTTGCTGGAAGTCTCAACACAAAATCCATCGTGATGTGCTCCCACTTCCACTCTAGAATCTCTAAAGGCTGTAGTAATCCACTCGGTCGTTGATGCTCTGCCTTGACTCTCTGACAAGTTAGACATCTGCTGACGCATTCTGTAACCTCTCTCTTCATGTTTGGCCACCAAAAGTGTTGACGCAAGTCTTGATACATTTTTGTGCTTCCTGGGTGTATCGAGTACCTCGTACTGTGCACTTCTCGCAAAATCTCTTCTCTTAGCTCTGGTACTAGCGGTACCCAAATTTGCCCTTCGAATCTCAGCAGTCCGGTGCCATCAATCTTGTATTTCAATCCATCCCCTTCAGCTAACCGCTTCTTGATGTTGTCGCAATCTTCGTCCTTCTCTTGAGCCTCTTTAACCTTATCTAATAAAGTCAGGCTCGCTGCTACTGTAAATAATTTCTCGTTGGTCTCCATCGAATACTTAACTTCTAAGTCAAGTCGTTCGAAATCTTTCACCAATTCCTCTTGAATGGTCAACTTCAATAACTTCTCTCTGCCTTTTCTGCTCAGGGCATCTGCCACTACATTTGCTTTTCCTAGATGGTACAGAATCTCACAATCATAATCCTTGATCAATTCTAGCCATCGGCGCTGCCTCATATTTAGCTCTTTCTGCGTGAAGATATACTTCAGACTCTTGTGATCTGTATATATCTCACACTTCTCGCCATACAAATAGTACCTCCAAATCTTCAAGGCAAAAACTACTGCTGCTAATTCCAGGTCATGAGTCGGATAACCCTTCTCATAGTCCTTCAGCTGACGTGAAGCGTACGCAATGACCTTGCCATGATGCATCAGTACACAACCAAGACCCTTATGTGACGCAACACTATACACTACAAATCCTCCCGTGTTGTCTGGTAAAGTCAACACAGGTGCCTGACTGAACCTCTTCTTCAATTCCATGAAACTCTCTTCACATTTCTCCATCCAAATGAACTTCACTGTCTTTCTGGTAAGGTTGGTCAACAGTGATGCTATCTTTGAAAAATCTTGGATGAATCTCCGATAGTATCTTGCTAATCCCAAGAAACTCCTAATTTCTGTCGGCGTCTTTGTCTGTTCCCAGTTGATAACTGCTTCTACCTTTACTGGATCCACCGAAACACCATCCGTGTCGATAACGTGACCCAAAAACTGCACTCTCCGCAACCAAAACTCACACTTAGAGAACTTTGCATATAACTTCTCCCTCCTGAACGTCTCCAACACTATCCTTAGATGTTCAGCGTGCTCTTCCTCTGTCTCTGAATATACCAGAATGTCATCGATGAACACGACAACAAACTTATCCAAATACTGTGTAAACACTCTGTTCATCAAGTCCATGAATGCTGCTGGCGCATTCGTCAACCCAAAAGACATTACCAGAAACTCAAAGTGTCCATACCGAGTTCTGAATGTCGTCTTTGGAACATCCTCCTGCCTCACCTTCAGTTGGTGATAACCGGTCCTCAATTCGATTTTTGAAAAATATTTCGCCCCCTTCAACTGATCAAACAAATCGTCGATCCTGGGCAACGGGTACTTGTTCTTAATGGTGACCTTGTTCAACTCCCGGTAGTCGATACAAAGCCTTAATGACCCATCCTTCTTCTTTACGAATAAGACTGGTGCTCCCCACGGTGATACGCTCGGTCGAATGTATCCCTTATCTAACAATTCTTGTAGTTGAATCATCAGTTTCTTCATTTCTACCTGAGCCATACGATACGGCGCTTTGTATACCGGTGATGTCCCTGGTGCCAAATCGATAACAAACTCTATCTCTCTATCTGGTGGCAATCCCGGAATCTCATCTGGGAAGACGTCAACGAATTCCCTTACAATAGGTATCTGACCCAGTTCACCCTCGACTCTGCGGGTATCCACAACGTGAGCCAAATAACCTATACAACCTTTCCTAAGCAATTTCTTTGCTTGCATCATCGTCAGACAACAAGATTGTCTCGGCGATTTACTGCCATAAAATACCACCTTTGACTTATTCGGAGTCTTTAGGTGTACGCACTTTTTCTTACAGTCAATGACCGCTCTGTGACTTGATAACCAATCCATCCCGAGGATTACATTAAACTCTCCAAGATGAATTGGTATCAAATCCACGTTAAGCTTAAACCCTCGTACATCTGCACAACAGTTCCTATGTATGTAGTCTACAGGAATAATTTCTTTGTTTGCTACTTCTACATTCATTGGGTGTTCTAATAGTTCACGAGGTAAACTTAATCTTTGAGCAAATTCGTCAGATACAAAAGAACATGAAGCTCCCGAATCGAATAACACATAGGCATTTATATTGTTGATCAGAATTATACCTGACACCACCTCCCTGGATGCCACGGCATCTTGCACTGTCATATTGAATGTCCTCGCTGTCGGCTTATTTGGCTGGGTTGGTCCTCCACTGGTGGTTTTAGTGTTATTGCCCCTATTGCCGTTTCCGCCATCTGTGCTTTTCTTCTTTGGGCAATCCTTAATCCGATGTCCCAATTCACCACAGTTAAAACAACTTCCCTTCTTCACCTTAGAACAATTGGGTGAGGTATGCCCTTCTTGTCCACAGGTATAACATACCGTTTTTCCTTTCAAGCACTCTCCCGAGTGACCCTTTCCACAGTTTCCACACACTGACTTCTTTTGTTGGACACTTCCTTGCTGAATCTCCAAATTACTACCCATACTGCTCCATTTTCGCTTCTTGTTGTTGCTACCGCCACCGCTAACATTCTGATTCCCACCTTCTACTTTCTTCTTGTTCTTCTCCCGATTGTACTTTGAGACTGCTTCACTTCCACCTTCTGCTATGAGAGCTTTCTCCAATAGAGTTGAGAATGACGTGATTTGTAGAACCGCTACGTTACTATAAATCCACGGCTTTAGTCCATTTTCGAACCTTCTTGCTTTCCTCACCTCCGTGTCTACCTGATGTGGAGCGAATCTGGCCAATTCATTAAACTTTGCAGCGTACTCTGACACTGACATATTCTCATGCTTCAATTCCAAAAATTTGATCTCCATTCTCGCTTGTGTACTCTCAGGGAAGTAGTTCTCAAAGAATAACTTCTTGAACGCTTCCCAAGTCACGATTCCAGTCCCGGCTTTGTTCTGGTTGGCCTCCCACCAATAGTTAGCCTCACCCTTCATTAAATAGGTAGCAAAAATTGATTTCTCTTCTTCTGCTACTCAAGCAATAATGAAGGCCTTCTCAATCTCCTTTATCCACGTCTGGGCCTCTAACGGGTCTGCTGTTCCTCTAAACTCCGGTGGTCCTATGGCCTTGAAGTCCTTAAAGTTGGCTAATTGGTTTCCCGCCTGATTTCCTGCAGGTTGAGCTTGATTCCTCATAGCTTCAGTCATCATGTTGATAAAGTCTTGCATTGGGTTTGGTTGAGCTCCCGCTACATTATTAACTGAGTCTTCAATCTCTTGGTTCCTTAGTACACGTCAGGGCGGCATTATCTAGTGGAACAAAATTCTAACACGTTACTCGGGTTTTATTATCATATAAGTACTTAGCATGTAACACGCTACTGTATTCAACAATCATATGATCATTATGGGAGAGTTTTAAATTACCAAGATTTTGGAAGTCTTTCTCCCTAATTAGTGGGTTAAGTTTGTTTTTAAAGAAAATTTTCCAAATCAGTCTACTAGACTCACATAACTTTACTATTTAAAATTTTCCAACACATATCATAATAATAATGCATTTATATTCATATACCAATCTTTAGTGTCTCACATGATTAATACAGGTATATTCTTATAAATACTACTATCCCATTTTAAACACAAAAGATGGGATTAACTCAAAATGATACTTCCCTACAAACACAAATAGGGATACTACCTAACTACCTACTACCTCACACCTGCTGAGGTTTACATCAACATAAAATCCTATTACACAAAAGGGGTACTAATGCCTCTATCTACAACTAGTCCATAGCATAATCATCACTGGTGGCCCTATTGGGTCACCTGAACAGGCTCCGGGGGAAACCACCCCTCCATAGCTCTACGTCGAACGGATCGACTCGACTCTCCTATCTCGAACTGCGCCCTCCTAGTCCCACTGCGCTGGCCCTCATACGCTGCGTCTAGCGCCAGTCCTAAAGTCTCGGCCCTGACCTTCATGGCCTGCAGTGCTAACTTCAATTGGTCCACCCGCTGGGCTGACTCATAAAATGCCTCCTCCACGCGAATCTTGTTTGCAATTTCCATGTCAAACTCGCCCCGCATCGCCAGATGCTCTATGCTCAGCTCTCCAAACTTTGCCTTTTCATGCTCTAGCTGTACCCTCAGCATCTCAACTTGCAACTGGGACTCATCCAACTTTCCCTTCTGCTCGACTACGTCCATATGGGCTTGATAAGCCGCCTCCTTGTATTGACCTTCTGTGAACTGAAGTGTGTGGTTTTCAACCTCCAGTTCTCCCAACCTGCCTTCCAATTGATTGATTCTCCTCAACAAATCCCCTATAAGAGGACCCTGAGGGGCTTCTTCCGTAACCTCACACTCAATGAGCTCTTGATCTACTGAGTGACTGTCCTGGAGCTCGTCAGACATCCTACAATCACCATAAATAAAACCAACATCAGTACCACAATAAAATATATTCATTGATAAAATGAAATAATATTTTATTAAGTACAACACAAACTCGATAAATTTCCACAATCCATTTCCTAACATACTCTATAAGAGTTTTCTACTAAGGTTATAACCTAGGTTTCGCATTCCTAATGTTTATAACCTACAGCTTTGATACCAACCTGTGACGCCCCCAAATCCAGGTTCTCTAACCTCAGATTCGGTGCTCACGATCTATCATCATCATAAGCATTCTATAACTATTACGAAATAATAAACATACATTGTTCATTATAATAAAGTTTCCATAGCATGGTCCTAAGGTCTTCTTAACCTTAACTTAAACACACCATTCATATTACAAAAGGTTTACATAAGAACTTCCATTAAATAATAATAATTAATATTCATTCCAAACTAGTCCTGGATCTTGCCCTTGCCTTTGTCCTTCGTATTGGATCCTTCAGGCTTAGCTGAAATAAATGTCATGATATAGCAAGGGTAAGCAACTAATTTGCTTAGCAAGCTTATATACAAGGGAGATATATCATGACTAGAAAGAAGTTTTGCTTTCAATGTTCAACAATAATATAAGGTTGTGAAGGAACATGAATTAATAATCAACAATTGAATATTCGAATAATTGAATAATATGAACTGAGTGGTTTTGAGATAACCATGAACATTTGCCAAGGTTCACAGTAATTTAAACTGGACCTCTTAATAAGTTTTAGTATTCAAGGGGATCAGCCTTTCATACCCCGTGATTTATGCATAAACACTTAATATTCCGGCATCGATATCATGCCTTAATCAAATTCGTCCTTTTCTCAGTCAAGAGTTCTTATCATATCAATTTAATAAGAACAGCTTTTTAAAACACATTTGATTTAACAAAATTAAACATGCTTGATCTAGCTGATACAATTAGCATAGATCTATCTCATAAACAGTTCATAAATGAAAGAACTTTAATTTAATTCACAGTTCAATAATAATAGAACAGGAATTCAATTGCACAAAGTGCGAATTTCAATAATCAATATAGATGTGAATAATCATCAATAATTATTCACTAACATGCTTTGAAAATAATAACTCGAATTTGAGTTAGGACACTTGCCTCGTCTGTAGATTACGGCTACGCAATTAATTTATATCCACTATGCAGTTAAATTATCTTCCTTTGAGAGACCTATAGTTAATCTTTCAATTAGTCATAGTATAACATTAGATTATGTAATCACATAAATATTATGCATTACATTTAGTTCTTATAAACATTATCATGTCTTGATAATGTTACTATAACCACATTATTGATCTTGATAAAATTTAATTCACCTCTTAGTATTATTAGTTCCCTAATAATATTTTTATTTGCTTACTAATATTATTAACATCTTAATAATATTTTAATACCTTACTAATATTATTAATCCTCATAATAATATTTTAATTAATATTATTACTTTAATAATATCTTACTTATGCTTTAGTATCATTAATCATTTAATATTATTAATCATTTAATAATATTTTATTCATTTACTAATATTATTAATCATTTAATAATATCTTATTCTATTACTAATATTATTAATTATTTAATAATACTTTAATCATTTATCAATGCTTAAATCAAATATTATTAACCATTTAATAATATTTTAAAGAAATTTTATTCTTAATATTTTTATTTAATTATCAATATCATATTCTAATTTGAAACAAGCATTTCCAGGGTTATCACCGGAACTGCATTCCTTGGGGTTATCACCAAGGTTGGTAGCTACTCACATGGTTGGGACTGAGACTGGATACCTCGGGGTTATCTCCGAGATTAATCGATCTTCTCCGGTGTGTGTTCCGGTATTAGATCTACATGCCTCTGGGTTATTTCCGAGGTTGGATTTGTTACTCTCGGTGTGTACTCTGGGGTTGATGCTGAACTTCTGGTAGTATCTGGACTGGATATGAACTGACCTCTAGGGTTCCGTCTTGAAAGATGAATCTGTCCTCCTGCAATGTTAGTAACAGGTGTACAGAAAATTTCGAGTGTCTACAATGAATTCGACGATTATCGTCCAAACTCGTGAATTCTATCTTAACTTCGTTTCTTATGATTTGTTCATCGTTTCAAATGGATTCTATCCATCCTAATAACATCTTAACATACATATTACATTAACTTATTTACATGATACAATTGCCCCTGGTTGTCCATATCGACAAATAACATTGTTTTTGATGAAAGCAATTCTGACTTCTTTTGTAACACTAGGGAAGGAGGCTGCTACTACCCATTTAGTGAAGTAGTCGATCATGGTGAAGATAAACCGATGCCCATTATTGGCTTTAGGCTCGATGGGCCCGATAACGTCCATTCCCACATTGAGAAGGGCCAGGGAGAACTCATATTATGGAGCTCCCTTGGAGGGTCGTGGATAACATTACCATGAATTTGGCATTGATAACATCTCTTGACGTGATCATCACAGTCAGCCTTGAGAGAGAGCAAATAATGCCATGTTCTGAGGATCTTCCTTACAAGTAGAGGGCTGCTCATATGTGGGCCACATACTCCACCATGGATTTCATCCATGAGCCTCTGAGCTTGGTCTTTGTCCAGACATCTGAGGAGACCTAGTCCCGCATCTCTTTTGTAGAGTACATCTCCTCTCTAGTAAAATTTCATAGCCAGTCGATGAATCCGCCTTCTTTCAGTCAGGCTTGCCTCAGCGGGTGTAGATCCATCTTGTAAGTACTCCTTGATATGTTGATACCAACGGTGTTGGATGGGAGGTAGCTCATCTGATACTTCTCCAACACAATTCCCATAGGTGGTGCCTTTTATTGGGCAAATGTGAGGGTTAACATGTTTTCCTTGTCAAGTATGTTGATCGAGGATGCCAAGGTTGCTAGCGTATCCACAAAATCATTCTTTTTCCAATGAATGTGGAGGAAGGATATTTCTTCAAACTCTGAGGCCATCTATAGAACATGTCGATGGTAAGGTAACAAATGTAGACCTCTGGTGTGATAGATTCCTATAGTTTGTCTGATTACCAATTCGGAATCCCCAAAGACAGTTAACCGTCTGATGCCCATTGATTGAGCAAGTTTTAGCTCCCTGATACAGCCTTCGTACTCAGCTATGTTGTTGGTGTTGGCAAACAACAATTTGACGACGACGGGATACTGCTCCCCCGTAACGGATACTAGAACTGCTCCAGCCCCAGAACCTTCCATGTTACAGCTCCATCAAAGTACATCTTCCATATTTGGCGTGCATCATACTAATGGTGTTGCTGAACTGTCATTACCCCTTCATCGGGGAAATATAATTCCAAGGGTTTGAAATCCCCTAAACGTGCAGTGGCCAGTTGATCCGTAATTCCTTGACCTTTGATAGACTTTTGTGTCACGTAGACGATGTAAATTTGTTTTAGGATCAACTGCCATCTGGATAGTTGGCAATTCAGCATGGGTTTACTGAACATGTACTTGAGAGGATCCACGCGGGATATGAGATGAGTTTTGTTACCATGGAGGTAATGTTGTAACCTCATGGAAGCCCATGCTAAAGCACAACAAGTCTTCTCAATCAGAGTGTACTTGTGTTCACTGCTGCTGAATCTTTTACTGAGGTAGTCGATAGCTCGCTCTTGGCCTCTATCATCTTTCTGTCCCAACATGCAGCCCATGGCATCGTCACTTATGGACAGGTACGTGAACAGGGGAACTTCATCCTTGGGTGGTACCAACACAGGATTTTGACTAGTTGCTCTTTAATTGTAAGGAAGGCCTTTTGGCACTCATCATTCCATTTCATGGCACTACTACAAAACAGTAAATAGACAACGCGAAAAAAACGTTATGGTTTCAGTTAGAAAAACGTCGTGGTTAAGGGTGTTATCTATTTGACACCCTTACACAACGTTTTTAAAACGTTGTAGTTAAGCACATTATAAAACGTTTTTTAGAAAAAAAACGTTGTAGATTTGTTATTCATAAATTAGCAGATGCTTAAAAACGTTGTAGAATGTATGATTCTACAACGTTTTCTGGATAAAAATGTTGTAGAAGGTATGATTACACAACGTTTTTAAAATGTTGTAGATTAAAAAAAAGTTGGTTCACCTACATTACCAATGCACCAGCAATATGTTAATGCCATGATATATAACTAAAAGGTCTAAATTCTCATTTAAATTTAAAGCCAAAATGTATCAATCATTCAAAATACATTCTAATAATACCATTCGTGTAATTCAAATTACTACATCTACAAAATATATACCAAACTATCATATATGCTCTACATGTAGCTGCTCACATATGTTGCTCGCTCATCCCGTACTTCGTCAAAGTATCATATATGCCTTCAATACTATCATCTTTCATGCAAATCAAGAAGCAGCTACTCAACTGCCAAGAATAGCAAGAGAGCTATATCAGCAGGCAGTTAAAAATTATATCATATCAGTCTATGAACCACATAAGACAGTAAAGTAGAAAAACAAGCCAGTATTACTATATTAATAACTAAATCAAGTGTCATTATTAAGCAGCAAAAACAAATATCCATGATTGTACCTCTATTACAAGCCAGTATTGGTTTGACAAAATTGATGAGGCATACTTGCAAACTCATGTGAATTACAACTCTATTAACTGAGACATTTCAAATGGCAAGGCATGAAAAGGATGTTGGCCAGAATATTGATTCACATAAAAATATATAATAACAGCTTTGGTAAATTGATAATCAACCCTCCAAATTAGGAAGCTGAGCAACGCTCTGGTGTTAAAAAGGTGACCATGTACAGAAGGAAGTGATTACCTAGATGATTTTGTCATAAGTACCTTCGGAGGCAAACCTGATGCTCAGTGAGACCTTATATCCTGAAGATAATGACCCACTTGCTGAGCCCCAATAAACAGTGCATCAACAACAATGAAGATTCCAACCTGTGACAGGCACAATAAGATGGGAGATTATTCTCAAGGTAAAAATTGGACTTTAAAAATAAACAATTGATCGACACATTTTAATATAGCCATAAAGTGTGCAGAATTATTACCAGACGGGCTGAGAAAACTAAATGGTAACCCCAACCCTCCTTGGCAGCTGCAGCTCTTTGTTGTTCATACTTGAGCTTGCTGTAGTATGGAAAAATATCATGACAGCCAAGACTGGTATATGCAGGGTAAGTAAATAAATAAAAATCTTAAGCACAATGGGATATCATCACAAACTGCCAGAGAAGATGAATTCAGCTGAGAGAAGGAAAACATCAATTAGATGGATTCTGTCATTTCATAAAGCCAATAAGAAACACTGTTCATCATTTTATAGTCACATAAATCATAATTTGACATTAAATTATGACAATTTCATAGACTGTCCTCGTAATCATTAAAACACACAGTACCTTTGTCCTGAAATGAGAGTCCTGTTTAATTTCTCAAGACTTTTGACAAAATTGTAACTTAATTAGAGCGTGAACACCAATTTTTGGACATAGGAGAACAAGGAAAGAGAATGCTTCAATACTGAATTAAATGATCATCAGAGTTCCAATACTCCATAAGTAGCTTAATTAGATGTAAACATACAAAGGATGAATATAGTTGATTACTGAACAATTGGCTTTATTATTAGCTGACAGTGGAGAACAAGAACCGGAGGGGAAAAACTGAAAATGAAATGGGTATGCAGCTTCTGGAGGGGGAAATGGAAATCAACCCATTAAAACCGATTGATCAAAAACTGAAAAAAGAGAGTAGGAGAAATAGGAATTACTAGAAGGAAGTGTAACTACAGAATTCAACAGGTATGCACATGAAGAGGAGAGAAGCGAGAGAGAAGAGGACCTGACACAACCTCAAAAAGAACATCAAAAAGATACAAAAAAAAATTTACTAGGTAGAAACTATGGTGTTACATACTTTTGACAAGGTATCACTCAGGTACTTAAATGTATTATACTAATTTAGCATACAATAAAATAGAAAATCAGGCATTAGTTCAAGATAATTCAATGCAAAACTTCAAATACAAAATCTTTTTCTTTTTCTAAGAATTGGTAGCTTATTTTGCGAATAATTAAAGGAACTAAGAAACTTACTGAAAAATATTTCTCATTTCCATCCCATACGATCATCTTTGGCAGTACAGTTTTCTTGTTCACTTTAAATGATTCAGCAAAATCCTGCTACTGCTTTACGCCAACAAAACCAAATAGGAAATCACGGTTTGCAGATGCAGATATATATGGACAAGTTACCTTTAGGTAACGATGCAATATCTTTTCTAATTGCAAACAGTCTTGGGCCATTATTCTAAGTAAACCTGGCATGCAAGTCATTCTGAATCTCATTTGCAGTAGGAATATATACAATACTTGAAACAATTTCTGTCGAGATAGAACATAAAAAGTCAAGAGATTACCATATCATTGCATCTTTGCCACAACAGAGAATGAGGTGAATCTATAGAGGGAGATTTCAGTGTGCATACCATTTACAATCATGAGTTCCTGCAGCATTTAGTATATTGATACATTCCTAGTTCCATTCCACAAAAGGTATAAAACCAAAGAGTTGGTATGGTACAGGTCCAAACTCCAAATCTTAAGAGAATAAACTCATAATTCACAAATTCAAGCAGCGTGCCATATTATCTAATACCAATGGAAAAAGCACATGTGTTGAACCTATCATAGAAGATTACTTAGCCTCAAAAATATCATACTACCAATGCCAAAACAATTTCGTAATCCTACTAGAGAATTTAAAGTGACCGAAACACAGTCACAAGTAGCTAATTAACAATAGTACCATCGCAAAAAGATACTCTATATAGTAACTTGAAAGTTGTAAATCAATAGAACGAGATCTACTGTAGAATAAAAAATTATTGAAATACTTAAACTAGCAATCACCTTAAATAGACTGCTGCTGCAAGATAAACAATGGCCCATACATGTCTTATAGAATAGGACACAATAAAGCATGAAAATGTAATCTCCGTAATAGAACAAAAGATATTGACACTAATTTTGAGGATCCATCAGCAATATTTAGCCGGAAACAAAACATCAGTCTGACGAGATTTCAATAGAAATTATAAACCAAGTAAGAGTGTAGGACTCTTTTTTTCAAGAAAATGGATAATATGTTGGTAATACACCGAGTAAGTTTTTGTGTGCTTTCTTTTTGTAGCAGCCAGAGGGCTAAGTATCACCATGTTTTTGTTTACTGACTTTAGTCTATTCATAAAATCAGTCAAAAAAACATGGGTACAGAATTCCTATGACCCAAAGTCGAAGCAATTTTCTTTTGCAGCCAACTGCAGGACCGTATGGAATAAATAATTTAGATTTCTCAAATAATCAAAACATTCATGAAAATTGAGAAACATGGTTAATTTTATAAGATAGATCCACAACTAACTTACCATAAACCTAGCAACCTTTGTGGCATTATGTACGGCACCTTTTGGAGTAATCTCAGTGAGAAGCAACACTACAACCTGATAACAAAAATTGAGAAAAAATATATTTGGTTTTTGAGCAGTTGGAATGAAGCACTGAAAATGGCAAAAAATAACCCAAACCGAGTTGGAATCATGAAGCGAGTTAAGGAAGATTTATATATATCAATACCGAGTGCATAAGGGGAGAAATACCTCATCATGACCTGCCATAGAAATTTTCTCTTTCTTAAACACTGATGTCTCAAAATCAAGAATAGTCCGATGCTTAATCGTCGGTGCAAACACCATGCGAGCCCAAGAGCTGATCCTGAACCACCAAACCCAAAAAAAGTCAATAGATCTAAACTAATTCAATCAAATCTAAAATTAATACCTAACGAGGAGGAGCAGTAGCAAGGCGAATTCATGGATCTGGTATATTGTGAAGGGAGGATCTGGTATATCCTTTTGAATACGCCGAAACTTCTATTTGGAGTCATGGATCTGGTATTATATCCATTATCAGAACCGTAAAATGAAGTCGACGTGGAGGAGCAGGCGCCACCAGATAGCTTTTGCTCCGCCTAAACAAACCTAAACTCGGCGACCTGCTCCGGCTCCTCCTCTCCCAAGACCTCGCCTCCCCCTTCCACAAGCATGGACAATAAGAACACAACCAAAGAGCAGATCTGAGAAGGAAACTTGGAGATAGAGAGGGAAAACGGGAGAGAGAAGGAAAAAAGAGTACGTCTTGTAATTTTAAGTTTTAACTTAAGCGTATTTTTGCTCCGTATTTTTCTTCATACATAACGTTTTTAAAAAAAAACCTTATCTAATTAAAGACTAAAAAATGCCCTTTTAAATAGATAACGTTTTTGCATATATATCTACAACGTTTTTTTAAAAAACGTTGTGGAAAAAAATACCACAACGTTTTTATAAAAAAACGTTGTAGTTTAAGCGTTGTCTATTTACTATTTTGTAGTAGTGTGGAAGAGTTCTTCCTTAACAACTTGAAAATAGGCTCACAGGTTGCTGTGAGTCGAGATATGAATCTGCTAATAAAGTTGATTCTTCCCAAAAATCCCTACATTTCCTTCTCTGTCTGAGGAATGGACATTTCTGTGATGGGCTGGATTTTGGTGGGATCCAGCTCAATCCCCTTGTGGCGAACTAGGAACCCTAACAACTTTCCTGATTTAACGCCAAAGGCGCATTTAGCTGGATCCAACTTTAAGTTGTACTTACGCAACCTGTGGAAGAGCTTTCTGAGATGGTATAAGTGGTCTTCTTCCCTTCGAGACTTGACAATGATGTCAGCCACATAGATCGCTATCTCCTTATGCATTAAATCGTGGAAAAGAGCCATCATGGCTCGCTGGTAGGTAGCTCCAGCATTGATGAGGCCGAATGACAACCGTCTGTAGCAAAAGGTTCCCCAAGGAGTGATGAATGTAGTTTTCACATGATCCTCTTCAGTAACCATAATTTGATGGTACCCTACGAAGTAATCAGCAAAGGAGTACATGTCGTATTGAGCAGTATTGTCAATAAGAATGTGGATAAATGGCACAGGAAAGCTATCTTTAAGGCAAGCTTTATTCAGATCCCGGTAATCTACGTAAACTCGTACCTTTCCTCTTGGCTTAGGCACAGGGACTATGTTGGATAGCCATTTAGGGTATGTGGACACCATAATGATGCCTGCTTGAAATTATTTCACAATTTCTTCTTTAACTTTTAAACTCCACTCCGGCTTCAATCGCCTGAGCTTCTGCCTGACTGGCTTGAATCCCTCTTTAATGGGAAAGTGATGAATGACTATGTCAGTGGACAAACCCACCATGCCTTCTTGAGACCATACAAACACATCTTAGAATTTGGTTAATAGTGTAACCATGGCATTCCTTTGGTATAAAGTAAGGTTCGTTCAAATCTGGATTAGCTTAGGGCTTTCAAAGGTTCCGAGATTGAATGAAGTGGTTTGATTAAGGTTTGGTTTGGGTTTGTCTTCGACCCATTCTTTGATCTCTTGAGGTATCTCAATGTCCTCTTGTATTTCCATCAAGTTTGAGTCCAACTATTCATCAAAGTTACAATCCTTGTGGAGAAAAGTCACCTCATCAGCAAGTATATGCGCATCTAACTTTAAAGTCCTGAAACAAAATGCTTTCACTTGTTATATATGAAAATGTTCAATCATACAAAGTGTTAGCATGTATTAACAAAATAACTGCTAATACTATACAGAAAAGTAAGCAGTTATTATCTACAAGGCAGAGGGAGTTTCTGCCCATTTTACCCTTATCGATCAATGAAAGGAGTACTGCTCCAATTGTAAGGGGTGAAGTCATGATGGACTACAATGATGGAGGGGCCGTCGTCGTCCTCCTTTTCCCGAATGATGACCATTAAGTCTGGACAATCATGGTCTAGGTATATCTATTTGTGTGATCATCATGGACAATGATGCATATGTTTGACATCATCCTGGCGATATCTTGTTTACGTCGTTGTTCCTCTTCTTCCACATCGGGATTTGGAATTAGGACTTTTTTCCCCTTGACCGGTATCGGGTTAGGAAATAACATGGCCATTACACAGGCATGCACCTTTACTAGAGACTGTATATGCTTAGGAGATGTAGGTGTAGATAATCGCCATGTGGGTGAAGCTGAAGGAATCTGTTTGTTCTTATGAGGATTTTTACTACTAGAACTGGCAGTATAGCCTAGTCCGGATGTCCCTGTTTGATTGGGAACTTGAATTGGATGCTTAATGCCCTGATTATCTTTGCCCAACCCTTGCCCAAGTTGATAACCTAATGACATCATTTCTTAAGTGACCGACATTACTTTGACAGAAATCTGGGGTATAAGAGGTGGCGCCCCAATAAGATGGTAGTGAGTGTTGCTCACCTCCAGGGCATGAAAATTGACCGGTTCAACTTCTGAATTGAAGCTGATGAGTGGTATGTCACCTTGTTCAGGACATTCCGGCTCAGCATTGACAGTGACTACACTATTGTTGATAATGTATTCTGGAAGTTGTACTGACTGAGGAAGGCATGAGCTAGCTCCTCCCAGCTATGGATCTTGGAGTTGTCTAATCTGGTATACCACGATCGGGCTTCTCCAGTCAGACTTTTCTGGAATAGCTGCATTCTGAGCTTCTCGTCCTCGACATAAATCTGAGTTCTCTGATGAATACCATTAAATGTGTGAACGGATCTCCTAACCCGTCATACTTTTCAAAGTCAAGAGTCTTAAACTTCTCTGGATAATGCACACTAGGGAATATACAAATGTCAGCATAGGAATGTGCTCCAATTCCTTTGATAGAACGAATGATCTCTTCCATTTGAAGGACTTTTTTCCTGATATCGTTGGTGTCTAAATCTTCTCTAAGATGGGTGTTTTCAGGATTTTTGTTAGTTGTATCCAACTTAGGTGTGGGAACTTCTTTGTTTGTTCCCTGAGTTCCTCCCTGTATAGAGGATTTTATGTGTATGGGTATCTGTGGAACCTGAGTAGACTTATGTAATTCTTTAAGCAAAATAGCCAACTCTATAATTTGTTTACTTAATCCGTCAAATTCTTCACGAGAGACAGGATTAGGATTAGTTTGGTCAGATGAAGACATAATTGGCTGTAGGCTCGTGGCCTTTTTGGATTTTGAACGGGTAATAGGTCCAATTATTTTCCTGCAAAAGCTGACGTAGTTTAGTTTTAGGGAATGTATAAATGTTTACATGTTATGTGATATATCAATTTTAGGAGTATTATCCTGCAAAACGGATGTTAGTTGTTTGTGTGACAAGATAGCATGTTAAACTTTTAAATATGCATGTACACATATTTCCACATATTTCCCATTACATGGAGATCAATATGGAGTGAAATTACAAGCAATTGAATTTACGAGTAATTTTAAAATGGGAAAGCATAAAGAAACTTCCCTCTGCGTTTGGTTTATCAGAGACTGACGTATCTTAGGCTACTCTCGCGGCTTTTTGGCATGAAGGTTCCCAGATTATCGCAATTTACTTGACGGGAGATTAATCTGGTCTTTCAACTGGAGTGAATATTGGTGGTGCCTTTCCTGAGCCTCGTTGGGATTAGTCTCCCTGCGAGTCCAGTAATCAAACACCGACACGATAGCCTCCTGGTGGAGGAACCACACAACATACATTCACATACAACGTGTCTCACCGTTTATGAAAAATGATGACATGTGCGAAGCACTAATATCACAAGCAGATATAGTGTAAAGCATTAAGTACAATAAGTAAATGCATTCATACACATCCATCAAATGTAAATGCAACTTCCACACACAAGCATGTAATAATTTTGAAAAGCTTGTAATAGCGGCTTAAGTCCTCTTACTAGAGTCCCTAGCAGAGTCGCCACCTATTGACGTCGGGATTTTTATTTGTCCCTTTTTTGTTCTTGTCTTTTGGTGTTCTCATATTAGGTGAGATTTGTTTGAAAAAATAAGTTGTGAAAAGGTCCGAAATGTATATGTCGACGATTGGACTACAAGTGCCGCCAGTTGGTTTTTTACATGGTTGTACCAGCACAACCGATAAAAGATTTGCACAATGATCCAGTGATGTGACACTACTTAATGGGTCTATGAAATGGAGATTCGTTAAGGTCCAGGGACTTGGTTATGCGGAGGGAAGATGTTAGGGACCCCCCGACATCTGTGTTGCCACGGTGACCGCCACTTTTCAATTAAACAGTTATATAAATGTGTGTATGTATGGGCCAATGTGCAATTATTTGGAAAATAGTGTTATGCCTCGTTTGCACCTATATACAAAGGGTTTGAATTTTGTATAAAAGTTCAGTTTTAACAAGATATAGCCATTGCATTTTATAAAAGAGGTTTTTTCAAACCCTTTTCTTCCATTTTATTGTGTGTTCGGCTTAGTTGCTTTTATTTTCGAGATGAGAAGCATCTTTGAGAAAATAAGATATATAGCAGTGCCAAACTCCTTGTGGGCATGAAAGCCATCTAAGGAAATTCAACACGGTGAATAATTTACAAGCTATATACAGCTAAAAATATCCATCACGGGAACCGAATCTAGATTCTGGAGACTGAATCTATGATCACATGATTCCTAGGCTCACATTATGTAGCAATTTGTATGAAAGCTGTAAACAGTTTATATATACAAAAGTTGTAAATATATATATATATATATATATATATATATATATATATATACAGACTTGATCAACCACCACGAAGCACCTCCATTGGAGATCGAAAATGTAAATATATAAAACCGGTATATATATATATATATATATATATATATATATATATATATAAACGATTAACCACCACGAAGCACCTCCACGGGGGATCGGAAATGTAAAGAAAGCATTAAAAGCAATCAACTGCCATGAAGTGAACTCCAGGCGAGACGAAGTGTAAATAAAGCTGTAAAAGCAATCAAGCGCCACGAAGTAAACTCCAAGCGGGACTAAATATAAAGAAAGTTGTAAAAGGCCACAAAGTGAACTCCAGGCCTGACATAAATGTAAATATATATATATATATATATATAAACGGTAAACGCACCGAATATGAAATCTAGGCTCAATCAATCAGAGTTCGATGGCGACAACATATATATAAGTATTTATATATATATATATATATATATATAAAAGCAATAAACGCTCCGGATGTAAATCCAGGCTCATCGAACAAAGTTCAACAACAGTTTATATATATATACACACACACACACACAAATAGAAATAAAAGCCACGGACCGAAGTCCAGGGATACACACATGCAAACCCGACTCTCAACGTGAAGAACGGTGTTTGCACAGTAGTGGAGAAAGGCTTTAGAACGTGTAAAAAGGCTTACAGTGGACTGTCAAAGAAGACTTCAATAGCTTTAAATGGATGAACACTCGGCTCCCGCCGATAAAAATTTAGCAATATAGAAGCTCACAAGTGTTTAAAATAAGAAAACACTCAGTTTATAGTATGTTCAGAACAAATTGGACAGGGCTTCCACGCCTTTTCTCTATGAAAAATGGCTGCCCCAAACCCTCTATTTATAGATGGGGGAGCCGCAGGTGCACTTGCGGCTGCCGGGGGTGCCCCGGGCTCCGTGGGTCCCGTCGTCTCGAAGTACGTGCACGCGTGCAACGTGATATCTGCTCAAACTTTTGGAACTTTAATACGGGCATCCGATAGAGGTGTATAAGACCTTTTTCGGCATGCTGTTATCGAGAGCTACACAATGACATGGGATTAGAGGTTATGCAAAGTCAAGAAGATGGGACCATGCCCTTGGTCTTCAGGCTTCAAATTTTATCCGGTGTGTTGTCCTGTGTAGTAGTCACTCGGGATTAGAACTCTTTGGTTATTGTAGGACATGTTCGTGTAGAATGTATGTTTGAATGTTGTTGAGATGGCGCAATGGAAAAATGACGATTTCGCCCCTCATGGGGTTATCTTCGGTTTAAGCTAATTTAGCGGTCGTTGCTCAGGGTTATCTCAGAGATTGGACTACTGCAAGTATTGATCTCCCTCAGGGTTGTCTCTGAGGTGTACCTGACCTCCCGGGGTTATCTCCGGGCTTGAGGAATTAGTACCTCGGGGTTATCGCCGAGTGTTGAAGCTGATCGTATGGGTTTGAAACTAGCATTTCCGGGGTTATCTCCGGAACTACAACTACATGTCTCGGGGTTGTCTCCGAGTTTTGAATTGTATCTCCCGGGGTTGTCTCTAGGATTGGAAATGAAGATCTCGGGGTTGTCTCTAAGATGGAACTGAGGATCCCTGGGTTGTCTCCGGAACTGGAACTGCATTCCTCGGGGTTGTCTCCGAGGTTGAAACTGAGTATCCCCATGTTATCTCCGGGACTGTGTTGAGTTGTCCTCTAAGGTTTTCTCTAATAGACGATTATGCCCTCCTACAGGGTTAGTAACAGGAATGCAAAAAAATATATATATATATATATATATATATATATATATATATATATATATATATATATATATACACGGAGAGGCTCTAAAGCGAACCTTAAAGAGCGAACCAAAGACGAACCGTCGTCTTTGGTGTCTATGGTGACGGTTCGACCCGTCGCCAAAGACTACATGGGTATGGCGACGAATCGAACCGTTGCCATAGACACCAAAGACGACGGTTCGTCTTTGGTTCGCTCTTTAAGGTTCGCTTTAGAGACGGACCGTATATATATATATATATATATATATATATATATATATATATATATATATATATATATATATATATATATCATACTCAGGATTCAGCACCTTTCATGAAGCAACATGATATTAATAACTTTTAACCAAGCCGCCTATTAAGTAATATATATATTCTATTAACCAAGGCCCCTGAAGCAACGTATATATATATATATATATATATATATATATATATATATATATATATATATATATATATATATATATATATATATATATATATATAACATTCTAAAAATCGAAGTACTGCGACATCTGTCAATGTGCAAGATTACTAATTTCGGAAAAATAAAAGCTTCGCTATTATTTTTTTTAAAATAAATTTTATGCAATAAATTATGCACCCAATTAAATTGTTCCAAATACATATCAATATACATATCAAATTAAAACAATTAATAATTCGCATAAAGGTTTGCCTTTTATGCCACTGTTAGGTTTGTAATATTTATGAACACAATCAAATTGCACCAAATAAGCGGAAACGTGATGAAATAGAGTTTTAAAATTTTACAAATTATATACCCGGATCATCCTTTATGCACAATTATTAATTAAACAAAAAGATAAAGAAAAAGAATCATACCATTGAAGATTCGAGCTTCCTCAAGTACAAGTTCACCTCCAAATCTTTTTCGCGTTCAACTTGAATCCACCAGGTTTGGTTCCTTCCTTTGATCAACGTTAGCCACCCAAGTGTTTGGCCTCTAGAGGTGATCCACTAAGGAAGAAGAAAGATTCAAGAATATGGGTATTTTGCAAAACACTAGTTTTTCTATCTCTCATAGAAAAGGGTGCACTCTCCCAACTATTAGAATTACATCTGTTGTAAAAAAAAATCAACCACCTCAACCATAATAAGACTCCTCTTATTTATAGATTTGGGCAACCTTCCTTAACAATTAAAGAATTGGGTTTTATTTAATTAATTAAATTTCTTTAATTAATTAAGCTCCCTAATCTTATTAGGGATAATTAATTAAAACTCTTTTAATTAATTTAACCTCCTAATATTATTAGGAATATATGAGAGTACTTTTATTAATTAATTTCTAAACTCCTTTAGGAATTAAATAATAATAATAGTAATAATAATAATAAGACTCCTCTTATTAATTTATATTTAATATTTATAAAATATTAAATAATAAATATTAAACTATTTAATTTATTCTATCACCATATATTAAATTAAATATACTTAACTAATTATTACGATTATGTCATTAACTTCTTAAACAATTATTTCTTTTATGGTGTGACCCTTTAGGTTCTCCATATTAAACTGGTTATGAATAAATCAATCAGAACAATTCTAATCTTATTTAAATAAATAAATTAAAATATTAATTTATTTAAATAAATAATATTTATTCTACAATAGGGATAAGTCTCCCTAGCGATTAACGACTTTCTAGATAATATAGATTTCAACATTAATCATAAAAGAACCTTTGAGTAAATAGTTACCGTACAATTCAATCCTTCCACCATACAATGTCCCAATTAAATATAAGACATGTAATTACTGTCAAGTCTTATTTTATTTAATTATATGTATTTTGACTCTTAAATGCACAACTCTAAATAATGCAAATTAGAAACTCCTTTATAATTTCATTCTGCTCCGGCCAATGACTACTAGGTTGTCATTTATCGAATCACATAGGACATTTTTCTTTTTTTTACTAGAAGCGGTAGATTCTTTATTGATCATTCATTATCTCCATGTACAACTTATTATACCCAAGCATACACTTTTATATACCCTAAGGGTCTTAAGGAATAAGTCAAAGTATAACTTATCATACACAAGTTACTATGATGATCTCAAGTCTAAGGATTACTTGTACTACTATCACTACAAGAATTTCTATTCACAGGTAAGTAAAACTCCATTAGGTATTCCTTAGCGAGTCACGTTTAGTGAACTTATTCTCTAATAAGCACCTACATACTTGCTTTAGTGTCTCCATGTAACGCCCCAAAATCCGGTCTATCTTCACACCCGGACTCCGTGCGTCACGGTCTCACTTCTTACCAATCATACGTCATTATATACTGAAATATAACAACATACATTCTCAATTCCCAGGTTCTCAAAACCTTATAACCCTTCTCATTACAAATAATGATAATTACATTATTCCTTTCATCTTACAAGAGTAACTTTTATCCGCCACCAAGGATACATACAGTTCATTAAACTAGTCTATAACTTAATTCATCTTTCTACATTACAAGTCTTCACTTGATTTTACACACATTCACATACTGAATGACACTTCTTCTAGATACCGCTTAGCTTGATCTTTACGGGATCCTTAAGTTCTTTCTAACATCGTTCGCTAAAAATGTTTTTCATTTAAAGCAAGTGTGAGCATTCAATTGCCCAGCAAGTCATCACAGTTTGAAAAAACAAGTTCAGAATTCAAACATTTCTTTAGAACTTCAATAACCGAACAAAGGTTATGAAGCAGCTTGAATAATAGGAATAATCTCGATTCCTATCATCTTAAAACCATACTCACTTTCACTTTGAAATACTTTCATTCTTCTACCTTTTTCATACACATTCTGTCTGGCTAGAACCATCGGCACAGACTTAACAATAACGGTTCATGAATAAACCGAGCATACTTTTATTGAACAATTTGATCACAAAATAGTTCATTTCATAGAAACACCAAAGTGCTCACATTGTGGCACAAGGCCTCATACATTCTACCACCTTATACAAATATCGCACATTCGCAGATAGACAGAACTTCTCAAGTTCAACATCTGAGAAGTTTTAGAAACTAGCATTCATTTATACATGAATGAAGTTAGGAAACTTTCCTTACGTACAGCTACAGCTTACGCTGAACTGCTCATTCCCATTCTTATGTAACACATAAGAAAATAACACGTACACCAATTAGTCATATACTTGACTTATGCATTGGTTTACTTAACTTTACTTCTTAAGGTTCGCGTTCTTGTAATTTAAGCTTACACGACTAACTTTCATTACCGGTTTACGGTTTTATGACATACTGAGATGTCTTATTCATACATTTATCATCTTTGATGATTTACATTCTTATCTTCTTCTTATAACTCTCCTAGGACTCAGCACACATCGTGTCTTTGCTAGTAGTCCATATGATAACCATCAAAGGTTATGATTGTACTACAACTTAAATTCATCTAACTTATCCGAACTATTAAACTATAATGTTCGTTAAGTCAAATTCATATTCCTTATGACTTTCTGGCAACTAAATGCCATACCTCAGGATTCATTCTTTATCGTCTAAGTCATATAGTCATTTTTATACTCGGAACGATCATTCACTGTCAATACTATGAGGTTATAGCGTTAACCATTTCATATGAATTTATTCATACCTTAAAACGTCCAGTTCCTTCCACTCGGAACGTTTATCCAAGTTATACTTATTAACTCGGCTTCTTAACGTTATACGTTATTATCTCTAATTTAGTTTCTTCACTGTTCACGGTTAATCAACATTCTTCATTACATTAGGTTAAACCATACACGGAGTGTAGGTTCTGCCCGTTTAACACTCGCTTACACTCAACCCTTACACTGGTTAAAGTGTTTAGCGCTTACTTTTTATTCTATCATTCTCATCCGATTTATATTCGGCTTTCAGTAATCTTATTACCGTTCGTTACGGCTCTCTTGATACCATTCGTATCTTACTTACTACCTTCATTAACGTCTATGTCATACAACCAGGGTATACTTAGAACGTTCGTCCAACGCGAATACAATTCACAAGGATCATCTACGTATTTAACGTTCACGTTGCTCGTCTCTTAATCTCTCATTCAACCTTTATTCAAGGTTTTAACCGCTTTCGATCATTATCCATCCCATGAACCCCATGTTCATTATTCTTTCTAAATGTCAAAGCCATACTGTTCGTTGTATGCTAAGACCGGTCATTCTTCGCAACAACGTTGCGTTCACAGCGTCTATACGCTTTACGTTCATCTTACAATGCCATGCCATAACATCAGAATGTTATTCATTACCTTCATCACTCAACGTCGAAGGAATCACAATTATAGCAATCCCTCACGTTCGTTCATTACGACTACGGTCCCCGGATATCGGTTACGTAATATATTGTTTACCTTCTCTATCTTTTAATCTCTTTTAATCTTTTCGTTCAACCTTTATTAAAGGTTTAAAACACTTACTTAAGTGTTATATTACGTGAACTATATGTTCATACTTCTTTCTTGCACATCCCCCGAGAAATTGAGCAGTTAAAATCTCATTTCTGGGTATTTCCATGCACTGGCGCTGCGGCGTCGTGCCCTTCCTTTCCTCTTGCGCTGCGGCGCGACCTACTTCTCTCTCCTCTCTTCCTGGCCTGGCGCTGCGGTGCCAAGTCCTTTGTTATTTCTCGCGCTGCGGCGCCACTCTCCAGAAGTTTATGGCCGAGCTAGCGCTGCGGCGCCGGCCTCCAATGTGAAGACCCCAAACTCAGGTACTTGAAACCCGAACTTAGTGCTTCACGATACCATTTCTATGAGCGGAATAATACTAATAATAATAACAATAATATAGATTATCAAATTTAATTTACGTATTATCAGAGTTTTAAATCCCAAGTACGAAACCTTCAAACTTTTGTTTCATTACATGATAATTAATATATATCATCATTACCCTAATTAAGTCTAGTTATTACAAAAGATAGCCTTATCATTCATTCAACGACCTTCCCTTTCCCTTTGTTCTTAGAAGAGCCTCCAGGTTGTTCACCTTTAGCTGAAAACATTTAAATTTAAGCAAGGATAATCATTTGAGTGCCCAGCAAGTAGTAGCAACAATAACATTTAGCTGAACGAATTAAATATTTTCTTCGAACGATACTCTTACAACGAATCAACAGTTGTAAAGTAAACTAAACCGATAATAAACAATATATCATTTTGATTTCAAATTTTTGAAACTACGTAATGACTATAAATGAGGATCAGTTGACAAACTATGAACATTATTTTTTATTTTCGAAAAGGTTAAACAGAACTTCATCTGTAAACCGTCATTAACGGGCACGGGGGGTGATCAGCCCGTTATGCCTTGTATTGATCAATACTACATTAAAGGATGATATTTTCGTCCAGCATTCCCGCCTTAGGCGCATAAAAATTTCCCATAGTTGGGATGTTCATACCAGTCTTGAATCTAAACCAAAACAATTTAGTTAGATAAAGTTTTATCTTGTTCAACAATAACTTTAAATATATGTCTAGCTGGATTAAATAGCTTAGACGACTTTTAATTCAACTTATACATACTGAACACCGATAAGTATGTATCAACATGTGATAAAATATAATGATTATCCAAATGGGGACACTTGTATAACCATGTTTTAGAAATTAACTATCAGAATATATAATTTGATCAATAATAACAGAATAAAGGAACTTGTACAACAATTATAGTTTAATAACTTACTTATACAGAATCATTGCATAAGTATGTACAAAGGTTGAAATATTTGAGCAATTGAAATGAATAATTCAGATATTATCTTACGCATGTCTGTTGCATAAAGTAAATGCAAAGAGTTACATACTTGCCTTGTCTGCTGCTTACACAACTTAGATTTATCTTTTCCATCAAGCCCTATCATTAAATAGATCATTTTGTCTAATTAGAATATCATATCATATCATATAATACTGCTTATTGCAGTCAGCATATTCCCTAATCACATTGGCACATAGGTTAACAACCATTGAATCACAAATAATCACTTATCTAATCACATTATCTAAGTCCAGATCAATTTCTGAAACATGTCGGTCTACCGACAACTTTATCGGGTAATTATCGAGTCTAAGACTCTTTACTGTAACTTAATATCAGTCATATTATTTTTAGATGACTTAATATAATTTTAAAACATTTATCATGAATTTTCAAACATCAAAAATCATTTTTAAATGATTTAAATACTAATCAATTCTATTATTATTAATATTTAATTAGTATTAAACTATTAATGAAATTATTTCTAAAATATTAAAGTTATTTATAATAACTTGAAATACTTTTAAAGTATTAAAATTACCCTTAAATGATTTTTAAAACATTTAAAATCATTTCTAAATAATCACCATTAATATTAAGATATTAACAAAATATTAAAAGTCATTATTCATAACTTAAAATATTTTTAATTCATTTATATCCTTTTAAATGATTTTTAAATTAATAAAACCATTTTTAAACTATTTATTTAATATAATTATTAAATAAATTTACTATTTTTAATAATAAGTTAGTAATCATTAATATTAATTTATTAATGAAATTATCCTTTAAATATTAAAAGTTATATTTTATAACTTAAAATATTTTTAAACACTTTATTTTTATTTAAAATAATTTTTATAATATTAAAATCATTTTAAAACTAAATTATTTAATATAATTATTAAATAAATTTAATATCTTTAATAATAATTAATTAATTAAATTTACCTTTAAATATTGAAAGTTATATTTTATAACTTAAAATATTTTTAAATACCTTGTTATTATTTAAAATTATTTTTAATCTAATAAAATCATTTTTAATTAATTTATTTAATTCATTTAGTAAATAAATTAATTACCATTAATATCAATTTATTAATAAAATTTATCACAAAATATTAAAAGTCATTAAAAATAACTTAAAATATTTTCTTATATCATAATATAATTTTTAATGATTTTTCTAATATTAAAATTATTTTTAAATAATTTATTTAATATTATAATTAAATAAATTAAATACTTTTAATATTTCAAAAATATTAAATATTTATGAAATATGTTTAAAATAATTAAAAACTAATTTTCGGAATTTAAAATAATTTTTAATAATTTATTTTGTATTTTTAATAATTAAAAGCTATTTTTTCTATTTATTAATTAATTTCCGGAAAATAATAAGTTGTCTGTCGCTAAAGGCCTCCTATAGTGACAAAACTGTCGCTATAGGTGTTCTTCATGTTCTTGAGCCCAAACCCAAAAAATATGTTAGTGGTCGAGCTAGCAACTTTGACCGAGCTTAAATTCGTGTGTGATGTGTTTCTGGGCATGATGCTAGTCACAGCTTGTAGTGCTAGTATAGGACTACAAGATCCAACAACAAACATAACCAAACATTACATAACCCACAAGATCTGGAGCCCCGAAGCAGCTGTCAGAGGTTGTTCTTCATTTCTGGGTTACCCAGAAATGAAGAACAGTACGACTGTTCATATTTGGGCCTTCACTACGAGCAAATAGTGTAACATTTTTGTGATATAAGAGTTCTAGATTGTAGATCACATGTAATACTATAGATCCATCACAAAACATCACTAAAAATACAACAGAAAAACCAGATTCATGCCGGTCAAATCCTGTCAGTGTTCATGTTCATCAGTTTTCTGGGTTACCCAGAAAACTGATTTCATGAACGTCTGACCTCTTTTGACCAGCTACCAAATCCAGTATATTTGACATATAAAGGTACTAAAAGCATGGTTCGAAAGCTAAGTTAACATACTACAAGATAGGTTCAAGAAAAAACACATATCATAAAACACCTACACGATCTAAGACTGCAAATCAGATGTCAGACCGTTTCTGGGCGAATCTGGGTTTTCCAGAAATCCGATAGTCATGGTCGGTCAATGAGGTTTGACCGCCCATAACTTTCATTCTGTGCACGATCTGAGCTAACTTAAAGTTCCATAATACAGATCATATGACATACTACAAGTATCAACCTTCAAAACACAAAAACACATAACAGATCAAGATCTACAAGGCCTGACATTAGACTGTCAGACACGAAAATATTTTTTTCCAGATTTGGGAAATCTTCAAATTCGAGCCTCTAGATGTTATGGATCTAACATCTAGCAACCTAGATCATCATTAGACACCTTATATAACATATTTAACACAAAAAAAAATAACATCAAACATCCAATTTTTGGACAGATTATGGCTAAGGTTTTTATACCTTGATGATCGATCTTTTGATTTTGTGTTGCTGATTTGTTTATGGTGGACGTGGGGTTGTGTTTTGGGACTTATATGCTACTGAAATTCATTGGTTAGAGAGAGAGAGAGCTTAGGTTGAGAGTTTGTAAAAATGTAAGTAACAAATGTAATTTTTCTCTCTCCAAATCTATTTATGCATGACTTGGATGCAAGAATTGGCTGATTGCTGGCTTGTTTGCTGTCAAATGGAAGCATGTGGAGTTGTTGAAGTGGTTCACCCACTCAACCTATTGTCAAACCCTACTAATTTAGCCAAATAATGCAACTAGGGGCAATATGGTCAATTGGTAAATCATTTAATGGCAAAATTGGACTTTAGCCAAACCCTTAGGGTTTGGGATTTGGTTAGGGTTTAGGGTTTGAGCCAATTTAGCACAAATCTAGAATTTCTAATTTAGGGTTTAATCCAAAATTTAAAAGTAAATAAAAATTAAATAGATTTTAGTTTCTAAAATTTTTAGATTAGGGTTTCCTGATTAATTTTCTAATTACGCTATACAGGAACATTAGGAACTAATATCATATAATTATCATTAACCTTGCTAATTTAGCAATTAGGGTTTACAATTTTGGTAATTAGAGTTACTAAAATATAATTAGGTTTTCTAATTATCAAATTAGGATTTAAAATTTTAGGATTTCCAAAATTAGCAATTGAGATTATAATACTTGCTAATTAAGCACATTAACACAATTACAATCAATCTCGAATTTTAATTTAACTTTTAAATTAGGGTTTCTCATTTCCAAAACTAGGGGTTTTAAATATATTAATTAGGGTTTTTAGATTATAATTAGGGTTTACTTATTTAATCCAATCATTATATAATACTCGTCATAAAACATATAACACGGTCATATAACAATCTTAAGCTCACAACCGATTTTCAAACTAGGGTTTCCCACAGTAATTTAGGGTTTTCCACAAAAATTTAGGATTTTGAAAATAAACACCATAATTGACCAATCATCATCAACACGTACATACAGTACATATTCATAGCACTGAAAAATCAAAATATAATTAATATTATATTATTATTCTCATACCTTGACAATAATCCAAAATTAGGGTTTGGATTCCATATCTGATTTATTCTTCATATTTAACCTTAATAATTAAGGTAAAATATTTACTTTAATAATCCATACTAAAATTTATATAATAAAATAATAATTATTATTATTTTGAAAAAATCACTTCATATATTATTTAAATAATATATGATTATATTTTCATGGAAAATAATTAATAAAAACATTTCTACCTTAAAATTAATTATTATAAGAATATACGTTATAAAAATGAATAATTCTAAAATAAATTCATTTGTAAATAATTATGTGATAAATATTTTTTTTACTTACCACCAAAATACTTAATATACATATAAAATTATTCGCAAAATTTCTTATTTATTTATATAGAAATATCGGGTTGTTACATCCAAGGCATGACTCGCGCTGCGGCGCCGAGCATGAAACCTAGAAAAATTTTCTAAGTCTTTTACAAGCTTGAGACGTCGATTTCGAAATCTCATAATTTCTTCGTTATAACTCGGAACGAGGTCGTTCCAAAGCCATGTTCTTCCTTATCTTACGTACTTCGATTACCCTCAGACATAACTTTGTTCTGAATCCGTTAACATGCCATTCAATTGGCTTAATCTTCACCCTTCATTCATTTTTACGCTTTTAACGTTCTTCGCTCGTTCGTCCGTAATTCGGTCATCCGAACTCGGAATTCGTTCGTTCTTGAGTCTACGACTCATGTTTTATACGTTCTCTTACATTCTTATGAAACCCTACATGTTCAGGTTCATGTACTAACTTTCTAATTCTCGTTCGTCTTTTACAAAATTTCGCCATAACTTCGTTATAGCTCCGTTTTAATCCGTTCTTCATGAACGTTTCTAACGTTCCTAACAAAGCAATAAGTATCTAACTTATACACGATGGTTTTAAACTTGTCCATCAACAACATTTACACTACGATAGTTTTAAATTTTTCCATCAACAACGTTCTTCGTGTTCTTCGCGTGTTCTTCGTGTTCTTCGTTTTAATCGATATTTTGGATTACGATTCTACTTTTTCTTGAAATTTGATGTTATAGAACATCATTCCTTACTAATTTGACCTACTCATTCATAAAATTCATTCGGATCGCTCAAAATCCTCACGAATCTTATACTTCCTTAAGAAATTTATAAAATAAATTTCTAATTCTTATTTCCTCATTTTCTTACGATTTCAACCATATGAAATCTTTCTCAATATCTTTTACTCTTTATTCTCATTAAGTTATGTTTTTAAACATAAAAACTTAAAGAAAATAAATAGAAGAACTAGGGTTCGGATTGCCGTTCTTCTTTAATCCTCTTCCGTTAGACAAAGCCGACGATTTGTGAGCTTTTCTATTTCACGATCACTTTTGATCCGAGCATTCATGCTCAATCTCTTCCTTTTCCTCTCTGAACTGAGCTCTCTCTCTCTCTCTCTCTCTCTCTCTCTCAAGTGTAGGAGTTTCAAAATCCCATTCAAATGAGATTAAGCTTCCTATTTATAGATTTTCAAGGCTAGGGGTATTTTAGTCATTTTGCCCCCCACCTCCTTACTATTCCCACCTCCTCAACAACTTAACCACCAAGTTAACTTGGCCACCACCCTTACTTGGTGGCCAAGTGACCGGCCCACATGCCCATGGGTCATCCCATGGGTTGCCCCAATGATTTTTTACCCATCGGTTCGATCCGCAGTTTATCTTCTTAGTTTGGGCCTTAACCCTAATTCTTATTGGGCCTAACTTGGGCTTGATTTCACAAATCATTGGGCTTGACATAATCCAAGTCCAATTGGACTCTACAAAGTCCATGAACTCAAAGTCCATTTAGACTCATCATATTCTACGCATTCCATTCTCGTATTCTCTTCTTATATTGTTCGTATGATATTCGTATTATACGTCGTACTAATCTTCGTACTATACTCGTATAATAACTTGTATCATACTCGTATTTCTCACGCATAGTAACCCTAGTTATTACACGTACTCATTAAAATTCTCGAAAATTATTTTCCCTAACCCTTAAGTTTTACGTCTGCAGGCGAAAACTTTGTTTTTGCTATAACTGAAATATTATTGAATATTCCATCACGTCTCAGAATTAAATGTAATCTATAACTTCTCGGAATTTCAAAATAAATCTCCGAGCAGAAATTGATGAATAGTGCCTATTTCGTCTTTTTCCCCGAAAAAATATTTTGTTCCCGGTAAAATTTCATTTTCGTCTTGAAAATTCTTACTCGTTCAATCTAGCTCGTAGCCAGAATCCTCCCGATTAATAATCATTATAGGTTATAGAACGATTAATAAACACATATCACAGAATAGTATTAATAAAAATTCATTTTATTAATAACTAATTCTTTAAATCTTAATTTCTGGACAATCCGAATTTCCAGGTTGTTACATTCTTCCCTCCTTATAAAAATTTCGTCCTCGGAATTTCTTAAAACTAAACCCTTACCCGGGTTCTCACATTCTTCCCTTCTTCACATAATTTCGTCCTCGAAATTTTAGCTTACTCTTCTTCTCAACTTCTCTTCAAAGAAGTTCTTATTTTTCCATCATTCAAACCTCCATAACCTATCAAGAATCATGAAGTAGAAGGAATAACGAGGAATATAAAGATTCCTTTAAAACATTTCATATTTTTGCTGAGGGGTCAAATTGACCATGAACTCTTTGCTAGGTTAAACAACCTTTCGCCGTAAACCTTTCTTTCCACGGTAAGTTTACAATCACCAAGAAGGTAAACTGCCTCTTCCATGTTCTCCTCAGACTTAGATTCCGCACCAAAATAATTTGGTTCGGCAGAGCTCTTCAAAGAAAGCTCGATTTTCTTTTAATCATGACATACCATTCGTCTTAGCCAAATCAAGTAGCTTAGACCATACCAATAAATTGGACATCAACTTGAAACATTCGTCTAGTCAACTCACTTGACATCGACTACTTCTTTAAATTCTTTTTGCAGTACATCAAAACGTTTTATGACGTCATGATACCGTACTCTTCACAGTACGTTGAGGACTTCGTCAGTTTATGACTCCGTCATTATACATCTTACCATAGTGGTTTGTTGATCCTCATATCACATCCCACCAGGTTTAATCGCATTAACAACTCCATCCTTTTACCATCGTTGCATCAAATGCACGGATGATATAAAATTCATTTTGATATTTCAAATCAATTTCTGTCTAGCCGAAGCAATTGGCATAGATATACAAAGAATAGCTCTTTTAAAATCCATTGGTTCCAAAAATTTGAACCTATTCTTTCTTTTTCAAAATGTACATTTCAGCACAATTTGAATAAACTTCGAAATCTAGCATAACTAGAGGATTTGGAGTATCCTATTCTCCATCTCCCTTCATTGTCTTTCTGCGACAATACTTAATCTTCCTTAGCACCTTCAATGCTAAGTCTACTAAAAATACTTCGTTTTCAGTCTAAGCATCTCTATACCATAGTACAGTCCATCAACTTACCACACATTATGAGTTCAGGAACTTTCCACAATAATATGAGTTCAAGAACATCCAGACAGACCTTAGGCGTCCATTTGCTGAAACATTCAAACACATACCATATTATTACGAGTCACGAACTTACCATAAGTATAAGTTTAAGAACTCGCACCTACCTTAACCTTCTCTACCTATCAAGTATATACATGAGAAAAGATTCACCTTCTCGTCATATACATCTTAATAGCGCGACCAAATCCAATGATTATCATTGTAATAAACTGAGCAGTTGGTACACCAAAGCATAAACCTCTGCCCATAACAAAGGTTCATACAACGCAACCATCACATGAGTCCTCAATTGAAATTTTACAACTTCTACCTTTTCTTTACTTAATACGAATTTTCTTTAATTCATATACTATCCTTTATAACTCAATTTGAGTTATTCTTCCCGTACTAATTCATAGTACCATTCATTCATAGCATTAGCTATAAATCATTCATCGTTTCACAGCTCATCTGTTACTACGATTTACTATGATCACGTGGTGATCTTCTTATCCTTCTCTTTACGATTATAGTCTTAGGTACTCTTACCTAAGATTTATAACCTATCAGCTCTGATACCAACCTGTAACGCCCCGAAATCCGATCTATCTTCACACCCAGACTCCGTGCGTCACGGTCTCACTTCTTACCAATCATACGTCATTATATACTGAAATATAACAACATACATTCTCAATTCCCAGGTTCTCAAAACCTTATAACCCTTCTCATTATAAATAATGATAATTACATTATTCCTTTCATCTTATAGGAGTGACTTTTATCCGCCACCAAGGATACATACAGTTCATTAAACTAGTCTATAGTTTAACTCATCTTTTTACATTACAAGTCTTCACTCGATCTTTACACGCATTCACATACTGAATGGCATTTCTTCTAGATACCGTTTAACTTGATCTTTACGAGATCCTTAAGTTCTTTCTAACATCGTTCGCTGAAAATGTTTTTCATTTAAAGCAAGTGTGAGCATTCAATTGCCCAGCAAGTCATCACAGTTTGAAAAAACAAGTTCAGAATTCAAACATTTCTTTAGAACTTCAATAACCAAATAAAGGTTATGAAGCAGCTTGAATAATAGGAATAATCTTGATTCCTATCATCTTAAAACCATACTCACTTTCACTTTGAAATACTTTCATTCTTCGACCTTTTTCATACACATTCTGTCTGGCTAGAACCATCAGCACAAACTTAACAATAACGGTTGGTGAATAAACCTAGCATACTTGTATTGAACAGTTTGATCACAAAATAGTTCATTTCATAGAAACACCGAAGTGCTCACATTGTGGCACAAGGCCTCATACATTCTACCACCTTGTACAAATATCGCACATTCGCACATAGACATAACTTCTCAAGTTCAACATCTGAGAAGTTTTAGAAACTAGCATTCATTTATACATGAATGAAGTTAGGAAACTTGCCTTACGCACAGCTACAGCTTACGCTGAACTGCTCATTCCCATTCCTATGTAACACATAAGAAAATAACACATATACCAATTAGTCATATACTTGACTTACGCATTAGTTTACTTAACTTTACTTCTTAAGGTTCGCGTTCTTGTAATTTAAGCTTACGCGACTAACTTTCATTACCGGTTTACGGTTTTATGACATACTGAGATGTCTTATTCATACATTTATCATCTTTAATGATTTATATTCTTATCTTCTTCTTATAACTCTCCTAGGACTCAGCACACATCGTGTCTTTGCTAGTAGTCCATATGACAACTATCAAAGGTTACGATTGTACTACAACTTAAATTCATCTAACTTATCCGAACTATTAAACTATAATGTTTGTTAAGTCAAATTCATATTCCTTACGGCTTTATGGCAACTAAATGCCATACCTCAGGATTCATTCTTTATCGTCTAAGTCATACAGTCATTTGTATACTCGAAACGATCATTCAATGTCAATACTATGAGGTCATAGCATTAACCATTTCATATGAATTTATTCATACCTTAAAACGTCCAGTTCCTTCCACTCGAAACGTTTATCCAAGTTATACTTATTAACTCGGCTTCTTAACGTTATACATTATTATCTCCAATTTAGTTTCTTCACCGTTCACGATTAATCAACATTCTTCATTACATTACGGTTAAACCATACACGGGGTGTAGGTTCTGCCCGTTTAACACTCGCTTACACTCAACCCTTACGCTGGTTAAAGTGTTTAGTGCTTACTTTTCATTCTATCATTCTCATCTGATTTATATTCGGCTTTCAGTAATCTTATTACCGTTCGTTATCGCTCTCTTGATACCATTCGTATCTTACTTACTACCTTCATCAACGTATATGTCATACAACCAGGGTATACTTAGAACGTTCGTCCAACGCGAATACAATTCACAAGGATCATCTACGTATTTAACGTTCACGTTGCTCGTCTCATAATCTCTCATTCAACCTTTATTCAAGGTTTTAACCGCTTTCGATCATTATCCATCCCATGAACCCTATGTTCATTATTCTTTCTTAATGTCAAAGCCATACTGTTCGTTGTATGCTAAGACCGATCGTTCTTCGCAACAACGTTGCGTTCACAGCGTCTATGCGCTTTACGTTCATCTTTCAATGCCATGTCATAACATCGGAATGTTATTCATTACCTTCATCACTCAACGTCTAAGGAATCACAATTATAGCAATTCCTCACGTTCGTTCATTACGACTACGGTCCCCGGATATCGGTTACGTAATCTATTACTTACCTTCTTTATCTTTTAATCTCTTTTAATCTTTTCGTTCAACCTTTATTAAAGGTTTAAAACACTTACTTAAGTGTTACATTACTTGAACTATATGTTCATACTTCTTTCTTGCACATCCCCCGAGAAATTGAGCAGTTAAAATCTCATTTCTGGGTATTGCCCTGCACTGGCGCTGCGGCGCCGTGCCCTTCCTTTCCTCTCGCGCTGCGGCGCGACCTACTTCTCTCTCCTCTCTTCCTGACCTGGCGCTGCGGTGCCAAGTCCTTTGTTATTTCTCGCACTACGGCGCCACTCTCTAGAAGTTTATGGCCGAGCTAGCGCTACGGCGCTGGCCTCCAAGGCATGACTCGCGCTGCGGCGCCGAGCATGAAACCTAGAAAAATTTTCTACGTCTTTTACAAGCTTGAGACGTCGATTTCGAAATCTCATAACTTCTTCGTTATAACTCGAAACGAGGTCGTTCCAAAGCCATTTTCTTCCTTATCTTATGTACTTTGATTACCCTTGGACAGAACTTTGTTCTGAATCCGTTAACATGCCATTCAAGTGGCTTAATCTTCACCCTTCATTCATTTTTATGCTTTTAACGTTCTTCGCTCGTTCGTCCGTAATTCGATCATCTGAACTCGAAATTCGTTCGTTCTTGAGTCTATGACTCACGTTTAATACATTCTCTTACATTCTTATGAAATCCTATACGTTCGGGTTCATTTACTAACTTTCTAATTCTCGTTCGTCTTTTATGAAATTTCGCCATAACTTCGTTATAGCTCCGTTTTAATCCGTTCTTCATGAACGTTTCTAACGTTCCTAACCAAGCAATAAGTATCTAACTTATACGTGATGGTTTTAAACTTGTCCATCAACAACATTTACACTACGATGGTTTTAAATTTGTCCATCAACAACGATCTTCGTGTTCTTCGCGTGTTCTTCGTGTTCTTCGTTTTAATCGATATTTTGGGTTACGATTCTACTTTTTCTTGGAATTTGATGTTTTAGAACATCATTCCTTACTAATTTGACCTACTCATTCATAAAATTCATTCGGATCGCTCAAAATCCTCACGAATCTTATACTTCCTTAAGAAATTTATAAAATAAATTTCTAATTCTTATTTCCTCATTTTTTTACGATTTCAACCATATGAAATCTTTCTCAATATCTTTTACTCCTTATTCTCATTAAGTTATGTTTTTAAACATAAAAACTTAAAGAAAATAAATAGAAGAACTAGGGTTCGGATTACCGTTCTTCTTTAATCCTCTTCCGTTAGACAAACCGACGATTTGCGAGCTTTTCTATTTCACGATCACTTTTGATCCGAGCATTCATGCTCAATCTCTTCCCCTTCCTCTCCCAACCGAGCTCTCTCTCTCTCTCTCTCTCAAGTGTAGGATTTTCAAAATCCCCATTCAACTGAGATTAAGCTTCCTATTTATAGATTTTCAAGGCTAGGGGTATTTTAGTCATTTCGCCCCCCACCTCCTTACTATTCCTACCTCCTCAACAACTTAACCACTAAGTTAACTTGGCCACCACCCTTACTTGGTGGCCAAGTGGCCGGCCCACATGCCCATGGGTCATCCCATGGGTTGCCCCAATGGTTTTTTACCCATCCGTTTACCCATCGGTTCGATCCGCAGTTTATCTTCTTGGTTTGGGCCTTAACCCTAATTCTTATTGGGCCTAACTTGGGCTTGATTTCACAAATTATTGGGCTTGACATAATCCAAGTCCAATTGGATTCTACAAAGTCCATGAACTCTAAGTCCATTAAGACTCATCGTATTCTACGCATTCCATTCTCGTATTCTCGTATTCTCGTCGTATATTGTTCGTACGATATTCGTATTATACGTCGTACTAATCTTCGTACTATACTCGTATAATAACTTGTATCATACTCGTATTTCTCACGTATAGTAACCCTAGTTATTACACGTACTCATTAAAATTCTCGGAAATTACTTTCCCTAACCCTTAGGTTTTACGTCCGCATGCGAAAACTTTGTTTTTGCCATAACTGAAATATTATTGAATATTCCATCACGTCTCAGAATTAAACGTAATCTATAACTTCTCGAAATTTCAAAATAAATCTCCGAGCAGAAACTGATGAATAGTGCCTATTTCGTCTTTTTTCCTAAAAAAATTTTTGTCGAAAAATGTTATTTTCGTCTTGAAAATTCTTACTCGTTCAATCTAGCTCGTAGCCAGAATCCTTCCGATTAATAATCATTCTAGGTTATAGAACGATTAATAAACACATATCACATAATAGTATTAATAAAAATTCATTTTATTAATAACTAATTCTTTAAATCTTAATTTCTGGACAATCCGAATTTCCAGGTTGTTACACTCCATACAAATGATCATAATATCAATCATCCACATCCAATGAGCAAGCAACGTATGTACCAATCTATCCGGATTCACTAATCCCCAATTTAGTAATCCAACGATTGGGAACTATTTTAGTTTTAAGCTTTTTAAGAATTTAGATCTCATTAGAATGATCATCATCATTATTCTAAAAGCATTGCTTAAAACTATGGGTTTATCAAATATTATGAAGCATAATCATGTAGATAATTAAAAACCTTTAATAAATTAATACTTTTTATTAATAAATGAATAAGATTGTTACAAATATATGCTTTATCATCAAATATGATTGGTTTGTGTGCATACTACTTTCAAGAACAACATGCATGAATCATACGAGTATATCTTCTATAATTGAATCTATAGTTATGAAGTACTATGAATAAATCAAAATAGCATTTCTCTTTTCTTTAAAACGTTTAACGACAACCATCATTAGTTAAACCTTGAGTTTGTTCAAAGACCATGAGCATTTCATTCTTTCTTTATTTAAAAAGGACAACCCGACACTAATTTCATAAGTATGACATTTCTTACGAGCACATATAGGTGATCAGGCTATAGTACTCTATGTTGTATAACACTACTACATTAAAAGTATCTACGTTTAATTTTTGATAAACTCACGTGCGAGTCGATTCACGAAAAAATATTTGTTTATTCATACTCAATCTTTCTTTGAATCCATACCAAATTAGTTGGCACAAGATAGTAATATCAGTAATATCTTGATAGATTATAATGAAATCCACAAAATACTCTAAGTTTGGTCTAGCCGAAGTAAATGGCTTGGACTTCTTTGTTACACCAATTCATGTGTATAATACATTAATCATAAAGCTTGTCCAAAATAAGTATAGACAATAGTTTAGAAAACTTTCCTTCAACGTCGTCTACTGTTAATTCACTTTCCTTTTTGAGTCTTTATAGGTTCTAGATGACATAATCACATAATATATCATAATAGATCACATACAATCCATATGTATTATCATTAACCTATCTTCTCAGTCTAACTATCCACCTGTTTAATTTACTAATATTCGTTAGGTTATTTAACGTACATTATGACTTTATAACATTTTAGTGTTATAAATGACCTTATTTATTCAATGTTTAAGTAATTATATTTCAAGTAATCTCAAACATCCATTTGACTTATGTACGGTTTGTCGTATTATTAAACTTACTTTGTGTTTACGTTTTCGTAACCTTTTATTAACTTTTAATTGTTGAACTTAAGGTTTTAATCATCATTTAAGATGTTACTTTAAGTTTAATTAAGGTTATAATTCACCTTCAATCAACTTACCTTTCTTTTGTATTCATTTCTACTTTCCTCTGCCTTTGGTCTATGACTGGCGCTACGGCGCTGTGTCCTTTGTTAATAGCTGCGCTGCAACTGTAACGACCCAAAAAATCGGATTATTTGTAAAATAATTTTATTTGATTAAATAATGAATAAAATTATAATATATGTTATTATAATGAGTAAACAAGATGAAGGTTGTTCTATAACCTAAATGTGACGTAATGTCGTAGTATTCTGGCTACGTGGTAGAATTAAGGTGTTTGAATTTCTAAGACGAAAATAAAAGCTTTTCAAATTTTTTTTCGAAAAATGTTATTCATCAATTTCTGCACGGGAATTATTTTTGAACTTTCGAAAAATACGTAATGATAGAATACTAAGGGAGGATGGATTATGTAATAATAATTCAGTTATGACAAACGCAGTTTTTTGCCTGAGTACTAAGTCCGAAAATGTTAAGAAAAATGAAGATTTGAATGAATGACGATCGTATAATAAGAAAGTATTATACGAAGCAATGAATACGAGTATGATACAAAGTATTGTACAAGTATATACGAAAGATAACATAACGTATATAACGAATAATTATACGAATTAGTATACGAGAAGAATACGAAGATTATACGTTAAAAGCTTAAGTCAATTGTAATGGACTTGTAGGATTTGTGTAGGAATTGGGCAAGCCTAAATGGAATTATGTTAAGGCCCAAAAGATAAGAAATGAAAGCCCAACGTTAGGCCCAAAGTAATTAAACTTCAGCCTGAACTAAGAATCAGACCCGTGGATCGAACCTATGGGGCATCGGGTGAGAAAAACCCATGGGGAAACGCATGTGGGCCCCATTAGTGAGTCATGGATGGCCACTTGGTGGTCAAGCAAAGGATAAGAGGTGTGGTGGGCAAGCAATGAATAGTAAGGAGGTGGAAAGTATGGAGGTGGGATAACTTAATGACCCTTATGCCCACACCTTGAAAAATCTATAAATAGTAGGCTTGATAGTTCATTTGTTACCTTGTTCATTTCACCAACATCTTAGAGCTTATATTATTGAGAGAAAAGTGAGAAGAGTCTTGCTAGATCAAGGAGAAAAGAAGAAGAAACAAGTTAAGAACACAAAGGTAAGGAATCCTCAACCACTAATCCTCATCTCTTCATTGTTAGTTGATAGAGAAGTGATTATTGGTGGAGCATGAATGATAATGAGTAACAATGATGGCTATTTGTGGACTTAAACCTTAATAAACCATATTACAAATGAATCATAATCATAGACGTTATGAACTAATAAAGAACATATGAAGATTTGTCATTTTGTTATTGATGGACAAGTTTAAAACCATCGTGTATAGGATTAGATGAAATATGTTTGGTTAGGATGATAGAATGATGGAATGAATCCATTTTGAACGGTGTAAAAATTTTAAGTAACGAGATTATGGCAAAATTTACGAGATTAGATGATAATCGTTGAAATCGTGAAATTCTCAGAATTAAAGTCAAAAGTCACCGTTTAACTCAAAAACCTTGGTTTTCAATGGAGTATAGTCTAAGTTTGCATTTTAGAGTTGCGGACTCAAAAATGGTCGAATTTCGAGTTAAAACGAAGAAGCGAGCTTTGAACGTTCACGAACGTGTAACGAACACTCAATAAAGAACTTAATTGGTGAATTCCATGTTAACGAATTAAAAAATGTATGATTTGCTAATGAAATCATAGTACGTATGATATGTGAGCTAACAGCTATTTAATGAGCCAATTCCGACTTATAATGAGTAAATTATGAGCCATCAAAAATTACTGAAGAAAAAACTTAGAAATTTCTCTGAGGCTCATGGCCGGCGCCGCCCAAGGTAATAACATTGGCGCCACAGCACCAAGATCAAACTGTAAGAACCCGAATTTTCAAAAAAAAATTATCAAAATAAGAATTTAGTAAATAAAATTCTTAAGGCATGTGAAATGTTCAAATAAGATATATATATATATATATATATATATATATATATATATATATATATATATATATGCGTTGTGAGGTATGTGGTATGGTGTTATATAGGGTAATATAAACTATGCAATAAGAGATTTCTGTGTTTAATAAATATATTATTATTATATCTTTGCTGGTTATTGAAGAGGCGAGTTATTTGAAGTAAAGAAGATGGATAGAAATTTATCTATCGATATTAAATAATTTATGTAAAATTATTTTATCATAGTAAGTTGGTGACATTAAATATCTTTGAGAATCACCAATTCCTTGAGTATATGTACGAGTAGGTATCAAGTTTAAGGCGGTGCAACCGTACCCTTTAATGGTAGATGTATAGGAGCTGGGCTAAACGATTCCTTCAGAGAGCGGAGGTATATACGAATCAGTAACTGATCTAACTCACTGTGAAAACGGTGTAGACGAGACGGAAACAAATTTGTTGGTTGTTTGTGGAAAACCGCTCAGTCTACTATATTGAATACCATTAAAGACTCGATGTGTGCTAGGTTTGGACTTGTATATATATGTATGTTGTTGACGAGAGAAGAAAATCGGTATATCTTTAGATAAATATTGATTAGAGATTTATTGACTAATATTGGGATATGGTTAAATGTATAGATTAATGAAAGGAGAGTTAAACTTGAAGTTTAATCTCTAAATTATTGAAGAATGTAGTCATTGGAGATTTATTTTGGTTAGTAATATGAGATAGCATGTATGGATCATGTTAAAGGATTTGCGAGTTAAGTTTTGTTTCTGTTGAAGCATAACATGTCTGCGTCCTAACTTAAGGTGGCGCGACCGCGCCACTCTCAAGCCTAAGACCAGCATGGACGCGCCGATCTGTAGATAATTCATGATGAGTTTGTGTAATCTAATGAGTTGTGTAATCTGGACTATAGGAATTGTATACTAGTGGTTAATATATTATCATATGGGTCATATTTGATATTTATAGTGTCCATGAATGGATTGAGAAAGCAAAGCATGAAATGAATAAGAGTTAGTTATGGAAATTAACTAAACAAGTATAAAAATTGGTTAACTTAAATTAAGTTGAAAATTATATTATGGAATAATATAGTTTGAGTATTAAAGACTTGTGTGGCTGTGGCATGATAGTAAATTTAATGAAAAGAGTAATTCACTTAAGTAAAATGGTGAATTAATATATGTGCTTTACATGAAGAAAATGAAATGATTATATTAATTAATTTTAGTATTTTCATATATTACGTAATATGATAATATGTGAAAGTATTTAATATTTGGAAAATGATAGTGGAAAATAAGTAAAGGATAATAGAAGAAAACAAATATAATTATAAATAGATATTGGTTGGAGATTTGTGCATTAAATTAATAATTAAATTATGGCGAACTGAAATGTGTTGGGACAATTTGTGGAAGAAAAGGAATTAAAGAATTATAGTGTAATAATTGGTATTGTACATATTAATTTTATTTAAGGAAAGTGGTTATCTTAAATAGAGGGGCATGAGTATTAAAGTTAAAATAGACTAAAGGTTTAACTATAATTATTAAAAGAGAATTAATGAAAATATAATAGATGATTCGTAATAATCATTGTGATATTAAAGTGTGATAGGGAATAATGGGTTGAGAGTACCCAACTGATTTATAATTAGCCCAATTAAAATATTATTTGGACTAGCCCAATGTACATGGGATAAAAGATTATATTGGTGTATATTTAAAATATAAGTTTACTTTCTATATGTGGGTAGATACATATATATGTGTACATATGTGCCCATAACTTCAATTAATGTAGAAATGTTAAGTTTGTATAATTGACTTAATGAGCCCAAGGGAAATTAACCTTAGAAAGAATGAGGTATATTTTACTGGTAAGTGAGGAAGTAATAGAGCTTGTCCCAAAATTAGCGTCACACTCTATCTAACTGCTGTGTGATAGGCCATTGGCCTATTCTAGCTATTTCTTCTTCACAAAGCAAGATAGCTGTGATGATAGCTACGAGTTTGGGCAGTTGGCCAACTCCCTTATACCCAACATCTTCTTCCAATTTCCTTTAAATCAAACCATGGAACAAATCCATGAACTGGACAACCAATTTTCTATAAGTGGCAGTCAAACTCTTCAATTCTAAGTTGCGAAAACTTTCACTGGTAAGTGCATTAGAGTGTGTGAGTTGCTAAGCATTGAGAGAAGTATAACCAAAGAAGTGAGGGAGTTCAAAATTAAACTTCAAGAGGTATAATTTCTGTTTATGTTCTTATTTTGAAGTTTTGTCAAATTCTAGTGATTGTTGATTTCTCTATCAAATTAATGTGAATTAGTATGTCTATGTGTTACTTGAGTTGGTATGGATGCTCTGAAGTGTTACAGATAGTCTGGTTTGAGAATTAGCAATATATGTGCTAAGGCTCTGCAGAAGCAGAGCCATTTATTTTTGCCTCAAAACGAAGTGGCGCGGCCGCGCCACTTCTATAGCCTAATACCACGCTGCCGCGCGTGGTGTTTTTCCCAAATACTGCTTTAATGGTTCTATATTATTCTGAGCATGCTATGATAGTTAGGTTATGCATGTAAGTGACCCTAACATGTGATGAGATGTTGTTTTGAACATAGAAAGTTACCTTAGCTTGTTTTGGTTAGAATATTAAAAGAAAACTTAAGAGTTGGAAACTAGGTTTGATAAACCTTTTTGCAAAACATGTTCTAACCTTGGATGCAAGTGTATTACGTTCTGATATGTCTTGACATGTGACCAATATGTTAGTTACCTTGTTGGTGAGGGTATATTGTAGTCAAGCCTGAATTAAAAGAAAAATGCAAGTAAAAGACCCTGATAGTTATGTGTAAATGAACTATGTGTACACCAAGTTTTAAACTCGAAAACACGTTATTATAAATTGGTTTCATATATCTATGAACATGAAAGCATGACTTAAAGTAGTGGACTTATTTTGCACGCTTAGTGGTTTAACGTGAGATTTTTAATAAAAATGTTGAAGTTGAAACCCAACTTTGTTGGGGGAATACCATATTAGTATTCTTAAACTATGGACCATTATGATAGGATGCTATATGCATCTAGATATGATTTATATGTGAATCCATCTAATTAAACATGTTGTGAACTAGTCAAGCATGGTTTCGAAAAATTTCTAAGGAGATAAAAACTATGTTGAATTGAAATACATGGGCAAGACAACTCGAGCATGTATAGTTAAGGGTTATTAATCTCATTATGTGATATAATGGTTAGCCATGGATAGTTTGTTGAAAAGTGTTCATTTTGGCTTTGTTAATAAAGATTTTCCTAAAAACAAAACCATAGTATTAAGAGAATCTTGGAATGGCCATAGGGGTGGCCAAACCTATTCATAGACATAGCTCTGTAAATGTCATTATAATTTCTTATAAGTGCGCAAGTATGGCCAAGCTAATATCTAGCAGTTCTGGTTTGTGCAAGGGGCAACGCGGCCGCGCCACTCCTTAGTTCAAATCCAGCGTGGCCGCGCCACCCTGTAGTTAGAACTATTTTCTAAATAATTTGTGGGTTCATACATGTTTATATTGTTACCTTAACCTGTATTATGTAGCCAGTATACTATCCAATTTGTTAAGAAGCATACTAAATGATAGAATTGAATGTTTAACGAGTGATTATGTGTCATATATGAGTTTTAAATGTGTAACAAACACATAGCGAGTTAAGTGTGTGATAGATGTATATGAACGTTGATGTAAAGTACGGGTGGTTAAGGTATAACTATACATACCAAGCTATTCTAAGAGTATGATGAGAAAGTGAAATGAAGATTTTACAAACCTAGATAGGAAACGATGTAATATTTATTATTATATTAAGAGCATATGAAATGTATGATTGATGGGTATGAATCCATGATTATATTACTGTGTAGGAATACACGCAGTGCATATAAGCTTTAAATAGTTAAGTCGTAATTGATAAACTACGAATCAGGCAAGTCTTTCAGTTCCTATTTGATATATGAATTCGATAACTGTTAGTTGAGCTATATTATTCTATGAGTATGTTGATGTATATATATGAGATATGTATGAAATTTGAAAGTTGATTTTTGATGATATACTTGTGAAGTAAATCGCTATGTCTGTTATGTGAGAAGTAACATACATAGTGAATATTAATTGATTATGAATTGCCGAACTGAATATGCTATTATATGCTATATGCTGCATGAAAACTATTAGAATTGTTGGGCTGTAGAGCTCACCCTTGCAAATAATAACTTTTTATGGTTAAGGACTCACAGTAAAGATTACGTGCTACTTGATTGATAGAGTTCAATAGTATCGAAGGGGATTGATTTATTGAACCATGTTTAAGTTCTAGGAAATGTACATGATAGTAGTTTATGATATGTAATACATGTTAAGTTGTACTATGTGATACATAGGGGAGTTCAAATCGAGATGTAAAGATTTATACAGTAATTTGAATAGAATGAATCATAATATATTTGAATTCAATGATATGTAATTGATTCAAGTTAAGAAATTAATAAAAGATTTTATTCAAATGAGACTAAAAAAGTTTAAGTTATTCCGTATTTTTATAATATCTAATATAATGTAAGACATGAAAGGTAAATGACCAAGATTTGAAACTTATAAAAGTTTGGGGTCATTATACAGATCCTGGAAATGGAAATTTTTTTTATTCCAAATTGTAATAAGCAAAGTTATATTCATTAAGTTATGAATAAAATATATAAATAGTTTGACGATAGTAGTATCGTGGCGGACCGAATCCGAGGTTCAAAAAGGACCTGGATTTGGGGGCGTCATAGGTTGGTATTAAAGCTGTAGGTTATAAACTTTAGGTAAGAGTACCTTAGGCTATAACCTAAGAGAGAGAAAGGTAAAGATTAAAATATATATAAGCGAAGATTCAAAGAAGAATCTTGAAGTATCTAGAGAATGAGAATTCAGGAGTTTCCTAACTCCGGTAATAAATGTTAAGATGTTGCCTATAAGATGAAGATGACAAAGATAATAAGAATGAACTCGAATGAATTTTAGTTGATAATGGGAAAGAACCCTAAGGTAAACCAATGATCATGACGTGATCGGATTGAGCTATGAAATGATAAATAGTTTATAACGACTAAGTAGCGATAGCTTGATGCTATAAGAGAATGTACTATGAAATGGTACGAGATGAACTCATGAGGAGTTGTATATGATGAGATACGAAGAATTTGTATCGAGCAAAGAGTAAGTTAAGTGTGAGCTAGGGTTAGGTGGGATTTCAATTGAGGACTCATGTCAGCAGCTGAGTTGTATGATTCCTTTTTATGGGCGGGGAATTGTACTTGGTGTAAAAATCACTTAGTTTTCTGGCACTGATAATCATTGAAATGTTTGTATCGCACTATTTGCTATATACCTTTTGAGAAGCTGATTCTTTTCTCATGTGTATAACAGATAGATAGGTTATAGTTAGAGAATATAAGGTTAAGTTGCGAGTTCTTAAAACTCATACTTATGGTACGTTTGTGACTCATAATTATATGAAATGTTTTTGAACCCCTCAGCGAATGGATGCCTATGGTCTAACTAGGATAAGTTCTTAAACTCATATGATTGTGGTAAGTTCCTGAACTTCCAAAGTGTGGTAAGTTTGATGAACTGTATTGGGTATAGAAAACTTCTGAGGTAACAATTAAGAAATTTTGGTATAGTAAGCATTGATGGTGTTAGAGATTGATAGATGGAAACAATGGAGTAAAGATTGAAGTTGATGGAGACACATGGATTTTCTAAATCTTCTAGCTCTGCTAGATTTTTAAAATTTATTGACTTCATGCTGATGTTTGCACTTCTGTTTTCTTGAAAACAATTAGATCATGTGATTGAACCTAGTGTTGTTTGTGATCGAAAGATCATCAGCCCATTATAGTGTGATGTAATATGATAAAGTCACATAATAGAAGAATCCTCAACGTACTGCTACTCTGGTACGGTATCATGACGTCATAAAAGAATTTTTGATTTTCTTGTAAATTATGAAGAAGGTCAATTAAGTTGGCTAAATTATTTCGATTGATGTCCGAGTTGTTGATAAAAGTGTAAGCTATTTGATTCGGCTAGACGACTTTTGAAAAATATTTATGGAATTCAAGCATTCTTGAGTATTTATGCCAAACCTGATTGTTCTGGTGCGGATTGTGACAACCCAAAAATTCAGATTGTCCAAAATTTAAGTTTAAAGAATTAGTAATTAATAAAATGATTTTTTATTAATAATATTATGTGCTATGTATTTATTAATCGTTCTATAACCTAGGATGATTATAAGTCGGGAGGATTCTGGCTACGAGCGAGACTGCACGAGTAAGAATTTTAAAGACGAAAATAAAAAATTTCCAGGAATAAAAATATTTTCGGGGAAAAAGACGAAATAGGCACAATTCACCCGACGAGCCCCTAAGGGTTAGGGTTTGAATAACCTAAGTCTTTCTGAGAGTTCGGTATGTCAAAATGACATTTCTTCAAAAGATTTGGCGATAATATGTCGTGAAAATTTAAGTAAGGCGATCAAAGTTTTTCTCAAAAAACGTGGAGAAATCGGACGAAATAAAAACAAAAAAATTTTTGCTATGTACTTTTCATTCATTTAACTACGTTAGGGGGAAACGTAAAGGAAAAAACTTAACGTCAAAAAGTGTTTTTTAGTTTTTTGGAGATCCGAAAAATACGTAAAAGTTAATCGGTAAAGGAAAGACGAGATATCCAAAAATAGTTGGATTCTGAGAATCGCAGTTTTTAAAACTGTCGGACGAAACCCGAAAGACGGAACCATGAAACTTCCAAAGGAAGTTTCGTGAATAGTAAGGAGGTGTGAATAGTAAGGAGGTTTGGGGGCAAAATGACTATTTTGCCCTTTGCCTTGGTTTTCTATAAATAGGAAGCTTAATTCATTTATTTAGGATTTTGAAAATCTTACAACTTGAGAGAGAGAGAGAGAGAGACAGAGAGAGAGGGTTCGGATGGGAGGAAGAAGAGGAAAGGAAGAGGTGAAGTTGGCTCGTGAGCAAACTTTGTCCGACGGAAGGAGATTAAAGAAGGAAGGTAATCCGAAATCTAACTTTTATATAATTTTTTTTAAGTTTCTATGTTCAAAAACATAACTTAATGAGAATAAGAAGTAAATGATGTTAGTAATGATTTCATATAGTTGAAATCTTTGAGAAAATAAGAAATAAGAATTAGAAGTTTATTTTATAAATTTCTTAAGGAAGTATAAGATTCATAATGAATTTAAATGATCCGAGTGGATTAAATGAATGTGTGACGCCCCATAAAATCGGATTTTTACGAGAATTAAATTTTTATTTAATTATAATGATTAAATGAATTTAATTGATTATTTATGGAGTACGCTAATTGAAGGTCGTTCTATGACCTAGATATGTTGGAACGTCGTAGTATTTTGGCTACATGATAGAATTAAAGTGTTTGAATTTCCAAGACGAAAATAAAAGCTTTCCGAGAATTTTTTTAAAAAACACTATTCAGGCATTTCTGCTCGGGAATTAGTTTTGAACTTCTGAGAAATACGTAACGATAGAATATCGAGATGAGATAGAATATCAAATAATATTTTAGTTATAAAAAATGCAGTTTTTCGCCTGCGATTTAAAACCTAACCGTTAGGAGAAAGTGATTTACGAGAAGGAAATGTAATGTGATTAATGAATTAATCAATGATTGTATAATACTTAAGTATTATACGAAGTAATGAATACGAGTATGATACGAGGTATTATACGAGTGTGTATGAATAATGGTAGGTTGTATATGTTGAATTAATATACGAGTTAGAATACGATAATAATACGTATAGAATACGTTATGAGGCTTTAAGCCAAATGTATTGAATTTGTAGGATTGCGTAGGAAATATTAAAATCCAATGGGATTTGATAAGGCCCAAATGTAGGAATGGTTAAGTCCAATGTAGATTTATGAATAAGCCCAAGTGTTTGTTAATTACAAGCCCAATGTATAAGTTAAATTAATTAAATGTAAGGCCCAAAGTAAATAACCAATGTGTTATGGGATGGTTTAAACCCATGGGGCAAACCATTGATGATCCAAATTAGGGAACATGTTTACTTAATATCTAAGTAAGTGTGGTAATCAAGAATACTTAATGGCTAAGTAAGGGTGATGGCCAAGTATATGTGGGGAGCAAGTTTACTTGATGGCTAAGATTGGAATAGTAAGGAGGTGGAAGGTCCTAATGACCATCATGCCCTAACTTTGAGATGCCTATTAATAGCAAGCTTTGTATTCATTTGTTAGTTGTTAGATTTTCATCCAATAACTTATAAGTTGAGAGCTTATTTGCTTGAGAGAAAAAGCTAGAAAGTTAGCCTTTGAAGTCCAAGAATCAAGAAGGAGATTAAAGTTTAACCAAGTGTTATTCAAGAGTAAGTAATCTTGAACCATGATTCTCTTTCTCTTCCATTGATAGAGAACTGGGTAGTGATAGAACTTGTATGCTAAAGAATGATAAGAATGAGTAATCAAAGGGCTTAAGTCTTAATAAGTCGTATAAGTCATGAATAAGCTATTCGCAATCATATAAGCTATGAACTTAAGGAGATTTGTTAAGAACTTGTAACATATTTACATTAATGAAGTTGATATAATAAGAAGAAGCAATGATGATGGTTAGAAGCCTTGAACCTTGATAAGTTATGTAAAAAGAAATCATAAGTCATGAGAAATGGAAACATAAGTTATAAACTTTTAGTATAACTTATCATGATTATAAGTTATAAAAGTTATAAACTCATAAAGAACAAGTAATAACTTATCATGATTATAAGTTAATGAAGTATGTATGTCAAGATATTAGTATGACGGAATGAGTCCATTTGAAACGAAGAACAAATCTTAAGTAACGAAGTTTTGTCGGAATTCACACGATTAGACGATAATCGTCGAATTCGTGAAATTCTCGGAATGGAAGTCAATTTTTGATATTGAGCTTGGAAACATTGGTTTTCAATGGAGACAAGTCTTATTTGGCATTATAGAGTTACAGACTTGAACATGACCAGATTCTGACTTAGAACAAAGAAACGAGTGTTGAACGTTCACGAACGTTTATCGTTTTCGTTAAAAATGGACTAATGGTGAATTTTTAGCAAACAAAGTTGAATAGATAAAATTCTTGCATGAACACGTAGAGTATGAAAATTTTGAATCGTAGGCTCTTGAACAAGCCATTTCGGACTTATTACGAAGAAGTTACGAGTCCGGGAATCTCACAAATGAAAAAAATCTATCAAAGCTATCTGAGGCACATAGTTGGCGCCGCGGCGCCAACCCAATGCTAAATGATGGCGCTGCAGCGCCAGGCATAGTGTCATAACCTTCTGTAGTTTCACTCCATGGCGCGGCTGTTAGCACATACGCTCGCGCCGCAGCGCCGAGTCCGGTCCTTAAGCACTGCAAAGTGGTGCCACAGCGCGACATAGAGAAGAAAGGGCGGCGCCGCAACGCCAGCCCTAGGGTTTTGACAGAGAAAAAAGTTTACAAGTATAACATGAATGGTAACTCATTAGTAATTAACTAAGGATCTTAATGTAACATTATTAAGACGTATTTAAGCCTTAAGTATGATCACTTAGGGTTAAAGAAAGTCAATTGCATGTGAACGTAAGAATGATATAACGGAAAGCCATAACCAATAATAACAAATCTAATATGTAATTAGATTTAGAAGAAGGGTAAGATTCATTAGGAACCATGTATGTTCATTCATGACCTAATGTGGTATGTTATGTGGTTATGTATTGTAGAGACCATAAAGACTCAAAGGAAACGTAATTTTACTGTAGCAGATGCTGAAGGAAAGTTTTTCTTAAACACTTGTCTAACCTTCGTGTTAGCCAGGTTTTCAAACGATTCAAGTTATGAGATGCAGATATGGTTTTAAAGAAAGAGTCGATGCCAGTTTTAATTCGGCTTGACTAATCTTGATAGATTGATTAATTTATTTACAAGTCTGTCAATAATAGAATTGCTAACGCTATGTTACGCCAACTGTTTGGTATAGATTCAAGGTAATCCTGAATATGAATAAACAAATGTATTTTCATCGAGTATTCGATGGGCACGTGAGGTTGCCACAACTTAAACGTACACACGTTTAATGGATGTAGTGTTGATCAACATAGAGTACTATAGGCTGATCACCTAGAAGTGCTCGTAAGCTATGCAGGACTTACGGACCTAGTGTCGAGTTGTCCTTTTCAAATAAATTATGAAACGCTCATGGTCTTGGACTAGATTTGGCGTTTTACTAAATATTGTTATGGTAAAACATTTTGGAGAAAAATGAATGCTATTTTAAGTTATTGATAGTACTTCATAACTATTATCCAGTTACTGAAGATATAAGATTCCTATGTTTCAAGCATGTTTTGTTTATAAATGAAATTATTGTACTTGATGAGCTTGTTATGCTCACTCTTGCTTGAACCATATGAATGCAGCTAAAGACGAGCAAACTGAGATTTCCAATAGAGATAAAGGCAATGCGAATATGAATGATTAGTTTATCTTGTAATAGACTAGTATATGACAACCCCAAAACAGGTCCATTCCATCCAACCTATTCTGAGTCGCCAAATACATGGTACAGAAAATAACTACAACTTTATTACAACAATTGTCGTGCAAAATACAACAACACATATGCTGTGAGTTTGGATACAAATATATACCAAATGTGACTCATGTCCCAACCGTGGACAGCATCTCACAATGACACCTTACATAAAGGTATAGTCAAAAACTGTTTTAGAAATTAAAATCTTTGGGAAGTGCTCAAGGAAACCTTCGTACATGGGAGGCCATGCTTATAGGTTGTGATAGATATCATATGGCCACAGAATTATCCTTGGTTGACCCAACATACCCCAAAGAAAAATGAGAAGATTACTATCATATTCTTCCCAATGGTGAGTCTTCTCTTGACATATCATTATCTCCACTGTCTCTAATCGGGAATTATACTTCAAACAAACACCAAGATTATATAGGTAGTGCTCGTAAATATACTCAACAAGTGGATGAGCACAATCCTGTCTTATGATGACACGAGGTTGTATATCCTTAGACATCTTGTATGACAGTGGCAAAATACCCTTTCAACGTTGGGTTCGCCTCACCCTATTTGATTCACCAAATATAACTACTAAATGATGTATACAACACTTTTCTATACTGCTTAGGGAGAACCTCCACAGCTAGAGACCACCGTTCTATTTCCCGTTACCCTCGCTCGACTCAGCTACACTCTTATTACTTGAAAGGAATTGTGAAGCAAAAGGGTGAGCACAACTAGCCCAGTAAAGAATATCATAACTAAAGATAATTAAATTATCAATAGTCTTCATCAGTAATAAATCAGAGATTTAGAACAAATGGTAGATGATAAAAATTTTCAACCATAGTTACAGCGGAACGAGAAATCCATTAGAAGAGTCAAATAGACTATAAAGTCTATTATCTTCTTCATGTTAAAAATCCACCAACAATGTTTTATCCCTGTAACATCAATCAACAATTCTGGTCCACAATCATATGAATAACTCATAATCATAACTGTAGTTCTAAATTCCTCTTCTCATCCAGGACGAAGATAATTTTTATCACCTATCTTTACCTGAAACATCAAAGATCATGGTTATACCAAATCACAGTTCTTGTTCATAATCATACTAATAACTTTATCTTTGCACTACGGCCCAAAGATATTCGTCACCAATTCATCTTTGCACTACTGACCAAAGATATTCAACAACATGCCATCTTTGCACTACGGGCCAAAGATATTCATCAACAATTCATCTTTGCACTACAGGCCAAATATATTAATATCTCAAAGAATATATAATCATTTCAGAATTTATATAAACAATAATTATAACCATGTTGATCATTTCACCTTTGCACTTAAGCTAAAGATATTCAATTATAAATTTAATGGTCATGATCATACCAGTCAACAATTCCACTTTGCACTACTGGCCAAAGAGAACCCATAGTCATGATCAAATCAATAATCTACCCATCTTTACACTCAAGTCAAAGAGAAATATCATCATTAGGGTTATAAAAATGTTATATATGATAATAAAATCAATATAATCAATATATAGATTTAATCTCAAGAGTAATATTCATAAATCAACTATAATTTGGTCAGAAAAAGAAATCAATTTTGTCGTGAATAGTAACTCGTGAATAGTAACTCATGAATAGTAACTCGTGAATAGTAACTCGTGAATAGTAACCCCGACACAAAAAGGTAGAAATTCTACAATAAAATACATACCAATATTTTGGTATAATGATATTGAAAGAATAATATTTCTTAAGCTTATAAATAATTTATTTTAATTGTTTACACTTTACTAAATAATGTATTTAATCATCCTAAAATGCCAAACTCTTAAGATTTCATCACCAATAACCAAAACCCTCATCAAAAATCTGCATAAGACTCGTATATGATATTCAAGCCATAAAATCATATTTTTCAATTTTCTTACCTCACATAACATATTTAATTCATTTACTCATAATTAGACTATTTTCATGAAAATACCAAATCAGTTCCAAAAATATTTCTTTTCTGAGATTTAGCATAATATAGTCCCATATTGAACATAAATTTTTCTCAGAATTTTTAAAATTCATTTACTATTTTTCATATGGCCAAAACCGCCGAATATTTAGACATTTATCATAAATAGTACTTTTATCCAAAAATTACAAAACTCACAGAGTATACTGATATTATATAGATATACTTCCAAAAAAAAATTCATTAGTTTTGGAGTTAACCACAAGGAGTTATAAGCGGTTACTTTTAAAATAGTATTTTCCCATAAAATTCATAACTCTTAATCTATACATCCAAAAATCTCCATTTTTGGACACAATCAAGAAAACTCATCAAAATATCATTTCAAATTTTTCCAGAATTTTCTGAAGGTCAAAAGAATTATGAACTGAAAAACATAATAACCCTTAAAATCCCTTACTATCTCTTACTATCCCTTACCTCAAAAGTGCAGTATTTCTGACTGGAATGCAAAGCAGAAGGAAACTTGTACTGAATAGCAACTCTCAAAATATCAAAATACTCACAAAATATACTTCATAATATAAAGAGGGAAAGAGAGAAAGCTTATGTTTCTGGTGTGATTTTCAATTCTAACCTAGCCCTCTATTTATAGGAAAATGTTAGCACGCCGAAGCAGACTTAACCTGCAACCTGATGACTTTACCTGCTACTATTCTCACCCACCACATTTGAATAAAAATCTCAGCACATTTTTTAACCAACCAAGAGTGGGGCTAACAAATTCTAGAATTTTCCACCAAAATGATTAACTCCGAAAATTCAACAATTTCTGAACCAGTCATCTCGTAAAATTCATAACAAATCATACGTTCATTTTTAACGGTTCAAAATTTGCGAACATATACTCAACTTATATATGTATAACATATCCAAAAATTACAACGATCCAACGGTCGAATTAAAAATTATAACTCCCGCAATATATCTCAAAAAACAATGGTTTGATTTTTAATACCTCCAATCCGACAAAAATACAGATAAAACACCTCAACGTTAACTCCTTCATTTATAACCACATAAATAAATTCATCATTTATATCCACATCAAATAAATATTTCCTTATCATATGAATCAATAATTAATTATTCACAGATAATATTACAGAATCACATTTATGACAACCAGGCCGTTCCCAGGAAAGAGGGGGCTTTCTAATAAGAATTTCTCCTTACTGGCGCACAATTAGATGACCAAACCTCTCCTTAGATAGAACTTTCTAGACATTATCAATAATGCTATCTAAAAATATTATTTAAATAATATGAATTATTGATCTGATAATGGAAAATACTGTGCAGCAACAATTATTGAAACAACAATAATATAAAATATCAACGCAGCAATTATTGAATCAATAAAATAAAATATTGAACAGTAACTACTGTAACAATTATTGAGTAGTGCCATCTTACGTAAGGATCAATAATTTTAAAAATACTGTGCAATAACGCTAATTACTGTATTTTAACCACCGAGTATTCCAACGGTGTTAACGATAACAACTACGCCGTTAATTATAAAAACTCAATTTTTCTCGTTATCTTCATTCGACCGTTTTTCGTTATGGGCCCACAAATAGTTGCACCGTCGTACGAATATTCCCTGACAGAAAGAATATTCCACGACTAAACGAATATTCCCCGACAAAATGAATATTTTATAACCACTTGCTTATTTTGAAAAATATTCATATATCACCCTTAACTTTAATTTTTTATTAATTTAACCATTTACTAAATAGAAAAATTGAATACTTTTATTTTATAAAATTTAGGGTTTTACATAGTAAGTATATGTATTACATTATGAAGAACAAAGAATGTAATGGTTTAAGAACCTGGGGACGTGATTTACTATTATTAATATAATAAGAATGTCGTTGGAACACACATTTTAATGTCGTTTCATTAGAATGAATGTACAGTTATGAGTACCATGTAGCACCATTTGTCGGGTTGGAAGAGACCCGAATTTGGGGGCGTCACAAGTTGGTATCAAAGCATTAAGTTATAAAACTTAAGGGGGGAAGAACCTTAGGCTAATAACTTCGTTAAGGAAGAAAAGTCCGAAGGAAGTAAACTCGAGCTTTACTAAAGTCAAATGAGTTAATAAGGTATTGAGGAAACTCAGTACCGAAAGATTTAAAAGATAGAAAGTAATCCTAAATAAATTAAATGTGATTTGTGCTTATACTATGGAGTGTTATGTACTAATCAATATATGTGTTATTATAGGATGTCGATCGATAGCTTGATGCATAGAGATATACACGTGGTGAGCGAAGAGCTTGTGAACTGAGTAGAGCCTGTACGTATGCCAGTGGCGGAGGTACCATTAGTGATTTTAGAGTAGTCGGAGACAGGTGAGTACTTTTCTGAGGAAGACTACTCCGAAGGAGATATGGGTATATCATCATACCTTAGCATGATGAGCGACGAGGAGGAAGAAAGAGAGGTAACATCGGTTACTAAGGTGGTACCTACACTAGATTCATCACCTCCAGATGCAATGAAAGCCTTGTATCTGGCAGTGCTTGACATGAATGTGCAACTGAATACAGTTGTACTGAATCAGAGTGAAGAGATTAATTATCTCCATGAAGCTAAGGTGTCTGCAGAAGCAGATTTTTAGTCAGAGCACGATAAGCAGGTACTTATGACAGAGCATGCTAGATACTATAAGGAAGAGGCTGATGAGCTTCGTAGGGAACTACGGGAGAAGGACCAGAAGATAGCACGAATGTCTTACATCCATGAGAGTGATCACAAGGATTTCATGCTGAAAGTTGCTTGTTATTCCATTGAGTCAGGATAAAACTATCATATGATTAGTCGGGATACTGTAGTGAAGATTGCGAATGAGAAACACAAGGACGCTGTTATGTATTATTAGAAATCTTGAGTGATAAACCTCTTTTGTATCAAATGGTAGTCTTATTGTAAATCCCAACTTTTGTTTCAAATGGGGGATAGAAATGTAATAGCTTTTGGCTATGGAAAACAACTTGTAAATAGTTTCAAACTATGAAGAAGTATATGAATATAATGAAGTTTTCATTTAATATGCTTTGTTATGGTATGAGTTGGTATGTGGCGACTAATAACGAAGTAAGCAAATAGGTAATAATGAAATTTTATTTACTCTAAAAATGCCGCCAAGGAGAAGACAACGTAATCAGGAAGTAGAAACACATAATGATAATCAAGGGGGTCAAAACAACCCTATGCAAGAGTTCATTAATTTATTAACGACTACATTTAACTAAATCGGGGTTAGAGTACCCGCATAACCTAGGGTAGCCAGAACGACTACCTTTAAAGAGTTTAAAAGCGTAGGTCCACTGGAGTTTAAAGGAACGATGGACCCAATAGAGGCCCAGACAGGGGTAAAAGAAATAGAAAAGGCGTGTGTTATTACAAACGTAGCTGAGGCGCGAAAGAATTCTTTTACGACTTATATGGTGAAAGGGGAAGCTAACTTTTGGTGGGAGGTTCACCAGGGTAGGACTAAAATAGATGCTGTAATGTGGGAACAGTTCAAGAAAGTTTTCTTTGAGAACTATTTCCCTACAAGCATGTAAGGGAGGTTGAAGATTGAGTTCTTAGAACTTAAACTAGGGGACATGATAGTTCCCCAGTACACGGCCAGATTCAATGAATTGGTAAGGTTTGCTCCACCTTGAGTGGACACTGAGGAGAGGAAGGCTCGTATGTTTGAGTAGGGCCTGAAACCCTGGCTCTATAGTAAGATTTCGGTACTCCAAAGTGTTTCCTATAGGACCATTCTGGAGAAGGTGATTATAGAAGAGAATGGTAGTGTGGTGTTGACTAAATACCACAAAGAGAGAAAGAATAAGAACAAGGGAGGGGGAGGAGCCAAAGCAGAGAGTGTCAGTGGTAAAGGCGGTATGCCTAAAAGGAAGAATTTTAACTCCAAGAATACTGGAGTGGGAAAATGGGGTACGAAGCATAGGATTGAAGCGTGTAAGACATTTGGAAAGACTCATCTAGGAGTCTGTTTGAAAGAGAAATCGGTTTGTTATAACTGTGGACAGGAGGGTCATATATCACCCAATTATCCTAATCCTAAGAAAAACCATGGTTCTGTTGTATGTGGGTCATTGGACCACATGGCAAGAAATTGCCCAAAGAAGGGGATTATAAATACCTTTACAGGTTAAGGTAGAGAATGAGAAAAAAACTTTCATTAATTATATTCGTGGAAATCGTTTCATAAACAATAAAGATAAGCAAGTATCGGTAGATAGGTACCGATAAAGTTAAGAGAATCTAAAGTAATTCTCGGTATGAATGGGTTGATTAACCACAGAACTTTAATAAATTGTATAAGGAAAGGTATGAATCCTCGATTTTCAAAAAAAAACCCAAGGTAGTAATTTATGGTAATAAATCACCAGAACATTCTTGTTGCCTAAACATGACGCAATCTAGAAGGATGTTAAGATAAGTTTATGTTGTGGAATAATCGTAACCTTTGATGGTTGACATATGGGAGCTGGGCTAAACAATTCCTTCAGAGAACGAAGGTATATACGAAACTAAAAATCGATCTAACTCACTGTGATGGCAGTGTAGATGAGATGGGAACTTGTTTGTTGCTTGTTTGTGGGAAACCACTCAGAGTACCATATGGACTACTAGCAGAAAAGCGATGTGTGCTGAGACCTAAAGAAGTAATAAGAAGAAGATAATAATGTAAATCATCAAAGATGAGGAATGTTATAAGTAAGACATCTCCGTATGTCATGAAGGTGTAAGTCGGTAATGAAAGTAGGTCGCGTAAACTTAGGTTGAAATAACGTGAATCCTAAGAAATAAAGTTGAGTAAGCCAATGGGTAAGTCAAATATATGACTATTCGGTTAGTAGTTGAGAATAAATAATCGTTGCCCATAATCGATGATCTAATTGATCAGTTAAAAGGGGCAAGGTATTTTTCCAAGATAGATTTGCGTACGGGGTATAGTCGGTTGAAAGTAAGGAAGAAGGAGGAGGTACCTAAGACGACGTTCAGAACTCGTTATAGTTATGACAAGTTTCTGGTTATGTCGTTTGGGTTGACTGATGTACTGAAATTAGATTTTTTGTAAGGGGCGCTGAGCAAGTCAGTGGCAAATTGGTAGGTATGTTGGGAATGAGATGCGAGAAAGGAAAGATAAGTGAGTCACCTGTATTGTCTTTATCAGATGATACGAGGAATTTTGTAGTGTATCTCAATGCTTCGCATAGATGACGAGATTACGTGCTCATGTAGCATGGCAATGACATTGTGTATGCATTACGTCAGTTAAAGGATTATGAGAAGGTCTATCCTACTTATGATCTAGAATTGGTAGCTGCAGTTTCTAAATTAAAGATCTAAAGATAGTATTTTATACAGGTAGAAGTATGAGATATACACGGACTCTAAGAGTCTGAAATATATCTCCACACAAAAGGTGATTAGAATGGATAAGATATTACGACTTTGATATGTTATATTATACAGGGAAGGTAAACGTAGAAGCCGACGCGTTGTGTAGGAATGGTGAGGAAAAGCTATCGATGTTAACGACTCAGAATGAGTTAATAACGGAGATGGCAAGATTAGAGGTAGAAGTTAAAGTACAAAATGAAGGGATAGAAATGTTATGCACAACGTAGACTCAATCCATGATAATGGAACGAGTTAATTAAGTACAACTAGGTAACGAGGAATGCAAGCGAATGAAGAAGAGGATGCATGATGAAGAGAAGTTTAAATATAATCTTATTTTGAGGGAGAAATTTGAGTTCCAAATAATTAGGAGTTAAAAGAAAGACTAATAAAGGGAAGATAGCGTAATATGTTAATAAGTGTTTAACTTTCGACTCAAATTTTTGATAGGAAGTGACAAGTCATGTAGATTAAGATAATACCTTCGGTAAAGGTGAGTGTGATGAACCACAATGCCGAAGAAACAACGTGGAGACTCAAGATTAAAATAAGGGAAAAATTTTCTTCAATGGTGTAGGTATAATTAGTGAGATTCTGGGGACAGAATTCTTATAAGGGGGGAAGAGTGTGATGCCCCAGAAAATCAAATTTGTAGGAGAATTAAATCTTTATTTAATTATAATGATTAAATGAATTTAATTGATTATTTATGGAGTATGCTAATTGAAGGTCATTCTATGACCTAGATATGTCGGAACATCGTAATATTTTGGCTACGTGATAAAATTAAAGTGTTTGAATTTTCATGACGAAAATAAAAGCTTTCCGATAAATTTTTTGAAAAACACTATTCACACATTTATGCTCGAGAATTATTTTTGAACTTCCGAGAAATATTTAACGATATAATATCGAGATGAGATGGAATATCCAATAATATTTTAGTTATGAAAAATGCAGTTTTTTGCCTGCTGACTTAAAACCTAACGGTTAGGAGAAAGTGATTTACGAGAAGGAAATGTAATGCGATTAATGAATTAATCAATGATCGTATAATACATAGGTATTATACAAAGTAATAAATACGAGTATGATATGAGGTATTATACGAGTGTGTATGAATAATGGTAGGTTGTATATGTTGAATTAATATAGGAGTTAGGATACGATAATAATACGTATAGAATACGTTAAGAGGCTTTAAGCCAAATGTATTAAATTTGTAGGATTGTGTAGGAAATATTAAAGTCCAATGGAATTTGATAAGGCCCAAATGAAGGAATGGTTAAGTCCAATGTAGATTTATGAACAAGCCCAAGTGTTTGTTAATTACAAGCCCAATGTATAAGTTAAATTAATTAAATGTAAGGCCCAAAGTAAGTAACCAATGAGTTATGGGATGGTTTAAACCCATGGGGAAAACCATGGATGATCCAAAGTAGGGAACAAGTTTACTTAATAGCTAAGTAAGTGTGGTAATCAAGAATACTTAATAGCTAAGTAAGGGTGATGGCCAAGTATATGTGGGGACCATTATGCCCTAACTTTGAAATGCCTATAAATAGCAAGCTTTGTATTCATTTGTTAGTTGTTAGATTTTCATCCAATAACTTATAAGTTGAGAGCTTATTTGCTTGAGAGAAAAAGCTAGAAAGTTAGCCTTTGAAGTCCAAGAATCAAGAAGGAGATTAAAGATTAACCAAGTGTTATTCAAGAGTAAGTAATTTTGAACCATGATTCTCTTCCTCTTCCATTGATAGAGAAGTGGGTAGAGGTAGAACTTGTATGCTAAAGAATGATAAGAATGAGTAATCAAAGGGCTTAAGTCTTAATAAGCCGTATAAGTCATGAATAAGCTATTCATAATCATATAAGCTATGAACTTAGGGAGAATTGGTAAGAACTTGTAACATATTTACATTAATGAAGTTGATATGATAAGAAGAAGAAATGATGATGGTTAGAAGTCTTGAACCTTGATAAGTCATGTAAAAAGAAATCATAAGTCATGAGAAATGGAAACATAAGTAGTTTGTACTTTTAAAAGTTATAAACTCATAAAGAACAAGTAATAACTTATCATGATTATAAGTTAATGAAGTATGTATGTCAAGATATTAGTATGATGGAATGAATCCATTTGAAATGAAGAACAAATATTAAGTAACGAAGTTTTGCCGGAATTCACACGATTAGACGATAATTGTCGAATTCGTGAAATTCTCAGAATGGAAGTCGATTTTTGATATTGAGCTTGGAAATATTGGTTTTCAATGGAGACAAGTCTTATTTGGCATTATAGAGTTGCAGACTTGAACATGACCGGATTCTGACTTTGAACGAAGAAACGAGCGTTGAACGTTTATGAACGTTTACCGTTTTCGTTAAAAAATGGAATAATAGGTGAATTTTTAGCAAACAAAGTCGAATAGATAAAATTTTTGCATAAACACGTAGAGTATAAAATTTGTGAACTATAGTCTCTTGAACGAGCCAATTCAGACTAATAACGAAGAAGTTACGAGTCTGAGAATCTCACAAATGAAAAAAATATGTCAAAGCTGTCTGAGGCATAGAGTTGGCGCCGCGGCGCCAACCCAAGGCTTAAATGATGGCGCTGCAGCGCCAGGCATATTGTAACTTAGTCACCTCCTTACTATTCATTACCTAGATCACCTATGGAGGAAACAATGGAGAAAAGATTGAAGTTGATGGAGACACATGGATTTTCTAAATCTTCTAGCTTTGCTAGATTTTCAAAATTTATTGACTTCGTGCTGATGTTTGCACTTCTATTTTCTTGAAAAATATTGGATCATGTGCTGACCATGTACATCATTTGATATGGTGTAGAAAATGGTGAACGATGGAGTCATCAATGTAGTCGAACCTAATGTTGGTTGTGATCGAAAGATCGTCTGCCCACTATAATGTGATGTAATATGAAAAAGTCAGATAATGGCAAAATCCTCAACGTATTACTAATCTGGTACGGTATCATGATGTCATAAAAGAATTTTTGGTTTTCTTGTAAATTATAAAGAAGGTCAATTAAGTTGGCTAAATTATTTCGATTGATGTTCGAGTTGTTGATAAAAGGTTAAGCTATTTGATTATGCTAGACGGTTGTTGAAAAATATTTATGGAATTCAAGCATTCTTGAGTATTTATGCCAAACTAGATTGCTCCGGTGCGAATTCAGATGTTGAAAAGCTGAGGTGAACAACCCTATAAGGGGACATGTTTTCGGGAACAATGGTTCCGAGCGTAACGCATATAGTCGTTACCAAACACTACGTTGCGGCCCAACGTAGTGGTGCAATAGGCTGGTCACCTAGTGTACGTGTGGAGGGTGTTTTCAGTCTTTGTGATTGATAAACACTCTGTTTAGAGAAGAGTTCACGGTCTTGTGTGACCCCTCAACATAATTTGGAATCTATGATTTTTCATACTACTTCCCGATTATTGAAAAATCGTGGAAGATTCTTATTCTTCTGAAGGATGAATGTAGTAAGTAGAATTTTCTTTAGAAAGGAGAATGTGGTAGAATGCAAGTGAGCAAGTTATAATAAAACTTCCGAAAAGAGAATGGATAAAATTATTCAAAAGAATAAGTAATTGTCGGAATAGCATCGAGTTGAGGAGGTTTCGGTGATTCTGAGGACGAAATCCTTATAAGGGGGAGAGGATACAAGAACCCGAATTTTAAATTTTTTTTTATTAAAATAAGAATTTAGTAAATAAAATTCTTAAGGCATGTGAAGGGTTCAAATAAGAATATGTGTATGCGTTGTGAGGTACGTCCTATGATGTTGCATAAGGTAATATAAACTATGCAATAAGTGATTTCTGTGTTTAATAAATATATTATTATTATATATTTGTTAGTTATTGAAGAGGCGAGTTATTTGAAGTGAAGAAGATAGATATAAATTTATCTATCGATATTAAGTAATTTATGTGAAATTATTTTATCATAGTAAGTTGGTGATATTAAATATCTTTGATAATCATCAATTCCTTGAGTATATATACGAGTAGGTATCAAGTTTAAGGCAGTGCAACCGTACCCTTTAATGGTGGATGTATAGGAGCTGGGCTAAACGATTCCTTCAGAGAGTGGAGGTATAAACGAATTAGTAACCGATCTAACTCACTGTGAAAACTGTGTAGACGAGACGAAAAATAATTTGTTGGTTGTTTGTGGAAAACCACTCAGTGTACTATATTGAATACCATTAAAGACTCGATGTGTGCTAGGTTTGGACTTGTATATATATGTACGTTGTTGACGAGAGAAGAAAATCGGTATATCTTTAGATAAATATTGGTTAGAGATTTATTGACTAATATTGAGATATGGTTAAATGTATAGATTAAGGGAAGAAGAGATGAACGGACCATGAAAGCCCAACGTTAGGCCCAAAGTAATTAAACTTCAGCCCGAACCAAGAATCGGACCCATGGATCGAGCCGATGGGGCATTGGGTGAGAAAAACACATGGGGTAACACATGTGGGACCCATGAGTGAGTCATGGCTGGCCACATGGTGGCCAAACAAAGGATAAGAGGTATGGTGGGCAAGCAATGGATAGTAAGTAGGTGGAAAGTATGGAGGTCGGATAGCTTAGTGACCCTTATTCCCTCACCTTGAAAAATCTATAAATAGGAGGCTTGATAGTTCATTTGTTACCTTGTTCATTTCATCAACATCTTAGAGCTTATATTATTAAGAGAAAAGTGAGAAGAGTCTTGCTAGATCAAGAAGAAATGAAGAAGAAACAAGTTAAGAACTCAAAGGTAAGGAATCCTCAACCACTAATCTTCATCTCTTCATTGTTAGTTGATAGAGAAGTGATTATTGGTGGAGCATGTATGATAAGGAGTAACAAAGATGGCTATTTGTGGACTTAAACCTTAATAAACCATGTTACAAGTGAATCATAATCATAGAAGTTATGAACTAATGAAGAATGTAAAAACCCAAAACCCTAATAAGACTCGGATATGTAAAATTAAGTTATATTAATAAAATCTATCCGTTCTGAAAGTGTTATGTGTTAATATATACTCTGTTTAACAAATTTGGTCAAATAAAAGTTTGTCCAAAAATAGACGTGCTTGACACCTCGTGCTTAAAAATTTTCTTTTGAAATTGAACTTTCGGTATATTTGTTTGGACAAGCTGATTTGTCGTGCTTCCACTGACAAAACACTTTGTCGTGCCTATTAGGATTAGTGGGAAAGCTAGGTTAATAACCCTAGATTAACAAACCCTAACCCTAATTAACTAAATTAACCCTAATTAGGTTATCCTAACACCTAATCATGATTACTAAACTTCAATTAGGTACAAATAAACATCATTAAACAACTAAAATCATTAAAAACAAAACTCTAATCAAGATTAGAGAAGATTATGGCATAATTAAGCTACTAAACTAACCTAACTAGCTCACAAGTAGGTTAGGAGTCACCAATGCAAGTTCCTAGGCTACACATGACATGCTTATAACCCCAAGCACCAGTAGAGTCATTAGATCAGATATTTGTGGAGGCAAGTAGCTAGGTGGAAAATGACCAAAAAGTCAAGTAAAAGAATTCTATAAAAGGGAACCTTAGGTCAGAGCAAACCCACGAATTCTATAAGCCTAAACACTCTTATAAACAAACCAAATCAAGCCTAGATGATAGCAGCAACCAATTCAGAAGCTAGAATCAAAAATCAAGTAAGAAAGGTGTAAACCCTAATTCATAGCTAGATCTTTGATGCTTTGTTATTAATGTTGTTTAGATGTTTAGAATTATGTATTAGTATGTTAGAAAGTATGTTAGGTTGATAAAACATGTTTTCATAACATCTAGATGCCTTATATAAGTGTTTTTAGTAATCTAGAAATTTTGAAATTTTAAGCTTGACAGTCGAATGTCAGAGCTTGTAGATTCGTATGTGTTTATGATTAGGTCTATTATTTGTATGTTATTTGTAGCCTGATAGTAGGTCTTTAATCTGGAAAAGAAAACAGGCTCATTAGAACCATATATTGTAAGATAAAGGTGGTCAAAGATGGTTGACCGATCACGAGTTATGTTTTCTAGGTTACCCAGAAAACTCAAGAAGAGTTTGAGCCGGCTACTTTGACCAGCCTTTTGATCACTTTCAGTTTGTTGTTTTTGTAACTTTTTGTAATAGATTAACACCATGATATACATACTACATATCTATGATCTTAAATTACTTAAACAACTCATAGGATTACTAAAATTAGTGGTCAAAAGTCGTTGACCGAGCTTGACCGAGTTTTCTGGGTTACCCAGAAAACTGATGAACACGAAGAACACATGTTGGCTGTACTTTGACCAGCATAGATCGAGACCTTAGAATTATGCTTTGTCCAAATCAGTGTTATATATACGTACCTTGACATATATATTACATGTTACAAAAAACATAACTCAAATCTATTTCATAGAATCAGAGTTATGAAAGCCACGAAACCGTTGACCGATCATGACCACTGTTCTGGGTTACTCAGAAACTCAAGAACAACTCTGACAGTGACTTTGAGCCTCTATAACTTCTTGTTAGATGTAGGTTAAAGCATGAATTTGGTCTGATGTTGTACTACTGTATGGGTACTATAACAATATTAATTGTCCAAACCCAGAATCATAAGCAGTATCTAGTTAGATCGTGGTCAAACTGGTCCCTCGACCATGACTAACTGGCTGTCCAGAAGCTCAAGAACACAAATAGCGACACTTCCTGTCCCTATAGGGCTTTAGCGACAGACATAAATTATTTTTCTAGAAATTAATTTATAAAAATTTGAAATAATTAATAAATAAAAAAAATAGTTTTAAAAATAATATTAAATTGTTATAATTAATTTTTGATATTTTTACATAAATTCAATAAATATTTTATTTTATTTGGATATTATTAATTATTAATTTAATATTAAAATAATTAGAATAATTATTTATAAATATTAAATAATTATTGAAAAATAATATTAATGATAAAAATATCATAATAAATGGATATAAATTATTTAAAAATAATAAACAAAGTTTTTATAAAATTTTAAGTAAATATTAGTTATTTAAAAATAGAAATGAATGATTTAAAAATCATTTAAAGGATAAATAAATACTTAAAAATTATTTTAAGCTTCTAGAAATTATTATAATGGATATATAAATTATCTAAATATATAATAAAGCTTATAAATAAAAATTTAGTTGATATACCAATTTATTTAATACTCGGTAAGATTTTTGAACACTGAAACCATATCAAGCTTAACCCAATCATGTGTAAATGTTGTATTTGAGTATTGTTATCAATACTAACGTGTTAGATTTATATATATGAACATCGTAGGTGTTTATTAAACGAATCAAGTAGCATAACTTGACTGATCTACGCTTAGGCAAGTTTTTCTTAAGCCCTAACTACTTACGCAAATTTCTTAAACCCTATTTATTCGTTGAACAAGATTTTTATCTTGATATGCTGTTGATATGTTATACTACACCTACATTTGAATTGCATCTTATTATAAGGTTATCTCTATAGTTTCAGTATAACTAAAAAATAAATTGTTTATTCATATTGATTACTGAGCATAAACTATTATGTCAAACCAAATTATTTGGTAAGACATCCTATACTGAAGTTGGGTATCCCATAAGGGATCAAGATTCGGTCGATAATATATTGACATTAATTTGGGTGCACTTGAGCACTGGTAGGATGAGATGCACACTCATAGGATAATGAGTAGGTTGATCCCCTATCTCATATATAAACAAAGTTTATAAGTCTGTGTGACTGACATAAATAAAAATCCAGAAATGGATGAAAAAGAAATCCAAAAATTGGTAACAACTATCAGTCAAACATTGAATTGTTATATTTCTTCAATTCATATATTGTTATATATATAAAACCTGCTGAGCATGTCATAGCTCACCCTTGCAAATTATTCCCTTTGTAGTATTAGATGGTAACCCTTGAACATCTGGAGTTGATAAAGGAAAGCGTCCCTACTTAGATTAGATTATATTCATGTCTAGTTGTATAGTTTGTAATAAGAAACTCGTTATGAGAATCATGCAATCGAACCTTAATATTTATGATATATATAATATCTTTTATTTTTGCAACCGCGTTTTCTTACATATATAGATGTAATTTTGAATTCTTCAAATCTAGTTGAGATCCTTGGAAACTATTTATCTGAGTGAGGGTATTAATAGCATGAAGTGTTCATTTTATTATTGATACTCTAAATTTCGGATAGATAGTTACTATTTATACGATAGTATAAATTTGCATGGCATAGACTATACATCTGGGTGAGGGTATTAGTAATATGGACTGTTCATGTTATTACTGGTACTCTGAATTTTGGATAGATAGATTCTATTCACAGATATAGTTCATATATTCAAGTGAGGGTATCCAAACATAATAATAGTTCTCTTGAGAATTATCATCTGTTATGGGATACTGTGAATCTTGGATCTATGAGAATTATATCTGATAGTCCCTCAATTTAAGCTTATAATTAGATACCAAGGGTGTATAGATTTAAATGCATTATATTGATTCGTAGTAAGCACCATATCGGATACCATGGGTGTATAGATATAGGGTGTTACAATTTTAGTATATAGTCTTCAAGTCCGTAAAAATTTTAAAGTACACATAAAATATAACATTAATATATATATATATATATATATATATATATATATATATATATATATTATGTTTCTATACTAGTATTAAAGGTGTTTTCTTTTATAGATGGCCAACTCCAATGCTGAAGAAATGGTTATAGTAAACAATCCACCACAAATTGAGTCATTTATAGCTAGTGATGTAGAGGATGAAGAATTGCTTCATGATCAACAACTGCTAGATGCTGAGGAAGAGGAAGTTCCAGTAGCAGGACAATTAATGAGAATTGATGAACATGATGAAGCAATGGAATCACTAATGAAGACAACAGAATATGAGAATAATAAAATAAAGTTTAGGGCATATATAGCTGAGGGAATGTTACAACATGAGAGGGGAGCTAGTCGCCGACTAAAAGTACAACTTCACCATGCACAAAGGGGCATAAAGGAAATTCACTCAAGACTCCTTAAAAAATCTCTGGGTGTTCGAGATACTTTTAATGATTTACAGCGCCGAGTAGTTCGATATCCGGTGGAGGAGAAGAAAATTGACTATCTGATAGATTAATATGCGGTATGCCACATGATCCAGGATTCCTTTGATGATATCAATGAATTCTAGAGGGTAGTGTAGGTATTTGAATGTTCTATATTAATATGAATAAAGAAGCATTCAAAGTTTATAATATAACAAGTGGTATGTAAGCTAGTAGTATGTGTAAACTACTAAGTTGCTTTGTATAACACTTGTGATATATAAATAAACGATGTGTTTGTGTTATTCAAATTCTTATGTGAATTTTTGCTGTTGTAGAATCATGCCACCAACTAGAAGACGCCAAAGAGAAATGAATAATGATGATAATTCTACCCAGCAGTTAGTAGACCTTTTGTTAGGAGCTATGAATAGACCTATGAATCAAATCACATCTTTTAAAGATTTCAAATTAGTTAGACCACCTGAATTTAAAGGTAAATTAGAACCTATTGATGCACAAATTTCGATTTCTGAAATAAAGAAATTTTTTCTAGAAAGCAATGTCAATAATAATCAAAAGACAACTTTTGCAACCTTTTTCTTGAAAGGTGAGGCTAATTACAGGTGGGAGTCAACCAAGAGTCGGGTAAAAACTAAAATTGTTCCTTGGGATAGATTCAAAGAGTTGTTCTTTGAAAATTATTTTTCCCAATCCCTGAAAAATCGTATGGATGTAAAATTTCTAGAATTAAAACAAGGAGACCTGATTGTAACTCAGTATACAACCAAGTTCAACGAACTGTCCAGGTTTGTTCCTTATCAGGTAACCACAGAACTTAGAAAGACTCGTAGGTATCAGGAAGGTTTGAAACCTAAGATACGAAGTAAGTTGTCGGTACTCCAAATAAAGACTTTCTTAGAAATACTCGAGAAAGCTACTATAGTCGAAAGCCAAAATGAAAGTCTCGCTAAATTTCATCAGGAAAAGAAGAGTCAAAATGAGAAAGGGAAACTTAGGACCGAACCCAGCTCAGGTGGGTTTAATAACAAATGGAAATGGGATACTACTTTTTCCAACAACCCAGGGAAAAAGATGGGTAATAATAATAGTAACTTTAGCAATATTAACATTAAACCTTATTCTACTTGTGGAAAGAAACATAAAGGAATATGTTTTCATAGCAAATGTTATAATTGTGGACAATCGGGACATCTTTCCCCACAATGTCCTCTTCCAAATAAAAATAAATATTTTAAATGTGGTTCGTTGGACCATTTCTCAAAGAATTGTCCCAAACCCAAGAACCAAGGAGGAAAGGGGAATATAGTACCAGAGAATAATCAGTAAATAGTAGCTATAGTTGGAGTTTAGAATCGACCTACCGTGAGAACACTTAATATGTCGATGAGGGATGTTGTTGCTTCACAGGACGTGGTGACAAGTATCATTCCTATCAACACTTTAAATGCATATGTGTTATTCGATTTATTCGATTTTGGTGCTACTTATTCTTTTGTGTCTAAAAGTTTTTCTAAAAACTTGAATATACCTTGTGAAAATTTAGACAAACCATTTTCTATAAAAATTGCTAATAATGAAAGGATTCCGGTTAAAACCATACATAGGAACTGTAGTGTGGTAATAAAAGGACACAATTTTATGGTAGATCTTTTAGCAATTCAGTTGGGAGAATTCGATGTAATTTTAGGAATGGATTGGTTAGTTAACCATAACGCGATGATTAATTGTCATCAAAAACGTATAAACCTTATGACTGCATCGAAGTCAAAGGTAGTGTTCAACGGTAGTTGTTCACCTAAGCAATCTTGATGTTTGACTATAGTTCAGGCATAAAGATTACTTAGAAAAGGTTGTTTAGGGTATTTTCCCTATATAGTTGATACTCGACAGGAAGGAGTAAAACTAGATTAAATACCAATAGTTAAGGATTTTCCTGATGTATTTTCAGATGACTTAGCAGGTTTACCTCCAGATATGGAAATTGAGTTCGTCATTGATCTTACACCGGGAACGACACCGGTTTCTAAGGCACCATACAGAATGGCACCTATAGAACTAAAAGAGTTACTCATACAATTAAAGGAACTCTTAGATAAAAAGTGCATACAACCTAGTGTTTCACCCCGGGGAGCACCAATATTATTTGTAAAGAAGAAGGATATAACTATAAGGTTATGTATAGACTATAGAGAGCTAAATAAACTAACCATTAAGAATAAATATCCTTTACCAAGGATTGATGATTTGTTTGACCAATTAAAAGGGCCTGAACACTTTTCAAAGATTAACCTTAGGACAGGTTATCATCAATTAAAGGTAAGAAAGGAGGATGTGCCGAAAACAGCGTTTAGGACACGCTATGGACATTTTGAGTTTCTTGTAATGTCTTTTGGATTGACAAATGCACCGGCAACATTTATGGATTTAATGAATCGAGTGTTTAAACCATGCTTGGACAAATTTGTTATAGTGTTTATCGACGATATTCTGGTATACTCGAAAACACGGGAAGAGCATACTGAACACTTGAGGGTCGTTTTGGAGATATTGCGAAAGGAATAACTTTATGCATAGTTTTCCAAGTGCGAATTCTGGTTAAAGATAGTTCAATTTTTAGGTTATGTAATTTACAAGAATGGAATATCAGTAGATCCAACTAAGATCGAAACAGTTGTGAATTGGGAACAACCAACAACTCCAACAGAAGTAAGAAGTTTTCTTAGTTTAACGGGTTATTATCGGCGGTTTATAAAAGATTTTTCAAAAATAGCAACCCCACTAACCAATTTAACTCGAAAGACGGTGAAATACGTCTGGACAGATAAATGTGAAGAGAGCTTCCAAGAGTTGAAGAAGCGACAGAGCATGGCTCCAGTATTATCTTTACCAGATGATACAGGAGGTCTTGTAGTATTTAGTGATGCATCACACAGAGGTTTAGGGTGTGTTTTGATGCAACATGGGAAAGTGATTGCTTATGCATCACGACAACTCAAAGATTATGAGAAGAGGTATCCTACTCATGACTTAGAGTTAGCCGCAGTAGTCTTTGCTCTAAAAATTTTGAGACATTACTTGTATGGGGAGAAGTACGAGATATATACAGATCATAAAAGTCTGAAATATATTTTTACACAAAAGGAAGTAAATTTAAGGCAGAGAAGATGGTTAGAACTGATAAAGGATTTTGACTGTGAAATCTTATATAATCCTGGTAAAGCCAATGTCGTAGTTGACGCGTTGAGTAGAAAGAATCAGGAAAAGTTGAACGCAATAACCACCAATGATAGGTTAATAAAAGATTTTGAAAAATTAGAAATTGAGGTGGAATGTCTAACTACCTCTACCAAAAAATTATTCATTTTAGAGGGAGTTTCATCTCTACTTGATAGAATCGAAAAGATGCGAGAAAAGGATGAAGAATGTCAGAAATATAAGTCTAATCTAACTTATGTTAAGTATAACAAATTCAGAATAGATAAGGATCGGATAATAAGATATGAAGATAGACTCTGGGTTCCGTTAAATCAAGCCTTCAAAAACGAAATCTTAAACGAAGCTCATAATTCTAAATTTGCCATACATCCTGGCAGTACTAAAATGTAAAAAGATTTAAGTCGACACTTTTGGTGGTCAAATATGAAAAGAGAAATAGCTGAATGGGTAAGCAAATGTCTCATGTGTCAAAGGGTTAAGGCTGAGCATCAAAAGCAGAGTGGTTTACTTCAACCCTTATCGATTCCTGAGTGGAAGTGGGAACATATAACCATGGACTTTGTTGTAGGCCTTCCAGTTACACAAAAAGGCCATAATGCCATTTGGGTAATTGTTGACCGTCTAACCAAATCAGCTCACTTTTTACCTATTAAAGTTACTTATAACTTAGATCACCTTGCCAAATTGTACATTAAGGAAATTATCTCTAGGCATGGAGTGTCTGTTTCTATAGTATCAAATTGAGATCCACGTTTTACTTCAAATTTTTGGAAAAGCCTTTAGAAGCACTTAGGAACACAATTAAGATTGAGTACAACTTATCACCCTTAGACTGATGGACAGAGTGAGAGAACCATACAAACATTAGAGGATATGTTGAGAACATGTATCTTAGATTTCAAAGGAAGTTGGGAAGATCAGTTACCTTTGGCCGAATTTGCTTATAACAATAGTTATCATGCTAGCATAGGTATGCCACCCTATGAAGCCTTATATTTGAGAAAATGTAGAACACCTTTATGTTGGAATGAGGTCAGGGAAAGACAAATGCTAGGACCTGAAATAATTCAACAAACTACTGAAACCATCAGAATTATACGTGAACGATTACAAGCATCTCATGATCGACAAAGGAAATACGTTGATCCACATCGTTAACAAAAAAACTTTAAATTAGGAAGCCACGTATTCTTGAAAGTATCTCCTTGGAAGGGAAAGATACGTTTTAGCAAGAAACGAAAACTAAGTCTAAGATTCATTGGACCTTTTGAAATTTTGAGGAGAGTAGGTGAAGTTGCTTATGAAATAGCACTACCTCCTGAGTTGAACTATATTCAAAATGTGTTTCATGTGTCCGTATTACGACCATACAAACCTGATTATAAACACGTTATAAATTATGAGCCAATCCAAATCGAAGAAGATCTTTCTTATGTAGAAGAACCTGTGCAGATCATCAACCGTAAAGAGCAAGTCCTGAGAAATAATGTGATAGCATCGGTCAAAGTGATCTGGAGGAATCAAAATGTTGAAGAGGCTACATGGGAGCTCGAAGATAAAATGCGAGAGAACTATCCCCAATTGTTTACTTAACATGTACTGTAATTTTGCGGACGAAATTCTTATTAGCGGGGGTTTATGTAAAAATCCAAAACCCTAATAAGACTCGGATATGTTAAATTCAGTTATATTAATAAAATCTATCAGTTCTGAAAGTGTTATGTGTTAATATATACTCTGTTTAACAAATTTGGTCAAATAATTTTTTGTCCAAAAATTGACGTGCTTGACACCTCGTGCTAAAAAAATTTCTTCCAAAAACAGACTTTCGGTACATTTGTTTGGACAAGCTGCTTTGTCGTGCTTACACTGACAAAATACTTTGTCGTGCTTATTAAGATTAGTGGGAAAGCTAGGTTAATAACTATATATTAACAAACCCTAACCTTAATTAATAAAACATAACCCTAATTTGTAAATTTAACCTTAATTAACTAAATTAACCCTAATTAGGTTATCTTAACTCCTAATCATGATTACTAAACTTCAATTAGGTACTAATAAACATCATTAAACAACACTAATCATTAAAAACAAAGCCCTAATCAAGATTAGTGAAGATTAGGGCATAATTAAGCTACTAAACTAAGCTAACTAACTCACAAGTAGGTTAAGAGTTACCAATGCAAGTTCCTAGGCTGCACATGACATGCTTATAACCCTCAAGCACCAGTAGAGTCATTAGATCAGATATTTGTGGAGGCAAGTAGGTGGAAAATGACCAAAAAGTAAAGTTGAAGAATTCTATAAAAGGGAACCTTAGGTCAGAGCAACCCCACAAATTCTATAAGCCTAAACACTCTTATAAACATACCAAATCAAGCTTGGGTGATAGCAGCAAATAATTCAGAAGCTAGAATCCAAAATCAAGTAAGAAAGGTGCAAACCCTAATTCATAGCTAGATCTTTGATGCTTTGTTATTTTTGTTTTTTAAATGTTTTAGAATTATGTATTAGTATGTTAGAAAGTATGTTAGGTTGATAGAATATGTTTTCATAACATCTAGATGCCTTATATAAGTGTTTTTAGTAATCTGGAAATTTTGAAATTTTAAGCCTGACAGTCGAAAGTCAGAGCTTGTAGATTCGTATGTGTTTATGATTAGGTCTGTTATTTGTATGTTATTTGTAGCCTGATAGTAGGTCTTTAATTTCGAAAAGAAAACAGGTTCATTAGAACCATATATTGCAAGATATAGGTAGTCAAAGATGGTTGACCGATCACGAGTTCTGTTTTCTAGGTTACCCAAAAAACTCAAGAACAGTTTGAGCCGGCTACTTTGACCATTTTTGGATTGCTTTCAGTTTGTTGTTTTTGTAACTTTTTGTAATAGATTAACACCTTGATATACATACTACATATCTATGATCTTAAATTACTTAAACAACTCATAGTATTACTGGAATTACTGGTCAAAAGTCATTGACCGAGCTTGACCAAGTTTTCTGGGTTACTTAGAAAATTGATGAACACGAAGAACAATTGTTGGCTGTACTTTGACCAGCATAGATCGAGACCTTAGAATTATGCTTTGTCCAAATCAGTGTTATATATACGTACCTTGACATATATATTACATGTTACAAAAAACATAACTCAAATCTATTTCATAGAATCAGAGTTATGAAAGCCACGAAACCGTTGACCGATCATGACCACTGTTCTGGGTTACTCAGAAACTCAAGAACAGCTCTGACAGTGACTTTGAGCCTCTATAACTTCTTTTTATATGTAGGTTAAAGCATGAATTTGGTCTGATGTTGTACTACTGTACTAACACAATTACTTGTCCAAACTCAGAATCATAAGCAGTAGCTAGATAGATCATGGTCAAACTGGTCCCTCGACCATGACTGACTGGCTGCCCAGAAGCTCAAGAACACCTATAGCGACACTTCCTGTCTCTATAGAGCTTTAGCGACAGACAGAAATTCTTTTTTCTAGAAATTAATTTATAAAAATTAGAAATAATTAATAAATAAATACGAAAACAGTTTTAAAAATAATATTAAATTATTATAATTAATTTCTGATATTTTTACATAAATTAAATAAATATTTTATTTTATTTGGATATTATTAATAATTAATTTAATAATAAAGTAATTAGAATAATTATTTATAATTATTAAAAAATAATATTAATGATATAAATATCATAATAAATGGATATAAATTATTTAAAAATAATAAACAAAGTTTTTGGAAAATTTTAAGTAGATATTAATTATTTAAAAATAGAAATAAATGATTTAAAAATCATTTAAAGGATAAATAAATACTTAAAAATTATTTTAAGCTTCTAGAAATTATTATAATGGATATATAAATTATCTAAATATATAATAAAGCTTATAAATAAAAATTTAGTTGATATACCAATTTATTTAATACTCGGTAAGATTTTTGAACACCGAAACCTTATTAAGCTTAACCTGATCATGTGTAAATGTTGTATTTGAGTATTGATATCAATACCAACGTGTTAGATTTATATATATGAACATCGTAGGTGTTTATTAAACGAATCAAGTAGCATAACTTGACTGATCTATTGTGACGCCCCCAAATCCGGGTATCTTTCAACCCGACAGATGGTGGTACACGGTACTATAATTTATACAGTCATTCCATTGAAAGACAGCAAAATGATTGTATTTACTATATTCTTATTACAATAGTAATAAATCATGTCCCAAGTTTAGAAACTGAATACATTACTTATGGTTCGTAAGTGTAAAACATACACACATACTAATCTATTACAAGATATATCCAACTTAGCTTTGCCTTTATCTTTCTTAGACCCTTCAATTCGTTTGGCCTTAGCTGAAATCATATAATCCAAGCAAGAAGTGAGCATAACTAGCTCAGCAAGTCTAACAAATGATAATATAAATACCACATCGAGAATTATATGATTATCTTCCATAGCTGAACAAATAGCTATGAAGCAATATGAAACATTACCTAGCACTTCTCATTTCATAACAACGACTCCTAAGTATACATAATAGCTTAGGAATTCTGAACCGGTCAAAAGACCATGAACATACTTTTTTCGTTTTCATACATGAAAAGGACGTTTTGGCACTAAGGCCGTACATCTGTTCTTTCTTACGAGCACTTCTTGATGATCAGCCTATAGTACTCTATGTTGATCAACATTCATCCATTAAACGTATTACGTTTAAATTTTGGCAACCTTGCGTGCCCATCGAATAATCGATGAAAATACATTTGTTTGTTCATAGACAAACTTACCTTTGAATACGTACTAAATACTTGGCATAAGATAGCGTTAACAGTTCTATATTGAAAGACTTACAAACAAATCAATCTAACTCTTAAGAATATTCTAGCCGAGTTAAAACTGGCATCGACCCTTTCGTAAAATAATTTATGCATTTCAAGACATGAATCACAGAAAACTTAACTAACATTGAGGTTAAACAAGCGTAAAGAAAACTTGCCTCCAAGCGTCTTCGAATATAATATTCAATAGTTCTCAGTCTTTACAAGATCTACATGATATATTCACATAGCACACTGTAATTAGCTATCGAACAACTAACTTTATTGGTTTAACTAACTTATTTCTCTTCTATGTCTTACTTGGATTTATTCCATTAATAATGTCAATTCGACTTACTATACTTCATTACGGCTTGTTAACGTTCTTACGTTATTAACCGGAACTCAATCACCATTGGTGAAGTACCAATGTTGAATACCATTCACGGTTCACTTACTTACACTCTTACATTCTTCGTTTAATTATTGTTAAACCATACTTAACCTTCTAATGTTATCACTTTATAAGTGATTTAAAGTCAGCCTTATCATGTACATTAAATACCTTCATGTTTTACTATTGGTTTACATTCAATTGGAATTACAAAACCTAATTTGGTCAACCATTTCCCACTGCCGGCGCTACGGCGTCAGACTCTAGTACACTATTGGCGCTGTGGCGCCAATTAACAGTGGCCAGAGCCTAGAACCAACGATGCGAGGCAGTTATTAACACTGGGGTTGGCGCTGCGGTGCGGCCCCTGAGCCTCAGTTGGCTTTGAAAGTTAACTTTTTCTACGAACTTCTCGGGCTCATAACTTATTCGTTTTACATCCGAATTGGCTCATTCAAAAGCCCACAACTCACAAATAACCTACTCTAGGTGTTCATGCAAAAATCTTACATTTTCAAATTCGGTAACTCAAAATTCACCTTTTGGTTCATTATCGAGCGTTCGTTTATCGTTCGTGAGCATTCAATACTCGTTTTCTTCGTTCTAAGTCAAAATTCGACGATTCTTGAGTCCACAACTCTTTAATACCCTATCTCACGTATTGGCATTGAAAACCAAAGTTTCCAAGTCACACGGTAACTTTTGACTACTAATCTAAGATTTCTACGTTTTCGACGTTTAACGTCTATTTTCGTAAAATTCGCCATAAATTCATTACTCGTGTTCTATAAGCCAAATCAAATGGAATACTCCATTGATTCATCATCTACATCCTTACCAAGAAAGATGCACATAACTTATCTATGATGGTTTTCAATTTTTCCATCAACAACCATGTTAACATTCAACGATTTCTACGTTTTTACACTTACGTAAACCCTTATGATTTCTATTTGAACATGACTTATCAATGTTTTAATCATTAATAGTCATCCTTATTCCTCCTAAAAAGACATGCTCCACTAATCTACTATTTTCTACGAGAAAGAAATCGAAAAAGGTTGAAGACTAACGTTTACGAAATATTACCTTTTTCGTTCTTCGCATTCTTGCTAAACTTCTTATGTTTTGCTTCAAAGTAGATTGATTACTTGTTTCTAGCTCTTTCTCTCTCTCAATATATGTTGGCTAATATTTGCAAACTACCAAATGAACTAGACAAGCTTCTTATTTATAGGAAACTCAAATGGAGGGCAAAATGGTCCAATGGCCACCTCCTTACTATTCCCACCTCCACGATAACTTAGCCACCAAGTAATCACTTTACTTGGTGGCCAAATGGCCGGCCCACATGTCCATGGGTCTTCCAATGTGGTTCGACCCGCGGTTCAATTTCTTGGATCGGGCTTAACTTAACTTAACATTGGGCCTTAACTTGGGCTTGATTACACAAAGCATTGGGATTGACATGATCCAAGTCTAATTGGATTATGCAACATCCTTAACTCAAAGTTCATTTCGCCTAATCGTATTATATGCGTATAACTCACGTATTCTCCTCGTTTACTATTTATACTATATTAGTATTATACGTCGTGCTATTCTTCATACTATACTTGTATATCAAACGTATAATAACCGTAATGATTATACGCATTACATTTCCCTTTCGGAAATCATTTTTTTCCCTAATCCTTAGGTTTTAAGTCCGCATGCGAAAATTTTGTTTATCATAATTGAAATATTATTGGATATTCTATCTCGTCTTAGAATTCTATCATTACGCGTTTCTCGAAAATTCAAACTTCATTCCCGAGCAGAAACGAATGAATAATGTTTTTACATAAAGTACTCGAAAAATATTTATTTTTGTATTGGAAATTCAAAACAATTAATTCAAGCACATAGCCAGAATCCTAACCACATCCGCACATTCTAGGTCATAGAACGACCTTCAAATAGCTTACACACATAATAATCAATTAAATTAATTTAATTCAAATAATCAAATAAAAATTTAATTGTCATAAAGATCCGATTTCTCGGGCTTTACATTCTCTCCCCCTTATAAGGATTCTATCCCCAGAATCTCGCTATAATTATATAAACAAATGAGAAAAATTTTCCTTTATTTTACTTTTGAGTTCCCACATTGCTTCTTCGGCATTGTGGTTTCTCCAAATCACCTTCACTGAAGGTATTATCTTATTTCTTAAAACTTGTTCCTTCCTATCTATAATTTAAACTGGAAGTTCTTTATACGTTAAGTCTTTTTCTATCTGAATAGACTCATACTCTATTCCGTGTTTGTAGTCCGGTTTATAAGGTCGCAACACTGACACGTAAAACACATTATGTATTCGTTCCATCTCTGGAGGCAAGGCTACTTCATAAGCTACCTCTCCTACCCTTCTTAAAATTTCGAAAGGTCCTACAAACCGTAGACTTACCTTCCCTTTTTTCCCAAAACGTATCTTCCCTTTCCAAGGTGATACTTTCAGGAAGGCAAATGAACCTGCTTCAAACTCCCTCTTCTCTCGATGAGGATCTGCATACTTCTTTTGTCTATCTTGAGCTGCTATCAATCGAGTACGTATTAGCTTAACCATTTCTGCCGTTTGTTGTACCATCTCTAGTCCCTACATTCGACGTTCACCTACTTCATCCCAGCAAACTTCATCCCAGCAAAGTGGTGTTCTGCACTTCCTCCCATATAACGCTTCGTAGGGTGGCATGCCTATACTAGCGTGAAAATAATTGTTGTACGCAAATTCCACCAAAGGCAGATGTTCATCCCAACTCCCCTTTAAATCCGTAATGCAAGATCTTAATATATCTTCGAGCGTTTGAATTGTCCGTTCACTTTGTCCATCCGTCTGTGGATGATACGATGTGCTTAATCTCAACTCCATTCCCATTTGCTTTTGTAAACTTCTCCAAACATGAAATGTGGATCACGATCTGACACAATCGAAACATGTACACCATACATGTTTAGAAATAATTTTCTTGACATAGAGTTTAGCTAATTGTTCTAGATTATACCTAACTCCTATTGGGAGAAAGTGAGCCGATTTCGTCAACCGATCCACTATTACCCAAATAGCGTCGTATCCTTTTCTTATTGTTGGAAGTCCCACCACAAAGTCCATGGTGATATGTTCTCATTTCCACTATAGAATCTCTAGTGAATGCAATAACTCTCTCGATCGTTGGTGTTCAGCCTTAACTTTTTGACAAGTTAAGCACTTACTAACATATTATGCGATTTCCCTCTTTATGTTCGACCACCAAAAGTTCTAACGAAGGTCTTGATACATCTTAGTACTACTAGGATGTATCGAGTACCTCGAACTATGGGCCTCACACATAATCTCTTCTTTTAAATCAGAATTATTTGGAACCCAAATTCTTCCTTCAAAATGAAGTAAACCTTCTTTATCAAGGTTATACTTATTCTTCACCTCATCTTTCATTATCTTTTTCATTCGCTCGTACTCCTCGTTACTTAATTGAACTTCCTTAACTCGTTCTGCTATAATCTGTTGAGTCTCCATTGAGAATAACATCTCCTCCATTTCACTTGGTAACTTAACTTCTAAGTCCATTCTTGTCATCTCTGTTATTAACTCATTCTGAGTTGTTAACATTGATAGCTTTTTCCTACCCTTCCGGCTTAACGCGTCAGCTACTACGTTTGCCTTCCCCGGATGATACAAGATATCACAATCGTAATCTTTTATTAACTCTAACCACCTTCTCTGTCTCATATTCAACTCCTTCTGTGTGAAGATATATTTTAGACTTTTATGGTCCGCGTATATCTCACACTTCTCCCCATATAAATGATGTCTCTATATTTTTAAGGCAAAAACTACAACTGCCAATTCTAGGTCATGAGTATGATAGACCTTCTCATAATCCTTTAACTGGAGTGACGCGTATGCAATGACTTTGTCATGCTACATGAGCACGCAACCAAGTCCTCTATGTGAAGCATCGCTATAAACTACAAAATTTCTAGTGTAATCTTGTAAAGTCAATACAAGTGCCTCACTTAACCTCCTATTTAGTTCCTGAAAACTATTCTCAGACTTCTCAGTCCATACATACTTTACTAACTTCCTTGTCAAATTCGTCAACGGAGTAACTATTTTAGAAAAGCCCTGAATGAACCTTCTATAGTATCCCGCTAATCCCAGAAAACTCTGAACCTCGGTTGGCATTTTTGGTTGCTCCCACTCATTCACTACTTCCACCTTCGTTGGATCTACGGATATGCCATCTTTATCTATAACATGTCCTAAAAACTGCACTCGTTCAAGCCAAAATTCACACTTAGTGAATTTTGCATACAACTTCTCCTTCCGTAGTGTTTCCAACACTATTCTTAAATGTTCAGCATGATCTTCTGGCGTCTTAGAATAGACTAGAATATCATCAATGAACACTACAACGAACTTGTCCAAATACTGTTTGAACACTCTGTTCATCATATCTAAGAATGTGGTTGGCGTATTAGCCAACCCAAACAACATTACCAAAAACTCGTAATGACTATAACGAGTTCTGCAAGTCGTCTTAGGAACATCATCCTTCCTTACTTTCAGTTAATGGTACCCCGTATGCAAATCTATTTTATAAAAATATTTTGCCTTTTTCAACTGATCAAATAGATTATCGATCCTGGGTAATGGGTATTTATTCTTAATCGTTAACTTGTTCAACTCTCGGTAGTCAATACAAAGTTGTAACGACCCATCCTTTCTTCTTTACAAACAATATCGGTGCTCCTCACGGAGATACACTTGGTTGAATGTACTTCCTATCTAATAGTTCCTATAATTGAACCATTAACTCCTTCATCTCCACTGGCGCCATTCTATATGGTGACTTTAAAACTGGTGAAGTACTCGACAACAAATCAATCCCAAATTCGACCTCCCTATCCAGCGGAATACCAGGTAACTCCTTCGAAAATACCTCCACGAACTCTTGAACCACATGTATCTGTTTCAATGATGTTCTCACTCTTTGGGTATCTCTAACATGGCACAAGTAACCCTTACACCCCTTTTTTAACATCTTCCTAGCTTGTGACATGGTTAGATAACAAGAGCGTCTTGGTGATTTATTATCGTAAAACACCACCCCAGGTTTCTTAGAAAGTCATAGGTTTACACTATTTCTATGACAATCTATTATCGCTTTATGGTTAATTAACCAATCCATACCGAGAATTACATCAAATTTTCTCAACCTTATCAGTAAAAGATCTACCGATAATCTGGTACCTCTAATATCTACGAAACGATTCCTATGAATGTGTTTAATGGGAATTATCTCTTTGTTTGATAACTTAACGTCTAAAGGTATTTCTATCTTTTCAGGGTTTAAACCTAGTTGCTTAGCAAATCCAAATGCTATAAATGAACAAGTAGCACCCGAGTCAAATAACACATAAGCATTTATTTCATTTACTAGAATGATACCTGCTACTACATCCGCTGATGCAATTACATCTTGGACAGTCATATTAAAAGTTCAGGCTGAGGGTCTACCCACTGATGGTGTTGGTCCAATAACGGTTAACTTACCACTACTAGAGCCCTTACTACAAACAAAACAGCCATGGTTTTTCTTAGGATTAGGACAGTTGGGTGATATGTGACCCTCCTGCCCATAGTTATAACAACCCGATTTCCCTTTCAGACAGACTCCTAGATGGGACTTTCCACAAGTCTTGCATGCCTCTATCCTACGTTTAGGATCCCCTTATTTTATCCTAGGATTCCCGGAGTTAAATTTTTTTCTTTTAGGCAGGTTTTCACTGCCACTAGCTCCATCCATCTTGGATCCTCCCTCTCCTTTACCCTTTTTCTTTCATTCTTTGTGGTATTGGGTCAATGCCTCACTACCAGCTTCTGCTATAATTGCCTTTTCTAGAATGGTTCCATAGGAAGTACTCTGGAATACCGAAATCCTACTATAGAGCCAGGGTTTTAGGCCCTACTCAAACCTACGAGCCTTCCTCTCTTCAGTGTCCACTTGGTGTGGAGCAAACCTTGCCAATTCATTAAATTTGGCCGCGTATTGGGGAACCGTCATGTCCCCCTACTTAAGTTCTAGGAACTTAATCTCCATCCTCCCCTGCATGCTAGTAGGAAAGTAGTTCTCGAAAAATACCTTCTTGAACTATTCCCACGTAACAGCATCTATTCTAGCCCCACCCTGGTGAGCCTTCCACTAGTAGTTGGCTTCCCCCTTCATCATGTAAGTCACAAAAGAAGTCTATTGCGTCTCAGCTACGTTTGTAATAATAAACGCCTTTTCTATTTCTTTTACCCATGTCTGGGCCTCCATTAGGTTCGTCATTCCCTTAAACTCAGGCAGGCCTACGCTTTTGAATTCCTTAAAGGTAGTTGTTCTAGCTAACCTAGGTCCTGCGGGTGCTCTACCCCCAATTTGGTTAAATGCATCCGTTAATAAATTAACGAACTCTTGCATAGGGTTAATTGGACCCCCTTGGTTATCGTTGTGTGATTCCGCCTCCTGGTTACATTGTCCTTTTCTTGGCGGCATTTCTGATTTAATAAATAAAGTTTTATTATTACTCATTTGCTTACTTAGTTATTATTCGCTGAACAACTAAACAATAACTCATACACAATAAAGCACATTAAATAAAAACTTCATTATATTAATATGCTTCTTTATAGCTGAAACTATTTATAATTTATTTTCCATAGCCAAAAGCTATTACATTTCTATCCCGCGATTGACTTTCACAAAAATTGCGATTTTATAAAAAGACTACCCTTTAATTATACAAAAGAGGGTTTTACGTCATTACACACAAGTATTTACCCTTCTAACTCCTAATACTGCCTAATAGCATTCTTATGTTTCTCGTTCGCTATAATCGACACAATATCCCGGCTTATAGTATGTCGAGTCTGTCGTGACTCAATGGAATAACAAGCTACTTTCAGCTTGAAATCCTCGTGCGCACTATCATTTATATATGACACCCGTGAAATTTTTTGGTCTTTCTCAACTAGGTTCTTACGAAGTTCTACGACCTCGTTCGTATAATGTTGGGTAAAATCTATATACGCAAAACACGCAAGTATACGTGGTCAACAAGTAATATAGTAATGAGTAGAGTATCGTTCCCACGAGGACAAATTAGCAACAAATTTAACTTCACAATTACCGATTTTCTATTAATCCTAATTCTATTAAACTATTCAATTTAATGATTTAAAATTATAAAAACTAAATTAATAAATAAACTAAACTATCACAAAACAATCACACTTATCAAAATTCGGAATTTCAATCAACTAATGGAGAATTAGACTTATGATCTCACCTTAAGCTTTACTCTGATTTTCACACCTTTATTCTAATTCAACTCACTATCCCAATTTATTAATCAAGAACACGAATGTAATATTAGCCACCTCTCGATGCACTAATACCATATTAACTTAAATCCACAATTTAGATAGAAACAATTTAAACACCTTAATCAACCAACTCACTATATCTCTATGTGAACTGAAATTAAAGAAAGTTTACGATTAAGTTCTCTATCCGATTACATGTGATGTCAAGCATATCTCTACCTTAACATTAATCAAAATTATGCTATTCACAAAATTCATGAACACATGATATATTAACTAAGTCTAGACTGCATTTCGTCTCTCGAGGTCATACAAGTCCACAACGAATTGTTGATCAGGAAATTCATAAATTCACACTCAAATTAATATAGATAAACTGGGAAATAATTTATTGAACTGGAAATCAAAGCTACAAAACCATTGTTTCACTTAAAGACCCATCATAAGCCTAAAAAGCGAATTAGTTCATAACGAATAAAATAAAAACTAAATACTTTAAAGGAAACATCCTTTCAATTACAAATATCAAACTAAGATGAAGAATAATGCAAAACCACCCTTCACGTAGCCTCAATCTGCAATCGTCACAAAATTCTCTTCAAAGTACTCCTCCAAAGCTTTTGCTCTCCAATTTCGTTCTCGAAGTATGTCTAGATATCTCCCCATTATTTCACACTTAACCTTAAAAATAGTCTCAACTCAGCTCCATACATCAATCCTAGTCCAACTCTAACGCTCCCCATGCACAAATCTAAATCCTTTTCAAAATCAACCACTCAATAGTCAAAGACTCCCACAAAACAAACTAACAACCATCCCACACTCCTATTATGGTCACATTACATACAGAATTAATAGTTCCCAACATAACCCAACTTCCAGCACAAAAATAAATTTTCCTCAACTAAAAGTACCGACGCAGCGCTCCCTGCGCTATATAACACGCGCCGATAGCGCGCCCCACGCTACATTACTATGTATCACAGCGCGCCCCGTGCTATGTAGTCAGAAGCTCCATAATTGCTTGAAATCTCCTTCCAATTATAACATTTTGATAGACCCATGGGTTCTCCTGCAACAAGCAAACAACCCATCAAAAGTAACATGAAATTACCAAAAACTAACAATATATCAAGTTAAACGAACATAAATCGTAGATTAAAAACTGACTCATCAAATTCTCCCAAACTTGAATATTGCTTGTCCTCAAGCAAAATGCAATGCAATGTACGAACAACTAAACTACGAATCCAGAATTAAGACAGTAAAGATGGTTTACTAATACGGCCTCAGAAAAACTAGTAAACATGTTAACACTTCATATCAAAATCAATCTGCACTCACTATCAATCCTTGCATCTTACCCTGTTATAACTAATACAGTGTTTGTGTGTGTGCAACACTCATGCTAACTGATATCGAATCAAATTCAATTACATAACCAGTTTCTTATCAGGAATCATACAGCATAAACTCAAAAATTTCAAAAACAAACAAGTTCTAGCTTAGCTCAAACAATTACCAAGATTCAGGTTCCGAAAAGGGTATTCATGCTCACTTCTTTTGTGTTTTTTTTTCATTGACGGGGGTTCTTTACCCATATTTTTTCGTCTTTTCTTTATTTTTATTTTTTTCATAGATGGTTGGTGAGTGCGTTTTATGCTCCATCTCACGCTTGTGTTTATGAGGAGTATTTCTTCTCAACCCACCACAAGACTCAACTAGGTTCATTTCTTTTCTCTTTTTTTTCCAGAGCTTATATACCCCCTATCGTCCCCCAAACTTTAGATTCATGCCTAATTTTAGCTTTCACTGCCTATCTTTGTCACTTTCTTAGTTATACTAGCAATATCCTTTAGACACTCTTTATGTAACAATTTGAACTAATCCATTAACATAAATGTTATTAATGTGCTACCCGTATTATACTAGTTTCAATCAAAACAAGATCCACATCATAATAAAAACTTCATCAAGATTCTCATACTAAGTCATGTATTGTTTACATAATTTCAATTTCATCATTGGCCAAGAAACACAAATATAATATAATAACTGGATTCATTCAATCTATATGCAAATATTTTTGTTGTTTTATTTTATTTTTATTTTTTTAATTTTTAAGATAACATGGCATGAATACGACAATTATCAACGACTAAATAACATGAAACATAATCCCCCAAACTAAAATGAAGTAATGACCTCATTACGACAAAATAATTCAAATAAAAGTATGAGGCCTTCCCTAAAAATGAGTCACTGCTCGTCGTCATCCAACGGAGGATATGCAGGCAAATTAGGAGGAATGGGCATGACTATTGGAGGTGCAGTTAGATTGCAGCGGGAAAACGCATCAGCAAGCGTATTGAAGGCATTAACATTGTACTGATGCATTAGATCTTGACGCTGGGCCAACCATAGAAATTGATTCCTTGAAGCCCTCGTTGGTGGCTCATGCCTTGGTTCCGCTACAACTGGGGGTGAGGGCTGTCAGATCATAATATAGTCTTCTCAACGTGGATGTGATCTCACCCAATCCCATGCCTTATACTTCTCAATTTTTGCATGATCAATGATTGCCATGGGGTGTTGGATAGGTTCGGAAGGTTGCCACTGCACTCTAGCTTTACGGCACAAGTCAATGATTAAGAATCTATGCAGTAAACCTCCCGTAGTGCTCCCGCGTAACACCCGGTCAATGGACTCTTGAATACACTCCCCCACATCGACATTATAGAATGCAATTGAGTTGTCCACATGGAAATGGTGATGAACAATACCATACAATAGCCTAGCTCGTGCCTTAGTGACATCGGTCTGATGGCGAGTGGGCATTAAACGGGCACACGAAAGTGCATACCAAGCTTTTCCATATCGACTAAGTGTAGAGTGGGGAAAACTTATCTTTTCATTTTTTCTGGTTTGAATTACCCATTGCGTACCTGGTTTACATAGTCTAACAACCAACTCATCTAACTTTGGCAATTCATCTTCATATATGTCATCTTGTGGTGTCTCTAACCCAAAATACTCATTGATAGCATCGACATAAAATGCCACCGATTTCCCCCGGACCATGACTACGTGATTGACATGTTCCATTGCATTGGCGTAAAACTCTTTCACTATGTTGATTGCCGCTGGAAGTGGTTGTTCAACCAATAGAAACCAATTCCACTCCATAATTTGCAAAGCCATGTCGCCATCCAAATTAGCATTCGGCTTCAACCCACATTCAAGAACCAATGTTTTCTTGTCAATGGTTGACTTGAATCGGTCAGCGGCCCTCTCACTAACAAACCTTGTGTGATCGTATTGAGGTCGAGCAGTGGAGGAGGATGGGCATTGTCTTTTGTGAGAAGACATGGACGTTCATGGGATGAGTAGGCTTAAAGTGTGGTTCAGAACTTTTATCGAATAGGTGGCGAGCGCACTGAGTTTTTGCGCACAATTGGTATGTTTGTGTTATCTTGCTACCCAAATTTTGAAAACACTCACCCAATCACCCAGTTGTTCTACTTACTTGGTATCAAGAATAGAGAAGATGATTTGAGCAAGAAGTAAGTTGTTCCTCCTTTTAATAGTTGTGTATTCCTCATTGGATTGGTGTCCTCAATTAAAAGGGTTTGTGTATGGAATGAGTTTGATATCGAATTGGAGTGTAGTGTGTACAATTGATATGAATTTGATTATATATATAGTTGGGGTTCATGTAGGAGAAGGGCAACCAACGTGCGTTGGAAGATGGAATGGGAGTGGGTGTAATAGGAATAAAATTTGAAAAGGAGAAGGATTGATGGGGTGTTGTCATTAGTGTTGGAGTTATGGAGTGATGGAAGTTGAAGTGGTGTAGGAGAAGTGGATGAATTTGATTTGGTGAAGTAGAGGCAAGGTGGGAGTTATGGTTGAGGACACGTCGTGTAATACAAGTAGGCGCCTGGAAAGTAATCGCAGCGCGGCCCGCGCTGCAACGAAGGTGTAGGTAGCGCGCCCCGCGCTAGGAGGTCAGGGAGTTGGTGGGAGAGTAGTGCTCCTCGCGCTAAGTATCGCTCTTAGAGAGCGCACCCAGTACTAGACGGTCAGTGAGCAGAGAATTCGTAGTGCGCCCCGCGCTATGAATAACGTGCCCAGCGCTGAGACGTCGGTGAAGTGGCGTGGTCCGCGCTGCATGGCATGAAGGACTGGACTTGTAGCGTGCCCCGCGCTAAGCTTGTATAATGGACAGCACGGCCCGCGCCATGAGGTCAGAATTGACTTCCTTCTTCATCTTGCGAATCATTCAGAATTGACGTAAAAATTCAACGAAAGCTAATACTTAGATTTGATTATAAACTATCTTATAAAAAAAATTAAAAGAGAAAGAGTGTAGAACATGGGTTACCTCCCAAGTAGCGCTAGTTTTAACATCGTAAGCCCGACGGTGCCTCTTATGTCACTAAGCATCGGCGAGGGTAATGTTGACGGCATCTCAGTTCTCATCTCTACCCCAATAATGCTTTATCCGTTGACTATTGACCTTGAATGTCTCCAATGGATTTCAATTGTAGAGTTTGATTGCGCCATGTGGGAACACTATTTTGATGGTGAATGGTCCTGACCACCTTGACTTAAGCTTTCCAAGGAACAACTGCAATCGTGAGTTGAACAACAGCACTGATTGCCCTGGCTTGAAAGTTCGGTGCATAATCTTCTTGGCGTGCCATTTCTTGACGTTTTCCTTGTATAGTTTAGCGTTCTTGTATGCCTTAAGTTGAAATTCATCGAGCTCGTTTAGTTGTAGTAGCCTCTTTTCACCCATAGATCAAAGTTCAATCTCTGAATGGCCCAGTAAGCCTTGTGCTGTAGTTCGAGTTGCAGATGACAAGCCTTTCCGTACAGTAGTTGATACGGTGACATCCCGATTGGTGTCTTATAAGCAGTCCGGTATGCCCATAATGCATCATCTAACTGGAGTGACCAATCCTTTCAATTTGGGTTCACCACTTTTTCCAGAATTTTCTTTACCTCTCTGTTTGACACTTCAGCTTACCCACTAGTTTGGGGATGATAAGCCGTCGCCACCTTGTGGTTGACCCCATACTTTGCCAAGAGAGCTGTAAACGATTTGTTGCAGAAGTGACTACCTTCGTTACTTATAATGGCTCTCGGCATGCCAAACCTCGTAAAAATGTTTTTCTGCAAGAATTTGAGCACTACCTTGGCATCGTTAGTCGGTAGTGCTACTGCTTCAACCCACTTTGACACATAATCCATTGCAAGTAAAATATACTGATTGGAAAATGAGGAAGGGAATGGCCCCATGAAATTGATACCCCATACATCGAAAACTTCAACTTCTAAGATAGTTTAGAGTGGCATCTCATTCCTTTTTGATATGTTGCCCACTCGTTGACATCTATCACAAATTTTAACAAATTAATGGGTATCTTTAAATAACATAGGCCAATAAAACCCTGCTTAAAGGACTTTTGTTACTGTTCTTTCACTACCATAGTGTCCCCCGTACGCCGACGAATGGCACTCATACAATATACTATGTACCTCGCTGTAAGGCACACACCTTCTGATCATCTTGTCTGTGCATTGTTTGAATAGGTATGGCTCGTCCCACATATACCACTTTACGTCATGAAGGAATTTCTTCTTTTGTTGTCTTGTAAGATCAGGGGGGAGCATGTTACTCACTACATAGTTCGCGAAGTCCGCGTACCATAGAAATTCGGCATTTAACCCAAACAATTGTTTATCCAAGAATGACTCGTTAATGACGCACTTGTCCTCTTCTTGTGTCCCCGGATTGTCCAGCGTAGACAAATGATCAGCGACTTGATTCTCCGTCCCCTTTCTATCCTTTATTTCTAGATCAAACTCTTGAAGAATGAGAATCCATCGGATAAGACGTGGTTTAGCATCTTTTTTTGCTATTAGGTACCGAATTGCCGAATGATCCGTGTAGACTATCACTTAAGTTCCGTTCAAGTATGCCCGAAATTTGTCAAACACATACACCACTGCAAGCAATTCCTTTTCCGTGGTTGTATAATTCATTTGAGTCTCTATGAGTGTTTTGGTTGCATGGTATATGGTGTGAAACACCTTGTCTCTACGTTGGCCCAAAACTGCCCCAACCGCATAGTCGCTCGCATCACACATTAGCTGGAATGGCATATTCCAATTTGGTGCGACTATCACGGGGGTTGTAGTTAATTTCTTCTTCAATACTTCAAACGCTGACTTACATTCTGTAGAAAAACTGAAAGTAACATCCTTCTCTAAAAGACTGCATAGAGGTTTTGCAATTTTATAGAAGTTCTTTATGAACCTCCTGTAGAACCCGCATGTCCCAGAAAACTTCTAATACCCTTAACTGAGCTCGGTGGAGGCAGTTTCTCGATTATTTCCAGCTTTGCTTTGTCCACCTCCAATCTTTGAGCTGACACCTTATGGCCCAAAATTATTCCTTCTTCAACCATGAAGTGGCATTTTTCCCAATTGAGTACGAGGCTTGTATCCATACATCGCTATAATACCATGACCAGATTCCCTAGGCAAGTATCAAAGTAGTCCATGAAGACTTCAACATTTTTCTCCACCATATCTGAAAAAATGGCCATCATATACCGTTGGAAGGTTGCAGGTGCATTGCATAACCCGAATGACATCCTCTTGAATGCAAATGTGTCGTAAGGGCATGTAAATGTTGTCTTTTCTTGATCCTCAGGAGTGATGACTATCTGGTTCTAGCCCGAGTACCCATCCAATAAACAGTAATATTCATGTCCTGCCAATATATCTAACATTTGATCAATAAAGGGCAGCGGGAAATGATCTGTTTGGGTTGCCTTGTTCAGCTTCCTATAATCCATGCAAACCCTCCAACTTGTCATTGTTCTCGTTGGTATTAATTCATTGTCCTCATTCTACACCACAGTCATTCCTCCCTTTTTGGGTACGCACTGGGCCGGACTAACCCACTTACTGTGGCAAATCGGGTAGATGATCCCGGCATCCAACCACTTCAAAATTTCCTTCTTCACCACTTCCTTCATAATAGGGTTAAGTCGATGTTGTTGCTCCACCGTTGGTCTTGCATCATCTTCCATCAGAATCTTGTGCATGCAAAATGAAGGGCTAATTCCCTTTACGTCCACGATCGTCCACCCTATAGCTGATTTGTGTTCCCTAAGTACCCTCAGCAACTTTTCCTCCTATAATTCGTTAAGTGCAGCTGAAATAATAACAGATAAGGAATTTAAATTGCCTAAATACACATACATGAGGTGTTTAGGGAGTGGCTTAAGTTCCAACTTTGGTGGCTCTTCCAATGACGATTTCAGTTATTTCTAACGGATCGTTAACCAAACTCTTGCTCATATCTTCACTGATGATTTATTCAACTAAATCCATCCGAAAACATTCTTCCTCATCCGTAGGGAATTTCATGGCCTTGAACACATTGAATTTGATTTCTTAATCTTGGACTCTCATAGTAAGTTTTCCTTTTTGTACGTCTATGAGTGTCCTACCCGTGGTTAAGATAGGTCTCCCCAGGATAATCGGGATGTTCTTTGTAAGACCCCAACTTTTATAAATAAAGATGAATTTTCTATAAATATCATTTTTGAATATTATGGAGTTAATTTGATATAATGTTATAGTTGTGGGTAATATTTATAAATTTTTCAAAGTAAGCAAGTTGTTATAAAATATTCGTTTGGTCGGAGAATATTCTTTTTGTCGGGGAATATTCATACGACGGCACAATCATTGGTGGACCCCACAACGGAATTATTGTCGGATTGAGAAAATGACAAAATTATCTTTCTATAAAAATAGCAGCTGAGGTATTACGTTAAAATCGTTAAAACTGTTGAACTACTTGGTAGTAAAAGTACTGTAATACGCGTGGTTGCATAGTAGCACACGGTATTGATTATTGATGCTTACGTGAGAAGTCACTCAGCTATACTCAATTATTGCTACAGTAATTGCTGCATCATATCTCTTAAATTATTGTCATAGTATCATCTGTATAATATGTTATATTATTGAGACATTGTGGTAAGTTTGGTTATTTTATGGGGGGCCATATGTCATCATCTAAGAGTCTCTTCGTCAATAGTAATTACCGTCGTCAATAGTAATTACCGTCGTCAATAGTATTTACCTTAGTCAATAGTAATTACCTTCGTCAATAGTATTTATCTTGGTCAATAGTAATTACCTTCGTCAATAGTATTTACCTTGGTCAATAGTATTTACCTTGGTCAATAGTAATTACCTTCGTCAATAGTATTTACCTTGGTCAATAGTAATTACTTTCGTCAATAGTAGTTGTCCCTTCAATATTACCAAGAGTCATTTGACCCTTCGTTAAGACCAAGAGTCATTTGACCCTTCGTTAAGACCAAGAGCCACCCTCAGTTTTTCTATAAATAGAGGCCTAGGGCTTCATTATTTTTCACGAATTCATTCAAGCTATAGAGAGAGAAAGTATAGAGAGAATAAGAGAGAGAGAGAATAAAAGTATTCTGCTACATCACTTTTCTAATATCCAGTTCTTTTAAGGTAGGGAATATTATTTCTTTTATATTCATGAAGAGAACTTCTGTTATTCCATTCGTTATTATTCTGTTGGAATAACCAGTATACGCGGTCTACCCTATACTTGGTGACATTCTTCTATTATTCTGTTGGAACATCCTGTCTGTGTGTTTTACACACCGTTGGAACACTGTCTGTGTGTTTTGGTTCCGTTTTTATTATTATTCTGTTGGAACATCCTGTCTGTGTGTTTTACACCGGACCTGGTTCCATTATTTATTATTCTGTCGGAATATCCTGTCTGTGCGTTTACGCCGGACCTGGTTCCATTATTTATTATTCTGTTGGAATAACCTGTCTGTGCGGTTTATCGCATGCATGGTGATTTCTTTTGTTATTCCATTCTTTATTATACTCAGTTGGTTAAGTTTTGACTTCTATACTCCATGAAATTTGTGGAATATCCTTGATAGTTGCGTTTCATCCAGTATCTTTTCAAGAAAATATTCTTCTAAGTATTCTTGAATTTTACTCCACAATGCAGTATCATGTTGACAATTTGGACGTTGTTAATTCCTGGATAAATTAATTCTTGAACTTGTTTTATTGAATTCTTATATCATTGTCATCATCCCCATGTTTATAAAATGTTGAAAGTCATCTGTGGCCTGTAGTGCATAGATGGACTTGGTATGATTATGACCAGGGATTATTCGGTATAATCATGACCGTAATGTTACAAATGATGTGGTAAAAGTCCACATTGGCCCGTAGTGCATTGATGGACAGTTGTTGGCATGATCATGACCATTAATGAATACACGAATATCCTTGGCCGTAGTGCAGGGGTGATTCGATGATGTGGATTATTTTATTAAGCTGAGTCTCAGCGATGACAGTGTTGAAAAACTTTTTAAATCATAAAAGATAGTAGAGTTTATTTTCTACTTAACTCTTTTAATGGATTGCTTGTTCCGCTACAGTTAAACTTGATGTCTATTATATTTTATCAGTTTAACATTGTTGAAGGCTAATGATAATTTATTCTGCATTATCTTAGTCATAATATTTCTTACTGGGCTAGTTGAGCTCACCCTTTCTTTCACTGTTCTCTTCAGGAAATGAGAACGTAGCTGGGACAAGTCGGGGTACGGAGTGATGGTCCGAATGATAGTATTAGTTAGTAGTCCTCACTATTCAATGTAATGGTGTGTTAATAAATGTAATGAGGACTCCTTTTGAGTATGAATACTCTCTAGAAGATAATATTTGTATTCAAACTCACAGTTTATGTTTTGTCGTATTGTACACGACAGTTGTATTAATCAGTTGTATTTGTATTCTGTACTATGTATCTGACGACCCAAGATGAGTGATGTATACCTAATTTTGGGGGCGTCACATTCTTGTCCTCCTCAAAATCCTGAATGATAAAGTCTGCGGGGAATATAAACTTTTTCACCTTAACCAGCATGTCCTCTACTATGCCCCTCGAATATGTGACTGACCTATCCGCCAACTACAATGAAATATTCGTAGGCCTTGGCGCGGGGAAAACCCAATTCTGTGTATACTGACAATGGTATAAGATTCACATTTGCCCCCAAAATCACATAAACACTTGCTAAAATGCATATTCCCGATTGTGCATGGGATAGTGAAACTCCCCGGGTCCTTTAGTTTTGGTGGTAATTTCTGCGATAATATTGCACTACACTCCTCTGTTAGTGCAACTGTCTCAAAATCTTCCCATTTCTTCTTCCTTAACAAGATCCCTTTCATAAATTTCGCGTAGCTCGGCATTTGATCTAGGGCTTTTGCAAATGGTATGTTAATCTGGAGTTTATTGAACACTTCCAAAAACGTTGCGAATTGCTTGTCTAATTTCTATTTTTGGACCCTCTACTGAAACGGTGGTGGTGGATAAACAATTGGCTTATTGTTTAACTTGAAATCCTCACTTTGCTTATCCTCACCCTTGTTTTCCTTGCCCACGTTGTTGTAATCAACTTTGTCGTCCGGTGTCGCTGAATTTTCTGTATTATCACCCACAAGATGTTTTCCACTCTTCAATGTAATTGCCTGACACTTTTCATGGTTACCCTTCGGATTTCTCTCTGTATCACTTGGTAGGGTCCCTTGTGGCCTGTTATTTAGTGCTAAAGCAATTTGCCCCATATAATTCTCCAAGTTCTTGATGGCTATTGCTTAATTTTTCATCGCCGCCTCATTACTCGTTACGTACTTTGACATCAATTCCACGAAATCTGATTCTCTTTCCTGATGCTGAGCCGATTGTTGGTGATTCTGAAAACCTGGGGGATATGACGGTCGTGGAGCTTGATTTTGCTGGTTGTTGCTCCACGAGAAATTTGGGTGGTTCCTATTCCCCTGGTTATAAGTGTTTTGGTATGTATTTTGCAAAATTCTGTTGTAGCTACCTATGAACTGGACAGACGCTGGATTGATTACGCACTGATCTGTAGGATGGTCACCCGCGCGCAATTCACATACCACTGCAACCTGCTGTACCTGAGCCCCTGTCATAATATCCAACTTCTTGGACAGCGTAGAAATTTGTGCTTGTATTACTGTCACTCCATCTACTTCTAACACCCCAGCTTCCTTTGCCTATGTCATTCTAGCTGTGGGCCACTGGTAGTTGTTAGCCTCCATGGTCTCAATCAAGTTACAGGCTTCCTCATAACTCTTAGCCATGAACGCTCCACCTGATGCTGCATCAATGATAGTTTTGAGATTCCCATGTAATCCGTTATAAAAAGTATTTATTTGCAACCACTTCGGCAATCCAAGATGCGGGCATTTTCTGAGTAACTCCTTGTATCTCTCCCATGCCTCATATAGCGACTCCCCATGTTGCTGCTCAAACATTGTTATGTCATTTTTCATTTTGGCAGTTTTCGCTGGTGGGAAAAATTTTGCAAGGAATTTCTGAGCTAAGTCTTCCCACGTAGTTATCGATCCCGGCGGTAGAGAGTGTAACCAACTCTTCGCCTTGTCCCGTAGGGTGAATGGGAACAAGCGAAGTCTCACCGCATCATCTGACACCCCATTATACCCGAAGGTGTCACAAATCTCTAGAAAGCTGACTAGATGTTCATTCGGATCGTTATTAGCCAATCCCCCAAACTGGACTGAATTCTGAATCATTTGGATCGTTCCAGGCTTAATTTCAAATGTATTAGCGACTATTGCACGCCTGGTAATGCTTGACTGCAGTTCAGTCACCTTGGGTGTGGCGAAGTCCCTTAATGCTTTCTGATCTTCAGCTGCCATTGCTTCTTCTATATCAGAGTTTTCAAATTCGTTCCTTGTTTCCTTGATCCACTTACTTAACCTTTCAAATCTTATTTCAATGTCGTCCTCAAAAGGAAGTAAGTCTGGATTTTTGGATCATGTTTGCATAAACCAATGTCAAAAACCTGAAATAAGAAGAACAAAACAAAACAAAAAGTGTTTAAGTAAAACTGGACTAATCAAACTGATATTGCAAAATAAGAAAATCTGTACTAAGTTCCCCGGCAACGGCGCCAAAAACTTGTTGGGTAAAATCGATATATGCAAAACACGCAAGTATACGTGGTCAACAAGTAATATAGTAATGAGTAGAGTATCGTTCCCACGAGGATAACTTAACAAGAAATTTAACTTCACAATTACCAATTTTCTATTAATCCTAATTCTATTAAACTATTCAATTCAATGATTTAAAATTATAGAAACTAAATTAATAAATAAATTAAACTATCACAAAACAATCACACTTATCAAAATCCAGAATTTCAATCAACTAATGGAGAATTAAACTTATGATTTCACCCTAAGCTTCACTCTGATTTTCACACCTTTATTCCAATTCAACTCACTATCCCAATTTATTAATCAATAACAAGAATGTAGTATTAGCCACCTCTCGATGCACTAATACCATATTAACTTAAATCCACAATTTAGATAGAAACAAGTTAAACACCTTAATCAACCAACTCATTATATCTCTATGTAAACAAAAATTAAAGAAAGTTTACATGCGATGTCAAGCATATCTCTACCTTAACATTAATCAAGATTCTGCTATTCACAAAATTCATGAACACCTGCTATATTAACTAAGTCTATACTAGATTTCGTCTCTCGAGGTCATACAAGTCCACAACGAATCGTTGATTAGGCAGTTCACAAATTCACGCTCAAATTAATATAGATAAACTGGGAAATAATTTATTGAACTGGAAATCAAAGCTACAAAACCATTGTTTCACTTAAAGATCCATCATAAGCCTAAAAAGTGAATTAGTTCATAACGAATGAAATAAAAACTAAATACTTTAAAGGAAACATCCTTTCAATTACAAATATCAAACTAAGATGAAGAATAATGCAAAACCACCCTTCACGTAGCCTCAATCTACAATCGTCACAAAATTCTCTTCAAAGTACTCCTCGAAAGCTTTTGCTCTCCAATTTCGTTCTCCAAGTATGTCTAGATATCTCCCCATTATTTCACACTTAGCCTTAAAAGTAGTCTCAACTCAGCTCTATACATCAATCCTAGTCCAACTCTAACTCTTCCCATGTGCAAATCTAAATCCTTTTCAAAATCAACCACTCAATAGCCAAAGACTCCCACAAAATAAACTAACAACCATGCCACACTCCTATTATGGTCACATTACGTACAGAATTAATAGTTCCCAACATAACCCAACTTCTAGCACAATAATAAATTTTCCTCAAGTAAAAGGACCGACGCAGCGCGCCCCGCGCTATACAACACACGCCGACAACGCGCCCCGCGCTATTGCCCCAGGAGATTTTTCATTCCAGCGCGCCCCGCGCTATGTAGTCAGAAGCTCCATAATTGCTCGAAATCTCCTTCCAATTGTAACATTTTGATAGACCCATGGGTTCTCCTGCAACAAGGAAACAAGCCATCAAAAGTAACATGAAATTACCAAAAACTAACAATATATCAAGTTAAACGAACAGAAATCGTAGATTAAAAGCCTACTCATCATATAATCCCTAGCTTTATCTGTCATGAGCACTTCTCATCATGCTATGACTCAAAGTCTGATTCTATAGACTCCTTGGCCTCATAGAGATCACTAATCTCCTCCTTCTGGTTCTACATAATATTGTGCAGTTGCACGTTACGATCAAGCACCGAGAGATACATTGCCCTCATTGTAGCTATAGGCGTTAGCTCTAATGCAGGCATCACCATATTAACCGATGTTACCTCTATATCATCCTCCACGTCTATCATCATATTAAGATATGATGTCAATCCCATAGTCTCCTCGGAATAGTCCTCCTCTAAAAAATACTCCTCTAGCTCCGATTCTTCTAGAATCACTAATGGTATCTCCGCTACATGTATAGGTACAGGCTCTACTCTATTCACGGACTCTTCGCTCACCACGTGTATATCTCTATACATCAAGCTATCAATCGACATCTATAATAACACATAACATGTTGATTAGTACATAATACACAATAATATAAGCACAAATCACATTTAATTCATTTAGGGTTAATTTTCATCTTTTAAATCTTTCGGTACTAAGTTTCCTCAATACCTTATTAACTCATTCAACTCGAGTTTACTTTTTTTGGACTTTTCCTTCCTTAACGAGGTTATTAGCCTAAGGTTTTTTTCCCTTAAGTTTTATAACCTAAGGCTTTAATACCAATCTGTGACGCCCCTAAACCGGGTATCTTTCAACCCGACTAATGGTGCAACACGGTAATACAATTTATACAGTCATGCCATTGAAACAATAACAAAACGATTGTATTTACTGTATTCTTATTACAATAGTAATAAATCCTTTCCCAGGTTCAGAAACCGAATACATTACTTATGGTTCGTAAGTGTAATACATACACACATACTAATCTATTACAGGATATCTAACTATCCAACTTAGCTTTGCCTTTATCTTTGTTAGACCCTTCAATTCGTTCGGCCTTAGCTGCAATCATATAATCCAAGTAAGAAGTGAGCATAACTAGCTCAGCAAGTCTAACAAAGGATAATATAAATACCACATCGAGAATTATATGATTATCTTCCATAACTGAACAAATAGCTATGAAGCACTATGAAACATTGACAAGTACTTCTCATTTTATAACAACGACTCCTAAGTATACATAATAGCTTAGGAATTCTAAACCGGTCAAAAGACCATGAACATACTCTTTTCGTTTTCATACATGAAAAGGACATTCTGGCACTAAGGTCGTACATCCGTTCTTTCTTATGAGCACTTCTAGGTGATCAGCCTAGAGTACTATATGTTGATCAACATTCATCCGTTAAACGTATTTACGTTTAAGTTTTGGTAACCTCGCATGCCCATCGAATAATCGATAAAAATACATTTGTTTGTTCATAGAAAAACTTACCTGTGAATCCATACCAAATACTTGGCATATGATAAAGTTAACAGTTCTATATCGAAAGACTTGTAAACAAATCAATCTAACTCTTAAGAATAGTATAGCCGAGTTAAAACTGGCATCGACCCTTTCGTAAAACAATTCATGCATTTCAAGACATGATTCACAGAAAACTTGACTAACACTGAGGTTAGACAAGTGTTAAGAAAACTTGCCTCCAAGCGTCTTCGAATATAATATTCAACAGTTCTCAGTCTTTACAGGATCTACATGATATATTCACATAGCATATTGTAATTAGCTATTAAACAACTAACTTTATTGGTTTAACCAACTTCTTTCTCTTCTATGTCTTACTTGGATTTATTCCATTAATAATGTCAATTCGACTTACTATACTTCATTATGGCCTGTTAATGTTCTTACGTTATTAACTGGAACTCAATCACCATTGGTGAAGTACCAACGTTGAACACCATTCATAGTTTACTTACTTATACTCTTACGTTCTTCGTTTAATTATTGTTAAACCATACTTAACCTTCTAACGTTATCGCTTTATAAGTGATTTAAAGTTAGCCTTATCATGTACATTAAATACCTTCATGTCTTACTATTGGTTTACGTTCAATTGGAATTATTGTGATAACCCGGGATTTCGAATAATCCAAAATTTGCGAATAATTTATTTATTTTTAATTAATATTAATATTAATTATCATTTATATGACAAGTATCGGTGATACGTGTTTCGAGAATGTCAATTTTTGTATTGACTAATAAAAATAGAGTAGAGTTGTGCTTAACGGAGAATAGAAACCCTAACCCTAAGTCCGGATAGGGATTCGATATAAAATATAATTAAAATAATTATATTATTGATTACGTGTTTGTACTGTGTGGTAATATTGATCAATGATTGATCGGGTAAGGTTTAATATTTATAAACCCTAAGAAGAGATTAGAAAACCTAATCTCAGGATGAGAAACCCTAATGTACTATTAGAAATCCTAATCGAAAGTCGGGAAACCCTAATTTCATATTCGAGAATCCTAAACCCTAAATTAGAAAACCATAATCCTAATTGGTAGGCCTAATGTGTGTATTAAACTTAAATATGATTAGAAAACCCTAACTATATTTTAGTTATCTTAATTTCTATTCTACAAACCCTAATTATAATTTAGAAAATTTATTTTTTTAATTAAAACCCTAATTCGTGGGTTATAAACCCTAATAACCATTTTGACCTTAATTGCTAAATTAAGTAATTTTAATTAGAAATATTAAACTTAATTAGCAAGATTGAATTTTATGATTAGGAAATATTAATATAATTATTGAATCCTACTTATAATTTTGGAATATTAATTTTCTATTTTGAAAACCGAAATTCGAAAATCTTAGAAATTAAAGTGTAAACCTAAAGGGTTTAACCCTAAACCCTAAGGGTTCCAAACCCTAAACCCAAACCCAAACCCTAAACTCTAAGGGTTTGGATATTTGACCATATTGCCATTAAAATTATTTTACAAATGTCAAAAATGCCCTTTATGGATTTTTTTTTATTAGCTTGCTTGTAAATCTTGCCAATATAGGAGTTGGTGACCAACTTAATTGACCATTGTGACTTATATGATCAGCCAAACCAGATCCAATTCGCCACCTAGCATGTTGGATTCATTGCATCAATTATTTAAGAGATAAAGAGAGAGAAAGTCACTAATATTATTTATTTTGCTACCAAGCTCTCACCAACTCTCTCTCTCTCTCTCTCACTTAAAGCTACGAAATCCTTAAGTATTTCAGTCCCAAATACTTCCCTTAGATTACCCCATATCAGTTAGGAAGATCAAGATCAAGATTATTCAAGAAAAGGTATAAACCCAAAACTCAACCTAGATCTTGTATGCTAGGAGAACTTTTGTGTTTATGTGTTTAGATTCATGTTAGAGGTTGTTTTTAGTTGATCTATGATGATCCATGATGGATCCATAGCATCAAATGGCTTTAAAATAGTATTTTTCAAAAACTGCTCAAGAACATAATTCGTGGTCTGACAAGCAATGTCAGTCGCCACAGATCCTTGTTCGTTTAAGATATTTGTTGTTTGAACATTTGTATTAGTAGCCTGTTACGTTGTCTTCAATCTGGAAGTCGAATCACTGTGATCGAATGGCTAGATTTCATGTTATTAACGGTCAAAACCCATTGACCAACGTTGACCGGTCAATAATCTGGGCAACCCAGAATCGCTTGAACACCGTCTGACAACATTTTTCAAAGCCCAGATCTGTCAGTGTATAAGTGTTTTAATTATTGTTTTTGTACCAAACTTGTAGCCTGTTATATGTTCTTTGATTCCATGTATTTGTATCGTATAGATAAACCACAGGTCGATCATAAAAGGTGGTCAAAGTATACCACTCACTCTGTTCTTACGTTTCTGGAAAAACCCAGAAACAGTTTAAGTAATTTTTCTGACCGTGGTTGACCAAGTTGAATCTGGTGAGTTTTTTGTTTATAGAGTGATTTGTTGTTATGTAATTGTTCATTGGTATGAGTACTAGAGGTATGAAGCAAGAACCCACTTGTTTGATCATCATAACACCAAAATAATTGAGCCACAATGAGGCACCACGAACTGCCTAGGTTTCTGGAAAACCCAGGTAACGCCTGACAGTAACTTTGAAGGGGCAGATCTTGCTAGCTTGTTAAGTTATGACTCTGTTAATTGTTGATAATGGTAGTACTACATGCATACTACACGATGGAAGCCTAAGGTAGTCCAGAACATGCCTTATCTGACAATCATAGCCGGTCAAACATGACCCCTTGAACACGAGGCTATCAGTGTTCTTGAGCTCAAGAACACCAACAGCGACACTTTGTGTCGCTAAAGGCCTATAGCGATGGTTTTGATTTATTTTATTTTCAGAATTTCCGGTAATTAATTAAAAATAGAAAATAAATTATAAAAATTACCAAAAATAGTTTTAAAAATCATTTTAAATTCCAAAAAATAATTTTTGATTATTTGGGACATTTTTCATTAATATTTTTAATTATTTGGATATTAATGATATTTAATTTATTTAATTAGTGTGTTAAATAAATTAGAGGAAAATGATTTAATATTATGAAAAATCATTTTAAATAAGAATAAAGTATTTAAAAATATTTTAAGTTATAGATAGTGACTTTTAATATTTTGATAATAATTTCATTAATATTTAAATATTAATGGTAATGATTTAAAAATAATTTTAATTATTTTAAAAATCATTTAAGTAGGATATTGTTGATTTAAAAATATTTTAAGTTATTAATAATAACTTTAATATTTTGACAAGTATGTTATTAATATTTTTATATTATTAAATATTAATAATGATAAGATTATTTGATAAATAAATCATTTAGAAATGATTTAAGTGTTTAAAAAATTATTATAAATTATAATAATTGTTTATAAATTATTAAAAGCTTCCAAGAAATATTATAAATGATATTTGACTTATCTAAAATAATATTGAAGCTTAGAGACCAAGTTTAATTGACAATCAATGTGTTAATTGTCGGATAGGGTGATCAGAACACCAGGAATGGACCGAAATCCAACCAGACCGAACTAGTTAGACTTGTTAAGTGTTTATATAGGTTATAAACACTGATGTGGCTATGTGGTAATGTGCATAGGAGAAGTTTGACTATAAATTACAGTATTACATATTATAAAATATTGTGCTAATTGTGAGACCGACATTGTTGATTATAGGTCTTACGAACGCAGTTAATTATATTGTGTAGCCGTAATCAACGCGGAAGGCAAGTTTCCTAACTCAACCTTGAGTTATATTCATTCAATTATTATGGTTAATTATTGAGTTAGTGCATGATTAATAATTCAAATTGAATTACTGATTCGAAAAATATATATTTGTAGAATTTCTGTTGTTGGATATTTATATCTGTAGAAACTAATATGGACAGTATAGATAATTCCTGTTTATTGTCAAATTATATTGAGAAATGTCTTAGCTAATTATTCTGGCTAGACGAACATTTATTAGAACTTGATAAATACGAGAAGAGAAATCAATTGTTATTGATAGATCGATACCAATTGTTTCGGCTAGATCAATAAGTAGATAGAATTTGAAATCACAGTATTTCGTTGTTAAATCAAAAATCTTGATTCTGAGACTGAGAAGAACAACCTTTATATAAAGGGAACATTTTGGGTCGTATATTCTACCATTGCGCGCTGTTAAGTATTATGCATAATATAGGGTATAATAAAGCTGATCACTTATTATACTTGCAGAGGGGTATGATTTAATCTTTATGGTTATCTGATACGCCTGCGTATGTATCAAAGTAAATCTTTGATAGATACCCGAGAAAATAAGTTCAAAGATCTGGTGAGATCACTCAGCATAAATCCGTAAAATATTCCACTTTGTTATTGCGTAGAATTGATTCTTGTTTATTCAATAGAATATCGTAGAAACTTTGAAAGTGTTGTACTCTTTCATTATCAGATTATTGTGTTGCCTAGAATACGAGAAGACTTGTTATTGATTAACGATTTGTTTAGCTATTTTAAAGTTCCCCGAACTTTAGTTTTATTCTATCAACATAGATAGCTTATTATTCTGATACTTATACATTCATTGTATATCTTAACTTGTGGGGAAAATTTGTTGCTCACCCTTGCTAAATAAAACTTTTCAGCTAGGGACGAAGTTGTAGAAGATGCTGTGAAGAACAAAGGCTAAGACATAGTGATTAATTAGTTATGAATAACATTATTATTATGTTGTGTTTGTGAACCCTTTTTGGTATAACTAAAGGGTATGTTTGTAATGTTAAGGTTAGAGAACCTGGGTAATGTATTAACTATATCAGTTAATGAAGTGTATGTTCCTATTTATAAATAAATGGGTAGTTAAATGTTATTTATATTGTGGATCGTGAACACCAAACTCGGGGGTCAGGTAACCCGGATTTGGGGGTGTCACAATTATAAAACCTAATTTGGTCAACCATTTCCCACTACCGGCGCTGCAGCGCCAGACTCTAGTACACTATTGGTGCTACGGTGCCAATTAACAGTGGCCAGAGCCCAGAGCCAGCACTGCAGCGCGGCTATTAACACTGGGGTTGGCGCAGTGGCGCAGCCCCTGAGCCTCAGTTGGCTTTGACAGTTAACTTTTTCTACAAACTTCTCAGGCTTGTAACTTATTCGTTTTACATCCAAATTGGCTCATTCAAAAGCCCACAACTCACAAATTACCTACTCTAGGTGTTCATGCAAGAATCTTACATTTTCGAATCCGTTAACTTGGAATTCACCTTTGGTTCATTATCGAGCGTTCGTTTATCGTTCGTGAGCATTCAATACTCGTTTTCTTCGTTCTAAGTCGGAATTCGATGATTCTTGAGTCCACTACTCTTGAATACCCTATCTCAAGTGTTAGCATTGAAAACTAAAGTTTCCAAGTCACACATCAACTTTTGACTACTAATCCGAGATTTCTACATTTTCGATGTTTAACGTCTATTTTGGTAAAATTTGCCATAACTTCGTTACTCGTGTTCTATAAGCCAAATCAAATGGAACACTCCATTGATTCATCATCTACATCCTTACCAAGCAAGATGCACATACCCTATCTATGATGGTTTTCAATTTATCCATCAACAACCATGTTAACATTCAACGATTTCTATGGTTTTATACTTACGTAAACCCTTATGATTTCTATTTGAACATGACTTATCAATGTTTTAATCATTAATAGCCATCCTTATTCCTCCTAAAGAGACATGCTCCACCAATACACTATTCTCTACGGGAAAGAAATCGAAAAAGGTCGAAGACTAATGTTTACGAAATATTACCTTTTTCGTTCTTCGCGTTCTTGCTAAACTTCTTATGTTTTGCTTCAAAGTAGATTGATTACTTGTTTTTAGCTCTTTCTCTCTCTCAATATATGTTAGCTAATATTTGAAAACTACCAAATGAACTAGCTAAGCTTCTTATTTATAGAAAACTCAAATGGAGGTTAAAATGGTCCAACGGCCACCTCCTTACTATTCCCACCTCCACAACAACTTAGCCACTAAGTAATCACTTTACTTGGTGGTGAAGTGGCTGGCCCACATGTCCATGGGTCTTCCCATGGGTTGCCCCATGGGTTTTACCCATCCAGTGACCCGCCGGTTCGACCCGTGGTTCAGTTTCTTAGATCGGGCTTAACTTAGCTTAACATTGGGTCGTAACTTGGGCTTGATTACACAAAGCATTAGGCTTGACATGATCCAAGTCTAATTGGAATATGCAACATCCTTAACTCAAAGTTCATTTCGCCTAATCGTATTCTACATGTATAACTCATGTATTCTCTTTGTTTAGTATTCATACGATATTCGCATTATACGTCATACTATTCTTCATACTATACTCGTATATCATACGTATAATAACCGTAATGATTATACACATTACATTTCCCTTTCAGAAATTATTTTTTATCCATAACACTTAGGTTTTAAGTCCGCATGCGAAAATTTCGTTTGTCATAACTGAAATATTATTAGATATTCCATCTCGTCTTAAAATTTTATCATTACGCGTTTCTCAGAAATTCAAACTTCATTCCCGAGAAGAAATAGATGAATAGTATTTTTACGGAAAGTTCTCAGAAAACATTTATTTTCGTCTTGGAAATTCAAAACAATTAATTCAAGCACATAGCCAGAATCCTAACCCCATCTGCACATTCGAGGTCATAGAACGACCTTCAAATAGCCCACTATAAGCCTTCTTACCAACGTTAAAGCCTTTCCCTTCATCTTTGCACACACCGTTCTTCACGTTAAGAGTCGTGTTGCGTGTTTATGCCCGGACTTCGGTCTGTGGTTTCATTTCAGTTTGTATATATATATATATATATATATATATATATATATATATATATATATATATATATATATATATATATATGCTTATATATATTTATATATGGACTAACATTACATACTTATGTCTGGAGCATTTAATTGCTTTTATATATATATATATATACTTATATATATGAACTGTGTGTCGAACTCTGTTCGATGAGCCTAGATTTATGTCTGAAGCATTTAATTGCTTTTATATATATATATATATATATATATATATATATATATATATATATATATATATATATATTCATTTCGTCTCGCCTGGAGTTTACTTCGTGGTAGTTGACCGTTTTTATTGCTTTCTGTACATTTCGTCCCGCCTTGAGTTTCCTCCGTGACGGTTGATCGCTTTTACAGCTTTATTTACATTTCTGATCCCCCATGGAGGTGCTTCGTGGCGGTTGATCATGTCTATATATATATATATATATATATATATATATATATATATATATATATATATATATATATATATACTGCTTTTATAAATTTACATGTTCGATCCCCCATGGAGGTGCTTCGTGGTGGTTGCTCATGTCTGTAGATATATATATATATATATATATATATATATATATATATATATATATATATTTACAGCTTTTATATATATAACTACTTACTGCGTTCATATCAATTGCGGCATCATGGGAGCCTAGGAATCATTTGATCACCGATTCAGTTTACTGAATCTAGATTCGGTTCCCGTGATGGACATTTTCAGCTGTAAGCAGCTTGTAATTTATTCACGATGTTTGGATTTCCTCAGATGGTTTTCATGCCCACAAGGAGTTCGACACAATTTTGTACATTATTTTCTCGAAGATGCTTTGCATCTTGAAAAAAAAATAATCAAGCCGAACATTTAATAAAATGGAAGTATCAAAGGCCTCAATTACTATTGAGCACAGGGTTTGAAAAATCTCTTTTTACAAAACATCACTACTATATCTTGTTTAAAACTGAATTTTACATAAATTCAAACCCTTTGTATATAGGTGTGAACGAGGCATAGCACTACTTCCAAATAATAGCACATTGACCCACACACACACACACACATTTATATAATAATTTTTTGAAAAGTGACGGTCATCGTGCCAACACGGATGTCGGGGGGGTGCCTAACACCTTTCCTCCGCATAAGCAAGTTCCCGGACCCTAATGAATCTCGGTTTCACAGAACCGTTTAGCAGTGTCACATCACTGGGTCAATGTACAAACCTTTTCTTGGTTGTGTTGGTATAACCAGTTAAAAAAAACAACTGGCGGCTCTTAACAGTCCATCGTCGACATTACACATGTCGGACCTTTTTTGCTTGTTTTTTCAAACCAATCTCACCTAAAATGAGAACACAAAAGAACAAGACTAGAAAAGGGACAAGTAAAAATCCTGACGTCGACAGGTGGCGACTCTGTTGGGGCCTCTAGTAAGAGGACTTAAGCCGCTATTACAAGCTTTTCAAAATTGTTATATACTTGTGTGTGGATATTGCACTTACATTTGATGAATGTGTACGAATGCATTTTTAATGCACTGCAATATATCTATCTGTGATATTAGTGCTTTGCATATGTTATCATTTTCATAAACGGTGAGACACGTTGTATGTGAATGTATGTTGTGTGGTTCCTCCATCAGGAGGCTATCCTGTCGGTGTTTGATTACTGCACTCGTAGGAAGGCTAATTCCAACGAGGCTCAGGAAAGGCGCCACCCAAATTCGCTCCAGTTGAAAGACCGGATTAACTTCCCGTTGAGTAAATTGTGATGATTTTAGAACCTTCATGCCAAAAAGCCGTGAGAGAAACCTAAGATAGGTCAGCCTCTGATAAACCAAACGTGAAGAAAAGTCTTTTTATGCTTTCTCATTTCAAATTACTCGTAATTTCAGTCCATATCCATCTCCATGTAATGAGAAATATGAAGAAAAATGTGCATATTTAAATTAACATGCTATCCTGTATTACAAACAGCTAACATCCGTTTTGTAGGATAATAATCCTAAAACGAACACATCACATAGCATGTAAACATTTACACAATCCCTAATACTAAACTATGCAAGTTTTGTCGTAGGGAAGCATTCGGACCTATTACCCGGTCAAAATTCAAAAAGGCGACGAGCCTAGAGCCAATTATGTCTTCATCTGACCAATCTAATCCAGTTTCTCGCGAAGAATTTGACGGATTAAGTAAACAAATTATAGATTTGGGTGTTCTGCTTAAAGAACTACATCAGTCTACTCAAGGTACGAAGATACCTATACATGCTAAATCCTCTACACAAGGAGGAACCCAAGGTTTTGATCAAGCCATTACAGTACCTACGCTCTAGTTGGATACAACCAACAAAATTCATGATACCACTCATCTCAAAGGAGATCTAGACACCGGTGACATCAAGAAAAAGGTCCTTCAAATGGAAGAAACCATTCGTTCTATCAAAGGAATTGGAGCACATGGGAGTGTATCAGATGCTGACCTTTGTATATTCCCTGGTGTTCATTATCCAAAGAAGTTCAAAACTCCTGATTTCAAAAAATATGATAGGTTAGGAGATCCTTACACACATTTGAAGGTGTTCATTAGAGAACTTGGATCTTACGCAGAGGACGAGAAGCTTAGAATGCAGTTGTTCCAAAAGAGTCTGACTAGAGAAGCCCGCTCGTGGTATACCAGATTAGACAACTCAAAGATCCATAGCTGGGAAGAGCTAGCTCATGCCTTCCTTACACAATATAGCTTCCAGTCTCAGATGGCTCCTGACCGGTATCAGATTACCAAGGTCAAGAAATAGTCTAATGAGTCTTTCAGAGAGTATGCTCCAAGGTGGAGATGTCTTGCTGCTCAAGTGATTCCTGCTATAACAGAGTCAGAAATGGTTATGACCTTTATCGACATACAAGAAGCTCCTTTCTATAAGAGAGTTTTAGCTGGCATTAGTAAACCATTTTCTAAAATGATTAAACATGGAGAGATGGTTGAGACGGGATTGAAGTCAGGAAAGATTCAAGACCTAACCACTCTTAAAGCTGTTGCTGAGCACATCTAATCTGAAACTTATGGAAACAACCCCCGGAGGGTCCATAAAAAGAAAGAGGAGGATGTTTCCTTGATACTCCAAGGTCAAAAGGGCAATCAAAATATGCCTAATCAGAGGAGAAATTGCACTCCCTTTCAAGCACAGTCTTCAAACCCTCCATTGACTAAAGGTGGAGAAGCCAAACGCCCTCGAGTGTTCACACCCCTAGGAGACTTACTCGAGAACATTCTCAATCTTCTGACCACTCATAAGAAAATTACGTATCTTCTTCCACCAGCCAACCCTAATGGGAAGGGTTTCAATGCTGCTCAGAAATTTGCTTATCATGTCGGGGCACCTGGACATGATACTCAAGATTGTTGGGCCTTGAAACATAAGATCAAAGATTTAATAAACAACAGTGAGATCGTGGTCACAAAACCAGATTAACCTCACGTACAAGACAACCCTTTTCCTCTACACAAAGAGGAAGATGTCAACATGATTAATTGGAGCAATGGACAGAGTTTCGAATTTAACTGTGAATCCTCCCATATCATCAAAGACGGTGTTGACAAATGGGATTATACAAAGTTCCAGTTTATGATGGAACGAAAGATGAAAGCTCTGTGTAAACAGATTGGGAAATTGGCAGAACTGGTGACCTATCAGCATCAAGTCGCATGCCAATTAATTAGCCAGGAGCATGCTAGTCTCCTTCCCTTGGTTATGAATACTCCATCATCACCTTCAAAATATGAAACATTATAGGAAAAAGTAACGACGAGAGCAACTGCGAAAGCCCATCTAGATTTTTACAATAAAAGAGAATTCACATACCTGGGCCAACCTATGGAAGAGATACTTCAGATGCTAATCAATGAAGGAAGAATCACATCCCTTCTACCTTCAGTTAATCCTCGTTCAGGATGGTTCAATCCTGATGGAGTATGTCAGTATCACTCCAATTCTCGCGGTCACAGCACGGAAGAATGTTGGGCACTTCGCCATTTTATTCATAATCCAATTGATAGCGGTGTCCTGCAATTGGCAGACAACGATACCGTGCTATTTGAGAGTGAAAATACTTATCCTACTAAATGGAAGGGATTGGTGGCAGTTATATCCGATGAGGCTGATGGGATTGTTAAACCATTCACAATTCAACTCAAAGGAGCTAATAATCCTTTGAAACTGGCTGCGCCAAAGCCAATCACCTTACCATTCAGACCACAATATCCTATTATCAGCTTACAAAAGTTCCCTGGAATTATGGATAAACTGAAGGATCCACCTCTCATACGATTGATGCAGTGTCGAAGGAAAATCCATTGTATCTTCCCCAACGGGTGATGAAGCATACCATCAAATCAAATGGGAAAATCCCCAAGGAGAAGATTGAAAAATTCCTCCATGCTATGGGTCATAATGAAGCCAAGGTGGTTTTAAGCTTAAGAGAAGCTCCACATCAAATTTTAATACTCGACTTGGTTTTAACTTTTGAGGATCACAGAAAGATTCTAATGAAGATTTTGGAAGAAGCATACTTGCCAAAATCAGTGGATGTGGAAAAATTTCAACATCTGGTTGATCACATTTTCAATAATAAGGTGATATCTTCCACTGATGATGAGATACTGCCCGAAGGGACCGGTAATTGTAAGCCGTTACACATAGCGGTTTTGTCCTTTGGATATATGTTAGCTGAAATCTTGGTAGATGGAGGTTCGTCTCTAAACATTTGTCCTTATGCTACATTGCTAAAGATGAATGTCAATCTCAAGCGGATCCGAAGTAGCCATACGATTATCAAAGCTTTTGATGGATCTCGTCGGAATTCAGTCGAAGAGATTGAGCTGCCAATTGAAATTGGTCCCCATACATTATGTGTATCTTTTCATGTGCTCAAAATAGATACAGGATACAACCTGCTTTTGGGGAGACCGTGGATCCACATGGTCGGGGCAGTCCCTTCCACTCTTCATCAACAACTTAAATACATTATCAATAATAGCCTAATCACAGTCAACGCTGAACCGGAATGTCCTCAACAGGGTGATATGCCACTCATCAGTTTTAATTCCAATGTTAAGCCGGACAGTTTTCATGCTTTGGATGTAAGTAACACTCAATACCATTCCATTGGGATGCCATTTCCCGTACCAAAGATTTCTGCCGAAGTAATGAAAGCTACTCAAGAAATGATGTCATTGGGACACCAGCCAAGACAAGGGCTGGGTAAAAATAATCAGGGTATTAAGCACCCGATTCAAGTGTCTAGTCAAACTAGGACAGCCGGACTAGGCTATTATGCCAGTTCCAATTACAGGAATCCGCATAAGCATAAGCAGATTCCTTCAGCTTCAGCCACACGACGATTATCTCCACCTATAAATCTAGAGTTTGCACAACCTCCGGTGAAGGTGCCAGCCAATGTAATGGCTATATTATTTCCCAAACCGATACCGATAAAGGAGAATGAAGTCTTTGTTCCAGATCCTAAGGTGGAAGAAGAGGAACAAAGAATTAAACAAGACATCGTCTGAATGATGTCAGGCATACGCATCATTGTCCATGAATAACATACAAATAGATATACCCCAGACGATGATTGCCCAAACGTAATGGTCATCATTCGAGAGAAGGAGGACGATGACAGCCCCTCCATCACTGCGGTCCACCACAACTTTGCCCTTGCCAATTGGAGCAGCACTCCTTGCATTGGTTAACAAGGGTAAAATGGGCAGAACTTCTTTATGCCCTGTAGATATCAGAACTACTTACTTTTCTGTACAATATTAGCAGTTATTTTTTCTGTACATGCTAAAACTTTATATGATGAAACAGTTTCGTATATATTAAGTTAAAACATATTTTGTTTCAGGACTCTGAACTTAGGTGTGCATGTACTTGCTGATAAGATGCCTCTTCTCCACAAGGATTGTAACTTTGATGAAAATTTGAACTCAAACTTGATGGAAATTCAAGAGGAGATTGAGGTGCCTCCAGAGATCAAAGAATGGGTCGAAGACAAACCTAAACCCAACCTTGATCAAACCACCTCCTTCAATCTCAGAACCTTAGAAACCTTTAAGTTAATCTAGATTGTTTCAGACCTTACCCCAAACCAAAGGAATGACATGGTTACACTACTAACCCAATTCTAGGATGTGTTTGCATGGTCTCATGAAGACATGATGGGTTTGTCCACTGATATTGTCCTTCATTGCCTTCCCATTAAAGAAGGATTCAAGCCAGTCAAGCAAAAGCTCAGGCGATTGAAACCTGAGTGGAGTTTAAAGCTGAAAGAAGAAATTGTGAAACAATTTCAAGCTGGTATTACCATGGTCTCCACATATCCTGAATGGATATCCAACATCATTCTCGTGCCTAAGCATATAGGAAAGGTGCGAGTTTGGGTGGATTATCGGGATCTGAATAAAGCTTGCCTTAAAGATAGCTTTCTCGTGCCATTTATCCACATTCTTATTGACAATACTACTCAGTACGACATGTACTCCTTTGCTGATTGCTTTACGGGGTACCATCAGATCATGGTTACTAAAGAGGATCGTGAAAAAACTGCTTTCATCACGCCTTGGGGAACCTTTTATTACAGACGGTTGTCTTTTGGGCTCATCAATGTCGGAGCTACCTATCAGCAAGCCATGATGGCTCTTTTCCATGACTTAATGCACAAAGAGATAGAGATCTACGTGGATTACATTAATGTCAAATCCTGAAGGGAGGAAGACCACCTAGACCATCTCAGAAAGATATTCAACAGGTTGCGTAAGTACAACTTGAAGTTGAATCAAACCAAGTAAGCCTTTGGCGTTAAATCAGGTAAGTTGCTAGGATTCCTAATCATCCACAAAGGGATTGAGCTGGATCCCACCAAAATCCAGGCCATCACGAAAATGCCCATTCCTCAGACAAAGAAGGAAGTACGGGGATTTTTGGGAAGAGTCAACTTCATTAGTAGATTCATTTCTCAACTCACGGCAACCTATGAGCCTATCTTCAAGTTGTTAAGGAAGAACTCCTCCATGAAATGGAATGATGAGTCCCAGAAGGCCTTCCTTACAATCAAAGAGCAGCCAATCAAAGCTCCTATATTATTACCACCCAGGGATGATGTTCCTCTGTTCATGTACTTGTCCATAAGTGACAATGCCATGGGCTGTATGCTGGGTCAGAAAGACGATAGAGGCCGAGAACGAGCTATCTATTACCTCTGCAAAAAATTTAGCAGCAGTGAACACAAGTACACTCTACTTGAGAAGACTTGTTGTGCTTTAGCATGGGCTGCCATGAGGTTACAACATTACCTCCATGGGCACACAACCCATCTCATCTCCCGCGTGGATCCTCTCACGTATGTGTTCAGCAAGCCCATGCTGAATTGCCGACTGTCTAGATGGCAGTTAATTCTGCAACATTTTGACATTGTTTACATGACACAAAAGTCCATTAAAGGTCAAGGAATCGCGGATCAACTGGCCACCGCACCTTCAGGGGATTTCAAACCCTTGGAAACATATTTCCCCGATGAAGGGGTAATAGCAATTCAGCAACACCATCAGTACGATACACGCCAAACATGGAACATGTATTTCAATAGAGCTGTTAATATGGAAGGTTCTGGAGCTGGAGTAGTTCTAGTATCCAGTATGAGGGAGCAGTATCCTGTCGCCGTCAAATTATAGTTTGGCAGCGCTAACAACACAGCTGAGTATGAAGGCTGTATCATGGGGCTAAAACTTGCCCGTTCAATAGGCATCAGGCGGTTAACTGTCTTTGGGGATTCAGAGTTGGTAGTCAAACAATCCATGGGAATCTATCAAACCAAAGAGCTACATTTGTTGCCTTACAATCAGCAAGTTTTATAGATGGCTTCGGAGTTCGAAGTGATCTCCTTTATACACATTCCTCGTAATAGGAATGACTTAGCAGACGTGGTAGCAACTTTGGCCTCCTTGATTCACCTAACTAACAAGGAACACATGCCAAGCGTCACATTTGCCCTGCAAAAGGCACCAGCCTATGGGAACTATGTTGGAGAAGTATCGAATGAACTACCTCCCATCCAACAACCTTGGTATCAGCATAATAAGGAGTACTTGCAAGATGGATCTACACCCACTGAGGCGAGCCTGACTGCACAAAGGCGGATTCATCGACTTGATATAAAATTCTACTTGAGCAGAGATGCGCTCTACAAGAGAGATGCAGGACTAGGTCTTCTCAGATACCTGAACCAAGCTCAGAGACTCATGGATGAGGTCCATGGTGGAGTCTGTGGCCCACATATGAGCGATCATTTACTTGTAAAGAAGATCCTTAGAATGGGACATTACTGGCTCTCTCTCAAAGCTGACTGCAATGACCACGTCAGGAGATGTTATCAATGCCAAATTAATGGGAATGTTATCCATGCCCCTCTACGAGAACTCCACAATACGAGTTCGCCTTGGCCCTTCTCAATGTGGGGAATGGACGTGATCGGGCCCATTGAGCCCAAAGCCTGTAATGGGCATTGCTTTATCTTCACCATGATCGACTACTTCACCAAGTGGGTAGAAGCAGCCTCCTTCCCCAGGGTTACCAAAGAAGTCATCATTGCTTTCATCAGAAACAATGTCATTTGTCGATATGGACAACTAAAGGTAATTGTATCAGACAATGCTAAAAACCTCAACAACAAAATGATGGAGGAGTTATGCAGCAAATTCCACATCAAACATCGTAACTCCATCATCTACCGTCCAAAGATAAATGGTGTTGTTGAAGTGGCTAACAAAAATATCAAGAAAATCATGTAAAAGATGTCCGCCAACCACAAAGACTGGCCTGACTTATTGCCTCTAACTCTGTTAGCCTACAGAACATCAATCCGCACTTCAACTGGGGCAACCCCCTACGCATTAACCTATGGGATGGAAGCAGTACTCCCCATAGAAGTAGAAATGGAATCCCTCAAAGTGTTGATAGACGCTCAGCTGGATGAAGACTAATGGGTACAAGACAGGTATCACCAATTATCTCTAATAGACGAAAGGCGAACCGCGACTATCTTCCATGGTTAGTTATATCAATAAAGGATCGCCCGATCCTACAACAGAAAAGTTCAGCTATGGCAATTTAAACAATATGACTTGGTTTTGAAGAAGATCATCGACAACCAAGATCAGTCTATGGGAAAATTCGCTCCTAACTAGGAAGGCCCGTTTATTGTCAAGGAGGTATTGACAGGAGGTGCTCTCAGATTGTAGGAAATGGACGACGATGAATTTCCATAGCTTATCAACTCGGACACCGTGAAATAGTACTATGTCTGAAGTTACCATCAAACAAACATCCTGGTGTTGGATCATCAGATCACCAGTCATTCCTGTTCTTTAACCCTTCACTACATACAACTCTTTTTCCACACTGCGCCCCTCAAGGAAACACACTTTTCAAGCCAGCGGCCTGGTTTTCGGATCATCAGATCCTTTCCTCTTCACTCGATTTTTTAACCCTTACTCAACTTTGGTTATCCTACTAGGGATTGAACCTTTCACACTTGCAGTTTGTCCCCAAACATGGGATCAAACTTTTCACACATGCAGTTTATCCTGAACTTAGGATTAAACTTTCTTCCCCACCGCAGTTTGTCCTCCACATAGGATCAAATTTTTCGTTGGCTACAAATCGCCCTGAGGGGCAAACTATGTCGACCTGATCTCCTTGATACACGAGAGTACGTAGGCAACCATTTTATATGGCCCGGTTGCAATAAAATAAAAATAATAAAAATATTCCTACACCCTTTCTACCACATACAGCATTGAACCTCTTACACCAGGTTCGAACTACGCAGACCTGATCTCCTCTGCAACAGCAGTACGCAGGCAGCCATTTATGGTTCGGTCTAACCCTCTACCAAAATACAAATACTTGTCAATGGTACTGGGATTAAATTTCATTCCACCACATTTCATTTGGCTTCAGACCAAAGGGATTGAATTACCTGACCTCCCCATCTAAACGGGAGACTCGGCGACCATCTAAGCTGCGGTTGTTCCTTGAAGAGCAACACCAATCCATGAGAGATGGAATTAACTAGGCTCCTCCTAAATAGGAGTACTGGCGACCATCTGTGGTGCGGTCAATCTTATAGAGGAAAGTAATATTCCTCTCCATATTTCCATACAGAAACCAGTCCCAAGACACCAAAGATGGTAGGGAACACACAGATCAATGATCCATTCTGAACTGTCCAGGGACAACTCAATGTCCATCCAGCAATGAGGAATTCAGAATATATCAAGATCACAAGCCCTGTGACAACCCAAAAATTTATAAAATCTTGAATGATTAAGAATAAAGGTTAAAGAATAAAACCTAGATGAAAATTTGAGGATTTATTTAAAATTTTCAAGTAAAACATATATGGTTTGCTATTCGAATGAGAATAGAAAAAATATGGGTTACAAAATTTTGAAACCCTAGAAATAAATTGATATATATTTGAATGAATATCAAGAATAAGGTATTATGATACCCGTAAAATTTGATAAGAATTTGAACAAGTATAAAGTCGTTAGTTAATACGATTAGCAATAAGAATGGAGTAATTCAAAACTCAAAATTTGAGTTAGAAATAGAATTTTGAAGCATGGACTGCTCGGTTGTGTCCGGAACGTCAAGATTAGCCTGAATGGTCAGTAAACACAAAATGTATAAAGGTTGACTTTTGGTCAAAGTTAAAAGTTGACTTTTTATAAAGAAAAGTCAAAATTTGTGTGAGAATTGAATTATGTTATATGGATATGGTATAATATTTAATATTATACCAAATGGTGTAAAGTAAAAATATGAAAGGAGATCCAATATGTAAATATGTATATTGGTATCAAGAAGTTAGTAAATTAATTTCATATTTGAATAAATGATTGAATATATTAAATTTATATATTTAATATATAAATAAATTGTTTGAAAACAATTTATAGAGAGGAAGAGGAAATTAAATTTAATTATACAATATAAATTGTATAACTTAAATAAGTTATTAAAACATGGTATGAGATTTAAATGACCTAAAGGGTTACTTTTATTTAGTGGTCATAGAATTAATTCAAGTGAATTAAGAATTAAGTTATGTAACCTAATATATATATTAGGTGTGGTAATTAAATAACCTAAGAGGTTATAATATGATAGAATATTAGTATCTATGTATATACCAACATTAAGAGATTTATTTATACATCTCAGTTAATTAATTTTATAACCTAATAATAGTAAGTCTAATTGAGTTAAGAAAATTAATGTGCACGAGTAAGGAATTTATTTTCTAGTGTGAGGAAAACCCTAATTAACTAATTAGGGAAGAATATTAAGAGTGTTGGACTATATAAATTTTATATGGCCCAAAGAAACTAAATTTGAAGCCCAAAAGTATTAAAAGTAATGGACTATAATAATATCATAGCCCAATAATTTATTTAGAGTCCAAAAGAATTGGATTTAATGGGCTAAGGAGGTAATATTATTTAAACGAGCCCAATTAATTAATTAAGCAAGTGACTTGTGGATATAGTGATTTAAGGGCAATTAAATTATTTAATCTAGCCCAATATTTTATGTATGTGACAAGTATTATATTGACCCAATTTAATTAGGGTTGAAAGCCCAAGTTAGTTTTTGTGAGTAAGTAAAACAATTAAATTTGTTAGCTCTATGAGATTAATTAAGGGCCAAAACTAGGCCCACTTGTGGGAGAATAATAATATTAAAAATAATATTAAGTTAAGAGATATATTTTAATTATCTCAAGTTATTAATTTTATAACTTAATTAAAACAAGTTTAATTGGGTTATAGAATTTAATGTTCTAAAGTGAAGATTTAAATTCTATATATTTGGAATGGATACCCTAATTAAATATTTATGGTGGGGTAAGATGGAAAGGAGTGACTCAATTTTTAGCCCAAGAGTTGGCCCAAGCAATAACTTAAAAAGCCAAAATTTGATCCAAGTATGGTGGATATTTTTGGACAAGAAAAGGCAAAGGAGGGACATTTTTGGACAAAGAAAATTAAACAAAACTTGGTAGATGATAAGGCCAAATGGCCGGTTATTATTAAAAGAAGGAAAGAGATAAGATAAGAGATAAGAAGAAAAGAAAGATAAGGAAGGAGAGAGAGAAAAAGAAAAAAAAAACGTAAAAGAGAAAGAGAAGAAAGAAGAACGGCAAAAACCGTGGAAGGAGAAGAGAGGAAGAGGGCGGTAGCCCTTGGAGGAGATGGGGAGGAGAGGGAAGATCCTCCATGGATGGAAGTAGAAAAAGAAGCAAAGGTATATTATTAAATTATTTCTTTCTTCCTAAGCTTGATTCTCTTTATATTTTTTTTTTATTTAATTGATGAAAGGGGTTTTTGATTTGGATGTTCAAATCCCTAAGATCTATGTGTTTTTCATGGATTCAAGTATGGATCTACCTATTTTGGGTGTTAATTTGGTTGGAAACCAAAAGAAAAGAAAATTTAAATTTTCTAGTTTAGAAATCCTAAATTTCTATTTACTTTGAAAATCCACCGTTTTAAATCTGTAGCTCCTTTTTGCGATCCGTCAAAGAGGGGTGCTAGATATATGTGTTTACTAGTTAACCCAAGTGGTAGGACTCAAAAATGTTGAGTTTTCATGGAGTATTGGCTGTGAAAGCCAAAACAGTCCCGAATTTTTGAAGAAAACAGGACTATTTTGGACCAGTCAAAAACGGGGGCAATTTCGTCCAGTTTTTGTGCTTGAAAAATTCTGGGAAAATTTGGAGATATAATATCAGTTGTTATGCAGGTTGTGTAAAAATTTGGGAATTTTTGGCCATACGGTTTGAGAGTTATGGATTTTACGGTGGAGGACTATTTTTGTGAAACCACCCGAATAACTCTCTGTGTATAAGTCCAAAAATTACAAAAGTTTTACTGGAAGTACATGGGTATAGTAGGAGCATACTGTAAAAATTTCAGAATTTTTGGAGCTAATCTCGATTTATGAAAAATCGGAGAAGATTTGGCTATTATGGACTATTTAAATATAGTAAATCTATTTTAAAAATTCCGGGAAAAATATATGTTCAATATGGAACTATATTATGTCAAATCCCAGAAAAGAAATATTTTTGGAACTAATTTGATATTTTTCATCTAAATGATGAGAAATGGATAAATGGATTTAATTAAATATATGATGTCCAAAAATATGAAAAATACGATTTTACGACTTGAGACCCTTGAGCATGGTTTATAAAGATTTTGATGAAGTTGTGAGTCGGGTGTGAAGTATTGTGATGTTTATGGCATTTTAGAATGATTTAATACATTATTTGGTAATGTGTAAACAATTATAATAAATTATTTATAAGTTTAGTAAATGATTTAAATATTATTAAAATATTAATAATATGAGATTATGATATTTTTAAGTGATTGATAGCATTAGGATTAAAGTGTTATTAAATTATTGATTTAAAATATTATTTGAGGATTTATAATATTAGTGAATGAATTTAATGTTATTTAATATGTGTGAAAGAAGTAGCATCCAGCTTGCTGGATTAGAAAATCTGATGAATCCAGTTTGCTGGATTGAAAAGAAGTTTACTGAATTGAAAATATGTTGAATCTAACTTGCTGGATTGCAATCTAGTTGCTGAATTTGTAATCTAGTTTGCTGGATTGCAGTTTGACTTGCTGGATTAAAGGAATTATGTATCCAGTCTGCTGGATTGGTCATTAGGTTGAAGGAATTATGAATCCAGCTAGCTGGATTGAAGTATTAGAGAAAACAGCTTACTGAATTAGAGAAAACAGTTTGCTGAATTATAAACATTTTGCTGGATTATAGAAAAGAGTTTATAATATGAAAGGTTAAGTGTTTAATCATAATGAATATGATACAGTGATTGAAGAATTATCCAAGAATGATAATAATATCGATGTGTTAGGATGTTATCTAATATTTGATTAAGTGTTAGATAATCTATTGACAAAGTAATTGTATTATGATACAAAATAGAATATGCTGATTGAAAGACCAATTTTATTATTAATGATAGGTCTTACCAAAAGAAGTTAACTTAAACTGCGTAGCAGTAGTCAACGAATCAGGCAAGTTTCCTTAACTCAAACTTGAGTTGTATGTTCAAAGCATGTTAATGAATAATTGTTGTTAATTATTCACGTCTATATTGATTATTGATTCGCACGTTGTGCATATTGTAAATGTTCATCAGGTATGAAAGGCTGATCACCTTCATTACCATTTGGTTCAGTTAATTTGTTCATGTTTATGCTTGACCATTCATTTTTATTGACTTGGTCGTTCAGCTAAGAAAATTTGTTCATGCTCTTTCACAATGTTTATATTGCTGAAAGTTATCTAGCTTATTGTTCAATTCTTTCAATCATGATATATCTTTATTGAATTTAAACTTGCTGGGCAAATTTGATGCTCACCCTTGCTATATCATGATAAAAAATTTTAGATTAACATGAAAGCTCGAGTAAAGACAAAGGCAAAGTCAAAGTGCAAGATTAAATTACATTGCAGTTAGATCTATTAAATTTTCTGACGAAAATAGTATTGTAAATCTTCTAAGATATTGAAGGTATGTATTAAGTTAAGGTTGTAGACCTTGGGAATGATGTGAAAAAGTTTAATGTATAAACAATTTATGTTTATATCTTCCGCAATAGTTGTAGAAATAGTATACCAGATTCGTGGTAAAAAGTACCGGGATTTGGGGATGCTACAAGCCCTGAAGAAGCAAGCAAATACAAGGCTATCTAAAAGGGAAGTGATCAAAAATATATATCCCTGCAATATATAATATTATTTGATATACAAAATATAAATTGTACATGACAAAATGGCTAAGCTAGTCTGTGCAGGAAAATACAAGGCTATCTACAGATCGGTATGCATGCGGGCTAGCAGATCTAACATAGCATCTCTCTCCGAAGAAGGAGGTAACGTTGTGGTCTCCTGTACAAGGATATCCACACGAACTAGCAAGTCCGAGGCCATCTGCATGGTGACGCGATGCTCATCAATGTACGCACTCATCTCGATAAGCATACCAGTGGTCAGGGATCTCACTATGGTACTATCTGTGACAGCTACATCCCGGGAAGATATGGCGCTATCCCGTTCAACTATCACTGTATCTCTCGCAGATCTGGCCTCATCCCACTCAACAACAGTGGCATATCTCCGAGCTAATGCCTCGTCTCTCTCTAACAGAGTTGCATCTCTCCCATCAAGAGCTGTCAACATCAGGGCTCTAGCCTGATCTCTCTCAAAGGTCATCAAATGAAGACTCTACTCAAAGTACTGTGCCGAATGCTGGATCACAACAGTACTAGTACTGGGAGAATCTAAGAGAGCTGCTGGCAACCTAGTAAATGGCTCCTCCTCGGTGTGGGAATCAATGTCCTCCATGGGCTCTCCACCATCTGAATCACTACCCGACACTGTGGATACTACCTCAGCCAATGATGTCTCTGTCTCCATCCACGCAGAGTACACTAGCGAATAACCCGAATGGCTAACAAAAAAAATAGCTATCTCACGCTGATCCCTACAAGCATACACACGGGATCGGTCCTCTGTTGATAAGTGGCGAGAAGTTAAGCACTGACTTAACGTCCCATCAAAAGGATGGAAATCCTAGAACTGGTCAAACTGCAACATCACGGCCAGTGGGTGGTAGGTAGTCATGCCCCTCAAACCAGCCAAAGGGAGATAATCCATGCCCGGAGCATAAGTAATGAAACTGTAGGGCGAACTAAGCCCTGTACATGGTAAGATAACAAATGGATCTCCAATCCCAGCTAGGAAAATGGACCAAGATGCAGGATCTGTACACTCTATAGGCTGGAAGGAATATGACATAGCAATCTCATGGGTGAAACAATATCCGTGTCGTCTAAATGTGCCAATCGGTCTCAGGTGTAACATAAACCACACGTATAACATGACCGAACTACCTGTGAATACCCCTGCAGGGTAAGTCCTGCAGAATATGGCCAACATCAGTGTCTCTACCATGATCATCGGAATAATGGTACGACCCTCCCTGAGAGCTCTCACTGTCATAATAACGTCGATGTCCAACTCATCCATGTATCATGGCATATACACATATGATAATACGCATAACAGCAATACATCTACTCTGGCCAAATGCCACTGATCCTCTGGTATGGTGAAATCCCCATAATGTCGACCATAGTTGTCCTCATAGCTAAATCTGTCAATCAAAAAATGTTGGGATATCACGTGGCCGGATGTAATCTCATCCTGCACAACTCTCCACCTCAGTCCGGTGAAAGTCATGAACTGCCGGCTCATGTCACTAATGGCCATATGCACGCAAGGTCTGTCAAGTGGCAGCATCGTCAAACGTGCTTACTCCTCCAAAGTTGGAGTCAACTCCTAGGTCCCAAGCCAGAAAACATGCCTCTCCGGTACCCAATGCTCTATCACGCCCTCTATAAATCCTGTGGGAACCTGAAACATCAAAAGGGTCATGGTATGTTGCAACAGTTGATCTACGATCACCCTATCTGGGTGTGACATACTATCATACCAATATCTCTGACGGGATGCTACCAATACTGGTGGGATGTGATCTATGTGGCTGACTGACGAAGAAGACATTTGTGTGGGTGGTATCATAATACCATCCAGGGGTCAATGCTGAATATCTCTGGACATACATACATATGCATAATATGATACATGCATAACAGATAATAGATGGCATTATGATGCAGGGAATAGAAGATAGTACATACATTCCTAAATACATCATCATCTATATACATCATCTCTATACAACTAAAAATACAGGGAAATGGGGCACATACGCCCTACTACTTACAGATGCCTATCAAAAGATATAGCGAGAATGGGGCACAACCACCCAATATCTAACAAGAGGCCTATCAAAGGAGATAACGAGTATACACATCAGAAGAAGATAATGGTGTCAATATCTACAGCATCAATCCTGTCCACCTGATGTAACTCCTCCTGAGTCACTGGATCTCTATCAATAGGGATGTCAGGCCTATACAAAGGAGGATCTGCGCCGACAAAACCAAATGCGTCATCTGAGGGGCCAGCTCCTATGCTGGAAGGATCAAACGAATCTGCATCTGCCAGATCTCTGCCCAAATGCAGGATAAAGAATTGTGCCCGGTCTAGTCGCTGGGTCAATCTATCAATCTGTGTCACATTAGTCAGATCTCAGACACAGGCTAGCCAATCCGTCATCATCACGGATCCTGGAATCATATCCCCCATGAACTAAGTGGAGCGGGTCTAAGCTCCAATAGTACGAGGGATCCACCAATGCTAGAAAACATCATGAATGCAAGGACCCTCCGACAATGAAAAATCGTCAACACCCAACAATGGGATATCAATGACGGGGGACTACGACATTGGCCAATAACGCCTGGCAGGAGGCAAGATCGGTATACTGATCTCTCCTATGGTGCTCCTAATAGCACGCTCTCCTAAATAGAACTCCCATCCTCCACCTGTGAAGAGAGGATCCCTACGGGTGGAAATCACGTACTCGACACCAGTCGGGTACCCATCCTCAAATCCAATGGCCAAGTGCTCCCTAGAATATGGAATCCATGTGATAACATCAGCGATCAACAACTCCAGTGATAACATCATCTATCAACAACTCCAGCTGTAGGCGATAATGAGTGAAACCCTCAGCTACAGGGACCTCCGCCAGTATGGAATGATGCCATCGCCGTCCTCATGGATAGGTATCCAATCCTAAAACACTCACATGACATAAGCATAAGAGCCTCTTATAGGCCCAAAATTTCCAACACAAAGGCAAACATCTGCTATCAGTTAACACTCTTATCATGTACATGGTAAATGACAAGAGAAATACTTACCAGCAGAAATGGGTAAAATCCTAACCAAGCCTTGTGAGTGTATACGCATACCCCTGAGGAAGTAAGCGAAGGTGTAGGAACCCCAATTATACTCTCCAATACGGTCCACATGTTGCGTGGTGCTGATCAAAGTGAACGACACCGTAGAAGAGTTATCTGCTATGAAGCAGCCCCTAATGATCATCAAGAATAATCACCGAAGAATGTGATCCCTAACTCTGACATCAGCAGGTATGGGCTCACTCAACAGTTCACTCATAGCATATACGCTCAAAGGACCCGTACGGACAGTCATGCCCTTGAGCGCCTCCGCTAGAACTCCTAACAAGGATTAGACGGTAGTCGGGGTAATATCCGTCGTGCAAGGCACTGGCGCACCTCCAAACTCCATACCTATGGTAAACCGCCAATTCATCGACGTCATCATCACCTTATAGTCTAGCAAATAGAGTGACTGAGTCTGGTGAAATCGACGCTCAGACAATGCCCCGAGGTAACCCCAGGGACAGCGGTGGAGAAGGATGGAAAAGAATGTCCCAAATCCCCAGTCATGCACAATCGCTCTATAGTCAGGATGCAGAGCCTGATACATGGAGTGAATGCTGAACCAGTTCCTCGAGGCTGTGTAAAGCCGGGAACCTACATAAAATGCAGATCGACGTCAAAATCCTTTACTCCTCATCAATAGGAAAGTAGAAAGATTAATATCTAACTTTATGCCTTGTTGGCGTGCAAATAAATCGATGGATATCGACTTAAATCACCCAGAAGCTCTGGGTTTGCCACCTGAATACTCGGGAGGTCCCTACGGGGAACATATGCAGCAAGAGCGGGGTCCGCAACCGGAATATCCTCCTCCTCATCCTCAACGTTCGGCACATCAACCCGAACTGGACGTATCACCGTCTCCACCAGACGATGAGGCTATCTAACAGAACGGGGTCGAGGCACTTTAGAAGCCCTCCTCCGTACACCAGAAGTGGTCCAGTAAGAACTACTCAGCTGATCTGGTTCCATAATATCTGGACAACAAATCTCCAAACCACCTCAGAAAGGGTGTGGTAATTCTAAAACATGGAGCTTTCTTTTCAAAATACATTTTATGACTATATGCATGTATGCATTACTTTAACGCACATCTACAATAGAGTTAAAAATACATGACTACTCAATGCCAACATTTTGAAAAAAATTTGCCATAGTCTCCTCTATAAATAGGACTATCCACATGCACATAGGTATGACTATGTGGCCATTCAGTAGCACACCTATCCACAGTCATATACATACTATATGCATTTAAATGTCAAAGTTATCAATCCATAAGGGTAGCTTAATTACTAAGATTACTTTGTTTCACCACCTATGCTTATTTATCCTCAAATAGGATAGGAAATAGTAGAAAAAAGGTGTCAATTTGACTGTTTCAAAAGTTAAATTTTTTCACAGCATGATTCAATACTAACATTTACTATGTTGAATATTTTTTATCAAGTCATTTGAGCATGCATATTCAATACCATGTGTTTAGATGCATTTCATGTAAAAAGTCATTTTCCAATGGATAAAAAGTGGAAAAGAAGACATGCATACATTACCAGGACAGTGTAGAACACTCATACGGTGACAAAATTTGCAGAAAGACGTCCGAACTCGGCATATCTGAAGAAAAGCTCTCGAATTTCCTGTGCGATGCAACGTAAAATGACTTGCAAAAGTAAACCAGCCAATTAATAGCCATCCACGGCTGGCCGCAGGTCCACCTGCGACACCTCTACGTGGGGCCCACCCCTCCGGCTCGGTCCAGTTCGAGTTGCAAAGGAGTTTTCACAAGTTGAAAAGGCCAAACACTACTAAAAAAATGGTCATTTGTGATGGCCAAAATCCATAACAAAAAATAGGAAAACCATCACGAAAGGTTTACGTGATGACTTTAAGCATCACAATGGTCATCTTGTATACGCCCATCATGAAAGGTTTTACGTGATGGTTTTGGCAATCACGCAAACTCTTAGTCCTTTTGTGATGATTAATATAATCACATTAACACGTAATCATATGTCAACCATCAATGGTTACGATTGTACCACAACCTAACTTCTCTTAACTTATAAGAACTATTAAACTATAATGTTCGCTAAATCAATTTCTTATTCCTTACGACTTTCTGGCAACTAAATGTCATACCTTAGAGTTTATTCCTTATTCGACTCACATTCAGCTTTCATTAATCTTATTACCGTTCATTATGACTTTCTTAATACCATTCATTATTCTTCCTTAATGTCGAAGCCATACAGTCCATTGTATGCTAAGACCGGTCGTTCATCGTAATAACATTGAGTTCACAGCGTCTATACGCTTTATACTTATCCCTCATTACCACTGCCATAACATCAAAATGTTATCCCTTACATTCGTCACTCAACGTCTAAGGAATCACATTCATAGCAATCCATCACGTTCGTTTGTCGCGACTACGGTCCCCGAATATCGGTTCCGTAACCCGTACCTAAAATCTTTGTCTTTTAATCTTGTTTAAACTTTCCGTTCAACCTTTACTACAGGTTTAATTCACTTGATTAAGTGTTACATTAATTGGACATTATGTCCTATATTGTCCCTTACATTTCCCCCAAGAGCTGAGCAGTTAAAAGTTCATCTCTGGTTGTTTCTCTACACTGGCGCTGCGGCGCCACTCTCTCCTTTAACTCTCGTGTCGCGGCGTGAGTTAGCAGTACCTAGCTCCCCAGTCTGGCACTGCAGCGCCACATAACAAGGCATGGCTGGCGCCGCGGTGCCAAGCCTTAACCCTAGAAAATTTCTCTAAGTGTTAAATCCAATTTGAGACGCTTACTTCCTGATCTCATAACGTCTTCGTTATAACTCAAAACGAGATTGTTCCAAAGCCATTCTCCTCCTTATCTTACGTACTTTAATACCCATTAGATAGAACTTCGTTCTGAATCTGTTAACGTGCCATTCGATTGGCTTGATCTTCACCCTTTGTTCATTTTATGTTTTTAAGTTTCTTCGTTCGTTCGTCCGTAATTCAGTCATCCGAATTCAGAACTCATTCATTCTTGAGTCCACGACTCATGTTTTCTATGTTCTCTTACTTCCTTATGAAACCCTACACGTTCGGGTTCATTTACTAACTTTCTAATTCTCGTTCGTCTTTTACAAAATTTTTGCCATAACTTCGTTTTAGCTAAGTTTTAATCTGTTCTTCATGAACGTTTCTACCGTTCCTAACCAATTAATAAGCATCTAACTTATACGCGATGGTTTTAAACTTGTTCATCAAAAACAATTATACTACGATGGTTTTAAATTTGTCCATCAACAACGTTCCTCGCGTTCTTCACGTGTTCTTCGTTCGTTCTTCATTTTTAATCGATATTTTGGATTACGATTTCACTTTTTATTGGAATTTGATGTTATAAAACACTATTCCGATTTCTGCACGCTTTTCGAGAAAACTTTTATCGGCTTACTTAATTTTCACAATATATTATTGTCAAATCTATCGACGGAATGTCATTTTGACATACCGAACTCTCGAAAAGGCTTAGGTTATTCAAACCCTAACCCTTAGGGTTTCGTCGGGTCAATAGTACCTTTTTTTGTCTTTTTTCCCAAAAATATTTTGTTCCCAAAAAAATTTTATTTTCGTCTTGAAAATTCTTACTCGTTCAATCTAGCTCACAGCCAGAATCCTCCCGATTTATAATCATTCTAGCTAATAGAACGATTAATAAACACATAACACATAATAGTATAAATAAAAATTCATTTTATTAATAACTAATTCTTTAAACTTAAATTCTGAACAATCCGGATTCTCCGGGTTGTTACAATAATACATTGATGGCAAGATTAGTCATCACTAAGAGCCATCATATATATTATTATTTTGTGATTGCTTAAAAAGCCTATCACAAATTACTATCTTTTGTGATTGTTTTTAAAAATTGTCACAAAGTTCCGTCACGTATTCTTGTTTTTTTAGTAGTTAAATCAGGGATAAAAATGCTACACGATTGAGCAGAATAGCCTGAAATCCTAGTTTTTCTTGGCCCGGCTGTGGTTTTCATATCATTCATTGGTATTAGCCCAAACACAGGGTATACTATACTGATGATCCTAGTATTTGCATATCACATTCGGTAATACCGCACAGAGGTCCAATGCTGTCAATTCAGGGTCATCACCCTAAACCTTTCAAAGCAGATCCCCGGCGGGGGTTACCATGCATGGTCATCTGTCCATAAGCAGATCCCCGGCGGGGGTTATAATGCATATTGTCTGTTGATACACATGTCAACGAAGGTCAAACAGCCTTGACGTCAGTTCAGCCGTTGGTAGGTAAACCCAACGACGCATCGGAAGCCATCCGATGATTGCATCAGTTGATACATATATCAACGAAGGTCAAGCGGCCTTGGCATCTATCCCCAGTAGGGAATTCATCCGTTGATGTACACGTCAGCAGAGGTCAAGTGGATCCACGGCGGGGGTTACAACGCGTGGTCATCCGTTGGTTCACACGTCAACGAAGGTCAGGCAGGCCTGACAACACATTTTATTGGCAATAAATCCAATAGAACATTGATATGTCCTGGAAATACAAACCAGTGGGATCAACATCATCGGGGAGGATCGATGATGGAATATGTTATACACATCCTCAAGCAGACAAAAGCTTTATCCCCACAGATCTCTTATATACGAGAGGTACCTCTTCAGAATATAGTCTGCATCAAGGATTCAGGACTTTGGTGATAACCCCAATGTCAACAATCCTAGAGATTCCTGTTAGATGTGGATCACACGTCCATGACAGTTCATCAGGCTGCTTATTTATTGTCATCCCCGGTTGAAGCAATTGGGAGCCGACAACCATCCCAGCATATGGGAAAACAAAACATATGCATCATACACTTGCATCATGTTGCTACACAAAACATCATATTTACCTAGTTGCATTTCAAGTGTATAGGATTCTTTATCTTATCCATGCCATTGCATTGCATGAATATGATAAAGAGGGGCATCTGTAGACACTCAAAATTTTTTGCATACCTGTTACTGACATTGCAGGAGGGCAGATTCGTCTTTCAGACATAACCCTGGAAGACAGCTCATATCCAGTCGGGATACTATCGAAAGCTCAGTCTTAACCCCGAAACACACATTGGGAATATCAGTTCCAACCTCAGAGACAACACTGAGCTCTGCAGTTCCAATACTAAAAATTCCATCGGAGAAGACTGATTCATCCTGGAGATAACCCCGAGATATTCAGTCTCAGTCCTGACACCGAGAATAGTAGCGCCAACCCTAGTTATAACCCCATGGAATGCAGTTGCAGTTCCGGAGATAACCCCAGAAATGCTTGTTTCAAAGCCATGTAAGCAGTTTTAGAACACTCGGCACTCACACCGAGGCACTCGGTACAAGACCCAGAGATGACCCCGGAAAGACAAGCACACCTCAGAGATGACACTGAGGACCTTCAACACTTGCAGCAGTCCAATCTCAGAGATAACCCTGAACAACGTCTGCTTTATCAGCCCAAACCGAAGATAATCCCGGTGAGGGGCAAAGTCATCATCTTGCCAACTTGACGCCACATCGCGCCATCTCAACATCCGATACATATATTTCTACACAATAATGTCCCACAAGAACAAAGGAAGTCTAATCTCGAGTGATTATTACGCAGGGTAACGGATAGAATTTGAAGCTTGAAGACCGGAGGGCATGGTCCCATCTTCCTGACTTCGTACAACCTCTAATCCCATGTTATTGCATAACTCTTGACAACAGTGGTCCAAAATTGGTCTTACACACCTCAATCGGATGCCCAGATTGAAGTTCTGAAAGTTCAAGCGGACATCACGTTGTATGGGTGCATGTACTTCAAGACGACAAGACTTGCGGAGCTAGGGGCACCCCGAGCAGCCGTAGGTATATCTACATCTAACCGTCCCCTCTATAAATAGAGGGCTTGGGGTGGCCATTTTGAAAAAAAAGGCGAGGAAGCCCTGCCCAATTTGCTCTGTACACACCCTAAACTGAGTGTTTTCTCATTTTAAACACTTGTAAGCTCATATATAGCTACTTTTTACCGGCGGGAGCAGAGTGTTCATCCACTTAAAGCTATAGAAGTCTTCTTTGGCAGCCCACTGTAAGCCTTCCTACACACTTTAAAGCCTTTCTCTTCATCTTTGCACACACTGTTCTTCACGTTGAGAGTCGTGTTACGTGTGTATGCCCGGACTTCGGTCCGTGGTTTCATTTCAGTTTGTATATATATATATGCTTATATATATATATTTATGTATGGACTAACATTATCGAGTTATGCCTCAATTGAGCCTAGACTTATGTCTAGAGCGTTTAATTGCTTTCCTATATATATACTTATATATATATAAATTATGTGCCGAACTCTGTTCGATGAGCCTAGATTTACGTCTGGAGCACTTAATTGCTATATATATATATATATATATATATATATATATATATATATATATATATATATACGGTCCGGATCTTAAGCTCACCCCTTATTCAACTCACTCGAGCTCACCCCCTCTTTAGCGACGGACCCGGCGACGGTTCAGTAATACAACCGTCGTCTATACTTTTAGCAACGCTATATGTTCTCCGTCGCTAAAAGTATAGACGACGGTTGTATGACCGAATCGTCACCGGGTCAGTCGCTAAAAGAGGGTGAGCTCGGGTAAGTTAGATAAGGGGTGAGCTTAAGATCCGGACTATATATATATATATATATATATATATATATATATATATATATATATATATAGCCCCGTTCTTAGACGGACTCTTATGGCGGACTCAAATGACGGACTAAGCTGAAGCAAACAAAGGAGAAAGGACACGCGGGTAAAAAGAATTGTTGGGTCAAAAAAAGAACCCATCCAATATCAATCACACCGCTCTCTCTCTCGCTATTCCCTCTCTCTCACTCTTCCCCCTCTCTATCAGCAACCTTGTCCCTCTCTCTCTCTCTATCAGCTCGCCTGAAACAAATCGGAAGGGTAAAAAGGCGATCGAACAGGTGGTGTTGCAAATCGAAAGGTAAAGATTTCTACAAAGAGAATCGGAAGGTAAAGATTCCTACTTAATTTTGTAATTTCTGTTTCATTTGAAAGAAATCTAGGGTTTGTTTTGGGAAAGTGTATTGTTTATGTGAGGGCCTCTTTGTTCTCTGTTTTCTCCATATACAAGAGTAAGTTGCAATGTCTGAAGAGTCTGCTTCCTCAGTCGTAGGACCTGTTTATGTTTTGATCTTGCTCTGCGTTCTTCATCTGTTTCCAGAGTTGTTCCATCTCTTTGCATAATTTATCTGAGAATTGGTTTATTTGGTCGATTGTTAGGACTAACTAGAGTACACCAAGTGAGATCTTGATACTCTGTCTTTTATCCATTTTACCATTGAGTACTTCTTGTTCTCAATTTTATGATCGGACATTGCTACAAACAGAAGCTAGTACCTAGGAGTTAAAGTATTCGTCACTGCAGGTCTAATAGAAAATTTACTCTCATAAGAAGTTAATTAGGTCAGCTTTACACTAGTTTCCATGTTCTCACATTAGTTAAACAATCTTGTTCATTAGGAAATGAGGAAAAATTAGCAGTTTGCAAGGATCTTGGGGCAGATGTTTGCATCAATTACAAGACTGAAGACTTTGTTGCACGAGTGAAGGAAGAAACATGAGGGAAGGGTGAACTCTCTTGAACATAAAACTTTATATAGAGCTTGATTGATTAAAGTTGTTGCTCTTGTTGCAACCTGAAAAAGATTTATCTAACAGGAATTTATTGTATTCTCTATATCACATTTTAGGTAGAGTAAATCTAACCCATAATGTTCATAACAGGTGTTGATGTTATATTAGATAATATTGGCGCATCCTACTTTCAGAGAAACCTTGACAGCCTAAATATTGATGGGAGACTTTTCATTATTGGCTTTATGGGTGGTGCAGTAACACAAGTAAATCTTGCTAGTTTGTTGGCAAAACGCCTGACAGTGCAGGGTATGTACAAAATCCCTTTGTTTATCATGGCTTTATTGTTTTTAAGTTACAAAATATGTACAATACAATCCACTTCAAAGGTGAATCCAATTAGTTTTGTGATCCTATTTAATAATGTTTTCAGTTGAAAATAATAATGTTCTTAGTGATTAGAGAATTAGTTTTGTAAACATGTCTGCAGATGTAAATGCAACCTAACATTAGTGTTAGGTATATCTACAAGTTAAAGCTATCTTGAAACCAACACTAGAACAATACAACTGGAACATACGGAGAGGCTGTGATTGATGAATCTTAATCTATGTAAAACTTCATGCAAGTATAGTAGCTCTAATATTTATCTGTTGTTTAATTACTTGGATATATAATCTCAAACCCTATATTCTTTAGTTTCTTATATTTCATATGGAAAATTATATAAGCTCTTATATTATTAAATTATGACTTGTGCAGCTGCTGGTTTGCGAAGTCGAAGCCTAGAAAACAAAGCTTTGATTGTGAGTGAAGTGGAGAAGAACGTTTGGCCAGCCTGATGCAGCCGAGGCTCACCGCCTCATGGAAAGCAGCATACATATTGGAAAGATACTTCTTATTCCATAATGGCATGGATGATCTCACTGTGGATGAAATGACTTTGTTTGTTATTATTGGTGAAGTTTCATCACAGATGATTCTCATTATTCGTTCAAATAGGTTGTGTCAATTAATATTAAAACTCTTTCTATGGAATCTTGGAAACATGTAGTTTCTATTTTATCTGTGTTTTTATTATACAATAAGATATACCACTGGTATCTCTTCCTCTTGAATTTTTTTTTGTATTAAGAAGAGTTTTCTCAGGAGGTCAGTGGCATTGACGCCCTTCAATTTGGGTTTGAAAAAGTATGTATACTAGACTTAGTAGTGCCTCCAGTGATTCGGGTTAGGCTGGGAATTTAATTTTTTTGGTGACAAAACATGTAGATATACTCGATTCCTTTTAGTTTGTATAGTAGTATTATGTTGTTTACCAAAACAATCCCATAGCTCAACCACTTAAAATAATTATTCCAAAAGCATTTTTAGCATATATAATAAACAATAAATTACAGGGGCAAAATCATATATTATTATCTAATCCAAAGAGAGCAAAAATCCTGGTTATATTATTATCTAATGCAAAATGGATATAATGTTGAAGCATAATACGCACCAAACATAACCTAATATCTAAAATAGGGGAAATCAATCAAAATTATTAAAATGAATTATTCTAACAAAACTTGACATTTAAAGGTGGGAAGATTGAAGCTTTCACTGCAGTTCACAATTATTTTAAGCATCTGTTTATGGCTTAGAAGCAACAGAGGCTAGAGAGCTTTGATCTCCTTTTTTCCAGGCTTTCACTGCAGTTCACAATTCTCTGCTTCTTCTCAGAAATCCTAGCTCGTTTTCTTTAAAGAGTTAGTGGAGTTACAAGTCTCTGTATCTTTGGAGCTTTACTGTACTTCTTCCCTATTATATCCACACACAGGTTATTAAATTAATTGTATACAAAAAAATGGCATTAATGATTTAAGTGACTTGACATACGAAATAATTGAGGCATGTGTAAGCATTACTTTAAAAACAAGATGACTGTTGTATATTCAAACAATTGGAAGAAGTACTGTAATCAAGTGGGGATTACTCCAACATTATAATCTTACTGCCACTTGAGGCAGCAATGTAGAATTCCATGGTCATGTGCTGAACCACTTCATATATCATTAAATTTCCCCTTTCGGCTCCTACTTTTATCTCAAATTACATAACTAGATATAAGATTTCCTTACCAGATTTTGTAGTAAATGTTCGGCGGTATGTATTGACATACTTCCGGACATCATCATCCTTGGAAAGGTTAAAGACCTTCCGAATCTTTGATGCCCTCTTTAAACCTCTCATTCTGGGTTTCTTTGTGTCAGTCAATCCAGGCAGATCATTATCACCCTTCTTCACTATAACCAAGTTTCATAGGGAAACCTTGCTTGTCGCAACCACCCATTATTTTGAAAACATATCCTTTGAACTCCTGTCAAACAAAATATCCAAGCCATACACAAATTAATTACTTATTAAATCTTCCAAGCAAGTGATTGATGAGTATACAAAACAAAAGATGTAGTTGATTGATAATTTACTACTCATAATTTCCAAGCAACTCTTTCTATATATTGATCAGTTAATGGAGCTTTCTGCTCAACAATTTTTCCCTTCAGAATAAAGATGTAAATAGAGAATATAGAAGTACACAATGATTAAATGGTGACAAAAAAATGATACAGGTGAATACAAAATAATGTGCCTCGATGTAGTTGATTGATAATTTACTACTCATAGGTGGACCCAATAGTTATAACCAATCACGTGATCCACATCTATATACACATCATTTTAGAAAGTAGTTTTGTCATAAACTAACACAGGCTCATGGCTGATTTTATTACATATGAACAACTAAATAGTTAACTGGCAAGGAATATCAACCCAAAACAAGCCATTAGCATTAAATAATGTTAGCAAGAACGAACTAGAAAAGACTTACTCGTGGAAGGAAGGTAAAATACCAAATAAGAATACCTTCTATGTTTTTGTATTGCATATTAGTATTTGATAATGTGGAGAAAAGTTTCAAGTTGACCAGAAGTCATCCAAACCTCAAAACTTAAAAACTCCATAGAAACATTTTGAGGTAAGGGGTTTACAGCCCCCCCCCCCCCCCCAAACATTGTAGGTGCCTCGGCAAAAAAATTAAATAAAAATGTCATCTATTTAACTCGAAACCAACAACATACTCAAACTTTAAGTGAAATTCTTTACTTTTAGCAGCATTGTCCAAGACAAATAGCATTGAAGCTTCTAAAGATGTAGTAATGTCATCTGTTTTGTGCTTGCCAGTTAGTTATAGGGTTGGTATTATAGTTGTGGATAGCTTCTGAAATTACATATTTTGAGAGGGAGGTAACATTGCATTCTAGAGCCAACAAAATAAAAACAAAATGCTCCGTATCAATTAATTCAGGTGAAAAACTAACTGAAAAAATACCAAATCGTGCTGATGAGTTCCGATTTGTGAAGGTTCCTATTCTAGGTCTTACCAATTTGTGAAGGTTCCGATTCTAGGGCACGTCGAGACCTGGACAATTAAAGCTCTCAAGGCTCGTGAAGATTCCATGTTCAAAAGTTGGAGAAGGAATTTTGGGCTTCGAAGTCGAGATCAAGGGCTTCGATTTTCTATTTCTACTTCGATTTTCTGAAGATTTGGAGAAAGGCTCGTAAAGATTCAAAGCTCAAGTTAATCGAAGAAACTCTCGTCGAAACACACAACCGAGCGAGGAGAGAATGTGGAGAAAATGATGTTCTTCAAATGGGGAGACAATCTGTAAGCTTGAAAGAAATTTACAGATGTACAGAGCCGTTCTGAGAATTCAGCAATTGGAAGTGTGAGAGAAGGAAGAAATTTGGTTCAGAGAATTTGGCAATTTTAGGAGAGGAGAGAATGGCGTTCTTCAAAGACAAAATAGAGATTGGGTTTTTGACCCGGCTGACCCGCTTTCTTCCCTCCTTTTTTGTCTGTGACCCGCGCGTTTTTTTTCTTCTTTTTTTCATTTGGTCCGTCGATTGGTCCGTTGAGTTGGGCCATTTCTGAACGGCTCTCTATATAAATAAATATATATATATATATATATATATATATATATATATATATGTGTGTGTGTGTGTGTGTGTGTGTGTGACGCCCCCAAAATTAGGTATACATCACCCATCTTGAGTCGCCAGATACATGGTACAGAATTCAAATACAACTTAATAATACAACTGTTGTGTACAGTACGACAAAACATAAACTGTGAGTTTGAATACAAATATTATCTACTAGAGAGTATACAAACTCAAAAGGAGTCTTCATTACATTTATTATCACACTATTACATAGAATAGTGAGGACTACGAATGCTATCATCTGGTCCATCACTCCGTTCCCCGACTCGTCCTAACTATATTCTCATTTCCTAAAGAGAACAGTGAAAGAAAGGGTGAGTTCAACTAGCCCAGTACTAAATATTATGACTAAGATAATGCAAAATAAATTACCATTAATCTTTAACAATGTTAAACTGATAAAATATAATAGACATCAAGTTTAACTACAGCGGATCAAGCAATCCATTAAAAGAGTCAAGTAGAGAATAAAATCTACTGTCTTTTATGATTTAAAAGGTTTTTCATGACTTTTATCACTGAGACTCAGCTTAATAAATAATCCACATCATCGAATCACCCCTGCATTACGGCCAATGATATTCTTTAGTATCAGGACGATGAATTATCCATGCACTACGGCCAATGATATTCTTTAGTATCACGACCACGAATTATCCATGCACTACAGTTAAAGATAATCATGTTTTCATCAACGGTCCTGATCATGCCATAAAACAATTCATCTCTGCACTACGGCCAAAGAGAATCCATATCCACAATCATACCAAAAACTGTCCATCAATGCACTACGAGCCAATGAGGACTTTTTCCACATCATTTGTAACATTACGGTTATGATTATACCGAATAATCTCTGGTCATAATCATACCAAGTCCATCTATGCACTACAGGCCACAGATGACTTTCAACATAATATAAGTATGAGGATGATGACAATGATATAACAATTCAATAAAACAAGTTCAAGAATTAATTTATCTAGGAACTGATAACGTCCAAATTGTCAACATGATACTGCTTTGTAGAATAAAATTCAAGAATACTCAGAAGAATATTTCCATAAAAAAATACTGGATGAAGCGCAAATATCAAGAATATTCCACAAATTTCATGGAGTATAGAAGTCAAAGTTTTAACCAACTAGGTATAATAAAGAATGGAATAACAAAAGAAATCACCATGCATGTGATAGACCGCACAAGCAAGTTATGCCAACAGAATAATAAATAACGGAACCAAGTTCGGTGTAAAACGCATAGACAGGATATTCCAACAGAATAATAAAGAATGGAACCAGGTCCGGCGTAAAACGCACAGACAGGATATTTCGACAGAATAATAAATAATGGAACCAGGTCCGGCGTAAAACGCACAGACATGATATTTCGACAGAATAATAAAGAATGACATAACAGAAGAATTTCACCATGTATAGGGTAGCCCGCGTATACAGGTTATTCCAACAGAATAATAAATAATGAAATAACAGAAGTTCTCTTCATAAATATAAAAGAAATAATACCCCTTATGAGTACAACAAATAATATCCCTTACCTTAAAAGAAACTTGATATCAGAGTAGTGAAGTAGCAGAACACTTTTCTTCTCTCTCTATAATTTTCTCTCTCTAGAGTTTTAGGAAATTCGTAAGAAATAATAAAGGAATGAGCTTCTATTTAAAGAAAAATGGACTGCATAGTAACTAACTCATGAACGGTCTAGATTGATTTACTTTAATCTGACGGTCCATATTTAAAGCAAAATCTATTAAATAAAATATAATATATTCTATTTATAATCTAATAAAACGAATAACTTTATAAAAGATTTTACTATGCAAATACTATGCAGGTACTATGCAAACACTATGCATAATAAAATATAATATATCCTAATTATTATCTAATAAAACAGATAACTTTATAAAAGTATTCTGTTTTATATAAAAAGATTTTACTATTGGCCTAATAAAACGAATAACTTTATAAAAGTATTCTATTTTATATAAAAAGTTTTTCTGTTTTATTACATTAATAATACCAATAAAATAAAACTGAGTGACTTATCACGTAAGCCTCAATAATCAATATCGTATGCTACTATGCAACCACACGTATTACTGTACTTTTACTACCGAGTAGTTCAACAGTATTAACGGTAAAACTTTCGCCGTTATTTTCATAAAATATTTTTGTCGTTTTCTCAATCTGACAATAATTTTGTTGTGGGGTCCACCAATAATTGTGTCGTCGTACGAATAGTCCCCATCCAAAATAATATTCCCCGACCAATCGAATATAATACAACAACTTGCATACTTTGCAAAATTTATAAATACTACCCACAACTATAACATTATCTCAAATTCACACCATAATATTTAAAAAAATATTTCAAAAAAATTAAATCTTTATTCATAAAATCTGGGCTATCACAATCTCCCCTCCTTATGAAATTTTGCCCTCAAAATTTACATACGTACTTGGTATGCCGAACAGATGATGACACTTCGTCAGATTCTAACTCTTGAGGTATAACCTTTGAGTGTTGAATACATTCCAGGATTTTAATAGGTACATCTTCATACGTTAAATTATCCGCTATCTCGTCCGGTTCTAAATCAATAATGTGGTTCGGGTCGTCCACATATTTACATGACGTCAATACGTTAAAAATGTTATGAACACGCGACATACTTGGCGGTAAAACGAGTCTATAAGCCACAGTTCCTGCTCGATCGAGGATTTCAAATGGGTCAATTAAATTGAGGGTTGAGATTTCCTCTCTTCATCGATTCTTGCTTCTAAAATAACGCCTTCTTGAACCTTCTTCTTCACATTCATCAGCTCTGAGTTTGTAGCTTGAGCGACTTTAAATTTATCGATTAAAGTCGATTCTAATCGTATATTCGTTATCTTCACGTGGGTCCCTAGAGTCTTTCACTCTATCTTCATCATTTGTAAGTTATACGAAATGGGTCTTTGTGTTAACAACATCTCACTCGCATATGATCTTCTACTCAACGCGTCAGCTACCACGTTCGCACTTCCACGATTATATTGAATGGTACGATCTTAATCTTCAACAGTTCGAGCCAACGTCTGTGGCGCATAATACGTTCGTTTTAGTTGAAGAAATATTTAAGGGTTTAAGAAATGAGTTTTGTACTGGGGTCAACACAAAATTCGATTTCACGCTCTGGGGTAGGCTAAGAAGTCTTTATGAATACGTCAGGAAATTTATTAACAATAGAAATATCGTTCAAAACTGTGACCATCATCCAAGACTTGGATAGCACGTCACATTGATACCTATCAACTTGTCATCATCATTCACGACGTCGTCTACAGAAAGTCTGGCTTCGGTGCATTCCACACAAGGAAGTCACTAGATAAAAGCTCAGGGCTTTTTACTTATGGCTTGATATGACAATGATTGACTTTAGTAGTTTGGTTACTTTAAATTCGCATAACAGGTTAGTTAGGAGTATGAAAGCTAACAACCTTACAAAAAAACATGATGAGTAGTTAACCAATCGATTCCTAAAATCAAATCAAAGACAAGTATTTTCAAAGAGATACGATCGACAGGTAACATGAAAGTGTTGATTTGAATCAAACAAGATTTATAAATAGTAGAGGTAACGAAGGTTTCTCCCAACTGAGTTTAAACAGATATATCAAAGTCTAATTTCTCCGGAGTTAACTTCAAACATTGAACACAACTAGGTGAAATAAAAGAGTAAGTAGAACCGGTATCTAACACGGTATAGACTTCACAAGAGTTTATGACAAACATACCCGTGATAATTTTATTCAGGTTCCTTGTCACGAAAAAAAATGCTATCTCTTAAACTATCGGCTTTGACTTTTCTGGGACGGCCTTTGGTGCATCCATCATAGCTGAACTTGTCTTCGGTGAATGTCAAAATCGGGCTAAGTGACCTTCTATTCCACAATTATAACATGCTTTGGACGACATCGCGCAGTTTGGACTGATGTGTCCCTCCCCTCCGTATTTGAAGCATATGATAGGTGGTCGTTCTCCTTCCTTAACAACAGGTGCTGGTGCTGACGTCTTTCCATCATTATTGAATCTCCTCTTCTTGAAATGTCCATTCTTATTGTTTTGACCATGATTACCACCGAAGTGGTTACCATTTATGGCATGTTGATTCCCTACATGTTTATTGTCACCACTTTGATGACTGTTATCACCGGTATTATCATTTTGTCGGCTGCTCTCTTTTGGTTGCGTTGACTAGTTATCGCGCTCCACTAACTGAGCTCTATTTACAATATCTGAATACAAACACAGTTTATGAGAAATAAGACATTAACGTATCTCCGGCTTCAAACCTCTTAAAAACATCCGTGTCATTCTCTCTTCATTATCAACCAAGTGGGATGTAAATCGGGACAACTCGGCAAACTTGGCTTCGTACTGCGACACGGTCATGTTGTTTTGCTCCAATTGATAAATTCCACCTCCTTCATGTGACGAATGCTTTTGGGAAAGTACTTGTCATTGAACAGCTCTTGGAACTTCTCCCAAGAAATCTTGAGTGCGTTAGGCTGGGTACGTTTTACAGATTTCCACCAGTGATCTGCCTCTTCACGCAACATAAAGGTGGCAAAGGGAACCTTTTGCTCCTCGGAGCATCCCAGGACATCAAAATATCTTGGTGATCTGCTTTAACCACGTCTCCGCCTTAAGTGGTTCTGGCTTTCCCAAAAACTCCGGTGGTTCCAGCTCCTTGAATTGCTTAGCGGTGACCAACCGTGGGTTGCCATTGTTTCCTCCTGCAATATGAACAGGAGCCGCCTTCGCCTGATGTTGCATAAATTCTAAAAAACTCTTAAACGTACCGTCGTTCGTCAATTGATCAGTGTTGTTGTTTACATGAGGATTATTGTCTTCCTGTTGCACATTATCCTGATTATTGATCTGTGGAGACTCATCGGTCTCCTATGCTCCATTGCTTATCTCAACATTTTTAGATGCCATTTTCAAATACTGCAACAAAACAAGGGTTAATTAACATATCACATATTATCCCTATACTCTGACCGACCAATTAAATACCAAATAAACTTAGGTAGGTCATACTAGCGAAAGAATTCCCCCATCTTTCCCCTCCTAGTTCTTGCCTCACATCTCAGTCAGGGATCATATCCCTAAGCTTTGATACCAACTGTGACGCCCCCAAAATAGGTATACATCACATATTCTGAGTCGTCAAATACATGGTACAAAATACAAATAATAACTTAATTATACAACTGTCGTGTAAAATAGGACAAAACATAAACTGTGAGTTTGAATACAAATATTATCTACTAGAGACTATACAAACTCAAAAGGAGTCCTCATTACATTTATTATCACACTATTACATAGAATAGTGAGGACTACTAATGCTATCATCTAGTCCATCACTCCGTTCCCCGACTCGTCCCAACTATATTCTCATTTCCTGAAGAGAACAGTGAAAGAAATGGTGAGCTCAACTAGCCTAGTACGAAATATTATGACTAAGATAATACAAAATAAATTATCATTAGTCTTCAACAATGTTAAAATGATAAAATACAATTGACATCATATTTAACTGCAGCGGATCAAGCAATCCATTAAAAGAGTCAAGTAGAGAATAAAATCTACTATCTTTTATGTTTTAAAAGATTTTTCATGACTTTTATCGCTGAGAATCAGCTTAATAAATAATCCACATCATCGAATCACCCCTGCACTACGGCCAATGATATTCTTTAGTATCACGACCTTGAATTATCCATGCACTACGGCCAAGGATATTCTTTAGTATCACGACCACGAATTATCCATGCACTACAGTTAAAGATAATCATGTTTTCATCAACGGTCCTGATCATGCCATAAAACAATTCATCTCTGCACTACGGCCAAAGAGAATCCATAGCCATAATCATACCAAAAATTGTTCATCAATGCACTACGGGCCAATGTGGACTTTTTTCACATCATTTGTAACATTACGGTTATGATTATACCGAATAATCCCTGGTCATAATCATACTAAGTCCATCTATGCACTACAGGCCACAGATGAATTTCAACATAATATAAGCATGAGGATGATGACAATGATATGAGAATTCAATAAAATAAGTTCAAGAATTAATTTATCTAGGAACTGATAACGTCCAAATTGTCAACATGATACTGCTTTGTATAGTAAAATTCAAGAATGCTCAGAAGAATATTTTCATGAAAAAGATACTAGATGAAGCGCAAATATCAAGGATATTCCACTAATTTCGTGGAGTATATAAGTCAAAATTTTAACCAACTGAGTATAATAAATAATGGAATAACAAAATAAAATACCATGCATGCGATAGACCGCCAAGGCAAGTTATTCCAATAGAATAATAAATAACGGAACCAGGTCCGGTGTAAAATGCACAGACAGGATATTCTAACAGAATAATAAAGAATGGAACCAGGTCCGGCGTAAAACGCACAGACAGGATATTCCGACAGAATAATAAATAATAGAACCAGGTCCGGCGTAAAACGCACGGACATGATATTTCGACAGAATAATAAAGAATGAAATAACTGAATAATTTCACCATGTATAGGGTAGCCCGCGTATACAGGTTATTCCAGCAGAATAATAAATAATGAAATAACAGAAGTTCTCTTCATGAATACAAAAGAAATAGTACCCCTTACGAGAACAACAAATAATATCCCTTACCTTAAAAGAAACTTGATATCGGAGTAGTGAAGTAGCAGAACATTTTTCTTTTCTCTCTATAATTTTCTCTCTCTAGAGTTTCAGTGAATTCGTAAGAAATAATGAAGGAATGAGCTTCTATTTGAAGAAAAATGGACTGCATAATAACTAACTTATGAACTGTAAGACCCCGAATTTCATGAAATAAAAGTATTCAATTTTTCTTATAATTACAATTCAGTAAATGGTTAAATTGATAAAAAGTTAAAGTTATGGGTGAAATGTGAAAATTTTTCAAAATACACAAGTGGTTATAAAATAATCATTGTTGTCGGGAAATATTCGTTTGGTCGTGGAATATTCTTTCTGTCGGGGAATATTCGTACGACGGCGCAGCTATTTGTGGGCCCCATAACAGAATAACTGTCGGGTGAAGAAAACGACAAATTTAAGTTTTTACAAATAACGGCGTAGTTGTTACCGTTAACACTGTTGGAATACCCGGTGATTAAAATACAGTAATACGCGTTATTGCACTGTAGCACACGGTATTGCACAGTATTTTTGAAATTATTGATTCTTACGTAAGAAGGCACTACTCAATAATTGTTACAGTAATTACTGTTCAATATTTTACTTTATTGATTCAATAATTGCTGCGTTGATATTTTATATTATTTTTGTTTCAATAATTGTTGCTGCACAGTATTTTCTATTATCAGATCAATAATTCATATTATTTGAATAATATTATTAGATAACATTATTGGCAATGTCTAGAAAGTTCTGTCTAAGGAGAGGTTTGGTCATCTAATTGCGCGCTAGTAAGGAGAAATCCTTATTAGAAAGCCCCCTCTTTCCTGGGAACGGCCTGGTTGTCATAAATGTGATTCTGTAATATTATTTGTGAATAATTAATTATTGATTCATATGATAAGAAAATATTTATTTTATGTGGATATAAATGAGGGATATATTTTTGTGGTTAAAAAATGAAGGAGTTAATGTTGAAATTTTTATCCGTATTTTTGTCGGAATGGAGGTATTAAAAATCAGAGTTTTTGAGATATTTTGCGAGGGTTATAATTTTTAATCCGACCGTTGGATCGTGGTAATTTTTGGATATGTTATACATATATAAGTTGAGTATATGCCCACAAATTTTGAACCGTTAAAAATGAACGTATGATTTATTATGAATTTTACGAGATGACTGGTTCAGAAATTGTTGAATTTTCGGAGTTTATCATTTTGGTGGAAAATTCTAGAATTGGTGGGCCCCACTTGTGGTTGGTGAAGAAATGTGCTGAATTATATTTCAAATGTGGTGGGTGGGAATAGTAGCAGGTAAAGCCATCAGGTTACAGGTCAAACCTACCAAAATTTTGCTATAAATAGAGGGCTAAGTTAGAATTGAAAATCACACCAGAAACATAAGCTTTCTCTCTTTCTCTCTCTATATTATGAAGCATATTTTGTGAGTTTTTAGATACTTGGTGAGTTGCTATTCATCAGTGCAAGTTTCCTTCAGCATCATATCCGATATCCAGCCAGAAGTACTGCTCTTTTGAGGTAGGGGATTGTAAGGGATTGTAAGGGATAGTAAGGGATATTAAGGGACTTTAAGGGTTGTTATGTTTTTCAGTTTCGTAATTTTTTTGAACTTCAAAAATTCTGGAAAAATTTAAAATGATATTTTGATGAGTTTTATTGATTGTGTCCAAAAATGGTGATTTTTGGATGTATAGATTGAGAGTTATGAATTTTATGAGAAAAGACTATTTTAAAAGTAACAGCTTATAATTCCTTGTGGTTAACTCCAAAATTGATGAAATTTTTATTGGGAGTACATGTATATGATAGAAGTATACTCTGTAAATTTCAGAATTTTTAGACAAAAGTACAATTTTTGATAAATGTCTAAATATTCGGCTATTTTGGCCATATGAAAAATAGTAAATGACTTTTAAAAATTCTGAGAAAAATATATGTTCACTATGGGACTATATTATACTAAATTCCAGAAAAGAAATATTTTTGGAACTGATTTGGTATTTTTCATGAAAATGGTCTAGTTATGAGTAAATGAATTAAATATGTTATGTGAATTAAGAAAATTGGAAAATAGGATTTTATGGCTTGAGAATCCTATATATGAGGTATATGCAGATTTTTGATGAGGGTTTTGGTTATTGATGATGAAATTGTAAGAGTTGGCATTTTATGATGATTAAATGCATTAATTAGTAAAGTGTAAACAATTAAAATAAATTATTTATAAATTTAAGTAATGTTATTCTTTCAATATCATTATACCGAAATATTGGTATGAATTTTATTGTAGAATTTCTATCTTTTGTGTCGGGGTTACTATTCATGAGTTACGAATATTACTCTTGAGATTAAAACTATATGTTGATCATATTATTTTTATCATCATATATAACATTTTTATAACCCTGATGTTGAAATTCTCTTTCACTGGAGTGTAAAGATGGGTAGATTATTGGTATGATCATGACTAGGGTTCTCTTTGGCCTGTAGTGCAAAGTTGAATTGTGACTGGTATGATCATGACCATTGAATTTATAATTGAATATCTTAAGCTTAAGTGCAAAGGTGAATTGATCAACATGGTTATAATTATTGTTTATATAAATTCTAAAATGATTATATATTTCTTTGAGATATTAATATCTTTGGCCTGTAGTGCAAAGATGAAATATTGATGAATATCTTTGGCCTGTAGTGCAAAGATGAATTGTTGATGAATATCTTTGGCCCGTAGTGCAAAGATGACATGTTGTTGAATATCTTTGGCCAGTAGTGCAAAGATGAACATATGTTGAGATAAACATGACCAACTGGTGATACAAATGAATATCTTTGGACGTAGTGCAAAGATGAAGTTATTAGTATGATTATGAACAGGAAATGTGATTTGGTGTAACCATGATCTTTGATGTTTCAGGTAAAGACAGGTGATGAAAATATTCTTCGTCCTGAGTGCGAAGAAAAATTTATAGTCACAATTATGATTATGAGTTATTTATATGATTGTGGAAAGGAACTGTTGAGTGATGTTACATGGATAAAATATTGTTGGTGGATTTTTAACATGGAGAAGATAATAGACTTTATAGTCTATTTGACTCTTCTAATGGATTGCTCGTTCCGCTGCAACTATGGTTGAAATTTTTATCATTTACCATATGTTCTAAATCTCTGATTTATTATTGATGAAGGCTATTGATAATTTAATTATCTTTAGTCATGATATTCTTTACTGAGCTAGTTGTGCTCACCCTTTTGCTTCACAATTCCTTTCAGGTAATAAGAGTGTAGCTGGGTCGAGCGGGGGTAACAAGGGAATAGAACGGTGGTCATCATTTAGTAGTTATATTTGGTGAAGAAAATAGGGTGAGGCGAACCCAACGTTGGAAGGGTGTTTTGTCACTATCATACAAGATGTCTAATGACATACAACCTCGTGTCATCATAGGACAGGGTTGTGCTCATCCACTTGCTGAGTATATTTACGAGCACTACCTATATAATCTTGGTGTTTGTTTGAAGTATATTTTTCAATTAGAGACAGTGGAGATAATGATATGTCAAGAGAAGACTCACCATTGGGAAGAATATGATAGTAATCTTCTCGTTTTTCTTTGGGGTCTATTGGGTCAACCAAGGATAATTCTGTGGCCATATGATATCTATCAGAACATAGACGCGTGGCCTCCCATGTACGAAGGTTTCCTTGAGCACTTCCCAAAAATTCTAATTTCTAAAACAGTTTTTGACTATACCTTTATGTAAGGTGACATTGTGAGGTGATGTCCACGGTTGGAACATGAGTCACATTTGGTATATATTTGTATCCAAACTCACAGCTTATGTGTTGTTGTATTTTGCACGACAATTGTTGTAATAAAGTTGTAGTTGTTTTCTGTACCATGTATTTGGGGACTCAGAATAGGTTGGATGGAATGGACCTATTTTGGGGTTGTCACAGGTGGTATCAGAGCTTAGGGATATGATCTCTGGCGGAGATCGGGGAATATAACTAGGAGGGGAGAGATGAGTAAATCCTTCGCTAGTATGTCCTACCTAAGCTTATTTGTTGGTCAGTCATAATATCGGGATATTATGTGATATGTTAATTTGTTAAATTAACCCTTGTTTTGAAGCTGTATTCTAGAATGATATATGAAATACAGGAGATGAGCAATAGAGAAATTATGATGACAGGGAAGATGGAATCTGAAATGAAGGGAATGTATTCTCAATTCTTTGAAATACCAGGTACGTAAATTTCGAGGACGAAATTTCATAAGGAGGGGAGATTGTAAGACCCCGAATTTCATGAAATAAAAGTATTCAATTTTTCTTATAATTACAATTCAGTAAATGGTTAAATTGATAAAAAGTTAAAGTTATGGGTGAAATGTGAAAATTTTTCAAAATACACAAGTGGTTATAAAATAATCATTGTTGTCGGGGAATATTCGTTTGGTCGTGGAATATTCTTTCTGTCGGGGAATATTCGTACAACGGCGCAGCTATTTGTGGGCCCCATAACAGAATAACTGTCGGGTGAAGAAAACGACAAATTTAAGTTTTTACAAATAACGGCGTAGTTGTTACCGTTAACACTGTTGGAATACCCGGTGATTAAAATACAGTAATACGCGTTATTGCACAGTAGCACACGGTATTGCACAGTATTTTTGAAATTATTGATTCTTACGTAAGAAGGCACTACTCAATAATTGTTACAGTAATTACTGTTCAATATTTTACTTTATTGATTCAATAATTGCTGCGTTGATATTTTATATTATTTTTGTTTCAATAATTGTTGCTGCACAGTATTTTCTATTATCAGATCAATAATTCATATTATTTGAATAATATTATTAGATAACATTATTGGCAATGTCTAGAAAGTTCTGTCTAAGGAGAGGTTTGGTCATCTAATTGCGCGCTAGTAAGGAGAAATCCTTATTAGAAAGCCCCCTCTTTCCTGGGAACGGCCTGGTTGTCATAAATGTGATTCTGTAATATTATTTGTGAATAATTAATTATTGATTCATATGATAAGAAAATATTTATTTTATGTGGATATAAATGAGGGATATATTTTTGTGGTTAAAAAATGAAGGAGTTAATGTTGAAATTTTTATCCGTATTTTTGTCGGAATGGAGGTATTAAAAATCAGAGTTTTTGAGATATTTTGCGAGGGTTATAATTTTTAATCCGACCGTTGGATCGTGGTAATTTTTGGATATGTTATACATATATAAGTTGAGTATATGCCCACAAATTTTGAACCGTTAAAAATGAACGTATGATTTATTATGAATTTTACGAGATGACTGGTTCAGAAATTGTTGAATTTTCGGAGTTTATCATTTTGGTGGAAAATTCTAGAATTGGTGGGCCCCACTTGTGGTTGGTGAAGAAATGTGCTGAATTATATTTCAAATGTGGTGGGTGGGAATAGTAGCAGGTAAAGCCATCAGGTTGCAGGTCAAACCTACCAAAATTTTGCTATAAATAGAGGGCTAAGTTAGAATTGAAAATCACACCAGAAACATAAGCTTTCTCTCTTTCTCTCTCTATATTATGAAGCATATTTTGTGAGTTTTTAGATACTTGGTGAGTTGCTATTCATCAGTGCAAGTTTCCTTCAGCATCATATCCGATATCCAGCCAGAAGTACTGCTCTTTTGAGGTAGGGGATTGTAAGGGATTGTAAGGGATAGTAAGGGATATTAAGGGACTTTAAGGGTTGTTATGTTTTTCAGTTTCGTAATTTTTTTGAACTTCAAAAATTCTGGAAAAATTTAAAATGATATTTTGATGAGTTTTATTGATTGTGTCCAAAAATGGTGATTTTTGGATGTATAGATTGAGAGTTATGAATTTTATGAGAAAAGACTATTTTAAAAGTAACAGCTTATAATTCCTTGTGGTTAACTCCAAAATTGATGAAATTTTTATTGGGAGTACATGTATATGATAGAAGTATACTCTGTAAATTTCAGAATTTTTAGACAAAAGTACAATTTTTGATAAATGTCTAAATATTCGGCTATTTTGGCCATATGAAAAATAGTAAATGACTTTTAAAAATTCTGAGAAAAATATATGTTCACTATGGGACTATATTATGCTAAATTCCAGAAAAGAAATATTTTTGGAACTGATTTGGTATTTTTCATGAAAATGGTCTAGTTATGAGTAAATGAATTAAATATGTTATGTGAATTAAGAAAATTGGAAAATAGGATTTTATGGCTTGAGAATCCTATATATGAGGTATATGCAGATTTTTGATGAGGGTTTTGGTTATTGATGATGAAATTGTGAGAGTTGGCATTTTATGATGATTAAATGCATTAATTAGTAAAGTGTAAACAATTAAAATAAATTGTTTATAAATTTAAGTAATGTTATTCTTTCAATATCATTATACCGAAATATTGGTATGAATTTTATTGTAGAATTTTTATCTTTTGTGTCGGGGTTACTATTCATGAGTTACGAATATTACTCTTGAGATTAAAACTATATGTTGATCATATTATTTTTATCATCATATATAACATTTTTATAACCCTGATGTTGAAATTCTCTTTCACTGGAGTGTAAAGATGGGTAGATTATTGGTATGATCATGACTAGGGTTCTCTTTGGCCTGTAGTGCAAAGTTGAATTGTGACTGGTATGATCATGACCATTGAATTTATAATTGAATATCTTAAGCGTAAGTGCAAAGGTGAATTGATCAACATGGTTATAATTATTGTTTATATAAATTCTAAAATGATTATATATTTATTTGAGATATTAATATCTTTGGCCTGTAGTGCAAAGATGAAATATTGATGAATATCTTTGGCCTGTAGTGCAAAGATGAATTGTTGATGAACATCTTTGGCCCGTAGTGCAAAGATGACATGCTGTTGAATATCTTTGGCCAGTAGTGCAAAGATGAACAGATGTTGAGATAAACATGACCAACTGGTGATACAAATGAATATCTTTGGACGTAGTGCAAAGATGAAGTTATTAGTATGATTATGAACAGGAAATGTGATTTGGTGTAACCATGATCTTCGATGTTTCAGGTAAAGACAGGTGATGAAAATATTCTTCGTCCTGGGTGCGAAGAAAAATTTATAGTCACAATTATGATTATGAGTTATTCATATGATTGTGGAAAGGAACTGTTGAGTGATGTTACATGGATAAAATATTGTTGGTGGATTTTTAACATGGAGAAGATAATAGACTTTATAGTCTATTTGACTCTTCTAATGGATTGCTCGTTCCGCTGCAACTATGGTTGAAATTTTTATCATTTACCATATGTTCTAAATCTCTGATTTATTATTGATGAAGGCTATTGATAATTTAATTATCTTTAGTCATGATATTCTTTACTGAGCTAGTTGTGCTCACCCTTTTGCTTCACAATTCCTTTCAGGTAATAAGAGTGTAGCTGGGTCGAGCGGGGGTAACAAGGGAATAGAACGGTGGTCATCATTTAGTAGTTATATTTGGTGAAGAAAATAGGGTGAGGCGAACCCAACGTTGGAAGGGTGTTTTGTCACTATCATACAAGATGTCTAATGACATACAACCTCGTGTCATCATAGGATAGGGTTGTGCTCATCCACTTGCTGAGTATATTTACGATCACTACCTATATAATCTTGGTGTTTGTTTGAAGTATATTTTTCAATTAGAGACAGTGGAGATAATGATATGTCAAGAGAAGACTCACCATTGGGAAGAATATGATAGTAATCTTCTCGTTTTTCTTTGGGGTCTATTGGGTCAACCAAGGATAATTCTGTGGCCATATGATATCTATCATAACCTAGACGCGTGGCCTCCCATGTACGAAGGTTTCCTTGAGCACTTCCCAAAGATTCTAATTTCTAAAACAGTTTTTGACTATACCTTTATGTAAGGTGACATTGTGAGGTGATGTTCACGGTTGGAACATGAGTCACATTTGGTATATATTTGTATCCAAACTCACAGCATATGTGTTGTTGTATTTTGCACGACAATTGTTGTAATAAAGTTGTAGTTGTTTTCTGTACCATGTATTTGGCGACTCAGAATAGGTTGGATGGAATGGACCTATTTTGGGGTTGTCACATGAACGGTCTAGATTGATTTACTTTAATCTGACGGTCCATATTTATAGCAAAATCTATTAAATAAAATATAATATATTTTATTTATAATCTAATAAAACGAATAACTTTATAAAAGATTTTACTATGCAAACACTATGCAGGTACTATGCAAACACTATGCATAATAAAATATAATATATCCTAATTATTGTCTAATCAAACAAATAACTTTATAAAAGTATTCTGTTTTATATAAAAAGATTTTACTATTAGCCTAATAAAACGAATAACTTTATAAAAGTATTCTATTTTATATAAAAAGTTTTTTTGTTTTATTACATTAATAATACCAATAAAACAAAACTGAGTGACTTATCACGTAAGTCTCAATAATCAATACCGTATGCTACTATGCAACCACACGTATTACTGTACTTTAACTACCGAGTAGTTCAACAGTATTAACGGTAAAACTTCCGTCGTTATTTTCATAAAATATTTTTGTGGTTTTCTCAATCCGACAATAATTTCGTTGTGGAGTCCACCAATAATTGTGTCGTCGTACGAATATTTCCCGACAAAAATAATATTCTCCGACCAATCGAATATAATGCAATAACTTGCATACTTTGTAAAATTTATAAATACTACCCACAACTATAACATTATCTCAAATTCACACCATAATATTTAAAAAAATATTTCAAAAAAATTAAATCTTTATTCATAAAATCTGGAGTTTCACAATCTCCCTTCCTTATGAAATTTTGCCCTCGAAATTAGCGTACGTACCTGGTATGCGAACAGATGAGGACACTTCGTCAGATTCTAACTCTTGAGGTATAACCTTTGAGTGTTGAATACATTCTAGGATTTTAACAGGTACATCTTCATACGTTAAATTATCCGCTATCTCGTCCGGTTCTAAATCAATAATGTGGTTCGGGTCATCTACATATTTACATGACATCAATACATCATTTTTAAATAATTTATTTAATATTATAATTAAATAAATTAAATACCATTAATATTCCAAAAATATTAAATATTAATGAAATATTTTTAAAATAATTAAAACTAATTTTAAGGCTTTAAAATAATTTTTAGTAATTTATTTTGTATTTTTAATAATTAAAAATTAATTTTTTTCTATTTATTAAATAAAATAATTAATTTTTGAAATTAACTGTCGCTAAATGGGCTTTAGGCGACAAATCCGTCGCTAATGGTGTTCTTGGTGTTCTTGAGCCCAAACCCAGAAATTCATAGCAGTTAACAAGGTGGCAGGTTTAACCGTAATTAGATCTAGGTTCCTGTTGATTTTTGGGCTTGTAAAAGTGTTAATGTGGTAGTATGTATGTAATACTACAACTACCAGTCGATTTCATGACCAAACTATAACAAAACAGAGAGATCAAAGCTCCATAATATCTATCAGAAGATGTTCTTCATTTCTGGGTTTTCCAAAAATATAGAACAGTCCGAGTTGGCCACTTATGATCTCCATAACATGCATCTTGAGTTTGGTAAGTGTAATCTAAAGGTGCTAACTTGTAGTCTTGATATCAGAGAACAACAACATATCACTAAATCATCTTAACAACAACACAAATGACAGATCAAGGCTGGTCAAAGTGCATGCCAAGAACTGCCTTTGAAGATTTCTGGGTTGCTTAGAATCTTCATCCGGCATGATGGTCAATGCTTGTTTGACCCACAATATATTCGATCCTGATATGAATCTAAGTGATCTAAAGGCATGATCATGTAGCTTGCATGTCAGACTATAAGATTAAAGCACTAACATATATTAAAACACAAACAGTAGCAAGATCAAGGCCCTGTAAAACGTTGTCAAAAATTCTGGGTTTCTGGGTTTGCCCAGATTTCCATAATTCTTGCTCTGTCAACGTACTTTGACCGCTCATATCTTGAAATCTGTACATGATCTGGACTTGATTCAAGTTCCAGATCAAAGACCTTACTACATTGAACAGATCTATAACATCAAACACCACTAACACTTAACACAGAAAGATCTAGAGGCTCTGACATTCGGTTGTCAGGCGACTTTTTCCAATTTTTGAAAAATTTGATTTTCAAGCTCTTTGATGTTATGGATCTATGTTCTAGGAACCCAAATCACTAAATGACATCTTATTGCACAACTTTAAACAATAAACATCAACATCTAACATCAAATCATATGAATTCTAGGTTTAGGGTTTTTATACCTTTCTAGCTTGGATTTTTGATTTCTGATCATGGATTCTATTCTTGGAAAGCTATGAAGTGAAATAGTCTTAACTTTACACTCCCTTTCACTCTTCATTTTGAAAAGTTAGAGAGAGAGTGGTCTTGGAGGATATGAAAAGTAAAGTGGGTTACTTTCCTTGACTTTTATGCTATTACTCCAAGATGCAATTTATTTGATCTAACAAGTTGGCTGATATAATAGATATATGGCACATGGGATATATATAGTTGGTAAACAACTCTTATTTTGGAAAGATTTGCACTCAACATAATAAAAAATGTGACAAAGGGGCATTTTAGACATTTTTCTTCTAATTTTAAATTCTTAGGGTTTGACTCTTAGGGTTTAACCCTTAAGGTTAAAACCTAAGGTTCTAAAAAAATAATTCTTAGGATTTCCAAATTTAAGTTTTCAAAATAGAAAATTAATATTTCTAAATTATAATTAGGATTCTCTAATTATACTAAGATTTCCTAATCATAATTCAATTGCTAATTAGGATTAATATTTCTTAATTAAAATTACTAATTTAGTAATTAGGTTCATAATTCTAAATTAGGGTTTCTAATGGAGTAATTAGGGTTTCTAATTCAAAATTAGGGTTTCAAGTAAATCATTAGGGTTCTCCCTAATTAGGTTATAATTAATAACGTTTAAACCTTATACTGGCATTTGAATTCCCAAATTAGGGTTTTCAACTTCTAAATTAGGGCTTCGGATTCCCGGAACTGAAATTACGGTTTCTAGAACTAGTTTAAGGGTTTCTTATTAATCGATAGCATTTTCAAACTGAACGTTGACGTTGTTAATATAATATTAGGGTTTGCCACTGATATAGGTTATCTGGTCAACCCTTGACCATTCACCACATATTGTACACATATACTACCATATACACAGAACATATTCACTTATATACTTAATCCTGAATAATTCACCACAAAAAATTTAAATTCACAAAATTCCTTGTTGGAAATCTCAAATCCATTCACTTATTTTCTATCTAGGTTTATTATTTAACCTTAATTCAATATTTTAAGATTTTATAAATATATAAATTCTGGGATTGTCACATTCACCCCTTCTTCTAAAAATTCGTCCCCGAAATTTACCTTACACCTTAAAACATGCACCATACACGGCATCACATGCTACCCAATACATTCCTCACAAGAGTAAAAATTATTCAAATCATGATGAGGAGTTATATCGACTACAAATTTTTATTTTCAAAAAGGTTATATAGAAATTCATCTGCAAACCGTCATAACTTACGAACATATAGGGTGATTAGCCCGGTATGCCCTATACTGATCAAGTACTGCTGGTCGGAACCATTTTCCTGTTCCTCTTATCCGCCTTAGGCGCACAAATATTTTCTCACCTCAATCATATCGGATTCCTCACCAAAACAATTCGGTTCGGGAAAGTTTTCAAAGAACGCTTAGAATTTTATAAACGTTGGTCTAGCCGAATCAAATAGCTTAGACTTATATCAATAATTCAATTCAATCAAAATATTTAGGAATAGCCAAACCCCATTGGCAAATTAAAATTTTAAAATTAGTTTTAAAATGAAGTCATGATGACGTACTATATTAACAGCCCGTTTGAGGATGTCGTCATCGAGTGACTTTGTCATAATACATCATACAATAGTGGAACAACGATTTTTGATCAAATTCAACACTACGTATTCCTGTATTTACAACTCCATCAACTTTTTATCATCTCTACACCAGGTTACATAGTACATAAGAGATAAATAAAAATATATTTTGATATTTCAAATCATTTTCGTCTATTCGAAACAAGTAGCATAGAATATAATTTAAACCGTTCCAAAATCATTTCAAATCAGTTTTGTCATCTCAACAGGTAACGAGGTGTTGGCGGCCCAAAGTCCGCTCATACACAATGGTCACCAGGAGTTGAGAATAAAAATTCATTTTCAAAAACATACAGTGCGTATTTAGCTTGATTTCAAAATTTTCGAGTCTAGCATAGCTAGAAGATTTGGAAAACCTAATCTTCCACCAATGATCAACCGCCTAATTATCTATCTATTCCTATGATCCTCAATACTCCATTCACACAAAATTCTACCCAGTTCATCAAACTCGTACTTAACCTTATATTCTCTAACTATACCATACCTATCTGTTATACACCTGAGAAAAGAATCACCTTTTCAACTGGTATATAGCAAATAGCTTGACACATACATTCCCATAATTATGCTAACTCCCTTCTCAATACGAATTTCATTTAATCCATATTCATAATCATTTCCTGAATTTGTACCAATTCATAGTATCATTGTCACACAGAAATCTTGTTGTAAACTTTTTAATCATTCGCTTGATCCTTCTCCATACTATAACCTTATCAGATCACGGGGTGATCTCATCGTATATATTATGATTCATTTCTATGTCTTGATCGTTTTATTTTACAATCTTCTATCACTATACTTTTAGTCTTTTAGACTCTATCTATTCACCATTACTGTTCACTTTTATTATCAGAGTTAGGGAACTCCGTATCTTTATAACTCGCCGAGATTCGTCTTTGAATCTTACCGACACACTAACTCTATTTGAGTTAGTCCTTATCCTAATCACTGCGTTTATTAGTCTAAGGTATCACTACCCTAGGTTTATAACCTACAGCTTTGATACCAACTGTGACAGCCCCGAATCCGGGGCCCGAATCACCGCAGATCCGGTACAATCATTCTACAACTATTGCGAAAGATATAAGCATAAATTATTTATACAATAAACTTTACACACTATTCCCCAAGGTCGAGTAACCTAAACTTATACACAATTCATAACATGTCTAACATATAATATTATTATCATACTATACTATTACAATTATCTACACATATTATCCCAAGCTAAACTTGGCTTTGTCCTTTCCTGTATCCGACGTTTTCTTCTTAATCTGCAATGTTAATCATAATATAGCAAGGGTGAGCAATAAGTTTGCCCAACAAGTTTAAGTTCAATAAATTAAGGATATATCATGATTGAAAGAATTGAACAAAAGCTGGCTACAGTTCTATAATATAATTGTTAACTAGCATGAACAAATTTTACATAGCTGAACGAACATGGTACATGAACATAGCAATTATATCTGGACCGAATGGTAATGAAGGTGATCAGCCTTTCATACCTGATGAATACATGCAGTATGCACAGAGTGCGATTTAATAATTCTTAGACATGGCAATCATCAATGATTAACCACAAGTATATTTGAATGAAACAAGTCAAAGTTGAGTTAAGAAAAATTTGCCTGAACCGTTGATTAGCATTACGCAATTTAATAAGCTTTGCATGAAGACCTATTATAAATAATATTGATCTATAATTTAGAATAATTTAATCACAATTATAAAATAACCTAAACATGTTATCACATAATTCTATCAGTCTATAACACACATAAGACCTAGTATCAAGTCAAACTATTTCAGTCTGAGTTGAGTTCGGTACTATTCTGACCTCTGGACGGCCTAGTCGGACAAATATCGAGTTTAAGTTTAATTAAACTCTACCTAAACACTTAACAACTATCTTAGATAATTATATTATCAGTCAAAATATTTTTACAAGTCTCATAATAATTTTTAAATAATTATTATCATTTATCATTATTTTTCAATCATTAATACCGTATTTATCTAATTTAAATACCATATAATTCCATTTACTTAATATTAAATATTAATGAAAATCATATCTTAATATTATAATATATCAAAGTATTTTTAATACCTTAAAATTATATTTATATAACTTTTTAAACATTTAAATCCATTATCAAATAATTGATATTAATATTGAAGTATTAATATTTTCATGACAAAATATCAAAAGTTATATTTTATAACTTAAAATATTTTTATAACCCTTAAAGCATTTGTATATGATTTTTAAATCATTAATTCTATTTTTTCATAATTTATTTAATATATTTATTAAATAAATTAATTATCATTAATATTAATTAATTAATAAAATTCATCACAAAATATTAAAAGTCATTAAAAATAACTTAAAATATTTTTTATACCATAATATAATTTTTCATGTATTAAAATCATTTTTAAATAATTTGTTTAATATTATAATTAAATAAATTAAATGCCATTAATATTTCAAAAATATTAAATATTAATGAAATATTTTTAAAATAATTAAAAACTAATTTTAAGTCTTTAAAATAATTTTTAGTAATTTATTTTGTATTTTTAATAAAAAATGTGACATAGGGGAATTTTAGACATTTTCCTTCAAATTTTAATGGCTAACTTGACATTTGCTACAACCCTTAGGGTTACTACCTAAGGTTCTAAAAAAATAATTTCTAGGATTTCCAAACAGAAATTTAATATTTCTAAATTATAATTAGGATTATCTAATTATACTAATATTTCCTGATCATTATTCAAGCTTGCTAATTAGGATTAATATTTCATAATTAAAATTGCTAATTTAGCTATTAGGTTCATAATTGTAAATTAGGGTTTTTAACGGACCAATTAGGGTTTTCAATTCAAAATTAGGGTTTCAAGTAACACATTAGGGTTCTCCCTAATTAGGTTATAATTAATAACGTTTAAACCTTATACTAGCATTTGAATTTCCAAATTAGGGTTTTTCGCTTCCAAATTAGGGCTTCGGATTCCTGGCACTGAAATTACGGTTTCCAAAACCGGTTTTAGGGTTTCTTATTAATCGATAGAATTTTCGAATTGAAAGTTGATGTTCTTAATATAATATTAGGGTTTGCCACTGATATAGGTTATCTGGTCAACCCTTGACCATTCAGCACATACTGTACACATATACTACCATATACACAGAACATATTCAGTTATATACTTAATCTTGAATAATTCACCACAAATATTTTAAATTCACAAAATTCCTTTTCGAAAATCTCAAATCTATTCACTTATTTTCTGTCTAGGTTTATTATTTAACCTTAATTCAATATTTTAAGATTTTATAAATATCCAAATTCTCGGGTTGTCACAAGCATCACCGTATTAACCGATGTTACCTCCATATCATCCTCCACATCTATCATCATATTAAGATATGATGCCAATCCCATAGTCTCCTCGGAATAGTCCTCCGAAAAACACTCCTCTGGCTCCGATTCTTCTAGAATCACTAATGGTATCTCCGCTACAGGCATATGTATAGGCTTTACTCTATTCACGGACTCTTCGCTCACTGCGTGTATATCTCTGTACATCAAGCTATCGATCGACATCTACAATAACACATAATATGTTGATTAGTACATAATACATAATAATATAAGCACAAATCACATTTAATTTATTTAGGGTCAATTTTGATCTTTTAAATCTTTCGGTACTAAGTTTCCTCAATACCTTATTAACTCATTCAACTCGAGTTTACTTTCTTCAGACTTTTCCTTCCTTAACGAGGTTATTAGCCTAAGGTTTTTTTTCCCCTAAAGTTTTATAACCTAAGGCTTTGATACCAATCTGTGATGCCCCCAAACCCGGGTATCTTTCAACCCGACAGATGGTACTACACGGTACTACAATTTATACAGTCATTCCATTGAATCAACAACAAAATGATTGTATTTACTATATTCTTATTACAATAGTAATAAATCCTTTCCCATGTTCAGAAACCGAATACATTACTTATGGTTCGCAAGTGTAATACATACATAGATGCTAATCTATTACATGATATCTAGCTATCCAACTTAGCTTTGCCTTTATCTTTCTTAGACCCTTTAATTCGTTCAGCCTTACCTGCAATCATATAATCCAAGCAAGAAGTGAGCATAACTAGCTCAGCAAGTCTAACAAAGGATAATATAAATACCACATCGAGAATTATATGATTATCTTCCATAACTGAACAAATAGCTATGAAGCACTATGAAACATTGACTAGCACTTCTCATTTCATAACAACGACTCCTAAGTATACATAATAGCTCAGGAGTTTTGAACCGGTCTAAAGACTATGAACATACTCTTTTCGTTTTCATACATGAAAAGGACGTTCCGGCACTAAGGTCGTACATCCGTTCTTTCTTATGAGCACTTATAGGTGATCAACCTATAGTACTCTATGTTGATCAACATTCATTCGTTAAAAGTATTTACGTTTAAGTTTTGGCAACCTCGCGTGCCCATCGAATAATCGATGAAAATACATTTGTTTGTTCATAGACAAACTTACCTTTGAATCTGTACCAAATACTTGGCATAGGATAACGTTAATAGTTCTATATCGAATGACTTGTAAACAAATCAATCTAACTCTTAAGAATAGTCTAGCCGAGTTAAAACTGGCATCGACCCTTTCGTAAAACAATTCATGCATTTCAAGAAATGAATCACAAAATACTTGACTAACACTAAGTTTAGACAAGCGTTAAGAAAACTTGCCTGTAAGCGTCTTCGAACATAATATTCAACAGTTCTCAGTCTTTACAGGATCTACATGATATATTCACATAGCACACTGTAATTAGCTATCAAACAACTAACTTTATTGGTTTAACCAACTTCATTCTCTTCTATGTCTTACTTGGATTTATTCCAATAATAATGTCAATTCAACTTACTATACTTTATTACGGCTTGTTAACGTTCTTACGTTATTAACCGGAACTCAATCACCATTGGTGAAGTACCAATGTTGAACACCATTCACGATTTACTTACTTACACTCTTACGTTCTTCGTTTAATTATTGTTAAACAATATTTAACCTTCTAACGTTATCACTTTATAAGTGATTTAAAGTTAGCCTTATCATGTACATTAAATACCTTCATGTCTTACTATTGGTTTACATTCAATTGGAATTACAAAACCTAATTTAGTCAACCATTTCCCACTGCCGGCGCTGCTTCGCCAGACTCTAGTACACTATTGGCGTTGCGACGCCAATTAACAAAGACCAGAACTCGAAGCCGGTTCTTCGGCGCGGCTATTAACACTAGGGTTGGCGCTGCGGCGCGGCCCCTGAGCCTCAGTTGGCATTGATAGTTAACTTTTTCTACGATCTTCTCGGGCTCATAACTTATTTATTTTACATCCGAATTGGCTCATTCAAAAGCCCACAATTCACAAATTACCTACTCTAGGTGTTCATGCAAGAATCTTACATTTTCGAATCCGTTAACTCAAAATTCACCTTTTGGTTCATTATCGAGCGTTTGTTTATCGTTTGTGAGCGTTCAATACTCTTTTTGTTCGTTCTTAGTCGAAATTTGACGATTCTTGAGTCCACAACTCTTGAATACCCTATCTCACGTGTTGGCATTGAAAACCAAAGTTTCCAAGTCACACGACAACTTTTGACTACTAATCCGAGATTTTTACGTTTTCAACGTTTAACGGCTATTTTTGCAAAATTCACCATAACTTCGTTACTCGTGTTCTATAAGCCAAATCAAATGGAACACTCCATTGATTCATCATCTACATCCTTACCAAGAAAGATGCTCCACCAATCTACTATTCTCTACGAGAAAGAAATCGAAAAAGGTCGAAGACTAACGTTTACGAAATATTACCTTTTTCGTTCTTCGTGTTCTTGCTAAACTTCTTATGTTTTGCTTCAAAGTTGATTGATTACTTGTTTCTAGCTCTTTCTCTCTCTCAATATATGTTGGCTAATATTTGCGAACTACCAAATGAACTAGCCAAGCTTCTTATTTATAGGAAACTCAAATGGAGGGGAAAATGGTCCAAAGGCCACCTCCTTACTATTCCCACCTCCACAACAACTTAGCCACCAAGTAATCACTTTTCTTGGTGGCCAAGTGGTCGGCCCACATGTCCATGGGTCTTCCCATGGGTTGCCCCATGGGTTTTACCTATCCGATGACCCGCGGGTTCGACCCGCGGTTCGGTTTCTTGGATTGGGCTTAACTTAAGTTAACATTAGGCCTTAACTTGGGCTTGATTACACAAAGCATTGGGATTGACATGATCCAAGTCTAATTGGATTATGCAACATCCTTAACTCTAAGTTCATTTCACCTAATCGTATTCTACGCGTATAACTCACGTATTCTCTTCGTTTAGTATTCATACGATATTCGTATTATACGTCATACTATACTCATATATCATACGTATAATAACCGTAATGATTATATGCATAACATTTCCCTTTCGAAAATCATTTTTTCCCTAACCCTTAGGTTTTAAGTCCACAAGCGAAAATTTCGTTTGTCATAACTGAAATATTATTGGATATTCCATATCGTCTTAGAATTCTATCATTACGCGTTTCTCAAAAATTCAAACTTCATTCCCTAGCAGAAACGGATGAATAGTGTTTTAACGGAAAGTTCTCGGAAAATATTTATTTTTGTCTTGAAAATTCTAAACAATTAATTCAAGCACATAGCCAGAATCCTAACCACATCCGCACATTCTAGGTCATAGAACGGCCTTCAAATAGCTTACACACATAATAATCAATTAAATTCATTTAATTCAAATAATCAAATAAAAATTTAATTATCGTAAAGATCTGATTTTCTCGGGCGTTACATCTACGCTCAGGCAAGTTTTTCTTAAACCCTAACTACTTACACAAATTTCTCAAACCCTGTTTATTCGTTGAACAAGATTTTTATCTTGATATGTTGTTGATGTGTTATACTACACCTACATTTAAATTGCCTCTTATTGTAAGGTTATCGCTATAGTTTTAGCATAACTAAGAAATGAATTGTTTATTCATATTGATTATTGAGCATAAACTATTGTGTCAAACCAAATTGTTTGGTAAGACATCTTATACTGAAGTTGGGTATCCCATAATGGATCAAGATTCGGTCGATAATATATTAACATTAATTTGGGTGCACTTGAGCACTGGTAGGATGAGATGCATACTCCTAGGATAATGAGTAGGATGATCCCCTATCTCATATCTAAACAAAGTTTCTAAGTCTGTGTGACTGACAGAAATAAAAATCCAGAAACGGTTGAAAAAGAAATCCAGAAATTGGTAAAAACTATCAGTCAAACGTTGAATTGTTATATTTCTTCAATTCATATATTATCATATATATAAAACCTGCTGAGCATGTCATAGCTCACCCTTGCAAATTATTCCCTTTACAGTATTAGATGGTAACCCTGGAACATCTAGAGTAGATAAAGGAAAGCGTCCCTACTTAGATTAGGTTATATTTATGTCTAGTTGAATACTTTGTAATAAGAAACTGAAAGTAGTATGCATACAAGCCAATCATATATGATGATAAAGCATATACTTTGTAATCAATCTTATTTATTTATTAATAAAAGAATTATTTACTAAAGGCATTTATTATCTACGTGGTGCTGTTTTAATAATATGTGATAAACCCATAGTTTAAAGCAATGCTTTTAGAATCATGATGAGATCATGCTAATGAGATCTAAATTCTTGGATAGCTTAAAACTAAAATGTTCCCAATCAATGGATTACTGAAAAGGGGATTAGTGAATCCGGATAGATTGGTACGTACGTTGCTTGCTCATTGGATGAGGATGATTGAACTCATGATCATTTGTGTGGAGACACTAAAGCAAGTATGTAGGTGCTTATTAGAGAATAAGTTCACTGAACGTGACTCGCTAAGGAATACCTAATGGAGTTTTACTTGTCTGTCAATAGGAATTCCTGTAGTGATAGTAGTACAAATGATCCTTAGACTTGAGATCGTCATAGTATCTTATATATAATGAATTACACTTTGACTTATTCCTTAAGACTCTTAGAGTATATCAAAGGGTATGCTTGGGTGTAATAAGTTATATATGAAGATAATGAATGATCAATAAAGAATCTACCACTTCTAGTAAAAGAAGAGAAATGTCCTATGTGATTCGATAAATGACAACCTAGGAATCCTTGGCCAAGGTGGAATGAAATTAGAAAGTAGTTTCTAATTTGCATTCATTGGGAGTTGTGCATTTAGGAATCGAAATACATATAATTAAATAAAATAAGACTTGACAGTAATTTCATGTCTTATATTTAATTGGGACATTGTATGGTGGAAGGATTGAATTGTACGGTAACTATTAACTCAAAGGTTCTTTTATGACTAATGTTGAAATCTATATTATCTGGAAAGTCGTTGATCGCTAGGGAGGCTTATCCCTATTGTAGAATAAATATTATTTATTTAAATAAATTAATCGTTTAATTTATTTATTTAAATAAGATTAGAATTATTCTAATTGATTTATTCACAACCGGTTTAATATGGAGAACCTAAAGGGTCACACCATAAAAGGAAGAATAATTATTTAAGAAGTTAATGGCATAATCGTAATAATATGTTAAGTATATTTAATTTAATCTATGGTGATATAATAAATTAAATAGCTTAATATTTATTATTTAATATTTTAGAAATATTAAATATAAATTAATAAGAGAAGTCTTATTAATATTATTACAATTATTATTATTTTAATTTCTAAAAGAGTTTAGGAATTAATTTAATATAAGTACTCTCATTGATTCCTAATAAGATTAGGGAGCCCATTTAATTAAAAGAGTTTAATTAAATAAATAATACATTATTTTAATTAAATAGGGTTACCTGATATCTTTATAAGAGGAGTCTTATATTAGATATCAAATATACGTAATTCCTAGAGTTGGAGAGTACAACCCCTTTTTCTACAGAGATAGGAAAAACTAGGATTTGAGCCAATACACCCTTCTTCTTGAAAATTCTTCTTCTTTGGTGGATCACCTCTAGAGGCCATACACTTGGGTGGCTTACATTGATCAAAGGAAGGAACCAAACCCGGTGGATTCAAGTTGGACGCGAAAAGGATTGGAGGTGAACTTGTACCTGAGGAAGCTCGGATCTTTAAGGGTATGATTCTTGTTCTTTCTTTTTCGTTTAATTAATAATTATGCATAAAGGATGATCCGGGTAATTGGTTTGTGAAAAATTTTAAAATTCTGATTTTTACACGTTTCCGCTATTTTGTGCAATTTGATTGCGTTCATGAATATTACAAACCTAACAGTGGCATCAGAGCCAAACCTTTATGCGAATTATTAATTATTTTAATTTGATATGTATATTGATATGTGTTTAGAATAGTTTAATTGGGCTTAATTTTGTTGTATAAAATTTAAAATAAAAAAAAAATATCGCAAAATACGTGATTTTGCTTATCTTGTATTTCGGAATTTGCGAACTGATTTTTTTTCAAAAGGCGTGATCCTGATGATAATAGTTATCTATCATAACAAGTTTACAAGGGATATAATGGTTAATATTAGTAACCATGAAGCACGTGACACAAGGGAAGGCAGGAAACATGTTTTCCATATATAACATCTATATATAGTTGCCAACAAGCTTCAGACTTCAATCATTGCATGTTTATGTCATGCGAAAAGGAAGAAACAGTTATTATATATATTATTTTTAATTATTTTATTATTAAAATAATTTTTTTTTAATCTTAAAAAAAAGTTTATTTTAATATTAAAATAAAAAGTTTATTTTAATATTAAAATATAAAGTTTATTTTAATTTTAAAATTAAATTTCATGCTAACTAATTAGAGTTAGAATTAGATTCCATGATAACTAATTAGAGTTGAAATTGATTACATGTTTCTTTAAATAAAGGAGTTTATTTAGATATGAAATAAGATTTCATATTATTCAAAATAAAGGAGTTTATTTGTGAATAGGAAAAAGAATATGTATTTTCTTAAATAAAGGAGTTTATTTAGATATGAAATAAGATTTCATATTATTCAAAATAAAGAAGTTTATTTGTGAATAGGAAAGAGAATCCGTGTTCCTTTAATAAAGGAGTTTTTTTTTTTTACTTGGAATTGGATTTCATAATTAATTAAAATAAAGGGGTTTATTTTGATTAAAGATTTTGATTAAAATAAAATAATTTATTTTATTCAAAATTGGATAAATTAAAATAAAAGAAGTTTATTTTGATTTAAATTTGGATTAAAATAAAGGAGTTTATTTTGATTCAAAATTAGATTTTATACTAACTAAATTTGCCCATTAAATGATATCAATATATATATATTGAATGTTTATTATCCGTGAGGTGAATATAATTTATTGATGCATATGGTGATATGTATGATAATAAATGGGATTGATTATGGACTATTGACCAATGTGATTGGATTTTATTTTAGTTGGATGCATGAATGTATGGGTTTTATTAAATGGGGTCTGCGTACCTCGTCTTCTCTAATTTTTTCTTAATGTAAATTCTATCTCCCTCCTATGTACTTCCCCTTGACTGCTGATCAAGGTTTCTATTTATTTTAAATAAGTTCTGTAATAGGAATAGTTAGAATTAAATTTTGAAGAATTGGAGATCAAGGAGCAAGGAGCGCGTGAAGACCCGTTTGTAATGGAGCCCGGGTTTATATGTAATAGTTATATTTAAATATTAATTCTTGCACCCCTAGGGTTTGACCTTTTGGTTCACTTGGTGGCTCTAGTGAACCAAACTAGAATAAAAGTCCATAATCAATCCGGGTAGAATATAGTATTCTATATGTGCATGCTTATACTATATATATTATATATTATGCAAACATGCTTCGCATGTTAATTAATATGACGCGTATTTTATATATATATGTGCATGCACGCTTAACAAGATGAGACAAATTAATAACAAATCCCTCAAATTTTTTATATTAAGTCCTAAGCGTTCAAAGATATTTGGAATATCGAACGTCGCCTTCTAGTTTGATAAAATTAATAGAGTATTAAATATTTAATATGAGTTTGTTGTGTCACCACAAGGCAAGTATTAAGTATTTAAGATGTTAATTTATCACATTTGATGCTTATAAAGAAAATTGAACAATATTATTTTGTTGTGTCACCACAAGGATGATATTTTTCTTTTTTTTTTGAATATATGGAGTGCTAGGTTGGACTTAACTTGGATAATTTTGATTCGGATGTGCCACCACTTGATCAAAATAATTTAAGAGGCAAAATATAAGGAGTTACATAGTTGATGTAATTGACAAGAGTTGTCTACCTATTTATTTATATATAATTTGTTGTGTCACCACAAGACTATATATATTTGAAATGGGATCTTTATTCTCACTAGCAAATCTTTAATTAGATTTTGTCGAAATATATATTGAGGGTAATATATTTTGAAGAAAATAGTGGGAGATACCAATATAAAATAAGACCTAATTTATTTTGGTAATTAATTAAATGAATGTTTGCTAAAATATTATCTTTTTACATGCAGAATTTTGAAAATGTCACATTCACTAATTTCACTGCGTAGCATACTTGATGCTAACAAACTAACCGGACCGAACTACACGGACTGGTTAAGGAATCGGAGAATTATTCTCACTGCTGAAAAGATTTCTTATGTCCTAAATTCGCCCGTACCTACAAAAGTTGCAGAGACAGCCTCTGAGGAAGAGATTGCTACTTTTAAACAGTGGCAAGATGATGCATCTGTGGCTCAATGCATCATGCTCGCATCCATGAGTAACGAGCTTCAGCGTCAGCATGAAAACATGGATGCTCCTACTATACTGCTGCACCTGCAAGAGCTGTATGGTGAGCAAAGTAGGACTGCTAGATATGAAATATCTAAGGAGCTCTTCCGATCTCGGATGACCGAGGGCACTACCGTTGAGACTCATGTATTAAAGATGATCAATTTGATTGAACGTCTTGGACAGCTTGGGTTCGTCATGGATGGGGAGTTGAGTCAAGATTTGATCTTGCAGTCACTCCCTGACACCTTCTCACAATTTGTTGTGAATTTTCACATGAATAAGTTGGACGTCAGCTTGCCTGAGTTACTTAACATGTTGAAAACTGCTGAAGGTCACTTCCCATCCAAGAAGAACCATGTCTTACTGGTGGATGATTCTTCCAAGAAAAGGAAGAGGCCCAAGGTATCTTCTCAAAAGAAGAAATCCACGAAGGCTAAGGGAAAGGTGAAAGTGAAGGATCAAAAGAAACCTGATCCAGCTAGCCGGGTCACTGGAAGAGGAACTGCAAGGATTATCTTGTGGAACAAAAGCAGAAGAAGCTTGGAGAAGCTTCGAATCCTAATCAAGGTTTGTTTATGATTGAAATTAATTTTTCTGAAAGTCAATCTTCTACTTGGGTATTGGATACCGGCTGTGGTTCTCATATATGTAATAATATGCAGGGACTGGTCAGAAGTAGAAAGCTGAGCAAGGATGAGGTCGTCCTACGAGTGGAAAATGGAGCAAAGGTTGCTGCATTAGCTGTAGGGACTTATTATTTAGCACTGCCTACGGGCAAGTTCATTAATTTAAATAATTGTTATTTTGTTCCAAATATCATTAGAAACATTATTTCTATCTCTGTATTGGATATGGATGGTTTTAATATTATAATAAAGAACAACAGTTGTTCTATTTATAATGATAATGCTTTATATTGTGTTGGTAATTTGCGAAATGGACTTTATATACTTAACTTGCATGAAAATATACTTCAAATTGAACAAACTAAGAAAAGAAAAAGAGATGATGTTAATTATACATTCATGTGGCACTGTAGACTCGGTCATATTAATGAAACAAGATTATCCAAGTTGCATAAAGATGGGCTCCTAGAGCTATCGGATTATGAATCATATCCAACTTGTGAATCTTGTCTCATGGGCAAAATGACTAAATCTCCTTTTAGTGGAAAAGGAGAAAGAGTTACAGAGTTGTTAGCGTTAGTACACACAGATGTATGTGGACCTATGACAACGAATGCACGAGGAGGGTATTCTTATTTTATTACATTCATTGACGATCACTCAAGATTTGGATATGTGTATTTAATGAAATACAAATCTGAATCATTTGAAAAGTTCAAAGAGTTCAGAAGTGAAGTAGAGAAGCAAACTGGTAAGAGTATTAAGATTCTTCGATCTGATCGAGGAGGAGAATACTTAAGTGGTGAGTTTCTCAGTTGTCTCAAAGAAAATGGTATAATCTCACAATGGACTCCACCAGGGACGCCACAGATGAATGGTGTATCTGAAAGGAGAAATCGAACATTGTTGGACATGGTTCGATCCATGATGAGCTTTACCGACCTTCCAGTTTCCTTCTGGGGATATGCCCTAGAATCGGCTGCATACCTACTTAACAAGGTACCTACAAAGTCCGTCCCCAAGACCCCATATGAGTTATGGACAGGGAGGAAACCAAATCTTAAGCATGTTAAGACTTGGGGTTGTCCAGCTTATGTTAAAAAGTTTGAAAACGATAAGCTACAGACTAGATCAGACAAATGTAGATTTGTGGGATACCCTAAAGAAACATCGGGGTATTATTTCTATCATCCAACTGATCAAAAGGTGTTTGTTGCGAAACATGCTGCCTTCTTGGAAAAGGAGTTTATCCTTGAAGGGGTCAGTGGGAGTAAGATATATCTTGAAGAGGTTCAAGAACCACAAAATACTACAGATGAAAGTGAGGTACCTAACCAAGTAGAGATTCCTTCTGTACCACACCCTATTCGTAAATCTGGAAGAGTACCAAAGATACCTGAAAGGTATGGACTTGTCATAGAGGATGACGATGTGGTAAGCATCATAGATGATGATGATCCATTGAATTACGAACAGGCTATGAGTAGTAAAGACTCAGAGAAGTGGCAAAAAGCCATGAAATCTGAGATGGACTCCATGTATGAAAACCAAGTATGGACTTTGGTTTCACCACCTGAAGGCATTAATCCTATTGGGTGTAAATGGGTCTTTAAAAGAAAGACTGGAGCAGATGGCAAGGTAGAGACCTATAAGGCCCGGCTGGTCGCAAAAGGTTTCAAACAAAGACAAGGAGTTGACTATGACGAAACCTTTTCACCAGTAGCAATGCTCAAGTCCATTCGGATTTTGCTTGCAATTGCAGCTTACCATGACTACGAAATTTGGCAAATGGACGTGAAAACGGCCTTCCTCAATGGAAAACTTAAGGAGGATGTGTATATGACACAGCCAGAGGGATTTGTTTCAAAGGTTGGAATAAATCAAGTCTGTAAGCTACAACGATCCATTTATGGATTGAAGCAAGCTTCACGTAGGTGGAACATCCGTTTTGATGAGACAATCAAAGAGTTTGATTTTATCAAAAATGAGGATGAACCATGTGTGTACAAGAAGGTTAGTGGGAGCGTTGTTTCATTCCTCGTATTATATGTTGATGATATATTACTGATAGGAAATGATATTCCTATGCTACAATCAATTAAAATCTGGTTATCTAAACACTTCTCCATGAAGGACTTGGGAGAAGCATCCTATATTTTGGGGATAAAGATCTATAGAGATAGATCTAAAAGGATGCTTGGCTTGTCCCAAGGAACATACATTGACTCGATGCTAAAGAGGTTTAGCATGGAAGATTCCAAAAGAGGTCTCATGCCGATGAGCCATGGAATACATCTGTAAGACCCCAACTTATTAATGAATAAAATCAAATTTTCTCTAAATATTATTGTGAATAATAAGGGGTTAATTTGATATAATACTTTGGTTATGGGTGAAATGTGCAAATTTTGCAAAATAAGCAAGTGGTTATAAAATATTTATTTTTGGTCGGTGAATATTCGGTTGGTCGTGGAATATTCTTGCTGTCGGGGAATATTCGTACGACGACGCAGCCTTGTGTGGGCCCCATAACGGAAAGCGATTGGATGAAGAAAACGACAAGTATAAGTTGTTTATAAATAACGGCGTAGTTGTTACCGTTAATACTGTTGGAATACCCGGTGGTTAAAATACAGTAGCACACGGTATTGCACCAATTATTGATTCTTACGTAAGAAGGCACTACTCAATAATTGTTACAGTAGTTATTGTTCAATATTTTATTTTATTGATTCAATAATTGTTGCATTGATATTTTATATTATTGTTGTTTCAATAATTGTTGCTACACAGTATTTCCCATTATCAGATCAATAATTCATATTATTTGAATAATATTATTAGATAACATTATTGGCAATGTCTAGAAAGTTCTGTCTAAGGAGAGGTTTGGTCATCTAATTGCGCGCCAGTAAGGAGAAATCCTTATTGGAAAGCCCCCTCTTTCCTGAGAACGGCCTGGTTGTCATAAATGTGATTCTGTAATATTATTTGTGAATAATTAATTATTGATTCATATGATAAGGAAATATTTATTTTATGTGGATATAAATGAGGGATATATTTTTGTGGTTAAAAATGAAGGAGTTAATGTTGAGATTTTTATCCGTATTTTTGTCGGAATGGAGATATTAAAAATCAGGGTTTTTGAGATATTTTGCGGGGGTTATAATTTTTAATCCGACCGTTGGATCGTGGTAATTTTTGGATATGTTATACATATATAAGTTGAGTATATGCCCACAAATTTTGAACCGTTAAAAATGAACGTATGATTTATTATGAATTTTACAAGATGACTGGTTCAGAAATTGTTGAATTTTCGGAGTTTATCATTTTGATGAAAAATTCTAGAATTGGTGGGCCCCACTTGTGGTTGGTGAAGAAATGTGCTGAATTATATTTCAAATGTGGTGGGTGGGAATAGTAGCAGGTAAAGCCATCAGGTTGCAGGTCAAACCTACCAAAATTTTCCTATAAATAGAGGGCTAAGTTAGAATTGAAAATCACACCAGAAACAAGTTTTCTCTCTTTCTCTCTCTAGATTATTGAGTGTATTTTGTGAGTATTTAGATACTTTGAGAGTTTCTATTCATCAGAGCAAGTTTCTTTCAGCCTTATATCGGTATTCTGACCAGAAGTACTGATATCTTGAGGTAAGGGATATTATTTTCTTCTTAAATGATATTATTTTCTTCAATATCATTATGCTGAAATATTGATATGAGTTTTTATCAAATTTGGAACTTTTTGTGTCGGGGGTTACTATTCACGTATACGGCACTATTCACGTATACGGCACTATTCACGAATACGGCACTATTCACCGAAAAATAAAATTTTCTCTTTTTGTCCAAGATGTCTATTATGGTTACTATCTTTGATTGTATCCATGTTTTGATCTTTATTTTTGAATTCTGCTTCACAATTGATTATTATGAAGTATTATTGATCTTGGATAAACTGTTATACGAATCCCTACTATTTGTCCTTCTGTCTCATTGGATTCGTTCTCTTTAAGATATTTTTCATCATCCTCAGTCCTAAATGATGATATTACTGAATATCTTTGGCCTGTAGTGCAAAGATGTATAATTACTTGATGAATATCTTTGGCCTGTAGTGCAAAGATGAACAGGTGTTGAGATGAACATGACCGACTGATGATACAAATGAATATCTTTGGCCTGTAGTGCAAAGATGAATATTTGGTTAAAGATGATTATTAATTGATGTTACAGGGATAAAATATTGATGATGGACTTTTAAATCTTAGAAGATAGTAGAATTCTTTCTCTACTTGACTCTTCTAATGGTTTGCTGTTTCCGCTGCAGTTGTTGATCTAAAACTTGTTGTCGATTATATTTTATCAGATTTTTTCCTGTTGAAGACTAACGATAATTTGTTGTATATTATCTTAGTCATAATATTCTTTACTGGGCTAGTTGAGCTCACCATTTTCTTTTTTGTTCCATTTTTCTTCTCAGGAGGTGAGAACATAGCAGGATCTAGTCGGGGTATGGAGTGATGGTTCTAGAAAGATGTATTAGCAGTCCTCACTATTTCTGTAAAATAGTATTTGAATAATTGTAATGAGGATTTATTTGAGTGTGGATATTGTCTAGAAGACAATATTTGTATTTAAACTCACAGTATGTGTTGTCGTATTTTGCACGACAATTGTATTATTGAAGTTGTAGTTTGCTTTCTGTACCATGTATTTGGCGACTCAGAATGGGTGTTGTATACCTATTCTGGGGGCATCACAGTTGGTATCAGAGCTTAGGGATATGATCCCTGGCTGAGATGTGAGACAAGAACTAGGAGGGGAGAGACGGGGAATTCCTTCGCTAGTATGACCTGACTAAGTTTATTTGGTGTTTATTTGGTCGGTCAGAGTATAGGGATAATATATGACATGACTATTAACCCTTGTTTTATGGCAGTATTTAAGAATGGCAGCTGAGAACGTTAATAATGGAGTAAATCAGACCGTGGAGACACCTTTGATCACTACCCAGGGGAACGTGCAACAGGAAGGCAATATTCCTCCTGTAAACAACGTTACCGAGCAAACGATGAATGATGGAATGTTTAGGAGCTTTTTGCAGTTCATGCAAAATCAGACGAGGGAGACTCGTGTGCAGAATACGGGTGGAAATGATAACAACGCGCGGTTTGTCACAGCTAAGCAGTTCAAAGAATTGGGACCACCAGAATTTAAGGGAAAGCCGGATCCGATCATGGCGGAAACGTGGGTCAAGCAAATTACCAAGATATTCGATGTCTTGGGATGCACGGAGGAACAGAAGGTTCCATTCGCCACCTTTATGTTCCGCGGTGAGGCAGACTACTGGTGGGAGTCTGTGAAGCGTACCCAGCCTGACGCACTCAACATGTCCTGGGAAACATTTCAAAAACTGTTCAATGACAAGTACTTTCCTGAAAGTATTCGTCATATGAAGGAGGTAGAGTTTATCAGACTGGAACAAAATAACATGACGGTGTCCCAGTACGAGGCGAAGTTTGCAGAGTTATCCAGGTTTGCACCTCATTTGGTCGAAAATGAGGAACGAATGACAAGGATGTTTCTGAGAGGTCTAAAACCCGAGATTCGACAATATCTTATCTCTCATAAATTTTCTTTATATTCAGATGTTGTAAACAGGGCTCAATTATTAGAGCGAGATAATGAGTATGTGCAACCGAGGGACCACAACCATGGTCATACCGGTGGCGGCAGTCATCGAAGCAATGAAAACCAGCAGGGAGGAAAACATTCGGACAAAAGCGGTAACCACTCTGGTGGTAATCGTGGTCGTGATAATAGAAGGAGCGAGTCGGGAGGAGATTTCAAGAAGAGAAGGTACAACAATGATAACGTGAAGACGTCAGCACAAACATCAACTGTTTCTAGGGGAGGAGAACGACCACCGGTCGTATGTTACAAATGTGGGAAAGAGGGACATATCAGCCCAAACTGCCCACAACAATCCAAGGTATGTTATAACTGTGGAAAGGAAGGTCATATAGCTCGAGAGTGTTCTGTAGCAAAACCAAGTTCAGCGGGGATGGTGACTCCAAAAGTTACCCCGGATAAGTCGAAATCATCGGTTCCTGGAAGGGCGTTTGTCGTTACTGGCCAAAATGCGAGAAACCCGAACGAGGTGATCACGGGTAAGCTAATCTTGAATTCTTGCGAAGTTTATACTTTACTAGATACCGGTTCTACCCATTCTTTTATCTCTCCTGCTTGTGCTCAACGTTTAAACTTGACTCCGGAGAAATTGGACTTTAACTTATCTGTTGAAACTCCGTTGGGTGAAACCTTCGTTACATCTACAGTTTATAAATCTTGCATGATCCAAGTTGGCACTATCACATTACCTGTTGATCTTATCTCTTTAAAGATACTTGCTTTTGATGTGATTTTAGGAATTGATTGGTTAACCACTCATCATGCTAAAATTGATTGTTTTCGTAAGGTTGTTAGTTTTCATATTCCTAACCAACCTGTCATACGAATTCAAACTACTAAACCACTAAAATCAGTCACTGTCATATCAAGCCACAAAGCTATTCGTTTATTGAAAAACGGATGTCAAGCTTTCTTAGCCCATGTTATGGATTTGAACAAAGACAAGTCAGATTTGAATAATATTTCTATTGTTAGAGAATTTTCTGATGTATTTCCTGAAGAACTTCCTGGTCTACCCCCAGAACGTGAAGTTGAATTCTTTATTGACCTTGAACCCGGTACAAAGCCCATTTCTAAAACTCCATATCGAATGGCTCCTATTGAACTTCAGGAGTTAAAAGTCCAACTACAGGAGTTGTTGGACATCGGTTTTATTCGTCCTAGTACGTCTCCTTGGGGTGCTCCTGTTTTATTCGTAAAGAAGAAAGACGGGAGTATGCGACTTTGTATCGACTATCGAGAATTGAATCATGTCACTATCAAGAATAGGTATCCGCTACCTCGCATTGATGACCTGTTTGACCAGTTGCAAGGAGCACAATTCTTTTCAAAGATCGATCTTCATTCTGGATATCATCAGCTGAAGATTAAAACTGAGGATATTCCAAAGACTGCCTTCAGAACTCGGTACGGGCATTATGAATTCTTAGTAATGTCTTTTGGATTGACTAATGCTCCTGCTGCCTTCATGGATATGATGAACCGTGTATTCAAAGAATATTTAGATCAGTTCGTTGTTGTCTTTATTGATGACATCCTCATCTATTCCAAAAGCCGTGAAGATCATGAGCGCCATTTGAAGCTGGTACTGCAAAGGCTTCGTGAAAATAAGCTATATGCCAAACTGAAGAAATGCGAGTTCTGGCTTGAGGAAGTAGCATTCCTTGGGCACGTGGTGTCAAAACATGGAGTATCTGTCGACCCGGCGAAGATTGAAGCCATACAAAGTTGGGAGCAACCGAAGTCGGTAACCGAAGTACGTAGCTTTCTGGGCTTAGCTGGTTATTATCGGAGATTTGTGGAAGGATTTTCTCGAATCGCTACTCCGTTAACTCAGCTGACTCGGAAAGATACAAAATTCGTATGGAGTGAGGAATGCGAGAAGAGTTTCCAAGAACTCAAGAGGAGACTCATTTCGGCACCTGTTTTGACAATACCATCTGGTTCGGATGGATTTGTTATCTACAGCGATGCTTCAGGCAAAGGGTTAGGATGTGTTCTCATGCAACATGGGAAAGTCATAGCCTATGCCTCACGACAACTCAAAGAATATGAGAGGAATTATCCTAATCATGATTTGGAGTTGGCAGCAGTCGTTTTTGCGTTGAAGATCTGGAGACACTACCTGTATGGGGAGAAAGTGGAGATCTATACAGATCATAAAAGCCTCAAATATTTCTTCACCCAAAAGGAACTCAACATGCGGCAGCGACGTTGGCTCGAGCTGTTGAAAGATTACGATCATATCATCTAATATCATCCTGGAAAAGCAAACGTAGTAGCTGACGCATTGAGTAGAAGATCATATGCGGGTACGAGTGCAATATTGTTAACACAAAGGCCCATTTTGTATGACTTACAAAGGATGGAGATAGAGATGAAGGCTCCAAGTACCCACATGATGATATCAAATATACGAGTAGAACCGACTTTAATCGATAAAGTTAAAGCTGCTCAAGCTACGGACATGGAGCTGATGCGTATGAAGAAGAAAGTGCAAGAAGGTGCTATTCCAGAAGCAAGAATCGATGAAGAAGGAATACTTCGAGTCAACTCCAGACTTTGTGTTCCTAACGATTTTGACTTGAAGCATAGAATAATGATGGAGGCACACAACACACCGTTTGCAATCCATCCTGGGAGTACCAAAATGTATCACGATCTTCGACATACATTTTGGTGGAGTAATATGAAAAGAGAGATCGCGGAGTTTATCTCGAGGTGTTTAACTTGTCAACGTGTAAAGGCGGAGCATCAAGTGCCAAAGGGTCCATTGCAACCACTTGAGATCCCGAAATGGAAGTGGGAACACATTACTATGGATTTTGTTACGGGTCTTCCCAAGGTTTCTCAAGGCATAGATGCGATTTGGGTTATTGTTGATAGATTAACCAAATCCGCTCATTTCTTGCCGATACGTGAGACTTATTCCCTTGAACGTCTTGCTAGTATGTACGTGAACGAGATTGTGAGATTGCATTGCATGCCAGTATCCATAGTTTCGGATCGTGACCCAAGATTCACTTCACGATTTTGGGTTAGCTTGCAGAAAGCTATAGGCACGGATTTACGATTCAGTTCGGCATACCATCCTCAAACGGACGGACAATCAGAGAGGACTATTCAAACTCTTGAAGATCTATTAAGACTTTGTGTCCTAGATCTCAAAGGGAGATGGGATAAGTACCTACCATTGGTGGAATTCTCCTACAACAACAGTTATCAGGCGAGCATAGGTGTGGCTCCATTCGAGGCGTTGTATGGAAGAAAATGTCGTTCTCCAGTATGCTGGGACGAGGTGGGTGAAGCAACATTGTTGGGACCAGAGTTGGTACGCATTACTACAGAGAAGATCCAAACGATTCGACAACGTATACAAACGGCACAGGATCGACAAAAGAGTTATGCGGATCTTCATCGGAAGGACGTGGAATTTAATATTGGGGATCATGTATTATTACGTGTTACACCATGGAAGGGAGTTACAAGATTTGGGAAGAGAGGAAAGCTCAATCCAAGATTTGTTGGTCCATTTGAGATTCTTGAGCGAATAGGAAATGTGGCATATAGACTCGCATTACCTCCAAGCATGTCTCGTGTTCATAATGTTTTTCACATATCTATGCTTCGTAAATATGTTAAAGACCCGAACCACATTATTGAGTTAGAACCAGACGAGATAGCTGAAGATTTAACGTACGAGGAGGTACCTGTTAAGATCTTGGATAGGAAAGAGCATGTCCTACGCACGAAGGTTATACCACAAGTTAAGGTTTTGTGGAGAAACCATGCTATTGAAGAAATGACCTGGGAGTTGGAATCAGAAATGAAAGCGAGGTATCCTCACCTTTTTGAAACATCAGGTACGTACGTCAATTTCGAGGACGAAATTTCATAAGGAGGGGAGGTTGTAAGACCCCAACTTATTAATGAATAAAATCAAATTTTCTCTAAATATTATTGTGAATAATAAGGGGTTAATTTGATATAATACTTTGGTTATGGGTGAAATGTGCAAATTTTGCAAAATAAGCAAGTGGTTATAAAATATTTATTTTTGGTCGGTGAATATTCGGTTGGTCGTGGAATATTCTTGCTGTCGGGGAATATTCGTACGACGACGCAGCCTTGTGTGGGCCCCATAACGGAAAGCGATTGGATGAAGAAAACGACAAGTATAAGTTGTTTATAAATAACGGCGTAGTTGTTACCGTTAATACTGTTGGAATACCCGGTGGTTAAAATACAGTAGCACACGGTATTGCACCAATTATTGATTCTTACGTAAGAAGGCACTACTCAATAATGGTTACAGTAGTTATTGTTCAATATTTTATTTTATTGATTCAATAATTGTTGCATTGATATTTTATATTATTGTTGTTTCAATAATTGTTGCTGCACAGTATTTCCCATTATCAGATCAATAATTCATATTATTTGAATAATATTATTAGATAACATTATTGGCAATGTCTAGAAAGTTCTGTCTAAGGAGAGGTTTGGTCATCTAATTGCGCGCCAGTAAGGAGAAATCCTTATTGGAAAGCCCCCTCTTTCCTGGGAACGGCCTGGTTGTCATAAATGTGATTCTGTAATATTATTTGTGAATAATTAATTATTGATTCATATGATAAGGAAATATTTATTTTATGTGGATATAAATGAGGGATATATTTTTGTGGTTAAAAATGAAGGAGTTAATGTTGAGATTTTTATCCGTATTTTTGTCGGAATGGAGGTATTAAAAATCAGGGTTTTTGAGATATTTTGCGGGGGTTATAATTTTTAATCCGACCGTTGGATCGTGGTAATTTTTGGATATGTTATACATATATAAGTTGAGTATATGCCCACAAATTTTGAACCGTTAAAAATGAACGTATGATTTATTATGAATTTTACAAGATGACTGGTTCAGAAATTGTTGAATTTTCGGAGTTTATCATTTTGAGAAAATTCTAGAATTGGTGGGCCCCACTTGTGGTTGGTGAAGAAATGTGCTGAATTATATTTCAAATGTGGTGGGTGGGAATAGTAGCAGGTAAAGCCATCAGGTTGCAGGTCAAACCTACCAAAATTTTCCTATAAATAGAGGGCTAAGTTAGAATTGAAAATCACACCAGAAACAAGTTTTCTCTCTTTCTCTCTCTAGATTATTGAGTGTATTTTGTGAGTATTTAGATACTTTGAGAGTTTCTATTCATCAGAGCAAGTTTCTTTCAGCCTTATACCGATATTCCGACCAGAAGTACTGATATCTTGAGGTAAGGGATATTATTTTCTTCTTAAATGATATTATTTTCTTCAATATCATTATGCTGAAATATTGATATGAGTTTTTATCAAATTTGGAACTTTTTGTGTCGGGGGTTACTATTCACGTATACGGCACTATTCACGTATACGGCACTATTCACGAATACGGCACTATTCACCGAAAAATAAAATTTTCTCTTTTTGTCCAAGATGTCTATTATGGTTACTATCTTTGATTGTATCCATGTTTTGATCTTTATTTTTGAATTCTGCTTCACAATTGATTATTATGAAGTATTATTGATCTTGGATAAACTGTTATACGAATCCCTACTATTTGTCCTTCTGTCTCATTGGATTCGTTCTCTTTAAGATATTTTTCATCATCCTCAGTCCTAAATGATGATATTACTGAATATCTTTGGCCTGTAGTGCAAAGATGTATAATTACTTGATGAATATCTTTGGCCTGTAGTGCAAAGATGAACAGGTGTTGAGATGAACATGACCGACTGATGATACAAATGAATATCTTTGGCCTGTAGTGCAAAGATGAATATTTGGTTAAAGATGATTATTAATTGATGTTACAGGGATAAAATATTGATGATGGACTTTTAAATCTTAGAAGATAGTAGAATTCTTTCTCTACTTGACTCTTCTAATGGTTTGCTGTTTCCGCTGCAGTTGTTGATCTAAAACTTGTTGTCGATTATATTTTATCAGATTTTTTCCTGTTGAAGACTAACGATAATTTGTTGTATATTATCTTAGTCATAATATTCTTTACTGGGCTAGTTGAGCTCACCCTTTTCTTTTTTGTTCCATTTTTCTTCTCAGGAGGTGAGAACATAGCAGGATCTAGTCGGGGTATGGAGTGATGGTTCTAGAAAGATGTATTAGCAGTCCTCACTATTTCTGTAAAATAGTGTTTGAATAATTGTAATGAGGATTTATTTGAGTGTGGATATTGTCTAGAAGACAATATTTGTATTTAAACTCACAGTATGTGTTGTCGTATTTTGCACGACAATTGTATTATTGAAGTTGTAGTTTGCTTTCTGTACCATGTATTTGGCGACTCAGAATGGGTGTTGTATACCTATTCTGGGGGCGTCACAGTTGGTATCAGAGCTTAGGGATATGATCCCTGGCTGAGATGTGAGACAAGAACTAGGAGGGGAGAGACGGGGAATTCCTTCGCTAGTATGACCTGACTAAGTTTATTTGGTGTTTATTTGGTCGGTCAGAGTATAGGGATAATATATGACATGACTATTAACCCTTGTTTTATGGCAGTATTTAAGAATGGCAGCTGAGAACGTTAATAATGGAGTAAATCAGACCGTGGAGACACCTTTGATCACTACCCAGGGGAACGTGCAACAGGAAGGCAATATTCCTCCTGTAAACAACGTTACCGAGCAAACGATGAATGATGGAATGTTTAGGAGCTTTTTGCAGTTCATGCAAAATCAGACGAGGGAGACTCGTGTGCAGAATACGGGTGGAAATGATAACAACGCGCGGTTTGTCACAGCTAAGCAGTTCAAAGAATTGGGACCACCAGAATTTAAGGGAAAGCCGGATCCGATCATGGCGGAAACGTGGGTCAAGCAAATTACCAAGATATTCGATGTCTTGGGATGCACGGAGGAACAGAAGGTTCCATTCGCCACCTTTATGTTCCGCGGTGAGGCAGACTACTGGTGGGAGTCTGTGAAGCGTACCCAGCCTGACGCACTCAACATGTCCTGGGAAACATTTCAAAAACTGTTCAATGACAAGTACTTTCCTGAAAGTATTCGTCATATGAAGGAGGTAGAGTTTATCAGACTGGAACAAAATAACATGACGGTGTCCCAGTACGAGGCGAAGTTTGCAGAGTTATCCAGGTTTGCACCTCATTTGGTCGAAAATGAGGAACGAATGACAAGGATGTTTCTGAGAGGTCTAAAACCCGAGATTCGACAATATCTTATCTCTCATAAATTTTCTTTATATTCAGATGTTGTAAACAGGGCTCAATTATTAGAGCGAGATAATGAGTATGTGCAACCGAGGGACCACAACCATGGTCATACCGGTGGCGGCAGTCATCGAAGCAATGAAAACCAGCAGGGAGGAAAACATTCGGACAAAAGCGGTAACCACTCTGGTGGTAATCGTGGTCGTGATAATAGAAGGAGCGAGTCGGGAGGAGATTTCAAGAAGAGAAGGTACAACAATGATAACGTGAAGACGTCAGCACAAACATCAACTGTTTCTAGGGGAGGAGAACGACCACCGGTCGTATGTTACAAATGTGGGAAAGAGGGACATATCAGCCCAAACTGCCCACAACAATCCAAGGTATGTTATAACTGTGGAAAGGAAGGTCATATAGCTCGAGAGTGTTCTGTAGCAAAACCAAGTTCAGCGGGGATGGTGACTCCAAAAGTTATCCCGGATAAGTCGAAATCATCGGTTCCTGGAAGGGCGTTTGTCGTTACTGGCCAAAATGCGAGAAACCCGAACGAGGTGATCACGGGTAAGCTAATCTTGAATTCTTGCGAAGTTTATACTTTACTAGATACCGGTTCTACCCATTCTTTTATCTCTCCTGCTTGTGCTCAACGTTTAAACTTGACTCCGGAGAAATTGGACTTTAACTTATCTGTTGAAACTCCGTTGGGTGAAACCTTCGTTACATCTACAGTTTATAAATCTTGCATGATCCAAGTTGGCACTATCACATTACCTGTTGATCTTATCTCTTTAAAGATACTTGCTTTTGATGTGATTTTAGGAATTGATTGGTTAACCACTCATCATGCTAAAATTGATTGTTTTCGTAAGGTTGTTAGTTTTCATATTCCTAACCAACCTGTCATACGAATTCAAACTACTAAACCACTAAAATCAGTCACTGTCATATCAAGCCACAAAGCTATTCGTTTATTGAAAAACGGATGTCAAGCTTTCTTAGCCCATGTTATGGATTTGAACAAAGACAAGTCAGATTTGAATAATATTTCTATTGTTAGAGAATTTTCTGATGTATTTCCTGAAGAACTTCCTGGTCTACCCCCAGAACGTGAAGTTGAATTCTTTATTGACCTTGAACCCGGTACAAAGCCCATTTCTAAAACTCCATATCGAATGGCTCCTATTGAACTTCAGGAGTTAAAAGTCCAACTACAGGAGTTGTTGGACATCGGTTTTATTCGTCCTAGTACGTCTCCTTGGGGTGCTCCTGTTTTATTCGTAAAGAAGAAAGACGGGAGTATGCGACTTTGTATCGACTATCGAGAATTGAATCATGTCACTATCAAGAATAGGTATCCGCTACCTCGCATTGATGACCTGTTTGACCAGTTGCAAGGAGCACAATTCTTTTCAAAGATCGATCTTCATTCTGGATATCATCAGCTGAAGATTAAAACTGAGGATATTCCAAAGACTGCCTTCAGAACTCGGTACGGGCATTATGAATTCTTAGTAATGTCTTTTGGATTGACTAATGCTCCTGCTGCCTTCATGGATATGATGAACCGTGTATTCAAAGAATATTTAGATCAGTTCGTTGTTGTCTTTATTGATGACATCCTCATCTATTCCAAAAGCCGTGAAGATCATGAGCGCCATTTGAAGCTGGTACTGCAAAGGCTTCGTGAAAATAAGCTATATGCCAAACTGAAGAAATGCGAGTTCTGGCTTGAGGAAGTAGCATTCCTTGGGCACGTGGTGTCAAAACATGGAGTATCTGTCGACCCGGCGAAGATTGAAGCCATACAAAGTTGGGAGCAACCGAAGTCGGTAACCGAAGTACGTAGCTTTCTGGGCTTAGCTGGTTATTATCGGAGATTTGTGGAAGGATTTTCTCGAATCGCTACTCCGTTAACTCAGCTGACTCGGAAAGATACAAAATTCGTATGGAGTGAGGAATGCGAGAAGAGTTTCCAAGAACTCAAGAGGAGACTCATTTCGGCACCTGTTTTGACAATACCATCTGGTTCGGATGGATTTGTTATCTACAGCGATGCTTCAGGCAAAGGGTTAGGATGTGTTCTCATGCAACATGGGAAAGTCATAGCCTATGCCTCACGACAACTCAAAGAATATGAGAGGAATTATCCTAATCATTATTTGGAGTTGGCAGCAGTCGTTTTTGCGTTGAAGATCTGGAGACACTACCTGTATGGGGAGAAAGTGGAGATCTATACAGATCATAAAAGCCTCAAATATTTCTTCACCCAAAAGGAACTCAACATGCGGCAGCGACGTTGGCTCGAGCTGTTGAAAGATTACGATCATATCATCTAATATCATCCTGGAAAAGCAAACGTAGTAGCTGACGCATTGAGTAGAAGATCATATGCGGGTACGAGTGCAATATTGTTAACACAAAGGCCCATTTTGTATGACTTACAAAGGATGGAGATAGAGATGAAGGCTCCAAGTACCCACATGATGATATTAAATATACGAGTAGAACCGACTTTAATCAATAAAGTTAAAGCTGCTCAAGCTACGGACATGGAGCTGATGCGTATGAAGAAGAAAGTGCAAGAAGGTGCTATTCCAGAAGCAAGAATCGATGAAGAAGGAATACTTCGAGTCAACTCCAGACTTTGTGTTCCTAACGATTTTGACTTGAAGCATAGAATAATGATGGAGGCACACAACACACCGTTTGCAATCCATCCTGGGAGTACCAAAATGTATCACGATCTTCGACATACATTTTGGTGGAGTAATATGAAAAGAGAGATCGCGGAGTTTATCTCGAGGTGTTTAACTTGTCAACGTGTAAAGGCGGAGCATCAAGTGCCAAAGGGTCCATTGCAACCACTTGAGATCCCGAAATGGAAGTGGGAACACATTACTATGGATTTTGTTACGGGTCTTCCCAAGGTTTCTCAAGGCATAGATGCGATTTGGGTTATTGTTGATAGATTAACCAAATCCGCTCATTTCTTGCCGATACGTGAGACTTATTCCCTTGAACGTCTTGCTAGTATGTACGTGAACGAGATTGTGAGATTGCATGGCATGCCAGTATCCATAGTTTCGGATCGTGACCCAAGATTCACTTCACGATTTTGGGTTAGCTTGCAGAAAGCTATAGGCACGGATTTACGATTCAGTTCGGCATACCATCCTCAAACGGACGGACAATCAGAGAGGACTATTCAAACTCTTGAAGATCTATTAAGACTTTGTGTCCTAGATCTCAAAGGGAGTTGGGATAAGTACCTACCATTGGTGGAATTCTCCTACAACAACAGTTATCAGGCGAGCATAGGTGTGGCTCCATTCGAGGCGTTGTATGGAAGAAAATGTCGTTCTCCAGTATGCTGGGACGAGGTGGGTGAAGCAACATTGTTGGGACCAGAGTTGGTACGCATTACTACAGAGAAGATCCAAACGATTCGACAACGTATACAAACGGCACAGGATCGACAAAAGAGTTATGCGGATCTTCATCGGAAGGACGTGGAATTTAATATTGGGGATCATGTATTATTACGTGTTACACCATGGAAGGGAGTTACAAGATTTGGGAAGAGAGGAAAGCTCAATCCAAGATTTGTTGGTCCATTTGAGATTCTTGAGCGAATAGGAAATGTGGCATATAGACTCGCATTACCTCCAAGCATGTCTCGTGTTCATAATGTTTTTCACATATCTATGCTTCGTAAATATGTTAAAGACCCGAACCACATTATTGAGTTAGAACCAGACGAGATAGCTGAAGATTTAACGTACGAGGAGGTACCTGTTAAGATCTTGGATAGGAAAGAGCATGTCCTACGCACGAAGGTTATACCACAAGTTAAGGTTTTGTGGAGAAACCATGCTATTGAAGAAATGACCTGGGAGTTGGAATCAGAAATGAAAGCGAGGTATCCTCACCTTTTTGAAACATCAGGTACGTACGTCAATTTCGAGGACGAAATTTCATAAGGAGGGGAGGTTGTAAGACCCCAACTTATTAATGAATAAAATCAAATTTTCTCTAAATATTATTGTGAATAATAAGGGGTTAATTTGATATAATACTTTGGTTATGGGTGAAATGTGCAAATTTTGCAAAATAAGCAAGTGGTTATAAAATATTTATTTTTGGTCGGTGAATATTCGGTTGGTCGTGGAATATTCTTGCTGTCGGAGAATATTCGTACGACGACGCAGCCTTGTGTGGGCCCCATAACGGAAAGCGATTGGATGAAGAAAACGACAAGTATAAGTTGTTTATAAATAACGGCGTAGTTGTTACCGTTAATACTATTGGAATACCCGGTGGTTAAAATACAGTAGCACACGGTGTTGCACCAATTATTGATTCTTACGTAAGAAGGCACTACTCAATAATTGTTACAGTAGTTATTGTTCAATATTTTATTTTATTGATTCAATAATTGTTGCATTGATATTTTATATTATTGTTGTTTCAATAATTGTTGCTACACAGTATTTCCCATTATCAGATCAATAATTCATATTATTTGAATAATATTATTAGATAACATTATTGGCAATGTCTAGAAAGTTCTGTCTAAGGAGAGGTTTGGTCATCAAATTGCGCGCCAGTAAGGATAAATCCTTATTGGAAAGCCCCCTCTTTCCTGGGAACGGCCTGGTTGTCATAAATGTGATTCTGTAATATTATTTGTGAATAATTAATTATTGATTCATATGATAAGGAAATATTTATTTTATGTGGATATAAATGAGGGATATATTTTTGTGGTTAAAAATGAAGGAGTTAATGTTGAGATTTTTATCCGTATTTTTGTCGGAATGGAGGTATTAAAAATCAGGGTTTTTGAGATATTTTGCGGGGGTTATAATTTTTAATCCGACCGTTGGATCGTGGTAATTTTTGGATATGTTATACATATATAAGTTGAGTATATGCCCACAAATTTTGAACCGTTAAAAATGAACGTATGATTTATTATGAATTTTACAAGATGACTGGTTCAGAAATTGTTGAATTTTCGGAGTTTATCATTTTGATAGAAAATTCTAGAATTGGTGGGTCCCACTTGTGGTTGGTGAAGAAATGTGCTGAATTATATTTCAAATGTGGTGGGTGGGAATAGTAGCAGGTAAAGCCATCAGGTTGCAGGTCAAATCTACCAAAATTTTCCTATAAATAGAGGGCTAAGTTAGAATTGAAAATCACACCAGAAACAAGTTTTCTCTCTTTCTCTCTCTAGATTATTGAGTGTATTTTGTGAGTATTTAGATACTTTGAGAGTTTCTATTCATCAGAGCAAGTTTCTTTCAGCCTTATATCGGTATTCCGACTAGAAGTACTGATATCTTGAGGTAAGGGATATTATTTTCTTCTTAAATGATATTATTTTCTTCAATATCATTATGCTGAAATATTGATATGAGTTTTTATCAAATTTGGAACTTTTTGTGTCGGGGGTTACTATTCACGTATACGGCACTATTCACGTATACGACACTATTCACGAATACGGCACTATTCACCGAAAAATAAAATTTTCCCTTTTTGTCCAAGATGTCTATTATGGTTACTATCTTTGATTGTATCCATGTTTTGATCTTTATTTTTGAATTCTGCTTCACAATTGATTATTATGAAGTATTATTGATCTTGGATAAACTGTTATACGAATCCCTACTATTTGTCCTTCTGTCTCATTGGATTCGTTCTCTTTAAGATATTTTTCATCATCCTCAGTCCTAAATGATGATATTACTGAATATCTTTGGCCTGTAGTGCAAAGATGTATAATTACTTGATGAATATCTTTGGCCTGTAGTGCAAAGATGAACAGGTGTTGAGATGAACATGACCGACTGATGATACAAATGAATATCTTTGGCCTGTAGTGCAAAGATGAATATTTGGTTAAAGATGATTATTAATTGATGTTACAGGGATAAAATATTGATGATGGACTTTTAAATCTTAGAAGATAGTAGAATTCTTTCTCTACTTGACTCTTCTAATGGTTTGCTGTTTCCGCTGCAGTTGTTGATCTAAAACTTGTTGTCGATTATATTTTATCAGATTTTTCCCTGTTGAAGACTAACGATAATTTGTTGTATATTATCTTAGTCATAATATTCTTTACTGGGCTAGTTGAGCTCACCATTTTCCTTTTTGTTCCATTTTTCTTCTCAGGAGGTGAGAACATAGCAGGATCTAGTCGGGGTATGGAGTGATGGTTCTAGAAAGATGTATTAGCAGTCCTCACTATTTCTGTAAAATAGTGTTTGAATAATTGTAATGAGGATTTATTTGAGTGTGGATATTGTCTAGAAGATAATATTTGTATTTAAACTCACAGTATGTGTTGTCGTATTTTGCACAACAATTGTATTATTGAAGTTATAGTTTGCTTTCTGTACCATGTATTTGGCGACTCAGAATGGGTGTTGTATACCTATTCTGGGGGCGTCACAACATCTCTCCAAGAAACAGGCCCCAAAAACACCTGAGGAGAGAGACCGTATGAGTAAGATCCCTTATGCTTCAGCAATAGGATCTATCATGTACGGTATGATATGTACTAGACCGGATGTCGCTCATGCACTTAGTATAACAAGCAGATATCAGTCGAATCCAGGAGAAGAACACTGGAAGGCAGTGAAAAATATCCTCAAGTACTTAAGAAGAACTAAGGATGTATTTCTTGTCTACGGTGGGTCTGAATTAAAACTAGAGGGCTTCACAGACTCAAGTTTTTAAACAGACCAAGATGACAGTAAATCCGTTTCGGGGTTTGTGTTTACCTTAAACGGTGGCGCAGTGAGTTGGAAGAGTTCCAAACAGCAAACAGTTGCTGATTCAGTGACAGAGGCAGAGTACATAGCTGCAAGTGAAGCTGCAAAGGAAGCTGTTTGGATGAAGAAGTTCATTACCGAACTTAGTGTGGTTCCTAGCATTACAGGACCAGTGCCTTTATTCTGTGACAACACCGGAGCTGTTGCGCAGGCTAAGGAACCCAGGTCTCATCAGAAATCCAAACACGTGTTGCGGCGATTTCATTTGATCAGAGAGATCATTAAAAGAGGAGACGTCACCCTGGAGCGTGTAGACTCTCAAGACAATATTGCAGATCCATTTACTAAAGCGTTAACACAACAGCAGTTTGATCGTCACTTAGAGAAGATAGGTATGAGATACCACGGCGATTGACTTTAGTGCAAGTGGGAGATTGAAAGTAGTATGCATACAAGCCAATCATATATGATGATAAAGCATATACTTTGTAATCAATCTTATTTATTTATTAATAAAAGAATTATTTATTAAAGGCATTTATTATCTACATGGTGCTGTTTTAATAATATGTGATAAACCCATAGTTTTAAGCAATGCTTTTAGAATCATGATGAGATCATGCTAATGAGATCTAAATTCTTGGATAGCTTAAAACTAAAATGTTCTCAATCAATGGATTACTGAAAAGGGGATTAGTGAATCCGGATAGATTGGTACGTACGTTGCTTGCTCATTGGATGAGGATGATTGATCTCATGATCATTTGTGTGGAGACACTAAAGCAAGTATGTAGGTGCTTATTAGAGAATAAGTTCACTGAACGTGGCTCGCTAAGGAATACCTAATGGAGTTTTACTTGTCTGTCAATAGGAATTCCTGTAGTGATAGTAGTACAAATGATCCTTAGACTTGAGATCATCATAGTATCTTATATATAATGAATTACACTTTGACTTATTCCTTAAGACTCTTAGAGTATATCAAAGGGTATGTTTGGGTGTAATAAGTTATATATGAAGATAATGAATGATCAATAAAGAATCTACCACTTCTAGTAAAAGAAGAGAAATGTCCTATGTGATTCGATAAATGACAACCTAGGAATCCTTGGCCAAGGTGGAATGAAATTAGAAAGTAGTTTCTAATTTGCATTCATTGGGAGTTGTGCATTTAGGAATCGAAATACATATAATTAAATAAAATAAGACTTGACAGTAATTCCATGTCTTATATTTAATTGGGACATTGTATGGTGGAAGGATTGAATTGTACGATAACTATTAACTCAAAGGTTCTTTTATGATTAATGTTGAAATCTATATTATCTGGAAAGTCGTTGATCGCTAGGGAGGCTTATCCCTATTGTAGAATAAATATTATTTATTTAAATAAATTAATCGTTTAATTTATTTATTTAAATAAGATTAGAATTATTCTAATTGATTTATTCACAACCGGTTTAATATGGAGAACTTAAAGGGTCACACCATAAAAGGAAGAATAATTATTTAAGAAGTTAATGGCATAATCGTAATAATATGTTAAGTATATTTAATTTAATCTATGGTGATATAATAAATTAAATAGCTTAATATTTATTATTTAATATTTTAGAAATATTAAATATAAATTAATAAGAGAAGTCTTATTAATATTATTACAATTATTATTATTTTAATTTCTAAAAGAGTTTAGGAATTAATTTAATATAAGTACTCTCATTGATTCCTAATAAGATTAGGGAGCCCATTTAATTAAAAGAGTTTAATTAAATAAATAATACCTTATTTTAATTAAATAGGGTTACCTGATATCTTTATAAGAGGAGTCTTATATTAGATATCAAATATACGTAATTCCTAGAGTTGGAGAGTACAACCCCTTTTTCTACAGAGATAGAAAAAACTAGGGTTTGAGCCAATACACCCTTCTTCTTGAAAATTCTTCTTCCTTGGTGGATCACCTCTAGAGGCCATACACTTGGGTGGCTTACATTGATCAAAGGAAGGAACCAAACCCGGTGGATTCAAGTTGGACGCGAAAAGGATTGGAGGTGAACTTGTACCTGAGGAAGCTCGGATCTTTAAGGGTATGATTCTTGTTCTTTCTTTTTCGTTTAATTAATAATTATGCATAAAGGATGATCCGGGTAGTTGGTTTGTGAAAAATTTTAAAATTCTGATTTTTACACGTTTCCGCTATTTTGTGCAATTTGATTGCGTTCATGAATATTACAAACCTAACAGAAACTCGTTATGAGAATCATGTAATCGAACCTTAATATTTATTTTATATATAACATCTTTTATTTTCGCAACCGTGTTTTCTTACATATATAGATGTAATTTAGAATTCTTCAAATCTAGTTGAGATCCATGTGAACTATTTATCTGAGTGAGGGTATTAATAGCATGGACTGTTCATGTCGTTATTGATACTCTAAATTTCGGATAGATAGTTACTATCGATACGATAGTATAAATTTGCATGGCATAGACTATACATCTGGGTTAGGGTATTAGTAATATGGACTGTTCATGCTATTACTGGTACTCTGAATTTTGGATAGATAGATTCTATTCACAGATACAGTTCATATATCCAAGTGAGGGTATCCAAACACACTAATAGTTCTCTTGAGAATTGTCATCTGTTATGGGATACTGTGAATCTTGGATCTATGCGAATTATATCTGATAGTCCCTCAATTTAAGCTTATAATCAGATATCATAGGTGTATAGATTTAAATGCATTATATTGATTCGTAGTAAGCAGCATATAGGATACCATGGGTGTATAGATATGGGGGCGTTACAAAGAACATATGAAGATTTGTCATTTTGTTGTTGACGGACAAGTTTAAAACCAACATGTATCGGATTAGATTAAATTTATGAGATTAGACGATAATCGTCGAAATCGTGAAATTCTCAAAATTAAAGTCAAAAGTCACAGTTTAACTCGGAAACCTTGGTTTTTGATGGAGTATAGTCTAAGTTTTCATTTTAGAGTTGCGGACTCGAAAATGGTCGAATTCTGAGTTAAAACGAAGAAACGAGCTTTGAACGTTCACGAACATTTAATGAACGCTCAACAAAGAACTTAATCGGTGAATTATGTGTTAACGGATTTAAAAATGTAAGATTTGCTAATGAAATCGTAGTATATATGATATGTGAGCTAACAACTTTTGAATGAGCCAATTCTGACATATAATGAGTAAATTATGAGCCCGAAAAAATTGCAGAAGAAAAAACTTAGAAATTTCTCTGAGGCTCAGGGACGGCGCCGCCTAAGGTACTAACACTGGCACCGCAACGCCAAGACCAAACCTTTACACACTGGGAAGTGGCACCGCAACACGACATATAGTAGGAAGTATGGCGCCGCAGCGTCGAGCCCGAGATTCATGCACTTCTAACTCGCGCTGCAGCGCGGGCTTTATAAAGGAAGCTGGCGCCGCAGCGCCAACACTAAGAAAATGATGGTGAACAATGAGAATGAATGTAAAGGAAATATAAGTTGATTAAAGGTGAATTAAAACCTTAATAAACTTAAAGTAACACCATTAAGGGTGATTATAACCTTAAGGTTAATAACTAAAAGTTGACGAAAGGTTACAAGAATGTAAATATAATGTAATATGATAAACCGTAATGAATGTTAACTAATCTAAGGAATGATTAGATTGAGAAGAAGGGGAAGATAAATTATTGACCATACTTAATTGTTTATGACTTAATGTGGCATGTTATGTTCTTATGTATTGTAGAATCCTTAAAGACTCAAAAAGGAAAAGTATATTAACTGTAGAAGACACTGAAGGCAAGTGTTTTAAACCCTTGTCTATATTCTTTTGGATAAGTTTTGTGATTCATGTATCTTACGCATGAATTGATGTATAGAGAAGTCGAAGCCAATTCCTTCGGCTAGACTTAACGTGTTTTGTGGATTTTCTTATAATCTACCAAAATATTATCAATGTTGTTATCTTTTGCTAACTTTTTTGGTATGGATTTTAAAGAAAGACTGAGTATGAATAAACAAATGTTTTATCGTCAAACGATAGGCACGTGAGGTTGCAAAAACTTAAACGTAGATACATTTAAAGAAGTAGTGTATTATAATATAGAGTACTATAAGATGATCACCTAGACGTCCTCGTAAGAAATGCCAAACTTACGGACTTGGTGTCGGGTTGTCCTTTTTAAAGAAAGAATGAAATTCTCAAGGTCTTTGACCAAAAGTTACGTTTAACAAATGTTGTTCATTGTGAAACGTTTCAAAGAAAAGAGAAGTGCTATTTTGAATTATCTATGGTACTTCATAACTATTAATTCAGTTATTGAAGATATACGATTCATATGATTCAAACTCATTGCTAAAATAAAATTGTCATACTTGCTGAGCTAGTTATGCTCACTCTTTCTTGAACCATATGAATGCAGCTAAGACCGAACGAACTGAAGGATCCAATAAAGATAAAGGGAAGGCTAAGGTAGACAAATAAGTTGCCTTTGTAATAGTATAGTATGAATGTTGTAATTATTTGATATTATGACAAAGAACAAATGTAATGGTTTCAAAGAACCTGGGAAGGGAAATATTATTATGGAATATATAGAATACATATTCACTCTTTTGAGGTATTTCAATTGAATGTATGTGTGAATTGTAGCACCGTGTAGCACCATCTGTCAGGTTAGAAGATACCCGAATTTAGGGGTGTCACAAGTTGGTATCAAAGTTGTAAGTTATAAAACTTAAGGGGGGAAAAGAACCTTAAGCCATAACTTAAGAAGAGTTAAAAAAGCAAAAGATGAAGTTAACCCTAAAAATGCATTAAATGCGATATATGTTTTTATGATTCTAATGATGTGTAATAATCAAAATATTTTATTTTATTGTAGATGTCAGGAGTTAAATGTATAGAGATATACACGTGGTTAGTAAGGAGTCAGTGAATCAAGTAGAGATTTTACCGACACCTATAGCTGAGTTGCCGGAGGAGGTGGTGGTCGAGTCAGAAGACTCGAAGAACTTAGGATTCACATCCTTATTTGATGGCATGTCAGAGGAGGAGGTGGAGGTGGTGTCGTTTAACACGGTAGCACTTGCAGAAGGGATGACTCTGGGGGAGTCAATGAAGGTATTGTTCATGACAGTGTTGGATAGAAATATCCAGTTGAGGAAAGAGGTGAGAGAGCTGAAGGAGGAAATCTATGAAATCTTGGTGAACAAGAATGACATGGAGACTATGTGGGAAGAGGAGCACGATGAGAAGGTTTTGGTGAGTGACAAATTCCATGGCCTGAAACATGAGGCCTTTGAGATCAGGGAGGAGCTAAAGGCCAAAAAGAAGAATATTAGTGATAAGTAGGTTTTATACTTACTTATCTGGTATCTATTACTTGAATTAGTTATTTTAAACCTATGTTTCATAGTTACTTTGCATGCATTGTGTGTTCATTTCATACATTTTATGTTATTTTGTAGGCTATGACATAACGTTGGCATAAAGAAACAAGGAAAAGCAATTTGGACATCTTTTGGACTAAAATATGCAAGCAAGTGCAAGAAGGGAAGATTGTAGGGCTTTTTACACTAATTTGGATGAATATTCTTGGCTTGGATCTTAGAGTATACTGTAGATATTCTTCTTAGCTTTCCGGAACATCTTGAATCATCCCAATCGGAGTTCGGATGTGAGAGTTATGGCTTTTTTATCAACAAAGATCAAAGCTAAGAGTTGCCTTGCTTGCCATTTACATAGCATCTACTTCATGCTCGGTTTCCACCTTGATCCGGACAGAATCTGTCAATCCTCAAAGAATGAAAGTTGTAGATCGCGTCGTTATCTTCGATTTGATAGGTGGCAGGCCCCGTAACTCCTAGCGGATCGAAAGTTATGCATGTTTTACCAAAGGACGTTACAGCAGAAAATAGAGTAGCGCGGACCACGCTAGGGGCGCGGTAGTCCATCAGTTCCTCTGCTACAGTAGCGCGGGCTACGCCCAAAATAGCCTAGGAAGAGCGCGGGGCATGCTAGTCGATGTGAAAACAGCTGTTATGGGTTATTTGGTGTCTAATTTGAGCTAGAATAGGATTCTTAGTTGGCTAACTTGCTAGGGTATCCATTAGAACTATAAATACATGATGAAAGGCATAAAAGAGAGGATATACAGATTAGTTTGAGGGATTCCATTAGATTAGATTAGAGTAAATTAGATCAAAATCCTAGTTCTTGTTAGATTTGGAGATTGAAGCAACTTGGAGACCATTGAATATTCAAATTAGGAGCAAGGAGAAAGCATCAAATCTGCAGACAACAGATTCTATCTTCTTATCTTCTTCTATCTTTGTCTTTTAATGATTATTCAATTGTGGATTCTTAGTTTTAATTCAATAATCATAAACTAATTCTTTGTTTGAGATTACAATGGATCTTATTGTGTAGTTTATTTTAATATGCTTCGCTATCAATGATTATGTTCTATTGTGAGGATTGTCTATTGTGATTTGGACTTAATCTTTTAATTGATTGGCCGTCAATTACCGTGATAATCTTTTTGAACTCGAGAGATGAAGTATGGATTTAGATCTGATCATGATAGCATGTGTTTATAATTTCTACATAGCTGGAATTCATGATTCGTGTTTAGGATAGAGATATGACTTTACGCCATATGTAATCTTATAGAGAACTTGTGCTTTAAATCCTTTTTAATTGTAATTCACATAGAGATATAGTGGATTAGTTAATTAGGGTGTCTTGCTTAATTCTATCATCTGTGAATTTAAGTGAGTATGGGTATTATGCATCGAGAGATGGTTTTATCTGCTTTAGTGTTCTTGATTAACAATTCAAGATAGAAAATAATTAATTAGAAGTGTGTTAACTTAAATGAAGCAATAAGTGAAGTTGTGATATTAAATCTCCATAATCTGATTTTTAATTAGTGGTAATTAGAATTAGTGTAATTAAATAATTTAATTCATATAATTTGAAATTCATTCGTTTAAATAAGATTGAGTTGGTTACGGGTTAGTACTTGGTGAATTTTTATTAAATAATTCCTCATGGGAATGATACTCTACTTATACTTTATTACTTGTTGACCACGTATACTTGCGTGTTGTGCGTAATTAGAATTTACCCAACAAGTTTTTGGCGTCGTTGCCGGAGAATTAGTTTAATATATATTTTTACCAATATTAGCTTCAATCAAACCAGTCTTAATTTAAACATTTTTTTTTCTTTTTATTTAATTCTCTTCCTATTTTTCTTTCTTTTCAGGTACCATGGCGGAATTTAATTATCAATGGCCGTATACGAGAATGACTCAGCTAAGGGGAGTGGAGATTGATGGACTCGCGACACTTTCTACATTATCAGCACAGATTGAGATACTTTCGAGGAGATTAGACGCTTTTGCAGCACAACATCATCAAAGTGTGACAGTTACTTGTGATTATTGTGCTGGAAATCATCCGAGTCATCAATGTACCACTAGTTTCGAGCTGGTACTGTATGGCGGTGATTACCCCAACAATTATGTTTATCCCACAAATTATCATCAAGTTTGGGGGTATCACCCAGATTCGTCAGGGAACTATACTTATGAAGACCAATATTACGCTCCAAATCCATCATACACACCGAAATGTTCATGTCCACCTCCATTACCACAAGAAGAAAATCCAAATTCGATGGATGTAATATTGAAGGGCATAGCAGACCAAGAGGAGAGAATGATGAGTCAAGAAATATCGAGCTACAATTTTCAGAACCAGATGGAACAACTCAACACTACTTCCACACATGGTCAGCAATACATGGATTCCAAAACTAAGACAGATAATTCAAGGTTGGAGGAATTGTTGTCCAAGTTCGTAACATCAAATGAGGAGAGAAGGATTAATCAAGAGAAGTCAATTCAGAATCAAGAGATAGCAATTCAAAATCTACAGAGCCAGATGGATCAAATGCTCAAAGCCTTGAATAACTGTCCTCAAAACAATTGGTGTTACGATGAGGATTTCGAGATTGATGAAGTGCCCGAGCCAAATCTACAACTGGATAGGCCACGAGATGTTGAAAAAGAGGAGACAAGTAGGGATAATGAAAACAAGGTCAGTGAAGAACTAACTGTGAGTACCAACGAGGATGAGCTGATATTATTAGTACCCCAAGTTCCTTCTCCGTCCAAGATCAAGGGTCCAGTTAGATTTGCAAAACCGTGCCCACTTGGTAGTCATGTCGTCGACGAAGCTCTTTATGACATAAGAGCGAGTGCAACAATGAAGCCGTGGTGGGACGAGAAAAAGAAGATAGACGAAGACCCCATTGTGTTTGACACACTTCCATGCCCAAATATGATCACAAACACAATGGAGATAGCACCTAGTCATTTTCCCTTCTTCATGGAGATTATACCGAGACAGAGCATGCTAGGTGACTTTGATGATATGGCCATCGCTTGTGGGAACCTCCCAAAGGATTATTTGCTACTGATGGATGGAGGATTCCTCAACTTTCGAAGAGGAATTGGATAGTGTTGACCAGACAAAGTCGGGCTTACGACGTTAAAATTAGCGCTACTTGGGAGGCAACCCAAGCTCTAAAACCTTTTCTTCCTTATTTATTCTTTATATTTTAGTTTATAGTCTAGCTCAAATATATCGTTTTCAACGAATAATGACTCCATAATGGTATGATCGCAGGTAAGGCAAGAAAAAGAGAGTCACCAAGCTACTGCCCCCATAGCGCGGACCGCGCTACACAAAGCACAGATACAGTGCGGGGTGCGCCAATGCTTCACCATGCTACTAAACTCCTAGCGCGGACCATGCTACCAAATACATAGGCACAACGCGGGGAGCGCTACTATGTTAGCAACTACTGATCTCCTAATGTTGGGCGCGCCATTTCCTGCATATACCTAGCGCGGGCCGCGCCGCTCAGAAATCCCAGGCGTTAAAAGTGGTTTATTTCCAATGTTAGTCAAGTCCAACTCAATTGTGGTTCTCGATTTATTCCAATGTGTCTGGCCTATTCTTCAGACTTAGCAGACAAGGAGGAAAATGCTGTATTTTCAGGGAAGTCCTCTCTTTAAAATTTTTTCTATCTTAGCCATTGAGGGCAATGTCTGTTTTAAGTTTGGGGGTATTTTAGTGTCGTATTGCATATAGTTAGTTATTTACATTGTAGTTCATATAGTTACATTTAGTTTTTGCATTCAGCTTCTTGGAAAAAAAAATTTAAAAATTTAAAAAATGAGTAGTTAGTTTACTATGTTTATATATCATTTAGTACATCTTGCATGAGTCCAGCTGTTTGATATTTAAAGTTTGTTTTGGCCAATGATGAGATTGGAATTGGGTAGACAAGTATAGTACTGATTATTAGAGCGTTGATGTGATTTCTTGTTATGAATTGAGTCTTTTTTCTGTTTGAAACTGTAAAAAAAAGATAGCACAGTAAAAATAACTTGTTGAATGATTGAGTTTAAATTGATACATAATCGGACTCTAAAGGATAATGCTAGTTTGAATAAAAGAATGACAAGAATAAGTAGTGATGGCTGAAGTTAGATAATAACCTAAGTTTGGAGGAATATTTGGGGTATATAAGCTATAAAAAAAGAAAAAAAAAGTATGAATAAACACCGTGGCGTGCTTGTCTAGTTTTGTGGCCTTTGTTACTTGAGTAAGTAAGCTCGAGGGGATTGTCTTTACACCTAGCGCCCTAAGGTCTTAATGGTATGGGAGTCGTTGGTCAAAAGTTCAATAAGGTAGCATTGAAAAGCCTAAGGGAATAAGACATTACATAGCTATGTATATATAAAAAAAGAAAAAAAAATAAAACGGGAAATAAGAGCAAAAAAGCCCCCGCATATGAAAAATAAAGCATAAGTATCTCATGTTGACCCTCGATATTAGTAATTGTTTAATTTTAGTTGGATATAGCTTGTTGTTAAATTTCTTGAGTTTACACTGTATGATGCCTTCGAAGAGACTTGTTATGTGTTAAATTTGATTTTATATCAGTTAACATTGTTGTGGAGCACACACGCACCATATTAGTGATAACAGCATAAGATTTGATGATTGATTAGAAAATTACTGATTTTTTTTTGATATGATGTATTATCATGTTTACTTGATTTTTCTCTAAGGCCGGTTGAATAGACTTATTTTTGTCATTACTGCTGGATTTATAGGCATGTAGATTAGTTGCATTGCATAGCATTGTTGTTTTGTATTTTTGCTTGAGGACAAGCAACTGTTTAAGTTTGGGGGTATTTGATAAGTAGGTTTTATACCTACTTATCTGATATATGTTACTTGAATTAGTTATTTTAAACCTATGTTTCATAGTTACTTTGCATGCATTATGTGTTCATTCCATACATTTTATGTTATTTTGTAGGCTATGCCATAACATTGGCATGAAGAAACAAGGAAAAGCAATTTGGACATCTTTTGGACTAAAATATGTAAGCAAGTGCAAGAGGGGAAGATTGCATGGCTTTTTACACAAAGTTGGGTGCATGTTCTTGGATTAGATCTTAGAGTATACTGTAGATCTTCTTCTTAGCTTTCCGGAACATCTTGAATCGTCCTAATCGGAGTTCGGATGCGAGAGTTATGGCTTTTTTATCAACAAAAATCAAAGCTAAGAGTTGTCTTGCTTGCCATTTACATAGCATCTACTTCAAGCTCGGTTTCCGCCTTGATCCGGATGGAATCTGTCAATCCTCAAAGAATGAAAGTGTTAGATCTCGTCGTTATCTTCGATTTAATATGTGGCAAGCCCCGTAACTCCTAGCGGATCAAAGGTTATGCATGTTTTACCAAAGGACGTCGCAGTAGAAAATAGAGTAGCGCGGACCACACTAGGGGCGCGCTAGTCCATCAGTTCCTCTGCTACAGTAGCGCGGGTCGCGCCTAAAATAGCCTAGGAAGAGCACGGGGCACGCTAGTCGATGGGAAAATAGCTGTTGTGGGTTATTTGGTGTCCAATTTGAGCTAGAATAGGATTCTTAGTTTCCTAACTTGCTAGGGTATCCATTAGAACTACAAATACATGATGAGAGGATATACAGGCTAGTTTGAGGGATTCCATTAGATTAGATTAGAGTAAATTAGATCAAAACCCTAGTTCTTGTTAGATTTGGAGATTGAAGCAACTTAGAGACCATTGAAGATTCAAAGTAGGAGCAAGGATAAAGCATCAAATCTGCAGACAACAGATTCTATCTTCTTATCTTCTTCTATCTTTGTCTTTTAATGATTATTCAATTGTGGATTCTTAGTTTTAATTCAATAATCATGAACTAATTCTTTGTTTGAGATTACAATGGATCTTATTGTGTAGTTTATTTTAATATGCTTCGCTATCAATGATTATGTTCTATTGTGAGGATTGTCTATTGTGATTTGGACTTAATTATTTAATTGATTGGCCATCAATTACCGTGATAATCATTATGAACTTGAGAGATGAAGTATGGATTTAGATCTGATCATGATAGCATGTGTTTGTGATTTCTACATATATGGAATTCATGATTCGTGTTTAGGATAGAGATATGCATTTACGTCATATGTAATCTTATAGAGAACTTGTGCTTTAAATCCTTTTTAATTGTAATTCACATAGAGATATAGTGGATTAGTTAATTAGGGTGTCTTGCTTAATTCTATTATCTGTGGATTTAAGTGAGTATTGGTATTATGCATCGAGAGGTGGTTTTATCTGCTTTAGTGTTCTTGATTAACAATTCACGATAGAAAATAATTGATGAGAAGCGTGTTAACTTAAATGAAGCAATAAGTGAAGTTGTGATCTTAAATCTCCATAATCTGATTTTTAATTAGTGGTAATTAGAATTAGTGTAATGAAATAATTTAATTCATATAATTTGAAATTCATTCGTTTAAATAAGATTGAGTTGGTTACGGGTTAGTACTTGGTGAATTTTTATTAAACAATTCCTCGTGGGAACGATACTCTACTTACACTTTATTACTTGTTGACCACGTATACTTGCGTGTTGTGCGTAATTAGATTTTACCCAACAATTAGTAGGATGTCCTATATTCATAGGAGTTCACATGCAGATTTTCAGCGTCAAGTGGCTGAGTATCCTGTGGAGGAAGGGCAAACTCGACATACTATCAGTCGAGATGTAATAGCCGGTCTTGCCAATACGGACTACGAGAATGCCAGAAGGCAAATATAACCTAGTTAGTAACTAGAGTAGAGTTAGATATGTAAATAAGATGTATCTAGTAGTGACGTAAAACCCTTTTTTGTATATCAAAGAGTAGTCTTTTGTAAATCCCAATTTTTGGAAAGTAATTGCGAGAAAGTAATGTAATCAGTGAAGGATGTGTATTGATGAACGATGTAGTATTATAGTACAAGAAAGAAGCATATCAATATATAAGCCTTTTATTGATCATGTTGTGCAATGAGTTTGAAGTTATTGTTTAATAATGAATAATAACTAATTAACAGAAGAAAGTAATAATGAAGTGTTATTTATTTTAATAGAAAGATGCCGCTAAGAAGAAGACAACGAAATTAAGAAGCGAACGTGAATCAACCGGAAGGGGGACCGGTTAATCTGATGCAAGAGTTCATTAATTTATTAACGACTGCTTTTAATAGAAATGGGGCGAATATACCAGTAAATCCTGCGGTAGTACGGGCTATTACGTTTAATAATTTTAAGAGTGTAGGTCCGCCGGAATTTAAAGGAGCTATGGACCCTATAGAAGCCCAGACTTGGGTAAAAGAAATAGAAAAGGCATTTGTTATTGCAAATGTCGGAGAGGGGCAAAAGGTTGCTTTTGCTACCTACATGATGAAGGGAGAGGCCAACTTCGGGTGGGAGGCAAACTAGGCTAGGGCTGGGATGGAGAACTTAACGTGGACATGATTCAAGGAGATTTTCTTCAAGAACTACTTTCCCACGAGTATATAGAGGAGGATGGAGATGAGGTTTCTAGAGTTGAAATAAGGGGAAATGATTGTTCCCCAACATGCTGCCAAGTTCAATGAACTGGCATGGTTTGCTCCACATCAGGTGGATACGAAGGTGAGGAAGGCTAGGAGATTCGAGCAGGGCTTGAACTGGCTCTATAGCCAGATATCAGTGTTCTAAAGTAATTCTTTTGAAACCATTCTGGAGAAGGCAATAATTGCCGAATGTGGTAATGAGGCTTTAAGTCAATACTATAGGGAGAAGAAGAACAAGGGAAAGGTAGATGGGGGAGTGAAAATCGAGGGAGCTAGCGGGAGTGGTAACGGCCGGAAGAGGAAGGGTTTTAACTTTGGGAATGCCGGAGTAAAGCAAGGAGATCCTAAGAAGAGGATGGAGGCATGCAAGAACTGTGGGAAGACTCACTTAGGAGTCTGTCTCAAGGGAAAAACTATATGCTACAATTATGGACAGGAGGGGCACATTTTGCCTAACTGTCCAAGTCCGAAGAAGAACCACGGATGCTTCCTATGTGGATCAACGGATCACATGGCGAAGAATTGCCCAAATAAGGGGATGGATGGGAATAAGGGCACTAATAGCGGTAAGTTAGCTATTGGTGGTCCAGTTCAGACGAGTAGGCTGGTGGCCCGTACCTTTAACATGACGGTCCAAGATGTAGTTGCATCAGGGGATGTAGTTGCAGGTATTATCCCAATCAACGATGTAAATGCTTATGTGTTGTTTAATTCGGGTGCTACTTGTTCTTTTATAACATGTGATTGTGCTAAACGATTAGGATTACTTCCCGAAACATTGCATATACCTTTTAATATCAAGGTAGCAAATGAAGAAATATTTCCTGTTGAAAATATTCATAGGCATTGTTGTGTAGAAATACGAGGATATAAATTATCGGTAGATTTGATACTGATAAAATTGGGAGAATTCAATGTAATTCTCGGGATGGATTGGTTGTTCAACCATGGTGCAATTATAGATTGTCAGAAGAAATGTGTAAACAATAGAACGTTGAGACAACCTCATGTAGTGTTTTACGGTAATAAATCACCGGGACTTTCGTGTTGTCTTACCATGACACAAACTAGGAAATTGTTGAGGAAGGGATGTGTAGGTTATTTGTGTCATGTTGTTGATACCCAGATAGTGGGAGCAACGATGGAACAAATACCTATAGTCAAAGAATTTATGGATGTATTTCCAAGCAAATTATCGGGTCTTCCACCAGATAGGGAGATCGAATTCGTAATAGATATTGTGCCAGGAGCGGCACCAGTTTCAAGGGATCTGTATCGTATGGCGCTAGTAGAGATGAAGGAGTTGATGGTTCAATTACAAGAACTGTTGGATAAAAAGTACATTCAACCGAGTGTTTCACCGTGGGGAGCACCGGTACTGTTTGTAAAGAAGAAAGACGAATTGTTTAGACTTTGTATCGACTACCGAGAGTTGAACAAGTTAACGATAAAGAATAAATACCCATTACCCAGGATCGATGATCTCTTTGATCAGTTGAAAGGGGCAAAGTATTTTTCTAAGATAGATTTGCGAACGGGGTATCATTAGTTGAAGGTTAGGAAGGAGGATGTACCTAAGACAACATTAAGAACTTGTTACGGCCATTACGAGTTTTTGATGATGTCATTTGGGTTGACAAATGCACCAGCTGCATTTATGGATATGATGAATAGAGTGTTCAAGTAATATTTGGACAAGTTCGTTGTAGTGTTTATCGATGATATTCTAGTCTATTCTAGGACGCCAGAAGATCACGCTGAACACCTAAGGTTAGTGTTGGAGACACTAGGGAAAGAGAAGTTATATGTGAAATTTACTAAGTGTGAATTTTGGCTAGAAAGGGTACAGTTTTTAGGACATGTTATCGACCGCGGTGGAATTTCAGTGGACCCAACAAATGTGGAAGCAGTGATTAATTGGGAACAACCAAAAATGCCGACTGAGGTACGAAGTTTCCTAGGGTTAGTGGGATACTATCAAAGATTTATCCAAGATTTTTTGAAGAAAACTACTCCGTTGACTAATTTGACAAGGAAGATAGTGAAGTACGTGTGGACCGAGAAGTGTGAAGACAGTTTTTAAGAACTGAAAAAAAGGTTGAGTGAAGCACATGTATTATCTTTACCCGATGATACAGGGAATTTTGTAGTTTATAGCGATGCTTCGCATAAAGGACTTGGTTGCGTGCTCATGCAGCATAGCAAAGTCATTGTGTATGCATCACGGCAGTTAAAGAATTATGAGAAAGTTTATCCTACTCATGATCTGGAACTGGTAGCAGTAGTGTTTGCCTTAAAGATATGGAGGCATTATCTGTATGGAGAGAAATGTGAGATATACACGGACCATAAGAGTCTAAAATATATCTTCACATAAAAAGATTTAAATATGACACAAAGGAGATGAGTGGAGTTGATAAAGGATTACGATTGCGGTATCCTGTATCACCCAGAAAAAGCCAATGTAGTGGCCGACGCCTTAAGTAGGAAGGGTCGGGAAAAGTTATCTATGTTAACGGGTCAAACTGAGTTAATAGCAGAGATGGCTAGAATGGAGTTAGAAGTGAAATTACCGAGTGAGTCGGGTCAGAGATTATTTACAACGTAGATTCGATCTACCATGGTAGAGAGAGTTAAGGAGGTACAACTCAGAAATGATGAGTATGACCAGATGAAGAAGCGGCTAGCAGATGAAAAAGAGCTAAAGTATAATCTTGATAATGACGAATTATTAAGATTTAAAGGAAGAATTTGGGTTCCGAATAAGACAGAATTAAAAGAGGAAGTATTACAAGAGGCTCATAGTTCAAGGTACTCGATTCATCTTGGTAGTATTAAGATGTATCAAGACCTTCGACAGAGTTTTTGGTGGCCAAACATGAAGAGAGAGATAGCAGAATATGTGAGTAGGTGCTTAACTTATCAAAAGGTTATGGCCGAACATCAACGACCAAGTGGCTTGTTACAGTCATTGGAGATTCTAGAATGGAAGTGGGAGCATATCACGATGGACTTTGTGGTGGGACTTCCGATTACTCAGAAAGGGTATGACGTGATTTGGGTAATAGTAGACCGATTAACAAAGTTGGCTCACTTTTTGCCAATAAGAGTGAAGTTTAACTTAGATCAGTTAGCTAAACTTTATGTTAAGAAAATTATTTCCAGACATTGAGTACTAATTTCGATAGTGTCAGATAGTGATCCACGATTCACATCAAACTTTTGGAGAAGTCTACAAGAACAGATGGGAACACAATTGAAGTTAAGTACAACGTATCATCCACAAACAGATGGGCAGAACGAAAGGGCAATTCAGACGCTAGAAGATATACTGAGATCTTACGTTATGGATTTCAAAGGTAGTTGGGATGATCATCTACCGCTAGTAGAGTTTGCGTATAACAACAGTTATCATGCAAGCATAGGCATGCCGCCTTATGAAGCTTTGTGTGGAAGAAAGTGTAGAACACCATTGTGTTGGGATGAAGTGGGAGAATGCCGAATGCTAGGACCTGAATTGGTGCAACAAACAACGGATATAGTTAAGCTGATACGAATGCGTCTAGTAGCAGCTCAAGACAGACAGAAGAAGTATATTGATTCGCATCGAATGAATAAAGAGTTTGAAGTAGGTTCGTATGTATTTCTAAAGGCATCTCCCTGGATAGGAAAGATACGCTTTGGAAAGAAAGGAAAGTTAAGTCCAAGGTTTATAGGACCTTTCGAGATACTAAAAAGGGTAGGAAAGGTAGCTTACATGGTAGCATTACCTCTAGACATAGAATGCATACACAATGTGTTTCATGTATCTGTGTTACGTCCTTATAAGTCATATTATAAGCACGTAATAGAGTATGAGCCTATTTATATTGAGAAAGACTTGACGTATGAAGAAATACACACACACACATATATATATACACAGATAAAAGTTAATAAAAAGTGGTGGTAACCGTGTTATCACAGAAGTCAGAGGGTGTCTAACACCTTCACTCTGCTTAATCAAGCCCCCGTACCCTAATGAATTTATGTTTCTTAGACCAATTAAACAGTGTTAAAACATTGGGTCTTTGTGCAAACCTTATCTCGGTTGAGTTGGTGCAATCATTAAAAAATACCAACTGGCAACTCTAACAGTCAAATCGTCAACATATACATGTCAGACCTTTTCAAACTTGTTTTTTCAGACAAATCTCACCTAAAATGAGAACACCAAAAGACAAGAACAGAAAGGGACAAATAAAAATCCCAACGTCGACAAATACATCAATAGAGTGAATATGTCTACTATTTATTACATAATAATAAGTCTCTTCCCAAGTTCTTTGTAACCATTACATATGTTCTTTGTCATAGCATCAAATTAATAAAAAAATAATATTATTCTATTACAAGGATAACTACTTATCCGCCTTGGTCTTCCCTTTGTCCTTACCGGATCCTTCTATCTGTTCATTCTTTGCTGCAATCATATGGTTCAAGCAAGGGTGAGCATAACTAGCTCAACAAGTATAACAATTATAGTAGAACAACATGCATGAATCATATGAGTATATCTTCTATAATTGAATCTATAGTTATGAAGTACTATGAATAAATCAAAATAGCATTCATCTTTTCTTTAAAATGTTTAACGACAACCATCATCAGTTAAACCTTGAATTTGTTCAAAGACCATGAGCATTTCATTCTTTCTTTCTTTAAAAAGGACAATCCGACACTAAGTCCATAAGTCTGACATTTCTTACGAGCACGTCTAGGTGATCAGGCTATAGTACTCTATATTGTATAACACTACTACATTAAACATATCTACATTTAATTTTTGATAAACTCACGTACGAGTCGATTCACGATGAAACATTTGTTTATTCATACTCAGTCTTTATTTGAATCCATACCTAATTAGTTAGCACAAGATAGTAATATCAGTAATATCTTGATAGATTATAATGAAATCCATAAAATACTCTAAGTCTGGTCTAGCCGAAGTAAATGGCTTTGACTTCTTTGTTACACCAATTCATGTCTATAATACATAAATCATTAAGCTTTTCCAAAATAAGTATAACAAGAGTTTAGAAAACTTGCCTTTAGCATCGTCTACTGTTAATTCACATTCCTTTTTGAGTCTTTATAGGTTCTACATGACATAATCACATAAAATATCATAATAGATCACATACAATCCATATGTATTATCATTAACCTATCTTCTCCTTCTTCTCAGTTTAACTATCCACTTGTTTAACTTACTAATATTCGTTAGGTTATTTAACGTACATTACGATTTTATAACATTTTAGTGTTATAAGTGACCTTATTTGTTCAATGTTTAAGTAATTATATTTCAAGCAATCTCAAAAATCCATTCGACTTGCATACGGTTTGTCGTATTATTAAACTTACTGTGTGTTTACGTTTTCATAACCGTTTGTTAACTTTTAATTGTTAAAGTTAAAATTTTAATCATCATTTAAGATGTTACTTTAAGTTTAATTAAGGTTATAATTCACCTTCAATCAACTTACCTTTCTTTAGTATTCATTTCTACTTTCCTCTGCCTTTGGTCTATGACTGGCGCTATGGCGCTGTGTCCTTTGTTAATTGCTACGCTGCAGCTGTAACGACCGAGAAACTCAGATTATTTGTAAAATAATTTTATTTGATTAAATCATGAATAAAATTATAATATATGTTATTATAATGAGTAAACAAGATGAAGGTTGTTCTATAACCTAAATGTGGCGTAATGTCGTAGTATTCTGGCTACATGGTAGAATTAAGGTGTTTGAATTTCCAAGACGAAAATAAAAGCTTTCCAAGAATTTTTTTTAAAAACACTATTCATCCATTTCTGCTCGGGAATTATTTTTTAACTTCCGAAAAATACGTAATGATAGAATACTAAGGGATGATGGATTATGTAATAAAAATTCAGTTATGACAAACGCAGTTTTTCGCCTGCGTACTAAGTTCGAGAATGTTAAGAAAAATGAAGATTTGAATGAATGACGATCGTATAATAAGAAAGTATTATACGAAGCAATGAATACGAGTATGATACGAAGTATTGTACAAGTATATACGAAAGATAACATAATTTATATGATGAATGATTATACGAATTAGTATGCGAGAAGAATACGAATATTATACGTTAAAAGCCTTAAGTCAATTGTAATGGACTTGTAGAATTTGTGTAGGAATTGGGCAAGCCCAAATGGAATTATGTTAAGGCCCAAAAGATAAGAAATGAAAGCCCAACATTAGGCCCAAAGTAATTAAACTTAAGCCCGAACCAAGAACCGGACCGTGGATCGAACCGATGGGCATCGGGTGAGAAAAACCCATGGGGCAACCCATGTGAGCCCCATGAGTGAGTCATGGCTGGCCACTTGGTGACCAAGCAAAGGATAAGAGGTGTGCTGGGCAAACAATGAATAGTAAAGAGGTGGAAAGTATGGAAGTGGGATGGCTTAATGACCCTTATGCCCTCAGCTTAGAAAATCTATAAATAGGAGGCTTGATAGTTCATTTGCTGCCTTATTCATTTCACCAACATCTTAGAGCTTATATTATTGAGAGAAAAGTGAGAAGAGTCTTGCTAGATCAAGAAGAAAAGAAGAAGAAACAAGTTAATAACACAAAGGTAAGGAATCCTCAACCACTAATCTTCATCTCTTCATTGTTAGTTGATAGAGAAGTGATTATTGGTGGAGCATGTATGATAAGGAGTAACAAGGATGACTATTAGTGGACTTAAACCTTAATAAACCATGTTACAAGTGAATCATAATCATATAAGTTATGAACTAATGAAGAACATATAAATATTTGTCATTTTATTGTTGATGGACAAGTTTAAAACCATCGTGTATAGGATTAGATGAAATATGTTTGGTTAGGATGATAGAATGATGGAATGAATCCATTTTGAATGGTGTAAAAATCTCAAGTAACGAGGTTATGACAAAATTTATGAGATTAGACGATAATCGTCGACATCGTTAAATTTTCAGAATGAAAGTCAAAGTCACCGTTTAACTTGGAAACCTTGGTTTTCGATGGAGTATAGTCTAAGTTTGTATTTTAGAGTTGCGGACTCGAAAATGGTCGAGTTCCAACTTAAAATGAAGAAACGAGCTTTGAACGTTCATAAACGTTTAACGAACGCTAAATAAAGAACTTAATCGCTGAATTCTGTGTTAACGAATTCAAAATGTAAGATTTTCTAATGAAATCATAGTACATATGATATGTGAGCTAACGGCTTTTGAATGAGCCAATTCTGACTTATAATGAGTAAATTATGAGCCCGAAAAAATTGTAGAAGAAAAAACTGAGAAATTTCTCTGAGGCTCAGGGCTGGTGCCGCAGCGATGCCCAAGGCACTAACATCGGCACCGCAGTGCCAAGACCAAACTCTTACACACTGGGAAGTGGATAGTAGGAAGTATGGCGCCGCAGTGATGAGTGGGTTTTATACATACAGATCGACCTCTAATTCGAACTTAAGCTGTGTTAATTCGTTATTTTTGTGATTCATTTTACTTGTTTAGTGTTATTTTATGTTTAGGTATGGTGGCATAGCGTGTGTGGCTTAAAAGGTGGCATTGTGGTGAAACTGGGCAAGCAAATGAGCAAAACTTGGACTTCTGCAGAATGGACCCCCGCCGGGGCGGGTAATATATAAGCAAAACCACCGTCGGGGCGGGGGTACATGACCTAACAACAGTATCACTCCCCATCGGGGCGGGCCTAGTCAGTACAAAAACCCCCCGCCGGGGCGGGGGTGTCGGGAGGAAGAAGAAATATTAAGAATTTGAATTCAAGAAGGATTGGTTCGAGTTGATTGTTCAAGGACTTCCACGATGACTAAAAGACATATGAAGAGGTATATAAAATGAGAAGAATCACTAGGATTAAAAGGGGAATTCAATAAAAATCTATTAGATTAGATTAGGACAAAACCCTAGTTCTTATTAGTTTTGGAGATTGAAGCAACTTGGAGACCATTGAAGATTCAAAGTAGGAGCAAGGAGGGAGCATCAAATCTGCAGACAACAGATTCTATCTTTTTCTCGTTTTCTATTTTTGTCTTTTAATGTTTATTCGATTGTGGATTCTTAGTTTTAATTCATTAATCATGAACTAAATCTTTTGTTTAAGATTACAATGGATCGTATTGCATAGTTTATTTTAGTATGCTTCTCCATTAATTATTGTGATTATTCTGGGATTGTATATTATGATTTGTGATGAATTGCTTAATTGCCTAGCTAACAATTACCATGATAATCTATATGAACTCGAGAGATGAATTATAGATTTAGATCTGATCATAATAGCATGTGATTTTGTTTTCTGCACGGCGTTGGAATACATAATTTATGTCTAGGATAGAGATATACTTATACATCGCATGTAATCTGATAAAGAACTTATGCTTAAAATCCTTTTTAATTGTAATTCACATAGAGATACAGTGAATTAGTTAATTAGGGTGTTCTTCTTAATTCTATAATCTGTGGATTTAAGTTGACTTGAGTATGATGCATTAAGAGATGGTCATATTTACTTATGTGTTCTTGATTAACAATTCAGAATAGTGAGCATAATTAATAAGAAGTATATTAATTTAAATGAAGCAATAAGTGAAATTGTGATCTTAAATCTTCATAATCTGATTTTTAATTAGTGGTAATTATAATTAGTTTAATTAAATAATTTAATTTATATCATTAAATTGATTGTTTAAATAAAATTAGTTTGGTTAAGAGTTAGTATTTGGTAATTTGTATTAATAATTTCTCGTGGAAACGATACATTACTTTCACTTTATTGCTTATTGACCACGTATACTTGTGTGTTGTGCGTAATTAGATTTTACCTAATAAGTTTTTGGCGCCGTTGCCGGGAAATTAGTTTAATATTTTTTTATCAATATTAGCTTCAATCAAATTAGTCTTAATTTAAACATTATTTTTTTATTTTATTTCATTTTATTATCTTCCTATTTTTCTCTCTTTTCAGGTACTATGGCTGGATGCAATCATCAAAGGCCATATTCGAGTATGACTCAACCAAGGGGCATAGGGATTGATGGACTCAATAGAATTTCTACATTATCAGCACAACTATAGCTACTTTTGAGGAGGTTGGACGTTGTTACAGCCCAACGTATTCGAAGGATAGTGGTAGTTTGTAATTATTGTGCTGGGAATCATCCGAGTAATCAAAGCACCGTCAGTTTTGGGCCAACACAATATGGCGGTGACTTCCTCAACGATTATGCATATGTCAATTATCATCAAGATTGGGGTTATCACCCGAATTCTTCACGGAGCTACAATTATGAAGACCAATACTACGCTCCAAATCCAACATACACATCGAAATTCTTATGTCCGCCTCCATTGCCACAAGAAGAAAAGTCAAATTTGGAGGAATTCATGTCGAAGCTCATAGCAAACCAAGAGGAGAGGATGATGAGTCAAGAAATATCGAGCCATAATTTTTAGAACTAGATGGAACAACTCATCACTACTTCAACCTATGGTCCTCGATACATGGATTCCAAAACTGAGATAGATAATTCAAGGTTGGTGGACTTGTTGTCCAAGTTCGTAGCATCCAATGAGGAGAGAAGGATTAATCAAGAGATATCAATTCAAAATCTTCAGAACCAAATAGATCAAATGTTCAAAGCCTTGAACAACTATCCTCAAAACAATTGGTGTTATGACATGGATTTCGAGATTAATGAAGTGCCCGAGCCAAATCTACAACTGCATGAGCCACAAGATGTTGAAAAAAAGGGGACAAGTAGGGATAATGAAAACAAGGTAGGCGAAGAACTAACTGTGGGTACCAACGATGATGAGTCGATGTTATTTATGCCCGAAATTCCTTCTCCATCAAAGTTCAAGGATCCGGTTAGAATTACAAAACCTTGTCCAATTAGTAGTCATGTCGTCGGCAAAACTCCCGATCATGTTAGAGCGAGTACAACTTCGAAGCCATGGTGCGATTAGTGGGATGAGAATGATGAAGAACTAGTTGTGTTGGAACCGCCTCAATGCCAGAATCTATTCGCGGACACAATGGAGAAAACACCTAGATGTTGGATGTTCTTGAATGTGATCTTATCTAAACAAAGCATGGTAGGTGACTTTAATGCAATGGCTATCACGAATGGGAACCTACCAAAAGTTACATTATTTATGATGGATGGAGGGTTCCTTAATTTTCGAAGAGGAATTGGATAGCGTTGACCGGACAAAGTCAGGTTGAAAGACTAAAAATCAAGCGCTAACTAGGAGGCAACCCATGAATTTTTTTACTTATTTGCCTTATTAGTTTATTTAGTAGATATGAATCAAGTTATTATATTTGATGGGATCGACTAATGGACACTACGACTACCCAGTCAGGGGTCTCACTCACCGGTGAGTTGGCGGGGGTTGTAAGGGGCCAGTGTCCCCTGAAAGCCAAGCACTTATGAGCTTAATTATAGAATATCCATTTGTCAAATCCTCAAATTTTCAATCAATTAGTGCTTTTAGTTTGTCAAAATTTTAAGAGTTAATTTGTTTATTAAGTTCTCTTATAAATCTAAAGTGCTATTCTAATCCATGTTGTCTCTCTTTACTGCAAGTATTGGAGGCTCAATGAATAAGCAAAAGATTATGGAAAGGGAAGCCACCAGCCTGAGCCCATGTCACAGTATCCTCTTTTCGATTTCGATGTGGAGGAGTTTTCAGTCTTTGTTCCACAACCACCACCACTACAAGCTTAGCAGGATCCAGGGAAGTCCTCTGTTCTTTTATTTCAATATGTTTACAATGAGGGCATTATACTTGTTAAGTTTGGGGGAGTTTTATTATAGTTTAGTGTTTAATGTTTTAGCATTTAGTTTATGTCATATGTATGTTAGTTTGCATATGTTAGTTTAGTTAGTTTTCATGTTTAGTTTATATCATATATGTTAGTTTATTGTGTTTATGTTGCATTTAGTTCATCTTGCATGATTCCAGCTATTAAGATAGTTACAGTCTGAGTTGACCTATGATGAGATTGAAATTGAGTAGACAAATATAGTACTGACTATTAGAACTTTGATGTGATTGCTTGTTATGAATCAAATCTTTTTCTGTTTGAAACTGATATAATAAGGATAGCACAGTAATAACAACAATGTTAACTGATTAAAGTCAAATTGATTCATAATGGACCTCTAAAGGATAATGCTAGTTTAAATGAAAGACTGACAAGGAAAGGCAGTGAAGGCTAAAGTTAAGCAAAAACCTAAGTTTGGGGGAAAATTTGGGATATATAAGCTTATCTAAAAAATAAATAAAAACATCGTTGCATGCTTGTCTAGTTTTGTGGCCTTTATTACTTGAGTAAGTAAGCCCGATGGGATTTTCTTTACACCTAGGGCCCTAAGGCCTTAATGGTTTGGGAGTCGTTGGCCGAAAGCTTGTTAAGGTAGCATTGAAAAGCCTAAGGGAATAAGACATTGCACAACCACGAGTATAAAAAAAAGAAAAAGGGAAAAGAAGAAAATGGGAAATAAGAGCAAAAAGCCCCCGTAAATGAAAAATAAATCATAAGTACCCTATTTTGACCCTCGATATTGGTAATTGTTGATTTTAGTTGGATCTTGATTGTTTTTGAATTTCTTGAGTTTACACCATATGATGCCTTCAAAGAGATCTATTATGTGTTAAATTTGTTATTTGTATCAGTTAACATGGGTGTTGAGCACACACGCACAATATCAGTGATAACCGTTTAAGATTTGACGATTGATAGGAATTTACTGATTGGTTTTGATATGAAGTATTGTCATGTTTGCTTGATTTCTCTGAGGCCGATTGAACAAACTTGTTTCTACCACTACTGCTGGATTCGTAAGCATATATACTAGTTGCATTACATTCCATTTTTGTTTTGTTTTGTGCTCAAGGACTAGCACGAGTTTAAGTTTGGGGGACTTTGATGAGTGGGTTTTATACCTACGAATCAACCTCTAATTCGAGCTTAAACTGTGTTAATTCGTTATTTTTGTGATTCATTTTACTTGTTTAGTGCTATTTTATGTTTAGGTATGGTGGCGTAGCGTGTGTGGCTTAAAAGGTGGCATTGTGGTAAAACTGGGCAAAAAAATGAGCAAAAATTGAACTTCTATAGAATGGACCCCCGTCGGGCGGACAATATATAAGCAAATGGTCGAATACTGACTTAAAACAAAGAAACGAGCTTTGAACGTTCACGAACATTTAACGAATGCTCACTAAAGAACTTAATCGGAGAATTCCATGTTAACGGATTCAAAAATGTAAGATTTTCTAATGAAATCGTAGTACATATGATATGTGAGCTAACTGCTTTTGAATGAGCCAATTCCAACTTAAAATGAGTAAATTATGAGCCCGAAAAAATTGCAGAAGAAAAAATTGAGAAATTTCTCTTAGGCTCAGGGCCGGCGCTGCTCTGAGGCTCAGGGCCAGCGCCATAGCGCCGCCCAAGGCACTAACATTGGCACCGCAGTGCCAAGACCAAACCCTTACACAGTAGGAAGTGGCGCCGCAATATGGCACATAGTAGCAATTATGGCGTCGTAGTGCCGAGCCCGAGATCCATGCACTGCTAACTCGCGCCATAGCGTGAGCTTTATAAAGGAAGCTGGCGCCGCAACGCCAGCACTAAGAAAATAATGGTGAACAATGAGAATGAATGTAAATGAAATATAAGTTAATTGAAGGTGAATTATAACCTTAATAAACTTAAAGTAACACCATTAAGGGGGTTTATAACCTTAAGGTTAACAACTAAAAGTTGACGAAAGGTTACAAAAATGTAAATGTAATGTAATACGATAAACCGTAACAAATGTTAACCAATCAAAGGAATGATTAGATTAAGAAGAAGGGGAAGATAAATTAGTGATCATACTTGATTGTTTATGACCTAATATGGCATGTTATGTGCTTATGTATTGTAGAATCCTTAAAGACTCAAAAAGGAAAAGTATATTAACTGTAAAAGATGCTAAAGGCAAGTGTTCTAAACCCTTGTCTATATTCTTTTGGACAAATTTTGTGATTCATGTATCTTAAGCATGAATTAATGTATAGAGAAGTTGAAGCCAATTCCTTCAGCTAGACTTAACGTGTTTTGTGGATTTTCTTATAATCTACCAAAATATTATCAATGTTTTTATCTTTTGCCAACTATTTTGGTATGAATTTCAAAGAAAGACTGAGTATGAATAAATAAATGTTTTGGCGTCAAACGACAGGCACGTGAGGTTGCCAAAACTTAAACGTAGATACATTTAATGAAGTAATGTTGTACAGCATAGAGTACTATAGGCTGATCACCTAGACGTGCTCGTAAGAAATGACGGACTTACGGACTTGGTGCCGGGTTGTCCTTTTTAAAGAAAGAATGAAATGCTCAAGGTCTTTGACCAAAAGTTACGTTAACAAATGTTGTTCTTTGTGAAACGTTTTAAAGAAAAGAGAAGTGTTATTTTGAATTATCTATGGTATTTCATAACTATTGATTCAGTTATTGAAGATATACGATTCATATGATTTAAACCCATTGCTTAAATGAAATTGTCATACTTGCTGAGCTAGTTATGCTCACTCTTGCTTGAACCATAAGAATGCTGCTAAGACCTAACGAACTGAAGGATCTAGTAAAGATAAAGAGAAGGCTAAGGCAGACAAATAAGTTACCTTTGTAATAGCATAGTATAAATGTTGTAATTATTTGATATTATGACAAAGAACATATATAATGGTTACAAAGAACCTGGGAAGGGAAATATTGTTTTGAAATATATAGAAGACATATTCATTCTTTTGAGGTATTTCAATTGAATGTATGTGTGAATTGTAGCACCGTGTAGCACCATTTGTAGGGTTGGAAGATACCCGGATTTGAGGGCATCACAACAACGCATATTTCCAGTGGCTGGGATCCGGTGTTGGCGCTACAGTTCCCCAAATCCTTCATTCGATGGCGTTGCAGTGCCTCCTTTAATACTTTGAATTTTTTTTTAATTTCTCAAGCCAATCATTTTTCGAGCTCGCAACTTGTTCGTTATAAATCAGAATTAGTTCATTCAAAAGTTGTTATCTCACATATCTCATATACTTTGATTTCATTTGGACAAAATAAGTTTCTGAATCCGTTAGCAATTTATTTATTGTTTAAATTTTTCTATTACGCGTTCGATAAACGTTCATGAGCATTTATATCTTGTTTCTTCGTTTTAATTCAGAATTTGACCATTCTTGAGTCCATGACTCTTAAATGTGAAGTTCTATGATATGCCACTGAAAACTAAGGTTTTCGAGTTGAATGACGACTTTTAGCTATCGTTTCGAAAATCTTACGATTTCGACGATTATCGTCTAATCTCTTAAATTTCGCCATAACTTCGTTACTCAAGATTTTTATTCCATTCCAAAAATGGATTCATTTCATTATTCAAACATCTATCATCCTAACTAAGCATATAACTCTAATCCTATACACGATGGTTTTAAACTTGTCCATCAATAGCATGTTCCAAGTTTTCATGTCTTCTTCACTACTTCTTACTTATTTGGTTACGATTCCACTTGTAACATGGTTATTAATGTTTAATCCACTAATATCTATCCTTATTACTCCTTATGAGACATGCTCCACTAATAATCACTTCTCTATCAAAATTTAAATTGAAGAGAGGAAGATTAAAGGTTCAATGTGTATAAACTCAAGTGTTATCTAGCTTCCTTCTTCTTCTTCCTTAGCTAATTTCCAAGATTCTTTCTTTTCTCTCTCAATGAGTATAAACTCAAGTGTAGGTGAATTGGTTAAGGAATACCAGATGAAGACTAAGCTTCCAATTTATAGAATTTCAAGAGTTTGGGGTAGGGAGGTCATTTGGACACCTTTCTACCTTATAAGTTGATCACTTAAGTTAAGCCTTGCACAATCAACACCCTTAAGTTTACAACCTCACAAAACCTACCCTCATCAGCCACCACACAAATCCATCTCACCATTGATTTGAAAATGTGAGTCATCCTTGCATTAAATGCCACCTCCTTACTAAACCCCTTTAACCAAGCTTCCTTAAAAAGCTTGGCCACCTATAGCCAATCATGACTCACCATGGGGGGGCCACATGGGTTACCCCATGGGTTTTACCCATCCAGTGACCCAATGGTTCGATCCACATGTTCGATTCTTGGTTCAGACTTAGGTTTAATTCAATTTGGGCCTAACTTTGGGCTTGAATTAAATTATCTTTGGGCCTTGATTAAATTCGTCATTGGGCCTCAATCATCTTTCACTTGGGCTTGCCAAAGTTCACATTCAAGTTTCACTTGTCCATTAATAATGGTTTGTGCTCTTACCATATAATTCTCGTATACTAGTTCGTATAACATTCATCTTATACATTATATTATCTTTCATATATACTTGTAGAATATCTTGTATTATACTGGTATTCTTTCATGTATAATAACTTCCTTATTATACATAACCATTAATTATTCAAATCTTTACTTTTCCTAGCATTCTTGAATTGAGTACGCAGGCGAAAAATTGTGTTTGCCATAACTGAATTATTATTAGATAATCCATCTTTTCTTAAAATTCTATCATTACGTATTTTCCAGAAGTTCAAAAATAATTCCTGAGCAGAAATGAATGAATAGTATTTTTCAGAGAATTTCTCGGAAAGTTTCTATTTTTGTCATGAAAATTCACACACTTTATTTCTAGCACTTAGCCAGAATACTACGATCATACATCTCTTTTAGTTTATAGAATGACCTTCATCTCGCTTACTCGTTATAAATAACATATAATATAATTTTATTCAATATATATTCAAATTAAATTAATTTACATTATAATCCAATTTTCTCGGTTGTTAGAGACTTAACTTTCCCTTCCTTCCAAATCGTATCTTTCCTTTCCAAGGAGATACTTTTAGAAATACATATGAACAGACTTCAAACTCTCTCTTCTTTCGATGCATATATGCATACTTTTTCTGTCTATCTTGAGTTGCTACCAGTCGGGTACGTATTAACTTGACCACTCTGATGTTTGTTGCACCATTGTCGACACCAGGAATTTTTCTTACTGTATTCTCTACGCTTTATATTTTTGTTATGTTTGATTTTATCTTTCTTAAAGATGAGATTTTAGAAAAGACCGATATAAATGTCGACAATTTAAAAGGATTGATTTTAATGATTGGGTCGATTTAGACAAAGCCACCAGTTGATATGAGTTTAAAATGGATGTATCAATTCATCCGAGTTTTGAAAGGGTTTTTGCAATATGACCCAATATGTGACTCCATTTAATTGGTCTGGAACTCGAGATTCATAGAGTTCGAGGGCTTGCTTAAGCGAGAGAATGGTGTTAGGCACCCCCCGACTTCCGTGAAATACGGTTACTGCTACTTTTTAATTCCCTATGCATTATGTGTGTGTGTGTGTGTGTTGAAAGCTTTTGATTTGAAAATATATTTTTTACTTTATTTGAATGTAGTGATGTCCATCTTTAGACCAATGTACAAAGTGTTTGATTTAAATAAAGTTTTATTTTTAAAAAATATATGAAAGTGAGGTTTTGAAATATGAGTTTTAAACCCTTTTGCCCGCATAGGAATTGATGCATTTGATACTTCCATTTTATTCCATATTCGACTTGATTTGATTTTATTTCTCGAGATGTGAAGCATCTACTAGACAAAATTCAAATATTTACAAGGGTCAGATTTCTTATGGGCATGTAAGCCATCGAAGTAAGCCCGAGCACCACATACATGATTTTTCAGTATTTTAGAGCCTTAAATCTGGATAACAGTTTTAAGGCCATATATTTATATGTACAAAGGGTTTCAAGCCGGCATTTACAACTTAAACAAGTCCATCACTAGAACTGAAACTAAATCCATTATATTTCCGAGGCTCACATGACATTTATTTAAAGCTTGAAAAATGAATATTTAAACATACTATAGGCATATAACTTAAAAAACTTCGATAAATAAGAGATTTATTGATTAAATTCTTCTACGCGAGTAAACAAGCATCCCGTTTCCTCTAGATATGGATCTAGGGTCATGTAGTTGCTTAATATTTATAAAAGTAGAAAGAAAACTAGATCTATACAAATCTTAGCCATTTTAGCTTCAAGGTTAAAGTTTAACAAATTTTGAACCGGTTAAAAGCTGGATCTGGCTAGATCTAGTATACATCTAGTCAATACATTGATAAATATTGACTATTTACAAGAAATAAACTATTAGAAAGCTAGATCTAACCAATATTAACTACTAACTATGTATATATAACACTTATATATATAGTAAAGCAAGAAATGAAAACAGATATGAAGAGATCTTACAATATGGCATGAGAACTACTATCAAAAGGCTTTTAACGCCTTTGAACTCGATTTCCACTGGTTAAAACTTGATATGTGGAAGTGTATATGAATAGGAGTGTTTACAGAAGAGATTTACAAATATTGAAGTAAGATTTGAGCTATTTCTCACTCTAGATCTCGAATTTTTCTCTCTCCGGGACCCTTTCTCTCTCTCCAAAATAGCTTAAATGAGTTGGGGGTCTAATATTTATAAACTCAGCCAGCCTTAAGTCTACCTGCGACATGGCTTGGGGGCCCTGTTTCCTCAAAGTACGTGCACCTCGATCGCTGTGCAGACTTCTTGAAACCTTCATAACTTGCAATCTGGGAATCCTATAAAGTTGTGCCATACCATTCCAGAAAGATCTTTTCGAGATCTACATAATGACATAGGGCTTTCCTTTTTTCAAATCTAGGAAGATTAGTCTATGACCAGAATAGCATCTTCAGGTCTTCGCAGGCAGTCCGTTGAGCTGTCTTTGAGTAGTTTGCACTTGGGATTGTTGTGATGGCTCTTGATGACCATGTCTATAACTGGATGTATGTGGTTTTTATGTTTTGTTTTCAACATTCCACCTTTGCATGCCCGGGGTTATATCCTGGGTTAAAGTGGCTTTTGGCTATCACTCGGGGCTATCCCCGGGGTTTGACTGCTGCCAATTTTGTTTTTCCTTAGGGTTGATCTCCCAGGTTGATTTGATGTTCCATGGAGTTGTCTTCATGGTTAATGGATGTTATAACCTCTCCTCAGGTTTGTCTTCGAGATGTAAAAAAGATACTTTTGCCCTCCTATAGGATTAGTACTAGTAAAATAAAATTTTGAGTGTCTACAAATTCCCCTCTTTATCATTTTTATGCAATGCAATGGTTTGAACATGATAAAGATTACTAGACACTTGAATTGTTACTAGATGCAATGTAATTAATATGATGAAATGCAAATGGAATGGAATGATGTAATGCAAATGAAATGATGTGATGCCTACGTTGGGGCTATCTCCAATGGTTGAATTTCCATCAGTGTTGCTAATGCTTACGCTGGTGTTGACTCCAATGGTTTTGATTTTCATCGATGTTGTCGATGCTTATGTTGGTGTCGACTCCAATGGTTTAATTTTCATCGGTGTTGCCGATGTTTGTTTAATAAAGATAAAGTGAGACGTTTTCTACATCTCTATTGGGGATAATGTTCTGAAATCACCGGACCTTTCCAATGCATACGCTGCCGGTAATTACAACGATGCCTACCATGTTGGTAGTTGACAACGGTGCCTACCCTACTGGTAGTTAACAACGGTTCCTACCCTGCTAGTAGTTGACAATGGTGCCTACCCTGCTGGTAATTGACAACGGTGCCTATCCTGTTGGTAGTTTACAATGGTACCTACCCTGCTGGTAGTTGACAACAATGCCTACCCTGCTGGTAATTTACAATAGTGCCTACCTTGCTGGAAGTTGATAATAGTGACTACCTTGCTGGTAGTTGATAACGGTGCCTACCTTAATGGTAGTTGACAACGGTGCCTACCATGCTGGTAATTTATAATGTTGTACATCAATGGTGTAGACACTCAAATTTTTTCATTCCTGTTACTAACCATGTAGGAGGGCAGAATTGTCTTCCAGATATAACTCTGGGAGATTAAGTTTTAACCACAAAGATAATCCCGGGAGATCTAATTTCCAACCCCGGAGATAACACCGAGAGATTCAGTTTCCAGTCCCGAAGATAACCCCAGAAAATTCAAGTTTCCAATCCCAGAGATAATGTGACACTCCCAAATCTGGGTACTTCAATTCCACAGGATTTAGTATTCACTGTACAAATATCATCTATCTATCTATCCATAATAAATGCAAACCATGAAATAGATAGAAATAAACATCCTCCCCTTATGGGGTTACAACATCCGAATAAAATACAATCCCAAGTTAAACTAACCTTAAACATCGGTTCGGAAACATAAGCAATTAATAAGTCTTAACAACATTAAGTCTTAACACATAAATTCAACATCTCATAAATATAAGTCTTCATCATTTGTTAACCTTGCCCTTACCTTTACTAGTAGAAGGCCCGTCTGCTCTTTCGTTCTTAACTGCAATGTTATTATTACGCAAGAGTGAGCACGATTGCCCACAAGTATAATAATGAAATAACAATGTATAATAACATGCGAGGGAATCGAAGACTTCTGAAATAAAAGCTCAACTTTTGAATCAAGAATGAATAATGAAAATCAAAAGATTTCTGAGGGTCATAAGACCTTGAACTATGTCCTAGGTTAACAAGGGTTATACTTGAAACCTTTAACAGTCATAAGACTATAGACCTTTCTACTCGTACTTAGGGGGATCAGCCCTTAGTACCATACTGTGCACAATATCTTAACGCTAACGCATAAGTAAATCCCTTTGCAGGGTTGTTCATCTCAGTTTGACATTAGAGTCCGCACCAAAGGAAGTTTGGTTTGGATAAATCAATAAGGGTTCTGAATTTAGAACTTTCATCAACTATGGACTAATTGAATCAATAAAGATTCGCTAGTCTAACAAGGTTCAACAATAAATGATATTTATAATGAATAACAATCTCAATAGGTATATAATAGAACAATTATTGTATAACAGAATCATAATTTGAAATGATAGTAAATCTTTAACATAACAAATGAACTTGATTTATAACTTGAATAATGATAACAAGTAGGGTTAGGAAACTTGCCTCGTGCGTAGGCTAAACGATTACTACTTCCGTTCACCACAAATCTTACACACATACCGTATGTATTCACGACATTCATTAGTTATATTTTCACTTAATTATTTAATATAAACTCCACTTTATTTAACAAATCATTACCCTTCTAATTTAATTACTTAATTAAATTAGAATATTTTCATTCTCTTACTATTATTACACTCGAATAAATTATTTCATAATAATTTCCATCGAATATTTATTTTATTCCATAAATATCTCAATTAAAATATTTACTTTATTTTATAAATATTTTAATAATAATTTTCATCGAATATTTATTTTATTCCACAAATATCTCAATTAAAATATTTAATTTATTTTATAAATATTTTAATAATAAATTTCATCAAATATTTATTTTATTCTATAATATCTCAATTAAAATATTTAATTTATTTTATAAATATTTTAATAATAATTTTTATCGAATATTTATTTATTTTTTTATTTTTTATTTTTTTTTACCGTCGGGGCGGGGTAATGTAGTTTGGTAACGCCCGCCGGGGGCGGGGTTACCCAAGCTCATTTTCTGCAGTTTCTGCAGTTATGCAGTTCTGCAGTTCGCGAACATAACAAGGCCAAATTAGGCGAAAAATCAATCACAAGTAAAATTATACGTGAATATGGTCATAACTTCCAATTAGTTATTTTTACACGAATGTAGACTTATCCAATCATTGTAATACATATATAATCATTACCCAACATTTATAAAGTGATTTTAACCCATTAAAACACATAATCACAGAATTAAATTATATAAATTTTACTGTTCTTGATGTTCTTGAAGGTTTTCAACATAAATCATGAAAATTAATACTACGGGTTCGTTATAACACCGAATCCGTTCATTTAAAGTGTGGTCTCTTCGTATCAACATGCATAATAAAATAAGAGTGTAAATTTTACGAAAACATTTATGTTTGACATACTGAAATCACGTATAAGGCCATATGGCCATAACCCAAACTCTGTAAATTTTGAAATAACAAGTCATCGTATAACGACACGTTTTATGATACTAATGATATGGTCTACATAATAAATATATAATCAAATACGATTTGATATGACATAACACATATACAACCCATAATCATTACTCTTATCTCAATTATAGAGGTTTAAATCAAAAACTATGAAACTCATATTCATGAAACTTAACAACATAAAATAGAAATTGGGAAGGAAGAGATTACCCTGTAGAGTATCAATTAGTAGACTTAGATTCCTCACTCTCAATCTCCTTCACAAACTCACAATTTCTCTCTTAAAGTTTTATCTCTGTGATAATTTTCTAGATTTAGAATAATAAGAAAAGAAAGGAAGAGAAGACGTCGAATAATTAAATAAACTGAGCGTAGAGTGGTCAGTTGGCCCAATCATGGGTTAACTGCTGATAACTCCCCCTAAGGCCTTGTTTGGCTTAACAAGAATTGATTACAAAACTATTTAATTTAATAAAGCTTTATCATATAGTTTAAATCATGTCACACCCATACACAATAACTCAATTATATTATTTAATTTAATATAAAATAAATATATTAATTTCTCATAAATTCACATAGTCACATAATTGAATTTCTCATTCATTAATAATGTTAAATTATTAAATCTCTAATTAATTATTAAATTAATTAAAATACCAATAGGCTTATTAAATATTTCTTTTAATATAATAAGCTCACATACTCACATACTTCGATAATAAAATTCTCCACATTAATTTAATTAATATAACACATATAATTAGATTAATCTATCACAATTGCATTACTTAATTATTTAATCTAATAATTAAATCATCGAGACAAATATTTATTTAATTCAATAAATATTAAAATTAAATTACAAAAATCTCGTTCGTCACACCTTTCCCCCTTAAAAGGATTATGTCCCCAGAATCACGACTCAATATTTTCAACCCGTCATATTCTCCCCCCTACAAAGATTTTGTCCCCAGAATCGCTTACACATACTTTAAGTAAATAAATGATGGTAATTCTTCATCATATTCTCTTCGAGTTCCAACGTAGCTTCTTCAGCGTTGTGGTTCCTCCAAATCACCTTAACAGAAGGTATAACTTTATTTCTGAGAACTTGTACTTTTCGGTCGATAATTTGAACAGGAATTTCTTCGTAAGATAAGTCTTTTTCAAAACGTAGGGGTTCATATTAAATTACATGCTAGTAATCGGCTTTGTAGGGTCGTAGAACTGAGATATGGAAGACGTTGTGGACATTCTCGAGTACTGGAGGTAAGGCTACCTCATACGCGACTTCTCCGATTCTTCGCAGTACTTCAAAGGGTCCAATGAATCTTGGGCTTAATTTCCCTTTCTTTCTGAACCAGATGTTTCCTTTCCAGGGAGAGACCTTCAAGAAAACATAATTACCCGATTCAAACTCAATATTCTTACGATGTGGATCAGCGTATTTCTTCTGTCTATCTTGAGCTGCTACCAGTCGTGCTCGGATCACTTTGACTATTTCTGCTGTCTGATGTACCAATTCTGGGCCTAGCAATTGTCTTTTGCCAACTTCATCCCAGTAAAGTGGAGTTCTGCACTTTCTGCCGTATAACGCTTCGTAAGGCGGCATGCCTATACTAGCGTGGTAACTGTTGTTGTAACCAAACTCTACGAGCGGTAGATGATCATCCCAATTTCCTTTAAAGTCTATTACACAGGCTCTTAGCATATCTTCCAATGTTTGAATTATTATTTCGCTCTGTCCATCTGTTTGAGGGTGGTATGCTGTACTCATTCGTAATTGCGTACCCAAGCATTCTTGTAGACGTTTCCAAAAGTTCGATGTAAAGCGCGGATCCCTATCGGAAACAATTGACACCGGCACCCCGTGCCTTGAAACAATCTCTTTTACGTATAGTCTCGCCAACTGGTCTAAGTTAAATCTGATTTTGATCGGAAGGAAGTGTGCGGATTTTGTCAGTCGGTCAACGATAACCCATACTGCGTCGTAGCCTTTCTGAGTCGTCGGAAGGCCAACCACGAAGTCCATTGTAATATGTTCCCAATTATATTCTGGGATCTCCAACGGTTGTAGCAATCCACTTGGTCTCTGATGTTCTGCTTTTACTTTCTGACAGGTCACACACTTGGAAACACACTCTGTAACATCACGTTTCAAAATCGGCCACCAAAAATGTTTTCGAAGATCTTGATACATCTTAGTACTACCAGGGTGAATCGAATATCGTGAACTATGAGCCTCGCTCAAAATGTCTTCCTTAATCTCTATGACTGGCGGTACCCAAATTTTGCTCTCAAATCTCAGTATTCCTTCCTTATCCATCTTAAATCTCGGTTCAGTTCCTTCATATGTCTTCTTTGTCACCTTCTTACATTCTTCGTCCTAAAGTTGAGCCTCCTTAACTTTATCCAGTAGGGTTGTACTAGATTGTATCTGAAATAGTTTCTCATCAATCTCCGTAGGATACTTCACTTCTAACTCCAGTTTCTCCATATCTGCAATTAGCTCCTCCTGAGCAGTCAACATCATCAATTTCTCACGACCCTTTCTACTTAAGGCGTCGGTAACCACATTTGCTTTACCCGGATGGTATAAAATCTCACAGTCGTAATCCTTAATTAATTCCAACCATCTTCTTTGGCGCATATTCAAATCCTTCTGTGTGAAAATATATTTCAGACTCTTGTGGTCCGTATATATTTCACACATCTCCTCGTAGAGATAGTGCCTCCAAATTTTTAAAGCAAAAACAACGGCAGCTAACTCCAAGTCGTGGGTCGAATACCCCTTCTCATAATCCTTCAATTGTCATGATGCATACGCAATAACTTTGCCATTTTGCATCAGCACACAGCCAAGTCCTTTATACGACGCATCACTATAAACAACAATTTCCTGTATCATCAGGAAGAGATAACACAGGTGTCGTACTCAACCTCTTCTTCAATTTCTAAAAACTTTCCTCACACTTATCCGTCTAAACAAATTTCACAGCTTTTCGGGTTAAATTCGTTAGCGGAGTTGCGATCTTGGAAAAGTCTTGAATGAATCTTCTATAATATCCTACCAATCCAAGAAAACTTCTTACTTCCGACAGCGTTCTCGGCTGATCCCAATTAATCACGGCTTCTACTTTTGATGGATCTACCAAAATTCTATTTTTATCAATCACGTGGACAAGAAATTATACTCGCTCGATCCAAAATTCACATTTCGAAAACTTAGCATACAACTTCTCCCTTCTCAATACCTCCAACGTTAATCTCAAATGCTCTTCGTGTTCTTCTTTGGTTTTTGAATATATCAAAATGTCATCTATAAATACCACCACGAATTTGTCCAAAAACAGCTTGAACACTCCATTCATTAGTCCCATAAATGCTGCAGGAGCATTCTTTAAACCAAATGACATTACCAAAAATTCGTAGTGACCATATCGCGTTCTAAACGCTGTCTTCGGTACATCCTCTGGCCTCACCTTCAGTTGATGATAACCGCTTCTCAAGTCTGTCTTGGAAAAATATCTTGCTCCTTTCAATTGATCAAACAGGTCGTCGATCCTCGGTAATGGATATCTGTTCTTAATCGTGACCTTATTCAGTTCTCTGTAGTCAATGCAGAGCCGCATCGATCCGTCCTTCTTGTGACAACCCCAAAACAGGTCCATTCCATCCAACCTATCCTGAGTCGCCAAATACATGGTACAGAAAACAACTACAACTTTATTACAACAATTGTCGTGTAAAATACAACAGCACATATGCTGTAAGTTTGGATACAAATATATACCAAATGTGACACATGTCCCAACCGTGGACAGCAAGTCACAATGACACCTTACATAAAGGTATAGTCAAAAACTGTTTTAGAAATTAGAATCTTTGGGAAGTGCTCAAGGAAACCTTCGTATATGGGAGGCCATGCGTCTAGGTTATGATAGATATCATATGGCCACAGAATTATCCTTGGTTGAGCCAATAGACCCCAAAGAAAAACGAGAAGGTTACTATCATATTCTTTCCAATGGTGAGTCTTCTCTTGACATATCATTGTCTCCACTGTCTCTAAATGAGAATTATACTTCAAACAAACACCAAGATTATATAGGTAGTGCTCATAAATATGCTCAACAAGTGGATGAGCACAACCTTGTCTTATGATGACACGAGGTTGTATGTCATTAGACATCTTGTATGATAGTGGCAAAACACCCTTCTAACGTTGGGTTCACCTCACCTTAGTTAATTCACCAAATATAACTACTAAATGATGACCACCGTTCTATTCCCCTATTACCCCCGCTCGACCCAGCTACACTCTTATTACCTAAAAGAAATTATAAAACAGAAGGGTGAGCACAACTAGCCCAGTAAAGAATATCATGACTAAAGATAATTAAATTATCAATAGCCTTCATCAATAATAAATCAGAGATTTAGAACATATAGTAGATGATAAAAATTTCAACCATAGTTGCAGCGGAACGAGCAATCCATTAGAAGAGTCAAATAGACTACGAAGTCTAATATCTTCTCCATGTTAAAAATCCACCAACAATGTTTTATCCCTGTAACATCAATCAACAATTCTGGTCCACAATCATATGAATAACTCATAATCATAATTGTAGTTCTAAATTCCTCTTCTCATCCAGGATAAAGATAATTTTTATCACCTATCTTTACCTGAAATATCAAAGATCATGGTTACACCAAATCACATTTTCTGTTCATAATCATACTAATAACTTCATCTTTGCACTACGGCCAAAGATATTCATTTGTATCACCAGTTGGTCATGTTCATCACCAGTTGGTCATGTTCATCTCAACACCTGTTCATCTTTGCACTACTGGCCAAAGATATTCAACAACATGTCATCTTTGCACTACGGGCCAAAGATATTCATCACCAATTTATTTTTGCACTACTGGCTCAAAGATATTCAACCACAGGTCATCTTTGCACTATGGGCCAAAGATATTCATCACCAGTTCATCTTTGCACTACAGGCCGTATATATTCAACAACAGTTCATATTTGCACTACAGGCCAAATATATTCATCAACAGTTCATATTTGCACTACAGGCCAAATATATTAATATCTCAAAGAAATATATAATCATTTCAGAATTTATATAAACAATAATTATAACCATGTTGATCAATTCACCTTTGCACTTAAACTAAAGATATTAAATTATAAATTCAATGGTCATGATCATACCAGTCAACAATTCAACTTTGCACTACTGGCCAAAGGGAACCCATAGTCATGATTATACCAAAAATCTACCCATCTTTACACTCAAGTCAAAGAGAAATATCATCATTAGGGTTATAAAAATATTATATATGATAATAAAATCAATATAATCAACATATAGATTTAATCTCAAGAGTAATATTCATAAATCAACTATAATTTGGTCAGAAAAAGAAACCAATTTTATCGTAAATAGTAACTCGTGAATAGTAACTCGTGAATAGTAACTCATGAATAGTAACTCGACATGAAAAAGGTAAAAATTCCACAATAAAATCCATACCAATATTTTGGTATAATAATATTGAAAGAATAATATTTCTTAAGCTTATAAACAATTTATTTTAATTGTTTACACTTTACTAAACAATGCATTTAATCATCCTAAAATGCCAAACTCATAAAATTTCATCACCAATAACCAAAACCCTCATCAAAAATCTACATATACCTCATATAGGATTCTCAAGCCATAAAATCCTATTTTTTAATTTTTTTACTTCCCATAGCATATTTAATTTATTTACTCATAACTAGTCTATTTTCATGAAAAATACCAAATCAGTCCCAAAAATATTTTTTTTCTGAGATTTAGCATAATATAGTCCCATATTGAACATATATTTTTCTCAGAATTTTTAAAATTCATTTACTATTTTTCATATGGTCAATACTGCCGAATATTTAGACATTTATCATAAATTGTACTTTTGTCCAAAAATTCCAAAATTTACAGAGTATACTTCCGTTATATACATGTACTCCCAATAAAAATTTTACCAATTTTGGAGTTGACCACAAGGAGTTATAAGGGTTTGCTTTTAAAATAGTATTTTCCCATAAAATTCATAACTCTTAATCTATACATCCAAAAATCATCATTTTTGGACACAATCAATAAAACTCATCAAAATATCATTTCAAATTTTTCCAGAGTTTTCTGAAGGTTTAGAAAAATTACGAAACTGAAAAACATAATAACCCTTAAAATCCCTTACCTCAAAAGAGCAGTACTTCTGACTTGAATATCGGATATAACGCTGAACGAACTTGCGCCGTATAGCAATACTCAAGATATCTAAATACTCACAAAAATATGTTTGATAGTATAGGGAGAAAGAAAACTTGTTTCTGGTGTGATTTTAAATTCTAACTAAGCACCCTATTTATAGAAAAATGCTAGAACGCCCAAGGAGACTAAAATAATAAAATATTATTATTTATCTTCTTTCTACGCACCAACCATGACCAGCCTCCATGCTTGAACTAAGAATTCTAGCACATGCTCTCTTACACCAACCAAAAAGTGGGGCCCGCCTTCTAGAATTTTCCACTCAAAACATTTATAAAAATAATTTATGAATCAGTCACCTCTTAAAATTCATAACAAATCATACGTTAATTTTTAACGGTTCAAAATTTGTGGACATATACTCAACTCATATATGTATAACATATCCAAAAATCATAACGATCCAACGGTCTGATCAAAAATTATAACTCACGCAATATATCTCAAGAACACTGATTATCGGATTATAAATCCTTCGGACCAGTTTCATTCGAAAATTCACCACGAAATATCCACAAAGAATTTTTGGGTGATTCCAAATTCTATGGTTAGCTTACTTCCAGGGCTTTCTTTTGAAAATATGGCTCATCTCCTAACTCATTATACACAAAGAGTTATGGATTTTAAAAAATCAAGTAATAAACTAATTTTTTTGAAAATTCCATATTTTGTTCTCCATTTCGATAAAATACTTATAAAACACCTCATCATTAATTCCTTCATTTATAACCACATAAATAAATCCATCATTTATATCCACATCAAATAAATATTTCCTTATCATATAAATTAATAATTAATTATTCACAAATAATATTACAGAATCAAAATTATGACAACCAGGTCATTCCCAGGAAAGATGGGGCTTTCCAATAAGAATTTCTCCTTACTGGCGCACAATTAGGTGACCAAAGCTCTCCGTAGACAGAACTTTGTAGACATTGCCAATAATGCTATCTAATAATATTATTCAAATAATATAAATTATTGATCTGATAATGAGAAATACTGTGCAGTAATAATTATTGAAACAACAATAATATAAAATATCAACGCAGCAATTATTGAATTAATAAAATATTGAACAGTAACTACTGTAACAATTATTGAGTAGTGCCTTTTTACGTAAGAATCAATAATTGAAAAAATACTGTGCAATACCGTGTGCTACTGTGCAACTACGCGTATTACTGTATTTTAACCACCAGGTATTCTAACAGTGTTAACGGTAACAACTACGCCGTTATTTATAAAAACTCAAATTTGTCATTTTCTTCATCCGACAATTATTCTGTTATGGGGCCCACAACTGGCTACGCCGTCGTACAAATATTCCCTGACAGAAAGAATATTTCACAACCAAACGAATATACCCCGACAACAATGAGTATTTTAAAACTACTTGCGTATTTTGAAAAATTTCATATATTACCCTTAAATTTAACTTGTTATCAATTTAACCATTTACTAAATAGAAAAATTGATTACTTTTATTTCATAAAATTCGGAGTCTTATGCTTCTTTTTCACAAATAACACCAGCACTCCCCACGGTGATACGCTCGGTTGGATGTACTTCTTGTCCAGTAATTCTTGTAGTTATACCATTAATTCTTTCATCTCTACTGGTGCCATTCGGTATGGTGCCTTCGATATTGGAGCAGTTCCGGGCGCCAAATCGATCACGAAATCTACCTCTCTATCTGGTGGAAGTCCTAGCAAATCGTCTAGAAATATGTCGACGAAGTCCCTCACAATTGGTATTTCTTCTACCTTCATATTCTCTTTTCGACTGTCGACTATGTAAGCTAAGTATCCTATACAGCCTTGTCTTAATAACTTCTTGGCCTGCATCATCGTCAGACAACTCGCTTGTCTAGGTGACTTGCTACCATAAAACACAACCTTTGACGGAGTCATAAAGTTAATACGCTTCTTTTTGCAATCAATTACAGCCCCGTAATTGAATAACCAATCCATTCCTAATATAACGTCAAATTCCCCAAGTCGAAGAGGGATAAGATCTACGTTTATGATATTACCCTTAATATCCACTCTACAGTTCTTATACACGTACTTAACAGGAATTATCTCTCTATTCGTAATTTCTATGTTTATGGGATATTCCAACTCATCCTTAAGCAAATCTAAACTATTAGCAAAGTCATCGGATATAAAGGAACAAGTAGCATCCGAATCAAATAAAACATAGGCATTAAATTTATTGATCGGAATGATACCTGACACCACATCACGAGACTGAACTGCATCCTGCACCGTCATGTTGAAAGTCCTAGCGGTCGGTCGGTTTGTTGCGGTTGGCCCGGTGATAGACATGGCGTTTCCACTGTTGTTTCCCCAGTTTCCTCCTGATTCTGACCCTCTCGATCCCTTCTTAGGACAGTCTCTTGCCAAATGATCTTTTGAACCACAGGTGAAGCAGGCACCCTTCTTTGGATTTGGACAGTTTGGTGCTATGTGGCCTTCCTGACCACAATTATAGCACACTCGCTTCCCTTTCATGCAAACTCCCAAATGAGCTTTTCCGCAGTTTGAGCACGCTTCGATCTTTTTCTTCTGCCCTCCTTGTTGACTTCCAGCTAACAAGTTATCCGTCCACTTCCTCTTCTGATTATGACTACCCCCGGTGCTACTCCTACCAATCTTGTTATTACCTTCATTCTCACTCTTCTTCTTCTTCTGCTCTTGATTATACTTAGTCACCGCATCGCTCCCACGTTCAGCGAGGATGGCCTTTTCCATTACTCCAACAAAAGTGTTTATCTGAAACATTGATACCTTACTATATACCCAAGGCTTTAGTCCTTGTTCGAATCTTCTGGCTTTTCTCTCGTCCGTGTATGCTTGATACGGGGTGAACCTCGCTAACTCATTCAATCTAGCCGCATAATCAGGTACGCTCATATTTCCCTGCTTCAATTCCAGAAATTGAACCTCCATCTGGTTCTGCGAGCTGGTTGGGAAATACATCTCGAAGAACATCTCTTTAAATCTCTCCCAAGTAATTACACCTTCACCTCCCCGCACTTTGTTTGCTTGCCACTAATAGCTAGCTTCAGACTTCAGCATAAATGTTGCAAAAGCGGTCTTCTGATCTTCTCTAACCCTAGTAACGTTGAAAACCTTCTCCATCTCCATAACCCACGTTTGAGCCTCGATCGGGTTCATGGAACCCTTAAACTCTGGCGGTCCTACTGCCTTGAAATCCTTAAATGTAGTATTTGGTGGAGCTTGAGGTTGATTATTCATTGCTCCAGTCAGTAAGTTAACCAACTGCTGAACGAGATTAGCATTGGCATTATTGTTGTTATTTTTTGACTCTTCCTGAGCTGGTTGACGTTGCTGTCTTCTTCTTGGCGGCATATTTCTGTTAAAATATATGCTTATTAAATCTCTATTAAATTCTCTAAATAGTTAAGACTTAACTCAACAATTAATTATAATTATTTAACACATCATCTCAAATAACTTAATATAATTAATTCAAACCAAAAGTTTTACATCAAACGATAGCATAACTACTATTTACATCAACCATCCTGAGATAAAGAATCCACAGGATTTAAATATTAAAATATTCCTTCGTTCATAAACATATCGGAATTACACAAAAAAACTAATAAAGTCTTTCACATAATTAAGCAAATCCTATCGCTGCTGGTTAAGGCGTTGAATAGCATTGCTACGCTCCTCTTCCATGATGCGAGACATCGTCCTGCAATCCAGAATGTACGATGGAAGTCCTTTGAACTGGATAGGGTACCTCAAAACTCGATCCTGGGCCTCATCCATTGCATGATTAAGTGTGGAGTATGTCTCTCCAAGCTTTGCCTTCTTTGTACGACCATCCTCTTCCGCAAGATCAGCACGACGCGACTCTCTTACACAGCCTTCCTCTGCTATGATCAGCCTTTCAGAGCTTTCCTTCAGTTCCGTCTTCAACTTTTCTATCTCTGCGGTCTTATCTTCGGTTTGACCCTTCTCGTGGACCAAATCCCATTCTACATTTCCCAGTCGTGAGTGAAGAGTCGAAATCTCCCTCTCCTTCCGTTCTAGAGTAATCTGCTGAATAATAGCCCGCTCAGTCAGATCCTGCACCTCATCTCGTAACTCCACGTTACGGTAGTATAATGTGTCGTACATCTCAGCATCGATGGAATGCTGTGGAAACTCCTCTTCTTCCTCTTCCTCGTCAAATTCCTCCTCAGGATCTGTCTCAGGTTCATGATCCTGACCAACAATGGTGATCAATGGAGATGACTCCCTCTGTACCAACTGTTCCCTAACGACATGAATGTCTCTTGGCTCCTCCTCTGTAGGTACTGTAGGTACTCGGGGCTCCTCCCCTGCTCGACTAGTCCCTCCAACGTCAGACATCCTGACAATAAAATTTCAAGTTTTAGTTACTACGTCGTACTAGTGAGCACATAATTTAACACATAAGCATATAAAGTCTTTTATTATCTTCAATGAATTACAAAAATTCATTTCCTAGAACTCGATAAGAGTTTTCCATCACTATGTTCTTCCTATAAGGCTACTACCTAAGGTTGTTCCCCCACCTAAGGTTCATAACCTACAACTTTGATACCAGCATGTGACACCCCCAAATCCGGGTACTTCAATTTCACGGGATTTGGTGTTCACTGTACAAATATCATCTATCTATCTACCCATAATAAATGCAAACCATGCAATAGATAGAAATAAACATCCTCCCCTTATGGGGTTACAACATCCGAATAAAATACAATCCCAAGTTAAACTAACCTTAAACATCTGTGCAGAAACATAAGCAATTAATAAGTCTTAACAACATTAAGTCTTAACACATAAATTCAACATCTCATAAATATAAGTCTTCATCATTTGTTAACCTTGCCCTTGCCTTTACTAGTAGAAGGCTCGTCTGCTCTTTCGTTCTTAACTGCAATGTTATTATTACGCAAGAGTGAGCACGATTGCCCACAATTATAATAATAAAATAACAATGTATAAAAACATGCGAGGGAATCGAAGACTTCTGAAATAAAAGCTCAACTTTTTAATCAAGAATGAATAACGAGAATCAAAATATGTCTAAGGGTCATAAGACCTTGAACTATATCCTGGGTTAACAAGGGTTATACTTGAAACCTTTAACAGTCATAAGACTATGGACCTTTCTACTCGTACTTAGGGGGATCAGCCCTTAGTACCATACTGTGCACAATATCTTAACGCTAACGCATAAGTAAATCCCTTTGCAGGGTTGTTCATCTCAGTTTGACATTAGAGTCCGCACCAAAGAAAGTTTGGTTTGGATAAATCAATAAGGGTTCTAAATTTAGAACGTTCATCAACTATGAACTAGTTGAATCAATAAGGATTCGCTAGTCTAACAAGGTTCAACAATAAATAATATTTATAATGAATAACAATCTCAATAGGTATACAATAGAGCAATTATTGTATAACAGAATCATACTTTGAAAAGATAGTAAATCTTTAACATAACAAATGAACTTGATTTATAACTTGAATAATGATAACAAGTAGGGTTAGGAAACTTGCCTCATGCGTAGGCTAAACGATTACTACTTCCGTTCACCACAAATCCTACACACATACCATATGTATTCACGACATTCATTAGTTACATTTTTACTTAATTATTTAATATAAACTCCACTTTATTTAACAAATCATTACCCTTCTAATTTAATTACTTAATTAATTTAGAATATTTTCATTCTCTTACTATTATTACACTCGAATAAATTATTTCATAATAATTTTCATCGAATATTTATTTTATTCCATAAATATCTCAATTAAAATATTTACTTTATTTTTTAAATATTTTAATAATAATTTTCATCGAATATTTATTTTATTCCATAAATATCTCAATTAAAATATTTAATTTATTTTATAAATATTTTAATAATAATTTTCATCAAATATTTATTTTATTCCATAATATCTCAATTAAAATATTTAATTTATTTTATAAATATTTTAATAATAATTTTCATCGAATATTTATTTATTTATTATTATTTTTTGGTTTTTTTTTATTGTATTTTTTTTTGACCGTCGGGGCGGGGTAATGTACTTTGGTAACGCCCGCCGGGGGCGGGGTTACCCAAGCTCATTTTCTGCAATTTCTGCAATTCTGCAGTTCTGCAGTTCGCGAACATAACAAGGCCAAATTAGGCGAAAAATCAATCACAAGTAAAATTATACGTGAATATGGTCATAACTTCCAATTAGTTATTTTTACACGAATTTAGACTTATCCAATCATTGTAATACATATATAATCATTACCCAACATTTATAGAGTGATTTTAACCACTTAAAACACATAATCACATAATTAAATTATATAAATTTCACTGTTCTTGATGTTCTTGAAGGTTTTGAACATAAATTATGAAAATTATTACTACGGGTTCGTTATAACACCGAATTCGTTCATTTAAAGTTTGGTCCCTTCGTATCAACATGCATAATAAAATAAGAGTGTAAAATTTATGAAAACATTTATGTTTGACATACTAAAATCACGTATAAGGCCATATGGCCATAACCCAAACTCTGTAAATTTTGAAATAACAAGTCATCGTATAACGACATGTTTTATGATACTAATGATATGGTCTACATAATAAATATATAATCAAATACGATTTGATATGACATAACACATATAAAACCCATAATCATTACTCCTATCTCAATTACAGAGGTTTAAATCAAAAACTATGAAACTCATATTCATGAAACTTAACAACGTAAAATAGAAATTGGGAAGGAGGAGATTACCCTGTAGAGTATCAATTAGTAGACTTAGATTCCTCACTCTCAATCTCCTTCACAAACTCACAATTTCTCTCTGAAAGTTTCATCTCTATGATAATTTTCTAGATTTAGAATAATAAGAAAAGAAAGGAAGAGAAGACGTCGAATAATTAAATAAACTGAGCGCAGAGTGGTCAGTTGGCCCAATCATGGGTTAACTGCCGATAACTCCCCCTAGGGCCTTGTTTGGCTTAACAAGAATAGATTACAAAATCATTTAATTTAATAAAGCTTTATCATATAGTTTAAATCATATCACACCCATACACAATAACTCAATTATATTATTAATTTAATATAAAATAAATATAATAATTTCTCATAAATTCACATAGTCACATAATTGAATTTCTCATTCATTAATAATGTTAAATTATTAAATCTCCAATTAATTATTAAATTAATTAAAATACCAGTAGGTTTATTAAATATTTCTTTTAATACAATAAGCTCACATACTCACATACTTCGATAATAAAATTCTCCACATTAATTTAATAAATATAACACATATAATTAGATTAATCTATCACAATTGCATTACTTAATTATTTAATCTAATAATTAAATCATCGAGACAAATATTTATTTAATTCAATAAATATTAAAATTAAATTACAAAAATCTCGTTCGTCACATCTTTTCCCCCTTAAAAGGATTCTGTCCCTAGAATCACGACTCAATATTTTTAACCCGTCACAGATAACCCCAAGAGATCTTGTTTCCAAGCCTAGAGATAACCTCGGGAGATCCAAGTTCCAGTCCCAGAGATAACCCTAGGAGATTAAATTTTAAGTCCTAGAGATAACCCCGGGAGATCCAGTTTCTAATCCAGGAGATAACCCCAGGAAATCCAGTTTCCAATCCCGGAGATAACCCAGAGAAATCTTGTTCCAGTCCCGGAGATAATCCCGAGAGATCTAGTTCCAAACCTAAAGATAAACCCAGGGGATAAGTTTCTAAACCCGGAGATAACCAAGGGAGAGTCAATTTCCAACCTCAGAGATAACCCCGGGGGATCAAGTTCAAAGCCCAGAGTCAACCTCGGGAGGTTAAACTAACCTTAGAGACAACCTCGAGGACAGTTAGAGTCAACAGCAGACCAATCTCAGAGATAATCATAGGAAAAGACTGGTACAACTGCACTAAAGCCGGAGATAACCCCGAGAGGGGCAAAATGATCATTTTCCACCTCAACATCATCTCAACACATTTCAACTCAAAATGCGCCAAAATATGTCCCACAAGAACCATAGCATAAATCCCGAGTGACAACTGGACAGGACAGCTCAACGGATAGACTGCGAAGATATGGAGATCTGGTCATGGACCCATCTTCCCAGAGTCGAACAATGTCTAATCCCATATCATTGTGTAACTCTCATCAACGGCTTTTCGATAAGGTACAATACGCCTCCATCGGATGCCCAGATTCAAAGTTATGAAGGTTCAAACGGACAACACGCCGTCTGAGTGCACGTACTTCGAGACAACGGGACTAGCAAAGCCTGGGGTAGCCCGGGCAGCCACAGGTAGACCCGTGGTTGCCGCGGGTTGACCCACGGCATATTTGGTCTATAAATAGACCCCCCCCCCACCAGCCATTTGAAAAAAAGAAGAAGAAAAGATAGGAAACTCTGTCCATTTCAGCTCTTAACCTATTCTAGAGTGCTCCAACTTTATGATTCTTCTTTCTAAACACTTGTAAGCTCGTGTTCTACAACATACTTAAATTTATCTGGAGGAAATTAAGTTTTCAATCCCCAAAAGGTATCTGAAGTCTTCTTGGCAGCCCATTATAAGATTTTTCAGATTTTTAAGCTTTCTACTACTTTAATATATATATATATATATATATATATATATATATATATATATATATATATATATATATATATATATATATATATATATATATATATACATATATATCGAGAATCTCATCAAGTAGTTACGCCCGGATCATCGATCCGTGGCATTTTCTTTCTTATATATATATATAACTATATATAAAGACCTAAACTCGAACAGTTGAGCCTAGATCGAATATCTGTGGCTTTTACCAAACAATATAATCACATTATTTTTACCAACTTCTTTCTCTTCTATAACTTAACTGAATTTATTTCATTAATAAAACTCGTTTTGAGTTAATTATCATTCCTTACGGCTTATTAACGTTCATCGCTCCATTACTTTTAAACAACGTTAACTTCCTAAAATCATCTCTACATATGTGATTTAGGAATGGTCTTATCATATATACTAAGTATATACATGCCCCATAGTTGTTAGGTACACAATTGGGTGCAAAAATAACTAAGTTAAACATTTCTTCTCTCAGCGCTGCGGCGCCATCTTCAAGTACAACATAGGCGTTGTGGCGCCACTAAGCAGTACATAAGCCCTCGTCTCAGCGTTGCGGCGCGAGACTTCTATACATGAGTGGCACTGCGACGCGACTAAGCAATACCCAATCCCCCCCTACCTGGCGCTGCGGTGCGAGTATTATGAGCTTGGACGGCATTGCGACGCCGACCCTGAGCCCTTAAGAAATTTTTATGTTTTTCAATTAAATTCTTTTCGAACTCCTAACTTGATCGTTATAAGTCAGAATTTGCTCATTCAAAATCCGTTATCTTACATATCTCATATACTTCGATTTCATTCGGACAAAAGTAGTTTTTAAATCAGTTAACAATAAATTCACTATTTAACTTTCTATTACACGTTCTTTTAACGTTCGTGAACGTTCATAACTTGTTTCTTCGTTTAAAGTCAGAATTCGATGTTTCTTGAGTCCACGACTCTTAAATATGTTATTCTACGTTACACCATCGAAAACTAGGGTTTTCAAGTTAAACGTCAATTTTTGACTACTAATCTGGGAATTCTACGATTTCAACGTTTATCTCCTAATTTCATAAATTTCACCCTAACTTTGTTACTCGAGATTTATACACCAAAACAAATGGAACCAATCCATTGATTTGTTATTTATACCTAACCAAGTAATATGCACATACCCTATACTTGATGGTTTTTAATTTGTCCATCAATAACCAAATCAACGCTTAACAGTTTTCTTCGATTAAACTCACGTAAACGCTTATGATTCTTAATTTTACATAGCTTATCAATGTTTTAATCCACTAATAGCCATCCTTATTACTCCGGAAGAGACATGCTCCACCAATTCATACTTCTCTACAAAGAATAAATAGAAAAGGATTGAAGACTAAGGTTTACGTATTATTACCTTAACGCTATTCACGTTCTTGACTAAAGCTTGAATGTTTTGCTTTGAATTCCTCTTGATTACTTGTTAATACCCTTTTTTCTCTCTCTCTCTCAATATATTTGTTCAATGTTGGTGAAACAACAAATGACTAACACAAGCCTCTCTTATATAGAAAATCCAATGGAGCGCAATTTAGTCTATTGGTCCACCTCCTTACTATTCATGCCTTAGCCACCAAGTAAATCACTTTACTTGGCCACCAAGTGGTCGGCTCACCTAGCCCATCGGGTCCCACAAGGTTTTCCCCATGGGTTTTTACCCATGTGGTGATCCATCAGTTTGATCCGCGATTTGGTTTCTTAGTTTTGGCTTAGAATTAATTCATATTGGGCCTATACTGGGCTTGATTTAACATAACTTTGGGCTTGACATAATCCAAGTCCAATTAGAATGGACAAAGTCCAATTACTAAGAGTCCATTAAGAACTAACCATATTCTACTCGTACAATTCATGTAGTCTCTTCGTATACTACTCGTACGATATTCGTATTATACGTCGTAATAATCTACATACTATAATCATATAATAACTAGTATCATACTCGTATTTCCCACTTATAATAACCATAATCATTATACATAGTTATTTAATTCTCGAAACTCACTTTTCCTAATCCTTAGTGTAGACACTCGAAATTTTCTGTACTACTGGCACTAACATTACAGGAAGGCAGATTCGTCTTTAATGAGAGAACCCTGAAAGACAATCCACAACCATACCAGAAACAACCGGAGGTTCAGCATCAACCCCAGATCGCAATCTGGGAGTAATTGTTCCAATCTTGGAGAACCCCGAGGCATGCAGATCAATACCGGAACACACACTGGAGAAGACCGATTAATCTCAGAGATAATCCCGAGGTGTCCAGTCTCAGCCCTAAACATGGGAATAGCCTCCAACCTTGGTGATAGCCCCAACGAAAGCAATTTCGGCATTAACCCCGAAAATGCTTGTTACAAGTGCAACCAGCTTCAATCTCCGCGCTCACAACGAGATACACTGTATCAGCCCTGCGATGACATAGGGAAGACAGACACACCTCAAAGATGACAATGAGGACTTTCAACCAATTACAGCAGTCCAATCCTAGCGAAGCTGAGCAACGTCTGCTGTATCGACCCAACCCGGGAATAACACCGGTAAGGGGCAACATCGTCATCTGACCAACACGATGCCACGCCAAGTCGTCTCAACACATCTACGCAATAATGTCCCACTAGGCTAACCAATCCCGAGTTGCTATTATGCGGGGTAACGAATGAAAGTTGAAGCTTGAAGACCGGAGGGCACCGTCCCATCTTTAAAGACTTCGTACAAACTCTAATTCCATACCATTGTACAAACTCTCGACAACGGCGGTCTGAAATAGGTCCTGTATACCTCAAACGGATGCCCGGATTATACTTTAGAAAAACCGAGTAGACATTACAGTGCCCGCGTGCACGTACTTCGAGACGACCAGACCCGACCAAACTGGGCCGACCTGACCCGCCTCTGGTACACCTGCGGCTCAGCCGCAGGTACACCTGCGGCACCTTTTGCCTATAAATAAGAGGCTTGGGGTGCTGATTTTTAAGAGAAAAAAGACGGGGAAACCCTGCAGAATTCGCTCTACACTTGCCATACAATGTATTTTCCCACTTTAAACACATGTGAGCTCATATACAGCCCTCTTTTGTACCTACAAAAGCCAGTGTTTACCCATTTTAAAGATATAGAAGCCTTTTCTAGCAGTCAGCTGTAAGCCTTCTCACACACTTTAGAGTCTTTCTCTTCATCTTTGCACACACCCTTCTACACGTTGAGAGTCGTGTTGTTTGCTTTTGCCCGGACTTCGGTCCGTGGTTTCATTTCAATATATATATATATATATATATATATATATATTGACTAACATTACTGAGTTATGCATCGGTTGAGCCTAGACTTTGGTCTGGAGCGTTTATTGCTTTAATATATATATACTTATATATATTAACTGTGTGTCGGACTTTGTTCGATGAGCCTAAACTTCGGTTTGGTGCGTTTAATTGCTTTCTTATATATATACTTATATATATAAACTGTGGTCGAACTCCGTTCGATGAGCCTGAATTTTACATCCAGTGCGTTTACTCGCTTTTATATATATATACTTATATATATGAACTGCTATCGAACTCTGTTCGGTGAGCCTAGATTTTATATCCGGTGCGTTTACATGCTTTATATATATATATATATATATATATATATATATATATTTACATTTCGTCCCACATGGGGTTTACTTCGTGGTGGTTGACCGTTTTTACAGTTTTATCTACGTTTTGTCCCGCCTGAAGTTTCCTCCGTGGTGGTTGATGGCTTTTAACAGCTTTCTTTACATTTCTGATCCCCCATGGAGGTTCTTCGTGGTTGGTAATCATGTTTGTATATATATATTTACGGCTTTTATATATATACCTTCTTACTGCTTTCATACAAATTGCGGTATCATGTGAGCCTAGGAATCATGTGATCACAGATTCATCCCATTGGAACTAGATTCGGTTCTCGTGATGGACATTTTCAGCTGTAAACAGCTTGTAAATTATTCTGCGGTGTCTGAATTTCCTCAGATGGTTTCCATACCCACGAGGAAGTCGGCATTATTTTGTACATTATTTTCGTACAGATGTTTCGCAGCCGTCAAATAAAAACAACCAAGCCGCGCATTTAATAAAAATGGGAGTGCAAAAGGCCTCAATTACTATTGACCGACAGGGTTTGAAAAAATCTCTTTTATAAAACATCATTGCCATATCTTGCTAAAATTGAATTTTTACATAAATTCAAACCCTGCGTATATAGGTGCGAACGAGGCCTCGTACCACTTTCAAATAACAGCATATTGACTCACATACACACACACATTCAAATAATAGTTTCTTGAAAAGAGGCGGTCACCATGGTAACACGGATGTTGGGGGGTGCCTAACACCTTCCCCCCGCATAACCAAGTCCCCGGACCCTAAATGAATCTCGGTTTCACCGACCCGTATAGCAGTGTCACATCACTGGGTCAATGTGCAAACCTTTTCTCGGTTGTGTTGGTACAACCATTTAAAAAACCAACTGGCGATTCTTAACAGTCCATCGTCGACATTATACATGTCGGACCTTTTTCACTTGTTTTTTCAAACAAATCTCACCTTAAATGAGAACACCAAAGAACAAGTAACGGAAAGGGACATCTAAAAATCCCGACGTCGATAGGTGGCGACTCCGCTGGGGACTCCAGTAAGAGGACTTAAGCCGCTATTTCAATCTCTTCAAAATTGTTATCTGCTTGTGTGTGGATATTGCATTTACATTGGATGAATGTGTACGAATGCATGTCTTGTTTATTTAGTGCCTCGCACTATAAACTGCCTGTGATGTTAGTGCCTCGCACTATAAACTGCATGTGATGTTAGTGCATCGCACTATAAACTGCTCATGATATTAGTGCTTCGCACATGTCATCATTTCATACGGTGAGACGCGATGTATGTGAATGTATGTTGTGTGGTCCCTCCACCAGGAGGCTATCCCGTCGGTGTTTGATTACTGGACTCGTGAGAAGCCTGATTCTCCGAGGCTCAGGAAAGGCACCACCCAAATTCGCTCCAGTTGAAAGACCGGATTAACTTCCCGTCAAGTAGATTGCGATGATTTGGGAACCTTCATGCCAAAAAGCCGTGAGAGTAACCTATGATAGGTCAGCCTCTGATAAACCCAAAACGGAGGAAAGTCTCTTCATGCTCTCATTTTAAATTACACAATTTCATGACATATCTATCTCCATGTAATGATAAATATGAAGGAATGTGTACACATATACATACATGCTACAAACAGCTGACATCCATTTTTTGCAGGATAAAATTCCTAAAATGGACTCATCACATTGCATATTAATATTCACCTTCCCTAAAGACTAAACTATGCAAGTCTTTCGCAGGGAGTCAATCGGGCCTACTACCCGTTCAAAGTCCAAAAAGGCAACAGGCCTACAGTCAATTATGTCATCATCCGACCAGACTGAACTTAATCCAGTTTCTCGCAAAGAATTCGACGGATTAAGCAAACAAATTGCAGATTTAGCTGTTCTGCTCAAAGAATTACACCAGTCTACACAGGGTCAGAAAATACCCGTACATGCTGAATCCTCCATCCAAGGAGGGAGTCTGGTCATTATCATACCTGAACTACAGTTGGATATTACCAACAAAACTCATGATGCTCCCCGTCCCACTAGAGACCCAGACACTGGTGACATCAAAAAGAAAGTCCTCCAAATGGAAGAGACCCTTCGCGCTATCAAAGAAATTGGAACACACGGGAGTGTTTCATATGCTGATCTATGTATTTTTCCTGGTGTTCATTATCCAGAAAAGTTTAAAACTCCTGACTTTAAAAAATATGACGGGTTAGGAGATCCTTATACACACTTAAAGGTATTTTTTGGAGAACTTGGATCTTATGCAGAGGATGAAAAGCTCAGAATGCAATTATTCCAAAAGAGTCTAACTCGAGAAGCCCGTTCATGGTACACAAGATTAGACAACTTCAAAATCCACAGCTGGGAAGAGCTAGCACATGCCTTCCTCACTCAATACAGCTTTTAAACTCAAATGGCTCCTGATCGGTACCAAATTACCAAGATCAAAAAATATTCTAACGAGTCTTTCAGAGAGTATGCCCAGAGGTGGAGACGCCTGGCTGCCCAAGTGAATCCTTCCATGACCAAATCAGAAATGGTCATGACGTTCATAGACATACAAGAAGCTCCCTTCTATGAGGGAGTTTTAGCCGGCATCGACAAACCATTTTCTGAAATGGTCAAACATGGGGAGATGGCTGAGATGGGATTGAAAGCCGGAAAGATTCAAGACCTAGCTGCACTTAAAGCTGTTGCTGATCACATCCAGTCTGGAAATTATGGGAACAACCCCAGGAGGGTCCATAAAAAGAAAGAGGAAGATGTTTCCCTGATACTATAGGGTCAAAAAGGCAGTCAAAATATGTATGTTCAGAGGAGAAACTATACTCCCTTTCCAACACAGTCTGTAAACCCTCCAATACTAAAAGGTGGATAAGCCAAACGCCCTCGAGTGTTCACACCCTTAGGGGATACCCTCGAGAATATCTTTAATCTTCTGATAGCACAATAGAAGGTTACACATCTACTTCCACCAGCCAGCCCAAATGGAAGGGGTTTTAATGCTGCTCGGAAATGTGCTTATCATGCCGGGGCACCTGGACATTATACTCAGGATTGTTGGGCCTTGAAACACAAGATCCAAGACCTGATAGACAACAGTGAGATCGTGGTAACTAAACCAGATCAACCTAACGTTCAAGACAACCCTCTTCCTCAACACAAAGAAGAAGAGGTCAACATGATTAATTGGAGCAGTGGACAAAGTTCCAACTTCAGCTGTGATTCTTCCCAAACCATCAAAGACGGTGATAACAGATGGGATTATGCCAAGTTCCAGTTCACAATGGAACAAAAAATGAAAGCTCTCTGCAAACAAATTGAGCAATTGGCGGAACTGGTGACTTATCAGCATCAAGTGACTCGTCAGCTAATCAGCCAGGAGCATGCCAGTCTCCTGCCCATTGTCATGAATATTTCCTCTTCACTTTCAGAAAATGAAATGCTGAAAGACAAAGTGACGAAGAGAGCAAATGCTAAGGCCCGTCGGGATTTTGCCAACAAAAGGGAATTCACCTATTTGGGTCAACCTATGGAGGAGATACTTCACATGTTAATCAATGAAGGAAGAATCAGTTCCCTTCTACCTCCAATCAACCCCCGTTCGGGACGGTATAATTCTGAGGGAGTATGTCAATATCATTCCCAATCTCGTGGTCATAGCACAGAAGAATGTTGGGCACTCCGCCACCTTATTCAGAACCTAATCGACAGTGGCGTACTGCGCCTGGCAAATGTCGACACTGTGCTACACGCCAGTGAGAATGCAGGTCCCACTAAAGGGAAGAGTGTGGTAGCCGTCATATCTACTGAAGCTGATCAATCACTCGTCAAGCCAATAATTCAACTCAAAGGAAGCAACAATCCTTTGAAAGTGGCCGCTCCCAAGCCAATCAACTTGTCGTGCAGAGCACAATATCTTATTGTTAGCTTGCGTAAAGTTTCGTGGAATTATGGAAAAGGTGAAGGATCCACCTCACATACCACTGCTGCAGTGTCGAAAAAAAATCCACTGTACCTTCCCCAACGGGTGATGAAATCTGCCGTCAAATCAAAGGGAAAAATACCCACGAAGAAGATTAAAAAATTCCTCAGCACTATGGGTCATAACGAAGCTACGGTGGTTTTAAGCTTGAAAGAAGCTCCACAACAGATATTAATTTTGGACTTGGTCCTCACTTTCGAGAATCACCGGAAGATCTTGTTAAAGGTTTTAGAAGAAGCCTATCTCCCGACATCCGTGGATGAGGAAAAATTTCAACATCTGGTTGATCACATTTTCAACGACAATGTGATATCCTTCACTGATGATGACATTCTGACTGAAGGGACCGGTCATTGCAAACCGTTGAACATCGCAGTCTTATCCTTCGGATATATGGTGGCTGGAGTCCTGATAGATGGAGGCTCATTCCTAAATATCTGCCCATATGCTACCTTGGTAAAGATGAATATCAATCCTAATCGAATCCGGAGTAGCCATACTATCATCAAACCTTTTGATGGAGCCCGCCGAAATTCAGTTGGAGTAATTGAGCTGCCAATTGAGATTGGTCCTCATACATTCTGCGTATCCTTCCATGTGCTCAAGATAGAGTCGGGATACAATCTGCTCTTGGGACGACCATGGATCCACATCGCTGGGGCAGTCCCCTCCACCCTTCGTCAATAATTAAAATATATTGTCAACAATAGCCTGGTCACGGTCAACGCTGAACCAGAGTGTCCTCAACACGGGAATTTACCGGTCATCAATGCTAATGCGGACGTTGAACCAGTCAGTTTTCATGCTTTGGAAATAAGCAATACCCAATACCATGCTATTGGAGCACCACTGCCCGAACCCCAGATTTTTTCCGAAGTGATGTCAGCCACTCAAGAAATGATGTCATTGGGTCATAAACCAGGACAAGGGTTGGGTAAATATTGTCAGGGTATCAAGTACCATAGTCTCTTAACCAAGCACACTGGAACAGCTGGACTAGGCTATTCGGCCAGCTCTAGTCACAGGAACCCTCATAAACATCCGCAGGTTCCTTCAGCTTCAGCCATGCAGCATTTATCTTTGCTTTCACACTCTGAGTCCGCACAACCTCCAGTAAAGGTGCCAGCCAATGTCATGGCTATGTTATTTCCTAAGTCGAAACCGGTGGAGGAAAAGAAAATCGTTATTCCAGATCCCGCAATCGTAGAAGAGGAGCGGAGAGTCAAGGAGAACATTGTCCGAATAATGTCGGGCATGCGTATCATCGTCCACGATGAACATACCAACTGATACACCCCAGACGATGATTGCCCAGACATAATGGCCATCATTCGGGACAGGGAGGATGATGGCAGTCCCTCCATTACTGCGGTTCACCCGAACTTTGCTCTTACCAATTGGAACAGCATTCCTTGCATTGGTTGTCAAGGGTAAAGTGGGCAGAAGTTCTTTCTGCCCTATAGATATAATAACTGCTTACTTTTTTGTCCAGTATTAGCAGTTTATTTTGCCAGTATATGCTAACACTGTGTATGATCAAACACGTTTCATATATACTAAGTGAAAGCATATTTTGTTTCAGGACTATGAATTTAGATGTGCCTGTACTTACTGATACGATGCTTCTCCTACACAGGGATTGTACCTTTGATGTAGAGATGAATTCAGCCTTGATGGATACACAGGATGACATTGAGGTGCCTCCAGAAATTCAAGAATGGGTCAAAGATACACCTAAACCCAACCTTGATCAAACCACTTCTTTCAATCTCGGAACCTTAGAAAGCCCAAAGTTAATCCAGATTGGTTCAGACCTTACCCCAAACCAACGGAATGACATGGTTACACTATTAACCCAATTCCAGGATGTGTTTGCATGGTCTCATGAAGACATGGTGGGTTTGTCAACTGACATTGTCCTTCATCGCCTTCCCATTAAAGAGGGATTTAAGCCAGTCAAATAGAAACTCAGGCGATTGAAACCTGAGTGGAGTTTAAAGGTGAAAGAGGAAGTTGTGAAACAATTTCAGGCTGGCATCATCATGGTGTATACATATCCTGAGTGGATATCCAATATCGTGCCCGTGCCTAAACCTGGAGGGAAGGTGTGAGTTTGCGTGGATTACCGGGACTTGAATAAAGCTTGCCTAAAAGACAGCTTTCCCGTGCCATTTATCCACATTCTCATTGAAAATAATGCGCAATACGACATGTACTCCTTTGCTGATTGCTTTGCGGGGTATCATCAAATCATGGTTGCCGAGAAAGATCGTGAGAAGACTGCCTTCATCACTCCTTGGGGAACTTTTTGTTATAGACGGTTGTCATTCGGCCTCATCAATGCCGGAGCTACCTATCAATGAGCTATGATGGCTCTTTTCCACGGCTTAATGCATAAAGAGATTGAGATCTACGTGGATGACATCATTATCAAGTCCCAGAAGGAGGATCACCATATAGACCATCTCAGAAAGCTATTCAACAGGTTGCGTAAGTACAACTTGAAGTTGAATCCAGCCAAATGCGCCTTTGGCGTTAAATCAGGCAAGTTGCTAGGATTTCTAGTCAGCCACAAAGGGATAGAGCTGGATCCTGCCAAAATCCAAGCCATCACAGAAATGCCCATTCCTCAGACAGAAAAGGAAATACGAGGATTTTTGGAAAGAATCAATTTCATTAGCAGATTTATCTCCCAACTCACAGCAACCTGTGAGCCAATCTTCAAGCTGTTAAGGAAGAACTCTTCCATGAAATGGAATGAGGAGTGTCAGAATGCCTTCCTTACAATCAAGAAACAGCTAGTCAAAGCTCCTGTGTTGGTACCACCCAGGGATGATGTTCCCCTGTTTATGTACCTGTCCGTAAGTGACAATGCTATGGGTTGCATGCTGGGGCAGAAGGACGATAGAGGCGAAGAACGAGCTATCTATTACCTCAATAAAAGGTTCAGTAGCAGTGAACACAAGTACACTCTGACCAAAAAGACGTGTTGTGCTTTAGCATGGGCTTCCATGAGGTTACAGCATTACCTCCATGGTCACACAACCCATCTTATATCCCGCGTGGATCCTCTCAAGTACGTGTTCAACAAACCCATTTTAAATTGGAGGCTGTCCAAATGGCAGTTGATCCTACAACAATTTGACATCGTATATGTGACTCAAAAGTCCATCAAAGGTCAAGGAATCGAGGATCAACTGGCCGCCGCACCTTCAGGGGATTTCAAACCCTTAGAAACATATTTCCCTGATGAAGGAGTAATGATAGTATAGCAACACCATCAGTACGATACGTGCCAATCATGGAAGATGTATTTTGATGGAGCTATTAATATGGAAGGTTCTGGAGCTGGAACAGTTCTTGTATCTAATACGGGGGAGCAGTATCCCGTCGCCGTCAAATTACAGTTTGACAGCACCAATAATATTGCTGAGTATGAAGGCTGTCTCATGGGGCTAAAACTTGCTCGTTCAATGGGCATCAGACGGTTAACTGTCCTTGGAGACTCAGAGTTGGTAATCCGATAATCCACCGGAATCTATCAAACTAAGGAACTACATTTGCTGCCTTACCATCGGCAGGTTTTAAAGATGGCTTTGGAGTTCGAAGAAATCTCCTTTCTATATGTTCCTCGTAATAGGAATGACTTTGCGGACGCATTAGCAACTTTGGCCTCCTTGGTTCATATATCAGACAAGGAGCAATTGCCAAGCGTCACAATTTCTCTGAACAAGGCTCCAGCCTACGGGAATTATGTTGGAGAAGTATCGGATGAGCTACCTCCCATCCCACAGCCTTGGTATCAGCATATCAAGGAATATCTGCGAGATGGATCTACACCCACTGAGGCGAGCCCGATCGAGAAAAGGCGGATCCATCGACTTGCAATGAAATTCTACCTGAGTGGAGATGCGCTCTACAAAAGATATGCAGGATTAGGCCTCCTCCGGTGTTTAGACAAAGATCAAGCCCAAAGGCTCATGGATGAAATCCATGGCGGAGTCTGTGGCCCCCACATGAGTGGCCCCCTCCTTGTCAAGAAAATCCTCAGAACGGGACATTATTAGCTATCTCTAAAAGCTGATTGCCATGACCACGTCAGAAGATGCTATCAGTGCTAGATTCATGGGAATGCTATACACGCCCCTCCACGGGAACTCCACAATATGAGTTCACCTTGGCCCTTCTCAATGTGGGGAATGGACATTATCGGGCCCATTGAACCTAAAGCCAGTAATGGACATCGGTTTATATTCACCATGATCGACTACTTCACCAAGTGGGTAGAGGCAGCCTCCTTCCCCAAGGTCACTAAAGAAGTCATCATTGCTTTCATCAGAAACAATGTTATTTGTTGTTATGGGCAACCAGAGGTGATTGTGTCAGTCAATGCCAAAAACCTCAACAATAAGATGATGGAGGAATTGTGCAGTAAATTCCACATCAAACATCTCAACTCAGTCATCTATCGTCCAAAGATGAACGGTGCTGTTGAAGCGGCTAACAAAAACATCAAGAAGATTATGCAAAAGATGTCCGCCAACCACAAAGATTAGCCTGATGTATTGCCTCTGACTCTGTTAGCCTACAGAACATCCATGCGTACTTCAACTGGGGCAACCCCCTACGCACTAACCTATGGGATGGAAGCAGTGCTCCCCATAGAAGTGGAGATGGAATCTCTCAGAGTGCTGATAGACGCTCAGCTGGATGAAGATCAATGGGTACAAGACAGGTATCACCAATTGTCTCTAATAGACAAAAGGCGAACCGCGGTTATCTTCCATGGTCAGTTATATCAGCAAAGGATTGCCCGATCCTACAACAATAAAATCCGGCTACGGCAATTTAAACAATATGACTTGGTTTTGAAGAAAATCCTGGACAACCAAGATCAATCTAAGGGAAAATTCGCTCCTAACTGGGAAGGCCCGTTTATTGTCAAAGAAGTATTGACGGGAGGCGCTCTCAGATTGCAAGAAATGGACGGTGATGAATTTCCACAACTCATCAACTCAGACGCCGTGAAACGGTACTATGTCTGAAGTAACTCGCAAACACCCTGGTGTCAAACCATCAGATCACCAATCATTCCGGTTTTTTAACCCTTTACCACATACAACTTTTCTGCACTTTGCCCCTCAGGGAAACATACTTCTCAAGCCAGCAGCTTGGCTTTCCTTTGCGCTCATACAACTTAGGTCATCCCACCGTGGATCGAACCTCTTACGTTTACAGTTTGGCTACCCATACCTGGGATCAAACTTTTCCTCTGCAGTTTATCCTCAACTTAGGATTAAACTTTCTCATCCCCGCACTGTAAGACCCCGGATTTTATGAAATAAAAGTATTCAATTTTTCTTATAATTGCTATTCAGTAAATGGTTAAATTGATAAAAGTTTAAAGTTATGGGTGAAATATGAAATTTTTTTTCAAAATAAGCAAGTGGTTATAAAATAATCATTGTTGTCGGGGAATATTCGTTTGGTCGTGGAATATTCTTTCTGTCGGAGAATATTCGTACGACGGCGCAGCTATTTGTGGGCCCCATAACAGAATAACTGTCGGGTGAAGAAAACGACAAATTTGAGTTTTTACAAATAACGGCGTAGTTGTTACCGTTAACACTGTTGGAATACCCGGTGGTTAAAATACAGTAATACGCGTTATTGCACAGTAGCACACGGTATTGCATAGTATTTTTGAAATTATTGATTCTTACGTAAGAAGGCACTACTCAATAATTGTTACAGTAATTACTGTTCAATATTTTATTTTATTGATTCAATAATTGATGCGTTGATATTTTATATTATTGTTGTTTCAATAATTGTTGCTGCACAGTATTTTCCATTATCAGATCAATAATTCATATTATTTGAATAATATTATTAGATAACATTATTGGCAATGTCTAGAAAGTTCTGTCTAAGGAGAGGTTTGGTCATCTAATTGCGCGCCAGTAAGGAAAAATCCTTATTGGAAAGCCCCCTCTTTCCTGGGAACGGCCTGGTTGTCATAAATGTGATTCTGTAATATTATTTGTGAATAATTAATTATTGATTCATATGATAAGAAAATATTTATTTTATGTGGATATAAATGAGGAATATATTTTTGTGGTTAAAAATGAAGGAGTTAATGTTGAGATTTTTATCCGTATTTTTGTCGGAATGGAGGTATTAAAAATCAGGGTTTTTGAGATATTTTGCGGGGGTTATAATTTTTAATCCGACCGTTGGATCGTGATAATTTTTGGATATGTTATACATATATAAGTTGAGTATATGCCCACAAATTTTGAACCGTTAAAAATGAACGTATGATTTATTATGAATTTTACGAGATGACTGATTCAGAAATTGTTGAATTTTCGGAGTTTATCATTTTGGTGGAAAATTCTAGAATTGGTGGGCCCCACTTGTGGTTGGTGAAGAAATGTGCTGAATTATATTTCAAATGTGGTGGGTGGAAATAGTAGCAGGTAAAGCCATCAGGTTGCAGGTCAAACCTACCAAAATTTTTCTATAAATAGAGGGCTAAGTTAGAATTGAAAATCACACCAGAAACATAAGTTTTCTCTCTTTCTCTCTCTAGATTATTGAGTGTATTTTGTGAGTATTTAGATACTCTGTGAGTTGCTATTCATCAGTGCAAGTTTTCTTCAGCATCATATCCGATATCCAGTCAGAAGTACTGCTCTTTTGAGGTAAGGGATATTAAGGGATTTTAAGGGTTGTTATGTTTTTCAGTTTCGTAATTTTTCTGAACTTCAAAAATTCTGGAAAAATTTGAAATGATATTTTGATGAGTTTTATTGATTGTGTCCAAAAATGGTGATTTTTGGATGTATAGATTGAGAGTTATGAATTTTATGAGAAAAGACTATTTTAAAAGTAACAGCTTATAATTCCTTGTGGTTAACTCCAAAATTGATGAAATTTTTATTGGAAGTACATGTATATGATAGAAGTATACTCTGTAAATTTCAGAATTTTTAGACAAAAGTATAATTTTTGATAAATGTCTAAATATTCGGCTATTTTGGCCATATGAAAAATAGTAAATGACTTTTAAAAATTCTGAGAAAAATATATGTTCACTATGGGACTATATCATGCTAAATTTCAGAAAAGAAATATTTTTGGAACAGATTTGGTATTTTTCATGAAAATAGTCTAGTTATGAGAAAATGAATTAAATATGTTATGTGAAGTAAGAAAATTAGAAAATAGGATTTTATGGCTTGAGAATCCTATATGAGGTATATGCAGATTTTTGATGAGGGTTTTGGTTATTGGTAATAAAATCTTATGAGTTTGGTATTTTTGAATGATTAAATGCATTATTTAGTAAGTGTAAACAATTTAAATAAATTGTTTATAAGTTTAAGAAATGTTATTCTTTCAATATCATTATACCGAAATATTGGTATGGATTTTATTGTAAAATTTCTACCTTTTTGTGTCGAGATTACTATTCATGAGTTACTATTCACGAATTACTATTCACGAGTTACTATTCACGGGTACTATTCAAGACAAAATTGGTTTCTTTTACTAACCAAATTATAGTTGATTTATGAATATTACTCTTGAGATTAAATCTATATGTTGATTATATTGATTTTATTATCATATATAACATTTTTATAACTCTGATGTTGAATTTCTCTTTCACTGGAGTGTAAAGATGGGTAGATTATTGGTATGATCATGACTAGGGTTCTCTTTGGCCTGTAGTGCAAAGTTGAATTGTGACTGGTATGATCATGACCATTGAATTTATAATTGAATATCTTTAGCTTAAGTGTAAAGATGAATTGATTAACATGGTTATAATTATTGTTTATATAAATTCTGAAATGATTATATATTTCTTTGAGATATGAATATATTTGGCCTGTAGTGCAAATATGAATTGTTGATGAATATCTTTGGCATGTAGTGCAAAGATGGTCTGTTGATGAATATCTTTGGCCTGTAGTGCAAAGATGAACTGTTGTTGAATATCTTTGGCCCGTAGTGCAAAGATGGTTTGTTGATGAATATCTTTGGCCCGTAGTGCAAAGATGGTTTGTTGATGAATATCTTTGGCCCGTAGTGCAAAGATGGATTTGTTAGTATGATTATAAACAGGAATTGTGATTTGGTATAACCATGATCTTTGATGTTTCAGGTAAAGACAGGTGATGAAAATATTCTTCGTCCTGGGTGCGAAGAAAAATTTATAGTCACAATTATGATTATGAGTTATTCATATGATTGTGGAAAGGAACTGTTGAGTGATGTTACATGGATAAAACATTGTTGGTAGATTTTTAACATGGAGAAGATAATAGACTTTATAGTCTATTTGACTCTTCTAATGGATTGCTCGTTCCGCTGTAACTATGGTTGAAATTTTTATCATTTACCATATGTTCTAAATCTCTGATTTATTATTGATGAAGGCTATTGATAATTTAATTATCTTTAGTCATGATATTCTTTACTGAGCTAGTTGTGCTCACCCTTTTGCTTCACAATTCCTTTTCAGGTAATAAGAGTGTAGCTGGGTCGAGCGGGGGTAACAAGGGAATAGAACGGTGGTCATCATTTAGTAGTTATATTTGGTGAAGAAAATAGGGTGAGGCGAACCCAACGTTGGAAGGGTGTTTTGTCACTATCATACAAGATGTCTAATGACATACAACCTCGTGTCATCATAAGATAGGGTTGTGCTCATCCACTTGCTGAGTATATATACGAGCACTACCTATATAATCTTGGTGTTTGTTTGAAGTATAATTCTCAATTAGAGACAGTAGAGATAATGATAAGTCAAGAGAAGACTCACCATTGGGAAGAATATGATAGTAATCTTCTCGTTTTTCTTTGGGGTCCATTGGGTAAACCAAGGATAATTCTGTGGCCATATGATATCTATCATAACCTAGACGCATGGCCTCCCATGTACGAAGGTTTCCTTAAGCACTTCCCAAAGATTCTAATTTCTAAAACAGTTTTTGACTATACCTTTATGTAAGGTGTCATTGTGAGGCGATGTCCACGATTGGAACATAAGTCACATTTGGTATATATTTGTATCCAAACTCACAACATATGTGTTGTTGTATTTTGCACGACAATTGTTGTAATAAAGTTACAGTTGTTTTCTGTACCATGTATTTGGCGACTCAGAATAGGTTGGATGGAATGGACCTATTTTGGGGTCGTTACACGCACTCTGACCTGCACATGGGATTACGCTTTCTCTTCTTGCCCTGAGGGGCGAACTACGTCGACCTGATCTCCTCTTCAATAGGAGTACGTTGGCAACCATTTCATATGGCCCGGTCGCAATAAAACAAAAATAACAAAAATATTTCTACCCTTCTCTCCTCACAAAAAAACAACAAAAATATTCCTACACCATTTCTGCCACATACAGCGTTGAACCTCTTACACCAGGTTCGAACTACGCAGACCTGATCTCCTCTTCAATAGGAGTACGTAGGCAGCCATTCATGGTGCGGTCTCACCCCCTACCAAAACACAAACCCTTGTCAGTTGGTACTGGGATCAACCATCAATCCACTACGTTTCATTCGGCGTCAGACCAAAGGGATGGAATTACCCAACCTCTCCTCCCAAATAGGAGATTCGGCGACCATCTAAGCTGCGGTCATACCTTGAAGAGTAACGCCAATCCATAAAAGATGGAATTAACTAGGCTTCTCCTGAATAGAAGTACTGGTGACCATCTGTGGTGCGGTCAATCTCAGAGAGGAAAGCCACACTCCTCTCCACATTTTCATACAGAAACCAGTCCCAAGACACCAAAAGATTGTAGGGATACACAGATCGATGATCCATTCTGAACTATCTAGAGACAACTTAATGTCCATCCACCCAGGAGGAATTCAGAATACATCAAGATCACAAGCCCTGAAGCAGCAGGCAAAATATCCAACAAATAGCAAGGTGTATCTAAAAGGGAAGTGATCCAAAAATATATTTCCCTGTCATATATAATGCTGTTTGATATACATGATGTAAACTATACATGACAAAATGGCTAAGCTAGTCTGTGCAGGTAAGTACAAGCTAATCTATGAGTCAGGATACACGCGAGCTAGCAAGCCCAACATAGCATCCCTCTCAGAAGAAGGAGGTAAAGTTGTGGTCTCCTGTATGAGAGTATCCACACGACCAAATAGATCAGAAGCCGTCTGCATGATGACCATATGCTCATCAATATATGCGTTCATCTCTATGATTATGTCAGTGGTAAGGGACATCGCTGCAGTACTGTCTGTGACGGCTACATCCCGGGCAGATATGGCACTATCCCGCTCAACTATCACTGCATCTCTGGCTAGTCTGGCCTCATCCTGCTCAATAATAGCAGCATCCCTGCGAGCTAAGGCCTCATCTCTCTCCAACAGATCGGCCTCCCTCACATCTAGAGCAGTCGACATCATAGATCAAACCTGATCTCTCTCAAAGGTCATCAGCTGAAGACTCTGCTCTAAGTACTGTGCCGAGTGCTGAATCGCAACAGTGCTGGTACTAGGAGAATCCAGAAGAAATGCAGGCAACCCAGCAGCGGGCTCCTCCTCGAAGTAGGTATCAATGTCCTCCACAGGCTCCACACCCTCTGCGTCGCTATCCGGTACTGCAGATACTGCTGCAGCCGATAAAACCTCCGTCTCCATCCAGGCAGAATACTCTGCGGAATAACCTGGACTGCTCACTGAAAAAGTAGCTCCCTCACGATGGTCCCAACAAGCGTATACACGAGATCGGTCCTCAGCTGAGAGGTATCGGGCAGCTGAACGCTGACCTGTCGCCCCTGTGAAAGGATGAAAATCCTGAAACTGGTCGAACTGCGACATCACGGCCAATGGGTGATAAGTAGTCACACCCCTCAAGCCAGCCAGAGGGAGGAAATCCATTCCCGGAGCATGAGTAATAAAGCTGTATGGTGAGCTAAGCCCCGAGCACAGCAATATGCTAAATGGGTCTCTGATGTCTGCCAAAAATACAGACCAGGATTGAGCATCTATACACTCCGATGGCTGAAAGGAGTATGACATGGACACATCATGGGTAAACCAATATCCATGCTGTCTAAGGTTACCAATCGGTCTCAAATGTGACATGAACCACACATACAGAAGGACTGAGCTCCCAGTAAACACTCCTGATGGATAAGTACTGCAGTAGGATGCTGACTGCAGAGTCTCTACCAAGATCATAGGCACAATGGTATGACCCTCCGTGAGAGCTCTCACGGCCATGATAACGCCTATATCTATCTCATCCATATATCGCGGCATGTACACATATGATATTACACATAACATCAATACGTCAACTCTGGCTAGACTCCAATGATCCTCCGGTGTGGTGAAATCCTTGGAATATCATAAGTAATTGTCCTCTGAGCCAAATCTGTCGTACAGAAAACGCTGAGAGATCACATGGCCAGATGTCAGCTCATCCTGCACTACTCTGCGCCTCAATCCTGTGAGAGTCATGAATCGTCTACTCATGTCTCCCAGAGCCATATGCACGCAAGGTTTGTCCAAGGGCAGCATCGTCAAACGTACATACTCCTCCAGAGTAGAAGTCAACTCATGGGTGCCAAAGCGGAATACCTTCCTGTCAGGTCGCCAATGCTCTAGCATCCCATCTACGAATCCAGCAGGAACCTGAAATGCCAAAAGAGTCATGGTATGCTGCAGTAATATATCTACGGTCACCCTGTCTGGTGGTGACATACTATCATACCACGATCACATACCCGATGCCACCACTGATGGTGGGGTATGATCTATACGGCTAACTGTCGAAGAAGACATCTGTGAGGGCCGTGTCATAAGACCATCCAGGGGTCAATGCCGAATATCTCTGGACATACATAAATATGCATAACATGATACATGCATAACAGATAATGGATGACAATATGATATAGGGAATGGGAAAAACTGTGCATACATTCCTAAGTATATCGTCATCTAATACATCAGCTCTGTACAGCTACAAATATAGGGAAATGGGGCACAGACGCCCTACTACTAACAGAGGCCTGTCAAAAGATATAGCGAGAATGGGGAACAGCCACCCAATATCTAACAGAGGCCTATCAAAAGATATAACGAGAATACATCAGAAGAAGACAATGGTGTCGATATCCACATCATCAATCCTGTCCACCTGATGTAACTCTTCCTGAGTCACTGGATCTCTATTAACAGGGATGTCAGGCCTATAAAGAGGAGGATCTGTGCCGGCAAAACCAAATGAGTCGTCCAAGGGGCCAGCGCCTGAGCTGGAAGGAACAAATGACTCCGCCTCTGCTGGATCTCTGCCCAAGTGCCGAATAAATATATGTGACTGGTCCAACTGACGGGTCAAGCTATCAATCTGGGTCACATGAGTCGGATCTCGGACACAAGCTATCCAATCCGTCATCATCAAGGATCAGGAACCATGTCCCCCATAAATTGTGTGGCGCGAGACTGGGCTCCAATAGTACGAGGAAGCCACCAACGTTGGAATATCTCCTGAGTAAATGGACCCTCTGATAATGCAAATCCGTTAACACCCAACAACGGGATATCAATGGCGGGTGACTGCGATATAAGCCAGTGACGCCTGACAGGAGGTAAGATCGGTATACGAATCTCCCCTGTGGTGCTCCTGATAGCATGCTCTCCTAGATAGAGCTCCCAACCGCCATCTGTGAAGAGTGGAACTCTCCTGGTGGAAATCAAATACTCGACCCCAGTGGGATATCCATCCTCACAACCCACTGTCAAGTGTTCCCCAGAATAGGGAAGCCAGGTGATGGTGTCGGCCGTCAGCAACTCCATCTGCATACGATAATGAGTGAATCCCTCCGCTACAGGGACCTCGGGCAGAATCGAATGATGCCATCTTCGTCCTTGTGGATAGGTATCTAAACCTAACACACTCACGGGACGCAAAAAGGGAAGCCTCTCATAGGCCCAAAACTGCCAACACAATGGCAAGATATCTGCTATCAGTAAACACTCTTAACCTATAAATGGGAAAAGATAATAGAAATACTCACCAGCAGAAACGGGTAAAATCCTAGCCAAACCTCGGTCAAACCCTGTGAGCGCATACGCATGCCCCGGACGAAATAGGCAAAGGTATAGGAGCCCCAATCGTACTCTCCAATATGGTCCACGTCACGCGTAGCGCTAACCAAAGCAAAAGATACCGTGGAAGAGTTATCTGCTATGAAGCAACCTCGAATGATCATCAGGAACAATCGTCGCAGAACGCGATCCCTGATCCTGACATCATCAGGCATGGGCTCACTTAATAGCCCGCTCACAGCATCCACGCTCAAAGGACCTGAACGAACGGTCCTGCCTTTAAGCGCCATCGCCGGAACTCCTAACAAGGATCTGACGGCAGTAGGGGTAATATTCGCCATGCAAGGCACTGGCTCCCCTCCAAACTCCACGCCGGTGATAAATCGCCAATCCATCGGCGTCATCATCACCTCGCAATCCAGCAGGTGGAGTGACTGAGTCTGGTGAAACCACCGCTCAGACAATGCCCTGAGGTAACCCCAGGGACAACGACGGGGAAGGATGGAGAAGAATTCCCCAAATCCCCACTTATGCACTACTGCTCTATAATCAGGATGAAGCGCCTGGTACATGGAGTGGATGCTAAACCAGTTCCCTCGAGGCTGTGTAAAACCTGGAACCTGCATGAAATGCAAATCTACGTCAGAACCCTTTAATCCTCATCAATAGGAAAGAAGGAAAAGTAAAGTCTAACGCCATACCTCGTTAGCATGTAAGTACATCGATGGATGTCTGCCCAAATCACCCAGCAACTCTGGGTTCGCAACCTGAATGCTCGGAAGCTCCCTACGAGGGACAAATACAGTAGGAGCGGGGTCCTCAATATCCACCTCCTCGTCCTCAACGTCCGGAACATCTGCCTGGACAGGACGGATCACAGCCTCCACCAACCGACGAGGCTTTCTGACAGAACGGGGATGAGGCACTTCAGAAGTCCTCCGCCGTACGCCAGAAGTGGTCCTATAGGAACTACTCGGCTGATTCGGATCCATAATATCTGGACAATAAGTCTCCAAATCACCTCAAAAAGGGTGTGGTATTTCCTTACCTAGAGCTTTGTCTAATGCATTTATGATTATATGCATGCATGCATTTACTTTAACAAACAATAGAGTTAAAATGCATGACTACACAATGCCTACCTTTTAAAAATTTTTGCCATAGTCCCCTTTGAAAATAGGACTATCCACATGCACTCAGGCATGTTTAGGTGGCCATTCAGTAGCACGCCTGCCCCAAAGTCATATACACAATATATGCATTAAAAATCAAAAGCATCATACATAAGGCCAACCTCAATGCCAGGAGTACTTTGTCTTTCTACCTTTTGCTCATTGGACCTCAAATGGGATAAAAAATAGCAAAAAAAGGTGCCAATTTGACTGTCTCAAAAGTTAAATTTTTTCACATCATTATGTTCAGCATGGTTTAATACTAACATTTGCTATGTTGAATATTTTTTATCAAGTCATTTGTGCATACATAACCACTACTATGTGTTTAGATGCATTTCGTGCGATAACTCATAATCTAACGAACAAAAACTAGAGAAAATACAGGCATACGTTACCAGGATAATGTGAAACACTTGCACGATCTGAAGATGGCTCGCAGTTTTCTCTAAGCAAAACAAGTTGAAAGTGACTTGTGAATGTTACTGGCTGATGGATATATGATCCACGCCTGGCCGCAGGCCTATCTGTGGCTGCAGCAGGTACACTTGCGGCACCCCCATATGGGTCCCATCCCTCCGGCTCGATCCAGTTCGAGTTGCAAATAAGGTCTTACGAATTAAAAAGGTCAAATCGAGAATAAAAATGCCACGCGATTGAGGAAAACTGCATACAATCTTGGTCTTCTCGGTACATCACGCAGTGGTATTCGCCCACACACAGGGTACACTATACCAGTGATCTGAAATGATCTCGGTCAAGCTCGGCAATACCGTATGCAGGTCTAATGCCGCTTTCTCAGGATCATCATCCTTGTCAACCTAGATCCCCGACAGGGGTTACAACGTGAGTCCCCGACGGAGGTTACAACGTGAGTCCCCGACGGAGGTTACAACGTGAGTCCCCGATGGGGGTTACAACGTAAATCCTCGGCGAGGGTTACAACGCGTGTTCATCCGTTGACACATAAATCAACGAAGGTCAAGCAGCCTTGACATTATCTCAACCGATGGCAAGTAAACCCATCAGAGCATACACAGTTGTTCGATCAATGCATATGTCCCCAGTAGATCTCCCGAGGGGTTTGCAACGTGAATTCACGGCAGGGGATTACCACGTACATTCAACCCATTGACACACACATCAACGAAGGTCAATCAACCTTGACATCATTCCAGCAGATAGAGGGTTAGACCTATCAGAGCTCTAGAACCATTCGGGGTTCTTACCACCCGATTACCCATATTCCTCGACGGGGGGGTCACAACGCAATGTTCCGTTGATCTACACGACAGCGAAAGTCAAGTAACCTTGACAGTATATCCCACAGGATTTTTCAGCCATTGATTCACATATCGGTGAAATACACGTCAACGAAGGTCAGGCATCCCTGAAAGCATTTGTTGTTGGCAGTAACTCCAACAGAACCCTGACATGTCCTGACGATACAAACCAGGAGATTTTCATCAAGGAGTATGGATGATGGAATATGTTATACACATCCTCAAACAGATCAAGCTTTATCCCCACAGATCTCTTACACACAAGAGGTACCTCTGTAGGATCCAATCCTTATCCAGGAATTTGATGATAACTCCAACATCAACATCTTGACAAACTCAGATTATACATCAAATATGGTCATCATTGCCAATCCCCGGTTGAAGCAACAGGGAGCCAGCAATTATCCTCAACGTGTTGGGCTACAACCCCGTACACATGCATCATACATCTACATCATGTTGCTATCCATAGTACCCTGTTCGTCTTATTACGTTTCAAGTGTCTAGGATTCTTTATCCTACCCATGCATCGCCGTGCATGAGTATGATAAAGAGGGGCATCTGTAGACACTCAAAATTTTCTGTACTACTGACACTAACATTACAGGAAGGTAGATTCATCTTTTATGAGAGAACCCTGAAATACAATCCACAACCATACTGGATACTACCGGAGGTTCAGCATCAACCCCAGATCGCAATCTGGGAGTAATCGTTCCAATCTTGGAGAACCCCGAGGCATGCAGATCAATACCGGAACACACACCGGAGAAGACCGATTAATCTCAGAGATAACCCCGAGGTGTCCAGTCTCAGCCCTAAACATGGGAATAGCCTCCAACCTTGGTGATAGCCCCAAGGAAAGCAATTTCGGCATTAACCCTGGAAATGCTTGTTACAAGTGCAACCTGCTTCAATCTCAGCGCTCACAACGAGATAAACTATATCAGCCCGGCGATGACATCGGGAAGACAGACACACCTCAAAGATGACAATGAGGACTTTCAACTAATTGCAGCAGTCCAATCCCAGCGAAGCTGAGCAACGTCTACTGTATTGACCCAACCCGACAATAACACCGGTAAGGGGCAACATCATCATCTGACCAACACGATGCCACGCCAAGTCGTCTCAACACATCTATGCAACAACGGCCCACCAGGCTAACCAGTCCCGAGTTGCTATTGTGTGGGGTAACGTATGAAAGTTGAAGCTTGAAGACCGGAGGGCACCGTCCCATCTTCAAAGACTTCATACAAACTCTAATCCCATGCCATCGTATAAACTCTCGACAATGGCGGTCCGAAATAGGTCCTGTAAACAGATACCCGAATTACACTTCAGAAAAACCGAGTGGACATTACAGTGCCCGCGTGCACGTACTTCGAGACGACCTGACCCGACCAAACCAGGCCGACCCGACCCGCCTCTAGTACACATGCGGCTGAGCCGCAGGTACACCTACGGCACCTTTTGCCTATAAATAAGAGGCTTGGGGTGCTAATTTTTAAGAGAAAAAAGACGAGGAAACCCTGCAGAATTCGCTCTACACTTTCCATACAGTGTATTTTCCCACTTTAAACACCTGTGAGCTCATATACAGCCCTCTTTTGTACCTAAAAAAGCCATTGTTTACCCACTTTAAAGATATAAAAGCCTTTTCTAGCAGTCAGCTGTAAGCCTTCTCACACACTTTAGAGTCTTTCTCTTCATCTTTGCACACACCTTTTTACACGTTGAGAGTCGTGTTGCTTGCTTTTTCCCGGACTTCGGTCCGTGGTATTTCAGTCTATATATATATATATATATATATATATATATATATATATATATATATATATATATATATTGACTAACATTACCGAGTTATGCCTCGGTTGAGCCTAGACTTTGGTCTGGAGCGTTTATTGCTTTAATATATATATATATACTTATATATATTAACTGTGTGTCGGACTTTGTTTGATGAGCCTAAACTTCGGTTTGGTGCGTTTAATTACTTTCTTATATATATATATATATATATATATATATATATATATATATATATATATATATATATATATATATATATATATATATATAAACTGTGGTCGAACTCCGTTCGATGAGCCTAGATTTTACATCCGGTGCGTTTACTCGCTTTTATATATATATATATACTTATATATATGAACTGCTATCGAACTCTGTTCGGTGAGCCTGGATTTTATATCCGGTACGTTTACATGCTTATAGATCAACGGAACATTGCGCTGTGGTGGTTGACAACGGAACAGTTCGTCCCACCTGGAGTTTACTTCGTGGTGGTTGACCCTTTTTACAGTTTTATCTACGTTTTGTCCCGCCTGGAGTTTCCTCCGTGGTGGTTGATGGCTTTTAATAGCTTTCTTTATATTTTTGATCCCCCATGGAGGTTCTTCGCGGTTGGTGATCATGTCTGTATATATATATATATATTTACGGCTTTTATATATATACATGCTTATTGCTTTCATACAAATTGCGGTATCATGTGAGCCTAGGAATCATGTGATCACAGATTCATCCCATTGGATCTAGATTCGGTTCCCGTGATGGACATTCTCACCTGTAAACAACTTGTAAAATATTTTATGGTGTCTGAATTTCCTCAGATGGTTTTCATACCCACGAGGAAGTCGGCATTATTTTGTACATTATTTTCGTACGGATGCTTCGTAGCAGTCAAATAAAATCAACCAAGCCACGCATTTAATAAAATGGGAGTGCAAAAGGCCTCAATTACTATTGAGCGACAAGGTTTGAAAAAACCTCTTTTATAAAACATCATTGTCATATCTTGCTAAAATTGAATTTTTACATAAATTCAAACCCTGCGTATATAGGTGCGAACGAGGCCTCGTACCACTTTCAAATAACAGCACATTGACTCACATACACACACACACATTCAGATAATAGTTTCTTGAAAAGAGGCGGTCACCGTGCTAACACGGATGTCGGGGGGTGCCTAATACCTTCCCCCCGCATAACCAAGTCTCCGGACCCTAAATGAATCTCGGTTTCACCGACCCGTATAGCAGTGTCACATCACTGGGTCAATGTGCAAACCTTTTCTCGATTGTGTTGGTACAACCATTTAAAAAACCAACTGGCGACTCTTAACAGTTCATCATCGACATTATACATGTCGGACCTTTTTCACTTGTTTTTTCAAACAAATCTCACCTAAAATAAGAACACTAAAGAACAAGTAACGGAAAGGGACATCTAAAAATCCCGACGTCGACACTTAGATTTTAAGTCCACAGGTGAAATCTTCATTTGCCATAACTGAAATATTATTAGATATTTCATCTCGTCATAGAATTCTTTCATTATGCGTTTCTTAGAAATTCATACTTAATTCCCGAGCAGAAACGGATGAATAGTATTTTTACGAAAATTTCTCGAAAGTTTTTTATTTTCGTCTTGGAAATTCATAACAATTAATCCTAGCACATAGCAAGAATCATAACCACATCTGCACATTCTAGGTCATAGAACGACCTTTAAAAAACTTACTCACATAAATAAACAATTAAATTCATTTAATTCAAATAATCAAATAAAAATTTAATTCACATAAATTCAATTTTTCCCGGGCGTTACATTCTCCCCCCACCCCCTTATAAGGATTTTATCCCCAGAATCTCGATACAATTACATATACAAATGGGGAAAATTTTCCTTCATTTTACTCTCGAGTTCCCACATTGCTTCTTCGGCATTGTGGTTCATCCAATTTACCTTCACCGAAGGTATTATCTTATTTCTCAAGACTTATTCCTTCCTATCAACAATCTAAATTGGAAGTTCTTTATACGTTATATCTTTTTCTATCTGAATAGATTCATAATCTATTACGTGTTTGTAGTCCGGTTTATAAGGACACAATACTGACACGTGAAACACATTGTGTATTCGTTCCATCTCTAGAGGTAAAGCTACTTCATAAGCTACCTCTCCTACCCTTCTTAAAATTTCAAAAGGTCCTATAAATCTTGGACTTAACTTCCATTTTTTTCCAAAACGTAACTTCCGTTTCCAAGGCGATACTTTCAGAAAGACATACGAACCGACCTCAGACTCCATCTTCTCATGGTGAGGATCTGCAAACTACTTTTGTCTATCTTGAGCCGCTACTAATCGAGTATGTATTAACTTTATCATATCTACCGTTTGTTGTACCATCTCTGGTCCCAACATCCGGCATTCACCTACTTCATCCTAGCACAGTGGACTTCTGTACTTCCTCCCATATAATGCTTCGTAAAGCTGCATGTCTATACTAGCATGAAAACTATTATTGTTAGTGAATTCCCCCAAAGGCAGATATTCGTCCTAACTCCCCTTTAAATCCATAACGCAAGATCTTAACATATCTTCTAGCATTTGAATTTTCCATTCACTTTGTCCATCCGTCTGAGGATGATATGCTGTACTTAATCTCAACTGCGTTCCCAGTTGCTCTTGTAAACTTCTCCAAAAGTTTGATGTGAATCGTGGATGATGATCTGACACAATCGAAATCGGTACTCCATATCTTGAAATAATTTCTTTGACATAAAGTTTAGCCAATTGCTCTAGGTTATACCCAACTCCTATTGGTAAAAAGTGTGCCGATTTTGTCAACCGGTCAACTATTACCCAAATAGAATTGTATCCCTTCCTTGTCGTTGGAAGTCCCACCACAAAGTCCATCGTGATATGCTCCCACTTCCACTCTAGAATCTCTAGTGATTGCAATAATCCACTCGATCGTTGGTGTTCAGCCTAAACTTTCTAACAAGTTAAGCATTTACTAACATATTCTGCTATCTCTCTCTTCATGTTTGGCCACCAAAAGTTCTATCGAAGGTCTTGATACATCTTAGTACTACCTGGATGTATCGAGTACCTAAAAATATAGGCCTCACTCATTACCTCTTCTTTTAACTCGAAATTATCTAGAACCCAAATTCTTCCTTCGAAACGAAGTAATCCTTCTTTATCAAGGTTATACTTAGTCTTCTCTTCATCCTCTATCCTTTTCTTCATTCGTTCGCATTCCTCGTTATCTAGTTATACTTCCTTAACTCGTTCCACTATCGTTGGTCGAGTCTCCATTGTGAATAACATCTCTACCGCTTCACTCGGTAATGTAACTTCTAGCTCCATATTTGCCATCTTTGTTATTAACTCATCCTGAGTCATTAACATTGATAGTTTTTCCCTACCCTTCCTACTTAGTGCATCGGCCACTACGTTTGCTTTCCCCGGATGATATAAGATATCACAGTCATAATTTTTATCAATTTTAACCACCTTCTCTGCCTCATATTCAACTCCTTCTGTGTGAAGATATATTTTGGATTTTTATGGTCCGTGTATATCTCACACTTCTCCCCATATAGATAATGTCTCCATATTTTTAACGCAAAAACTACTGCTGCTAATTCTAGGTCATGAGTAGGATAGACCTTCTCATAATCTTATATCTGGCGTGATGCATACTATGACGAATGATTTGTTTGAATTGTGATTCTGGGGACAGAATCCTTGTAAGGAGGAAAGGATGTAACAATCCAGAATTTTAATTGTAGTTTTTAAATATTTACTGAGTTATATAAATATTTATTGGATGTGTTTATTGTTGAATGAATATTTGTTTAAATTGATTTGGTTAATTATTTGTTTAATAAATAATTAATGAGTTAAGGAAATTAATTATTATGAGATAATATTCTAATTTAATTTAATAATTAAGTTAGAGAGTTTATAATGATTAAATGATTTATTCAATAAATTGTTATTAGAATTAATTAAATTAAGTATTAAAACTTAATTAAATAAAATGTGACAAATAACTATATTATGAAGGAGTTATTAAAATAAAATTAAAGTAGTTTTAATTTACCAAACAAGGCTTAAATATATTAAGTCTTTAATTCTAAATAGTTTTGCCAAACAAAGCCCTGTGGCTTTTGGATTTCTTTTGAATTTTGAATTATAATAATATAAATAAAATAAATAAAATATAAATAATATATAATAATTGTGGTAACCGCTAATTTAATAAAGCCATTAGTAGCGTCAGTTTTTAAAAATGTGTGTGCGTTGGTTTTATTTTTAGTTTACGTATAATCTATTTGGCTAAAGCCTAAGTAAGAAAAGAGAAGAAATATTGTCAGAGAAAAGAAAACAAGAAAGGTTTTAGAGAGTTTTGAGAGACAATTGAGAGGAGAGACGTGTTGTGGATTTCAAGTATTCTAGCAAGAATTTTCTTAAGCAACAAAAGGTATTTTCCTATAATCTTAATACTATATATTTATATATATTTTACGTTCTCTGTATTCTTGAAATTCACTCTCTATGTATAATGTTTTACAAAAATTGTGTGTAAACCATGTTTTTATAATCACTAGTACAAAATCATAAAAAGACAACACTTAAAAGATGACGTTTTTATAAAAAGCGTTGTGGTATTTTTTCTTACAACGGTTTTTAACAAAACGTTGTAGATATATATAAAAAAAACGTTATGTATTTATAAAGGTAATTTTTGATTTTAAATAGATAACGATTTTTTTAAAAAAAACACGGAGCAAAATCCTCTTTTCAAAAATTCTCAAACACTCCTTTGAAAAACACGGAGGCCTGGGAGTCAGATAAGAAAAAAAATTTGGTTCCCTTCCCCTTTTCAAAATCCTCAAACCCTAACTCCACCATTTTACTCGTTCGCTTGAGTGCCTTAAGCTTAAAGATTAATGGCGACTAACAGAATATCTCATCAGTCCACGGCGGGTTGGGGAGAAGAAGACAACTAGGAGCTCATCAACGGTGGTCCTCATCGCTCTTCACACACTATTTTACTTGCTCGAATTGTTCAGACTCACGGTGAACTTGGAATTGTCAGGTACGTTTTCTTTTGTCTTTGATCTGTGTTTTAGGCTTAGTATTAACTATTGTTTGTTTGTTTGTTTTTGTTTCTTTTTCTTCTTTTTGATTGTGATAATTTCAGATAGTGCGAATATTTGAAAACCATTTTAACGATGGTCTTTGATCTGTGTTTTATGAAAACCTTAATATTCGTAGATAGAATTCCATTAAAATGTGATTCTCTTTTTTTTTAACTGTGGTAGTGCTTTATTTGAATTTATCAAAAAACCTTTTGGTACAGAATTTATTTGGATATGGATAGTTTAAAACTTTTAAGAGGATATAAGGAGTTTTCCTATTGGGAAGATTCTGGAATGGATGATCATTTAGAGTGAAAAATGAGCATCTTCACGACTTGATTCATGGTTTGTCTATACTGGACCCTGGCCATGGCATTTTTTTTGGGAAATAAGATATTAGAGTTGGGGATTTTTTTCATTCTAATTGATTGCTCCTGTTACTTCTGTAAGATTGCAGTTTAGAGATGGAGGATTTGACCCACAAATAAATTTTTTTACTCTTAGCTTGAAGTTTTCTAAAGGTAAATTAGAAGAGTATTCAAGCTTCTAGAGTTGGAGTTTATGTAAGACCCCGAAATTTATAAAATAAAAGTATTCAATTTTTCTTATAATTACTATTCAGTAAATGGTTAAATTGATAAAAAGTTAAAGTTATGGGTGAAACGTAAAAAATTTTCAAAATAAATAAGTGGTTATAAAATAATCATTGTTGTCGGGGAATATTCGTTGGTCGTGGAATATTCTTTCTGTCGGAAAATATCCGTACGACGACGCAGCTATTTGTGGGCTCCATAACGAAAAACGGTCGGATGAAGATAACGACAAAAATTAAGTTTTTATAATTAACGGCGTAGTTGTTACCATTAACACTGTTGGAATACCCGGTGGTTAAAATACAGTAATACGCGTTATTGCACAGTAGCACACGGTATTGCACAGTATTTTTGAAATTATTGATTCTTACGTAAGAAGGCACTACTGAATAATTTTCACAGTAATTATTGTTCAATATTTTATTTTATTGATTCAATAATTGCTGCGTTGATATTTTATATTATTATTGTTTCAATAATTGTTACTGCACATCATCTCCATTATCAGACCAATAATTTATATTATTTGAATAATATTATTAGATAGAATTATTGGTAATGTCTAGAAAGTTCTGTCTAAGGATATGTTTGGTCATCTAATTGCGCGCCAATAAGGAGAAATCTTTATTGGAAAGCCCCCTCTTTCCTGGGAACGGCCTGGTTGCCAGTACTGTGATTCTGTAATATTATTTGTGAATAATTAATTATTAATTTATATGATGAGAAAAATATTAATTTTATGTGCATATAGTGGAGAAAATTTTTAAAGTGACAATGGTTGAAAAATGATATTTTATATTTTCTGATAAAATAATTTATTATTATATTTACTAATATAATAATGGTGATAGTTTTACAATGAATGTGGGATATATGAGTATATGAGGAAGAGTATTTTTATTGTATTAAATGATTAACACATGTTTTGTGTGTCGGTGGACTCCATTTCTTGACTGAAATTTGATTATAACCTGTAAAATCGCTCGTTTATGGATTTCGGTCAATTTCTGTTTGGAATTTGGAAAAACTTTCTTCTGCAAAGTTGTAGAGAATTGAATTTCCTATAAAAAGTGACGAGATTCGAATTTTCTGATAAAAGACTATTTTCTATGAATTATTGAAGTTTCAGAAAATAAAATAACTTTTATTAATTTATGGGTGGGACCCACTTTGGTTGTTGAACACATGTGGGCTGCTGGGATTTTTTTTTCAGCCTTGGCATGCTTTGATTGCTGATGGTTGGTGTGTAGAAAATAGAAAATAAATAATATTAATTTATTATTTTAGTCTCCTTTGGCGTTCTAGCATTTTCCTATAAGTAGGTGCTTAAGTTAGAATTGAAAATCACACTAGAAACAAGTTTTTTTTCTCTCTATATTATCAAGCATATTTTTGTGAGTATTTTGATATCTTGAGTGTTGCTTAGCGTTATATCCAATATTCAAGTTAGAAATACTGCTCTTTTAAGGTAAGAGATTTTAAGGGTTATTATGTTTTTCAGTTCGTAATTCTTCTGGCCTTCAGAAAATTCTGGAAAAATTTAAAATGATATTTTGATGAGTTTTATTGATTGTGTCCAAAAATGATGATTTTTGGATGTATAGATTAAAAGTTATGAATTTTACGGGAAAATACTATTTTAAAAGTAACCGCTTATAACTCCTTGTGGTTAACTCCAAAATTGATGAAATTTTTATTGAAAGTATATCTATATAATATTAGTGTACTCTGTGAATTTTGAAATTTTTGGATAAAAGTACAATTTATGACAAATGTCTAAATATTCGACGGTTTTGGCCATATGAAAAATAGTAAATGAGTATTAAAAATTCTGAGAAAAATATATGTTCAATATTGGACTATATTCTGCTAAATCCCATAAAAGAAATATTTTTAGAACTGATTTGATTTTTTTCATGAAAATAGACTAGTTATGAGTAAATGAATTAAATATGTTATGTGAAGTAAGAAAATTGAAAAATAGGATTTTATGGCTTGAGAATCCTATATGAGGTATATGCAGATTTTTGATGAGGGTTTTGGTTATTGGTAATAAAATCTTATGAGTTTGGCGTTTTAGGATGATTAAATGCATTGTTTAGCAAAGTGTAAACAATTAAAATAAATTATTTATAAGCTTAAGAAATATTATTCTTTCAATATCATTATACCGAAATATTGGTATGTATTTTATTGTAGAATTTTTACCTTTTTATGTCGAGTTTACTATTCACGAGTTACTATTCATGAGTTACTATTTATGAGTTACTATTCACGAGTTACTATTCACGATAAAATTGGTTTCTTTTTCTAACCAAATTATAGTTGATTTATGAATATTACTCTTAAGATTAAATCTAGATATTTTGATTATATTGATTTTACTATTATATATGACATTTTTAAAATCATGGTGAAGAAATTTTTCTTTGACTTAAGTGTAAATATGGGTAGATTTTTGGTATGATCATGATTATGAGTTTCCTTTGGCCAGTAGTGCAAAGTTGAATTATTAACTGGCATGATCATGACCATTGAATTTATAATTGAATATCTTTAGCTTACGTGCAAAAGTGAAATGATCAACATGGTTATAAGTATTGTTTATATAACTTCTGAAACGATTATATATTTCTTTGAGATATTAATATCTTTGGCCTGTAGTGCAAAGATGAATTATTGATGAATATCTTTGGCCTGTAGTGCAAAGATGAACTGTTGATGAATATCTTTGGCATGTAGTGCAAAGATGAACTGTTGATGAATATCTTTGGCCTGTAGTGCAAAAATGAATTATTGATGACTATCTTTGGCCTGTAGTGCGAAGATGAACTGTTGTTAAATATCTTTGGCCTGTAGTGCAAAGATGGTTTGTTGATGAATATATTTGGCCGTAGTGCAAAGATGGAGTTATTAGCATGATTATGAACAGGAACTGTGATTTAGTATAACCATGATCTTTGATGTTTCAGGTAAAGACAGATGATAAAAATATTCTTCGTCCTGGGTGCGAAAAAAAATTTAGAATCACAATTATGATTATGAGTTATTCATATGATTGTGGAAAGGAACTGTTGAGTGATGTTACAGGGATAAAATATTGTTGGTGGATTTTTAACATGGAGAAGATAATAGACTTTATGGTCTATTTGACTCTTCTAATGGATTGCTCGTTCTGCTGCAACTATGGTTGAAATTTTTTATCATCTACCATATATTCTAAATCTCTGATTTATTACTATTAAAGGCTATTGATAAATTATTTATCTTTAGTCATGATATTCTTTATTGGACTAGTTGTGCTCACCCTTTTGTTTCACAATTCCTTTCAGGTAATAAGAGTGTAGCTGGGTCGAGCGAGGGTAACGAAAAAATAGAACGGTGGTCTCTAGCTGTGAAGGTTCCCCCTAAGCAGTATAGAAAAGTGTTGTATACATCATTTAGTAGTTATATTTGGTAAATCAAATAGGGTGAGGCGAACCCAACGTTGAAAGGGTGTTTTGCTAGTATCATACAAGATGTCTAATGATATACAACCTCATGTCATCATAAGACAGGGATGTGCTCATCCACTTGCTGAGTATATTTACGAGCACTACCTATATAATCTTGGTGTTTGTTTGAAGTATAATTCTCAATTAGAGACAGTGGAGATAATGATATGTCAAGTGAAGACTCCTCATTGGGAAGAATATGATAGTAATCTTCTCGTTTTTCTTTGGGGTCTATTGGGTTAACCAAGGATAATTCTGTGGTCATATGATATCTATCATAACCTAGAAGCATGGCCTCCCATGTACGAATGTTTCCTAGAGCACTTCCCAAACATTCTAATTTCTAAAACAGTTTTTGACTATACCTTTATGTAAGGTGTCATTGTGAGGTGATGTCTACGGTTGGGACATGAGTCACATTTGGTATATATTTGTATCCAAACTCACAGCATATGTGTTGTTGTATTTTGCACGACAATTGTTGTAATAAAGTTGTAGTTATTTTTTGTACCATGTATTTGGCGACTCAGAATAGGTTGGATGGAATGGACCTATTTTGGGATTGTCACAGTTTAAATCTTAAATATGGAAATTTTATAAGAACTCATGCTAGCAATATGACGTTATAATTTTGTGACATATACTAATCTTTACCTGGGTAATAAAGCAGCAACCACATTGTTACATCTTTTTACCTTTATTCTTTATACTTAGATTGATCCGACTTGGAGGTTGTTTACTGAAACAGGCAACTACTAAAATCAACTTAGCTGTTGACCACTTGCCACAATTTAAGTGTTGCAAGTTGGGTCATCCTGATTCCGGTCCTCAGCATGTGGGTACAATTCACATTGGTTCTGAGAGGTATTCTATCAATTTTGTGTTTATTATTGTGTTTGTTCTCAATCCATGTGCTTATGTCATATGCTAATGTGGTAGTTTCTAGAGCTCATCGGTTTAAAATATTAATATGTTATTCCACCTTTTGAGCTTGTATAACGGTGGACCCCCTATTGAACTGTTTAGTAATATCTATCCATAGAGTTCCTAACCTAAATGATGGATGCTCTCAATAGTCTTGACACTACTTTTCTTAACCATTTTTGGAATCCAATGTGGGTTCTTAACTTGCATCTTTGATGTACTTGAGTAAGGAATGTTTTATGCCTTCTCATAATTTTTTCTCTCAATTAGTATGGAAGATATTGACTCTGCCTGTCAAGATGCTGTAAATGGCTCACCATCACGGAGGCCTATTATTGAAATGACCATTCCTTCTGTCTTGGACAAGACTATTTCCCCTCCTGGTACTTCAAAACTTTTTTTTATTGATACATTTTTAATATAGTTACTCAGGCATTTGATTCTTCTTTAGGCTGAATAACTTTTCCTCTATCTACTTCATGCTATACTTGAATTCGCGAACTAGTAATTGTACTAATTGTTTCTTATATGATATATCAACTCAATTTCGGTCTTGGAACCATTTTTCAGCATTGTTTTCTTGATGTTGGTGTTGTATGCTTCCTACTATCAATAAGGAAATTTGTTTTGGGGGCTGGGTAGAGTTTATTTTGCTCAAATTTTTGAAACTTAGAAAAGTATATCAAGTATATCATTTTAGATCATGTGTTCACTCTTGAAGTATTTTTTATATACTTTATTATGTTGGAAATTAGATGGGAAGGGGATATTCATTAGGCTATCGTTACAAGGTTATTTATGCTCGCTATATTATCTCTCGTTTACCGTCATATAAATGAAATTAACTTCTTGTTCAGCTATTGGATTCCTTAACAGTCGCATGTCATGTTGTGCGTCCAACATTATCTTTAGATACTAACTATTACAAATTAATGTAACTCAACGGTTTCTTCATAGGAAAACATGTGATCAACTTATCTATTCAGTACACACCGTATAAACCCTTTGAAGGCAGCTGGGAAGACCCTGCATATAGGGTGAGTGGAATTTTAGGAAATGGAAATCTCAAAATTATCTTTCCAACTCGAATATTCTATAGGGTGTCAACCATTGACATATGTTGGCTCTTTGTTTCTTTTGATTGTAATGTCCAATTTTCAGCATTCTTTCCCAGTTCTATTGCAGATTAATATTATCTTGCGACTGGTTGTCTTGCGACTCTTGCTACAGGAATTGTAACAATCCAATTTTTTTTAAATTAAATATTTAAATATTTATTTAATTATATAAATATTTAATGGATATGTTTATCGTTGAATAAGTATTTGTTTAATTGATTTGATTATTTATTTGTTTAATAAATAATTAATGAGTTAAGAAAAGTAATTATTTTGAAATTGTAATCTAATTTAATTTAATAATTAAGTTAGAGAGTTTATAATGATCAAATAAATTATTATATTTTGCAATGAATTGTTATTAGAATTAATTAATTAAGTATGAAAACTTAATTAAAAGAAGTGTGACAAATAACTATATTATAATTAGTTATTAAAATAAATTAAAGTAATTTTGATTTGGTTTTACCCAAACAATGCTTAAGGATATAAATTCCTTAATTTTAACTAGTTTTCCAAACAAAGCCCTATGACTTTTGGATTTTTGAAATTTAAATTATTTACAAAATAAAATAAATAAATAAAATATATTTAATCTATATGTTATCTTCTGTAACTGATATAATAACTAGGCTTATTATTGCCATATCAGTTTTTATTTTGGCGTATACTTTTGTCAGTTATTGGTTTACGCTAGCCTAGTCTAAGACAGAACCTAAGAAAGAAAAGAAATTTGAGAGAGAAAAGGCTGTGATTTTCAAAGCAAGTTCTGACTTCTTCTAGCTATTATCAGTGATTAACAAATAGTTTCAAAGCAACAGAAGGTATGTTTTATAATCTTAACATATATGTGTTATACTATAATTCCTTAGTCTCGGTGTTCTCAAAATTCACTGCGTTGGTGGTATAATTTCTGTAATTGCTATTATACAATTGAATTATAGTGATGGTATGTGGTTATGAGGATTATAACTAATGTTAGATGAATAATTGTATGATAAATTACGTTTGTAAGAAGGAAATAGTTTTTACAGTGAATATATATGTATAAACGTATGTTTTGCATGATAACAAAAATTAGTAGGTGATTGTATGCTATTTATGAAATTGAACGTCATGTATATTAATTGGGTATGAATTTCAGAGAATTGTACTTTAAAGTAATCAAGTTTGGGTTATTATTGATATTACAGTGTTAAACAAACGTTAACAATGGAGTTTTCTTAAAACAGTGTTTTCAAAGAATTATGTTTTCTAAGGTAGTTGTTTAATTGTTGGTAATTGTTATATGGATGATTATTAATGTTTATATGTAGTTTACAATGAAGTTATGCATGTTAATTGGGGTTAATTGCTGTTAAAAATAAAGACAGTAGCTTTGTTCTGTTCTTCGTGATTGGGTTCTGCAAGTTTCGGCGCCCCAGCGCCAAAATTTGAGCCCCAGCGCCAAAAATCGCCCCCCGGCGCCAAAATTCGCGTCCCAGTGCCAGAAGTTCGCGCCCCAGCGCAGAAATTCGCGCCCCAGCACCAATTTCGCGCCCCAGCGCCACTGTATAGCCTAGTCCTCGTGCCCCAACGCCGAATTTGTAGTATGACATGGAGAGTTTTGACCTCCTGTAGTAAAATAGCCATAACTTCCTCATACGAACTCCGATTGAGGTGATTCAAGATGATCCAGAACGAAAACGAGTAGACCTACAACTTTCGTTCTTTAAATTTTTCAATTTGAGGTCACTAAGATGGGTCAAAATGGTCATCTTTATGACTATTGTGTTTTCGGAGGCAATCGGAGGGTGTCGGGCATGCACATATGCATGTGTAGTGCTCCAGACCATAAAAGATGATGTCCTAAGTTATAAAACATGAATATTAGTAATTATAATGATGCGTAACATTAATACATGATGTATTAGATGAGTTATAGAAGCATAGTAAGCATACACAAGAGAGGCAAATTGGGCGTGTGACGAATGAACGTCGAAACGTCGTGCCAAGTGTTAATGAACTTAAAAAGTGTTTCAATTCAATTGAAATAGATATTATAAGATATGGGATGGGTTTAATATAAAACCAATAAGTAGTCCTAGCAAGACTTAAGCACTTGAATGAACTGTGAATATGAAATATAGTGAGATATATGTTGAAAGTTAACACAATTAAGTTGAACATTGTGTATTTATTAATAAGAAAGATTATGAGACATAGAGTAGAGTTTACATTATAATTACTATGTGTTGTTATGTGACTAATATTTGATGTGTTTGATTATATAATTGCGTAGGGCACGTGAAGTGCAGATAGCTGTAAGCTGTTAAACTGTTATTGGTAAACAACGATCAAGGCAAGTCTTTCGGTTCCTATTTTCTACGTGGACTTGATGAACTGTTTTAAATTGCATGATATGTTATGCATGTTGAATCATGAAATGTTAAAGTCAATATATGACTGCATTGTTTTGGCTAAGTAATGATGATTGAGTAAGGAACTCAATCTTTATATTTGCTATGTGAATTAAAAGCATGTATGCCATGTTACTTTAATGAGATGTATATCGAGCATGTTATTATGTGTTATGTGATGCATGAAAACTGTTAGACTTTGCTGGGCTGTCGAGCTCACTCTTGCAAATAACCACTTTTGCAGGTACAAATTTTAAGGTAAAGATATGTGCTAAGTGAGTTATAGAGATCTATATTCACGAAGATTACTTATGTTTTATGATAAATGTATTTCATATTTTGAACGTAACATATTGAATTGTAAGTTGAGCTATCCAATGTATATGGATATTTAGTTATGATGTAAGACTTTGTATAGTCATTTTGTTATAACGATTCATGATATAAGATTGAATCAAAGAGATGTAATGTAAAGGTTACGATTCAGGGCAAGAAAGTAGGAAATGTATAAACGTTTTAAATATTCCGCAATTTTATTAAGTTTAATATCGAATAATGATGTAAAATTAGAGATTTAATATATGGTTAACGACCGAAGTTGAGATTTTAAATTGTATGGATTTTGGGGTCGTTACAGTTGGTATCAAAGCTGTAGGTTATAAACCTTAGGTAGGAGTACCGTAGGTTATTGTTCAAATAGAGTTTGAACAATAAGGGATTAAAACTTGCGTGAAAGGATTCAAAGAAGAATCTCGCAGAGTTATAAGGAATATAAATGTGGGGTTACCCAACTCCAATAATAAGAATGTAAGGTGATAATAAATAGACAATGTCTATAAAAAGAGAGTGATAAAGAAGTTATGAATAGAGAGTTATGTCTAAGTGTGGTACAAATGTACTCTTTAATAGTTGATATATGGTATCTGGGCTAAACGATTCCTTCATAGAGTGGAGGTATATACGAACTAGCAACTCAGAATCTAGTTTGTTGGTTGTTTGTGGGAAACCACTCAGCGTACCATATTGAAACTGTTAGAGACTCGATGTGTACCAAGTGTAGAAATGGACACGTATGATGAGAGTTTAGAACCTGAATGAAATTTTGAGCGATATAAATGAAGTTAGAAATTCTTAAAAGAAGAATTGTTTTATAAACAAGAAGATTCAAAGAAGAATCTTGAAGAGATATAAAGATAAGAAATGGTAGTTTCCTAACTCCAATAGCCAAGATAACGAATAATGTTGTAAATGATGAAAAAGAGAAAGAATGAGGATCGTAAAACAAAACGATCACGAGTTAACAAAAGAATTTTAAGAGAGATGATTATAGAATAAGGTCACGACGTGATCTGTTTAAGTTATAAAAGAAAGATGGTCTGTAATGTTTGAATGATTATAGCTTAATGCTATGAAGATGGTGTACTATGAAATAGTACGAGATAACTCATGAGGAGTTATAGATGATGTGATACGAGGAATTCGTATCGAGCAAAGAGCAAGTTAAAAGAAAGATAGAGTTAGGTGGGATTTCAATTGAGAACTCATGTGATGGCTGAGTTGTACAAACCTTTGTATGGGCGAGGGTTTTGTGCTTGCACTCAGTTTATCACATTGATAATCATTGGAATGTTTGTGTCACGCTATTTGCTATATGCCTGTTGAGAATGTGATTCTTTTCTCATGTGTATAACAGATAGGTAGAGTATAATTAGAGAATATTATAAGGTTAAGTGCGAGTTCTTAAAACTCATACTTATGGTAGGTTCGTGACTCATAATTATATGGTATGTTTTTAAACCCCTCAGCGAATGGACACCTATGGTTTGACTAGGATAAGTTCTTAAACTCATATGATTGTGGCAAGTTCCTGAACTCATAACGTGTGGTAAGTTTGACAAACTGGGGTATAATTAAGTGTGAATGAAGTATTAAGGATGATAGGAATAGATAGACCTATTAAGAAATGGATCATTATAGAAAATGGAGTTGATGGTGGAAGCATAGGTATTCTAAATCTACTAGCTATGCTAGACTTTCGAAATTTATTGACTTCGTACTGATGTTTACACTTTTATTTTCTTGAAAAATATTGGATCAAATGATGGAACCAATGAGTTTTAACAACAATACTGTTATTCGTATGTCTATGCTAATTACTTCGGCTAGACAAAAATGATTTGCAATATATCAAAATGTATTTTATATCATTAATGCATCATGTAACCTGGTGCAAAGATGATAAAAACGATGGAGTCATCAATGCAGTATTACCTAGTGTTGGATGTGATCTAAGGATCGTCAGCCCACTATGGTATGATGTAGTATGATAAAGTCACCAAATGACGGAATCCTCAACGGACTGTAAATACAGTGCGGTATCATGACGTCATAAAAAAAAGATTTTTGAGATTTCTTTAAGATATGAGAATACATATATATGTATGTATATGTATATTTCGGTTGATGTCCAAATTGTTGTAGAGGTCTATGCTATTTGATTCAGCTAGACAAATATTGAAAGATGTTCATGAAATTCAAGAGTTTCTTGAGAAGTTATGCCAAACCAAATTGTTTTGGTACGGATTCAGATATTGAAAAGCTGAGATGAACAACCCTATTATTAGGGGTTACGCTTAGTTTATACTTTGCGCTGAAATGTTTGTGCACAATACATGTACGAAGGATTGATCCCCTAAGTACCTTGAAGTCATTATAGTCGTATGACTATAAAAGTTAAAGTTAAAAGATTACTTATAACTGTGGACACGATTCGTGGTCATTAGACCCTCAGTTGAATGCTTGCACTCTAAATTCTGAGATGAACAACTCTTTTATTAGAGGTTACGCTTAGTTTATACTTTGCGCTGAAATGTTTGTGCACAATACATGTACAATAGGTTAATCACCTAGAGTACTTGCGGAGGGTGTTTTCAGTCTTTGTGATTGATAAACATTCTGCCAAAGAGGGTTTAAAGTGTGAAGAACCGGGGGTGAAGCACTATTAAACCTAGAGAATAGAGTTCATGGTCTTGTGACCCTCAGCATGATTTGGAATCTTTTATATTCCTAAGTTATTCATACTACTTCCCAATTATTGAACAATTGTGGAAGATTCTTGTTATTCTGCAAGATGGAAGTGAAAAAGGAAAATATTCCTTAGAAAGAAGTAAGTCGTATAATGCGACACTGAATGATGAGTATGTTGAATAAGTGAGAAAAGAGATTTTGAAGTGAGAAGTAGATGAGTTATCAAAGAATAATGTGAAACTTTTAATAGAAAAGTTAATAATTGTATGAATTGTAGAATGATCTTTGCGGAAGAAGTGGTTATAGAACCTAAGGAATGAATACAGTATTAACGTAAAATCTACTTTGATAAATGGAATGAATAAATATTAATTGATAAAATTTCGAGGACGAAATTCTTAGAAGAAATGGTGAATGTAATATCCCGAGTATTTATGACAGCAATCCTTAGAAAAAGGAAATGAATGGGTTAAAAGATATATAATACTCAAAATATAATTGAGTTCAAATGAAAGTTATGAAAAGAAACCTAGAATTTGTTAGGTAATGAATGTAGTAGGAACTATAAAATCTATATTTAGATAAAATGATGAAAGATTTCTCTGAGTTATTTGTGTAATTTGTGTCTTCGATTCTGGGGACAGAATCTTTGTAAGTAGGGAAGATTGTAACGAATGAGTGGCTTGAGTTATGATTCTGAGGACAGAATGCTTGTAAGGAGGGAATGATGTAACAATCCATATTTTTTTTAATTAAATATTTAAATATTTATTGAATTATATAAATATTTAATGGATGTGTTTATCGTTGAATAAGTATTTGTTTAATTGATTTGATTTGATGTGATTTGATTATTTATTTGTTTAATAAATAATTAATGAGTTAAGGAAAGTAATTATTTTGAAATAGTAATCTAATTTAATTTAATAATTAAGTTAGAGAGTTTATAATGATCAAATAAATTATTATATTTTGCAATGAATTGTTATTAGAATTAATTAATTAAGTATGAAAACTTAATTAAAAGAAGTGTGACAAATAACTATATTATAATTAGTTATTAAAATAAATTAAAGTAATTTTGATTTGATTTTACCCAAACAATGGTTAAGGATATAAATTCCTTAATTTTAACTGGTTTGCCAAACAAAGCCCTATGGCTTTTAGATTTTTAAAATTTTTATTATTTACAAAATAAAATAAATAAATAAAATATATTTAATCTATACGTTATCTTCTGTAACTGATATAATAACTAGGCTTATTATTGTCATATCAGTTTTTATTTTGGCGTATACTTTTGTCAGTTATTGGTTTACGCTAGCCTAGTCTAAGACAGAACCTAAGAAAGAAAAGAAATTTGAGAGAGAAAAGGCTGTGATTTTCAAAGCAAGTTCTGACTTCTTCTAGCTATTATCAGTGATTAACAAATAGTTTCAAAGCAACAGAAGGTATGTTTTATAATCTTAACATATATGTGTTATACTATAATTCCTTAGTCTCGGTGTTCTCAAAATTCACTGCGTTGGTGGTATAATTTCTGTAATTGCTATTATACAATTGAATTATAGTGATGGTATGTGGTTATGAGGATTATAACTAGTGTTAGATGAATAATTGTATGATAAATTACGTTTGTAAGAAGGAAATAGTTTTTACAGTGAATATATCTGTATAAACGTATGTTTTGCATGATAATAAAAATTAGTAGGTGATTATATGCTATTTATGAAATTGAACGTCATGTGTATTAATTGGGTATGAATTTCAGAGAATCGTACTTTAAAGTAATCAAGTTTGGGTTATTATTGATATTACAGTGTTAAACAAACGTTAACAATGGAGTTTTCTTAAAACAGTGTTTTCAAAGAATTATGTTTTCTAAGGTAGTTGTTTAATTGTTGGTAATTGTTATATGGATGATTATTAAAGTTTATATGTAGTTTACAATGAAGTTATGCATGTTAATTGGAGTTAATTGTTGTTAAAAATAAAGACAGTAGCTTTGTTCTGTTCTTCGTGATTGGGTTCTGCAAGTTTTGGCGCACCAACGCAAAAATTTGAGCCCCGGCGCCAAAATTCGCGCCCTGGCGCCAAAATTCGCGCCCCAGCGCCAGAAGTTCGCTCCATAGCGCCAATTTCGCGCCCCAGCGCCACTGTATAGCCTAGTCCTCGAGCCCCAGCGCCGAATTTGTAGTTTGACATGGACAGTTTTTTGACCTCCTGTAGTAAAATAGCCATAACTTCCTCATACGAACTCCGATTGAGGTGATTCAAGATGATCCGGAACGAGAACGAGTAGACCTACAACTTTCGTTCTTTAAATGTTTCAATTTGAGGTCATTAAGTTGGGTCAAAATGGTCATCTTTAGGACTATTGTGTTTTCGGAGGCAATCGGAGGGTGTCGGGCATGCACATATGCATGTGTAGTGCTCCAGACCATAAAAGATGATGTCCTAAGTTATAAAACATGAATATTAGTAATTATAATGATGCGTAACATTAATACATGATGTATTAGATGAGTTATAGAAGTATAGTAAGCATACACAAGAGAGGCAAATCGGGCGTGTGACAAATGAACGTCGAAACGCTGTGCCAAGTGTTAATGAACTTAAAAAGTGTTTCAATTCAATTGAAATGGATATTATAAGATATGGGATGGGTTTAATATAAAACCAATAAGTAGTCCTAGCAAGACTTAAGCACTTGAATGAACTGGGAATATGAAATACAGTGAGATATAAGTTGAAAGTTAACACAATTAAGTTGAACATTGTGTATTTATTAATAGGAAAGATTATGAGACATAGAGTAGAGTTTACATTACAATTACTATGTGTTGTTATGTGACTAATATTTGATGTGTATGATTATATAATTGCGTAGGGCACGTGAAGTGCAGATAGCTATAAGCTGTTAAACTATTATTGGTAAACAACGATCAAGGCAAGTCTTTCGGTTCTTATTTTCTACGTGGACTTGATGAACTGTTTTAAATTGTATGAAATGTTATGCATGTTGAATCTTGAAATGTTAAAGTCAATATATTACTGCATTGTTTTGGCTAAGTAATGATGATTGAGTAAAGAACTCAATCTTTATATTTGCTATGTGAATTAAAAGCATTTATGCCATGTTACTTTAATGAGATATATATTGAGCATGTTATTATGTGTTATGTGATGCATGAAAACTGTTAGACTTTGCTGGGCTGTCGAGCTCACTCTTGCAAATAACCACTTTTGTAGGTACAAATTTTAAGGTAAAGATATGTGCTAAGTGAGTTATAGAGATCTATATTCACGAAGATTACTTATGTTTTATGAGAAATGTATTTCATATTTTGAACGTAACATGTTGAATTGTAAGTTAAGCTATCCAATGTATATGGATATTTAGTTATGATGTAAGACTTTGTATAGTCATTTTGTTGTAACGATTCATGATATAAGATTGAATCAAAGAGATGTAATGTAAAGGTTGCGATTCAGGGCAAGAAAGTAGGAAATGTATAAGCGTTTTAAATATTCCGCAATTTTATTAAGTTTAATATCGAATAATGATGTAAAATTAGAGATTTAATGTATGGTTAACGACCGAAGTTGAGATTTTAAATTGTATGGATTTTGGGGTCGTTACAGGAATCATTTGCGAAAAGATGTTTCACCTTGATCGATGAGTATTCCCCTGGCTTCAGCTCATCGATAATTGGCTATGACATGTTGACTCCACCAGACCTTGAAAGGGAGATTGGTCTAACAGGTATGTTTACTTCATTGAAACTACACCTAACTCTGTCCCTCCAACTAAAAGGATGAAAAGAAGAAGAAAACTATCCATAAATAGGACCATGAATAGGTTTTAAGAAATTCAAGCAAGCAATATCTGTTGGGAATTACGGTGTTCTAAAAATTACCATTTGATAGCAAGTCAATGTTTTTTGTTGTCTTGCGCTTTCATGAAAAGCAATTATGCTCTAGGAAGAGTGTAGTAATGCCAAGTAGTACAGTGGAGAGAAGCCTTGCCCCAGCTTTGTTACATGAAAATTTACCATTTATGTTGCCACAGTTTTTTAGGGTCGTCAAGCAGTGTTGTAAAAGTCGCTAGTCGGTCCCAGGTCGGTTGGCTACCGACTAGAGACTAGGGGATTAATCTGCTAGTCGAATTTTTAATTATTTTTTTATAATATATATTATCCTTCCTCCTTCATAAGTTATGAGTAAGTAGAATAACATAAGTAACACAAATCATAAAATAAAAACATGGAAACTATGTAAAACAAAATAGTTTGACACACTAAGTTCAGAACCAATTAACCAAATGAAACTAAGTAGCACAAAATCAATAGTCAATCACTCCTCCTCCTCTTCTTCTCCATATCACTCCAAGACTTGCTCTCCATCGTACTCAAACTCATAATTCTCATCTTCCTCTTCGTTGTCATCATTTTCCAACATAAACTCATCTTCATCTAGTTCTCGCACATTTATACCACTTCTTCTAGGTAGAAGAACCTCATCAGCTCCCATTTTTTGTGATTTTTCCCGACTTGTTCTGATTTTTCCCGACTTGTTCTGATTTTTTGATTTACTCCGACTGGGCGACTTACCCGACTGGGCGACTTTTTTGACTGGTCGCCGACTAGAGCCCGACTAAGTCGGCCAGCGACTAAATCAAATGACTAGGCCCTAGTCAAATCGTTGAGGCTCCGATCCCGACTTAGTCGCCGACTTTTAGAACAATGTCGTCAAGTTTTAATTATAACTGGACTTGGATCATAGGGATTCACAAATTGCTAACAATCTATGATTTTCTCCTGGAGTAGGTAACTTGGTATTTTATTTAATTTTCTTTATGCGATTATTGAACAAATTTTGACAGGTGGGAATATCTTCCATGTTGCCATGGGATTAGATTCTTTGTTCCTGGTGAGACCTGTAAAAGGATGGTAATGCTAATATTTTGAAGAAATTTTCCTGTAGTTGAAAGAAAATAATTAAGAAGTTGAATTTAATTTCTGGTGCATGTCAAATTACAGGACCCCAGTGCGAGGTTTGTATTTGTGCGGAAGTGGGGCACATCCTGGAGGTGGCGTTATGGGTGCTCCAGGACGAAACTCTGCAAGGGTGGTTATTGTGACAACCCGAGAATTTAGAAAATTTTTAAATTTTTTTTATTAATTGATTTAAGGTTCAAAATTAGAACCTAGACAGAAAATAAGTGTATGCGTTTGATATTTTTAAGAAGGAATTTTGAGGATTTCAAAATTTTGTGAAGGATTTAGGTGAATTATTCAGGATTAAGGGAATAAGCGTTTATGTTCTGTGTATATGTGTACAGTATATGGTTAAGGGTCAAGGGTTGATCAATTAAATGATATCTGTAACAAACCCTAGGTATATATTAAGAACGTCAACGTTCGGTTAGAAAACCCTAGAAATGGATAAGAAACCTTAGAAACCGGTTCTGAAACCCTAAGTTCAGTTCCGGGGATTTTTAAAACCCTAATATATGATTTTGACCCTAATTGCTTAATTAGCGAGTTTAATTAAAAAATATTAATCCTAATTAGCAATATTTAAATTTTGATTAAGGAATTTTAATATAATTAGAAAATTCTAATTATAATTTAGAAATATTAATTTTCTAATTTTGAAAATCTAATTTGAAAATTTTAGAATTTATTTTCAAAATCTAAGGGTTTTAACCCTAAACCCTAAAGGGTTCAAACCCTAAACCCTAACTCAAACCCTAAACCCTAATGGTTAGGGCAAATGACAAGAATGCCTTTAAAATTAAATGTGAAATGTCTAAAATACCCTTTTTTAAATGATTAAGTAAAAGACTTGCCAAATCTTGTTGACTTATCCATTTAGATATTGGCATGTGTTAAATATCTTACCATATCTGATCTTTGGTGCCACCTTGCAACACTACATTCATTGAATCCAAAAATGAAAGATAAAAGTTAAGTAAAATAGTTACTTTACTTTTTATTTTGTCCAAGACTTTTCTCTCTCTAGAATTTGAGATTTTAGAGTAAATATGAGTGTTAAGTTAGGGCTAGATCAACCTTTAACTTTCCAATATCAGATCAGCGATCAGAAGTTCAAGGATCAAAGCTTTAAAGGTATAAAACCCTAATTCTAGAAATCTGATTATTTGATGTTAAATGTTGTTTTTGTTTGGTTAAAGTTATGTAATAAGGTGTTAATTAGTGATCTGGGTTGTTAAATCCCAGATCCATAACATCAAAGTCCCCAAATCTAGCATTTTGTGAAATCTGGAAATATTGAAAATAGTGGCCTGACAGCCATATGTCAGAGCCCATAGATCGTAATCTGTTAGTTGGTTGTTGTGTTTTATGTTAGGAATTTGTTCTTTGTTATAAGGTCTTGGATCTGGAACTTGAATCAAGTCCAGATCATGTGTAGATCGAGAGTTATTGCTGGTTAAACATCGTTGACCGAACACGAAACTGACTTCTGGAAAACCCAGAAAATTTCCAGAATCTCTGACCACGTTTTGCAGGCCATGAATCTCGCTGTGTTTAGATAATTGGGTCATGTGGTTGTTATATACTTGTAGACTGACATGAATATTATGCATGTAAGCCATTAGACCCACCTGATCGTTTACAGGATCAAAGATACGACTGGTCAAACTAGGGTTGACCATATGCCGAAGAACATTTCTGGAAAACCCAGAAATATTCAACGACAGTTTTTCTAGGCTACTTTGACCGGCCCAGATCTTACGTAGATAATGTTGTTAGGTTAAAGTGATGTCATATATTTGTACCCTGTCATGTTTTCTACAACATTGAACCATTAGATCGCACCAAACAGACCTGGCAACTTGTTTGATGCTTCATAACTTCTTGATATGGTGCCTTCTAGCCAGGAAACTTGTTTGGGATTATAGTATTACATAAATACTATAACATGAACTTAATTTCAAACCCAAAAACGTAAGTATCAAAAAGTTACAACCGGTCAAACGTAGTACCTTGTAGTCTGACATGAAGCTCAAGAAAAGCCTCAAGAACATCTATAGCGACTGGTCTGTCGCTATAGGGCCCTTTAGCGACAGTTTCTAATTAATTTATTTTCTGATTTTCTGGAAATTAATTAAAAATAAAAAAAAGATTTTAATTATTAAAAATACAAAATAAATTCTTGAAAAATTATTTTAAATTCTAAAAAATAGTTTTTAATTATTTAGAGTATATTTCATAAATATTTAATATTTTTGGAATATAAATGGTATTTAATTTATTTAATTATAATATTAAATAAATAATTTAAAAATGATTTTAATACATAAAAAATCATGAAAAATAATATTATGGCAAAAGAAAATATTTTAAGTTATTTTTAGCGACCTTTGATATTTTATGATGAATTTCATTAATAAATAAATATTAATGATAATTAGTTTATTTAATAAATATATTAAATAAATTATGGAAAAATAGAATAAATGATTTAAAAATTATATAAAAATGATTTAAGCATTATAAAAATATTTTAAGTTATAACCTATAACTTTTGATATTTTGTCATGAAAATATTAATATTTTAATATTAACAGCAATTATCGGATAATGAATTTAATTGTTTAAATATCATATGAAGGTGATTTTAAGGTATTAAAAATACTTTATGATATTATAAATATATTATAATATTATGACATGTAGTTCATTAATATTTGATAATAAATAAATATTAATCATAATGGGATTATGTGGTATTTAATTCATTGAAATACGAGTTTAATGATTAAAAAATCACGATAAATGATAATAATTATGTGACAATTATTATGAGACTTAGAAAAATATTTTGACTGTTATTAAAATTATTTGAGATAATTATTAAGTGTTTAGGCAGAGTTTAATTGAACTTAAACTCGATAAAAGTTCGACTAGACCGTCGGGACGTTAGAACTTTGTCGAACTCAACTCAGACTGCAATAGTTTGACTTGATACCGAGTCCTATGTGTGTTATAGACTGATAGGGATATGTGTTATATGTTTAGGTTATTCTATGTTTATATGTATATCTTATAGTATTATATTGTGATGATATTATTCTAATATTGGAGATCTATATTACTAATATTAGGTCTTCGGATAAAGCGATATAAATTGCATAGCGGTAATCAACGGTTCAGGCAAGTTTATTTTACTTAACTCTACTAAGAGTTGTTTCATTCAAATATGCTTATGGTTAATTATTGCTGATTGCCACTGTAGAATTGTACTCTGTACATATTATATGTATAAGTTAGGTATAAAAGGCTGATCACCTTCATTACCAGTTGGCCCAGATATATATTTGTTCATGTTTAATACTTGTTCAGTCAAAAGTTTATTCTTGCTAGTTCATAATTATATTGTTGAATTATAGCCAGCTTATTATTCAGACTCTTTCAATCATGATATATCTTAATAAATTTAAACTTGCTGAGTAACTTTTATGCTCACCCTTGCTATATCATGATTTAACATTGCAGATTAAGGCGAAAATGTCAGATACAGGAAAAAGGGTTAAAGCCAAGTTCAGCTTGGGATAAAGTGTGCAACTAATTTGTAATAGAATAGTTTAATAAATATGGTATATGTTAGATAGTTTATGAATTGTGTATAAGTTAAGGTTACACGATTTTGGGGAAATAATTTGTATATTTATTGTATAAACAATTTATGTTTATATCTTCCGCAAATAGTGATAGAATGATTGTACCAGATTCGCGGTGATTTGGGACCGGATTCGGGGCTCTTACAGTTATTCAAGACATGAAAAGCCTTTGAAGTGGTTATTCATTCATGTTGATGCTCTTTTTTAGTTTTCATTTTCTTTCTGATAATTATCTGCTGGTGGGATGGATTGCATTATTACTAAGCCAGCACAACACTATACTACTGCACTCTTTTGATGACTTAGTTATTCAAGTAATAATTATGAGCATATACTATATACAGCACAATGATGGTGTGCTATATTTAAGTGTCAGATTAATAAATTTCTACTACAAATGGATCAAGTACCTCAACATCAGCTGCTCATGGTAGTGAAATTTTGGCTGATGATGAGCTTGACATGGATGAATTGAATGCAGTGGAAGTAAACCTGTCAAAAATGTCTATACAAATCAATGAGCAAGGAGTGAACATAGAGTCTTAAAAAAGTCTGGGAGTTAAGCAAGAGTCTGCATACAAGTGACTCTGAGCTCCCACTGCTTCTGCTTACTTGACTTAAGAGCAACTTTAAGATATATACTTTTGGAATCTGATTTCGTGCTTTAATTGGATTAACCTGCATTTTCTAATATATAATTATGCATTCTATACTATGCATTGGAGTTATTAGTTTAAACTCAAAAATAGGTGAATCACAACTATTACAACATCATCATGTATTACAACATTTTAAAGTCAAACTATAATATTTTAATAACATTGTATAAAGTAGTCTAAATAGATGACACTTTATAAACGTTGTATAAATGAGTCTAAACGTTATCTGATGTACCAAACCACAACATTTTAAGCTAAAAAACGTTGTGGAATCATATCATTTACAACGTTTTCAAGCATCTAAGAATTTATGAAAAACTAATATACAACGTTTTTAAGAAAAAAACATTGTGTAATGTGTCAAATTTCAAAGTTTTAAAAATATTGTATAAATGTGTCAAATAGATGACACCCTTAACCACGACGTTTCTGTAAGACTTTCTACAACGTTCTTTACGCGTTATCTATTTAATGTTTTGTAGTAGTGAATGGGTTATGATATTACGTGTATTTAAAATTGTAATTGTTATAACTAGCATATATATATGTATGTATATATGACTGTATGCTAATTACGTGTTAAAGAAAAGAAATTGGGTTTTATAGTAAAAATATATGCATGAACATGATTTGTAAGATAACGCAATTAGTATATGTTAATTGTGAAATTATAAAATTGAACTGTGATTATGTTAATTGGGTATGAAATAAACAGAACGTGGTTCAAAGGAATCAAATTGGTATTACAGTGTTCACTGTGTTAAATAATTGTCAATAATGTAGTTTTGGGTTTTAAAACAGTGCTTTCAAGGATTCAGTTTTCTTAAATTATTGTTTAAGTTGTGCTAAATTGGTATATATATGCTTGGTAATATCTATGTGTGATTTACATAAGTTATATGTATAAATTTAGCTGCTATAAACTGTTAATCAGACCGAAATTGGTTTTCATGCTCGGTTCTGTAATTTTCGGCGTCTCAGCGCCAAAGTCAAAGGCGTAGCCTAGCAACCCGCGCCGCAGCACCAAAGTCAGCGCCACAACGCCAACTTCACGCCGCAGCGCTGCTGCCTGGTATAGTTCTCGCGCCGGACCCGAGCCGCATCGTGACCCACAGTGTAAACTATGGTGTCGCGGTGCCGGTTTGCAGTAGGTCCAAGAATGACTTTTGTTTTGTACAAAAGACTGTAATCGTAGATGTAATGCAATATGATGATTGTTAGACATGTAATTTTGTTATTGTGGTATGATAATACTAAGTATGAGCATGAAATTAACACTTAACGAGTGTTATTATTATTATTTTACTAATGTAAGTTGATTATGTGATTAAAAAAAATCAAACCTTACATGATGTATATACTTATTTGTATATAGAATGTTGGTAGTAACTAATTATGACATAATGACTTATATATATATATATATATAGGGTATTGTGATTCGAGTTGGTACGGTTTAGCCTACAAGTAAGGCAAGTTCCTTACCCTATCTCAATTATGATTATGCAAGTTCTCTAAATTTATTGTTACATTGTACAAGTTTATTGTATCTAGTTTGTTTATGTTTATGCAATTTCTCTAACTCAAACTCGAGTTGTTATTTTTCAAACACATTAGTGGATAATTATTGTTGATAATTCCACATCTAATATTAGTATTGAATATTCGCATTATGGTAAGTTTTTTTTTAACTCTACACTTTCGTTGAGCTAGTTTGTTTATTATTGAACAAGTTCTTGTAACTAGTTTTTCATGATGTTGCAAGTTTTGCTAAATCTTATCTTTTGATATTGAATATGTTTCTCTAATATGTAACTTGTTATTTAGCATGTGAGTTTATACATTCTGATATTCTAGTGTTGAACAATTTTATCGTTCAAATTACTATTCGCTATGCATGCTTACTATTCAATTCTCAATAACCTTGGCTTAATATTATTCAAACAAGTTATGTTACGATTATTCAATACTTATGCTATTAGATTATTCCTAAAGCATAAACTTAGTATACAATGTTGATTCAATTATGGTTTATTTCGTAACATGGAGTCGTTACCTTTTTATTCAACTAATCCTTAATTGATGACTGTTGAATTCCAAATTACCCTTGAAACTTATCCAACCCAAACTTACGTTGGTGCGGACTTGTACTCTAAATAATGAGATGAACAACCCTTTTATTAGGGGATAATCTACGCTTAGCGTTAAAATGTTTGTGCGCAATATATTGTACGAAGGGCTGATCCCCCTAAGTACGAGGATTCCTTATAGTCTTATGACTGTTAAAGTTTAAGTTGAAAGATTACTTATAACTGTGGACATAGTTTGTGGCCTTAGGACCCTCAAATATATGATTCAGAATTTTGATTATCTTTAATAGAGCATATTGTTCAGTTCTATTAAGCCTATTATTTGGCAAATGTTGTAAAGTTTTGTTCATTATCATTTCAAGTGAGCGTTATTTGCTCACTCTTGCTTATATAATTATTACAGCTAAAGTTGAGAAGGTCGATGTACCTAGCACCAGTAAAGGAAAGGGAAAGATGAACAAGTATTGAAGACTTGTAATTATGTTGATATTTTATTATTAGACTTGATTTTAATGATTGTAATGAAGTTAATTTAATTTTTCGCATTTGAATGATTGTATGTAAATGTTAGATAACCTGGGAGATTTTATTAATGTAATCTTCTGTGGGAAGGTTTATTATTCAATTTTATTATAATTGGGTAGTTAGATATGAATGTTTTTCTAAAGTGAATACCAAATCCTGAGAGAATGAAGTACCCGAATTTGGGGTTGTCACAAGTTAGTATTAAAGCTTTAGGTCATGAACCTTAGGTGGGGAAAAAAGCCTTAGGAAGTAACCTTTGAAAAGATAGTGGTGATAAACTCTTATCGAGTTTTAAGGAAGAAGTAATAAAACACTTATGTGCTTATGTGATTACAACTTATGTGCTCGTGAGTGTCGAGTAATAATGATTAGTAATTAAAACTTAAAATTTTGTTGTCAGGATGACGAATGTAGGAGAATCCAGTCAGGCTAGAGTGGAAAGACCTCAGATGCCTAAAGAGGAGGAGTCTCGTGACATTCTTGTGGTTTGGGAATAACTACTTCTACGGGAGTCAGACCCAGTGGTCATAATGGCTAAAGATGAGGATGATAATGTGGAAACGGATGAGGAGGATCCCGTTGAGCTGCCACAGTCGAATGATGATGACGAGGATGAGGAGGAAGAGATTCCACTGAACTCGATAGCTGCTCGTATGTATGATGAAGCTTACGACCGCAATGTGGAACTTCAGGATACCGTCGAGGAGTTGCAAGAGATAGTAGCTGAACAACAGGCTTCGATGGCATAGAAGGACGATGAGATCCTAGATCGAGAGGAACGTCTGAATAATGTCGAAGAGAAACTGATTCACACTAAAGGAGAGAATGAACAACTGACCGAGGAGATCGCAGAACTGAAGAACAAGCTGAAGGAAGAATCTACTAAGAGGGCAAGAGCCGAAGATGCGTACGAGGAAGCTTTTTAACGAGCCGGGTTAGCAGCGAGAGACGCACAAGCAAAGAGGATGAAGATGGAAGAGATGAATAACATATTTAACACCATGATTAATCGAGCTCAAGATCGGATCATTGGTTATCCGATTCAGTTCGAGACGCTGCCATCATACATATTAGATCACCGAACAATGTTCCGTATTATGGAAGAAGAGCGTCAAAAGGCTACGCAGTATCTTAGTAGGACATCGTAGTGAATATACCTAATATGCGAGTAATAATATGATAAATAATATGTAAATCCTAAGTGTTATGTAACCGGATATGATGATGATGTTGTCCTGAAACTTTAGTAGTTCAGGAAAGTAATGTAAATAGCAGTGATGCTATTATTCTTATGTTTTTCTAAAAAGGGTTATGAATGAATAAAAGTTATTATTTTATTTTATTCGAAGTGTTATGTGTTATGTGATGATTTCTTTTATGGGGGAAAGTTAAGTAGAAACTACTTAAAGGAGTTGAGTAATAATCTAATTGGTGTATTTTTTGCAGAAAATGCCTCCAAGACGTCAACCACGACAGAGAACCAACAATAACGATGCTGAAGCTAACCCCGTTCAACAGCTAGTGACGTTACTGACAGGTGCATTGCAGAATCAACCGCAGAATCAAGGTATAACTTTTAAGGATTTTAAGGCGGTTGGACCACCAGAATTCTATGGGTCCATGAATCCAGTGGAGGCACAGACCTAGATCATGGAGATAGAGAAATTTTTTGATGTTGCGAGAGTAGGGGAAGATCAGAAGACTGCTTTTGCAACATTCATGTTGAAAGCAGAGGCTAGTTATTGGTGGCAGGCTAATAAAACTTGGGAAGGACAAGGGGTGATGACCTGGGATAGGTTTAAGGAGATATTCTTCAAAACTTATTTTCCAGAGAGTTCAAAGAGTCAGGTAGAAGTGCAGTTTTTAGAGCTGAAGTAGGGAACGATGACGGTGTCTGAGTATGCCATAAAATTCAATGAGTTGGCGAGGTTTGCGCCATATCAAGTCAACACAGACGAATGCAAGTCGAAGAGGTTTGAGCAGGGACTGAAGCCCTGGTTGTACAGTAGGGTCTCCCTGTTCTAGCTGTAGACATTCACAGCGGTAATAGAGAAGGAAATTCTCACTGAAGGTGGAGGCGAGGCTGTAACAAAGTTTAATCAAGAACAGAAAAAGAAGAAGAATGAGGTGGAGGCTAAGAATGGTGGTAGTAGTAGTGGACATGGCAACAATAATCTGAAGAGAAAATGGAATGGAAATGTGGGTGCTGGAAACCAGTAGGGTAACCAACAGAACAAGAAGTTGGAAGTATGTGCTACATACGGGAAATTTCACAAGGGTGTTTGTTTATTAGGGAAACGAGTATGCTTTAACTGTGGTCAGGAGGGTCACATCGCTCCAAATTGCACTCAACCAAATAAGAACGTTTTCTTCATGTGCGGGTCTAAGGATCACTTTGCTCGTGAGTGCCCTAAGAAGAAGGCTGGAGAGACAACAGGAAACAAGGGAGGTAGCAGTGGAGGTACATGGGCCATTACTGGACCGACGGCATCAAACAAACCCACAGCCAAAACCTTCAACATGACTGTGCAAGATGCTGTGCAATCAAAAGATGTGGTGTCATGCATTATCCCAATCATTGATATTGATACTTATGTATTATTTGATTCGGGTGCTACTTGCTTGTTTATATCTGATGAATTTGCTAAGAGGTTAGGATTGCCTAGTGAAGAACTAAATTTTCCTTTGAACATAGAAATTACGAATAGGGAAGTGATCCTTGTTAGGTTCGTATACAAGAACTGTAGGGTGAATATTAAGGAGAATATCATGATGGTAGATTTAATCTCGATAAGACTTGGAGAGTTTGACGTTATTTTGGGAATGGATTAGCTGTTCAACTATGGAGCGATAATTGATTGCCAAAAGAAATGCGTAAACCTTATGACTCCGTCAAAGATAGTTTTCTATGGTAGCAAATCGCCTAGACAAATGAAATGTCTGACGATTATGCAGACCAAGAAGTTGTTGAGTCATGGCTGTGTGGGTTATTTAGCTTACATAGTCGATACTCAGAAGAAGGGGGTAAAACTGGAAGAGATACCAATGGTTAGGGAATTTGTAGATATGTTTCCAGAGGATTTTCCAGGACTTCCGCCTGACAGAGAGATTGAGTTTGTGATCGACTTAGCACCAGGAACAACACCGATATCGAAGGCCCCATATCGAATGGCTCCGGTAGAGATGAAGGAACTGATGGTACAACTGCAGGAGCTACTAGAAAAGAAGTATATTCAACCAAGCGTATCACCGTGGGGAGCACCGGTGTTATTCGTGAAGAAGAAGGATGGGTCAATGCATCTTTGCATTGATTATAGGGAATTAAACAAAGTCACTATTAAGAATAAATATCCGTTGCCAAGAATAGATGACTTGTTTGATCAGTTGAAGAGCGCTAAATACTTCTCGAAAATAGATTTGAGAAGTGGGTATCACCAATTGAAGGTAAGGAAGGAGGAGATACCTAGAACGGCATTCAGAACTCGGTATGGACATTACGAGTTTCTGGTAATGTCTTTTGGTTTGACCAATGCCCCTGCTGCATTCATGGATTTGATGAACAGGGTGTTTAAACCATTCTTAGACAAGTTCGTAGTGGTATTTATCGATGACATTCTGGTGTTTTCCAAAACTCAAGAAGAATACGTGGAACATTTACGTTTGACATTGGAGGCAATAAGAAATGAAAAGTTGTACGTGAAATTCTCTAAGTGTGAATTTTGGCTCGATCGTGTACAATTTCTTGGGCATGTGATTGACAAAGATGGGATTTCAAGGGATCCATCAAAGGTTGAAGCCGTAATCAATTGGGAACAACCAAGAACACCTTCGGAGGTGAGGAGTTTCTTAGGACTGGTCGGTTATTATAGACGATTTATTCAAGATTTTCAAAGATAGCCACTTCGTTAACAAATTTGACAATGAAAGCTGTAAAATTTGTGTGGACGGAGAAGTGTGAAGAAAGTTTTCAAGATTTAAAGAAGAAGTTAAGTGTGGCACCTGTGTTGTCATTACCAGATAGTACAGGAAACTTTATGGTGTATAGTGATGCCTCACACAAAGGATTGGGTTGTGTCCTTATTCAGAACGGCAAAGTTATTGCATATGCATCAAGGCAACTTAAGGACTATAAGAAAGGGTATCCGACTCATGATTTAGAGTTGGCTGCGGTGGTATTTGCTCTAAAGGTATGGAGACACTATCTCTATGGAGAGAAATATGAGATATACACAGACCATAAGAGTCTGAAGTATATTTTCACTCAGAAAGACCTGAACATACGTCAAAGAAGATGGATGGAATTGATAAAAGATTACGATTATGAGATCTTTTATCATCCAGGCAAAGCGAATGTGGTTACAGATGCCTTAAGCAGGAAAGGTCGGGAAAAGTTGATGCTGATAACCACTCAGGAGGAGCTTATTTCAGCAATGACAAAGCTGGAGTTGGAAATAAAATTTCCAAAAGAATTCGACGAACGACTATTCCAGATAGAAGCTGATCTAACTTTAGTGGACAAGGTGAGGAATTCTGAACTACAGGGTGAAGAATACAGAAAAATAAAGGAAGGTGTGAACGAAGGAAAAGAGGTGAAATGCAAGATCGATACCGAAGGGTTACTACGATTCGAGGGAAGAATCTGGGTTCCAGCAGTACCAGATATTAAAGACGAAATCTTGACCGAAGCGCATAATTCAAGATACTCGATTCATCAGGGAAGTATGAAGATGTATCAAGATTTACGACGTCATTTTTAGTGGCCAAACATGAAAAAGAGATGTTACAGAATGTGTCGCAAAATGTTTAACGTGACAAAGAGTCAAGGCCGAGCATCAAAGACTACGAGGATTACTTCAACCGTTGGAAATACCAGAATGGAAGTGGGAACACATCACAATGGATTTTGTGGTGGGTCTTCCAACTACTCAGAGAGGATGCGATGCGATTTGGGTGATAGTGGACAGACTGACAAAATTAGCACACTTTTTGCCAATAAAGATTAGGTTCAATACTGATCAGTTGGCAAGATTGTACGTTAAAGAGATCGTCTCGAGACATGGAATGCCAGTGTCAATTGTGTCAGATAGAGATCCGCGGTTCATGTCAAACTTCTGGAAGAGACTACAAGAGTGTATGGGAACACAATTGCGAATGCGTACGGCATACCATCCACAAACAGATAGCCAAAGCGAACAAACAATCCAGACATTGGAAGATATGATGAGAGCATGCATCATGGATTTCAAAGCGAGCTGGGATGAACATTTACCATTGGTGGAATTTGCCTACAACAACAGTTATCACGCGAGCATCGGCATGCCACCTTACGAAGCATTATACAACAAAAAGTGCAGAACTCCACTGTGCTGGGATGAAGTCGGTGAACGCCAACTGTTAGGACCAGAATTGATATAACAAACTACTGAGGTTGTCTAACTCATCAGGACAAGATTGGTAGCTGCTCAAGACAGACAGAAGAAGTATGCTGATCAACACAAATAAGATCGTGCATTTGCCGTAGGAAATTATGTATTCCTAAAAGTTTCTCCTTGGAAGGGGAAAATTCATTTCGATAAAAAGGGAAAGCAAAGCCCGAGGTTTATTGGACCCTTCGAAGTGCTACGAAGAGTTGGAGAAGTGGCTTACGAGGTAGCTCTACCTCCAGAGTTGGAAAACGTCCACAATGTTTTTTACGTTTCAGTGTTACGACCGTATAAACCTGATTACAAGCACGTGATCGAGTATGAACCATTGCAGTTCGATAAAGACTTGTTGTATGAAGAGGTTCCTATCCAGATAGTCGACAGGAAAGAACATGTGCTTAGGAATAAAGTTATATCTTCTATGAAGGTGATATGGAGGAACCACAATGCTGAAGAAGCTACGTGGGAACTCGAAGATAAAATGATGAAAGATTACCCTGAGTTATTTGTTTAATCTGTGTCTTCGATTCTGGCGACAGAATCTTTGTAAGTAGGGAAGAATGTGACGAATGATTTGTTTGAATTGTGATTCTAGGGACAAAATCCTTGTAAGGAGGGAAGGATGTAACAATCCAGAATTTTAATTGTAATTTTTAAATATTTATCGAGTTATATAAATATTTATTGGATGTGTTTATTGTTGAAGGAATATTTGTTTAAATTGATTTGATTTGATTTGGTTAATTATTTGTTTAATAAATAATTAATGAGTTAAGGAAATTAATTATTATGAGATAATATTCTAATTTAATTTAATAATTAAGTTAGAGAGTTTATAATGATTAAATGATTTATTCAATAAATTGTTATTAGAATTAATTAAATTAAGTATTAAAACTTAATTAAATAAAGTGTGACAAATAACTATATTATGAAGGAGTTATTAAAATAAAATTAAAGTAGTTTTAATTTGCCAAACAAGTCTTAAATATATTGATTCTTTAATTCTAAATAGTTTTGCCAAACAAAGCCCTATGACTTTTGGATTTCTTTTGAATTTTGAATTATAATAATATAAATTAAATAAATAAAATATAAATAATATATAATAATTATGGTAACCGCTGATTTAATAAAACCATTAGTAGTGTCAGTTTTTAAAAACGTTTGTGCGTTGGTTTTATTTTTAGTTTATGTATAATCTATTTGGCTAAAGCCTAAGTAAGAAAAGAGAAGAAATATTGTCAGAGAAAAGAAAAGAAGAAAGGTTTCAGAGAGTTCCGAGAGACAATTGAGAGGAGAAACGTGTTGTGGATTTCAAGTATTCTAGCAAGGATTTTCTTAAGTAAAAAAAGGTATTTTCCTATAATCTTAATACTATATATTTATATATATTTTACGTTCTCTGTGTTCTTGAAATTCACTCTCTATTTATAAGGTTTTACAAAAATTGTGTGTAAACAATGTTTTTATAATGGGTTACGATACTACGTATATTTGTAATTGTAATTGTTATAACTAGCATATATATATGTATGTATATATGACTGTATGCTAATTACGTGTTAAAGAAAGGAAATTGGTTTTTACAATAAAAATATATGCATGAACATGTTTTGTAAGATAACACAATTAGTATATGTTAATTGTGAAATTATAAAATTGAACTGTGATTATGTTAATTGGGTATGAAATAAACAAAACGTGATTCAAAGGAATCAAATTGGTATTACAGTGTTCACTGTGTTAAACAACTGTCAATAATGGAGTTTTGGGTTTTAAAACAGTGCTTTCAAGGATTCAATTTTCTTAAATTGTTGTTTAAGTTGTGCTAAATTGGTATATGTATGCTTGGTAATATCTATGTGTGATTTACATAAGTTATATGTGTAAATTTAGCTGCTAGAAACTGTTAATCAAACCGAAATTGGTCTTCGTTCTCGGTTCTGTAATATTCGACGCCACAGCACCAAAGTCAGAGCTGTAGCCCAACAACCCGCGCCGCAACGCCGAAGTCAGCGCCAACTTCGTGCCGCAGTGCCGCTTCCTGGTATAGTTCTTGCGTCGCAGTGCCGAACCCGAGCCGCAGTGCGGCCCACAGTGTAAACTATGGTGCCGCGACGCCGATTTGCAGTAGGTCCAAGAATGACTTTTGTTTTGCACAAAAGACTATAATTGTTGATGTAATACAATATGATGATTGTTAGACAAGTAATTTTGTTATTGTGGTATGATAGTACTAAGTATGAGCATGGAATTAACACTTAACGAGTGTTATTATTATTATTTTACTAATGTAAGTTGATTATGTGATTAAAAAAAATCAAACCTTACATGACGTATATACTTATTTGTATATAGAATGTTGGTAGTAACTAATTATGTCATGGTGACATATATATATATATATATATATATATATATATATATATATATATATATATATATATATATATATATATATATAGGGTATTGTGATTCGAGTTGGTACAGTTTAGCCTACAAGCAAGGCTAGTTCCTTACCCTATCTCGATTATGATTACGCAAGTTCTCTAAATCTATTGTTACATTGTACAAGTTTATTGTATCTAGTTTGTTTATGTTTATGCAATTTCTCTAACTCAAACTCGAGTTGTTATTTTTCAAGCACATTAGTGGATAATTATTGTTGATGATTCTACATCTAATATTAGTATTGAATATTCGCATTATGGCAAAAAAATTTTTTAACTCTACACTTTCGTTGAGCTAGTTTGTTTATTATTAAACTAGTTCTTGTATCTAGTTGTTCATGATGATGCAAGTTTTGCTAAATCTTATCTTTTGATATTGAATAAGTTTCTCTAATATGTTACTTGTTATTTAGAATGCGAGTTTATACATTCTGATTTTCTAGTGTTAAAGAATTTTATCGTTCAAATTACTATTCGCTATGCATGCTTACTATTCAATTCTCAATAACCTTGGCTTAATATTGTTCAAACAAGTTATGTTATGATTATTTAATACTTATGTTATTAGATTATTCCTAAAGCATAAACTTAGTATACAATGTTGATTCAATTATGGTTTATTCCGTAACATAGAGTTGCTACCTTTTTATTCAACTAATCCTTAGTTGATGACCGTTGAATTCCAAATTACCCATGAAACGTATATAATAGCAGCTCATAGAAATAGAATATATTATATTTTATTTCAAAGATTTTTCTTTAAATATGGACCGTCAGATTAAAGTAATTAATCTGGACCGTTCATGGATTAGTTACTATGCATTCCATTTTTCTATAAATAGCAGCTCATTCCTTCATTATTTCTTACGAATTCACTGAACTCTAGAGAGAGAAACTATAGAGAGAAACTATAGAGAGAGAGAAGAAAAGTATTCTGCTACTTAACTACTTCCTTATTTCAGTTCTTCTTTAAAAACGGTAAGGGGTGTTATTCTTTCTTATTCATGAAGAGAACTGTTGTTATTCCATTTCTTATTATTCTGTTGGAATAACCTGTATACGCGGTCTACCCTATACTTGGTGACATTCTTCTATTATTCTGTTGGAACATCCTGTCTGTGTGTTTTACACCGGACCTGATTCCGTCTTTATTATTATTCTGTTGGAACATCATGTCGGTGTGTTTTACACTAGATCTGGTTCTATCTTTATTATTATTCTGTTGGAACATCCTGTCTGTGTGTTTTACACCGGACCTGGTTCCGTCTTTATTATTATTCTGTTGGAACATCCTGTCTGTGTGTTTTACACCGGACCTGGTTCCGTCTTTATTATTATTCTGTTAGAATATCCTGTCTGTGCGTTTTATGCCGGACCTAGTTCCATTATTTATTATTCTGTTGGAATAACCTGTCTGTGCGGTCTATCGCATACATGGTGATTTTTTTTGTTATTCCATTCTTTATTATACTCAGTTGGTTAAGTTTTGACTTCTATACTCCATGAAATTTATGGAATATCCTTGATAATTGTGTTTCATCCAGTATCTTTTTATAAAAATATTCTTCTAAGCATTCTTGAATTTTACTCCACAAAGCAGTATCATGTTGACAATTTGGACGTTGTTAATTCTTGGATAAATTAACTCTTGAACTTATTTTATTAAATTCTTATATCATTGTCATCATCCTCATATTTATAAAATATTGAAAGTCATCTGTGGCCTGTAGTGCATAGATGGACTTGGTATGATTATGACCAGGGATTATTCGGTATAATCATGACCATAATATTACAAATGATGTGGTAAAAGTCCTCATTGGCCTGTAGTGCATTGGTGGACAGTTGTTGGCATGATCATGACCATTAATGAATACACAAATATCCTTGGCCATAGTGCAGGGGTGATTCGATAATGTGGATTATTTTATTAATCTGAGTCCAAGCGATAACAATGTTGAAAAACCTTTTAAATCATAAAAGATAGTAGATTTTATTTTCTACTTGACTCTTTTAATGGATTGCTTGTTCCGCTACAGTTAAACTTGATGTTCGTTATATTTTATCAGTTTAACACTGTTGAAGGCTAATGATAATTTATTCTGCATTATCTTAGTCATAATATTTTTTACTGGGCTAGTTGAGCTCACCCTTTCTTTCACTGTTCTATTCAGGAAATGAGAATATAGCTGGGACGAGTCGGGGAACGGAGTGATGAACCAGATGATAGTATTAGTAGTCCTCACTATTCTGTTAAATAGTGTGACAATAATTGTAATGGGGACTCCTTTTGAGTTTGTATAGTCTCTAGTAGACAATAATTGTATTCAAACTCACAGTTATGTTTTGTCGTATTGTACACGACTGTTGTATTAATAAGTTGTATTTGTATTCTGTACCATGTATCTGACGACCCAAGATGGGTGATGTATACCTAATTTTGGGGGTGTCACAGTTGGTATCAGAGCTTAGGGATATGATCCCTGGCTAAGATGTGAGAATAGAACTAGGAGGGGAGAGACGGGGAATTCCTTTGCTAGTATGACCTACCTAAGTTTATTTGCATGGTATTTAATTGGTCGGTCAGAATATAAGGATAATATATGACATGTCAATTAACTTTTATTTTGTGGCAGTATCTGAAAATGGCATCCGAGAAAGTTGAGAATAGTAATGGAGCACAGGCGACTATTGATTCACCACATATCAATAATCGGGATAATGTGTATCAGGAAGGCGACAATCATCATGCAAACAACAATACTGACCAAATGATGAATGGTGGAATGTTCAAAAGCTTTATGCAGTTCATGCAACAACAGGCGAGAGCGGCTCCTGTTCAAAATGTAGGTGAAAACACTGAAAACTCTCAGACGGTCACCGCTAAATAGTTCAAGGAGCTGGGGCCACCGAAGTTTAAGGGAGAGCCAAAACCACTTATAGCGAAAATATGGATAAAGCAGATCACCAAGATATTTGATGTCTTGGGATGCTCCGAGGAGCAAAAGGTTCCCTTTGCCGCCTTTATGTTGCGAGGAGAGGCAGATTACTGGTGAGAATCGATTAAGCGTACTCAACCTGCCGCACTGAAGATGTCTTGGGAGAAGTTCCAAGAGCTGTTCAATGACAAATACTTTCCCGAAAGTGTTCGACACATGAAGGAGGTGGAGTTCATCAAATTGGAGCAGAATAATATGACCGTGTCGCAGTATGAGGCTAAATTGCTGAGTTGTCCCGGTTTGCATCCCACTTGGTGGATAATGAAGAGTGAATGACGCGAATGTTTTTGCGAGGTTTGAAACCTGAGATACGTCAACATCTTATTTCTCATAAACTGTGTTTGTATTCAGATGTTGTGAATAGGGCTCAGTTAGTGGAGCGCGATAACGAGTCAACGCAACCAAAAGAGAGCAGTCGGCAAAATGATAATACCAGTGAGAGCAGTCATCGAAGCGGTGACAACAAGCGTGGAAGGAGTCAACAGGCCAGAAATGGTAACCACTTCGGTGGTAATCAGGGCCAAAAAAATAAGAATGGTCATTTCAAGAAGAGGAGATTCAACAATGATGGAAAGACGTCAGCACCAACACCCGTTGTTAAGGAAAGAGAACGACCACCTATCATATGTTTCAAATGCGGAGGGGAGGGGCACATCAGTCCAAACTGCGCGATGCCGTCTAAAGCATGTTATAATTGTGGAAGAGAAGGTCATTTAGCTCGATTTTGTCATTTACCAAAAACAAGTTTAGCCAAAATGGAGACACCGAAGGCCGTCCCAGAAAAGTAAAAACCGGTAGTGCAAGGGAGAGCGTTTGTTGTGACCTCCCAAAAATTAAGGAACCCAAATGAGGTCATCACAGGTAAGCTTATCATAAACTCTAACGAACTCTATACTTTATTTGATACTGGTTCTACCCATTCTTTTATTTCTCCTACTTGCGCTCATCGATTAAATTTGACTCCGAAGAAATTAGACTTTGACTTATCTGTTGAAACTCCATTGGGAGAAACCTTCATTACATCCACGGTTTATAAATCTTTTTTGGTTCAAGTTGGTACCCACACATTACATGTCGATCTTATTTCATTAAAAATACTTGCATTTGACGTGATTCTAGGGATTGATTGGTTAACTACTCATCATGCAAAAATTGATTATTTTCGTAAGGTTGTTAGCTTTCATATTCCTAATCGACCTATTATGCGAATTCAAGCAACCAAACCATTAAAATCAATCGCTGTCATCTCAAGCCATAAAGCTATTCGTTTATTGAAAAACGGATGTCAAGCTTTCTTAGCTCATGTCAAGGATCTAAACAAAAATACGTCAGTTTTGAATGGTATTTCTATTGTTAATAAATTCCCTGACGTATTCCCTGAAGAACTTCCTGGCCTACCCCCAGAGCGTGAAATTGAATTTTGTATCGACCTTGAACCCGGTACAAAACTCATTTCCAAACCCCATATCGAATGGCTCCTATTGAACTTCAGGATTTAAAGATCCAACTGCAGGAATTGTTAGACATTGGCTTTATTCATCCTAGTACTTCTCCTTGGGGTGCTCCTGTGCTATTCGTGAAGAAGAAAGATGGAAGTATGCGACTTTGTATTGATTATCGGGAGTTGAATCATGTCACCATCAAAAACAGGTACCCATTGCCACGTATTGATGACATGTTTGACCAGTTGCAAGGAGCACAATTCTTTTCAAAGATCGATCTTCGTTCTGGATATCATCAGCTAAAGGTTAGAACTGAGGATATTCCAAAGACGGCTTTCAGAACTCGGTACGGGCATTATGAATTCCTAGTCATGTCCTTTGGATTGACTAATGCTCCTGCTGCCTTCATGGATATGATAAACTGGGTATTCAAGGAATATTTGGATCACTTTGTGGTCGTCTTTATTGATGACATCCTTATTTATTCCAAAAGCCGTGAAGATCATGAGCAACACTTGAGGCTGGTACTCCAAAAGCTTCGTGAATACAAGCTTTATGCCAAGTTGAAGAAATGCGAGTTCTGGCTGGAGGAGGTAGCATTCCTTGGGCACGTAGTATCAAGTCGTGGAATATCGGTTGACCCGGCAAATATTGAAGCTATTCAAAGCTGGGAGCAACCTAAATCAGTGACCGAAGTACGTAGCTTTCTTGGTTTAGCTAGTTATTATCGGAGATTCGTGGAATGATTTTCTCGAATCGCTACTCCATTAACTCAGCTAACTCGGAAAGATACAAAGTTCGGTTGGAGCGAAGAATGAGAGAAGAGTTTTCAAGAACTCAAGAGGAGACTCATTTCAGCACCTATTCTAACAATACCATCTGGCTCGGAGGGATTTGTCATCTACAGTGATGCTTCGAGCAAAGGGTTGGGATGCGTTCTCATGCAACATGGAAAAGTCATAGCCTATGCATCAAGACAACTCAATGAATATGAGAGGAATTATCCTACTCATGATCTAGAGTTGGCAGCTGTTGTCTTTGCACTTAAAATTTGGAGGCATTACTTGTATAGGGAGAAGGTGGAGATCTTTACGGATCATAAAAGCCTCAAATATTTCTTCACTCAAAAGGAACTCAACATGTGACAACGACGTTGGCTTGAACTGTTGAAAGATTATGGTCATACCATTCAATACCATCCTGGAAAAGAGAATGTGGTAGCTGACGCATTGAGTAGAAGATCATATGCAAGTACGAGTGAGATATTATCAACACAAAGGCCCATTTTGTGTGACTTGCAAAGGATGGAGATAGTGTTAAAGACTCCAGGGACCCATGTGATGATGGCGAATATACGAGTAGAACTAACTTTAATCGATAAAGTTAAAGCTGCTCAAGCTACAGACCTAGAGCTGATGCGTATGAGGAAGAAAGTGCAAGAAGGTGCTATGCCAGAAGCAAGAATCGATGAAGAAGGAATACTTCGAGTCAACTCCAGACTTTGTGTTCCTAATAACCCTGATTTAAAGTATGAAATCATGATGGAGGCGCACAACACACCGTTTGCAATTCATCCTGGAAGTACCAAAATGTATCATGATCTTCGTCATACATTTTGGTGGAGCAATATGAAGAGAGAGAGATAGCGCTGTTTATCTCAAGGTGTCTAACTTGTCAACGAGTCAAAGCGGAGCATCAAGTACCAAAAGGTCCATTGCAACCACTTGAAATTCCAGAATGGAAGTGGGAGCACATTACCATGGATTTCGTTACCGGTCTTCCTAAGGTTTCTCAAGGTATAGATGCGATTTGGGTCATTGTTGATAGATTGACCAAGTCTGCTCATTTCTTATCGATACGAGAAACTTATACACTTGAACGTCTTGCTCGTATGTACATAAACGAGATTGTAAGACTGCATGGTATGCCAGTATCCATAGTTTCTAATCGAGACCCAAGATTCACTTCACGATTTTGGGTTAGTTTACAAAAAGCTATGGGCACAGATTTACGATTTAGTTCGGCACATCATCCTCAAACGGACGAACAATCAGAGAGGACTATTCAAACTCTGGAAGATTTATTAAGACTCTGTGTCGTTGACTTCAAGGGAAGTTGGGACAAGTTCTTATCATTGGTGGAGTTTCCCTACAACAATAGTTATCAAGTAAGTATTGGCATGGCTCCATTCGAAGCGTTATATGGAAGAAAGTGTCGTTCTCCAGTATGCTGGGATGAGGTGGGTGAAGCAACGTTGTTGGGACCGAAGTTGGTACGTATGACTACAGAAAAGATTCAAACGATCCGACAACGTATAAAAATCTCACAAGATCGACAAAAGAGTTATGCTGATCTTCATCGAAAGGACGTGGAATTTGATATAGGAGATCATGTGTTCTTATGTGTTGCTCCATGGAAAGGAGTTACAAGATTTGGAAAGAGGGAAAAGCTCAATCCTCGATTCATCGGTCCATTTTTAATCCTCGATCGAGTAAGAATTGTGGCTTATAGACTCGCTTTACCGCTAAGTATGTCTCATGTTCATAACGTTTTTCACATATCCATGTTACGTAAATATGTGGAAGACCCGAACCACATTATTGAGTTAGAACCGGACAAAATAGCAGAAGATTTGACGTATAAAGAAGTTCATGTTCAAATTTTGGATAAGAAGGAACATATTCTAGGCTCCAAGGTTATACCTCAAGTCAAAGTTTTGTAGAGAAACCACGATGTTGAGGAAATGACTTGGGAGTTAGAATCTGAAATGAAATCAAGGTATCCTTACATCTTCGACATACCAGGTACGTACCCTAATTTCGAGGGCGAAATTTCATAAGAAGGGGAGGTTGTAAGACCCCAACTTTTATAAATAAAGATGAATTTTCTATAAATATCATTTTTGAATATTATGGAGTTAATTTGATATAATGTTATAGTTGTGGGTAATATTTATAAATTTTGCAAAGTACACAAGTTGTTATATAATATTCGATTGGTCGGAGAATATTCATTTTAACAGGGAATATTCGTACAACGGCACAATTATTGGTGGACCCCACAACGGAATTATTGTCGGATTGAGAAAACGACAAAAATATTTTCTTAAAAATAACGGCGGAAGTTTTACCATTAATGCTGTTGAACTACTCGGTAGTAAAAGTACAGTAATACGTGTGGTTGCATAGTAGCACACGGTATTGATTATTAATGTTTATGTGAGAAGTCACTCAGTCTGATTCAATTATTATCAGTTAATAATACGAATTATTTAGCGATAATGAAGTTTTGTTTTATTCGTATTATTAACGTAATAAAACAGAAACATCTTTTTATATAAAACAGAATACTTTATTAAAGTTATTCTATAAATAGAATATATTATATTTTATTTAAAAGATTTTTCTTTAAATATGGACCATGAGATTAAAGTAATCAATCTGGACCGTTCATGGATTAGTTACTATACATTCTATTTTTCTATAAATAGCAGCTCATTCCTTCATTATTTCTTACGAATTCACTGAACTCTAGAGAGAGAAACTATAGAGAGAAACTATAGAGAGAGAGAAAAAAAGTATTCTGCTACTTAACTACTTCCTTATTTCAGTTCTTCTTTAAAAACGGTAAGGGGTGTTATTCTTTCTTATTCATAAAGAGAACTGTTGTTATTCTATTTCTTATTATTCTGTTAGAATAACCTGTATACGCGGTCTACCCTATACTTGGTGACATTCTTCTATTATTCTGTTGGAACATCCTATCTGTGTGTTTTACACCGGACCTGGTTCCGTCTTTATTATTATTCTGTTGGAACATCCTGTCTGTGTGTTTTACACCAGACATGGTTCCGTCTTTATTATTATTACGTTGGAACATCCTGTCCGTGTGTTTTACACCGGACCTGGTTCCGTCTTTATTATTATTCTGTTGGAACATCTTGTTTGTGTATTTTACACCGGACCTAGTTCCGTCTTTATTATTATTCTGTTGGAACATCCTGTCTGTGTATTTTACTCCGGACCTGGTTCCATTATTTATTATTTTGTTGGAATAACCTGTCTGTGCGGTCTATCACATGCATGGTGATTTCTTTTGTTATTCCATTCTTTATTATACTCAGTTAGTTAACTTTTGACTTCTATACTCCATGAAATTTGTGGAATATCCTTGATAATTGCGTTTCATCCAGTATCTTTTCATGAAAATATTCTTCTAAGCATTCTTGAATTTTACTCCACAAAGCAGTATCATGTTGACAATTTGGACGTTGTTAATTTTTGGATAAATTAATTCTTGAACTTGTTTTATTGAATTCTTATATCATTGTCATCATCCTCATATTTATAAAATGTTGAAAGTCATCTGTGGCCTGTAGTGCATAGATGGACTTGGTATGATTATGACCAGGGATTATTCGTTATAATCATGACCGTAATATTACAAATGATGTGGTAAAAGTCTGCATTGGCCCGTAGTGCATTGGTGGATAGTTGTTGGCATAATCATGACCATTAATGAATACACGAATATCCTTGGCCGTAGTGCAGGGGTGATTCGATGATGTGGATTATTTTATTAAGCTGAGTCCCAGCGATAACAGTGTTGAAAAACCTTTTAAATCATAAAAGATAGTAGATTTTATTTTCTACTTGACTCTTTTAATGGATTGCTTGTTCCGTAGCAGTTAAACTTGATGTTCGTTATATTTTATCAGTTTAACACTGTTGAAGGCTAATGATAATTTATTCTGCATTATCTTAGTCATAATATTTCTTACTGGGCTAGTTGAGCTCACCCTTTCTTTGACTGTTCTCTTCAGGAAATGAGAATATAGATGGGACGAGTCGGGGAACGGAGTGATGAACCAGACGATAGTATTAGTAGTCCTCACTATTCTGTTAAATAGTGTGACAATAATTGTAATGAGGACTCCTTTTGAGTTTGTATAGTCTCTAGTAGACAATAATTGTATTCAAACTCACAGTTATGTTTTGTCGTATTGTACACGACAGTTGTATTAGTAAGTTATATTTGTATTATGTACCATGTATCTGATGACCCAAGATGGGTGATGTATACCTAATTTTGGGGGCGTCGCAGTTTATTATTTAATTTTATTATGATTAGGTAGTTAGATATGAATGTTTTTCTAAAGTTAATACAAAATTCTGAGAGAATGAAGTACCCGGATTTGGGGTTGTCACACATACACAATGACCTTGCCATATTGTATGAGCACGCAACCCAGTCCTCTATGCGAAGCATCGCTATAAACTACAAAATTCCCCAAATCATCTGGTAAAGATAATACAGGTGCCTCAGTTAACCTCCTTTTTAGTTCCTAAAAACTATTTTCATACTTCTCAGTCCATGTATACTTTACTGACTTCCTCGTCAAATTCGTCAACAGAGTAGCTATTTTAGAAAAGTCTTGAATGAACCTTCTATAGCCCAGAAAACTCCGAACCTAGGTTGGCATTTTCGGTTGTTCCCAATTATTTACTGCTTCCACCTTCGTTGGATCCACAGAAATACCATCTTTATCAATAACATGTCCTAAAAACTACACTCTTTCAAGCCAAAATTCACACTTTGTGAAGTTCGTATTCAACTTCTCCCTCCGTAGTGTTTCCAACACTATCCTCAAATGTTTAGCATGATCTTCTGGCGTCTTAGAATAGACTAGAATATCATCAATGAACACTATGACAAACTTGTCCAAATAATGTTTGAACACTCTGTTCATCATATCCATAAACGTAGTTGGCACATTAGTCAACCCAAACGACATAACCAGAAACTCGTAATGACCATAACGAGTTCTGAACGTCGTCTTAGGTACATCCTCCTTCCTTACTTTCAACTGATGGTACCCCGTATGCAAATCTATCTTAGAAAAATACTTTGCCCCTTTCAACTGATCAAATATATCATCGATCATGGGCAATGGGTATTTATTCTTAATCATTAACCTGCTCAACTCTCGATAGTCGATACAAAGTCGTAACGACCCATCCTTTATCTTTAAAAACAACACCTGTGCTCCCCACGGAGACACACTTTGTTGAATGTACTTCATGTCTAATAGTTCTTGTAATTGAACCATTAACTCTTTCATCTCTACCAGCGCCATCCTATATGGTGCCCTAGAAATTGGTGTCGTACCCGGTAACAAATCAATCACAAATTCGACCTCCCTATCTGACGGAAGACCTGGTAACTCCTCTGGAAAATACATCCGCGAATTCTTGTACTATTGGTATCTGTTCCAATAATGCTCCCACTCTTTGGGTATCCACCACATGGCACAAGTATCCTATACACCCCTTCCTCAATATCTTCCTAGCTTGTGTCATGGTTTGACAACAAGAGCGTCTCAATGATTTACTACCGTAGAACACTACCTTGGATTTCTTAGAAAGCCGAATGTTCACACTCTTTCTATAACAATCTATCACAGCTCTATGGTTAATCAACCAATCCATACCGAGAATTATATCAAATTCTTTCAACCTTATCGGTATAAGATCTACCGATTGTTTGTTACGTCTAATATCTACACAACAATTCCTATGAATGTGTTCAACGGGAATTATCTCTTCGTTCGCTACCTTAACGTCTAAAGGTATTTCTAATCTTTACGGGAATAAACCTAATCGCTTAGCAAATTTGCATGCTATAAAAGAACAAGTAGCACCCAAATCAAACAACACATATGCATTTATTTCATTGAATAGAATGATACATACTACTATATCCGCTGATGCAACCGCATCTTGTACAGTCATATAAAAATTACGGGTCGTGGGTCTACCTGACGATGGTGTTGGTCTAGTAATGGTTAACTTACCACTACTAGCACCCTTGTTACCCCCCGACTCCTTCTTTGGGCAATTTCTTTCCATGTGGTCCATCGATCCACAAACAAAACAGCCTTGGTTCTTCTTATGATTAGGACAATTGGGTGATATATGACCCTCCTGCCCACAGTTATAACAAACCGACTTCCCCTTAAGGTAGACTCGTAGATGAGCCTTTCCGCATGTCTTGCATGCTTCGATCCTACACTTAGGATCCCCTTATTTTACTCCAGTATTCCAGGAGTTAAAACTCTTCCTCTTGGGCATACTTCCACTACCACTAGCTCCCTCCACCTTGGATCCTCCCTCTCATTTGCTCTTATTCTTTCTCTCTTTGTGGTATTGGCTTAAAGCCTCACTACCACCCTCAGCAATAATTGCTTTCTCCATAATGGTTCCATAGGAAGCACTCTGGAATACAGAAATCCTACTATAGAGCCAGGGTTTTAGTCCCTGCACAAACCTACGAGCTTTCTTCTCCTTAGTGTCCACTTGGTATGGACCAAATCTTGCCAATTCATTGAATTTGACAGCATACTGGGGAACCATCATTTCCCTTGTTTAAGTTCTAAGAACTTAATCTCCATTCTCCCCAGCATGCTTGTAGGAAAATAGTTCTCGAAGAAAACCTTCTTGAACTATTCCCACGTGACAACATCTGTTCTAGCCCCACCCCGGTGAGTCTCCCACCAGAAGTTGGCTTCTCTTTTCATCATATAGGTCGCAAAAGAAGTCTTTTGCGCCTCCCCTACGTTTGTAATAACAAATGCCTTCTCAATTTTCTTTACCCATATCTGGGCCTCTATTGGGCCTGTAGTTCCTTTGAACTCCGACGGACCTACACTTTTAAATTCCTTAAAGGTAGTCGTTCTGGCTACCTTAGGGACTGCGGGTGCTCTACCCCCGGTTTGGTTAAATGCAACCGTTAATAAATTAACGAACTCTTGTATAGGGTTATTCTGACCCCCTTGATTATCATTATGGGATTCCGCTTCCTGATTACGTTACCTTCTTCTTGGCGGCATTTTTCTGATTAAATAAATAAAGTTTCATTATTATTTATTTACTTACTTAGTTATTATTCATCAAACAACAAATCATACCATAACAAAGCACAATAAATAAAACTTCATTATATTCATATGCTTTTTCATTATTCAAACTATTTACAGATTGATTCCATAGCCAAAGTTATTGCATTCCTATCCCGCAATTGAATTCCACCAAAAATTGGGATTTACAAAAAGACTACCATTTAGTTATACAAAAGAGGGTTTTACGTCACTACACAAAATATTTACCACTCTAGACTTCTAATATTGCATAACAGCATTATATTGCTTCTTATTCGCGAGAATCGACACAATATCCCGACTAATAGTGAAATGAGTTTGCCCCGACTCAATGGAATAACAAGCAATTTTTAGCTTGAAATCCTCATGAGCACTCTCATGGATGTATGACATCCGTGCTATCTTTTGGTTCCTCTCTCCCAGTTCTTTACGAAGCTCAACAGCCTCATTCTAAAAATTCGTTGCCTTATCCTTCATGAGCACCTTCTCGTCATGCTCTATCTCAAAATCTGCTTCTGCAAACTCCTTAGCTTCATAGAGGTCACTAACCTCCTCCCTCAGTTTCTGCACAATAATGCACAGTTGCACATTCCGGTCAAGCACCGCTAGATACAATGCCCTCATTGCATCTGAAGGTGTTGGCTCTAATGCAGGTACCACTGTATTAAACGATGTTACCTCTGTATCCTCATCCACATCGACCACCATATCGAGATATGACGCCGATCCTAAATTTTCCATGTCCCTCTCTAAATAGTCTTCCTCTGGCTCGGACTATTCTAGGTTCACCATTGGTACCCCCGCCACTGGCACTGGTACTAGCGATATCCTGTTTATTGACTCTTTATTCACCACGTGTATATCCCTATACATGAAGCTATCGATGGACATCTACAATAACACATAACATGTTGATTAGTATGTAATACACAATAATATAAGCATAAATCACATTTAGTGCATTTAGGGTTAATTTCCTTCTTTTAAATCTTTCGGTACTGAGTTTCCTCAATACTTAATTAACTCATTCTACTAGAGTTCATTTGCTTCTAACTTCTCACTTACTAACGAGGTTATTAGCCTAAGGTTCTTCTCCCCTTAAGTTTTATAACCTAATGCTTTGATACCAACCTGTGACGCCCCCAAATCCGGGTACTTTTAACCCACAGATATGGTGTTACACGGTACTCATAACTATACATTCATTCCATTCAAACAACATCAAAATGAATGTATTTACTACATTCTTATTACAATAGTAATGAATCATTTCCCAGGTTCTGTTAACCAAATACATTCTTTGGCTATCATAATATAATTCATACAAAATACTAGTCTATTACAGGATAAGCTAATTATCCATCTTAACCTTGCCTTTATCTTTACTAGAACCCTCAGCTCCCTCGACTTTAGCTGCATTCATATAATTCAAGTAAGAAGTGAGCATAACTAGCTCAGCAAGTTTAGTAATATATAATATAAATACCACGTCGAGAATCATATGATTATTCTTCAATAACTGAACAAATAGCTATGAAGTACTATGAAACACTGGATAACACTTTTCATTCTCATAAAAACATTCCAAAGTTCATACAATAACTTAGGAATTCTGAGTAGATCAAAAGACTATGAACATTCTCTTTAATTTTCATTCTTGAAAAAGGACAACCCGACACTAAGTTCGTAAGTCCGCTATATCTTACGAGCACTTCTAGGTGATCAACTTATAGTACTTTATGTTGATCAACACTCATCCATTAAACGTATTAATTTTAAGTTTTGTCAACCTCATGTGCCCATCGAACAATTGATGTAAAAATATATTTGTTTATTCATACTCAGGCTTACCTTTGAATCCGTACCAAACAATTGGCATAGGATAGCGTTATCAATACTATATCGAAAGACTTATAAACAAATCAATCAAACTCTTAATATTAGTCTAGGTAAGTTAAAACTGGCATCGACTCTTTCATAAAACAATTCATGTATCTCATAACATGAATCACAAAAAACTTGGCTAACACGAAGGTTAGACAAGCATTAAGCAAACTTGCCTTCAAGTGTCTTCAATTAAAATTTAACATTTCTTGGTCTTTACAGTTTCTACATGATATATTCACATAGAACACTGTAATTAGCTATCAAAAAATCTAATCACATTGTTTTTACCAACTTCTTTCTCTTCTATAACTTAATCGAATTTATTTCATTAATAAAAGTCGTTTTGAGGTAATTATCCTTCCTTACAGCTTATTAACGTTCATTGCTCCATTACTTTTAAACAACATTAACTTCCTAAAATCATCACTACATATGTGATTAAGGAATGGTCTTATCATGTATACTAAGAATATACATGCCCCATAGTTGTTAGGTACACAATTGGGTGCAAAAATAACTAAGTTAAACATTTCTTCCCTCTTGGCGCTGCGGCGCCATCTTCAAGTACAACATTGGAGCTACGGCCCCACTAAGTAGTACCTAAACCCTCGTCTTGGCGCTACGGCGCAAGACTTCTATACACGAGTGGTGCTGCGACGCAACTAAGCAATACCCACTCCTCCCTACCCGGCGTTGTGGAGCGAGTATTATGAGCTTGGGCGGCGCTGCGGCGCCGACCCTGAGCCCTTAAGAAATTTTTATGTTTTCCAGTTCAATTATTTCCTAACTCCTAACTTGATCGTTATAAGTCGGAGTTGGCTCGTTCAAAAGTCGTTATCTTACGTATCTCATATAATTCGATTTCATCCAAACAAAAGTAGTTTTTAAATCCGTTAACAATGAATTCACTATTTAACTTTCTATTACGCGTTCTTTTAACGTTCGTGAATGTTCATAACTCGTTTCTTTGTTTTAGTTCGAAATTCGACATTTCTTGAGTCCACAACTCTTAAATATGTTGTTCTACGTTACGCTATCAGAAACTATGGTTTCCAAGTTAAACGGTGATTTTTGACTACTAATTCGGGAATTCTATGATTTCAACGTTTATCGCCTAATTTCGTAAATTTCACCATAACTTCGTTACTCAAGATTTATACACCAAATCAAATGGAACCAATCAATTGATTCGTTATCTATACCTAACCAAGCAATATGCACATACTCTATACTTGATTGTAAAACCCCAAATTTTACGAATAAGATTTAATTTTCTTGAAATAATTTTTTTTAATATTATGGTGTTGATTTGATATAATATTATAGTTGTGGGTAGTATTTATAAATTTTGTAAAGTATGCAAGTGGTCATATTATATTCGATTGGTCAGGGAATATTCATTTTATCAGGGAATATTCGTACAACGGCACAATCATTGGTGGACCCCGCAACGAAATTATTGGCGGATTGAGAAAACGACAAAAATATTTTATGAAAATAACGGCGGAAGTTTTACCGTTAACTGTTGAAACACTCGATGTTAAAAGTACAGTAATACGCGTGGTTGCATAGTAGCACACGGTATTGATTATTGATGCTTAAGTGATAAGTCACTCAGTTTTGTTTTATTGATATTATTAATGTAATAAAACAGAAAAACTTTTTATATAAAACCGAATACTTTTATAAAGTTATTCTATAAATCGAATATATTATATTCTACTATGCATAGTGTTTTGCATAGTAAAATCTTTTTATATAAAACAGAATACTTTTATAAAGTTATTCTATAAATAGAATATATTATATTTTATTATGCATAGTGTTGCATAGTGCCTGCATAGTATTTTGTATAGTAAATTTTTTTTATATAAAACAGATTACTTTTATAAAGTTATTCGTTTTATTATATTATAAATAGAATATATTATATTTTATTTAAAAGATTTTGCTTTAAATATGGACCATCCGATTAAAAGTAAATCAATATGGACCGTTCATAAATTAGTTACTATGCAGTCCATTCTTCTATAAATAGAAGTTCATTCCTTCATTATTTCTTACGAATTCACTGAAACTCTAGAGAGAGAAACTATAGAGAGAAAAAAGAAAAATGTTCTGCTACTTGAATACTCCTATATTCAGTACTTTCCTTTCTAAGGTAAGGGATATTATTTGTTGTACCCGTAAGGGGTATTATTTCTTTTGTATTCATGAAGAGAACTTCTGGTATTCTATTTTTTATTATTCTGTTAGAATAACCTGTCTGTGCGGTCTATCACATGCATGGTGATTTCTGTTGTTATTCTATTCTTTAATATTTTGTTGGAATATCCTATCGGTGCGAATTTCGCCTGACCTGGTTCCGTTCTTTATTATTCTGTCGGAAAATCTTGTCTGTGCATTTACGCATGACCTGGTTCCATTCTTTATTATTCTATTAGGAATAACATGTTTGTGCAGTCTATCTCATGCATGGTGAATCCTTTTGTTATTCCATTCTTTATTATTCTGTTGGAATAACCTGTCTATGTGGATTACCACATGCATGGTGAATGATCCTTTGTATTCATTCCTTATTAAATTATGGACATGATCTGTCTAAGTGGATTACCGCATGTCGGCGAAAATCTATTTGCAGTTTCATATACTCTATTATACTCAGTTGGTTAAAGTTTTAGCTTCTATACTCCATGAAATTAGTGGAATATCCTTGATATTTGCGCTTCATCCAGTATCTTTTTATGGAAATATTCTTCTGAGCATTCTTGAATTTTACTCTACAAAGAAGTATCATGTTGACAATTTGGACGTTATTAGTTCCTGGATAAATTAATTTTTGAACTTGTTTTATTGAATTATTATGTCATTGTCATCATCCTCATGTTTATATTATGTTGAAAGTTATCTGTGGCCTGTAGTGTATAGATGGACTTGGTATGATTATGACCAGGGATTATTAGGTATAATCATGACCGTAATGTTACAAATGATGTGGAAAAAGTCCTCATTGGCGCGTAATGCATTAATGGACAGTTTTTGGTATGATTATGGATATGGATTCTTTTCGGCCAAGGGTGCAAAGATGAATTATTTTATGGCATGATCAGGACCGTTGATGAAAACAAGATTATCTTTGGCCCGTAGTGCATGGATAATTCGTGGTCATGATACTAAAGAATATCCTTGGCCTGTAGTGCAAGGATGATTTAATAATGTAGATTATTTATTGAGCTGAGTCTCAGCGATAAAAATTGATGAAAACTTTTTAAATCATAAAAGATGGTAGATTTTATTCTCTACTTGACTCTTTTAATGGATTGTTTGTTCTGGTGCAATTAAACTTGATGTTTATTATATTTTATCAGTTTAACATTGTTGAAGACTATTGATAATTTATTCTACATTATCTTAGTCATAATATTTCTTACTAGGCTAGTTGAGCTCACCCTTTCTTTCACTGTTCTCTTCAGGAAATGAGAATATAGCTGGGACGAGTCGAGGAAAGGAGTGATGGTCTAGATGATAGCATTAGTAGTCCTTACTATTATGTTAAATAGTGTGACAATAAATGTAATGAGGACTCCTTTGAGTGTGGATATTGTCTAGATGACAATATTCCTATTAAAACTCTCTGTTTATGTATTGTCGTATATTACACGACGGTTGTATAATTAAGTTTGTATTTATATTCTGTACCATATATTTGGCGACTCAAGATGGGTGATGTATACCTATTTTTTGGGGGCGTCACAGTTGGTATCAAAGCTTAGGGATATGATCCCAAGCTGAGACGTTAGACAAGAACTATGAGGGGAGAGACGAGAAATTCCTTCGCTAATATGACCTACCTAAGTTTATTTGGAATTTAATTGGTCAGTCAGAGTATAGGGATAATATGTGTTATGTTAATTAACCCTTGTTTTGTGGCAGTATTTGAAAATGGCATCCGAAAATATTGAGATAAGCAATGAAGCACATAAGATCGTTGAGTCAGCTCAACCAAAAGGTAACGACCAACAACACGAATAATGATAACCATCGTGGGGGGGAAATTATCATGCCAAGAATGGTAACCACTTCGGTGGTAATCATGGCCAAGATAATAGAAGTAGAAATTTCAAGAAGAGAAGGTCATTTAGCTCAATTTTGTCGTACACCAAAGTCAAGTCCAGCTGGGACGGTGGCACCAAAGGCGGATACGGACAAAACAAAGTCGGTGGTTTCAGGGAGAGCATTTTTCGTGACTTCTCAAAAAGCGAGTAACCTAAACGAAGTTAGCACGGGTTAGTTAATTTTAAATTCTTGCGAAGTCTATACCTTATTAGATACCGGTTCTACCCATTCTTTTATCTCTCTTACTTGCGCTCAACGTTTAAATTTGACTCCGGAGAAGTTAGACTTTGACTTATCGGTTGAAACTCCGTTAGGAGAAACCTTCATTACATGTGCTATCCAAGTCTTAGATGAGAGTCACAGTTTTGAATGATATTTCTATTGTAAATAAATTTTATAGCGTATTCTTGAAGACTTCTTAGCCTAACCCTAGAACGTGAAATCGAATTTTGTTTTGACCTCAGTACAAAACCCATTTCTAAAACCCTTAAATATTTCTTCAACCAAAATGAACATATAATGCGCCAAAGACATTGGCTCGAGCTATTAAAGATTACGATCATACCATTCAATACCATCGTGAGAAAGCGAACGTGGTAGCTGATGCGTTGAGTAGAAGATCGTATGCGTTTACGAGTGCGATGTTATTAACACAAAAACTCATTTCGTATAACTTACAAATGATGAAGATAGAGTTAAAGACTCTGGAGACCCACGTGAAGATAGCGAATATACGAGTAGAATCGATTTTAATCGATAAAGTTAAAGCCGCTCAAGCTACATACTTAGAGCTGATGAATGTGAAGAAGAAGGTTCAAGAGTGTGACAACCCCAAAATAGGTCCATTCCACCCAACCCATTCTGAGTCGCCAAATACATGGTACAGAAAATAACTACAACTTCATTATCACAATTCTCGTACAAAATACAACAACACATATGATGTGAGTTTTGATACAAATATATACCAACTGTAACTCTCATCCCAACCTTGGATAGCACGTCACAATGGCACCTTACATAAAGGTATAGTCAAAAACTGTTTTAGAAATTAGAATCTTTGGGAAGCGCTCAAGGAAACCTTCGTACATGGGAGGCCATGCTTCCAGATTATGATAGATATCATATGTCCACAGAATTATCCTTGGTTGACCTAATAGACCCCAAAGAAAAATAAGAAGATTACTATCATATTCTTTCCAATGGTGAGTCTTCTCTTGACATATCATTATCTCTACTGTCTTTAATCGGGAATTATACTTCAAACAAACACCAATATTATATAAGTAGTGCTCGTAAATATACTCAGCAATTGGATGTGCACAACCGTGTCTTATGATGACACGAGGTTGTATGTCATTAGACATCTTGTATGATAGTGACAAAACACCCTTCCAACGTTGGATTCGCCTCACCCTATATGATTCACCAAATATAACTACTAAATGATGTATACAACACACTTTTCTATACTGGTTAGGGAGAACTCCACAGCTAGAGGCCACCGTTCTATCCCTTGTTACCCCCGCTCGACCCAGCAACACTCTTATTACCTGAAAGGAATTGTGAAGCAAAAGGGTGAGCACAACTAGCTCAGTAAAGAATATCACGACTAAAGATAAATAAATTATCAATAGCCTTCAACAGTAATAAATCAGAGATTTAGAACATATGGTAGATAATAAAATTTTTAACCATAGTTGTAGTGGAACGAGCAATCCATTAGAAGAGTTAAATAGAACATAAAGTCTATTATCTTCTCCACATTAAAAGTCTACCAACAATGTTTTATCCCTGTAACATTAATCAATAGTTCCTTTCCACAATTATATGAATAACTCATAATCATAATTGTGATTCTAAATTTCTCTTCGCATCCAGGACGTAGATAATTTTCATCACATGTCTTTACCTGTAATATCAAAGATCATGGTTATACCAAATCACAATTCCTGTTTATAATCATACTAACAATTTCATCTTTGCACTACGGCCAAAGATATTCATCAACAGACCATCTTTGCACTACAGGCCAAAGATATTCAACAACAGATCATCTTTGCACTACGGGCCAAAGATATTCATCAACAATTCATCTTTGCACTACAGGCCAAAGATATTCCTCAACAGTTCATATTTGCACTACAGGCCAAATATATTCATCAACAGTTCATATTTGCACTACAGGCCAAATATATTAATATATCAAAGAAATATATAATCATTTCAAAATTTATATAAACAATAATTATAACCATGTTGATCATTTCACCTTTGCACTTAAGCTAAAGATATTCATTTATAAATTCAATGGTCATGATCATACCAGTCAACAATTCAACTTTGCACTACTGGCCAAAAGGAACCCATAGTCATGATCATACCAAAAATCTACACATCTTTACACTCAAGTCAAATAGAAATATCATCATTAGGGTTATAAAAATGTTATATATAATAGTAGAATCAATATAATCAAAACATCTAGATTTAATCTCAAGAGTAGTATTCATAAATCAACTATAATTTGGTTAGAAAAAGAAACCAATTTTGTCATGAATAGTGGGAGCTGTCGTTGATACTCCTAAATTAACCTCACTTTCACTTCACAATTTATAATAATTAGCACAGTAGCAAGTAAGGATCGATCCCACAGAGAGTAGAGTTGTTTTAGAATTATTCTACTATTTAAACAGAAAATAAAGATGGGGGTTTTTGAAAATTATTTTTAAACTAAGAGAACAAGAATTAACGATGAAATTAACCAAATATGTAAAAACTTCAGTTCTGCAGTTCAGTTTCGCCAAGTATAATAATTAATTAATCAAGTTATTATTATTTTTCCTTCAATAAAACTATTAGCCCTAGATAACAATAAGCTCTGCTATCCGAAATTCTCCTTAGATTATCACTGTATGAAACAAGCTCTCCACCAGATTCTAACTAGCATACAACCTAGAATAAGCTCTCTAGATTTAATATGATAGAAGCATTAAGAAATAGAGAATTAGGCTAATCCAAGCAACAAACACATAAGCTCGATTTGTTTAACTTGTTTTCTGATAATCTTAGTAATAAACAAAAGCTTGTCCACAATTATTATTACTAAGTTGCTACTTATGATAAAGACATATATCAATTACACGTAATACCAATCTTAATCTAGCATATGATAATGATCAAACTAATTCAATTGGCCATATTAAATTAATTAAATCAATTAACATGCAATCAATGAAAACAGATTATCAGAAGAAATTTCACACAAGAAGAAATAAATAATAATACTCAATTAATCAATTACTTGTAACAAGGATTCACCTCCCTTTAGAACTGAATAAAAAGAACTAGCATGACATGCTCTTGAGTCTGCACTCCAATAGATGATAGTTGATTATTAAATGAATAAAATCATGACTAGCATCCTCTATTTATAGTGCTAGACAAAGTCCTAAATCCTATAGGAAGTAGAAATCCAAACCCTAAAAGGAATTATAAATTACCCTAATTTCCATAAAGAAATAGAATTCAATTTGGAAATAAATCTTAGTCTAAAAGAAATCCTTATTACAATAGAATTGTAAAAATTATTCTTCTAGAATCTAAAATTCAGAGTTGAAATTGGAAATAAATTCCACAATTGCCATGTGCTTAAACTCATTGCCGTGTGAATCCAAATCCATTTATGATACTAATTGTTGAATCCTTGATTTGCTAGAAATCCCGTAAACTTCCTCCAATTTATTTCCACAATCATGAAACCCCTTCAATTGTACCTAAAATAAAAATATAAGAATAATGAATTTATTTAGGCACAAAATAAATACAAAAGATTAAGTATTAAGGAATAAAAATATAGTATATTTCATACTCATCAAATTCCCCCACACTTATCTTTTTACACGTCCTCGTGTAAACCAAAAATTTGATTTCTAGAAAAATTCTATTCAACCATAATGTCAAAAGATTTCAGGGTACAAATCATGATTATCAACACTAAATTTGCAAAAATCTAATCAACGCCTTATCAATCAACTCACAATTACCAACCTTACCATTTCACCAATGAATTTCATTAAATCAAACTATAAACACATAAGTAACTTTCCTAAAATTATCATACTTACTTAACTTAGTTACCATGGAGCAAAAACCGTGCACATTGACTCGCAACCAAGAACAAATTTTTCTTGCTTCTTTTTTTTTTCATAGAACCTTCTTTTTAGCACAAATGAATGTATTTTCATGCTTTTCTCGTATACTTTTTTCGTATACTATTTTTTTCTTGACATGTGCAATGTCTCCTTTTCTTAGGCTTTTCAGAGTTACCCATTAGCGAACTTTCTACCAACGACTCCCAAACCAGATGATTTTAGAGCGCTAGGTGTAGAGACACCCCTAAGGGCTTACTTATTCAAGTAACAAAGGCCACAAAAGTCGACTAGTCAAGCTGCTTTTATCCATCAGACTTTTCAGCGTGAATACCGATGCTTCCCGAGGCTTAGATACCCAGTTATTTCGCACAATGGACATTGAAGCAGATTTTTAATTTTCATTTTTTTTCATTCTTTTTTTTTCATTCATCATTTTTTTACGTGGTTTTGCACAACATAAGCAAGTTAAACAGTTCTAAGTCATGAAATCAGTGCACATAGACAACTTCACAAATAACTTAGCCAAATAAACATGATTCTCATATTCAAGTACTCATCTATCACAAATTTAATTTAAATCAATTACTATGGATCATGGCTTAGTTGTCATCATTTATTAACTAACTAAGCATTAAATAGATTTTGAAATTTAGCATTAATTTTCAATCTTTGACTTTAATCTTTTTAACACATAGCCAGATGTAATCATGAAATCAAAATTTTCAAAAGCATTAATTTTTTAAATTTTCCATCAAAATCGGATCAATATTCCTAAATAAAATAAAAACCTAAATCTTCCCCCCACACTCAAACCTTACATTGTCCCCAATGTAAGAAAATCATGCAAAGAAGAAAATACTACTAGCTAACATGCAATAAAAAAAAACTAAAAAGTGAAGGGATAGAAAAATCAAATCTGAGATCTTGGGTTGCCTCCCAAGTAGCTGCTGTAACAATCCAAGATTTTATTTGAAATTTAAAATATTTATTAAATTAAATAAATATTCTATTGATGAAGTTGTTGTTTTGTAATTTAAAATATTTCTTAAATTAAACGAATATGTGATTTTTGTTAGTAAATATTTATAAATTAAACTTATTAGATAATATTCTAAATTAATTTATAGTTAAAGAGTTGTTATATTGATTTACAGAGTTGTTATATTGATTTAATAAATTAAGATGGTATATTAAAATATTAAATAAAATTATAATAAAGTTATAATTTGGTGATGTTTGTTTAAGTGGAGGATTTATTTAAAATATAGTATGTATAATTATTTTATTTGATGTAAAAATCCAAATAAATAATATGTAATTATAAATTATAAACTAAATTATTTATTAAAAATAAATTAAAGGAGTTTAAACTAGTTTTGCCAAATAGGGCTTAAATATATATTAAGTCTTTAATTTCAAAGAGTTTTGCCAAACAAAGCCTTATGGCTTTTGGAATTTTAATTTTTGAATTTGTAAATAATTTAAATAAAATAAATAATAAATATAACGTATTGATATATGTTGTAGACGTTATTTTGATAACTGATGATGGCTATTAAGACCATATCAGTTTGTGTTTTCTTATGTTACGCATACTAGCTATCAGAACTTCATTCTTGTTGTGTTAGGCAATAGAGAGAATTGAGACTTGAGAGAATTTGAGAGAGAGCTTGTGCAGAGAAGAACAATTCCAGTGTGTAGCAAGGATTTCTGTTAAGAAGAAAAAAGTATGTTCTATACTCTTATTATGCATATATGGGTTTCTACGCAAAAATTTTCTATGCTCTGTGAATTCTATTTCTTCCGAATTGTTGTTATGTAATTAAGTTATGGAGGTTATACATGTTTATAGTGATTGGATATGGTGTTTAAACAATAATCGCATGCAAATTTTGTTTATAGTAGGAAGAAAACTTGTCAGTATATGTATTCTTGGTATGTTTCCATATGTAATCATGTAAGTACCAATTTTAATGGCCAATTTGGTTGTGAAACTGTAAATTAAAGTTTGCTTATGGCATTTCATTGAGATACGAACAGAACGTAGTTTGAATAGAGTATTTTGGTCTACTAATGAATTCACAGTGTTTACTGTGTTGTCAACTATGGAGTTTTAGTTTTTTAAAACCGTGTTTTCAAAATTTAAGTTTTCTAAAATCTTGGTTTAGTCGTTGTTAATTAGTATCTGAATAATTGGTTATGATTATGGGTAAATTATGTTAGTTGTTCACATAAATTTAGATGTTAGTAGTATCATTTAGTACAAAATGTAGTTGTTCTGTTCTTCGTCGTTGGATTCTCTGAGTTTCGGCGCCCCAGCGCCAAATTTCCCGCCCCAGCGCCAAAGTTCGCGCCCTAGCGCGAAAAATGGGCCAGTAGCTTGCGCCCCAGCACTTGAGCTCGCGCCCCAGCACTGGAACTCACGCCCCGGCGCTGGTACTCGCGCCCCGGCGCCACTGATCCGCGCCCCGGCGCCAAAAAAGTTGTCTGAGTTGGACAGTTTTGACCTCCTGTAGTAAAACGGCCATAACTTTCTCATACGAACTCCGATTGAGTTGATTCAAGATGATCCGGAACGAGGACGAGTAGACCTACAACTTTCATGCGTTAAGTTTTTTAATTTGATGTCTGTAGCAGTAGTCAAAATTGCCATCTTTAGGACCGTTGTGTATTTGGAGCCAATCGGAGGGCGTCGGGATGCGCAAATGCAAGTGCAACCCTTTGTGTATTAGTATAACTTAATGATAACATATTGGACATGTAATATGATGTTGTATCAAGTTGTTAATGTGTGTGTGGTGCAATGACTTGATCACTTAAGTAGTTGTAGTAAAGCTAAATAGTGATGTTCATGAAAAGATGTGATATTGTTAGTAAGTTATATGAAACTAATATTAGTGTAACTAATGTGAATTGTCAATACATATGGTATGTGTAGGACTTGTGGTGAACGTGAATAGTAATTGTTTAACCTACACACGAGGCAAGTTCTCTAACCTTTGCTACTTTATTATTCAGCAAGGTTACTTTTCATTGTTATGCTATACTTATGCAAATTCTCTATTTCTAATCCCTTGTTTAACGATTTATTGTCATGCAAGTTCTTTAATCCTCATTTATTGTTGAGAAAGCTAGTTAATCTTTGTTTCTTTATTCCAATTGAGATTACCTTGGTTATTCAAAGTCTGTACTCATTTATTGTTGAGCAAGTTAGTTAATCTTTATCTCTTTATTCAAAGTCTGTATTTTTATTGTAAGAAGTGTGTTTATTCAGCTACTAATAACTGTTGTTTGATCTTCGTTCTTTAATATCACTGTACTATCTTACGTTATTGTACCGAACTCTAAGTTGCTGAACAATTCTTTACAAATTCAACTAATCCTTAGTTGATGAATGTTCTAAACTCTAAGTTACCCTTGAAGTCTACCCAAACCAAACTTCCTTTGGTTTGCATATGCACTCACACAAATTTTGAAGCATGTTGTCGATGATAACATTTGTTCAATTTAAAAATTATTAATACTCTAGCTCTTATTGATTCATCGATATACCTTGTTCATAAAGATATTATAATCAAACTCTTGAATAGTTATTTGTTTCCATCTGATTCAACCAGTACTTGGTTGATGAGCAGTCTGAAGATCTAGAATTCCTTGAAAGCTAATTCCCAACCAAACTTCATTTGGTTCGGAACCTGATGATCTAAGCTGAGATGAACAACCCTATATCAGGGGATTATTTTAGAGCTACGCAATAGCGTTAAAATGTTTGCGCAATATATAGTACAAAGGGCTGATCACCTGGAGTACGGAATGATGGTCCATATAGTCGTTTAGACTGTTAAAGGTTACAGTAGAAAAACCTGTTAACCTAGGACGAAGATGATGATTATAGTCTTTTAGACGGTTAAAGTTTAAAGTAGAAATACTTGTCAACCTAGAATAGAGTTCGTGGTCTTGTGACCCTCAGTATATTCTTTGATGTTGTTATCTATTGTTAACTTAAACGTTCAATATTCCTTTGCAATTAAAGTCCTTGCAGCCTCTGGGGTCTTGTCAACTAGTGCTCCTCCGCTAGCTGCATCGATCATGCTTCTATCCATCGGTACCAACCCTTCGTAGAAATACTGGATCAGGTGTTGTTCATCTATTTGATGCGGTGGACAGCTGGAACAAAGCTTTTTGAATCTTTCCCAATACTCGTATAGTGTCTCCCCACTGAATTGTCTAATCCCACAGATCTCCTTCCTTATGTTGGCTACTCTTGAGGATGGAAAGTATCTCTCCAAGAACAACTGCTTCATGTCATTCCAAGACTGGATTGAACCTGAGGGTAGGTAGTACAGCCAATCCTTTGCCAAATCTGCTAGGGAGAATGGGAATGCTCTCAGCTTGATTTGTTCTTCGGTGATTTCGTGTGGTTTCATAGTGGAGCACACCACATGAAATTCCTTCAGATGTTTGTAGGGGTCCTCACCTGTAAGACCACGAAAAGTAGGCAATAAATGGATTAGTCCGAATTTAAGTTCAAATGCAGCATCTAAATTAGGATATTCAATGCACAAAGGTTGTTGATTTAAATTAGGAGTTGCCAACTCCTTGAGAGTTCTATTGTTGTTTGGAATCGCCATCTCTTCTTATTTGTCGGATTCGTTGGATAATAATTCCAAAGCTAAGTTGAGGCCTGGTGATGATGCAGAAGCCTCGTCTATATCTGCAGAAGACTGTTGAACTTTAAGTTTTTCCTTCCTTAGCCTCCTTGCAGTTTTCTCAATCTCTGGATCAAAATCTAATATAGTAGACTGAGAAGACCGAGTCATAAAACAATAACAAAAAATAATAATAATAATAATAATAATAATAATAATAATAATAGAATAAAAATAAAACACCAAATTACTCCCCGGCAGCGGCGCCAAAATTTGGGAGCTGTCGTTGATACTCCTAAATTAACCTCACTATCACTTTACAATTTATAATAATTAGCACAGTAGCAAGTAAGGATCGATCCCACAGAGAGTAAAGTTGTTTTAGAATTATTCTACTATTTAAATAGAAAATAAAGATTGGGGTTTTTGAAAATTATTTTTAAACTAAGAGAACAAGAATTAACGATGAAATTAACCAAATATGTAAAAACTTCAGTTCTTCAATTCAGTTTCGCCAAGTACAATAATTAATTAATCAAGTTATTATTATTTTTCCTTCAATGAAACTATTAGCCCTAGATAACAATAAGCTCTGCTATCCGAAATTCTCCTTAGATTATCACTGTATGAAACAAGCTCTCCACCAGATTCTAACTAGCATACAACCTAGAATAAGCTCTCTAGATTTAATATGATAGAAACATTAAGAAATAGAGAATTAGGCTAATCCAAGCAACAAACACATAAGCTCGATTTATTTAACTTGTTTTCTGATAATCTTAGTAATAAACAAAAGCTTGTCCACAATTATTATTACTAAGTTACTACTTATGATAAAGACATATATCAATTACACGTAATACCAATCTTAATCTAGCATATGATAATGATCAAACTAATTCAATTGGCCATATTAAATTAATTAAATCAATTAACATGCAATCAATGAAAACAGATTATCAGAAGAAATTTCACACAAGAAGAAATAAATAATAATACTCAATTAATCAATTACTTGTAACAAGGATTCACCTCCCTTTAGAACTGAATAAAAAGAACTAGCCTGACATGCTCTTGAGTCTGCACTCCAATAGATGATAGTTGATTATTGAATGAATAAAATCATGACTAGCATCCTCTATTTATAGTGCTAGACAAAGTCCTAAATCCAATAGGAAGTAGAAATCCAAACCCTAAAAGGAATTACAAATTACCCTAATTTTCATAAAGAAATAGAATTCAATTTGAAAATAAATCTTAGTCTAAAAGAAATTCTAATTACAATAGAATTGTAAAAATTAATCTTCTAGAATCCAAAATTCAGAGTTGAAATTGGAAATAAATTCCACAATTGCCATGTGCTTAAACTCATTGCCGTGTGAATCCAAATCCATTTATGATACTAATTGTTGAATCCTTGATTTGCTAGGAATCCCGTAAACTTCCTCCAATTTATTTCCAAAATCATGAAACCCCTTCAATTGTACCTAAAATAAAAATATAAGAATAATGAGTTTATTTAGGTACAAAATAAATACAAAAGATTAAGTATTAAGGAATAAAAATATAGCATATTTCATACTCATCAAATAGTAACTCGTGAATAGTAACCTATGAATAATAACTTCGTGAATAGTAACTCGTGAATAGTAACTCATGAATAGTAAACTCGACACAAAAAACTAAAAATTTTACAATAAAATCTATACCAATATTTCGGTATAATAACATTTCTTAAACTTATAAACAATTTATTTTAATTGTTTACACTTTACTAAATAATGCATTTAATCATCCTAAAATTTCAAACTCATAAGATTTCATCACCAATAACCAAAACCCTCAAAAAAAATCTGCATATACCTCATATAGGATTCTCAAGCCATAAAATCCTATTTTCTAATTTTTTTACTTCACATAACATATTTAATTCATTTACTCATAACTAGTCCATTTTCATTAAAAATACCAAATCAGTACAAACAAATTTTCTTTTATGAGATTTAATAGAATATAGTCCCATATTGAACATATAATTTTCTCAGAATTTTTAAAAATCATTTATTATTTTTCATATGGCCAAAACAGCCGAATATTTAGATATTTATCAAAAATTGTACTTTTATCCAAAAATTCAAAAATTTACAAAGTATACTTCTATCATATACATGTACTCCCAATAAAAATTTTACCAATTTTGGAGTTAACCACAAGGAGTTATAAGCGGTTACTTTTAAAATAGTCTTTTCTCATAAAATTCATAACTCTTAATCTATACATCCAAAAATCACTATTTTTGGATACAATCAATAAAACTCATCAAAATATCATTTTAAATTTTTTCAGAATTTTTTGAAGGTCAAAAAAATTACGAAACTGAAAAACATAATAACCCTTAAAATCTCTTACTATCCCTTACCTCAAAAGAGCAGCACTTCTGACTAGATATCGGATATGACGCTGAAGAAAATTTGCACTGATGAATAGCAACTCACCAAGTATCTAAATACTCACAAAATATACTCGATAATCTAGAGAGAAAAAGATAGAAAACTTATGAATTCTGATGTGATTTTTAATTCTAACTTAGCCCTCTATTTATCGGAAAATGTTAGTATGCCGAAGCAGACTTGACTTGCTACCTGATGGCTTTACCTGCTACTATTTCACCCACCAAAAATCAGTCATCTTCCGCAACAACCAAAAGTGGGGCCCACCTATTTCTAAAATTTTCTACCAAAATCATTTATAAACCTAATTTCTGAATCAGTCACCTCTTAAAATTCATAACAAATCATTCGTTCATTTTTAACGGTTCAAAATTTGTGAACATATACTCAACTTATAAATGTATAACATATCAAAAAATCATAACGATCCAACAGTCGATTAAAAATTATAACTCACACAATAAAGCTGTAAGAACACTTATTTGATCTTTTAATACCTCCAATCCGACAAAATACTGATAAAATACCTCAATATTAATTCCTTCATTTATAACCACATAAATAAATCCATCATTTATATTCACATCAATTAAATATTTCATTATCATATAGATCAATAATTAATTATTCACAAATAATATTACAAAATCACAGTAATGACAACCAGGCAGTTCCCAGGAAAGAGTGGGCTTTTCGATAAGGATTTCTCCTTACTGGCACGCAATTAGGTGACCAAACATCTCCTTGACAGAACTTTCTAGACATTGCCAATAATGCTATCTAATAATATTATTCAAATAATATGAATTATTGATCTGACAATGGAGATACTGTGCAGTGACAATTATTGAAACAATAATAATATAAAATATCAACGCAACAATTATTGATTCAATAAAATAAAATATTGAACAGAAATTACTGTAACAATTATTGAGTAGTGCCTTCTCACGTAAGAATCAATAATTGAAAAAAATACTGTGCAATACCGTGTGCTACTGTGAAACTACGCGTATTACTGTATTTTAACCACCAGGTATTCCAATAGTGTTAACAGTAACAACTACGCCGTTATTTATAAAACTTAAATTTGTTGTTTTCTTCATCCGACAGTTATTCTGTTATGGGGCCCACAAATGGTTGCGCCGTCGTACGAATATTCTCCGACAACAAGAATATTCCACGACCAAACGAATATTCCCCAACAGAAATGAGTATTTTATAACCACTTGCGTATTTTGAAAATTTTATATATATCACCCTTAACTTTAACTGTTTTTTTTTATCAATTTAACCATTTGCTAAATAGAAAAATTGAATAATTTTATTTCATAAAATTCGGGGTCTTAAAAAGAGGGCGTTATTCTAGAAGGAAGAGTCGATGAATAGAGAAAATCTCAACCCTCGATTTAATTGGCCCATTTGAAATCCTCGATCGAGTAGGAACTGTAGCCTATAGACACGTTTTACCGCTAAGTATGTCGCATGTTCACAACGTTTTTAACGTATTGACGTTACATAAAAATGTGGACGACGCTAACCACATTATTAATTTAGAACCGGACGAGATAGCGGATGATTTAACGTATGAGGAGATACGTGTTAAAATCTTGGATAAGAAGGATTATATTTGACACTCAAAGGTTATACCTCAAGAGTTAGAATCTGAAATGAAGTCAAGGTATCCTCACCTGTTCGACATACTAGGTACATATGTAAATTTCGAGGGCAAAATTTCATAAGGATGGGAGATTGTAAAACCCCAAATTTTACAAATAAGATTTAATTTTCTCGAAATAAAATTTTTTTAATATTACGGTGTTGATTTGATATAATGTTATTGTTGTGGGTAGTATTTATAAATTTTACAAAGTATGCAAGTGGTCATATTATATTCGATTGGTCAGGAAATATTCATTTTATCAAGGAATATTTGTACAACGACACAATTATTAGTGGACCCCGCAACAAAATTATTGTCGGATTGAGAAAACGACAAAAATATTTTATGAAAATAACGGCGAAAGTTTTACCGTTAACTGTTGAAACACTCGGTGTTAAAAGTATAGTAATACGCGTGGTTGCATAGTAGCACACTGTATTGATTATTGATGCTTAAGTGATAAGTCACTCAGTTTTGTTTTATTAATATTATTAATGTAATAAAACAGAAAAACTTTTTATATAAAACAGAATACTTTTATAAAGTTATTCTATAAATAAAATATATTATATTCTATTATGCATAATATTTTGCATAGTAAAATCTTTTTATATAAAACAGAATACTTTTATAAAGTTATTCTATAAATAGAATATATTATATTTTATTATGCATAATGTTGCATAGTACCTGCATAGTATTTTGCATAGTAAAATCATTTTATATAAAATAGAATACTTTTATAAAGTTATTCGTTTTATTAGATTATAAATAGAATATATTATATTTTATTTAAAAGATTTTGCTTTAAATATGAACCGTCTGATTAAAAGTAAATCAATCTGGACCGTTCATGAATTAGCTACTATGCAGTCCATTCTTCTATAAATAGAAGCGCATTCCTTCATTATTTCTTACAAATTCACTGAAACTCTAGAGAGAGAAACTATATAGAGAAAGAAGAAAAGTGTTCTGCTACTTCACTACTCCTATATCTAGTACTCTTCTTTCTAAGGTAAGGGATATTATTTGTTGTACCCGTAAGGGGTATTATTTCTTTTGTATTCATGAAGAGAACTTCTGGTATTCCATTCTTTATTATTCTGTTGGAATAACCTATTTTTGCGGTCTATCACATGCATGGTGATTTATGTTGTTATTCTATTCTTTAATATTTTGTTGGAATATCTTGTCGGTGCAAATTTTGCCTGACCTGTTTCCGTTCTTTATTATTCTGTCTGAATATCCTGTCGGTGCGTTTAGCCATGACCTGGTTCTATTCTTTATTATTTTGTTAGGAATAACCTGTCTGTGCAGTCTATCGCACGCATGGTGAATCCTTCTGTTATTCCATTCTTTATTATTCTGTTGGAATAGCCTGTTTATGTGGATTACCACATGCATGGTGAATGATCCTTTGTATTCATTCCTTATTAAATTGTGGACATGATCTATCTAAGTGGATTATCGCATGGCGGCGAAAATTTATTTGTAGTTTCATATATTCTATTATACTCAGTTAGTTAAAGTTTCGCCTTCTATACTCCATGAAATTAGGGGAATATCCTTGATATTTGCGCTTCATCCAGTATCTTTTCATCGAAATATTCTTCTGAGCATTCTTGAATTTTACTCTACAAAGAAGTATCATGTTGACAATTTGGACGTTATTGGTTCTTGGGTAAATTAATTCTTGAACTTGTTTTATTGAATTATTATGCCATTGTCATCATCCTCATGTTTATATTATGTTGAAAGTCATCTGTGGCCTGTAGTGCATAGATGGACTTGGTATGATTATGACCAGGGATTATTAGGTATAATCATGACCGTAATGTTCCAAATGATGTAGAAAAAGTCCTCATTGGCCCGTAATGCATTGATGGACAGTTTTTGGTATGATTATGGCTATGGATTCTCTTCGGCCAAGGGTGCAAAGATGAATTATTTTATGGCATGATCAGGACCGTTGATGAAAACACGATTATCTTTGGCCCATAGTGCATGGATAATTCGTGGTCATGATACTAAAGAATATCCTTGACCTGTAGTGCAGGGATGATTTAATGATGTGGATTATTTATTAAGCTGAGTCTCAGTGATAAAAATTGATGAAAACTTTTTAAATCATAAAAGATAGTAGATTTTATTCTCTACTTAACTCTTTTAATGGATTGCATGTTCCGCTGGAATTAAACTTGAAGTTTGTTATATTTTATCAGTTTAACATTGTTGAATACTATTGATAATTTATTCTGCATTATCTTAGTCATAATATTTCTTACTAGGCTAGTTGAGCTCACCCTTTCTTTCACTGTTCTCTTCAGGAAATGAGAATATAGCTGGGACGAGTCGGGAAAAGGAGTGACGATCCAGATGATAGCATTAGTAGTCCTCACTATTCTGTTAAATAGTGTGACAATAAATATAATGAGGACTCCTTTGAGTGTGGATATTGTCTAGATGACAATATTCCTATTAAAACTCTCTATTTATGTATTGTCATATATTACACGACGGTTGTATAATTAAGTTTATATTTATATTCTGTACGTTGTATTTGGCGACTCAAGATAGGTGATGTATACCTATTTTTGGGGGTGTCACATTGATGGTTTTTAATTTGTTCATCAACAACCAAATCAGCGCTTAACGGTTTTCTTCTATTAAACTCACGTAAACGCTTATGATTCTTAATTGTACATGGCTTATCAATGTTTTAATCCACTAATAGTCATCCTTATTACTTCGGAAGAGACATGCTCCACCAATTCATACTTCTCTACGAAGAATAAATAGAAAAGGATCGAAGACTATGGTTTACGTATTATTACCTTAACGTTCTTCGCGTTCTTGACTAAAGCTTGAATGTTTTGCTTTGGATTCCTCTTGATTACTTGTTAATACTCTTTTCTCTCTCTCTCTCTCTCAATATATTTGCTCAATGTTGGTGAAACAACAAATGACCAACACAAGCCTCTCTTGTAACAACCCGATATTTTCTATATAAATAAATAAGAAATTTTGCGTATAAATTTTTTTATATATATTTTAAGGATGAGAATTTGTACAAGATAATGTGTATATGTAATTATATGGTAAATAAAAATATATTTATTACATAAATATTTACAAATAAATTTATTTTAGAATTATTGATTTTTATAAAGTATATTCTTATAATAATTAATTTATAGTAGAAATATTTTTATTAATTATTTTCCATGAAAATATAATCATATATTATTTAAATAATATATGGAGTGATTTTTAGAATAAATATAGTAATTATTTTATTATATGAGTTTTAGTACAGATTATTAAGTTAATTATTTTACCTTAATTATTAAGGTTAAATATGAAGAATAAATCAGATATAGAATTCAAACCCTAATTTTGGATTTTTATCAAGGAATGAGAATAACAACGTAATATTAATTATATTTTGATTTTTCAGTGCTATAGATATGTACTGTATGTTCGTATTGATGATGATTGGTCAATTATGGTGTTTAATTTCAAAACAATTTTATTAATTGATTAAACCCTAATTTTACTGGGGGGAAACCCTAATTGAAAAATCAACTGTGAGTTTAAGACTGTTATATAATTGTGTTAAATGTTTTATGTTGTGTATTAAGTGATTGATTAAGTAAACCCTAATTAAAATTCTAGAAACCCTAAATAATTTTTTTTGAAAACCCTAATTATTTAAAAACCCTAAAATTTAATTAATAAGTTCTAATTAAAATTTTATTGAACTTTAAACTTAAATTTTTAAACCCTAAAAATTATTTGGGAAACCTTAAGGTTTAAGATTTATTGATTTTAATCTAGATTTAAATGTCATGGACAAGAATACCCTTAAAATATTTTGTTAGTTTACTAAAATACCCTTTTGAATTTATTTTAATAGATTTCTTGCAAATCTTCCCATATCTTGCAAAGTCATCACTCTAGATTTATAGCACATGCCTATAATTCATTCAAGCTTATCCACTTTGACACCTTGCATGTTAGATTCATTGCATCTATGTTCTATAAATAGATTGAAGGAGAGAGAAAATCATTTGCTAGCCATTTTTATGCACAACACCCGAGCCTTCTCTCACAACTCAAACCCACGAAAATTTCAAGGAATCTCAGTCACAAGACCAGCCCCATGATCACCTTGAACAGATTCAGAAGCTAGAATCAAAACTTGTCCATATAAGGTATAAACATAATTTGAAAAATCTGATCTTAGTTGCTATGTTAGATGTTAGTTTTTATTGTTAAAATATGTTAGTTATAATCTATTTTGATGATCTGGGTTGGTATTATACAGATCCATAACATCTAAGTCTTCAAATTGATGATTTTCAAAAATCTGGAAAAACTTGGTTCTGTGGTCTGACAACGAATGTCAGTGGCCACAGATCCTTACTCGTTTATGATTTGTGTTGTTTTTAAGTTGGTATTGGTAGCTTGTAATGTGGTCTTTAGTCTGCAAAAAGAATCAGGGTCATTTGATGTCTAGAATAAAAGTTATTAACGGTCAAATACAGTTAACCGGCATTGACCGGACTATTTCTGGGCAACCCAGAAATCGGATAAGAGCATCTGACAGGATATATCTATCAGGTTTTTGGTGTTTTAAGTTTTTTTTAACTATATGGTAGTATGTTATGTTAACTGTCGATTCAAACTTTTATATAGTCCAAACATCATTCGTGTTGGATTTAATGAACGGTCAAACCGAGCAGGAAGAACATGAAATACATTTTCTGGGTAACCCAGAAAACGTATGATCATGTATTTCTGACAAGGTTTGACCGATCTGTATATGTCGATTCTGTTGATGTTTTGTTGATTTTGTGTAATAGATTTGTAGCCTTACATGTTGGCTAAACACTGCAATTTTTATATCACTTAAACATTGCCGGAATCACAAGTTGTGGAAGCCCAAAGTAGGCTACATGAACTGTTCTTCATTTCTGGGTAACCCAAAAATGAAGAACAGCCTCTGACAGCTACTTTGTTGGGTTAGATCTCTTTGGTTATGTGTGGTATGAACTTGATTGTTGTTGGATCTTTTGGTCTTGTATTAGTACTACATGATCTGACAAACAACATCTCCAGAAACACAACACACACGAAGTTTGACCTGGTCAAACCTGGTCACTCGACAATGGGCTTGATGTTCTGGGTTTCATGAAGAACACCTCAAGAACACCTATAGCGACAGTTTCATCGCTATAGGGCCCTTTAGCGACAGTTTCCTCATAAAATTAATTAATTATATTAAATAAATAGAAAAAAATAGTTTTTAATTATTAAAAGTACCAAATAAATTAGTAAAAATTATTTTGAGGTCCGAAAATTAGTATTTAATTATTTTGAATATATTTCATAAATATTTAATATTTTTGAAATATTAAAAGTATTTAATTTATTTAATTATTATATTAAATAAATTATTTAAAAATGATGTTAATACATGAAAAATCATTTAAAATTTTATTATGATATAAGAAAATATTTTAAGTTATTTTTAATGACTTTTAATATTTTGTGATGAAATTCATTAATAAATTAATATTAATGATAATTAAGTTATTTACTAAATAAATTAAATAAAATAATTAAAAATGATTTTATTATATTAAAAATTATTTTAAATAATAATAAGGTATTTAAAAATATTTTAAGTTATAAAATATAACTTTGAATATTTAAAGGCAAAATTTCATTAATTAATTATTATTAATGATATTAAGGTTATTTAATAATTATATTAAACAAATTAGTTTAAAAATAATTTTAATATTATAAAAATCATTTTAAATGTAAATAAAGTGTTTAAAGATATTTTAAGTTATAAAATATAACTTTTAATATTTAAAGAATAATTTCATTAATAATTTAATATTAATGATATTAATTTAATACTAAATGATATTAAATTTATTTAATAATTATATTAAATAAGTAGTTTAAAAATGATTTTATTAATTTAAAAATTATTTAAAAAGGATATAAATGAATTAAAAATATTTTAAGTTATACTTAATGACTTTTAATATTTGGATAAATAAAGCATTAATACTTTAATATTAATGGTAATTATTTAAGAATGATTTTAAATATTTTAAAAATTATTTAAGGGTAATATTAATACTTTAAAAATATTCTAAGTTATTATAAATAACTCTAATATTTTGAAAATGATTTTATTAATATTTTAATATTAATTAAATATTAATGATAATAGAATTGATTAATATTTAAATCATTTAATAATGATTTCGATGTTTGAAAATTCATGATAAATTATAATAAATGTTTTAAAATTATATTAAGTCATTTAAAAATAATATGACTGATACTAAGTTATAGGACAAAGTCTTAGACTCGATAATTACCCGATAAAGCCGTCGGTACACCGACATGTTTCAGAAATTGATCTGGACTTAGATATTTTAATTAGATATGTATTTATTTGTGATTCAATGGTTGTTAAACATGAGTAATAATGTGATTAGGTTATGTGCTGACTGCGAAATGCAGTACTATGTGTTGATATATGTTATTCTAATCAGTAAAATGATCTTATTAAAGATAGGTCGTCAGATAAAAGATAAAACTAAGTTGCAATTTGTAAGCAGCGCATCAGACAAGTATCTTACCTTTGTATTTCCTTTATGCAATGGATATGAGTAAGAAGTTTTAGAATTATATTATTATTATGCTATATTATTAACCATATTGTGATATATTCTATATTCGATCATTGTTTATCAACATGTCAGTATATGGTAATTCAGATATATATATTCTGTTCGTTAATTTCTAAATATGGTTATACAAGTGTCCCCACTTGGATAATCATTGTATTTAATCACATGTTGATATATATATATATATATATATATATATATATATATATATATATATATATATATATATATATATATATATATATATATATAAGTTGTCTAAGCTATTTGACCAGCTAGACACAGATTTAGAAATATCGTTGAATATGATAAAACTTCTTTGTATCCAATCAAATTATTTTGGTTCGGATTCCAGACTAGTATGAACATCCCGATCAAGGGAAAACTTTTATGCGCCCAAGGCGGACAGAGTGAATGATACCCTCGTTCTTACATGTAGTATTGATCAATACATGGTACAACGGGCTGATGACCCTCGTGCCCGTAAGTTATGATGATTTATAGATGAATTTCTGTTTAACCTTTTCGAAAATGAAAATAATGTTCATAGTATGTCCCTAAACCCTATTTATAGTCATTACGTAGTTTCAAAATTTTGAAAAAAAAAAGGTTGTTATGTTATTATTATCGGTATAGATACTTCACAACTATTGATCTGTTGTAGAAGGGTAGTATAAAGAGAACATTTAAAGTCTTTCAGCTTATATATATAATTGCTATTACTTGTTGGGCACTCAAATGCTCATCCTTGCTTAATTTAAATGTTTTCAGCTAAGTGTGAAGAACCAGAAAGCTCATGCAGAAATAAAGGGAAAGAAAAGCTAATCAAATAAGATTTGTGGTAGTTTATGTATTAGTTTGATATTATTAAGATAAGTATGATATTAATTATCTATCATGGGTTGTAATGAATGTTTAAAGGTTACGTACTTTAGATTCAGACTCTGATGAATATGTAAATTAAGTTGATTTTTATATTATTATTATTATTATTAGTATTATTCCGCTCATAGAAATGGTATCGTGAATCACCGAGTTCGGGTTTCAAGTACCCGGATTTGGGGGCGTTACATCACTTATATAGAAAATCTAATGGAGGGTAATTTAGTCTTTTGGTCCACCTCCTTACTATTCATGCCTTAGACACCAAGTAAATCACTGTACCTGGCCACCAAGTTGTCAGCCCACCTAGTCCTTTGGGTCCCACATGGGTTGCCCCATGGATTTTTACGCATGTGGTGATCTATCGGTTTGATCCACGATTTGGTTTCTTGGTTTGGGCTTAGAATTAATTCGTATTAGGCCTATACTTGGCTTGATTTTATATAACTTTGGGCTTGACATAATCCAAGTCCAATTAGAATTGACAAAGTTCAATTACTAAGAGTCCATTAAGAACTAATCGTATTCTACTCGTACAATTCTCGTAGTCTCTTCGTATACTATTTGTACGATATTCGTATTATACGTCGTAATAATCTTCATACTATACTCGTATAATAACTAGTATCATATTCGTATTCCCCACGTATAATAACCATAATCATTATACATAGTCATTTTGTGATGCCCCCAAATTCGGGCCGCCACTTGGTCACTCGAATTCGGTTCATCACATTCTCATGGTAATACCATAATAACTAAAATCACACATTCACAACGGAAGATCTAATTTAGAATAATATACAATGATTTATTATAATTATTCTCCCAAGTCTCGCAACCTACAGTACTTAATAAATTACATAATAATATCGAATAAAGACTTATAACATAATCCTACTTAAGCTTAAACATAGTCTGAAAACAGTCTTAATACAACATAATAGTCTTAAAACATAAAGGAACAAGCTAGTCGGTAGCCTTGCCCTTGCCCTTGTCTTTCCCATAGACACTTCCCTGTTCCGCCTTAACTGAAAGGTTTTAAATAAGCAAGAATGAGCACAAATTACCTAGCAAGTAATATAGAACAAGGGTGAAGAGTTTTATAACACGAGTTTGAAATATCGAAGTATCATTTCTAAGATAGTTCAAGATTTTAGAAAAATATCACGAATAATGAATATCAACAATTCTTGAATCAAATCTTTAGAATAAGAACGATAATTCAATATAAATCAACAGATATATATGAATTCAAAGGCTATCAATGTATCCAACTGGATAAACAATTTATACTGAGCAGTCACTAAGGACTATTGAACATCTACTAGAATTACCAATATTAAACTGATAACCCAAAAGAATCAAGTATTATAGATTATCAGTCTATAATACTCTAAGTTATGCATAACTACACAGTAATATTCACGCGTGTATTGGGGCTTCCAACAATAAACACTTCCCTTACCATAAGGGTTGTTCAACTCAGTTTTCAAGATTTCCACACCAGTCAATTAATTTGGATAGATTTATAAACATGCATATAGTCTAGCCGAATCAAATGGCATAGACACTTTCACAATATTCAAGAACAATACCAAGTTTAACATGAATAATAGTCTTCTCAAGAGTTTAACATACTAGCTCAATTGAACGAGAAAGTAATATAACTTGCATTCAAAGAGATAAGGTTTGTTTACGATATCCGTTGAATAAAGTAATGCAAGGTTTTAGGATACTTGCACAATATAAAAAAAAGTTCAGATACTTGCCTTAAGCATAGTCTATCAACGTTAATAAATCAACACTTTCAAATCCTATTTATAGCGTATTAGAAGTACTAGATGTTCATTAGCTAAAACACTCTTTAATCAAGCTCGACATGATTCAATTATGCACATATAGTACAAAATCAACTTATATGTTTATCACGAATCAAGTATCTATCAATTTATAAAGCTCAAGGTTAAAACCTTTTTACCCATAGACTTTCATATTACAAGGTAAATACCATCATATTATCTAATCATCACTTATATACATGTATCAGTAGGTTTTAAACTACTTTTAGCAATATAGGCATCATTCAAGTTAACTGTCCAAAATCAAAATGCAGAATCTCAGATTCCACACTGGCTTAGCTGCGCCATGGCTAAGCCTAGGACCGGCGCAGCTACATAGCCCTCTGGCCATGCCAAGGCTAAGCTGCTGCCTTGTGATTTTTGTCTGGTCATGAACACCGCATTCACATTAACATGTTAAAGGTCCTATCATGTCTCTCGAGTCAATCTAGGTCCCCTCTCCCATAAAAAGGTTCTAAGTTGAACATTTCAACAAGTTAACGCTATTCAAGGTCATGAAATCACAAAGTCTAACATACTTGCTCTTTAAACATACAAGGTAGTTATAAAACTCATAATTGGCATGCTTATGAGTATTCATATCACATATGTGTAGTTAGCATCGTTTTGGTTTGAAAATATGCTTTATATAGTCTCAACTTGATTTCACAACTCCTAACACAGTAAGTATATATGTATGATACATTAGTAAGTCTAAAAGTGTAAGACCCCAACTTTTATAAATAAAGATGAATTTTCTATAAATATCATTTTTGAATATTATGGAGTTAATTTGATATAATGTTATAGTTGTGGGTAATATTTATAAATTTTACAAAGTACGCAAGTTGTTATATAATATTCGATTGGTCAGGGAATATTCGTTTTAACAGGGAATATTCGTACAACGGCGCAATAATTGGTGGACCCCACAACGGAATTATTGTCGGATTGAGAAAACGACAAAAATATTTTATTAAAAATAACGGCGGAAGTTTTACCATTGATAATGTTGAACTACTCGGTAGTAAAAGTACAGTAATACGTGTGGTTGCATAGTAGCACACGGTATTGATTATTAATGCTTATGTGAGAAGTCACTCAGTTTGATTCAATTATTGTCAGTTAATAATATGAATTATTTAGCGATAATGAAGTTTTGTTTTATTCGTATTATTAACGTAATAAAACAGAAACATCTTTTTATATAAAACAGAATACTTTATTAAAGTTATTCTATAAATAGAATATATTATATTTTATTTAAAAGATTTTTCTTTAAATATGGACCGTCAGATTAAAGTAATCAATCTGGACCGTTCATGGATTAGTTATTATACATTCTATTTTTCTATAAATAGCAGCTCATTCCTTCATTATTTCTTACGAATTCACTGAACTCTAGAGAGAGAAACTATAGAGAGAAACTATAGAGAGAGAGAGAAGAAAAGTATTCTGCTACTTAACTACTTCCTTACTTCAGTTCTTCTTTAAAATGGTAAGGGGTGTTATTCTTTCTTGTTCATGAAGAGAACTTTTGTTATTCCATTTCTTATTATTCTGTTGGAATAACCTGTATACGCGGTCTACCCTATACTTGGTGACATTCTATTATTCTGTTGGAACATTCTATCTGTGTGTTTTACACCGGACCTGGTTCTGTTTTTATTATTATTCTGTTAGAACATCCTGTCTGTGTGTTTTACACCGGACCTGGTTCTGTCTTGTTATTATTCTGTTGGAACATCATGTATGTGTGTTTTATACCAGACCTAGTTCCATTATTTATTATTTTGTCGGAATATCCTGTCTGTGCGTTTACGCCGGACCTGGTTCTATTATTTATTATTCTGTCAGAATAATCTGTCTGTGCGTTTACGCCGGACCTGGTTCCATTATTTATTATTCTGTTAGAATAACCTGTGTGTGCGGTCTATCGCATGCCGGGTGATTTCTTTTGTTATTTCATTCTTTATTATACTCAGTTGGTTAAGTTTTAACTTCTATACTCCATGAAATTAGTGGAATATCCTTGATAATTGCGTTTCATCCAGTATCTTTTCATGAAAATATTATTCTAAGCATTCTTGAATTTTACTCCACAAAGCAGTATCATGTTGACAATTTGGACGTTGTTAATTCTTGGATAAATTAATTCTTGAACTTGTTTTATTGAATTCTTATATCATTGTCATCGTCCTCATGTTTATAAAATGTTGAAAGTCATCTGTGGCCTGTAGTGCATAGATGGACTTGGTATGATTATGACCGGAGATTATTCGGTATAATCATGACCGTAATGTTACAAATAATGTGGTAAAAGTACTCATTGGCCCGTAGTGCATTGATGGATAGTTGTTGGCATGATCATGACCATTAATGAGTACACAAATAGTCTTGGCTCGTAGTGCATGGATAATTGTGGTCGTGATACTAAAGAATATCCTTGGCCGTAGTGCAGGGGTGATTCGATGATGTGGATTATTTTGTTAAGCTGAGTTCCAGCGATAACAGTGTTGAAAAACCTTTTAAATCATAGAAGATAGTAGATTTTATTTTCTACTTGACCCTTTTAATGGATTGCTTGTTCCGCTACAGTTAAACTTGATATTCGTTATATTTTATCAGTTTAACACTGTTGAAGGCTAATGATAATTTATTCTGCATTATCTTAGTCATAATATTTCTTACTGGGCTAGTTGAGCTCACCCTTTCTTTCACTGTTCTCTTCAAGAAATGAGAATATAGCTGGGACGAGTCGGGGAACGGAGTGATGGTCCAGAGGATAGCATTAGTAGTCCTCACTATTCTGTGAAATAGTGTGATAATAATTATAATGAGGACTCCTTTTGAGTTTGTATATTCTCTAGCAGACAGTATTTGTATTCAAACTCACATTTTATGTTTTGTCGTATTGTACACGACAGTTGTATTAGTAAGTTGTATTTGTATTTTGTACCATGTATCTGACGACCCAAGATGGGTGATGTATACCTAATTTTGGGGGCATCACAGTTGGTATCAGAGCTTAGGGATATGATCCCTGGCTAAGATGTGAGAATAGAACTAGGAGGGGAGAGACGGGAAATTCCTTCGCTAGTATGACCTACCTAAGTTTATTTGCATGGTATTTAATTGGTCGGTCAGAATATAAGGATAATATATGACATATTAATTAACTTTTGTTTTGTGACAGTACCTAAAAATGGCATCCGAGAATGTTGAGAATAGCAATGGAGCACAGGCGACTGTTGATTCACCACATATCAATAATCGGGATAATGTGCATCAGGAAGGCGACAATCCTCATGCAAACAACAATACTGACCAAATGATGAATGATGGAATGTTCAGAAGCTTTATGCAGTTCATGCAACAGCAGTCGAGAGCGGCTCCTGTTCAAAATGTAGGTGGAAACACTGAAAACTCTCGGACGGTCACCGCTAAACAGTTTAAGGAGCTGGGACCACCGGAGTTTAAGGGAGAGCCAAAACCACTTATAGCGGAAACATGGATAAAGCATATCACCAAGATATTTGATGTCTTGGGATGCTCTGAGGAGCAAAAGGTTCCCTTTGCCGCCTTTATGTTGCGAGGAGAGGCAGATTACTGGTGGGAATCGATTAAGCGTACTCAACTTGCTGCACTGAAGATGTCTTGGGAGAAGTTCCAAGAGCTGTTCAATGACAAATACTTTCCCGAAAGTGTCCGTCACATGAAGGAGGTGGAGTTCATCAAATTAGAGCAGAATAATATGACCGTGTCGCAGTATGAGGCTAAATTTGCTGAGTTATCCCGGTTTGCGTCCCACTTGGTGGACAATGAAGAGCGAATGACACGAATGTTTTTGCGAGATTTGAAACCTGAGATACGTCAACATCTTATTTCTCATAAACTGTGTTTGTATTCAGATATTGTGAATATGGCTCAGTTAGTAGAGCGCGATAACGAGTCAACGCAACCAAAAGAGAGCAGTCGGCAAAATGATAATACCAGTGAGAGCAGTCATCGAAGCGGTGACAACAAATATGGAGGGAATCAATAGGCCAGAAATGGTAACCACTTCGGTGGTAATCAGGGCCAAAACAATCAGAATGGTCATTTCAAGAAGAGGAGATTCAACAATGATGGAAAGACGTCAGCACCAACACCCGTTGTTAAGGAAGGAGAACGACCACCTATCATATGTTTCAAATGCGGAGGGGAGGGGCACATCAGTCTAAACTGCGGGATGCCGTCTAAAGCATGTTGTAATTGTGGAAGAGAAGGTCATTTAGCTCGATTTTGTCGTTTACCAAAAATAAGTTCAGCTAGGATGGAGGCACCGAAGGCCGTCCCAGAAAAGTTAAAACTGGTAGTGCAAGGGAGAGCGTTTGTTGTGACCTCCTAGAAAGAAAGGAAACCGAATGAGGTCATCACGGGTAAGCTTAACATAAACTCTAACGAAGTCTATACTTTATTTGATACCGGTTCTACCCATTCTTTTATTTCTCCTACTTGCGCTCATCGATTAAATTTGACTCCGGAGAAATTAGACTTTGACTTATCTGTTGAAACTCCATTGGGAGAAACCTTCATTAGGTTTATAAGTCTTGTTTGGTTCAAGTTGGTACCCACACATTACCTGTCGATCTGATTTCATTAAAAATACTTGCATTTGACGTGATTCTAGGGATTGATTGGTTAACTACTCATCATGCAAAAATTGATTGTTTTCGTAAGGTTGTTAGCTTTCATATTCCTAATCGACCTATTATGTGAATTCAAGCAACCAAACCATTAAAATCAATCGCTGTCATCTCAAGCCATAAAGCTATTCGTTTATTGAAAAACGGATGTCAAGCTTTCTTAGCTCATGTCACGGATCTAAACAAAAATACGTCAGTTTTGAATGATATTTCTATTGTTAATAAATTTCCTGACGTATTCCCTGAAGAACTTCCTGGCCTACCCCCAGAGCGTGAAATTGAATTTTGTATCGACCTTGAACCCGGTACAAAACCCATTTCCAAAGCCCCATATCGAATGGCTTCTATTGAACTTCAGGAGTTAAAGGTCCAATTGCAGAAATTGTTAGACATTGGCTTTATTCGTCCTAGTACTTCTCCTTGGGGTGCTCCTGTGCTATTCGTGAATAAGAAAGATGGAAGTATGCGACTTTGTATTGATTATCGGGAGTTGAATCATGTCACCATCAAAAACAGGTACCCATTGCCACGTATTGATGACCTGTTTGACCAGTTGCAAGGAGCACAATTCTTTTCAAAGATCGATCTTCGTTTTGGATATCATCAGCTGAAGGTTAGAACTGAGGATATTCCAAAGACGGCTTTCAGAACTCAGTACGGGCATTATGAATTCCTAGTTATGTCCTTTGGATTGAACTACTCGGTAGTAAAAGAACAGTAATACGTGTAGTTGCATAGTAGCACACGGTATTGATTATTAATGCTTATGTGAGAAGTCACTCAGTTTGATTTAATTATTGTCAGTTAATAATATGAATTATTTAGCGATAATGAAGTTTTGTTTTATTCGTATTATTAACGTAATAAAATAGAAACATCTTTTTATATAAAACAGAATACTTTATTAAAGTTATTCTATAAATAGAATATATTATATTTTATTTAAAAGATTTTTCTTTAAATATGGACCGTCAGATTAAAGTAATTAATCTGGACCGTTCATGGATTAGTTACTATGCATTCCATTTTTCTATAAATAGCAGCTCATTCCTTCATTATTTCTTACGAATTCATTGAACTCTAGAGAGAGAAACTATAGAGAGAGAGAGAAGAAAATTATTCTGCTACTTAACTACTTCCTTACTTCAGTTCTTCTTTACAACGGTAAGGGGTGTTATTCTTTCTTATTCATGAAGAGAACTTTTGTTATTCCATTTCTTATTATTCTGTTGGAATAACCTGTATACGTGGTCTACCCTATACTTGGTGACATTCTTCTATTATTCTGTTAGAACATCCTGTCTGTGTGTTTTACACCAGACCTGGTCCCGTTTTTATTATTATTCTGTTGGAACATCCTATCTGTGTGTTTTACAGCAGACCTGGTTCCGTCTTGTTATTATTCTGTTGGAACATCCTGTCTGTGTGTTTTACACCGGACCTGGTTCTATTATTTATTATTCTGTCAGAATATCCTGTCTGTACGTTTATGCCGGACCTGGTTCCATTATTTATTATTCTGTCAGAATATCCTGTCTATGCGTTTACGCCGGACCTGGTTCCATTATTTATTATTCTGTTAGAATAACCTGTCTATGCGGTCTATCGCATGCCGGGTGATTTCTTTTGTTATTTCATTCTTTATTATACTCAGTTGGTTAAGTTTTAACTTCTATACTCCATGAAATTTGTGGAATATCCTTGATAATTGCGTTTCATCCAGTATCTTTTCATGAAAATATTATTCTAAGCATTTTTGAATTTTACTCCACAAAGCAGTATCATGTTGACAATTTGGACGTTGTTAATTCTTGGATAAATTAATTCTTGAACTTGTTTTATTGAATTCTTATATCATTGTCATCATCCTCATGTTTATAAAATGTTAAAAGTCATCTGTGGCATGTAGTGCATAGATGGACTTGGTATGATTATGACCAGAGATTATTAGGTATAATCATGACCGTAATGTTACAAATGATGTGGTAAAAGTCCTCATTGGCCCGTAGTGCATTGATGGACAGTTGTTGGCATGATCATGACCATTAATGAGTACACAAATAGTCTTGGCCCGTAGTGCATGGATAATTGTGGTCGTGATACTAAAGAATATCCTTGGCCGTAGTGCAGGGGTGATTCGATGATGTGGATTATTTTGTTAAGCTGAGTCCCAGCGATAACAGTGTTGAAAAACCTTTTAAATCATAGAAGATAGTAGATTTTATTCTCTACTTGACTCTTTTAATGGATTGCTTGTTCCGCTACAGTTAAACTTGATGTTCGTTATATTTTATCATTTTAACACTTTTGAAGGCTAATGATAATTTATTCTGCATTATCTTAGTCATAATATTTCTTACTAGGCTAGTTGAGCTCACCCTTTCTTTCACTGTTCTCTTCAGGAAATGAGAATATAGCTGGGACGAGTCGGGGAACGGAGTGATGGTCCAGAGAATAGCATTAGTAGTCCTCACTATTCTGTGAAATAGTGTGATAATAATTGTAATGAGGACTCCTTTTGAGTTTGTATAATCTCTAGTAGATAGTATTTGTATTCAAACTCACAGTTTATGTTTTGTCGTATTGTACACGACAGTTGTATTAGTAAGTTGTATTTGTATTCTGTATCATGTATCCGACGACCCAAGATGGGTGATGTATACCTAATTTTGGGGGCGTCACAAAAAGTACCATCAAACATGCTCATAAAAGTCAGATTCTAAAAGTAGCATGTTAACATTCATATTCAAAGTTTGTATTTTCATTAGTAAGGCTTACTAATTAGTCCAACATGTTCATGCTTCCTTACTAATCACATAAACATAAGCTAATGGTTTATTCATGCATTTCTAAACCATACCTATATTCTTGCAAAGTCAGTATACAACCATGGCATACATACATATCAAGTTCATTTCTAAAGTTCTAATTTCGATCTAAACTATATGCTTTTGATCATCATGTATGCTAACCTAGTAAAACATGCTCACAATAGGTTAATACACTTATACATACATGTTACACATGCTTGCATGTTGGCTTAAGCCATAATAATTGATCACACTTAGCAGAATTTTTAACAGAAAGCTGAAACTGAAAACAAAGACCGGCTGCGCCTCAGTGTTAATACGGCGCAACTGCGCTACGTCTGATTCAAGCCCAGAACAGTCTTTGTCGGCAAAATACTAGCCCAACCATAGAAATTATTCATGAATTCTATTCTAATTACTCATATATCAGTTTAAACATACTTATATGGTCATATAACAACTATATAACCATTACCCAACCTCATTAGCATCCAACTCCACCTAATCAAGAAATTAAAATTTAGGAACTCAAGAACTCTTTTTTTTTGGCAGAGAATGAAATGGAAAGCAAGGAAGAGGGATTATACCTTTGTAATGTGAAATGAACTTGCTCCTAATGAACTCCTAAGTTCTTAGAACACTTTTATGCTCTCAATTTCACACTTAGTAATTCTCAGCAATGGCAATTGGAAGGAGATGGGTTGCATTTATAGAGAAACAAAAACACAGACAATGCATATATACATCAAATTATTCCAATGAGAATGTTTGATTACATGATGGTTAAGAGAGAGTTGGTAAATGGTTGTTGGAGATCATCATCATAGCCACTCTCCCCATAATCATGAGCTAGAAGGAGCTTGGAAGAAGAAAAGGAAAATAGCTTCTAGCCTTTATGTTTTACACGTGAAGGAGAAATGAAGAGCAAATGGGACACTAATTTTGGGACAATTCAAATAACTCAACATTCTTGCAACACTTTAGACTATACACTTATACACAAACTCTATTCTTATGTTATATTGTATACACATATCATCCATACATGGGTTATAACTTAATGTCGCAATATGATTTACCTAATTAATATTTCAAGGTAGTAGATGTGATATGGAAATGTAACATACATATAATCCATGTACATTTTATCATACTGGTATACTTTATTAAAATAATAGTTTACAATATGTTCATGATATATTATTTTAATATATACCCACAGACATATTGTCATACACACATTTCATGATGTATTCATATCATATAGTTTCAATAAATCTTAATATATGATTACTATATATAGTATAGTCACATAAGTGTCGCACTATACTATACAATGCAGTTGTATCCCATATATATACTATATTTAATTATTGCACACTTGTACATAACAGTCAATATAATCTTATTATATTAATAACTTACTTATTTGTTTTAGGTAAAATAGATAAATTATTCATCTTCTTGATTAATAAAAAAAATATTAATCAATCCATTCCTCATTAATTAATGTAATTGTTAATCTTTATAACAATTAATATAAATTAATCGTTCACTTTAACATAACGTACTTTTATCCTATGGTTTATTAATGTCACACATATCACATAAGTGTTCCATTTCTATGCTACAGAAGAAAACAGATTTTTCCTCAACTGACCACTAGCGCAGTTGCGCCAGTTTGTACTGCTGGGAGGGCGCAGCTGCACCATACTCTGACAGTGCCAAACTGGCTTAGCTTCAAGCCAGTTCCAATTTTTATCGTCATAATTGTTTTACATGACATGTATTATTGTCCACATGAGTGACATTGCTAATCTAAGAGTGTATCCACTTCTTATATAAAATCATATAATCATACCCGATTAATCTTCCTAATTCTCTTTTAACTCACTTAGTGAATTTCCTCATTTCACATTACGCCACACAAGGCATCTCACATTTCTCATCACAGTCCACATTCACATAAATTCAATTTAACTTAGTTAAATTATTCATTTCACAGCACATCAATATTTATATTCAAATAAATATTCATTTCCAATAGTGTTTTCATTTAATAAGATGTGGAAATTCTCGGGTATTACATCCTCCTCCCCTTATAAAAATTCTGTCCCAGAATTGCTACAAGGTTACACAAATAGATGGGGATAATCCCTCATCATCCTATCTTCTAACTCCCACGTAGCCTCCTCGACATCGTGGTTACACCAAAGTACTTTTATAGAAGAAATGACTTTGTTCCTTAAAGTTTGCTCCTCCCTATCTAGAATTTGGACATGAATTTCTTCATACGCTAAGTTCTTCTCCACTTGAATGGGTTCATAAGAAATCACGTGTTTGTAGTCAGACTTGTACGGACGCAACACGGATATGTGAAACATGTTATGGATGTGCTCCAACTCAGGTGGTAGTGCAACTTTGTACACTACTTCGCTCACTTGCTTTATTATCTCGAACGGTCCTATGAATCTTGGACACAGTTTTCATTTCTTGTCGAAACGGATCTTTCCCTTCCATAGAGATACCTTCAAGAATACAAAACTGCCGACTTTAAAATCTCGGTCTTGCTGATGCAAGTCTGCATACTTCTTCTGGCGATCTTGAGCTGCTACTAGTCTGGCCCTTATCACTGTCACCACGTCTGTAGTTTGTTGTACTAACTCTGGTCCTAGTATTCGTCGTTCTCTGACTTCGTCCCAACATAATGGCGTTCTGCACTTCCTCCCGTAAAGAGCTTCGTACGATGGCATGCCGATACTCGCATGGTAACTATTATTATATGCAAATTTGACTAAGGGTAGGTGGTCGTCCCAATTTCCCTTAAAGTTCATCATGTAAGTCCTAAGCATGTCCTCTATCATTTGTATTGTTTGCTCACTCTGTCCGTCTATCTGAGGATTATAAGCGGTACTCAACCTCAACTGTGTTCCCATTCTCTCTTTTATGCTTTTCCAAAAATTTGACGTGAAGAGCGGGTCTTGATCAAAGACAATCGACACCGGCACTCCATGTCGTGAAACAATCTCCTTTACGTACAGACTTGCTTACTGATTCAAACTGTAGCGGATTTTGATCGGTAGAAAATGTGCAGTCTTTGTAAGTAGATCCACGATAACCCAAATGGCATCAAAACCTTTCTGCATAACTGGAAGTCCTACCACGAAGTCCATCGTAATATGCTCCCATTTCCTCTCCTGTATTTCCAACTGTTGTAGTAAACCACTCGGCCGCTGATGCTCTGCTTTTATGCGTTGATAAGTCAAACATCTACTAACGTACTCTGTGACTTCTCGTTTCAAATTGGGCCACCAAAAATATTGCCTCAAGTCTCAGTACATCTTAGTGCCTCCTGGATGAATGGAATATGTCGTATTGTGTGCCTCGTGCTAGATACCGTCTTTATCTATTCAAAATTTTTCTTCCTCATTTTCCGTGATCCTCTTCCTGATTTTCTCATATTCCTCATCTTTTTCCTGTGCTTCTTTTACTCTATCCAACAATGTCGGACAAGCTTCCATTACAAATAACTTCTCTTCAGACCTTTCGGGTCCCTTTACCTCTATTTCCAACATCTTCATATCTCTTATTAACTCCTCCTGAGTTGTCAATTGAAACAATTTCTACCTTCCTTTCCTGCTCAGAGCGTCGACAACTACGTTTGCCTTCCCCGGGTGATAAAAAAAATATCACAGTCATAATCTTTGATCAATTCTAACTAGCTTCACTGAAACATATTCAACTCCTTCTATGTGAAGATATATTTCAGACTTTTGTGGTCTATGTATATCTCACATTTCTCTCAGTACAAATAATGTCTCCATATCTTTAACGCAAAAACTGCTGCCGCTAACTCTAAGTTATGAGTAGGGTATCGTTTTTCATAATCCTTCAATTATCGTGACGCATACGCAATGACGTTGTCGTGTTGCATAAGCACACAACTAAGTCCCTTATGCGATGCGTCACTATATACCACAAAATTTCCTGCATCATATGGTAAAGATAACACAGGCGCTTCGCTTAATCTCTTCTTCAACTCTTGAAAACTTTCTTCGCATTTGTCAGTCCATACAAATTTCACTGTTTTCCTCGTCAAATTAGTCAACGTGGTTGCTATCTTAGAAAAATCTTGGATGAATCTTCGATAGTACTCAGTTAACCCTAAGAAACTTCTCACCTCCATCGGTGTTCTCGGTTGTTCCCAATTACTTATTGCTTCAACCTTTGCGGGGTCTACTGAGATTCCATTCTCATCCACCACATGGCCTAAGAATTGAACCTTCTTCATCCAAAATTCACACTTTGAAAATTTCACATACATCTTCTCCTTTCGTAGTGCGTCCAAAACAATCTTTAGATGTCTGGCGTGTTCTTCCTCTGTCTTCGAGTAAATCAAAATGTCGTCGATGAAAACTACTACGAATTTATCTAAGAATGGCTAGAAGACGCGGTTCATCAAGTCCATAAATGCTGCCGTAACATTAGTTAAACCAAATGACATTACCAAAAACTCGTAATGTCCATAACGGGTTCGAAACGCAGTCTTTGGTATGTCCTCATCCCACACTTTTATTTGGTGATATCATGTCCGTAGGTCGATCTTTGAAAAACATTTCGCTCCCTTCAGTTGATCAAATAAGTCGTCTATCCTTGGTAGTGGACATCTGTTCTTGATCGTTACTCTGTTCAATTCTCGATAATCGATACAGAGCCTCATCGATCCGTCCTTTTTCTTAAAGAATAACACTGGTGCTCCCCAAGGAGACACACTTGGTCGAATGTAACCCTTATCCAATAACTCTTGAAGTTGTATCATCAATTCCTTCATTTCTACTGGCGTCATACGATATGGACCTTTCGAAATCGGTTTCGTTCCCGGTGCTAAGTCTATTACGAATTCGATTTCCCTGTCTGGCGGAAGGCCAGGCAGATCATCCGGAAACACATCTTGAAACTCATTCACTATGGGTATATCTTTAATCTCTACTCCATTCTTCCGAGTATCCACGATGTAAGCTAAATAACCTACACATCCTTTCCTTAACAATTTCTTGGCCTGCATCTGTTGGGTAAAATCTAATTACGCACAACACGCAAGTATACGTGGTCAACAAGTAATATAATAGTAAGTAAAGTATCGTTCCCACAGAGACTTAGTAAGAAATTAACCCTCACAATTACCAATCTTCTATTAATCCTAATTTTATTACACTAATCAATTTCAAGTTTATAACTAAGAGTATCAAAAATATCAAAATCACCAAACAATCAACAAACCCTAAAAACTGAATTTTCAAACAAATATTGGAGAATTAGGCTTCAGACTTCACTTTAAGCATCACTCTGATTATTACACCTTTATTCCAGTTCAACTCAATATCCCAGTTTATTAATCAAGAACACGTATGTAGAACTAGCCATCTCTCGATGTACTAATACCGTATTAACTTCAATCCACAATTAAGATAGAATCAAGTTAAACACCTTAATCAACTAACTCACTATATCTCTATGTGAATTACAATTAAAGAAGGTTTAAGTTCAAGTTCTCTATCTGATTACATGCGATGTCAAGCATATCTCTACCTTAACATTCATCAAGATTATGTTCATTCACAAAATTCAAGAACACATTGTGACGCCCCCAGAATAGGTATACAACACCCATTCTGAGTCGCCAAATACATGGTACAGAAAGCAAACTACAACTTCAATAATACAATTGTCGTGCAAAATACGACAACACATACTGTGAGTTTAAATACAAATATTGTCTTCTAGACAATATCCACACTCAAATAAATCCTCATTACAATTATTCAAACACTATTTTACAGAAATAGTGAGGACTGCTAATACATCTTTCTAGAACCATTACTCCATACCCCGACTAGATCCTGCTATGTTCTCACCTCCTGAGAAGAAAAATGGAACAAAAAGGAAAAGGGTGAGCTCAACTAGCCCAGTAAAGAATATTATGACTAAGATAATATACAACAAATTATCGTTAGTCTTCAACAGGGAAAAATCTGATAAAATATAATCGACAACAAGTTTTAGATCAACAACTGCAGCGGAAACAACAAACCATTAGAAGAGTCAAGTAGAGAAAGAATTCTACTATCTTCTAAGATTTAAAAGTCCATCATCAATATTTTATCCCTGTAACATCAATTAATAATCATCTTTAACCAAATATTCATCTTTGCACTACAGGCCAAAGATATTCATTTGTATCATCAGTCGGTCATGTTCATCTCAACACCTGTTCATCTTTGCACTACAGGCCAAAGATATTCATCAAGTAATTATACATCTTTGCACTACAGGCCAAAGATATTCATTTGTATCATCATTTAGGACTGAGGATGATGAAAAATATCTTAAAGAGAACGAATCCAATGAGACAGAAGGACAAATAGTAGGGATTCGTATAACAGTTTATCCAAGATCAATAATACTTCATAATAATCAATTGTGAAGCAGAATTCAAAAATAAAGATCAAAACATGGATACAATCAAAGATAGTAACCATAATAGACATCTTGGACAAAAAGGGAAAATTTTATTTTTCGGTGAATAGTGCCGTATTCGTGAATAGTGCCGTATACGTGAATAGTGCCGTATACGTGAATAGTAACCCCCGACACAAAAAGTTCCAAATTTGATAAAAACTCATATCAATATTTCAGCATAATGATATTGAAGAAAATAATATCATTAAGAAGAAAATAATATCCCTTACCTCAAAATATCAGTACTTCTGGTCGGAATACCGGTATAAGGCTGAAAGAAACTTGCTCTGATGAATAGAAACTCTCAAAGTATCTAAATACTCACAAAATACACTCAATAATCTAGAGAGAGAAAGAGAGAAAACTTGTTTCTGGTGTGATTTTCAATTCTAACTTAGCCCTCTATTTATAGGAAAATTTTGGTAGGTTTGACCTGCAACCTGATGGCTTTACCTGCTACTATTCCCACCCACCACATTTGAAATATAATTCAGCACATTTCTTCACCAACCACAAGTGGGGCCCACCAATTCTAGAATTTTCCACCAAAATGATAAACTCCGAAAATTCAACAATTTCTGAACCAGTCATCTTGTAAAATTCATAATAAATCATACGTTCATTTTTAACGGTTCAAAATTTGTGGACATATACTCAACTTATATATGTATAACATATCCAAAAATTACCACGATCCAACGGTCGGATTAAAAATTATAACACCCGCAATATTTCTCAAAAACCCTGATTTGATTTTTAATACCTCCATTCCGATAAAAATACTGATAAAACACCTCAACATTAACTCCTTCATTTTTAACCACAAAAATATATCCCTCATTTATATCCACATAAAATAAATATTTCCTTATCATATGAATCAATAATTAATTATTCACAAATAATATTACAGAATCACATTTATGACAACCAGGCCGTTCCCAGGAAAGAGGGGGCTTTCCAATAAGGATTTCTCCTTACTGGCGCGCAATTAGATGACCAAACCTCTCCTTAGACAGAACTTTCTAGACATTGCCAATAATGTTATCTAATAATATTATTCAAATAATATGAATTATTGATCTGATAAATGAAAATACTGTGCAGCAACAATTATTGAAACAACAATAATATAAAATATCAACGCAGCAATTATTGAATCAATAAAATAAAATATTGAATAATAACTACTGTAACAATTATTGAGTAGTGCCTTCTTACGTAAGAATCAATAATTGGTGCAATACCGTGTGCTACTGTATTTTAACCACCGGGTATTCCAACAGTATTAACGGTAACAACTACGCCGTTATTTATAAACAACTTATACTTGTCGTTTTCTTCATCCAATCGCTTTCCGTTATGGGGCCCACACAAGGCTGCGTCGTCGTACGAATATTCCCCGACAGCAAGAATATTCCACGACCAACCGAATATTCACCGACCAAAAATAAATATTTTATAACCACTTGCTTATTTTGCAAAATTTGCACATTTCACCCATAACCAAAGTATTATATCAAATTAACCCCTTATTATTCACAATAATATTTAGAGAAAATTTGATTTTATTCATTAATAAGTTGGGGTCTTACAACCTCCCCTCCTTATGAAATTTCGTCCTCGAAATTGACGTACGTACCTGATGTTTCAAAAAGGTGAGGATACCTCGCTTTCATTTCTGATTCCAACTCCCAGGTCATTTCTTCAATAGCATGGTTTCTCCACAAAACCTTAACTTGTGGTATAACCTTCGTGCGTAGGACATGCTCTTTCCTATCCAAGATCTTAACAGGTACCTCCTCGTACGTTAAATCTTCAGCTATCTCGTCTGGTTCTAACTCAATAATGTGGTTCGGGTCTTTAACATATTTACGAAGCATAGATATGTGAAAAACATTATGAACACGAGACATGCTTGGAGGTAATGCGAGTCTATATGCCACATTTCCTATTCGCTCAAGAATCTCAAATGGACCAACAAATCTTGGATTGAGCTTTCCTCTCTTCCCAAATCTTGTAACTCCCTTCCATGGTGCAACACGTAACAATACATGATCCCCAATATTAAATTCCACGTCCTTCCGATGAAGATCCGCATAACTCTTTTGTCGATCCTGTGCCGTTTGTATACGTTGTCGAATCGTTTGGATCTTCTCTGTAGTAATGCGTACCAACTCTGGTCCCAACAATGTTGCTTCACCCACCTCGTCCCAGCATACTGGAGAACGACATTTTCTTCCATACAACGCCTCAAATGGAGCCATACCTATGCTCGCCTGATAACTGTTGTTGTAGGAGAATTCCACCAATGGTAGGTACTTATCCCAACTCCCTTTGAGATCTAAGACACAAAGTCTTAATAGATCTTCAAGAGTTTGAATAGTCCTCTCTGATTGTCCGTCCGTTTGAGGATGGTATGCTGAACTGAATCGTAAATCCGTGCCCATAGCTTTCTGCAAGCTAACCCAAAATCGTGAAGTGAATCTTGGGTCACGATCCGAAACTATGGATACTGGCATGCCATGCAATCTCACAATCTCGTTCACGTACATACTAGCAAGACGTTCAAGGGAATAAGTCTCACGTATCGGCAAGAAATGAGCGGACTTGGTTAATCTATCAACAATAACCCAAATCGCATCTATGCCTTGAGAAACCTTGGGAAGACCCGTAACAAAATCCATAGTAATGTGTTCCCACTTCCATTTCGGAATCTCAAGTGGTTGCAATGGACCCTTTGGTACTTGATGCTCCGCTTTTACACGTTGACAAGTTAAACATCTCGAGATAAACTCCGCGATCTCTCTTTTCATATTGCTCCACCAAAATGTATGTCGAAGATCGTGATACATTTTGGTACTCCCAGGATGGATTGCAAACGGTGTGTTGTGTGCCTCCATCATTATTCTATGCTTCAAGTCAAAATCGTTAGGAACACAAAGTCTGGAGTTGACTCGAAGTATTCCTTCTTCATCGATTCTTGCTTCTGGAATAGCACCTTCTTGCACTTTCTTCTTCATACGCATCAGCTCTATATCCGTAGCTTGAGCAGCTTTAACTTTATCGATTAAAGTCGGTTCTACTCGTATATTTGATATCATCATGTGGGTACTTGGAGCCTTCATCTCTATCTCCATCCTTTGCAAGTCATACAAAATGGGCCTTTGTGTTAAAAACATTGCACTCGTACCCGCATATGATCTTCTACTCAATGCGTCAGCTACTACGTTTGCTTTTCCAGGATGGTATTGGATGGTATGATCGTAATCTTTCAACAGCTCAAGCCAACGTCGTTGCCGCATGTTGAGTTCCTTTTGGGTGAAGAAATATTTGAGGCTTTTATGATCTGTATAGATCTCCACTTTCTCCCCATAAAGGTAGTGTCTCCAGATCTTCAACGCAAAAACGACTGCTGCCAACTCCAAATCATGAGTAGGATAATTCCTCTCATATTCTTTGAGTTGTCGTGAGGCATAGGCTATGACTTTCCCATGTTGCATGAGAACACATCCTAACCCTTTGCCTGAAGCATCGCTGTAGATAACAAATCCATCCGAACCAGATGGTATTGTCAAAACAGGTGCCGAAATGAGTCTCCTCTTGAGTTCTTGGAAACTCTTCTCGCATTCCTCACTCCATACGAATTTTGTATCTTTCCGAGTCAGCTGAGTTAACGGAGTAGCGATTCGAGAAAATCCTTCCACAAATCTCCGATAATAACCAGCTAAGCCCAGAAAGCTACGTACTTCGGTTACCGACTTCGGTTGCTCCCAACTTTGTATGGCTTCAATCTTCGCCGGGTCGACAGATACTCCATGTTTTGACACCACGTGCCCAAGGAATGCTACTTCCTCAAGCCAGAACTCGCATTTCTTCAGTTTGGCATATAGCTTGTTTTCACGAAGCCTTTGCAGTACCAGCTTCAAATGGCGCTCATGATCTTCACGGCTTTTGGAATAGATGAGGATGTCATCAATAAAGACAACAACGAACTGATCCAAATATTCTTTGAATACACGGTTCATCATATCCATGAAGGCAGCAGGAGCATTAGTCAATCCAAAAGACATTACTAAGAATTCATAATGCCCGTACCGAGTTCTGAAGGCAGTCTTTGGAATATCCTCAGTTTTAATCTTCAGCTGATGATATCCAGAACGAAGATCGATCTTTGAAAAGAATTGTGCTCCTTGCAACTGGTCAAACAGGTCATCAATGCGAGGTAGCGGATACCTATTCTTGATGGTGACATGGTTCAATTCTCGATAGTCAATACAAAGTCGCATACTCCCGTCTTTCTTCTTTACGAATAAAACAGGAGCACCCCAAGGAGACGTACTAGGACGAATAAAACCGATGTCCAACAACTCCTGTAGTTGGACTTTTAACTCCTGAAGTTCAATAGGAGCCATTCGATATGGGGTTTTAGAAATGGGCTTTGTACCGGGTTCAAGGTCAATAAAGAATTCAATTTCTCGTTCCGGGGGTAGACCGGGAAGTTCTTCAGGAAATACATCGGAAAATTCTCTAACAATAGAAATATTATTCAAATCTGACTTGTCTTTGTTCAAATCCATAACATGGGCTAAGAAAGCTTGACATCCGTTTTTCAATAAACGAATAGCTTTGTGGCTTGATATGACAGTGACTGATTTTAGTGGTTTAGTAGTTTGAATTCGTATGACAGGTTGGTTAGGAATATGAAAACTAACAACCTTACGAAAACAATCAATTTTAGCATGATGAGTGGTTAACCAATCAATTCCTAAAATCACATCAAAAGCAAGTATCTTTAAAGAGATAAGATCAACAGGTAATGTGATAGCGCCAACTTGGATCATGCAAGATTTATAAACTGTAGATGTAACGAAGGTTTCACCCAACGGAGTTTCAACAGATAAGTTAAAGTCCAATTTCTCCGGAGTCAAGTTTAAACGTTGAGCACAAGCAGGAGAGATAAAAGAATGGGTAGAACCGGTATCTAGTAAAGTATAAACTTCGCAAGAATTCAAGATTAGCTTACCCGTGATCACCTCGTTCGGGTTTCTCGCGTTTTGGCCAGTAACGACAAACGCTCTTCCAGGAACCGCTGATTTCGCCTTATCCGGGACAGCCCTTGGAATCACCACTCCCGCTGAACTTGGTTTCGCTATAGTACAATCTCGAGCGATGTGGCCTTCCTTCCCACAGTTGTAACACACCTTGGATTGTTGTGGACAGTTTGGGCTGATATGTCCCTCTTTCCCGCATTTGTAACATCTAACTGGCGGTCGTTCTCCTCCCCTAAAATTTGTTGTTGGTGCTGGTGCTGGTGCTGATGTCTTCCCGTCATTGTTGAATCTCCTCTTTCTGAAATTTCCACTTGACTCACCTCTCCTATTATCATGGCCACGATGACCACCCGAGTGGTTACCGCCTTTGTTCGTATTTTTCCCTCCTCGTTGGTTATCATCGCTCTGATGATTGCTGTCACCGGTATGACCCTGGTTGTGGTCCCTCGGTTGAGTATACTCATTATCTCTCTCTAATAATTGGGCCCTGTTGACAACGTCTGAATACAGAGAAAATTTATGAGAGATAAGGTATTGACGAATCTCAGGTTTTAAACCTCTCAGAAACATCCGCGTCATTCGTTCCTCATTTTCGACCAAATGAGGTGCAAACCTGGATAACTCTGCAAACTTCGCCTCGTACTGGGACACCGTCATGTTGTTTTGTTCCAGTCTAATAAACTCAACCTCCTTCATATGACGAATACTTTCGGGAAAGTACTTGTCATTGAACAGTTTTTGAAATGTTTCCCAGGACATATTGAGTGCGTCAGGCTGGGTACGCTTCACAGACTCCCACCAGTAGTCTGCCTCACCGCGGAACATAAAGGTGGCGAATGGAACCTTCTGTTCCTCCGTGCATCCCAAGACATCGAATATCTTGGTAATTTGCTTGACCCACGTTTCCGCCATGATCGGATCCGGCTTTCCCTTAAATTCTGGTGGTCCCAATTCCTTGAACTGCTTGGCTGTGACAAACCGCGTGTTGTCATTATTTCCACCCGTATTTTGCACACGAGTCTCCCTCGTCTGATTTTGCATGAACTGCAAAAAGCTCCTAAACATTCCATCATTCATCGTTTGCTCGGTAACGTTGTTTACAGGAGGAATATTGCCTTCCTGTTGCACGTTCTCCTGGTTTGTGACAAAGGTGTTCCACAGTCTGATTTACTCCATTATTAACGTTCTCAGCTGCCATTCTTAAATACTGCCATAAAACAAGGGTTAATAGTCATGTCATATATTATCCCTATACTCTGACCGACCAAATAAACACCAAATAAACTTAGTCAGGTCATACTAGCGAAGGAATTCCCCGTCTCTCCCCTCCTAGTTCTTGTCTCACATCTCAGCCAGGGATCATATCCCTAAGCTCTGATACCAACTGTGACGCCCCCAGAATAGGTATACAACACCCATTCTGAGTCGCCAAATACATGGTACAGAAAGCAAACTACAACTTCAATAATACAATTGTCGTGCAAAATACGACAACACATACTGTGAGTTTAAATACAAATATTGTCTTCTAGACAATATCCACACTCAAATAAATCCTCATTACAATTATTCAAACACTATTTTACAGAAATAGTGAGGACTGCTAATACATCTTTCTAGAACCATTACTCCATACCCCGACTAGATCCTGCTATGTTCTCACCTCCTGAGAAGAAAAATGGAACAAAAAGGAAAAGGGTGAGCTCAACTAGCCCAGTAAAGAATATTATGACTAAGATAATATACAACAAATTATCGTTAGTCTTCAACAGGGAAAAATCTGATAAAATATAATCGACAACAAGTTTTAGATCAACAACTGCAGCGGAAACAACAAACCATTAGAAGAGTCAAGTAGAGAAAGAATTCTACTATCTTCTAAGATTTAAAAGTCCATCATCAATATTTTATCCCTGTAACATCAATTAATAATCATCTTTAACCAAATATTCATCTTTGCACTACAGGCCAAAGATATTCATTTGTATCATCAGTCGGTCATGTTCATCTCAACACCTGTTCATCTTTGCACTACAGGCCAAAGATATTCATCAAGTAATTATACATCTTTGCACTACAGGCCAAAGATATTCATTTGTATCATCATTTAGGACTGAGGATGATGAAAAATATCTTAAAGAGAACGAATCCAATGAGACAGAAGGACAAATAGTAGGGATTCGTATAACAGTTTATCCAAGATCAATAATACTTCATAATAATCAATTGTGAAGCAGAATTCAAAAATAAAGATCAAAACATGGATACAATCAAAGATAGTAACCATAATAGACATCTTGGACAAAAAGGGAAAATTTTATTTTTCGGTGAATAGTGCCGTATTCGTGAATAGTGCCGTATACGTGAATAGTGCCGTATACGTGAATAGTAACCCCCGACACAAAAAGTTCCAAATTTGATAAAAACTCATATCAATATTTCAGCATAATGATATTGAAGAAAATAATATCATTAAGAAGAAAATAATATCCCTTACCTCAAAATATCAGTACTTCTGGTCGGAATACCGGTATAAGGCTGAAAGAAACTTGCTCTGATGAATAGAAACTCTCAAAGTATCTAAATACTCACAAAATACACTCAATAATCTAGAGAGAGAAAGAGAGAAAACTTGTTTCTGGTGTGATTTTCAATTCTAACTTAGCCCTCTATTTATAGGAAAATTTTGGTAGGTTTGACCTGCAACCTGATGGCTTTACCTGCTACTATTCCCACCCACCACATTTGAAATATAATTCAGCACATTTCTTCACCAACCACAAGTGGGGCCCACCAATTCTAGAATTTTCCACCAAAATAATAAACTCCGAAAATTCAACAATTTCTGAACCAGTCATCTTGTAAAATTCATAATAAATCATACGTTCATTTTTAACGGTTCAAAATTTGTGGACATATACTCAACTTATATATGTATAACATATCCAAAGATTACCACGATCCAACGGTCGGATTAAAAATTATAACACCCGCAATATTTCTCAAAAACCCTGATTTGATTTTTTTTAATACCTCCATTCCGATAAAAATACTGATAAAACACCTCAACATTAACTCCTTCATTTTTAACCACAAAAATATATCCCTCATTTATATCCACATAGAATAAATATTTCCTTATCATATGAATCAATAATTAATTATTCACAAATAATATTACAGAATCACATTTATGACAACCAGGCCGTTCCCAGGAAAGAGGGGGCTTTCCAATAAGGATTTCTCCTTACTGGCGCGCAATTAGATGACCAAACCTCTCCTTAGACAGAACTTTCTAGACATTACCAATAATGTTATCTAATAATATTATTCAAATAATATGAATTATTGATCTGATAAATGAAAATACTGTGCAGCAACAATTATTGAAACAACAATAATATAAAATATCAACGCAGCAATTATTGAATCAATAAAATAAAATATTGAATAATAACTACTGTAACAATTATTGAGTAGTGCCTTCTTACGTAAGAATCAATAATTGGTGCAATACCGTGTGCTACTGTATTTTAACCACCGGGTATTCCAACAGTATTAACGGTAACAACTACGCCGTTATTTATAAACAACTTATACTTGTCGTTTTCTTCATCCAATCGCTTTCCGTTATGGGGCCCACACAAGGCTGCGTCGTCGTACGAATATTCCCCGACAGCAAGAATATTCCACGACCAACCAAATATTCACCGACCAAAAATAAATATTTTATAACCACTTGCTTATTTTGCAAAATTTGCACATTTCACCCATAACCAAAGTATTATATCAAATTAACCCCTTATTATTCACAATAATATTTAGAGAAAATTTAATTTTATTCATTAATAAGTTGGGGTCTTACACACATGCTATATTAACTATGTCTAGACTCGTATTTCATCTCTCGAGTTCATACAACTCCACAAAGAGCTGTTGATCAGGCAATTCATAAATTCAAGCTCAAATTAATATAGATAAATTGGATAATAGCTTATTAAACTGAAAACCAAAGATTACATAATCATCGTTCCACTTAAAGATCCGTCTTAAGCCTAAAAAGAAATTAGTTCATCATCAATGAAATAATAACTGAATAAATTAAAGATAACATCCTTTCAATTACAAATATAAAACTAAAGATGAAGAATAACACAGAACACCCCTTCACTTTATCCTTAATCCGCAATCGATACGAAAGTTCTTCAAATTCTTCACTCCAATGCTCAATATCCAAGTCTGTCCTTAATCTCTGTTAATTGCTTCACATCCCCCTCATTTTGTTGTTTATTGCTCAATATTTATCCAACACATGAGTTTTTGTCGAAGTCCCATCTCTTTTTGAGTCCATACGCCATGCCATCACTTAACATCCAAGTCGCAGTAGAGTTCGAAGCAAATCAGGACTACCAGGTTTCGGCACCCCCCGCCCCGGCGGGGGCATACACTTGAAAAATGCATCCCCCAGTGGGCTAGGCTACTGTAAACTAGAATGAAGACCCCCCGCCCTGGCGGGGGTGTAAAGCTAAAATGGGCCCGCCCCGGCGGGCTAGCCTTCTGCAAACTGACTTTGCTTGAACCTCCTTTGTTGCTCAAATCTTGGCAAAATGCAACATAACTCCATCCTTTTTGATCAAATGCAACACCACCATACCTACACAATGAAATAACACGCAACAAGTACAAACAAACACATAAACGCGAAGAATTACACCGAATAAGCTTGGGTTAGGATAAGATTCGTGGTTATAAAACCCACTTATCAAAATCCCCCAAACTTAAAATGTGCTAGTCCTCGAGCACATGTAATCAAATAACTAACATGCTATTCAATGCAATACAATGAGATGTAATGTATCTAACTATATGTCAACGAATCTGACAGTATCACAAAATCATATTTATTCCTTCGGCCTCAGAAAAATTGAGCAAGCACTACAACACCTCATATCGAAACCACTCAATAACTTCGTATCAATTCTCGAATCTTAGACCGTCATCACCGATATAATGTGTGTGTGTGATCAATATCTATGTTGACTGATACTAATCTAAATTCAATACATAACCAATCTCTTATTAGGAATCATACAGAATAAACTCAAAAAATTTCAAAAACAGACGAGTTCTAACTAAAATCAAATATTTACCAAGATCGAGGGTCAACATGGAATACTTATGCTTTTATTTTCCATCCACGAGGGCTTTTTGCTCTTATTTCCCGTTTTATTATTATTTTTTATATATACACATAGTAATAACCCGATATTTTCTATATAAATAAATAAGAAATTTTGCATATAAATTTTTTTTTATTTTATTTTAAAGGTGAGAATATGTGACAGGTAATGTGTATGTATATTTGTGATAAATTAAAATTTATCTATTTCCTGAATAATTACAAATAAATTTTGAAAGAATTATTAATCATTATAAACTATATTTTTATAGTAATTAATTTTATAGTAGAAATGATTTTTAGTATTTATTTTCCATGAAAATAAATTTATATATTATTTAAATAATATATGAAATGATTATTAGAATTATTATAATAAATAATTTATTATATGAATGTATTTAAATTAGTTAAGTTAATTATTTTAATTTAATTAATAATGGTAAGTATATGCAAGATAAATCAGATATGAAATCCAAATCCTAATTTTGGGTTTTGACTAAGGAATGAGAATAATAATATTATAGTAATTATATTTTAGTGTTATAAATGTGTACTGTATGTGTGTAGACTGATAATTGGTCAATTATGATATATTATGTTAAAACCTTAATATTAATTTGATAAAACCTAGTTTTGTAGTCAAATGAGAATTTAAAATCTGTCTAGTAATTGTGTTATGTGATTAATGACAATCATTATAAATATTAACGCTAATTAGGATGACACTAATTATATGAAACCCTAATTATTATTAGAAACCCTGATTCGAAAGTCAATTACGACTTTAAGAATTTGTTAAGTCATTATGTAGTCATGATGCAGTGATAATGCGTCTAATGACGGGTGTTATACATTTTTATAATAATTAGGAAAAACCTAATTTTCTAAATTAGGAAACCCTAAGTGTTAGAAGCTCTAATTTCTAAAATTAGTAACCCTAATTATCAAATTGGAGCCCTAATTGCTAAATTAGCAATCTCTATTGTAATTAGTAAACCCTAAACCTAATTATCATGTTTAATGTAATTAGAAAACCAATTGTAATTAGGAAAGTCTAATTTACATTTTTAGGAAACTAAATTTTTTATTTTTAAATCCTAAATAAAAAAATCCAAGAAAATTAAAATTTATGGAACCTTAGGGTTAAACCCTAAGGGTCAAACCTTAAGGGTTTGTCAAGTTATTTGTTGCCATTAAAATTAAAAGCCAAAAGACTATTATACCCTTCTTGCATTATTTAAGCTAACTTATCAAATTGGCTAAGGCTTTAGTTGGTGAACCACCCTACACATAGCCATGTGCCTACAAACTCCAGCTCTCAGCCATTTCACCATCTAAATACATTGTATGCAAGTCATATATAAGATCAAAGAGAGAGAAAAGTGCTCATATTTTCCCATTTGATCACAACACTCCTCCAAGACACTCTCTCTCTAAAACCCACGAATTCTCTTAGCATATCAGTCACAAAATCAAGCCCCACGAATTCCATTAACAGATCAATTGCCAAGAATCAAAAGTTTGTTCATAAGGTATAAAACCCTAGAACCAAATTTGATCCTTAATGAGGTGTTAGATGTTGAGTTTTTTGTGTTAAACATGTTGTTTATAATGTATAATGATGATCTGGGTTTATAGATATTAGATCCATAACATCTATAGGCTCGAATTTGAAGATTTTCAAAATATGGAAAACTAGAAATTTGTGTCTGACAACGTAATGTCAGACCTTGTAAATCCTTGCATGTTTATGTTTTTGCTTGTTTGAAAGTTTAAACTTGTAGTATGTTATGAGATCTGTACTCTGGAACTTGATTTAAGGTCAGATCATGAACAGATTGCATGATATGGGTGGTCAAACCCCGTTGACCGACCATGACTTGACAAAATCTGGGTAACCCAAATCTTGCCCAGAACGGTCTGATAAGAACTTTGTGGCCTCTGATCTTACTGTTTGTTATTGCTGTGTTATTTTTGTTGCATCTAACTTGTAGTATGTTGTTTAGACTACATGTTTATATCGTAGTAAGACCCACGATCTGTTCTTCATATCTGGGTAACCCAGAAATGAAGAATAACCTCTGACAGCCACTTTGATGGCTTAGATCTCTCGGTTGTTTAATGATCTGGCCATGGACCTTGTATAGTGTTGTAGTACTACATCATTACTACAATATTAACTAAATTTCAAACCGACAAACCTTTGGATCAAAGATTTGCATGCGGTCAAACCTACCACCTTTATAACTGACATGAGTGTTCTAGGTTTGATGAAGAACACCTATAGCGACGGTTCTGTCGCTATAGGCAGTCTTTAGCGATAATTAATTTCTGAAATTATTATTTTTATTAAATAAATAGAAAAAAATAGTTTTTAATTATTAAAAATATATAATAAGTTACTAAAAATTATTTTAAAGCCTAAAAATTTGTTTTTAATAATTTTGAATATATTTCATAAATATTTAATATTTTTGGAATATTAAAGGTATTTAATTTATTTAATTGTTATATTAAATAAATTATTTAAAAATGATTTTAATACTTGAAAAATTATTTAAAATTATATTATGGTATAAGAAAATATTTTAAGTTATTTTTAATGATTTTTAATATTTTGTGATGAATTTTATTAATAAATTAATATTAATGATAATTAAGTTACTTAATAAATATATTAAATAAATTAATTTAAAAATCATTTTAATGTTAGAAAAATCATTTTAAATGAAAATAAAGTGTTTAAAAATATTTTAAGTTATAAAATATAACTTTTAATATTTAAAATATAATTTCATTAATAATTTAATATTAATGATATTAATTTAATATTAATGATATTTAATTTATTTAATAATTATATTAAATAAATAATTTAAAAATGATTTTATTAATTTAAAAATCATTTAAAAAGAGTATTTTTGTTGCATTAAATAATTAACATATGTTTTGTGTGTCGGTGGACCCCATTTTTTGACTGAAATTTGATTATAGCCTGTAAAATCGTCCGTATGTGAATTTCGGTCAATTTCTGTTTAGAATTTGGAAAAATTTTCTTCTGCAAAGTTGTAGAGAATTGAATTTCCTATAAAAAAAATCATGTGATTGGTATTTTTCTGATAACCGGGCTATTTTCTACGAATTATGGAAGTTTCAGAAAATAAAATAATTTTTATTAATTTATGGGTGGGACCCACTTGTGTTTTAACACATGTGGGCTGCTAGCTTTGTTCAAAGATGGCTGGTGGTTGATCAAACATGTGGGCATGCGAAGAAAAGAAGAAATAAAATAATATATTTTATTATTTTAGTCTCCTATGGCGTTCTAGCATTTTCCTATAAATAGGTGCTTATGTTAGAATTGAAAATCACACCAGAAACAAGTTTTCTTTCTCTCTATAGTATCAAGTATTTTTTTGAGAGTTTAGATACTTGAGAGTTGCTATTTAGTAGAAGTTTCCTCCGGTTTTTCCTCCGAAGTACTGATCTTTTGAGGTAAGGGATTTTAAGAGTTATTATGTTTTTCAGTTCGTACTTCTTCCAACCTTCAGAAAATTCTAAAAAAATTTGAAATGATATTTTGATGAGTTTATTGATTGTGTCCAAAAATGGTGATTTTTGGATGTATAGATTAAGAGTTATGAATTTTATGAGAAAATACTATTTTAAAAGTAACCACTTATAACTCCTTGTGGTTAACTCTAAAATTGATAAAAATTTTATTAGAAGTATATCTATATAATATCAGTGTACTCTGTGAATTTCGGAATTTTTGGATAAAAGTACAATTTATGATAAATGTCTAAATATTCGGCGGTTTTGGCCATATGAAAAATAGTAAATGAGTTTTAAAAATTCTGAGAAAAATATATGTTCAATATGGGACTATATTCTGCTAAATCTCAAAAAAGAAATATTTTTGGAACTGATTTGGTATTTTTCATGAAAATGGACTAGTTATAAGTAAATGAATTAAATATGTTATGTGAAGTAAGAAAATTAAAAAATAGGATTTTATGACTTGAGAATCTTATATGAGGTATATGCAGATTTTTGATGAGGGTTTTTGGTTATTGGTAATGAAATTTTATGAGTTTGGCATTTTAGGATGATTAAATGTATTATTTAGTAAAGTGTAAACAATTAAAATAAATTGTTTATAAGCTTAAGAAATATTATTCTTTCAATATCATTATACCGAAATATTGGTATGGATTTTATTGTGAAATTTCTACCATTTTCATGTCGAGTTACTATTCATGAGTTACTATTCACGAGTTACTATTCATGAGTTACTATTCACGACAAAATAAGTTTTTTTTCTGACCAAATTATAGTTGATTTATGAATATTACTCTTGAGATTAAATCTATATATTGATTATATTGATTTTATTATCATATATAATATTTTTATAACCCTAATGATGATATTTCTCTTTGACTTGAGTGTATAGATGGGTAGATTTTTGGTATGATCATGACTATGGGTTCCCTTTAGACCTAGCAAAATCGGCCCAGGCCCGCGGACCGGGCCGGGCTGGCCCGTAAAAATTGGGCATTTTTGGCCCGACCCGTTTTTGGCCCGGCCCGGCCCGTGGCCCGTGAGTTTTTTTTTTTAAATAAAATTTTGCTACTTGTAGGGCTTGAACACAAGACTTGTAAGTAAATAAATAAGAGTTCAAACCAACTAAGCTACAACAACTATTTGTTTTTAATGCAATCTTCAATAAATTTTAACTATATTTGAAAATTATAATTAAGATATGTAGTTAATGTAGGTAATTAATTAATAATACTAGTTTATAATACTATTAAAATTTTAATTGATTGAGATATGTAGTTAATAATTTCAAAGTATAAAACTATTAAACTAACAATTATTAGTTTAAGTTAGATAATATAATTATAAAAATTTAAAATTATCTATATATTAGTATTAATTACAATATTTATTATTTTTAAAAGTTAAATAAATTATATTAATTTTAAAGAATCAAATTTGATTATATACTTTGAATTACTAGCAATATATAATCCGAATCAACCACTAATTTTTTAGATTGTAACTTTGCAAGTCCAAAATCTATACACAATAATATAGATAATTTTATCCCTTAATTATGCAATCCCCTTACTTATTGTAGTACATTTGGAAAGTAAATCAATCATTATCCCTTAATTATGCATTTCCCTTACTTATTTAGAAAGTAAATCAATCATTATTCCAAATCATGCCTTTAGAATAAAATCTAAAATTATAATACTATTTAAAATTTTAATTGATTGAGATATGTAGTTAATTTAAGTAATTAAAATTATTATTATTACTATTTTTGGTGTATCAAGATTTTGCAAAAAAAATAGGAAAAAGCCTGCGGGCCGGCCCGGCCCGCCCAACCCGGGCCACGGGCCTCACTTTTTCAGCCCGCCAAAATCTGGGCCGTTTTTAGCCCGGCCTGTTTTTGGCCCGCCCGCGCTCGGCCCGGGCCGGGCCCGCCCGCCCGTTTGCCATGTGTATGGCTAGTAGTGCAAAGTTGAATTATTGACTGGTATGATCATGACCACTGAATTTATAATTAAATATCTTTAGCTTAAGTGCAAAGGTGAATTGATCAACATAGTTATAATTATTGTTTATATAAATTCTGAAATGATTATATATTTATTTGAGATATTAATATATTTGGCCTGTAGTGCAAATATGAACTGTTGATGAATACATTTGGCCAGTAGTGCAAATATGAACTGGTGTTGAATATCTTTGGTCAGTAGTACAAATATGAATTGTTGATGAATATCTTTGGCCCGTAGTGCAAAGATGACATGTTGTTGAATATATTTGGCCAGTAGTGCAAAGATGTACATGTGTTGAGATGAACATGACCAGCTGGTGATACAAATGAATATCTTTGGCCGTAGTGCAAAGATGAAGTTATTAGTATGATTATGAACAGGAAATGTGATTTGGTGCAACCATGATCTTTGATGTTCCAGGTAAAGATAGGTGATGAAAATTATCTTCGTCCTGGATGAGAAGAGGAATTTAGAACTACAATTATGATTATGAGTTATTCATATGATTGTGGACCAGAATTGTTGATTGATGTTATAGGGATAAAACATTGTTGGTGGATTTTTAACATGGAGAAGATAATAGACTTTATAGTCTATTTAACTCTTCTAATGGATTGCTCGTTCCGCTGCAACTATGGTTGATATTTTTAACATCTACCATATGTTCTAAATCTCTGATTTATTATTGATGAAGGCTATTGATAATTTAATTATCTTTAGTCATGATATTCTTTACTGGGCTAGTTGTGATCACCCTTCTGTTTCATAATTTCTTTCAGGTAATAAGAGTGTAGCTGGGTCGAGTAGGGGTAACAGGAGAATAGAACGGTGGTCATCATTTAGTAGTTATATTTGGTGAATCAAATAGGGTGAGGCGAACCCAACGTTGGAAGGGTGTTTTGTCACTATCATACAAGATGTCTAATGACATACAACCTCGTGTCATCATAAGACAGGGTTGTCCTCATCCACTTGCTGAGTATATTTACGAGCACTACCTATATAATCTTGGTGTTTGTTTGAAGTATAATTCTCATCTAAAGACAGTGGAGATAATGATATGTCAAGTGAAGACTCACCATTGGGAAGAATATGATAGTAATCTTCTTATTTTTCTTTGGGGTCTATTGGGTCAACCAAGGATAATTCTGTGGCCATATGATATCTATCATAACCTAGACGCATGGCCTCCCATGTACGAAGGTTTCCTTGAGCACTTCCCAAAGATTCTAATTTCTAAAATAGTTTTTGACTATACCTTTATGTAAGGTGTCATTGTGACATGCTGTCCACGGTTGGGACATGTGTCACATTTGGTATATATTTGTATCCAAACTTACAGCATATGTGTTGTTATATTTTGCACGACAATTGTTGTAATAAAGTTGTAGTTGTTTTCTGTACCATGTATTTGGCGACTCAGAATAGGTTGGATGGAATGGACCTGTTTTGGGTTTGTCACATATGTGCTGACTGCAAATAGCAGTATTATATGTTATGGTATGTTATTATAATCGAACAAATGATTTTATTAACGATATGTTGTGATATAAAAGATAAAACTAAGTTGCGTTAGTGTAAGCAGCAGCTCAGGCAAGTATCCTATCTTTGCATTTTATTTATGCAATGGACATGCGTAAGCGAATATCAAAACTATTCTTTTTCATTGTTCAAATATCTTAACCTTTATATATACTTATGCAATGATTCTGTAGAAGTAAGTTATTAGATTATAATCTGTTGTACAAGTTCATTAATACTGTTATTATAGATCAAGATATTTATTATGTTCGTTAATTTCTAAATATGGTTAGGTAAGTGTCCTCACTTGGATAATCATTGTATTTAATCACATGTTGATACATACCTATTAACTTCCGGTATGTATACATTAATTAACAGTCGTCTAAGCTATTTGACTCAGCTAGACACAGATCTAGAAATATCGTTGAATATGATAGAACTTTATTGTATCCAATCAAATTATTTTGGTTCGAATTCCCAACTAAGTATGAACATCCCGAATATGAGAAACTTTTGTGCACCTAAGGCGGATAAGATGAACGATAATCTCGTTCTTACATGTAGTATTGATCAATACAAGGCATAACGGGCTGATCACCCCTCGTGCCTATAAGTTATGACGGTTTACAGATAAAGTTCTGTTTAACCTTTTCGAAAATTGAAAACAATGTTCATAGTATGTCGACTGATTCCCAATTATGGTCAATACGTAGTTTCAAAAATTTGATATAGAAATGATATGTTGTTATTATTGGTTCAGCTTACTTCACAACTGTTAATTCATTGTAGAAGGGTCGTTCAAAGAAAATAGTTAATCTTTTCAACTAATATTCATTGTTACTATTACTTGCTGGGCAATTGAATGCTCATTCTTGCTTTAAATTTAAATATTTTCAGCTAAGTGTGATCAACCAAAAAGCTCTGCTAAGAACAAGGGTAAAGGAAAGGTTATCGAATAAGTTCTACGCTATCTTATGTAATAGTTTATCTTTATTAAGATAATGATATTTATTAACTATGATGTAATGAATGTTTAAAGGTGGCATACCTAGGATTTAGACTCTGATTTATGTAAATTATGTTTGGTATCTATATTATTGTTATTATTATTAGTATTATTCCACTCATATAAATGGTATCGTGAAGAACCGAGTTCGAGTTTCAAGTACCTTAATTTGGGGGCGTCACACACATGGCTATGCAATGTCTTATTCCTTTAGGCTTTTTAATGCTACCTTAACGAGCTTTCGACCAACGACTCCTAGACCATTAAGACCATAGGGCGCTAGGAGTAAAGACAATCCCTTCGGGCTTACTTACTCAAGTAACAAAGGCCACAAAACTAGACAAGCATGTCACGGTGTTTATTCATACTTTTTTTTAGATAGCTTATATACCCCAAATATTCCCCCAAACTTAGGTTCTTGCCTAATTCTTTGTTTTCACTGCTTATTCTTGTCATTCTATGATTTACACTAGCATTATCCTTTAGAAACTATTTATGAATCAATTTAAACTACTCAGTCAACACAGATGTTATAACGTGCTACCCTTTTTTATATCAGTTTCAAACATGCTCAAGATTCAATTCATAACTCAAAATTACATCACAGTTCAAATACTGGGTACTGTATTTATCTACTCAATCCCAATCTCATCATTGGCCAAAATAAAAATGAATTACAATACTTGTTGGACAAATGCAAAACAACACAAGTTTAAGTACAATTTTATATATATATATATATATATATATATATATATATATATATATATATATATATATCCAACATAACATAATAAACTGCAAAAATAACAAAACTATCCTAAACTACTATGCACCTAAGCTACTATGCAATTACGTGACAATATGTAAAAATCCTAAACTAAACATAATACAGATGCAAACCTAACTAATGACATTATGCATGCAACATGAAATGCAAAATAAAAATTAAATCCCCCAAACTTAATAACTACAATGTCCTCATTGTATGGATAACTCAATAAAAATTGTGAGGACTTCCTTGTAATCGCCTAAGTCTGAGGTGGTGGTGGTGGTTGATCTTCTTTTTCAGAGTCACTTGGTGGAAACCTTGGCATAAGAGTTGGCTGCTAGTATGGGAATTGAACAGTTGGATTGAAACTCTGGAGAGTCGCATTCAAAGAAGCGAAAGACGTATTCATAGCTTCAAACATGTGGTCTTGCCTCGCTGCGAGTCGGCGCATCTCTCGGCGTGCTTCCCTGTTGTGCTCATCCATTTGGTGTTGAAATGCGAGAAACTGAGGACTAGATATGGTGTCAGGTTATGGTGACGCCTCTATTTCTTGCTCTCCCATCGTTGCATCCTCTTGAAACTCCGCATCATCTGAGGTGTCTTCAGCGTCAGCTTCATCCTCCGAAGCTGATGGAAATATAAAGCCTAATCCTCTAGGATGTGAGTCACCTCCGGCCCATACCAAATATCACGCAATCATTCTAGAATCTAGTAGCTGCAGCGGCATCTGAGTGGGTTCATCTGTTAGATTTGTAATATTCATGAACGCAATCAAATTGCACAAAATAAGTAGAAACATGAAAAATCAGAGTTTTAAAAATTTTACAAACCATAAACCCGGATCACTCTTTATGCACAATTATTAATTAAACGAAAAAGAAAGAATAAGAATCATACCCTTGAAGATCCGAGCTTTCTCAGGTACAAGTTCACCTCCAATCTTTTTTCGCGTTCAACTTGAATCCACCGGGTTTAGTTCCTTCCTTTGATCAACGTTAGCCACCCAAGTGTTTGGCCTCTAGAGGTGATCCACCAAGGAAGAAGAATAATTCAAGAAGATGGGTGTTTGGCTAAACCCTAGTTTTTTCTATCTCTATAGAAAAGGAGCGTACTCACCAACAATTGGAATAACATATATTTGATATCTGATATATAATACTCCCCTTATAAAGATATCAAGTAACCCTATTAAAATAAGGTATTATTTATGTAATTAAACTCTTTTAATTAAATGGGCTCCCTAATCTTATTAGGGATAATTAATTAAACTCCTTTAACTAATTTTTCCTCCTAATCCTATTAGGAATAAATGAGAGTACATATATTAAATTAATTCATAAACTCTTTTAGAAATTAAAATAATAATAATTGTAATAATATTAATAAGACTCCTCTTATTAATTTATATTTAATATTTCTAAAATATTAAATAATAAATACTAAGTTATTTAATTTATTCTATCACCATAGATTAAATTAAATATACTTAACATATTATTACGATTATGCCATTAACTTCTTAAATAATTATTCTTCCTTTTATGGTGTGACCCTTTAGGTTCTCCATATTAAACCGGTTGTGAATAAATCAATTAGAACAATTCTAATCTTATTTAAATAAATAAATTAAACTATTAATTTATTTAAATAAATAATATTTATTCTACAATAGGGATAAGCCTCCCTAGCGATCAACGACTTTCCAGATAATATAGATTTCAACATTAATCATAAAAGAACCTTTGAGTAAATAGTTACCGTACAATTCAATCCTTCCACCATACAATGTCTGAATTAAATATAAGACATGAAATTACCGTCAAGTCTTATTTTATTTAATTATATGTATTTTGACTCTTAAATGCACAATCCCAAATAATACAAATTAGAAACTCCTTTCTAATTTTATTCTGCCTTGGCCAAGGACTACTGGGTTGTCATTTATCGAATCACATAGGACATATCTCTTCTTTTACTAGAAGCAGTAGATTCTTTATTAATCATACATTATCTCCATGTACAACTTATTATACCCAAGCATACCCTTTGATATACCCTAAGGGTCTTAAGGAATAAGTCAAATTATAACTCATCATACACAAGATACTATGATGATCTCAAGTCCAAGGATTACTTGTACTACTATCACTACAGGAATTCCTATTAACAGGCAAGTAAAACTCCATTAGGTATTCCTTAACGAGTCACGTTTAGTGAACTTATTCTCTAATAAGCACCTACATACTTGCTTTAGTGTATCCACACAAATGATCATGAGATCAATCATCATCATCCAATGAGCAAGCAACGTATGTACCAATCTATCCGGATTCGCTAATTCCCAATTTAGTAATCCAACGATTGGGAACTATTTTAGTTTTAAGCTTTTTAAGAATTTAGATCTCATTAGAATGATCATCATCATTATTCTAAAAGTATTGCTTAAAACTATGGGTTTATCACATATTATAAAACAGCATCATGTAGATAATTAAAAGCCTTTAATAAATTAATACTTTTTATTAATAAATGAATAAGATTGTTACAAAGTATATGCTTTATCATCAAACGTTATTGGCTTGTGTGCATACAACTTTTAATCTCCCACTTGCACTAAAGACAATCGTCATGGTATCTCGTACCCTTCTTCTCTAAGTGACGATTATCCTGCTGTTGGATAAGCTTCAGTAAATGGATATGTAATGTTGTTCTTGAGAGTCCACTATCTCTATAGTGATTTCTCATTTTTCAATGATTCCTATAATCAAATGAAAGTCCCACAACACATGTTTAGATCTAAGATGAGACTTAGGAATAATTCCTAGTTCTGTAATGAACTTTTCATCCAAACAATCAACTTGCAGCTTCATTTATAGCTATATACTTTGTATTTATCACTAAACCAGCAACTCTTTGCTGTTTGAAACCTTTCCAATTCACTGCACCACCATTCAAGGTAACGCTTTACCTTAAAGTAGATTTTCTGTCTTCATGGTCTGTCTGAAAAACTTGAGTCTGTTAAGCCCTCTAGTTTTAATTCAGACCCACCATGAATATGATCACATCCTCATTACCGGTAAAGTACTTTAAGATATTTTTCACTGTCTTACAGTGATCTTCTCCAAAATATGACTGATCAACATCAGGTTTCGTATATTTTATTGTATACATGATTGTTACTCATGTGATCTCTCTTTTACTAGTCTAGCTATGGGGACTATTAAGAGAGATACACTCCATGGCTCATCAACATAAGACATTTATTGGAGTTTTTCATGCTAAAAGACTTTACCATCAAATGAATATACGTTCCTTGGGTTAAGTCGAGTATCCTATTAAATCTATCTATATAGATTTATATCCCCAATTAAGATACTCTTCCCAAATCATTAATGGAGGAATGTTTAGACAACTTTATCTTTACTGATTGTAGCATTGGTATGTCATTTCGTATCTGTAGTATATCAATATATAATACTAGAAATGTCACGATGCTCCCACTGACCCTTTTGTACACACTAGGTTCATTCTTATTTTTGATAAAATCAAACCTTTTGATTGTCTCATCAAAACGAATGTTCTATTTTTGAGAAGCTTACTTCAATCCATTTCTCTGAGTGTCTACAACTCTTACCTTATCGTATGTAACTAGATCATCATCTTCTATGATGCGTACCTCATCATCATCATCTATGATGAATGCATACCTCCTAGGTATCTTTGGTACTATTCCAGATTTACGATTCGGTTGTGGTACAATAGGTCTATCTACAGGTTCTTCTTATTTGACTTATAGTGATTTGTGGTTCTTAAACTCTTTAAGATCTATTATCCTCCTACTAGCCCCTTCAATGATAAACACCTTTATCTTAGAAGGTAGCATGTTTCATAACAAACACCTTTTGCTAAGTAGGATTATAGAATATATACCCTAAACTTACTTTAGGATGTCCCACAAATCTGTACTTGTCAAATCTTGTCCCAAGCTTATCCTTTGAAACCTTTTCACATAAGTTGGGCAACCCCTTATCTTAACTTACTTAAAATTAGGAATTCTCCCTGTCCATAACTTTTATGGAGTCTTGTGGCCGAATTTTAAGGTTACCTTTTTCGTAGATATGCAGCCATTTCTAGGGCATGACCCCAGAGGGATACTGGAATGTCGGTAAAATCATTATGGAACGCACCATGTCCAACAAGGTACGAATTTTTTCTTTTAGATACATCAATCAATTATTGCGTATCAGGAGGCGTCCATTGTGAAAAAACCATTTGAGATGATCTAGAAGCTTATTGCACAAGTATTTATTCCTTGATCTAATAAAAGAATCTTAATACTTTGCCAATTTGTTTTACTTCTGAATTCTTTGAACCTTTCAAATAATTCGCACTTGTATTTCAGTAAATACATACATTCAACTATTTGAATGATCATCTCCTTTTCTTATACTAGTTTGTTCAATTTGTAAAATTATTTTCACGTAAGTCAAGTATACAAAATCTATTAAGTAATATTCTAGTTCTATAAAAAAACATTATTATTATAAATAGAACAACAATTGTTCTTAATTATAATACCAAAGATTTCATTGTCCAACAATAAAATAGAATTAATATTTCTAACAAGAACTGGAATACAATAATAGCTTATTGACTTAATAGATTTTCCCGTAGGCAATGCTAAACTATAAGTTTCTATGGCTAATGCAGCAACCTTTGCTTCATTTCTCACACATAGGATTACTTATTTTTGTTTAGCTTTCTACTTCTACTTGGTCCCTTCATAAATCTATATTTATGATAACCAAAGTCGGTATCCAATACCCAAGTAGATCCTTGACTTAAAGAAAAATTTATTTTAAATCATGAATAAAATTATAATTATAACCGAAACTTCACTAAGCTTCTTTTGGTTAGCTCTGCAAGATGTTTCTCGCAGTTTCTTTCCAGTGTCCAGACTTATTGCAGTGGAAGCAAACTCATTTGCTATCCGTATCAGTTTTGTTCTTATTATCCTTTATTTTTGCCTTTTTATTTACCTTCTTAGAATCGTTATTCTTTTCAGAAGATCCTTTAGCCCCTACCAGTAAGACTCGGTCTTTCTTGGATGGAAAGTGACTCTCAACATTTTTTAATATGTTAAGCAACTCAGCGAGGCTGATATCTAGCTTATTCATATGAAAAATTCACAACAATTGTGAAAGGAGTCCAGGAGTGAGTGCAAGATCAAATCTTGGCTCAACTCTCCATCCATGATAAAACCTGTTGTTCTAATTGATCAATCAAATTGATTATATTAAGGACTTTTATCTGTAATGTAGTGTCATCGGTCATTCTAGATCGGAAGAGCTCCTTAGATATATGATATCTATCAGTCCTACTTTTCTCACCGTCAACTACTTGATGTGCAGGAATATAGTAAGAGCATCCATAGTTTCATGCTGACGCTGAAGCTCGTTACTCATGGATGCGAGCATAATGCATTGACCCAACTGTGCATCATCTTGCCACTTTCTAAAAGTAGCAATCTCTTCCTCAGAGGCATTGTCTGCAACCATTACAGGGATAGGTGTATTAAGGAAATAAGATAGCTTTTCAGTCACGAGAACTATTCTCAAATTCCTTAACCAATCCGTTTAATTTGGTCCGGTTAAATAGCATCTAATATGCTTCGCAGTGATAGTAATTTAGATATTGTAAAATTCTGTAAATAAATTTGTAATTAACAACATTTTAACATACATTCTTTTATTAATTATCAAAATAAATTAGGTCTTGTTTTAAATTGGTATCTCCCACTATTTTTTTCAAACTATATTACCCTCACTTATATAGTTCGGCAAAATCTAATTAAAGATTTGCGAGTGAGAATAAGGATCCCATTTCAAATGTATATAGCCTTGTGTGTGCACAACAAACTATAAATAAATAAATAGGCAGACAACTCTTGTCAGTTACATCAACTATGTAACTCCTTGTATTTTGCTTCTTAAATCATAATGGTCAAGTGTGTGCACATCCGAACTAAAATGATTTAAGTTAAGTCAGACCCAACATTTCCATATAAGTGAAGAGAAAACTACAGCCCTTGTGTGTGCACAACAAAGCAGTAATGTTCAATTCCTTATAAACATCATATGTAATAAAAACATCTTAAATATTTAATACATGCATTGTGTGTGCACAACAAACTCATATTAAATATTCAATACTCTATTGTTTCTATCATGCTAAAAGGCGACGTTCGATATTCTAAATATCTTTGAACGTTACAACTTAATATAAAATATTTGAGGGGTTTGTTATTAATTTGTCTCATCTTGTTTAGCGTGCATGCACATATATATATAAAATACGCGTCATATTAATTAACATGCGAAGCACGTTTGCATAATATATAATATATATAATATAAGCATGCACATATAGAATACTATATTCTACCCGGATTGATTATGGACTTTTATTCTAGTTTGGTTCACTTGAGCCACCAAGTGAACCAAAAGGTCAAACCCTAGGGGTACAAGAATTAATATTTAAATATAATTATTACATTTAAACCTGGGCTCCATTACAAACGGGTCTTCAAGCGCTCCTTATTCCTTGATCTCCAATTCTTTAAAAATTAATTCTAACTATTCCTATTACAAAAATATTTAAAATAAATAGAAACCTTGATCAGCAGTCAAGGGGAAGTACATAGGAGGGAGTTAGAATTTACATTAAGAAAAAATTAGAGAAGACGAGGTACGCAGATCCCATTTAATAAAACTCATACATTCATGCATCCAACTAAAATAAAATCCAATCACATTAGTCAATAGTTCATAATAAATCCCATTTATTATCATACAAATCACCATATGCATCAATAAATAATATTCATCTCATAAATAATAAACATTCTATATATATTGATATCATTTAATGGGAAAATTTAGTTAGTATAAAATCTAATTTTGAATCAAAATAAACTCTTTTATTTTAATCCAAATTTAAATCAAAATAAATCTCTTTTATTTTAATTTATCCAATTTTGAATAAAATAAACTATTTTATTTTAATCAAAATATTTAATTAAAATAAACTCTTTTATTTTAACTAATTATGAAATCCAATTCCATATAAAAAAAATAAAAACTCCTTTATAAAAGGAAACACGGATTTTCTTTCCTATTCACAAATAAACTCTTTTATTTTGAATAATACGAAATCTTATTTCATATCTAAATAAACTCCTTTATTTAAGGAAAGATGGATTCACTTTCCTATTCAAAAATAAACTCTTTTATTTTAGAAATTATAGAATCCAATTTCAACTCCAATTAGTTATCATGGAATCCAATTCCAACTCTAATTAGTTAGCATGAAATATAATTTTAAAATTAAAATAATTTTTTTTGAAATTAAAATAAACTTTTTATTTTAAGATTAAAATAAATATTTTATTTTAATTATAAAATTATATATATATATATATATATATATATATATAAATATATATTACGTTAATATATATTATATATATAATCACTTCCTGCTTTCTCCATTTATTTCTGTGAGCATGAATCTCAAAAAAAAAACATGCATGCCCCTGCCGAATCCTATAGCCTTTTATGGTATTACTAGTAACTTTCAAATTATAGAAGTTAACATGAATATATATCTATATATATATTATAAAACCATTCACTTGCAGGAACAGGACTATCATACCGAAAATAATTGATAACAAGAACCACGTGGAAGAAAAAAACAAACGCAGTCCCGATTTTCCAACAGATTTTCGGAAATGATTACGGTTAAGTTTTTTTTTATATATATAATAAAATTATGCCCAATTAAATTGTTCTAAACACAAATCAATATACATATCAAATTAAAATAATTAATAATTTGCATAAAGGTTTGGCTTTGATACCACTGTTAGGTTTGTAATATTCATGAACGCAATTAAATTGCACAAAATAAGCAGAAACATAAAAAATCAGAGTTTTAAAAATTTTACAAACCATATACCCGGATCACCCTTTATACACAATTATTAATTAAACAAAAAAGAAAGAATAAGAATCATACCCTTGAAGATCCAAGCTTTCTCCGGTACAAGTTCATCTCCAATCTTTTTTCGCGTTCAACTAAAATCCACTGGGTTTAGTTCCTTCCTTTGATCAACGTTAGCCACTCAAGTGTTTGGCCTCTAGAGGTGATCCACCAAGGAAGAAGAAGAATTCAAGAAGATGGGTGTTTGGCTAAACTCTAGTTTTTTCTATCTCTATAGAAAAGGAGCGTACTCTCTAATAATTGGAATAACGTATATTTGATATCTGATATAATACTCCCCTTATAAAGATATCAAGTAACCCTATTAAAATAAGGTATTATTTATTTAATTAAACTTTTTTAATTAAATGGGCTCCCTAATCTTATTAGGGATAATTAATTAAACTTCTTTAACTAATTTTTCCTCCTAATCCTATTAGGAATAAATGAGAGTACATATATTAAATTAATTCCTAAACTCTTTTAGAAATTTAAATAATAATAATTATAATAATATTAATAAGACTCCTCTTATTAATTTATACTTAATATTTCTAAAATATTAAATAATAAATATTAAGCTATTTAATTTATTCTATCACCATAGATTAAATTAAATATACTTAACATATTATTACGATTATGCCATTAACTTCTTAAATAATTATTCTTCCTTTTATGGTGTGACCCTTTAGGTTCTCCATATTAAACCGATTGTGAATAAATCAATTAGAACAATTCTAATCTTATTTAAATAAATAAATTAAACTATTAATTTATTTAAATAAATAATATTTATTCTACAATAGGGATAAGCCTCCCTAGCGATCAACGACTTTTCAGATAATATAGATTTTAACATTAATCATAAAAGAACCTTTGAGTAAATAGTTACCGTACAATTCAATCCTTTCACCATACAATGTCTCAATTAAATATAAGACATGGAATTACCGTTAAGTCTTATTTTATTTAATTATATGTATTTCGACTCTTAAATGCACAACCCCAAATAATGCAAATTAGAAACTCCTTTCTAATTTCATTCTACCTTGGCCAAGGACTACTGGGTTGTCATTTATCGAATCACATAGGACATATCTCTTCTTTTACTAGAAGCGGTAGATTCTTTATTAATCATACATTATCTCCATGTACAACTTATTATACCCAAGCATACCCTTTGATATACCCTAAGGGTCTTAAAGAATAAGTCAAAGTATAACTCATCATACACAAGATACTATGATGATCTCAAGTTCAAGGATTACTTGTACTACTATCACTACAGGAATTCCTATTGACAGACAAGTAAAACTCCATTAGGTATTCCTTAGCGAGCCACGTTCAGTGAACTTATTCTCTAATAAGCACCTACATACTTGCTTTAGTGTCTCCACACAAATGATCATGAGATCAATCATCCTCATCCAATGAGCAAGCAACGTATGTACCAATCTATCCGGATTCACTAATTCCCAATTTAGTAATCCAACGATTGGGAACTATTTTAGTTTTAAGCTTTCTAAGAATTTAAATCTCATTAGAATGATCATCATCATTATTCTAAAAGCATTGCTTAAAACTATGGGTTTATCACATATTATAAAACAACATCATGTAGATAATTAAAAGCCTTTAATAAATTAATACTTTTTATTAATAAATGAATAAGATTGTTACAAAGTATATGCTTTATCATCAAACATGATTGGCTTGTGTGCATACTACTTTCATCATCATCGGACCATCTAAGACCCGCTTGGCGACACAACCCACAAATAAGTGATGGGTGAAATTTCCTCGTAAGCATCGGCGGTTGGAAAAATTTATTATGGCCCTGACGTCGATGATGAAATCTTGCACAATTGCATATAAAAATAATGTCTTTTCTTTGGTCACGTCCGATGTGTGTGTGGATGGAAATAACTTGGCACACAGGAATGCATACCATATCTTGCCATACCTACTAAGATCCTTACTGTGAAAAACCGTGTGTCCTTTCTGACCCTTGATCCATGTTGTAGCCGGCTTAGTCATGTCCTTCAGAATAGCCTCAAAATTCGGATCGTTGTCACGTAAGTGAGCATACTGACAATGTCTCAGCACTCGTAACTGATAATAAGTGTTGATTGCATCCGCACTGAACAGAACCAATCTACTCCGCACGAACGCATTGAAAGGGGCCTTGTCCTCGGCGTTTACATAAAATTCATTAACCATATTGACAACGGCGGCCTCGGGTTCCTCCATAAACTTATTCCACCCTTTCTGATATATCTATTACATCATCTCCCCATCCACATGATCCAGTGCCAACCCCCGCTCCGGTGTAAGTGCTTTGGTCACCATGTAGTCGTAACGGTCGGCGGCGGCTGCACTTTTGAATTTGCATCGGTCGAAGGTTCGTGATGGTGGAGTGGTTCCAGAACTCTCTCCCCGTTGCCTCTTTGAAGTCGATTTAGATGTCATAGATTTTAGAAAACCTTTACACAAGTATGTTTCCCCAAACTCGACTCACACACTCTATCGAACACTTAGTGTGCACAATGATTTCTTCCCCCAAACTTGCTTGTTTTTGCTTTTACTATGGTACTAGGAATGGATGAATTAGAAAATAGGGCACTTTCTCTCAATTGCTATACACGTACCTCAATGAAAGCCCTAATTCGTAGCTATAGCAGGTGGAGTTGAGAGTATGTGGTGAATGAGGGGTATGAGGGAGTGAATTTATAGAGATGGTTTGATGTAAAGGCTTGAGGGTTAGAGAAAAAGACTGAATTAGTGGGTGTGGGTGTTAATGTAGTGGGATTTTACTTGCCAAAATGTGGGATGTAGTTGCGGTGGGATTGAGAGTTGTGGGAAAGAAGTAGTAGTGAAATGAAAAAGTGGGGAAGTTGGTTCTCGAAAGTGTAACTACTGAACTGCTCTTTGGAATTCCAGAACCCCCGCCCTGGCAGGGGGTAACAAGCTTATGAAGCCCGCCCCGGCGGGCATGCTCCCTGACTTCGGACTGGAGAGACCCCCGCCCCGGAGGGGGGTATAGTGTATTAGGAGCCCGCCCCGGCGGGCATGCACACTACAATTGGGCTATGATTTTCTTATTTCTTCATTGCAATTCCAAACCATTAACATATTAAGTACCTACAAACCATAAAACATAAATATGAGTAGAGATTGAGCATTTTAAGCATGGTAGATATATTATCAAGAACAATATACTTTCATAACTACTTAATGTATCCTACTTAATCTAAACTATAATCTAACTAAAATGACTGAAACATATGAAAAAAATAAAAAAAAAATAAAAAGATGATTGGGTTGCCTCCCAATTAGCGCTTGATTTTAAGTCGTTCAGCCTGACTATTCCCTGTTTATGGTATGTCGGATAATGTGATTGCGATGCCATCTATGTTGGATTCGCCACCCCAAAAATGTTTCAGCCTTTGACCGTTGACTTTGAAAGTCTCCAACGGGTTTCTACTGTGACAACCCCAAAATAGGTCCATTCCACCCAACCCATTCTGAGTCGCCAAATACATGGTACAGAAAATAACTACAACTTCATTATCACATTTCTTGTACAAAATACAACAACACATATGCTGTGAGTTTTGATACAAATATATACCAACTATGACTCTCATCCCAACCTTGGATAGCACGTCACAATGGCACCTTACATAAAGGTATAGTCAAAAACTGTTTTAGAAATTAGAATCTTTGGGAAGTGCTCAAGGAAACCTTCGTACATGGGAGGCCGTGCTTCCAGGTTATGATAGATATCATATGTCCACAGAATTATCCTTGGTTGACCTAATAGACCCCAAAAAAAAATAAGAAGATTACTATCATATTCTTTCTAATGGTGAGTCTTCTCTTGACATATCATTATCTCCACTGTCTTTAATCGGGAATTAAACTCCAAACAAACACCAAGATTATATAGGTAGTGCTCGTAAATATACTCAGCAATTGGATGTGCACAACCGTGTCTTATGATGACACGAGGTTTTATGTCATTAGACATCTTGTATGATAGTGACAAAACACCCTTCTAACGTTGGGTTCGCCTCACCCTATATGATTCACCAAATATAACTACTAAATGATGTATACAACACACTTTTCTATACTGGTTAGGGAGAATTCTAAAGCTAGAGACCACTATTCTATCCCTTGTTACCCCCGCTCGACCCAGCTACACTCTTATTACCTGAAAGGAATTGTGAAGCAAAAGGGTGAGCACAACTAGCTCAGTAAATAATATCATGACTAAAGATAAATAAATTATCAATAGCCTTCAACAGTAATAAATCAGAGATTTAGAACATATGGTAGATGATAAAAATTTTCAACCATAGTTGCAGCGGAACGAGCAATCCATTAGAAGAGTCAAATAGACCATAAAGTCTATTATCTTCACCACATTAAAAGTCCACCAACAATATTTTATCCCTGTAACATTAATCAACTGTTCCTTTCCACAATTATATGAATAACTCATAATCATAATTGTGATTCTAAATTCCTCTTCACATCCAGGACGTAGATAATTTTCATCACATGTCTTTACCTGTAACATCAAAGATCATGGTTATAACAAATCACAGTTTCTATTTATAATCATACTAACAATTTCATCTTTGTACTACGGCCAAAGATATTCATCAACAGACCATCTTTGCACTACAGGCCAAAGATATTCAACAACAGGTCATCTTTACACTACGGGCCAAAGATATTCATCAACAATTCATCTTTGCACTACAGGCCAAAGATATTCCTTAACAGTTCATATTTGCACTACAGGCCAAATATATTCATCAACAGTTCATATTTACACTACAGGCCAAATATATTCATCAACAGTTCATATTTGCACTACAAGCCAAATATATTAATATATCAAAGAAATATATAATCATTTCAGAATTTATATAAACAATAATTATAACCATGTTGATCATTTTACCTTTACACTTAAGCTAAAGATATTCATTTATAAATTCAATGGTCATGATCAGACCAGTCAACAATTTAACTTTGCACTACTGGCCAAAGGGAACCCATAGTAATGATCATACCAAAAATCTATCCATCTTTACACTCAAGTCAAATAGAAATATCATCATTAGGGTTATAAAAATGTTATATATAATAGTAAAATCAATATAATCAAAACATCTAGATTTAATCTCAAGAGTAATATTCATAAATCAACTATAATTTGGTTAGAAAAAGAAACCAATTTTGTCATGAATAGTAACCCATGAATATTAACTTCGTGAATAGTAACTTATGAATAGTAACTTGTGAATAGTAACTCATGAATAGTAAACCCGACACAAAAAGGTAGAAATTCCACAATAAAATTCATACCAATATTTCGGTATAATAACATTTCTTAAACTTATAAATAATTTATTTTAATTGTTTACACTTTACTAAATAATGCATTTAATCATCCTAAAATTCCAAACTCATAAGATTTCATCACCAATAACCAAAACCCTCATCAAAAATCTGCATATACCTCTTATAGGATTCTCAAGCCATAAAATCCTATTTTTCAATTTTTTTATTCGCATAACATATTTAATTCATTTATTCATAACTAGTCCATTTTTATGAAAAATGCCAAATCAGTCCCAAAAATATTTTTTTTTTGGAATTTAGCAGAATATAGTCCCATATTGAACATATATTTTTCTCGGAATTTTTAAAAATTATTTACTATTTTTCATATGGCCAAAACAGCCGAATATTTAGATATTTATCAAAAATTATACTTTTATCCAAAAATTCCGAAATTTCTAGAGTATACTTCTATCATATACATGTACTCCCAATAAAATTTTTACCAATTTTGGAGTTAACCACAAGGAGTTATAAGCGGTTACTTTTAAAATAGTCTTTTCTCATAAAATTCACAACTCTTAATCTATACATCCATAGATCTCCATTTTTGAACACAATCAAGAAAACTCATCAAATTATCATTTTAAATTTTTCTAGAATTTTTGAAGATCAAAAAAATTACGAAACAGAAAACACAACAACCCTTAAAATCCCTTACTATCCCTTACCTCAAAAGAGCATTACTTCTGACTGGATATCAGATATGGCGCTGAAGAAAACTTGCACTGATGAATAGCAACTCACCAAGTATCTAAATACTCACAAAATACACTCGATAATCTAGAGAGAAAAAAGAGAGAAAACTTATTAATTCTGGTGCGATTTTCAATTCTAACTTAGCCCTCTATTTATAGGAAAATGTTAGTACGCCGAAGCAGACTTGACCTACTACCTGATGGCTTTGCCTGCTACTATTCCACCCACCAAAAATCAGTCATCTTTCCCAACAACCAAAAGTGGGGCCCACCCATTTCTAGAATTTTCTACCAAAATCATTTATAAACCTAATTTCTGAATCAGTCACCTCTTAAAATTCATAACAAATCATTCGTTCATTTTTAACGGTTCAAAATTTTTGGATATATACTCAACTTATATATGTATAACATATCCAAAAATCACAACGATCCAACGGTCGGATTAAAATTATAACTCACGCAATAGAGCTGTAAGAACACTGATTCGATATTTTAATAATTCCAATCCGGTAAAATACTGATAAAATACCTCAACATTAATTCTTTCATTTATAACCACATAAATAAATCCATCATTTATATCCACATCAAATAAATATTTCCTTATCATATAAATCAATAATTAATTGTTCACAAATAATATTACAGAATCACAATTATGGCAACCAGACCGTTCCCAGGAAAGAGGGGGCTTTCCGATAAGAATTTCTCCTTACTGGCGCGCAATTAGGTGACCAAACATCTCCTTGACAGAACTTTCTAGACATTGTCAATAATGCTATCTAATAATATTATTCGAATAATATGAATTATTGATCTGATAATGGAAAATACTGTGCAGTGACAATTATTGAACAACAATAATATAAAATTTCAACGTAGCAATTATTGAATCAATAAAATAAAATATTGAACAGTAATTACTGTAACAATTATTGAGTAGTGCCTTCTTATGTAAGAATCAATAATTTAAAAATACTGTGCAATATCGTGTGCTACTGTGCAACAACGCGTATTACTTTACTTTACCCACCGGGTATTCTAACAGTGTTAACGGTAATGATTACGCCGTTATTTGTAAGAACTCAAATTTGTCATTTTCTTCATCTAACAATTATTCTGTTATGGGGCCCACAAATGTCTGCGCCGTCGTACGAATATTCCCCGACAAAAAGAATATTTTACGACTAAACGAATATTCCCCGACAACAATGAATATTTTATAACCACTTGCGTATTTTGAAAAAAAAAATCATATATCACCCTTAACTTTAACTTTTATCAATTTAACCATTTACTGAATAGTAATTATAAGAAAAATTGAATACTATTGTTTCATAAAATTCGGGGTCTTACAATCTCCCCTTCTTATGAAATTTCATCCCCAAAATTTACGTACCTAGTATTTCGAAAAGTTGAGAATACCTTGCTTTCATTCCAGATTTTATCTCCCAGGTCACCATGATTTCTCCATTGCTCATCTCCCTTGATAACTTCATTTGGGTTCCTCACTTGTTGGGAAGTCATGACAACTGTCATCCCTCGAACTACCCGGTTTTGACTTGTCTGGGGCAGCATTTGGCGTCATCCCTACCGTTGGAATATACTTTTCTATAGGGCATATTCCTCCCTCAACTGCCTCGTCGTACTCCTGATTCATGATCTGAATCATCAATCTTCGATCCATATCGAATTCAGGTTGACCGCTCTGTACAGGGTAATTCAAAACTCGATGTTGGGTTCTCCCAATTGCTGTCCAAAAAGAGAAATACATATCATCTATTTTAGCCTTCTTAGATCGGACATCTCTTTCCACAATATCAATGCGTCGTGCGGCTTTTCCCCATGCATCACTCACTCTTACTCGTTCAGTTTTTTTCTTCTTTCAGCTCAGATTCCAGCTTTATCATCTTATACTCTGCCAAAGAATGATTCTGTTCAAGCATCACATATCGGGTAACACAAGCTTGAATTATTGCATCCTTTTGCTCCACGACCGCCTGTCGTTCTTCAGCCTGCTCTTCTAACTCATGAATACGATTTTGCAATTCTACATTTTGATCATATAATACCTCTAATAGATTCTCCTCGGGTACCTCTTCTTCCTCTTCTTCCTCACTCTCAGCTGTTACCTCTGCGACCATCTCGGGTGCAACTATCAATTCTTCACATACCACATGGATTTCTCTAATTCCTTCTTTGCCTGACATCACATTATCCTGGTTGGTGATTAGAGGTATCCCCACGGTCTCATTCACTCCATTGTTAATATTCTCAGCAACCACTCTCAAATACTGCCATAAAACAATGGTTAATTAAACAAATTAACGAATCACATAATATCCGTATATTATGATCGACCAACAATTAAGCTTAGGTAGGACACACTAGCTGTAACGACCCCAAAACAGGTCCATTCCATCCAACCTATTCTGAGTCGCCAAATACATGATACAGAAAACAACTACAACTTTATTACAACAATTATCGTGTAAAATACAACAACATATATGCTGTGAGTTTGGATACAAATATATACCAAATGTGACTCATGTCCCAACCGTGGACATCATCTCACAATGACACCTTACATAAAGGTATAGTCAAAAACTGTTTTAGAAATTAGAATATTTGGGAAGTGCTCAAGGAAACCTTTGTACATGGGAGGCTATGCGTCTAGGTTATGATAGATATCATATGGCCACAGAATTATCCTTGGTTGACCCAATAGACCCCAAAGAAAAACGAGAAGATTACTATCATATTATTCCCAATGGTGAGTCTTCTCTTGACTTATCATTATCTCCACTGTCTTTAATCGTGAATTATACTTCAAACAAACACCAAGATTATATAGGTAGTGCTCGTATATATACTCAGCAAGTGGATGAGCACAACCTTGTCTTATGATGACACGAGGTTGTATGTCATTAGACATCTTGTATGACAGTGGCAAAACACCCTTCCAACGTTGGGTTCGCTTCACCCTAGATGATTCACCAAATATAACTACTAAATGATTACCACCGTTCTATTCCCCTGTTACCCCCGCTCGACCCAGCTACACTCTTATTACCTGAAAGGAATTGTGAAACAGAAGGGTGAGTACAACTAGCTCAGTAAAGAATATCATGACTAAAGATAAATAAATTATCAATAGTCTTCATCAATAATAAATCAGAGATTTAGAACATATGGTAGATGATAAAAAAATTTCAACCATAGTCGCAGCGGAACATGCAATCCATTAGAAGAGTCAGATAGACTATAAAGTCTATTATCTTCTTCATGTTAAAAATCCATCAACAATGTTTTATCCCTGTAACGTCAATCAACAATTCTGGTCCACAATAATATGAATAAATCATAATCATAACTGTAGTTCTAAATTCCTCTTCTCACCCAGGACGAAGATAATTTTCATCACCTATCTTTACCTGAAATATCAAAGATCATGGTTACACTAAATCACATTTCCTGTTCATAATCATACTAATAACTTCATCTTTGCACTACGGCCAAAGATATTCATTTGTATCACCAGTTGGTCATGTTTATCTCAATATCTGTTCATCTTTGCACTACTGGCCAAAGATATTCAACAACATGTCATCTTTGCACTACGGGCCAAAGATATTCATTAATATTTCATCTTTGCACTACAGGCCAAAGATATTCCTCAACAGTTCATATTTGCACTACGGCCAAATATATTCATCAACAGTTCATATTTGCACTACAGGCCAAATATATTAATATCTCAAAGAAATATATAATCATTTCAGAATTTATATAAACAATAATTATAACCATGTTAATCAATTCACCTTTGCACTTAAGCTAAAGATATTCACTTATAAATTCAATGGTCATGATCATACCAGTCAACAATTCAACTTTGCACTACTGGCCAAAGAGAACCCATAGTCATGATCATACCAATAATTTACCCATCTTTACACTCAAGTGAAAGAGAATTTCAACATCAAAGTTATAAAAATGTTATATATGATAATAAAAACAATATGATCAACATATAGATTTAATCTCAAGAGTAATATTCATAAATCAACTATAATTTGGTTAGAAAAAGAAACCAATTTTGTCGTGAATAGTAACTCGTGAATAGTAACCCTGACATGAAAAAGGTAGAAATTCCACAATAATATACATACCAATATTTCGGTATAATGATATTGAAAGAATAATATTCTTAAGCTTATAAACAATTTATTTACATTGTTTACACTTTACTAATTAATGCATTTAATCATCATAAAACGCCAACTCTTAAGATTTCATCATCAATAACCAAAACCCTCATCAAAAATCTGCATATACCTCATATATAGGATTCTCAAGCCATAAAATCCTATTTTCCAATTTTCTTACTTCACATAACATATTTAATTCATTTTCTCATAACTAGACTATTTTCATGAAAAATACCAAATCCATTCCAAAAATATTTCTTTACTGGAATTTAGCATAATATAGTTCCATAGTGAACATATATTTTTCTCAGAATTTTTAAAAGTCATTTACTATTTTTCATATGGCCAAAATAGCCGAATATTTAGACATTTATCAAAAATTGTACTTTTGTCTAAAAATTCTGAAATTTACAGAGTATACTTCTATCATATACATGTACTCCCAATAAAAATTTCATCAATTTTGGAGTTAACCACAAGGAATTATAAGCTGTTACTTCTAAAATAGTCTTTTCTCATAAAATTCATAACTCTCAATCTATACATCCAAAAATCACCATTTTTGGACACAATCAAGAAAACTCATCAAAATATCATTTCAAATTTTTCCAGAATTTTTTGAAGATCAGAAAAATTACGAAACTGAAAATCATAACAACCCTTAAAATCCCTTAATATCCCTTACCTCAAAAGAGCAGTACTTCTGACTGGATATCGGATATGATGCTGAAGGAAACTTGCACTGATGAATAGCAACTCACCAAGCATCTAAAAACTCACAAAATATGCTTAATAATATAGAGAGAGAAAGAGAGAAAGCTTATGTTTCTGGTGTGATTTTCAATTCTAACTTAGCCCTCTATTTATAGGAAAATTTTAGTAGGCTTGACCTACAACCTGATGGCTTTACCTGCTACTATTCCCACCCACCACATTTGAAATATAATTCAGCACATTTCTTCACCAACCACAAGTGGGGCCCACCAATTCTAGAATTTTCCACCAAAAATGATTTATAACCTGATTTCCGAATCAGCCACCTCTTAAAATTCATAACAAATCATACGTTCATTTTTAACGGTTCAAAATTTGTGGACATATACTCAACTTATATATGTATAACATATCCAAATATTACCACGATCCAACGGTCGGATTAAAAATTATAACCCCCGCAATATTTCTCAAAAACCCTAATTTGATTTTCAATACCTCCGTTCCGACAAAAATACAGATAAAATATCTCAACATTAATTCCTTCATTTATAACAACATAAATAAATCCATCATTTATATCCACATCAAATAAATATTTCATTATCATATAAATCAATAATAAATTATTCACAAATAATATTACAGAATCACAATAATGACAACCAGACAGTTCCCAGGAAAGAGGGGGCTTTCCAATAAGAATTTCTCCTTACCGGCGCGCAATTAGGTGACCAAACCTCTCCTTAGACAGAACTTTCTAGACATTGTCAATAATGCTATCTAATAATATTATTCTAAATAATATGAATTATTGATCTGATAATGGGAAATACTGTGCAACAACAATTATTAAGCAACAATAATATAAAATATCAACGCAGCAATTATTGAATCAATAAAATAAAATATTGAACAGTAATTACTGTAACAATTATTGAGTAGTGCCTTCTTACGTAAGAATCAATAATTTCAAAAATACTATGCAATACCGTGTGCTACTATGCAATAACGCGTATTACTGTATTTTTAACCACGGGTATTCCAACAGTGTTAACGGTAACAACTACACCGTTATTTATAAAAACTCAAATTTGTCGTTTTCTTCACCCGATAGTTATTCGTTATGGGGCCCACAAATAGCTGCGTCGTAGTACGAATATTCCCCGACAGAAAGAATATTCCACGACCAAACGAATATTCCCCGACAACAATGATTATTTTATAACCACTTGCTTATTTTGAAAAAAATTTATATTTCACCCTTAAATTTAACATTTATCAATTTAACCATTTACTGAATAGTAATTATAAGAAAAATTGAATACTTTTATTTCATAAAATTCGGGGTCTTACAATCTCCCCTCCTTATGAAATTTCGTCCCCGAAATTTACGTACCTGGTATTTCGAAAAGTTGAGAATACCTTGCTTTCATTTCAGATTCCATCTTTCCTGTCATCATAATTTCTTCATTGCTCATCTCCTGTATTTCAGATATCATTCTAGAATACAGCTTCAAAACAAAGGTTAATTTAACAAATTCACATATCACATAATATCTCGATATTATAACTGACCAACAAATAAGCTTAGGTAAGACACACTAGCGAAGAATTTACTCGTCTCTCTCCTCCTAGTCCTATTCCCCGATCTTTTCCAGAGATCATATCCCTAAGCTCTGATACCAAATGTAACTCTCATGGTGCTTCAACCACAGCACCTCACAATGGTACCTATCAGTTTGCCACCGCAGAACGGCGTCCCCTACGGAGATTCTGGCTTCGGTGCATCCCCCATCAACAGGAAGTCACCAGCGAGAGGCTCGGGGCTCTTTACTTATAGCTCTGATACCAAATGTAACGACCCCAAAACAGGTCCATTCCATCCAACCTATTCTGAGTCGCCAAATACATGATACAGAAAATAACTACAACTTTATTACAACAATTATCGTGCAAAATATAACAACATATATGCTGTGAGTTTGGATACAAATATATACCAAATGTGACTCATGTCCCAACCGTGGACATCATCTCACAATGACACCTTACATAAAGGTATAGTCAAAAACTGTTTTAAAAATTAGAATATTTGGGAAGTGCTCAAGGAAACCTTTGTACATGGGAGGCTATGCGTCTAGGTTATGATAGATATCATATGGCCATAGAATTATCCTTGGTTGACCCAATAGACCCCAAAGAAAAACGAGAAGATTACTATCATATTATTCCCAATGGCGAGTCTTCTCTTGACTTATCATTATCTCCACTGTCTTTAATCGTGAATTATACTTCAAACAAACACCAAGATTATATAGGTAGTGCTCGTATATATACTCAGCAAGTGGATGAGCACAACCCTGTCTTATGATGACACGAGGTTGTATGTCATTAGACATCTTGTATGACAGTGGCAAAACACCCTTCCAATGTTGGGTTCGCTTCACCCTAGATGATTCACCAAATATAACTACTAAATGATTACCACCGTTCTATTCCCCTGTTACCCACGCTCGACCCAGCTACACTCTTATTACCTGAAAGGAATTGTGAAACAGAAGGGTGAGCACAACTAGCTCAGTAAAGAATATCATGACTAAAGATAAATAAATTATCAATAGTCTTCATCAATAATAAATCAGAGATTTAGAACATATGGTAGATGATAAAAAAATTTTAACCATAGTCGCTGCGGAACATGCAATCCATTAGAAGAGTCAGATAGACTATAAAGTCTATTATCTTCTTCATGTTAAAAATCCATCAACAATGTTTTATCCCTGTAACATCAATCAACAATTCTGGTCCACAATCATATGAATAAATCATAATCATAACTGTAGTTCTAAATTCCTCTTCTCACCCAGGACGAAGATAATTTTTATCACCTATCTTTACCTGAAACATCAAAGATCATGGTTACACTAAATCACATTTCCTGTTCATAATCATACTAATAACTTCATCTTTGCACTACGGCCAAAGATATTCATTTGTATCACCAGTTGGTCATGTTTATCTCAACATCTGTTCATCTTTGCACTACTGGCCAAAGATATTCAACAACATGTCATCTTTGCACTACGGGCCAAAGATATTCATTAATATTTCATCTTTGCACTACAGGCCAAAGATATTCCTCAACAGTTCATATTTGCACTACGGCCAAATATATTCATCAACAGTTCATATTTGCACTACAGGCCAAATATATTAATATCTCAAAGAAATATATAATCATTTCAGAATTTATATAAACAATAATTATAACCATGTTAATCAATTCACCTTTACACTTAAGCTAAAGATATTCACTTATAAATTCAATGGTCATGATCATACCAGTCACCAATTCAACTTTGCACTACTGGCCAAAGAGAACCCATAGTCATGATCATACCAATAATTTACCCATCTTTACACTCAAGTGAAAGAGAATTTCAACATCAAGGTTATAAAAATGTTATATATAATAATAAAAACAATATGATCAACATATAGATTTAATCTCAAGAGTAATATTCATAAATCAACTATAATTTGGTTAGAAAAAGAAACCAATTTTGTCGTGAATAGTAACTCGTGAATAGTAACTCGTGAATAGTAACCCTGACATGAAAAAGGTAAAAATTCCACAATAATATACATACCAATATTTCGGTATAATGATATTGAAAGAATAATATTCTTAAGCTTATAAACAATTTATTTAAATTGTTTACACTTTACTAATTAATGCATTTAATCATCATAAAACGCCAACTCTTAAGATTTCATCATCAATAACCAAAACCCTCATCAAAAATCTGCATATACCTCATATTTAGGATTCTCAAGCCATAAAATCCTATTTTTCAATTTTCTTACTTCACATAACATATTTAATTCATTTTCTCATAACTAGACTATTTTCATGAAAAATACCAAATCCGTTCCAAAAATATTTCTTTTCTGAAATTTAGCATAATATAGTCCCATAGTGAACATATATTTTTCTCAGAATTTTTAAAAGTCATTTACTATTTTTCATATGGCCAAAATAGCCGAATATTTAGACATTTATCAAAAATTGTACTTTTGTCTAAAAATTCTGAAATTTACAGAGTATACTTCTATCATATACATGTACTCCCAATAAAAATTTTATCAATTTTGGAGTTAACCACAAGGAATTATAAGCTGTTACTTCTAAAATAGTCTTTTCTCATAAAATTCATAACTCTCAATCTATACATCCAAAAATCACCATTTTTGGACACAATCAAGAAAACTCATCAAAATATCATTTCAAATTTTTCCAGAATTTTTTGAAGATCAGAAAAATTACGAAACTGAAAATCATAACAACCCTTAAAATCCCTTAATATCCCTTACCTCAAAAGAGCAGTACTTCTGACTGGATATCGGATATGATGCTGAAGGAAACTTGCACTGATGAATAGCAACTCACCAAGTATCTAAAAACTCACAAAATATGCTTCATAATATAGAGAGAGAAAGAGAGAAAGCTTATGTTTCTGGTGTGATTTTCAATTCTAACTTAGCCCTCTATTTATAGAAAAATTTTAGTAGGCTTAACCTACAACCTGATGGCTTTACCTGCTACTATTCCCACCCACCACATTTAAAATATAATTCAGCACATTTCTTCACCAACCACAAGTGGGCCCACCAATTCTAGAATTTTCCACCAAAAATGATTTATAACCTGATTTCCGAATCAGCCACCTCTTAAAATTCATAACAAATCATACGTTCATTTTTAACGGTTCAAAATTTGTGGACATATACTCAACTTATATATGTATAACATATCCAAATATTACCACGATCCAACGGTCGGATTAAAAATTATAACCCCCGCAATATTTCTCAAAAACCCTAATTTGATTTTCAATACCTCCGTTCCGACAAAAATACAGATAAAATATCTCAACATTAATTCCTTCATTTATAACAACATAAATAAATCCATCATTTATATCCACATCAAATAAATATTTCATTATCATATAAATCAATAATTAATTATTCACAAATAATATTACAGAATCACAATTATGACAACCAGGCAGTTCCCAGGAAAGAGGGGGCTTTCCAATAAGAATTTCTCCTTACCGGCGCGCAATTAGGTGACCAAACCTCTCCTTAGACAGAACTTTCTAGACATTGTCAATAATGCTATCTAATAATATTATTCTAAATAATATGAATTATTGATCTGATAATGGGAAATACTGTGCAACAACAATTATTAAGCAACAATAATATAAAATATCAACGCAGCAATTATTGAATCAATAAAATAAAATATTGAACAGTAATTACTGTAACAATTATTGAGTAGTGCCTTCTTACGTAAGAATCAATAATTTCAAAAATACTATGCAATACCGTGTGCTACTATGCAATAACGCGTATTACTGTATTTTTAACCACCGGGTATTCCAACAGTGTTAACGGTAACAACTACGCCGTTATTTATAAAAACTTAAATTTGTCGTTTTCTGCACCCGATAGTTATTCGTTATGGGGCCCACAAATAGCTGCGCCGTCGTACGAATATTTCCCGACAGAAAGAATATTCCACGACCAAACGAATATTCCCCGACAACAATGATTATTTTATAACCACTTGCTTATTTTGAAAAAAAAATTATATTTCACCCTTAACTTTAACATTTATCAATTTAACCATTTACTGAATAGTAATTATAAGAAAAATTGAATACTTTTATTTCATAAAATTCGGGGTCTTACAATCTCCCCTCCTTATGAAATTTCGTCCCCGAAATTTACGTACCTGGTATTTCGAAAAGTTGAGAATACCTTGCTTTCATTTCAGATTCCATCTTTTCTGTCATCATAATTTCTTCATTGCTCATCTCCTGTATTTCAGATATCATTCTAGAATACAGCTTCAAAACAAAGGTTAATTTAACAAATTCACATATCACATAATATCTCGATATTATAACTGACCAACAAATAAGCTTAGGTAAGACACACTAGCGAAGAATTTACTCGTCTCTCTCCTCCTAGTCCTATTCCCCGATCTCCGCCAGAGATCATATCCCTAAGCTCTGATACCAAATGTAACTCTCATGGTGCTTCAACCACAGCACCTCACAATGGTACCTATCAGTTTGCCACCGCAGAACGGCGTCCCCTACGGAGATTCTGGCTTCGGTGCATCCCCCATCAACAGGAAGTCACCAGCGAGAGGCTCGGGGCTCTTTACTTATAGCTCTGATACCAAATGTAACGACCCCAAAACAGGTCCATTCCATCCAACCTATTCTGAGTCGCCAAATACATGATACAGAAAACAACTACAACTTTATTACAACAATTATCGTGCAAAATACAACAACATATATGCTGTGAGTTTGGATACAAATATATACCAAATGTGACTCATGTCCCAACCGTGGACATCATCTCACAATGACACCTTACATAAAGGTATAGTCAAAAACTGTTTTAGAAATTAGAATATTTGGAAAGTGCTCACGGAAACCTTTGTAAATGGGAGGCTATGCGTCTAGGTTATGATAGATATCATATGGCCACAGAATTATCCTTGGTTGACCCAATAGACCCCAAAGAAAAACGAGAAGATTACTATCATATTATTCCCAATGGTGAGTCTTCTCTTGACTTATCATTATCTCCACTGTCTTTAATCGTGAATTATACTTCAAACAAACACCAAGATTATATAGGTAGTGCTCGTATATATACTCAGCAAGTGGATGAGCACAACCCTGTCTTATGATGACACGAGGTTGTATGTCATTAGACATCTTGTATGATAGTGGCAAAACACCCTTCCAACGTTGGGTTCGCTTCACCCTAGATGATTCACCAAATATAACTACTAAATGATTACCACCGTTCTATTCCCCTGTTACCCCCGCTCGACCCAGCTACACTCTTATTACCTGAAAGGAATTGTGAAACAGAAGGGTGAGCACAACTAGCTCAGTAAAGAATATCATGACTAAAGATAAATAAATTATCAATAGTCTTCATCAATAATAAATCAGAGATTTAGAACATATGGTAGATGATAAAAAAATTTCAACCATAGTCGCAGCGGAACATGTAATCCATTAGAAGAGTCAGATAGACTATAAAGTCTATTATCTTCTTCATGTTAAAAATCCATCAACAATGTTTTATCCCTGTAACATCAATCAACAATTCTGGTCCACAATCATATGAATAAATCATAATCATAACTGTAGTTCTAAATTCCTCTTCTCACCAAGGACGAAGATAATTTTCATCACCTATCTTTACCTGAAACATCAAAGATCATGGTTACACTAAATCACATTTCCTGTTCATAATCATACTAATAACTTCATCTTTGCACTACGGCCAAAGATATTCATTTGTATCACCAGTTGGTCATGTTTATCTCAACATCTGTTCATCTTTGCACTACTGGCCAAAGATATTCAACAACATGTCATCTTTGCACTACGGGCCAAAGATATTCATTAATATTTCATCTTTGCACTACAGGCCAAAGATATTCCTCAACAGTTCATATTTGCACTACGGCCAAATATATTCATCAACAGTTCATATTTGCACTACAGGCCAAATATATTAATATCTCAAAGAAATATATAATCATTTCAGAATTTATATAAACAATAATTATAACCATGTTAATCAATTCACCTTTGCACTTAAGCTAAAGATATTCACTTATAAATTCAATGGTCATGATCATACCAGTCAACAATTCAACTTTGCACTACTGGCCAAAGAGAACCCATAGTCATGATCATACCAATAATTTACCCATCTTTACACTCAAGTGAAAGAGAATTTCAACATCAAGGTTATAAAAATGTTATATATGATAATAAAAACAATATGATCAACATATAGATTTAATCTCAAGAGTAATATTCATAAATCAACTATAATTTGGTTAGAAAAAGAAACCAATTTTGTCGTGAATAGTAACTCGTGAATAGTAACCCTGACATGAAAAAGGTAGAAATTCCACAATAATATACATACCAATATTTCGGTATAATGATATTGAAAGAATAATATTCTTAAGCTTATAAACAATTTATTTAAATTGTTTACACTTTACTAATTAATGCATTTAATCATCATAAAACGCCAACTCTTAAGATTTCATCATCAATAACCAAAACCCTCATCAAAAATCTGCATATACCTCATATATAGGATTCTCAAGCCATAAAATCCTATTTTCCAATTTTCTTACTTCACATAACATATTTAATTCATTTTCTCATAACTAGACTATTTTCATGAAAAATACCAAATCCGTTCCAAAAATATTTCTTTTCTGAAATTTAGCATAATATAGTCCCATAGTGAACATATATTTTTCTCAAAATTTTTAAAAGTCATTTACTATTTTTCATATGGCCAAAATAGCCGAATATTTAGACATTTATCAAAAATTGTACTTTTGTCTAAAAATTCTGAAATTTACAGAGTATACTTCTATCATATACATGTACTCCCAATAAAAATTTCATCAATTTTGGAGTTAACCACAAGAAATTATAAGCTGTTACTTCTAAAATAGTCTTTTCTCATAAAATTCATAACTCTCAAACTATACATCCAAAAATCACCATTTTTGGACACAATCAAGAAAACTCATCAAAATATCATTTCAAATTTTTCCAGAATTTTTTGAAGATCAGAAAAATTACGAAACTGAAAATCATAACAACCCTTAAAATCCCTTAATATCCCTTACCTCAAAAGAGCAGTACTTCTGACTGGATATCGGATATGATGCTGAAGGAAACTTGCACTGATGAATAGCAACTCACCAAGTATCTAAAAACTCACAAAATATGCTTCATAATATAGAGAGAGAAAGAGAGAAAGCTTATGTTTCTGGTGTGATTTTCAATTCTAACTTAGCCCTCTATTTATAGAAAAATTTTAGTAGGCTTAACCTACAACCTGATGGCTTTACCTGCTACTATTCCCACCCACCACATTTGAAATATAATTCAGCACATTTCTTCACCAACCACAAGTGGGGCCCACCAATTCTAGAATTTTCCACCAAAAATGATTTATAACCTGATTTCCGAATCAGCCACCTCTTAAAATTCATAACAAATCATACGTTCATTTTTAACGGTTCAAAATTTGTGGACATATACTCAACTTATATATGTATAACATATCCAAATATTACCACGATCCAACGGTCGGATTAAAAATTATAACCCCCGCAATATTTCTCAAAAACCCTAATTTGATTTTCAATACCTCCGTTCCGACAAAAATACAGATAAAATATCTCAACATTAATTCCTTCATTTATAACAACATAAATAAATCCATCATTTATATCCACATCAAATAAATATTTCATTATCATATAAATCAATAATTAATTATTCACAAATAATATTACAGAATCACAATAATGACAACCAGGCAGTTCCCAGGAAAGAGGGGGCTTTCCAATAAGAATTTCTCCTTACCGGCGCGCAATTAGGTGACCAAACCTCTCCTTAGACAGAACTTTCTAGACATTGTCAATAATGCTATCTAATAATATTATTCTAAATAATATGAATTATTGATCTGATAATGGGAAATACTGTGCAACAACAATTATTAAGCAACAATAATATAAAATATCAACGCAGCAATTATTGAATCAATAAAATAAAATATTGAACAGTAATTACTGTAACAATTATTGAGTAGTGCCTTCTTACGTAAGAATCAATAATTTCAAAAATACTATGCAATACCGTGTGCTACTATGCAATAACGCGTATTACTGTATTTTTAACCACCGGGTATTCCAACAGTGTTAACGGTAACAACTACGCCGTTATTTATAAAAACTCAAATTTGTCGTTTTCTGCACCCGATAGTTATTCATTATGGGGCCCACAAATAGCTGCGCCGTCGTACGAATATTCCCCGACAGAAAGAATATTCCACGACCAAACGAATATTCCCCGACAACAATGATTATTTTATAACCACTTGCTTATTTTGAAAAAAAAATTATATTTCACCCTTAACTTTAACATTTATCAATTTAACCATTTACTGAATAGTAATTATAAGAAAAATTGAATACTTTTATTTCATAAAATTCGGGGTCTTACAATCTCCCCTCCTTATGAAATTTCGTCCCCGAAATTTACGTACCTGGTATTTCAAAAAGTTGAGAATACCTTGCTTTCATTTCAGATTCCATCTTTCCTGTCATCATAATTTCTTCATTGCTCATCTCCTGTATTTCAGATATCATTCTAGAATACAGCTTCAAAACAAAGGTTAATTTAACAAATTCACATATCACATAATATCTCGATATTATAACTGACCAACAAATAAGCTTAGGCAAGACACACTAGCGAAGAATTTACTCGTCTCTCTCCTCCTAGTCCTATTCCCCGATCTCCGCCAGAGATCATATCCCTAAGCTCTGATACCAAATGTAACTCTCATGGTGCTTCAACCACAGCACCTCACAATGGTACCTATCAGTTTGCCACCGCAGAACGGCGTCCCCTACGGAGATTCTGGCTTCGGTGCATCCCCCATCAACAGGAAGTCACCAGCGAGAGGCTCGGGGCTCTTTACTTATAGCTCTGATACCAAATGTAACGACCCCAAAACAGGTCCATTCCATCCAACCTATTCTGAGTCGCCAAATACATGATACAGAAAACAACTACAACTTTATTACAACAATTATCGTGCAAAATACAACAACATATATGCTGTGAGTTTGGATACAAATATATACCAAATGTGACTCATGTCCCAACCGTGGACATCATCTCACAATGACACCTTACATAAAGGTATAGTCAAAAACTGTTTTAGAAATTAGAATATTTGGGAAGTGCTCAAGGAAACCTTTGTACATGGGAGGCTATGCGTCTAGGTTATGATAGATATCATATGGCCACAGAATTATCCTTGGTTGACCCAATAGACCCCAAAGAAAAACGAGAAGATTACTATCATATTATTCCCAATGGTGAGTCTTCTCTTGACTTATCATTATCTCCACTGTCTTTAATCGTGAATTATACTTCAAACAAACACCAAGATTATATAGGTAGTGCTCGTATATATACTCAGCAAGTGGATGAGCACAACCCTGTCTTATGATGACACGAGGTTGTATGTCATTAGACATCTTGTATGACAGTGGCAAAACACCCTTCCAACGTTGGGTTCGCTTCACCCTAGATGATTCACCAAATATAACTACTAAATGATTACCACCGTTCTATTCCCCTGTTACCCCCGCTCGACCCAGCTACACTCTTATTACCTGAAAGGAATTGTGAAACAGAAGGGTGAGCACAACTAGCTCAGTAAAGAGTATCATGACTAAAGATAAATAAATTATCAATAGTCTTCATCAATAATAAATCAGAGATTTAGAACATATGGTAGATGATAAAAAAATTTCAACCATAGTCGCAGCGGAACATGTAATCCATTAGAAGAGTCAGATAGACTATAAAGTCTATTATCTTCTTCATGTTAAAAATCCATCAACAATGTTTTATCCCTGTAACATCAATCAACAATTCTGGTCCACAATCATATGAATAAATCATAATCATAACTGTAGTTCTAAATTCCTCTTCTCACCAAGGACGAAGATAATTTTCATCACCTATCTTTACCTGAAACATCAAAGATCATGGTTACACTAAATCACATTTCCTGTTCATAATCATACTAATAACTTCATCTTTGCACTACGGCCAAAGATATTCATTTGTATCACCAGTTGGTCATGTTTATCTCAACATCTGTTCATCTTTGCACTACTGGCCAAAGATATTCAACAACATGTCATCTTTGCACTACGGGCCAAAGATATTCATTAATATTTCATCTTTGCACTACAGGCCAAAGATATTCCTCAACAGTTCATATTTGCACTACGGCCAAATATATTCATCAACAGTTCATATTTGCACTACAGGCCAAATATATTAATATCTCAAAGAAATATATAATCATTTCAGAATTTATATAAACAATAATTATAACCATGTTAATCAATTCACCTTTGCACTTAAGCTAAAGATATTCACTTATAAATTCAATGGTCATGATCATACCAGTCAACAATTCAACTTTGCACTACTGGCCAAAGAGAACCCATAGTCATGATCATACCAATAATTTACCCATCTTTACACTCAAGTGAAAGAGAATTTCAACATCAAGGTTATAAAAATGTTATATATGATAATAAAAATAATATGATCAACATATAGATTTAATCTCAAGAGTAATATTCATAAATCAACTATAATTTGGTTAGAAAAAGAAACCAATTTTGTCGTGAATAGTAACTCGTGAATAGTAACCCTGACATGAAAAAGGTAGAAATTCCACAATAATATACATACCAATATTTCGGTATAATGATATTGAAAGAATAATATTCTTAAGCTTATAAACAATTTATTTAAATTGTTTACACTTTACTAATTAATGCATTTAATCATCATAAAACGCCAACTCTTAAGATTTCATCATCAATAACTAAAACCCTCATCAAAAATCTGCATATACCTCATATATAGGATTCTCAAGCCATAAAATCCTATTTTCCAATTTTCTTACTTCACATAACATATTTAATTCATTTTCTCATAACTAGACTATTTTCATGAAAAATACCAAATCCGTTCCAAAAATATTTCTTTTCTGGAATTTAGCATAATATAGTCCCATAGTGAACATATATTTTTCTCAGAATTTTTAAAAGTCATTTACTATTTTTCATATGGCCAAAATAGCCGAATATTTAGACATTTATCAAAAATTGTACTTTTGTCTAAAAATTCTGAAATTTACAGTGTATACTTCTATCATATACATGTACTCCCAATAAAAATTTCATCAATTTTGGAGTTAACCACAAGGAATTATAAGCTGTTACTTCTAAAATAGTCTTTTCTCATAAAATTCATAACTCTCAATCTATACATCCAAAAATCACCATTTTTGGACACAATCAAGAAAACTCATCAAAATATCATTTCAAATTTTTCTAGAATTTTTTGAAGATCAGAAAAATTACGAAACTGAAAATCATAACAACCCTTAAAATCCCTTAATATCCCTTACCTCAAAAGAGCAGTACTTCTGACTGGATATCGGATATGATACTGAAGGAAACTTGCACTGATGAATAGCAACTCACCAAGTATCTAAAAACTCACAAAATATGCTTCATAATATAGAGAGAGAAAGAGAGAAAGCTTATGTTTCTGGTGTGATTTTCAATTCTAACTTAGCCCTCTATTTATAGGAAAATTTTAGTAGGCTTGACCTACAACCTGATGGCTTTACCTGCTACTATTTCCACCCACCACATTTGAAATATAATTCAGCACATTTCTTCACCAACCACAAGTGGGGCCCACCAATTCTAGAATTTTCCACCAAAAATGATTTATAACCTGATTTCCGAATCAGCCACCTCTTAAAATTCATAACAAATCATACGTTCATTTTTAACGGTTCAAAATTTGTGGACATATACTCAACTTATATATGTATAACATATCCAAATATTACCACGATCCAACAGTCGGATTAAAAATTATAACCCCCGCAATATTTCTCAAAAACCCTAATTTGATTTTCAATACCTCCGTTCCGACAAAAATACAGATAAAATATCTCAACATTAATTCCTTCATTTATAACAACATAAATAAATCCATCATTTATATCCACATCAAATAAATATTTCATTATCATATAAATCAATAATTAATTATTCACAAATAATAATACAGAATCACAATAATGACAACCAGGCAGTTCCCAGGAAAGAGGGGGCTTTCCAATAAGAATTTCTCCTTACCGGCGCGCAATTAGGTGACCAAACCTCTCCTTAGACAGAACTTTCTAGACATTGTCAATAATGCTATCTAATAATATTATTCTAAATAATATGAATTATTGATCTGATAATGGGAAATACTGTGCAACAACAATTATTAAGCAACAATAATATAAAATATCAACGCAGCAATTATTGAATCAATAAAATAAAATATTGAACAGTAATTACTGTAACAATTATTGAGTAGTGCCTTCTTACGTAAGAATCAATAATTTCAAAAATACTATGCAATACCGTGTGCTACTATGCAATAACGCGTATTACTGTATTTTTAACCACCGGGTATTCCAACAGTGTTAACGGTAACAACTACGCCGTTATTTATAAAAACTCAAATTTGTCGTTTTCTTCACCCGATAGTTATTCGTTATGGGGCCCACAAATAGCTGCGCCGTCGTACGAATATTCCCCGACAGAAAGAATATTCCACGACCAAACGAATATTCCCCGACAACAATGATTATTTTATAACCACTTGCTTATTTTGAAAAAAATTTATATTTCACCCTTAACTTTAACATTTATCAATTTAACCATTTACTGAATAGTAATTATAAGAAAAATTGAATACTTTTATTTCATAAAATTCGGGGTCTTACACTAGCGAAGGATTTACTCATCTCTCCCCTCCTAGTTCTATTCCTCGATCTCCGCCAGAGACCATATCCCTAAGCTCTGATACCAACTGTGACAACCCCAAAATAGGTCCATTCCACCCAACCCATTCTGAGTCGCTAAATACATGGTACAGAAAATAACTACAACTTCATTATCACAATTCTCGTACAAAATATAACAACACATATGCTGTGAGTTTTGATACAAATATATACCAACTGTGACTCTTATCCCAACCTTGGATAGCACGTCACAATGGCACCTTACATAAAGGTATAGTCAAAAACTGTTTTAGAAATTAGAATCTTTGGGAAGTGCTTAAGAAAACCTTCGTACATGGGAGGCCTTGCTTCCAAGTTATGATAAATATCATATGTCCACAGAAATATCCTTGGTTGACCTAATAACCCCAAAGAAAAATAAGAAGATTACTATCATATTCTTTCCAATGGTGAGTCTTCTCTTGACATATCATTATCTCCACTGTCTTTAATCGGGAATTATACTTCAAACAAACACCAAGATTATATAGGTAGTGCTCGTAAATATACTCAGCAATTGGATGTGCATAACCGTGTCTTATGATGACACGAGGTTATATGTCATTAGACATCTTGTATGATAGTGACAAAACACCCTTCCAACGTTGGGTTCGCCTCACCCTATATGATTCACAAATATAACTACTAAATGATGTATACAACACACTTTTCTATACTGGTTAGGGAGAACTCCACAGCTAGAGACCACCGTTCTATCCCTTGTTACCCCCGCTCGACCCAGCTACACTCTTATTACCTGAAAAGAATTGTGAAGCAAAAGGGTGAGCACAACTAGCTCAGTAAAGAATATCATGACTAAAGATAAATAAATTATCAATAGCCTTCAGCAGTAATAAATCAGAGATTTAAAACATATAGTAGATGATAAAAAATTTTAACCATGGTTGCAGCGGAAAGAGCAATCCATTAGAAGAGTCAAATACACCATAAAGTCTATTATCTTCTCCACATTAAAAGTTCACCAACAATATTTTATCCCTGTAACATAAATCAACAGTTCCTTTCCACGATTATATGAATAACTCATAATCATAATTGTGATTCTAAATTCCTCATCGCATCCAGGACGTAGATAATTTTCATCACATGTCTTTACATGTAACATCAAAGATCATGGTTATACCAAATCACAGTTCGTGTTTATAATCATACTAACAATTTTATCTTTGCACTACGGCCAAAGATATTCATCAACAGACCATCTTTGCACTACATGCCAAAGATATTCATCAATAATTCATTTTTGCACTACAGGCCAAAGATATTCCTCAACAGTTCATATTTGCACTACAGGCCAAATATATTCATCAACAGTTCATATTTGCACTACAGGCCAAATATATTAATATCTCAAAGAAATATATAATCATTTCAGAATTTATATAAACAATAATTATATCCATGTTGATCATTTCACCTTTGCACTTAAGCTAAAGATATTCATTTATAAATTTAATGGTCATGATCATACCAGTCAACAATTTAACTTTGCACTACTGGCCAAAGGGAACCCATAGTCATGATCATACCAAAAATCTACCCATCTTTACACTCAAGTCAAATAGAAATATCATCATTAGGGTTATAAAAATGTTATATATAATAGTAAAATCAATATAATCAAAACATCTAGATTTAATCTCAAGAGTAATATTCATAAATCAACTATAATTTAGTTAAAAAAAGAAACCAATTTTGTCATGAATAGTAACTCGTGAATAGTAACCCATGAATAGTAACTTCGTGAATAGTAACTCATGAATAGTAACTTGTGAATAGTAACTCATAAATAGTAAACCCGACACAAAAAGGTAGAAATTTCACAATAAAATTCATACCAATATTTCGGTATAATAACATTTCTTAAACTTATAAACAATTTATTTTAATTGTTTACACTTTACTAAATAATGCATTTAATCATCCTAAAATTCCAAACTCATAAGATTTCATCACCAATAATCAAAACCCTCATCAAAAATCTGCATATACCTCTTATAGGATTCTCAAGCCATAAAATCCTATTTTTCAATTTTTTTATTCGCATAACATATTTAATTCATTTATTCATAACTAGTCCATTTTCATGAAAAATGCCAAATCAGTCCCAAAAATATTTTTTTTCTAGAATTTAGCAGAATATAGTCCCATATTGAACATATATTTTTCCCGAAATTTTTAAAAATCATTTACTATTTTTCATATGGCCAAAACAGCCGAATATTTAGATATTTATCAAAAATTATACTTTTATCCAAAAATTCTGAAATTTATAGAGTATACTTCTATCATATACATGTACTCCCAATAAAATTTTTACCAATTTTGGAGTTAACCACAAGGAGTTATAAGCGGTTACTTTTAAAATAGTCTTTTCTCATAAAATTCACAACTCTTAATCTATACATCCATAGATCTCCATTTTTGAACACAATCAAGAAAACTCATCAAATTATCATTTTAAATTTTTCTAGAATTTTTGAAGATCAAAAAAATTACGAAACAGAAAAACACAACAACCCTTAAAATCCCTTACTATCCCTTACCTCAAAAGAGCATCACTTCTGACTGGATATCGGATATGACGCTGAAGAAAACTTGCACTGATAAATAGCAACTCACCAAGTATCTAAATACTCACAAAATACACTCGATAATCTAGAGAGAAAAAAGAGAGAAAACTTATTAATTCTGGTGCGATTTTCAATTCTAACTTAGCCCTCTATTTATAGGAAAATGTTAGTACGCCGAAGCAGACTTGACATGCTACCTGATGGCTTTACCTGCTACTATTTCACCCACCAAAATTCAGCCATCTTCCCCAACAACCAAAAGTGGGGCCCACCCATTTCTAGAATTTTCCACCAAAATCATTTATAAACCTAATTTCTGAATCAGTCACCTCTTAAAATTCATAACAAATCATTCGTTCATTTTTAACGGTTCAAAATTTGTGGATATATACTCAACTTATATATGTATAACATATCCAAAAATCACAACGATCCAACGGTCGGATTAAAATTATAACTCACGCAATAGAGCTGTAAGAACACTGATTTGATATTTTAATAATTCCAATCCGACAAAATACTGATAAAATACCTCAACATTAATTTCTTCATTTATAACCACATAAATAAATCCATCATTTATATCCACATCAAATAAATATTTCCTTATCATATAAATCAATAATTAATTATTCACAAATAATATTACAGAATCACAATTATGATAATCAGGCCGTTCCTTGGAAAGAGGGGGCTTTCCGATAAGGATTTCTCCTTACTGGCGCGCAATTAGGTGACCAAACCTCTCCTTGACAGAACTTTCTAGACATTGCCAATAATGCTATCTAATAATATTATTCGAATAATATGAACTATTGATCTGATAATGGGAAATACTGTGCAGTGACAATTATTGAACAACAATAATATAAAATTTTAACGTAACAATTATTGAATCAATAAAATAAAATATTGAACAGTAATTACTGTAACAATTATTGAGTAGTGCCTTCTTACATAAGAATCAATAATTCAAAAATACTGTGCAATACCGTGTACTACTGTGCAACAACGCATATTACTTTACTTTACCCACCGAGTATTCCAACAGTGTTAACGGTAACGATTACACCGTTATTTATAAAAACTCAAATTTGTCATTTTCTTCATCTAACAGTTATTCTGTTATGGGGCCCACAAATGTCTGCGCCGTCATACGAATATTTCCCGACAAAAAGAATATTCCACGACTAAACGAATATTCTCCGACAACAATGAATATTTTATAACCACTTGCGTATTTTGAAAAAAAAAATCATATATCACCCTTAACTTTAACTTTTATCAATTTAACCATTTACTGAATAGTATTTATAAGAAAAATTGAATACTTTTATTTCATAAAATTCGAGGTCTTACATCTACTGTAGAGTTCAACGGCGCCATGTGAGAAAACTCTTTTGATGGTAAATGGTCCTGACCACCTCGATTTTAGTTTGCCTGGGAAAAACCTCAATCGTGAGTTTAATAACAACACTGATTGTCCCGGCTCAAACGTTCTTTGCATAATTTTCTGGTCGTGCCATTTCTTGACCTTTTCTTTGTATACTTTTGAGTTCTCATACGCTTGCAGACGGAATTTGTCGAGCTCGTTTAACTGAAGTAGTCTCTTTTCACCCACTGCTGCTTGATCGAAGTTGAGTTTATGAATAGCCCAGTAGGCTTTGTGCTGTAACTTCACAGGCAAGTGACATGCTTTTTCGTAGACCGATTGAAATGGTGACATACCAATTGGTGTTTTGTATGCAGTTCGGTAGGCCCACAGTGCATCGTCTAACCTGAGAGACCAATCCTTTTGATTCGGGTTCACTACCTTCTCCAAAATTCTCTTCACCTCTCTGTTCGAAACCTCAGCTTGCCCACTTGTTTGGGGATGATATGTTGTAGCTACTGTGAAAACCCTAGATCCGGGTCCCAAATCACCGCGGATCTAGTTCAATCTTTATATAACTATTGCGGAAGATATAAATATAAATTGTTTATACATTAAACATTACACACTAATCCCAAGGTCGAGAACCTTCACTTAATTCCTGAATCAATATCCTATCTAACATACAATGTTATTGTCATACAGTATTGTTACAATTTAGCTGCACGTATAATCCAAAGTTGGACTTGTCTTGATCTTTTCCTGTATCTGACGTATTCGTCTTAATCTATAATATTTATCATGATATAGCAAGGGTGAGCAACAAGTTTGCCCAGCAAGTTTAAGTTTAATTGAGGATATATCATTATTGAAAGAATTTGAATAATAGCTGGCTAACATTCCACAATATATTTGTGAACTAGCATGAACAAATTTTCATCACTGAACGAACATTGAACATAAACATAGCAACTGAACCAGATGGTAATGAAGGTGATCAGCCTTTCATACCTGATGAATACATACAATATGCACAAAGTGCGAATCAATAATTTATTGACATGGTAATCAGCAATGATTAACCATAAGCATATTCAAATGATACAACTCGAGGTCGAGTTAAGAAAACTTGCACAATAATTATAAGTTCAAGGTTAGGAACTTGCCTGTATCACTGACTACTGCTACACAGTTTATATCGCTTTATCCGAAGACCTAATATTAGTAATATAGATCCCCACATTAGAATCATATCATCACAGTATAATATTGTTATAAATATATTTATAAAATAATCCTAACACGTACAACATAATCCTATCAATCTATAACACATATAAGACCTAGTATCAAGTCAGACTATTGCAGTCTGAGTTGAATCTGACACAAATCTAACATCTCGATTGCCTAATCGTATAATTATCGAGTTTAAGTTCAATTAAACTCTGCCTAAACACTTACCAATTATCTTTGATAATTTTATTATCAATCAAAATAATTTTCCAAATCTCATAATAATTTTTACATAATAATTATCATTTATCATGATTTTTCAATCATTACTATCATATCTATATGATTTAAATACCACAATATTCCTTTATCATTAATATTTATTTTCTATTTATTCTATAATTTTCGTCTAAAGTTGGGGTCCTCCACGGAAACGCTTGTAGATGGAAATCTACAATTCTGATTTGGGCCCACTTGGTATTTTTAGAACCGTGACTTCCCGAGCTACATTTTATGCTCAAGAAATAGTCCATTTGGCCCAGTATAGCACCCTGAAAATAGGCCACTACCGACTGTCCGTTACATGCCTTGTAAACATTTTTAGTTTTAGAGTCTTTTACAGAAACGCTTGTATTACGAGATCCACAACTCCGATTGAGGCCCAATCAGACTCGTTGGATCCGTATCTTCTTGAACTACAGTTTTCATTTATCAAACACCAAATTCCAATCTATCTAGTTCCCGAAAATCAAGCCCAAAGTGACTGGTCAGCAAGGTTTTCGTCAACAGTTGGTTCATTTTCCAGATTTGGGGTTCTTAACAGAAACACTTATAAAACTAAATCTACAAATCGAATTTAGGTCCAATAGGTATCGTTGGATTCAAACTTTCCCAAAATATAGTTTCCATGTATCAAACATCCATTTTGGTTCTGTTTTGGTCCTAGAAAAATGGACAGAAGTGACTGATCAGTAGCTTGTGTTCAACAGTTAGGGTAGTTTGGGATTTAATACATAACTTGTTCATTTCTTAACATATTTGAATGATTCCGTAGGGGTTTTGCTCTTAACTCGTGTATCTAGCATGCTAACATGTTTTAAACCATTTAACATATGAACCCAACGAATCTAACATAAAAATATATATAGCATGCAAAGGAAAGCTTTTTCTTAAATCTTTTGGTACAAAACTTGATTTTCTCACTTTGGATCTAACTTTTGATTTCAAAAATACTTTGATACACATATAAAATAACAATACTCATCTAAATCATGAGTTTTTAAAGATCCAAAATAAAAGTTGCTTGGTTCATAAAGATCTAACAAAAGAGAGCACAAAAATTAAAAATTTTCAATTTCTTACCTTTTTCTTCTTGCAAACCTTCTTGATCCTTCAAATTAGCTTATGAGTTTAAGTTGTATGACCCCAACTAGACTCTCTATGGCTGAAGATTTTGGCAGCCTTTTTTCTCTCTTTATTATTTTGTTTTTCTTTTCTTAGCAACTTGGAAAGTGAGAGAGAAAATGAGAGAGAAAGAAGTGAAGAATTGGATTTTGTTTAGTGTAATAATCCAAGGAATGTATCTACCCATTAGTTTGCTTGCTAGCCTTGGATTACTTGCATATGTGAATAAAAGTGTTGGCTAATTTACCAAGTGACACATAGCTTTGAGTTGGTAGCTTATAACCAAAAATTGGGACAAGCTACTAAAATAAACTTTGTCTCCCCATTATGCCCCCTTAAGGGCTGGCTATTCCCCTTTTTATCTCCCCTTATTGATTTATTTTTTATGCCAAATTAAGCTTAAACAAATGGGCAAAATACCCCTTTTCAAGTGGGCTAAGCTTGGGTCATTCTTTTAATTCTTTTGGGCTTTCAATTTAATTGTTTGGGCTAGGTAAACTAATATGACCCAAAACCTTAATTTTATTTTATCCTAATTAGTTACTTAGAGTTTCCATTCCATCCAAGTTGGAATTTAAAATGTTTTCTTTTATGCGTTCAATCTCATAACCCAATGAGACATGTCTAAATTAGGTTTAAAATAATTAATAACTTGAAATAATAAAATTTATCTCTTAGGTTAGTATAATCTTACATACTAACATTCTTTATTAGCACATAATCACACACACACACACACACACACACACACACACACACACACACACACACACACACACATATATATATATATATATATATATATATATATATATATATGTATGTATATATCAGTATACACCAAACATATACACTTATACCCTTAATCCTGAATAATTCACCACAAAAATTTTAAATTCACAAAATTCCTTCTCGAAAATCTCAAATCCATTCACTTATTTTCTGTCTAGGTTTATTATTTAACCTTAATTAAATTTTTAAAGATTTAAATAAATATCTAAATTCTCGGGCTGTCGCAGCTACCTTATGGTTAACCCCATACTTTGCTAAGAGAACAGTAAACAATCTGTTGCAGAAGTGACTACCTTCATCACTTATAATAGCTCGTGGCATGCCAAATCTCGTAAAAATATTCTTCTGCAAGAATTTGAGAACCACTTTGGCATTGTTAGCCGGGAGTGCGACGGCTTCAACCCACTTTGATACATAGTCCACCGCAAGCAAAATATATTGATTGGTAAATGAGGAAGGGAATGGTCCCATGAAATCTATGCCCCATACATCGAAAATTTCAACTTCTAGAATTGTTTGTAGTGGCATCTCATTCCTTTTCGATATGTTGCCAACCCTTTGACATCTATCACAACTTTTAACAAATTGGTGGGCGTCTTTAAATAACGTAGGCCAATAAAACCCGACTTGAAATACTTTTGTCGTTGTCCTCTCACTACCATAATGTCCCCCATATGCAGATGAGTGGCATTCATGTAGTATGTTCTTTACTTCACTGTGGGGCACACACCTTCTAATCATCTTGTCGGCGCACTGTTTGAATAAGTAAGGCTCGTCCCACATATACCACTTGACGTCATAAAGAAACTTCTTTTTCTGTTGTCGTGTAAGATCAGGGGGAAGAATGTTGCTCACTAGATAATTCGTGAAGTCCGCGTACCATGAAAATTCTGTATTTATCCCAAACAGTTGCTCGTCCAGGAATGACTCATTGATTACACACTTGTCCTCTTCCTTTTTACTCTGATTTTCTAGCCTTGACAAATGATCGGCAACTTGATTTTTCGTCCCCTTTCTATGCTTTATTTCTAGATCAAATTCTTGTAAAAGGAGAATCCATCTAATAAGGCGTGGCTTAGCATCTTTTTTTGAAATTAAGTACCGAATAGCCGAGTGATATGTATAAACTACTACCTTTGTCCCGATCAAGTATGCCCAGAATTTATCGAACGCATATACCACTGCAAGTAATTCTTTTTTCGTAATTATGTAATTCAATTGAGTCTCCGTGAGTGTCTTACTTGCATAATATAAAGCATGAAATACCTTCTCTCGGTGTTGACCCAAAACAGCCCTAACCGCATAGTCGCTCGCATCACACATTAATTCGAAAGGCATATTCCAATTCGGCACGACGATTACGGGAGCTGTAGTTAACTTCTTCTTCAATAGCTCGAATGCCACTTTACATTCCTCATCAAACTTAAAAACTAAATCCTTCTCTAAAAGACTGCACAAAGGTTTTGCAATTTTAGAGAAGTCCTTTATGAATCTCCTATAGAACCCAGCATGTCCCAGAAAACATCGAATTCTCTTAACTGAACTCGTTGGGGGAAGCTTTTCAATCATTTCCAGCTTCGCTTTATCAACCTCTAATCCTTGAGCCGAGACCTTATGCCCCAAAATTATGCCTTCTTCAACCATGAAGTGGCATTTTTCCCAGTTAAGGATCAAATTTGTGTCTGTACATCTTTGTAAGACCATTACCAAATTCTCCAGACACGCATCAAAATCATCCCCATGGACAGAGAAGTCGTCCATGAAGACTTCCATATTTTTCTCCACCATGTCCGAGAATATGGCCATCATACACCTTTGGAAGGTCACGGGTGCATTACACAAGCCGAACGACATTCTCCTGAATGCAAATGTGCGGTATGGGAAAGTGAAAGTAGTTTTCTCTTGATCTTCAGGAGCGATGACGATCTGATTATAACCTGAATATCCATCCAATAAGTAATAATACTCATGTCCCGCTAATCTATACAACATCTGATCGATAAATGGCAAAGGGAAGTGATCTTTGTTGGTCGCTTTATTTAACTTCCTGTAGTCCATGCAAACCCTCCAACTAGTCACTTTCCTTGTCGAAATTAGCTCATTGTCATCATTTTGAACTACGGTCATTCCTCCCTTTTTCAGCACACATTGCACCGGACTGACCCACTTACTGTCTAAAATCGGGTAAATGATACCCGCATCCAACCATTTCAGGATTTCTGTCTTGACTACTTCTTTCATGATTGGGTTGAACCGTCTTTGTTGCTCCACTGTCGGTCTTGCATCTTCTTCCATCAGAATTTTATGCATGCAAAAGGATAGGCTGATTCCTTTAAAATTTGCGATTGTCCATCCTCTAGCCGATTTGTGGTCCCTAAGCACTCTCAGCAACTTTTCTTCCTGCAACTCATTAAGTGTAGCAGAAATAATAACAGGTAAAGAATTAGAATGGCCTAAGTATGCATACCTGAGGTGTTTAGGGAATGACTTAAGTTCAAGAGTCGGTGGCTCCTCTAATGACGGTTTTATCCTTGTTGTGGCTTTTTCATCCGTGTGCAATAGTTCAAAGGGTGCTCTAAATCTTCTCACTCGTGGTAGGGAGTCTAGCATCTGTAAGTAGTCCACAAATTCTAGATCATCTAATTCTTCATCTTTGCCCATGTCTTTGTTGATTATCTGATCAATGATATCCATCCGAAAATAATCTTCTTCATCCGTAGGAAATTTCATGGCCTTGAAAACATTAAATTTTACTTCTTGATCTTGGACCCTCATCGTTAGCTCTCCTTTTTGTACATCGATGAGTGTCCTACCCGTAGCTAAAAACGGTCTCCCTAGGATAATTGGGATGTTTTTATCTTCCTCAAAATCTAAAATTATGAAATTCGCAAAGAATATAAACTTGTCAACCTTTACCAATATGTCCTCCGCAATGCCTCTCGGGTACGTGACTGACCTATCTGCCAACTGTAATGCGATGTTCGTAGGCTTTGGAGATGGGCAAACCCAATTCTGTATAAACTGATAATGGCATAAGGTTCATACTTACCCCCAAATCACATAAGCACTTGTTGAATGACATATTAACAATCGTGCACGGAATGGTGAAACTCCCCGGATCTTTAAACTTTGGTGGCAACTTTTGCTGTAAAATCGCACTACACTCCTCTATTAATGCCACTGTTTCGAAATCATCCAACTTCTTTTTCCTGGACAAAATCCCTTTCATGAATTTCGCATAACTTGGCATCTGCTCTAGGGCTTCTACGAACGGGATGTTAATCTAAAGTTTCTTGAAAACTTTCAAAAATTTTGTAAACTGCTTATCTAATTTCTGCTTTTGAACTCTTTGCTGAAAAGGTGGGGGAGGATAAATAATCGGTTTGTTAACTGGTTTGTTCTTTTCCACTTATTTTTCTTCCCCCGGTCTGTCCTCAACCACTTTATTCTCACTGTTTGTCTCAACTTCTTTTGCAACCTAATTTTCTGTTTTCTGGCCCTCAACCTGTTTTCCACTTCGCAACATAATTGCCTGACATTTTTCGTGATTACCTTTCGGATTTTTCTCTGTATCACTTGGTAATGTTCCTTGAGGCCTGTTATTCAATGCCAATGCTATCTATCCCATCTGATTTTCTAAATTCTTGATGGCTATTGCTCGGTTTTTATGGCTAACTCGTTGCTTGTTATATACTTTGATAGCAACTCCTCTAAATCTGAATTCCTCTCTTGACGTTGAACTGGTTGTTGTTGATTTTGAAATCCTGGGGGATACGATGGTTGTGGGAATTGCTGATTCTGATTATTATTCCACACAAAATTCGGATAATTCCTATTCCCCTGATTATATGCATTTTGGTACGTATTCTGTGGAATTCTATTGTAGCTACTCAAAAATTGTACTGATTCTGGGTTGATTGCACATTGATCCGCAGGATGTTCACCTGCGCACAATTCACAATAACTGCAACTTGTTATGTCTATACCCCTGACCAAACGTCAAACTTCTTAGAGAGTGCTAAAATATGGGATGTTATTGTCGTCACTCCATCTACCTCTAACACTCCAGCTACCGTAGGTTGTGTTATTCTTGTTGTGGGCCACTGATAGTTGTTAGCTGACATTGTTTCTATCAACTGATATGCCTCCTCATAATTCTTTGCCATAAAAGCTCCCCCTGACGCTGCATCAATACTAGTCCTAAGATTCCCATGTAGTCCGTTGTAAAATGTGTTCATCTGCAACCACTTAGGCAATCCGTGATGTGGGCATTTTCTGAGCAATTCCTTGTATCTCTCCCATGCCTCGTACAATGATTCCCCATGTTGTTGTTCGAACATAGTTATCTCATTCCTCATTTTTGCAATTTTCGCTGGTGGGAAAATTTTTGCAAGAAATTTCTGAGCAAGGTCATCCCATGTAGTTATCGATCCAAGCGATAGAGAATGTAACCAACTCTTCGCCTTGTCCCGCAAAGTGAATGGGAACAAGCTAAGTCTTACCACGTCTTCCGACACCCCATTGTACTTGAACGTGTCGCATATTTCTAGAAAGTTGATCAGATGCTCGTTAGGATCATCATTTGCCAGTCCCCCAAACTGAACCGAGTTCTGGATCATCTGAATAGTCCCAAACTTAATCTCAAATGTATTCGTAGCTATAGCAGGGTTGGTAATGCTTGACTGCAGCTCAGTCACCTTAGGTGTAGCAAAGTCCCTCAACGCTTTCTGGTCTTCGGCAGCCATTGCTTCTTCTTTCTCAGAATTTTCAAAGTCGTCCCTTGTTTCCTTAATCCACTTACTTAGCCTTTGAAAGCGTCTTTCAATGTCGTCCTCAAAAGGAAGCAAGTATGGATTTTTGGATCGAGTTTGCATAAACCAACTTCAAAATCCTGAAATAAGCCGAACAAAACAAAAACAAAAATGTTTAAGTAAAACTGGTCCAATTAAACTGATAATTCAAAATATTAAAATATATACTAAAGTACCCGGCAACGGCGCCAAAAACTTGTTGGGTAAAATCTAATTACGCACAACACACAAGTATACGTGGTCAATAAATAATATAATAGTAAGTAGAGTATCGTTCCCATAGAGACTTAGTAAGAAATTAACCCTCACAATTACCAATCTTCTAATAATCTTAATTTTATTAAACTAATCAATTTCAAGTTTATAACTAAAAGTATTAAAAATATTAAAATCACCAAACAATCAACAAACCCTAAAAACTAAATTTTCAAACAAATATTAGAGAATTAGGCTTCCAACTTCACTTTAAGCATCACTCTGATTATTACACCTTTATTTCAGTTTAACTCACTATCCCAGTTTATTAATCAAGAACACGTATGTAGAACTGGCCACCTCTCGATGTACTAATATCGTATTAACTTCAATCCACAATTAAGATAGAATCAAGTTAAATACCTTAATCAACTAACTCACTATATCTCTATGTGAATTACAATTAAAGAAGGTTTAAGTTCAAGTTTTCTATCTGATTACATGCAATGTCAAGCATATCTCTACCTTAACATTCATCAAGATTCTGTTCATTAAAAAAATTTAAGAACACATGATATATTAATTGTGTCTAGACTCGTATTTCATCTCTCGAGTTCATACAAATCCACAAAGAACTGTTGATCAGGCAATTCATAAATTCAAGCTCAAATTAATATAGATAAACTAGATAATAGCTTATTAAACTGAAAACCAAAGATTACATAATCATCGTTCCACTTAAAGATCCATCTTAAGCCTAAAAAGAAATTAGTTCATCATCAATGAAATAATAACTGAATAAATTAAAGATAACATCCTTTCAATTACAAATATAAAACAAAAGCTGAAGAATAACACAGAACACCCTTCACTTTAGCCTTAATCTGCAATCAATACGAAAGTTCTTCAAATTCTTCACTCCAATGCTCAATATCCAATTCTGTCCTTAATCTCCGTTAATTGCTTTGCATCCCCCTCATTTTGTTGTTTATTGCTCAATATTTATCCAACACATGAGTTTTTGTCGAAGTCCCATCTCTTTTTGAGTCCATACGCCATGCCATTACTTAACATCCAAGTCGTAGTAGAGTTCGAAGCAAACCAGGACTATCGGGATTCGGCACCCCCCGCCCCGACGGGGGTATACACTTGAAAAATGCTCGCCCCGGCGGGGTAGGCTACTATCAACTAGAATGAAGACCCCCCGCCTCGACGGGGGTGTAAAGCTAAAATGGGACCACCCCGGCGGGCTAGCCTTCTGCAAACTAACTTTGCTTGAACCTTCTTTGTTGCTCAAATCTTGCCAAAATGCAACATAACTCCATCCTTTTTGATCAAATGCAACACAACCATACCAACACAATGAAATAACACGCAACAAGTACAAACAAACACATAAACGCAAAGAATTACACCGATTAAGCTTGGGTTAGGATAAGATTCACGGTTATAAAACCTACTTATCAGCATCATCGTAACGCAACACGATTGCTTAAGCGATGAGCTACCATAAAATACTACCTTAGACTTACTAGGAGTCTGAAGGTTCACACACTTGTTCTGACAGTCAATTATCGCCGCTTGGTTATATAACCAATTCATTCCCAGTATTACGTCAAATTCTCCCAGTCTAATAGGAATCAAGTTTACGCTCAGTTCATGTTCTCTAATGTTTGCGTGACAATTTTGATAAACGTATTCTAAGGGGATTATTTCCTTATTCGCAACTTCTACTTTCAAAGAATCTAATAAACATTCTCGGGGCGTACTAAGTTTACTAGAAAATTCTTCGGATATAAAAGAACAGATGGCACCCGAATCAAATAATACATAAGCATTTATATTATTAATTGGGATTATACCTGACACCATGCCCTTTGTAGCTACTACGTCCTAGACGATCATGTTAAAGGTTCGGGCAGTCGATCGGTTAGGTTGCGCAAGTCCACCAATCATTAACTTGCTTCCTCCTCCCTGGCCTCCGCCCGTTCCCCCACTTCCTTTCTTTGAGCAATCCTTTATCTGGTGCTCTGTTGATCCACAAGTAAAACATCCTCTGATCTTCTTTGGCTTTGGGCAATTTGGCGATATGTGCCCCTCTTGGCCGCAATTATAGCACCTGTTATTTCCTTTCCAGCACTCCCCTTGATGACTTCTTCCACACTTGTTACAAGCTTCAGTCCTTTTCTTGAAGTTTCCCTGGTGACTTCCAACTTGATTATTGTTTCTGTTGTTGTTGTTGTTATTTTCCCATTTCTTTTTTCCAGAGTTACTCCCTCCGCTGCTGCTTCCCCCACGATGCTCACTACCAGTGTTCTTATTTTTCTTCTCCTTATGATATAGACATAAGGCCTCACTGCCACCTTCCGCAATGACTGCCTTTTCTAACAAGGTCGCAAAGGAATCAATCTGGAAGACTGATACCTTATTATACAACCATGGCTTCAACCCTTGCTCGAAGCATCTCGCCTTCCTTTCCTCATCCCCAACTCGGTGCTCCGCAAATCGCGCTAGTTCATTAAACTTAGTTACATATTGCGCCACCATCATATCTCCTTGTTTTAACTCTAGGAACTTCACTTCCATCCTACTCTTCATACTCGTTGGGAAATAGTTCTCGAAGAACAGTGTCGTAAACCTCTCCCATGTTATCATTCCTTCTCTCGCACTCTGCTAATTAGCTTCCCACCAATAGTTCGCTTCGTCCCTCATCATGTATGTGGCAAATACTGTCTTCTGGTCTTCACCCACGCAAGCTATAGTGAAGGCCTTTTCGATCTCCTTGATCCAGGTTTGTGCAACTATCGGGTTAGTAGCTCCCTCGAGCCCTGGGGGTCCTACACTCTTAAAATCTTTGAAGGTTGTTACTGGGACATCTTGGGGAACGGGTGGTACGAGTTTGTTTCTTCCCCTCAGAGCTTATCCCAATAAATCTACAAGTCTCTGTATCGGATCTACTGGTCCTCTCTCATCATTAACTGACTCTTCTGGGACAGTTATTCTATGTATGGGCGGGATTTTCTGCATCACAAAATTTTTCATTTTATTATCTAATTATAATACTTAGACATTTCTCAATTGAAAAGAACTAAAGGTTTATAACACGTTGCTGAAATAAGATCATTTATATTCATATGCCAAATGGTTACAATGCATGTTCTTTTCTAGCATACTGCTATAAATGATAACACATATCCCCTAGTATCACAAAAGACGGGGACAACACTAGCTTACTACCCCTCTAACACATTTCAAAAGTTGGGGTTACCATCATCTCACATCTTACACAAAAGACTGAGATTACAACAACATATTAAACAACACATAGATATAATACTACACTACTGAGCTTTTCCCTCTAGACTCAATCTAACATCCCACGCTCCACGGCGCTCTGATATTCCTTCTGTGTAATGTACACCACCATGTCTCGACTTATGGTATGTCGGGTCTGTCCTTGCTCAGCTGGGTAGTGATTTACCCCATCGATCAACCTCTCCATAGCCGTGTGTAGAGCATAGCCCATCTTGTTCATCTTCCTCCTCTTGCACCGCACCTCGTCTTCTAGATCATCCACCCTATCATTGGCTTCCTCCCACTTCTCCTCGAAGTGTATCCTGTCCATCAGCTCCATCTCTAACAGAGTACGGAGAGCCTCCTTCTCCGTCTTCTCACTCAAAACCATCTACTCCATTTCTTCCAGCTTCCCTGCCTGCTCAACGTTCCTCGCCACCGATCGATAAAACAAAGTTCTCATCTGGATCCCTGCCTCCTTAGGGTGAGCAATATCCACCTCCATCTCCTGCATCACTAATTTCCTCTCAAGAGTCTTAGTCTCTAGCTCCTCGATTCTACATCCTAATTCTAGAATCTGCTCTTCATACTCCCCTAACATCCGATCCTTGAAAGTAGCCTCGTCAGAGTCCTCCATAGGTTCAGGATCCTCCTCTATAGGCTCCTCCTCCAGATCAGACTCCTCAGGTAGAGGCTTCATCTCCTCCTCCTCATCATCATCATCATCAAAAGGGGCCACTGCCGATATGGGTTCTGCTATCAATGGTGCCTCATATACCACGTGGATATCACGCGGCTCCTCCTCTACTACTCGGCTAGGTCCTCCCATGTCAGTCATCCTACAATCACCAACATAAGACAAGACAAACAACAACTCCATCAGAATGTTAAATAAACATAAGTTCATTGTATAGATTGAAGTTACATTTCATAACACACTAAGTCTCTCAAGGAAAACTCTAGATGAGTTTTATCTCCTTCCTAACTTCTAAGTTTTCCCAAGTTATAATCTAAGGACTCTCGTTCCTATGGTTTATAACTATAGCTTTGATACCAACCTGTGACGCCCCCAAATTCGGACCGCCACTTGGTCACTCAAATTCGGTTCATCACGTTCTCATGGTAATACTATAATAACTAAAATCACACATTCACAACAGAAGATCTAATTTAGAATAATATACAATGATTTATTATAATTATTCCCCCAAGTCTCGCAACCTACAGTACTTAATAGATTACATAATAATATCGAATAAAGACTTATTACATAATCCTACTTAAGCTTAAACATAGTCTAAAAATAGTCTTAATACAACATAATAGTCTTAAAACATAAAGGAACAAGCTAGTCGGTAGCCTTGTTGAAACAACCCGGGTCAAATCCCGAGTCCGGAATAAATCTCGGGTCAAATCTCAAGTCCGAATCGAATCAAATCTATCAAATTAAGGCCTCAAACTACTAGCCCAATAGTATCTTCTTGGGTCATCTTAGCCCACCACAGGCTCCCAAAAGGTTATGACTTGAAGGTATTATTGGTAGTAACTTATTTCCTTATATGCAGACAAATTTTTTCCCTATCTTTCGATGTAGGACTGGGGTGTTACAAACTCCCCCACTTTAAATTTTTGACGTCCCCATCAGAACCTCAGAACCGATCACACACATAGCCCAAATATCTTTTCTTCTCTAGCCATTGTGGGATAATACCGGCTGGCTTCGTGTCCCCACCTTCGGACCTCCATCTCTCCATTGTGGGATAATACCACCAACCTTCGTGTCCCTACCTCCGGCAACCCGATCGGATGACCCGACCCGAGCTTTCGAGAGTCGGCTCTGATACCATATGAAACAACCCAAGTCAAATCCCGAGTCCGGAACAAATCTCGGGGCAAATCCCAAGTCCGAATCGAATCAAATCCATCAAATTAAGTCCTCAAACTACTAGCCCAATAGTATCTTCTTAGGTCATCTTATCCCACCATAGGCTCCCAAAAGGTCATGACTTGAAGGTACTATTGGTAGTAACTTATTTCCTTATATGCAGACAAATTTTTCCCCTATCTTTCAATGTGGGACTTGGGTATTACAAATGTAACACCCCGAACCCGATATAGGCCCAAAGTGCTACACGCCGCAAGCCCATAGGCTAGCAAGGCAACAATATCAATAACGCGCAGCCCAAACAAAACAACTTAACAATAATCTTAACTTAAAACCCAACAATAAATATATTTTAAATCAATCCAAATGAAATACTAATAAATACCATTTTCAAATAATGGAGACGCAGCTCCTCGAAACTAAGAGTTTTATCAAAATCCACCAACAAAAGAAAAACATATAAAACTAAACTCAAGCTATTCCAAGCGTACCAAATAAGGGCTTAGCTTTCAACGATGGGACCTGTAAAAATCTGTAAGGGGGTGAGCGATGAAGCCCAGCAAGTAGCAATCCTCTCTATCTAGTCGAATCAAGTACAATTTGCAAAATACTTTTTCGAAATAACTTTTTTGTTCAATAACAATAGTACAAAAGCTTTCAAAACTAAAACAATTCAAAAATAATTTCAATGTATATCATATCTCTTTTAATCCACAGCCTTAGCGACTAAGGTTACAATAGCCCTGTAACACAGCCCAAAAGTTCGATAACGTTATGATACGCACCCTACTAAGGTGTCTATAAAAATACACGCTCCCCGAAGGGCATCTAAAAGGTGTGCGCCTTAGTAGGTCCTATATTAGCTCCGGAACTAAACGTAATCAATAACGGGTTCTATACATAGTCAGACTGAGGATTTCAAAAGCTTTTCTCAATATTATCGATAATATAAACGATACTTTTTCACAATTCAAAATCATATAATCTCATTCAGAGTTCGAAAATAAATACTTGATTCGAATTTTGAAATAAAAGAACATAACAATTTAATTTAAATGGAAGCCTTAAATAAAACATAACGAATTTTGAAACTATACATTTAGGCATCCGAACAATTAATAAGACACACTTAAAAGTAACGATAATCTTAAAAACACTAAATAGTTCAGAAACCCACTTACCTCGATATTACGAATATAAAAATATTAGCCGAACAAATCCTAAATATAAATTTAGAACAACAAGAAATCATTATGATAAAATATCCTACCTCAAACATATTTTTATTTCATTATTTATTTATTTTTAACTCAATTTATATTTAGTTAATATACCTGAAATTATAAAGATTTTTCTAAATTATAATTACTTAAATATTCAATATTGAAACTATAACTTTAAAATTAAAATAAATATTTTATGTTATTAGTTTAGAATTATTTTGTTATACTTATTAGTATATAACCGTAGCCATGATTCATAAGTATATATATATATTGACACACACACACACACACACACACACACACACACCAAAATTTATCTTTTTAAATTTTCTTATTTTCTTCTTTTCTTCTTTTCTATTCTGCAGTACTTCAAAGCCAAATAAATTTTTACATTCTTCTCTCTCTAGTTGTTTAAATATATGTAATTCCTTTGCAAAATAGGTTACTAGGTAAAAGAGTCCTTTTTAAAATTAAAAATTTGTTAAACTTGAATGACCTTTCTTATCCTTATAGGTTTTAGATATGTATAAATACTTATTAGTTACACTTCTATTATCTAATTATATTTATCTCTTATCTCTTTTTTTTCCTTTTTTTTACCGAATATTACATTCTACTCACCTTAAAAGAATTTGGTCCTCCAAATTCCCAAATTATAATTCCAAAGAAAACAAGAATATCACAGAATCAAGAAATTCATTATCTAATTACTAAAATTGGTGTTAGTAGGGTTGCTTCTTCTAGGCGGCATTTTCCCTACAAAAATAAATCCCCACTCAACAACACTATACAAAACTAATAACGAATAAAATAAAATACCGAATTAGCCTGAGTACCAAACGTCAAACAAAACATAGATTTCTCACCTTATTCTATATTTAATTTTAAAATCATTAAATTTATTCAATACTCTTACCCACAGCTAACTCCCAAAATCACTACCCAGGAAATATGTAGGTTTTTCAACCTAACACATTACGAGGGGCCACTGCTTTGATACCACCTCTATAACAACCCGAACCCGATATAGGCCCAAAGTGCTACCGCCGCAAGCCCATAGGCCCGCAAGGCAACAATATCAATAATGCGCACCCCAAACAAAACAACTTAACAATAAACTTAACTTAAAACCCAACAATAAATATATTTTAAATCAATCCAAATTAAATATTAATAAATACCATTTTCAAATAATGGAGACGCAGCTCCTCGAAACTAAGAGTTTTATCAAAATCCATCAACAAAAGAAAAATATCTAAAACTAAACTCAAGCTATTCCAAGCGTACCAAATAAGGGCTCAGCTTTCAACGATGGGACTTGTAAAAATCTGTAAGGGGGTGAGCGATAAAGCCCAGCAATTAGCAAACCTCTCTATCTAGCCGAATCAAGTACAATTTGTAAAATACTTTTTCGAAATAACTTTTTTGTTCAATAACAATAGTACAAAAGCTTTCAAAACAAAAATAATTCAAAAATAATTTCAATGTATATCATATCTCTTTTAATTAACAGCCTTAGCGACTAAGGTTATAATTGCCCTGTAACACAGCTCAAAAGTTCGATAACGTTATGATACGCACCCTACTAAGGTATCTATAAAAATGCACGCTCCCCGAAGGGCATCTAAAAGGTGTGCGCCTTAGTAGGTCCTATATTAGCTCCAGAACTAAATGTAATCAATAACGAGTTCTATACATAGTCAGACTGAGGATTTTAAAATCTTTTCTCAATATTATCGATAATATAAATGATACATTTTCACAGTTCAAAATCAGAATGTAGAATCTTAGATTCCAGACTGGCGCAGTTGCGCCATGGCTAAGCCTAGGGCAGCTAGCCTAGGGCCGGCGTAGCTGCGCAGCCCTCTGGCCCAGCCAAGGCTAAGCTACTTCCTTGTGGTTTCTGTCCGGTCATGAACACCGCATTCACATTAACATGTTAAAGGTCATATCTTATCTCTCGAGTCAATCTAGGTCCCCTCTCTCATAAAAGGGTTCGAAGTTGAACAATTCAACAAGTTAAGGCCATTCAAGGTCATGAAATCACAAAGTCTAACATTCTTGCTCTTTAAATGTACAAGGTAGTTATAAAACTCATATTTGGCATGTTTATGAGTATTCATATCACATATGTGTAGTTAGCATCGTTTTGATTTGAAAATATGCTTTATATAGTCTCAACTTGATTTCACAACTCCTAACATAGTAGGTATATATGTATGATACATTAGCAAGTCTAAAAGTACCATCAAACATGCTCATAAAAGTCAGATTCTAAAAGTAGCATGTTAACATTAATATTCAAAGTTCGTATTTTCATTAGTAAGGCTTACTAATTAGTCCAACATGTTTATGCTTCCTTACTAATCAGATAAACACAAGTTAATGGTTTATTCATGCATTTCTAAACCATACCTACATGCTTGCAAAGTCTGTATATAACCATTGCATACATAGATATCAAGTTCGTTTTTAAAGTTCTAATTTCGATCTAAACTATATGCTTTTGATCATCATGTATGCTAACCTAGTAAAACATGCTCACAATAGGTTAATATACTTATACATACATGTTACACATGCTTACATGTTGGCTTAAGCCATAATAATTGATCACACTTAGCAGAATTTTTAACATAAAGCAAAAACTAAAAACAGAGACCGACACAACTGCGCTGCGCCTCAGTGTTAATACGGTGCAGCTGTGCTATGTCTGGTTCAAGCCCAGAACAGTCTGCGTCTGTAGAAAACTAGCCCAACCACAGAAATTATTCATGAATTCGATTCTAATTACTCATATATCAGTTTAAACATATTTATATGGTCGTATAACAACTATATAACCATTACACAACCTCATTAGCATCCAACTCCACATAATCAAGAAATTGAAATTCAAGAACTCAAGAACTCTTTTTTTTTTTTGCAGAGAATGAAATGGAAAGCAAGGAAGAGGGATTATACCTCTGTAATGTGAAATGAACTTGCTCCTAATGAACTCCCAAATTCTTAGAACACTTGTATGCTCTCAATTTAACACTTAGAAATTCTCAACAATGGCAATTGGAAGGAGATGGGTTGCATTTATAGAGAAATAAAAACACAAACAATGCATATATACATCAAATTAAACCAATGAGAATGTTAGATTACATGATGGTTAAGAGAGAGTTGGTAAATGGTTGTTGGAGATCATCATCATAGCCACTCTCCCCATAATCATGAGCTAGAAGGAGCTTGGAAGAAGAAAAGGAAAATAGCTTCTAGCCTTTATGTTTTACACGTGAAGGAGAAATGAAGAGCAAATGGGACACTAATTTTTGGATAATTCAAATAAATCAGCATTTTTCCAACACTTTAGACTATACACTTATACACAAACCCTATTCATATGTTATATTGTATACACATATCATCCATACATGAGTTATAACTTAATGTCACAATATGATTTACCTAATTAATATTTCAAGGTAGTAGATGTGATATGTAAATGTAACATACATATAATCCATGTACATTTTATCATACCGGTATACTTTATTAAAATAATAGTTTACAATATGTTCATGGTATATTATTTTAATATATACCCACATACATATTGTCACACACACATTTCATGATGTATTCATATCATATAGTTTCAATAAATCTTAATATATGATTACTATATATAGTATAGTCACATAAGTGTCGCACTATACTATATAATGCAGTTGTATCCCATATATATAATATATTTAATTATTGCACACTTGCACATAACAGTCAATATAATCTTATTATATTAATAACTTACTTATTTGTTTTAGGTCAAATAGATAAATTATTCATCTTCTTGATTAATAAAAAAAATTATTAATCAATCCATTCCTCATTGATTAATGTAATTATTAATCTTTATAACAATTAATATAACTTAATCGTTCACTTTAACATAACGTACTTTTATCCTATGATTTATTAATGTCACACATATCACATAAGTGTTCCATTTCTATGCTACAGAAGAAAATAGATTTTTCTTCAACTGACCACTGGCGTAGTTGTGCCAGTTTGTACTGCTGGGAGGGCGCAACTGCGCCGTACCCTGACAATGCCAAACTGGCTTAGCTTCAAGCCAGTTCTAACTTTTATCGCCATAATTGTTTTACATGACATGTATTATTGTCCACATGAGTGACATTGCTAATCTAAGAGTGTATCCACTTCTTATATAAAATCACATAATCATACCCGATTAATCTTCCTAATTCTCTTTTAACTCACTTAGTGAATTTTCTTATTTCACATTATGCCACACAAGGCATCTCACATTTCTCATCGCAATCCACATTCACATAAATTCAATTTAACTAAGTTGAATTATTCATTTCAAAGCACATCAATATTTATATTCTAATAAATATTCATTTCCAATAGTGTTTTCATTTAATAAGATGTGGAAATTCTCGGGTATTACACATTTAATTCTCGAAATTCACTTTTCCTAACCCTTAGGTTTTAAGTCCATAGGCGAAAACTTCATTTGCCATAACTGAAATATTATTAGATATTCCATTTCGTCTTAAAATTCTATCATTACGCGTTTCTCAGAAATTCATAATTAATTCTTGAACAGAAACGGATGAATAGTATTTTTACGAAAATTTCTCAAAAAACTATTATTTTCGTCTTGAAAATTCATAACAATTAATCCTAGCACATAGCCAGAATCCTAACCACATCCGCACATTCTAGGCCATAGAACGACTTTCAAATAGCTTACTTACATAAATAAATAATTAAATTCAAATAATCAAATAAAATTTTAATTTACATAAATCCGATTTTTCTCGGGTGTTACAGCCACCACCAACTCAAGCTTAGATAATTACAGGGACGTCCTCTTACACTTATTGCTTTAATTTTACAATGAGGACATTGTAATTATTTAGTTTGGAGGAGTTAGTTTAATTTAGAAGTTTTTGCATGTTTAATTTAGTTATTTAGTTTTACATATGTTAGTGTCATGATTAGAGTTAGGTTCATGATATGTTGCATTCATTTAGTGTAGTTGCATAGTAGTGTAATATGTAAATAGTTTTTAGTAGTTTTTAATTTTGTTATGTTTATTCCATATATATATATATATATATATATATATATATATATATATATATATATATATATATATAACAAAAAAAATTAGTTAAGTATTGTGTTGGTTTGCATGAGTCCAACTGTTTGATATGTTACAGTCTATTTTGGCCAATGATGAGAATGACTTCGAGTAGACAAGTATAGTACCGACTATTAGAACTTTGATGTGATTTTCTATTATGAATTGGATCTTTTCCAGTTTGAACATGGTATAATTAGGTTAGCACAGTAATAACAACTATGTTGATTGATTTAGTTCAAATTGATACATAAGGGACCTCTAAAGGATAATGCAAGTTTGAATAAAAGAATGGCAAGGATAGCTAGTGAAGTTAAAAATTAGGAAATAACCTAAATTTGGGAAAAAAATTGGGGTATATAAGCTTCATAAAAAATATATATAAAAAAAATAAACACCGTGGTATGCTTGTCTAGTTTTATGGCCTTTGTTACTGAAGTAAGTAAACCCGATGGGATTGTCTTTACACCTAGTGCCCTAAGGTCTTAATGGTCTGGGAGTCGTTGATCGAAAGCTCGTTAAGGTAGGATTGAAAAACCTAAGGGAATAAGACATTGCATAGCCATGTGTATAAAAAAATAAATAAAACGAGAAATAAGAGCAAAAAGCCCCCATAAATGAATAAATAAAGCATAAGTACCCTATTTAGACTCTTAATAGTGGTAATTATTTGATTTTAGTTGGATCTTGACTGTTTTTAACATTCTTAAGTTTACACTGTATGATGCCTTCAAAGAGACTTGTTGTGTATTAAATTTGAATTAACATTAGTTAGCATGGGTGTTGAGCACACACACACTATATCAATAATAACAGTTAATGATTTGATAATTAACTGGGAAGTTGTGGATTGGTTTTGATACGAAGTATTGTCGTGTTTACTTGATTTCTCTGAGACCGGTTTAACAGACTTGTTTCTATCACTATTGCTGGATTCGTAGGTATATAGACTAGTTACATTGCATTGTATAGCATTTTTGTTTTGTTTTATGCTCGAGGACTAACACGGGTTTAAGTTTGGGGGAGTTTGATGAGTGGATTTTATACCTACGAATCGGCCTCTAATTTGAGCTTAAACTGTGTTAATTCGTTATTTTTTAGATTCATTTTACTTTTTTGTGTTATGTTATGTTTAGGTGTGGTGGTGTAGCGTGTGCATGCTTAAAAGGTGGTTTCGTGGCGAAACTTGGCAAGAAAAGGAGCTAAAATTGGACTTTTGCATATTGACCCCCCGCCGGGGTGGACTTTATACATACAAAACCCTCGCCAGGCGGGGGTACTGAGGAGAAAACAGAAGTACCCCCCGCCGGGGCGGGCACTTAAAGAAGGAAAACCCTCGTCGGGGCAGGGGTACGGCAAAAGTCTAGACTCCTGTTTCGATTGTGTTGCTACAGTGGCGTGAAGGCAGAAGGTTGGCATGGTCTGGAACTGTAGTTGGCATCAAGTTATAGTCAGAATACGTGTCTTAGGCTGGATTTTAATAAGAAACAATGGGGGAGATTAGGATCGAACAATCAATTAGCAATTCTAAGCCCTAATTTTTAGAAAACTCATTGGAGTAAGGATTGAAGGTCTAAGTCATGAGAATTGCAGATTGAAGCTAAGGAGAAGGTTGGTTTTGTATTCATTAAACTTCTTTAATTTAATTTTTGTAATTTGGATGATGATTACTTTGATGGTTTCAGTTTTTAATTCATTTGTGATGAACTAATTTACTTGTTAGGCTTATGACGGATCTTTATGGTGGAACAATGATTATATAGTCCTTAATTTTAGTTTAATAATCTATCATTTAGTTTATCTATTGTGATTTATGTTAATTTATGAAATGCTTGATCACCAAATTTGTGTGAGTTTGTATGAACTCGAGAGACGATATATAAATCTAGACTTAGTTACTATAGCATGTGTTCTTGAATTTTGTGATTGAATGGAATCTTGATGAATGTTAGGGTAGAGATATGTTTAACGTCAAATGTAATTGGGTAGAGAACTTGAACTTAAACCTTATTTGGTTGTAATTCACATAGAGATATAGTGAATTTGTTGATTAAGGTGTGTAGCTTAATTCTATTTAATTTGTGAATTTAAGTTAATGTGGTATTAGTGCATCGAGAGATGGCTAGCTCTACTTGAGTGTTCTTAATTAATAAACTGGGATAGTGAATTGAACTGAAATAGGGTGTAGTAATCAGAGTGATACTTAAAGTGAAGTTGTAAGCCTAATTCTTCATTATTTACTTGAAATTACAATTTTTAAGTTTGTTGATTGTTTAGTATTTTCATGTTTTTAGTTTTTAATAGTTATAATCATTGAATTGGATAGTTTAATAAAATTTGGATTAATATAAAACTGGTAATTGTTAGGATTAATTTCATACTAGTCTCTGTGGGAACGATACTTGACTTATCATTCTTGTTGACCACGTGCACTTGCGTGTGAGCATAATTTGATTTCGACCAACAATGTTCACCTCAGTCTTATCATAGGATTTCGTACCAAAATAATTTGGTTCGGGATAAATTCTCAAAGAATACTTTAAATTTTCATAAACATTTGTCTAGCTGAATCAAATAGCTTAGACTCATACCAATAATTCAAATTTCAATCGAAACATGTCTGGCCAAATCCAGTTGGCAATAGTTTATCTTTAAAATTCCAAAAATAAATTTATGTTGTCATGATTCTGTACTGTATTTACAGTCCGTTTGAGGATTCCGTCATTGTGTGACTTTGTCATACTACATCATTCCATAGTGGGCTGACGATCTATAGATCACATCCAACACTAAGTAATTCAGCATTGATAACTTCATCATTTTTTTATCATCTCTATACCAGATTCAATGATGCATTAATGATATATAAAATACATTTTGATATTTCAAATCATTTTCGTCTAGACAAAATAATTAGCAGAGTTTTCACATAAACGGTTCAAAAACCTTTGAAAATCAATTTTAGTGTTATCATGTCGTAACAGATAATGAGATGTTAGTGGTTCACAGTCCACATACACACATTTGTCACCGTATGTTATTGATAACAAAATTCATTTTTATTTGTAACGGCACATCAGTGCGAATTTAGCTTGATGTCAAAAATTTTGAACTCTAGCATAGCTAGAAGATTTGGAATATCTATGTTTCCACCATCAATTCCACTTTCTATAATGATCCATTGCTTAATAAGTCTATCTATTTCTATCATCCTTAATTCTCCATTCATAACTTTTCTATACCCCAGTATAGTTCATCAAACTTACCACACATTATGAGTTCAAGAACTTTCCACAATAATATGAGTTTAGGAACTTATCCTAGCAATAAGTAGTTTTAGAACCAATCAGGAAATGTCCATACGCTTAGGGGTTCAAAAATATACCATACGATTATGAGTCACAAACTTACCATAAGTATGAGTTTTAAGAACTCGCACCTAACCTTATATTCTCTACCTATTTGTTATACACATGATAAAAGAATCACCTTCTCAACATGTATATAGCAAATAGCATGACACAAACATTTCAATGATTATCAATACAAGAAGCTAAGTGGTTATCGAACCAAACACAATCCCTTTCTCATACAAGGAATTGGTCAACTCAGCCACTAATCAATATAGGAAGCTAAGCAGTTGTTAAACCAAGGACAATTCTCCGCCCATACAAAGAAATGTTCAACTCAACCACTATATTATATATAGGAAGCTAAGTGGTTCTCAAACCAAGTACAAATTCTCCGCTTATACAAGGAATCATACAACTTAGTTCCTAACAAGAGTCCTCAATTGAAATCCCACATAATCCTAGCTTCATACTTACTCCATACGAATTTTATTTAATCCGTATCTCATCATCCATAACTCTTTTCTGAGTTTGCATAATACCATTTCATAGTACAACTTACGTATCAAAACTCTATTTTGAGTTCGCATAATACTAATTCATAATACAACTTACGTACAACAATTTTTGCTATAAGATTTTCAATCATTTGATTGATCCTCTTTCCTGCTATGACCTTATCAGATCACGTTGTGATCTCATATTATAATCGTATTATATTATGATTCTTTTTTATGTTATGATCGTTTTATTTTACGATCTTATTTCCATATATACTTTTAGACTCTATCTATTCATTACTACGGTTCACGTTTATCAGAGTTAGGTAACTCTGAATCTTTATTACTTGTCAGGATTCTTCTTTGAATCTTATTGACTTACTAATACCTTGCCCAAATTCATCCCTTAAAATTTAAACTCTATTTGAGTTTATTCCTTATCCTCATCGCTGCTCGTTATAGCCTAAGGTAACCTTACCTAAGGTTTATAACCTACAGCTTTGATACCAACTGTGACGCCCCCAAATTCGGGTATCTTTTACCTCGAACATGGTACATCATTTCTATAACTATTGCGGAAGATATAAACATAATTGTTTATACAAAAACCTTTACACAACTCCCAAGGTCAGTAACCTTAACTTAATACACACATTTATATCATACATGACTTACAATGTCATTTTCCTTTAATACTATTACAAGTTTAACTGCAACACAATTCAATTTTGGAACTTGTCTTTACCTTTGCCTGTGTCCGAAGTTTCGTTTTAATCTGAAATTTTATCATGATATAGTAAGGGTGAGCAACAAATTTGCCCAGCAAGTCTTAAATACAAATGAAGATATATCATGATTGAAAAGAATAATAAGCTGACAAACTTTCAACAATATAATAATTGTGAAAGAACATGAGTCAATTTCCATAACTGAATGACCGAGTCAATAATGATGAATGGCCAACAATGAACATGAACAAATTTAACTGAAACAAATGGTAAAGAAAGTGATCAGCCTTTCATACACTACAAAAAAATGGGTCTTCAGCAACAACCGATTTTCGTTGCTTAAGGTGCCAAATTTTGTTGCAAAAGAGTTTTGGCAACGACTTTACCGTCGTTGCATCTTTCGTTGCGCAATGAGCGTTGCTAATTGTTCCGCAACGAACGTTTTTTTTCGTTGCCAAAAGTAATACATTTTGCAACGAAATTTGGCTTTCGTACATAGACATCGACCCTTTAGCAATAAAATGTATTGTTGCAGAATAATTAAAATTTTGTTGCTAAAAACCCCATTTCGTTGCAAATGCCTGCTAATTGGCAACGAAATGAACTCTTCTTTTTTTTGCAACGACCATGCATTTTCGTTGCAATTGACACCATTTTACAACGATATTTTTCGTTTTAGTAAATTATGAAAATTGTTGTCTAAGCTTGCTTTCGTTGCGGAATGTAAACTTTTTAGCAACGATTTTCGTTGTAGATTATATTATTTGGCAACGACATTATGCTGAGTCAACAACGAAAATATTTGTTGCTGGTTATTTTTCAATAGCAACGAAAGTCGTCAATTAGCACAACATTATATGTTGCCGTTTCTTTATATGTGCAACAAAAGTTGATATGATTTGCAACGATAAAAAATATTACCTTTTATTTTAGTATTAGTAACAATATCGTCTCCGTTGTTATTAAGTTAATTTTTCGTTGCCAAATATTATATTTTTAATACCATTATCAACGAAAATTTGTTGCTAAATGTATAAAAAATTATTGCTATATTAAAACTTGTTCAATGCTTTGTTAACGAATTATATTGTTGCCAAATCAAAATTTGACATTCTTTTTGTGTACCTGGCTGGCTCAATCTCCCCATAGCAAATAATGGCAAAAATACAAAAAACTAAAATATTATTAACTTAATAAAATCATTTACTACATAATCATTCATTATATTTACAATTAGCCATCTAAAGCTACCATAGTTCTTCAATCAAAGTATATATCTATATATATAGAGAGAGTACACTTCATAATTTCGTCCCCTGTCTTCCGTAAACGTAGCACGGAAATTTGATACCCAGTATTGTAAGGCAGGTCGTAGAAGCAATCTTCCTGCACATATTTAAAAATAATAGCAATGTTTCATCTAAACATACTGTAAATGTGAACACACATTACTTATATTAGAAAAAAATTCCTAATACTGAAAACAAGGCAATTAGACCATTTTATAGGAATTTTGTAATTTATTCAAGGAAAAAAATTGAAGAAAGAAAAAAACCAAATGTAACTTACAAGCTTTTCAAAGTCGCACAGTCACCAATCTCATCCGGGATTTGCCTAGAGAGAAGATTTCCCCTCAAATCACTGTTCACATAGTAATACAACAAAAACTATTATCGAACTGTAGCAACTTAACATTCATAAGAATAGTAAGAGATAAATTGCCTAAGAAACAAAATGTGAAGGTTGATAGAGTAGAAACCGTACATAGAGAGTAGGCCTTTAAGATCCCGAAAAGCAGTTGAAATTTCCCCATCAAGGTTTGAGCCCGAGAGATTACTACAATATTTGGAACAACTAATCACAACGTCAAAATCTTTACCACAATAAATACTTAAAAGAAAGATTCCCATTATAGACTAGAAATGGGAAACATAATATCAAGATCATACATTTAATAGCAGAACTACTAAATCAGTAAAAATAGGTCGAACTAGTAACTGGGTAATTGCAAAGGAAAAAGTGTTGAAACTAAAAGGACATACAGGGTAATGACATTGAAGGTGACATTGTCACAAGTTACCCCTCTCCACACACAGTAGTCTGAAGATGGTGAATCAGTCCAGTCATACAGCACATTATCCACATCTCTAAATGACTTCTTTATCTCCAACAAAGTTGCCCCTTTTATTCCAACAAACACATAAATAATAAGCCCAAACGAATACCCAAATCTTAGAGATAAATAAGAGCTCGAGAAATACTACTAAAGAACTAATTAAACAAATAAACACGTTTTGTAACCTGAATAAAATAAGATTAAGAAGTGAATAAACAATGGAAGAAAGAGAAACAAGCCCAAATCATAAATTATTAGAATAATGGAGTTAGATTACAGAAGGGTTTATGTTCATTAGATTAAGAAAAACACACTCACCTTCATCTGAAACTACAGAACCAAAGCTTAAACATGCGATGAAAAGCATAAACAAAACTGGGACAAGAAGAGATTGGCTGCTTCTTTTGGGGACAATGCCGAATGAAAATGCCATTGTTAAAGGGGAGATGAGATTCTCAAAATAAATATTCGATTTCTACAACCATTGAAGGGATTTTGCGTTTCAAATGTGGTGAGAAGTAGAAGAAGAAAGCTCAATTCATAGAGTGGCAGACATTAATTAACTAAAGGGAGAAATGGGGGATTAAAATATGGGAAAATAAATAAATGGTGTGAACAAACAATTGATATATGGTCACGAAAAAGTAATGACCCTCAAAAGTTTGCTTCTGTTCAGATCCATATTTATCTACAACATTGTCAGGGTAATAACTTAAGAAAGCTTCTACCATGGGCCTGCAGTTTCTCCTCAGCTCTGTGGAGGAGGGCAATCTCCAACAGTGCAACTTCAATGGAAGGGTGTCTTCCTGCGTCTACAATACCACTGAACAGAATGCCTAAAAGTTTCTTAACTACCGCACACCAGTCATAGTCTAGGGAGAACTCCATGATACACCAGAACTGAAACTGCAATAGGCTTGACGCTCAATATTTTGCAGCTTTTCTCATTTTTAAGTGGTAAGGGTATGTCTAGAAGAACAACCTGACCTGCAAAATTGAAGAGATAAAGAACTATTTCTTTCTACTTGAATGTGGCTACGACGGGCTGAAAAAGAAAACAGTCAGAACAGGATCTGAAAAATAAATAACAGGAAATAAACCATCATATACAAATGATACATGATGTCGCATCCTAGTATAAACCTATCCTGTTTTCCAGAAAGAGTCAGACGATGAATCCAGAAGCCTCCTTAAACTAAATCTCATATCACAGTAGAGCTATGCACACACAGTAAGTAAGAAGTCAGGCACATTAGATAATAAATAACAGAATTTGAACTTAAATTTCAAGCACGTTGTGAGTTGACACCCAGACCTATAAGGCTATGATCCAAAATCAGGCTATTATTTCTGATCTCAGACTCAAGTCGATCATAACATCAAGCTCAATATTAACCTCAGTTTGGTTCTTCAGAAATAGAAATCTACATTCTGGAAGTGAAGCAAAACTTACCTCCTCCCATTTGGAATTTTCCATCCGAAGGTATACTGATAATATGATACAACCAGGTCTGATGTAGCTTTCAATATCCGTAGGACTGCTTTAACCAGTCCAGAAGGAGATCATAAAACTTCGGTTATCTAGGTTAGCTTCCCATAAATATTGACATACCTGACTTCGCAAGACGAGGGAATTTAGCTGCATTCCATTAAACTATCAAGGCCCAATACCTGAACAAAGACAGTACCATCGGTGTAGGCATGGGGGTTGATTGCACGTGTAGTTCGCTGACCACAGACGTTGCAAGTGAAGGCAACACGCATACAATGCCGTGGCGACTTGGTGAAGAGGGACCGGGGGAAGGTGGAACTTAATTGGTTCGTGCTGGATTCCGACTCTGAACCGGCGGGAACTGGAGGGCTCTCCATGCCCGAACAGGTAGTCCAACCTCTAACGTTAGCTGCACTCAGAACCAATCCCATCGCCGCATCCTAAAATACCCCAAAAATATCCAGATCTAAACCCTAATTCCAAATATCAAACTCAAATCCTAAACATCAATTACGCAATCATTAATCTCAGAAAAAAAATTATAAATTACCTTGGAAAGAGTACGATTGTTGAGGATTGGAACTAGACTTGAATCATTAGAGTCCGATCGAAGCTCCAATTCGTTGCCATTATCTAGGGGAAAAAGGGTGGGTTTGTTAGAAAATAATCAATAGAAATTGGGAAAAATTGGAAGGGAATTGATAGAGCTTACTCTTGGGAGAGATGGAGAATCGAAGAATCCTTCCGCTGATAGAAGATGGGTCTTTAGATTTGGGAGAAAAGGTTGGAAGGTAAGAAGGGGAAGAGACGATAGTTGCAGAAGAAGTTAAAGTTTCCATTAGAGAACAGAAACCCAAGAGAGAGAAAGCGCCCACTTTTTTCCTGGCTTTTGGTACCGGCACTGCAGTTCAGGGAAATCAATCTGCAATTCATTCTTCAATGGACAATAATAGGGTCCGGAAGAGATATTCTTATTTTTTAAGTACATTATTTGTGAGATAGCTGACTGTTTGTTTTAATTTATGACTTATGAGTCGTTTTAGTTTTATGTCGTGTATTTGTTTTATAAAAATTAATTTAAAAAAATTATTTTAATTTTTTTTAATTAATTTTAGTTTTTTAAAGAAATTTTAAAAAAATAAAAATGTGATCCAATGCCAAACTAACCGATATCGTAACTTTTTTTAAATTTTTTTATAAAGCAAATTTGTAAAAAAGAAGAGTAAGATGTAATATCACTTTAACTGGCGTTGGAATCTCTTTTTTATTTATTTATTTGATCTCTTGTACTTGTTTACAAACATCAATATTTTTTTATGTTTACTCTCTGTCATCGGCGTTAGAAATGAAGGAGTATATAAGACTCCAGCTATAAAAAAATAAAAATAAAAATTATAACGCCAATTAAAATGACGTTGCATCTTACTCTTCTTTTTTACAAATACGTTTTTTTTAAATTTAAATAAAATAGGGATAAAATTGATATTACATTAATATGGGTCAAACTAACCAATTAGGAATGACTTATAAGTCATTTTTAAATAACTTTATTCTGTTTTAGTTCATAAAACATAATAAATTTTTTTTCATCTTTTATATTTTCTCTTAGAACTGATAGTATTATAATTTAATTTTATAATATATTTGGAAAAAAGGTAAAAGGAGAACTAACAATAGCTATACTATTCTTCTTTTTATGTTTTATTTTTAGACATAAAAATATGTTCATGATTTAAGTTACTCCCTCCGTCTAAGAATAAAAGTTCTTATTATTTTATGTAATCTCAAGTTAAATATTTACTTATATTAAATAATCTATTTTTTTTATAATAATTTGTGCATAATATCCTTACTATTAAATGTCATATTTTTATTATTTATAAATATTTATATAATATTACTAGTCATGTATAGAAAAATATACAATTATATGAGAATTTAAATATGAATAATTTTTTCATTTGACATTTTTTTTAAATTCGCATAAAATCAATCGTCATTTTCATTCTCGGAGTGAGGGAGTACATATAAGTATATCCTACTTCTATCTAAAAATAGAAAATATTGGGAAGCATAAATATAGTAATCAGGTTTGATGAGGTTGGGTTTATTTGAGTCGGAGGCCCAGAACTAACATGCTTGGCAATCGGTTGTCCCGGGTACTATTTCAACAATCATAATCTATACCGTTGATCGCAACATTGGATGACACGGATTTAAATGGATTTTCCCTTACCGCTACAGGCTGTAGCTGTGACGGCCCCAAATCCGGGTCCCAAATCACCGCGGATCTGGTTCAATCATTCTATAACTATTGCGGAAAATATAAACATAAATTGTTTATACAATACATTACACACTATTTTCCAAGGTCGAGTAACCTTAACTTATACACAAATCATAACTTACTTGACTTACAATAACATTAATATACCATACTTATACAATTATAAAACTAATCGCGCACATTAACTTTAAGGTGGAACTGTCTTTAACCTTTTCTTGTATCCGACGCGTTTGTCTTAATCTGCAATGTTTTATCATGATATAAGAAGGGTGAGCATAAGGATTGCCCAGCAAGTTTAAATTCAATAATATAACGATATATCATGATTGAAATAATCTGAATAATAAGCTGGCTATAATTCAACAATATAATTGTGAACTAGCAGGAACAAATTTATGACTGAACAAGTATTATATACGAACAAATATATCTGAACCAACTGGTAATGAAGGTGATCAGCCTTTCATACCTGACTTATACATGCAATATGTACAGAGTACAATTCATGGCAACCAGTAATGATTAACCATAAGCTTATCCAAATGAAACAACTCTTAGTAGAGTTAAGTAAAAATAAACTTGCCTGAACCGTTGATTACCGCAACGCAATTTATAACGCTTTATCCGAAGACCTAATATTAGTAATATAGATCTCCAATATTAGAATAATGTCATCACAATATAATACTGTATATATATATATATATATATATATATATATATATATATATACACACACACACACACACACACAGAATAACCTAAACACATAACACATAACCCTATCAGTCTACAACACACATAAGACTCGGTATTAAGTCAAACTATTTCAATATGTCTTGAGTTCGAGAAATTTCTAACATCCCGACGGTGTAGTCGAACTTTTATCGAGTCTAAGTTCAACTAAACTCTGCCTAACACTTAATAATTATCTCAGATACTTTTAATATCAGTCAAAAATTCAAGCAACCAAACTATTAAAATCAATCGTTGTCATCTCAAGCCATAAAGCTATTCGTTTATTGAAAAACGGATGTCAAGCTTTCTTAGCTCATGTCACGGATCTAAACAAAAATACGTCAGTTTTGAATGATATTTCTATTATTAATAAATTTCCTGACGTATTCCCTGAAGAACATCCTGACTTACCCCCAGAGCGTGAAATTGAATTTTGTATCGACCTTGAACCCGATACAAAAATCATTTCCAAAACCCCATATCGAATGGCTCCTATTGAACTTCAGGAGTTAAAGATCCAACTGCAGGAATTGTTAGACATTGGCTTTATTCGTCATAGTACTTCTCCTTGGGGTGCTCCTGTTCTATTCGTGAAGAAGAAAGATGGAAGTATGCGACTTTGTATTGATTATCGGGAGTTGAATCATGTCACCATAAAAAACAGGTACCCATTGCCACGTATTGATGACCTGTTTGACCAGTTGCAAGGAGCACAATTCTTTTCAAAGATCGATCTTCGTTCTGGATATCATCAGTTGAAGGTTAGAACTGAGGATATTCCAAAGACGACTTTCAGAACTCGGTACGGGCATTATGAATTTCTAGTCATGTCCTTTGGATTGACTAATGCTCCTGCTGCCTTCATGGATATGATGAACCGGGTATTCAAGGAATATTTGGATCACTTTGTGGTCGTCTTTATTGATGACATCCTTATTTATTCCAAAAGTCGTGAAGATCATGAGCAACACTTGAGGTTGGTACTCTAAAAGCTTCGTGAATACAAGCTTTATACCAAGTTGAAGAAATGTGAGTTCTGGCTGGAGGAGGTAGCATTCCTTGGGCACGTAGTATCAAGTCGTGAAATATCTGTTGACCCGGCAAAGATTGAAGCTATTCAAAGCTGGGAGCAACATAAATCAGTAACCGAAGTACGTAGCTTTCTCGGTTTAGCTGGTTATTATCGGAGATTCGTGGAAGGATTTTCTCGAATCGCTACTCCATTAACTCAGCTGACTCGGAAAGATACAAAGTTCGGTTGGAGCGAAGAATGTGATAAGAGTTTTCAAGAACTCAAGAGAAGACTCATTTCAGCATCTGTTCTAACAATACCATCTGGCTCGGAGGGATTTGTCATCTACAGTGATGCTTCGAGCAAAGGTTTGGGATGCGTTCTCATGCAACATGAAAAAGTTATAGCCTATGCCTCAAGACAACTCAAGGAATATGAGAAGAATTATCCTACTCATGATTTAGAGTTGGCAGCTGTTGTCTTTGCACTTAAAATTTGGAGGCATTACTTGTATGGGGAGAAGGTGGAGATCTTTACGGATCGTAAAAGCCTCAAATATTTCTTCACTCAAAAGGAACTCAACATGCGACAACGACATTGGCTTGAACTTTTGAAAGATTATGATCATACCATTCAATACCATCTTGGAAAAGCGAACGTGGTAGCTGATGCATTGAGTAGAAGATCATATGCAAGTACGAGTGCGATATTGTCAGCACAAAGGCCCATTTTGTGTGACTTGCAAATGATGGAGATAGAGTTAAAGACTCCAGGGACCCATGTGATGATGGCGAATATACGAGTAGAACCGAATTTAATCGATAAAGTTAAAGCTGCTCAAGCTACAGACCTGGAGCTGATGCGTATGAGGAAGAAAGTGCAAGAAGGTGCTATGCCGGAAGCAAGAATCGATGAAGAAGGAATACTTCGAGTCAACTCCAGACTTTGTGTTCCTAACGATCCTGATTTAAAGTATGAAATCATGATGGAGGCGCACAACACACCGTTTGCAATCCATCCTGGGAGTACCAAAATATATCATGATCTTCGTCATACATTTTGGTGGAGCAATATGAAGCGAGAGATAGCGCTGTTTATCTCAAGGTGTCTAACTTGTCAACGAGTCAAGACGGAACATCAAGTACCAAAAGGTCCATTGCAACCACTTGAAATTCCAAAATGGAAATGGAAGCACAATACCATAGATTTCGTTACCGGTCTTCTTAAGGTTTCTCAAGGTATTGATGCAATTTGGGTCATTGTTGATAGATTGACCAAGTCTGCTTATTTTTTTACCGATACGAGAAACTTATACACTTGAACGTCTTGCTCGTATGTACATAAACGAGATTGTAAGACTGCATGGTATGCCAGTATCCATAGTTTCTGACCGAGACCCAAGATTCACTTCACGATTTTGGGTTAGCTTACAAAAAGTTATGGGCACGGATTTACGATTTAGTTCGGCATATCATCCTTTGTAACAACCCGATATTTTCTACATAAATAAATAAGAAATTTTGCGTATAAATTTTTTTTTATTTAAGGATGAGGATTTGTACAAGATAATGTGTATATGTATTTATGTGGTAAATAAAAAAATAGTTATTTACATAAATATTTACAAGTAATTTTATTTTAGAATTATTGATTATTATAGAGTATATTCTATTAATAATTAAATTATGGTAGAAATATTTTATTAATTATTTTCCATAAAAATATAATCATATATTATTTAAATAATATATGAAGTGATTTTTTTTGAATAATTATAATAATTATTTTATTATATGAATTTTAGTACAAGTTATTAAGTAAATTATTTTACCTTAATTATTAAGGTTAAATAGGAAGGATAAATCAGATATGGAATCTAAACCCTAATTTTGGATTATTGTCAAGGTATAAGAATAATAATATAATATTAATTATATTTTAATTTTTCAGTGTTATAAATATGTACTGTATATACGTATTGATGATGATTGGTCAATTATAGTGTTTAATTTTGAAACCCTAATATTATTTAATTAAACCCTAATTTGAAAACCAACTGTGAGTTTAAGACTGTTATATAACTGTGTTATATGATTTATGTTATTTATTACTTCATGATATGCTAATTAGGAAACCCTAATTGTAAATTTAAAACCCTAGTTTAGATTTGAATTTCTAATAATTAGAAACCCTAATTACGAATTAGTGACCCTAATTTTCAAAATCCTAAATCCTAATTGCTATATTAGCAAGGTTAAATATATTAGTGTTATTAAACCCTAATATGCATGTATAATTAAAACCCTAAGCTAATTAACAAAACCCTAATTATAAATTTAAAGAAACTAATTTTGTTTTATTTTAAACCCTAATTGTAAAACTTAGAAATTCTTTTGTGCTAGATAACCTCATGGTCAAACCCTAAGGGTCAAACCCTAAGGGTTTGTATCAAATGACCAATCTAGAAATAAAATTTATATGGGAATGACCAAAAAGCCCTTTTGTCACATTTTTATGTTTGCTTGCAAATCTATACAAGATGAGAGTTGGTGACCAACTCATACCAACTTCATGTGACTCAAAATGGACAACACACAATCCTAGCTCAGCTATTCATGCATTTAATTTGTCTATAAATAGATTGAAGGAGAGAGAAAATGCATTTGTTTACTAAAAAATTGCACAACACCTAACCAAGACTTCTTCTCACAAAGACCCACGAAATTTGTAAGTTTTATAGTCCCAAAACACAGCCCCACGTTCACCATAAACAAATCAGCAACACAAAATCAGAAATTTATCAAAGAAAGGTATAAAACCCTAGCTTTAATTTCTGTCCAAAATCTGTGTTAGATGTTATGATTAAGTGTTAGAATATGTTGTCTAATGTTGATCTGGGTTGCTAGATGTTAGATCCATAACACCTAGAGGCTCAGATTTAAGTTTTAAAGAAATCTGGAATTTTTTTTTTGAGGTCTGACAATGAATGTCAGGCCTTATAAATCATTGCTCGTTTGTTGTTTGTGTTGTTTTAAAAGCTTCACTATGTATCCTGGTATATGGTTTTTAAGATGCAAGTGGTAGAATAGCCATTTGATGTCTGAAATCAAAGATATTTAAGGTCAAATCCCATTGACCGACGTTGACTGCACGAAATTCTGGGCAGCCTAGAACCTAAAAATCGTGTTTGACAGTTTTTTTGAACAGCCCAGATCTTTGTGTTGTTAGACATTTTAGTTTGATTGTTGTATCTAGCTTGTATTCTTGTATATGAACTCTAATATTATGCCTTATTAATCATCAAACTGTGTGATTATAGTGGACGGTCAAACCAGGCCAAACGATCATGGAAGCTGTTTTCTGGGTAACCCAGAAAACGCTTGACCATGTCGTCTGACATGGTTTGACCAGTGCGAATCTGCTTGATAGGTTGTTGTTTTAGTGATCTACTGTGATATAACCCTTCCTTGTCATGTTGGCTACATACTGAATTCATTACATCACTAAAAGATTGCACGGATTTCAAGTTATGGAAGCCCAAAAGTGTATGCTCGAACTGTTCTTCATTTCTGGGTAACCCAGAAATGAAGAACAACCTCTGACAACACTTTTGGAGGCTCAGATCTCCTTGGTTATATGTGTTATGAATATTTTTGTTGCTGGATCTTGTAGTCTTACAGTAACAATACATGATCTGATCAACAAATTGCCTAGAAACACATCACAGACGAATTTAATCTCGGTCAAAGTAGCTTGCCCGGTCTCTGACTTGATTTCTGAGTTTTGCTTGAAGAACACCAAGAACACCTATAGCGACGGTTCTGTCGCTATAGGTGGCCTTTAGCGACAGACAGTAGATTATTTTTCGGAAATTAATTAATAAATAGAAAAAAATAGTTTTTAATTATTAAAAATACAAAATAAATTATTAAAAATTATTTTAAATTTCAAAAATTAGTTTTTAATTATTTTAAATATATTTCATAAATATTTAATATTTTTGGAATATTAAAAGTATTTAATTTATTTAATTATAATATTAAATAAATCATTTAAAAATGATTTTAATATTGGAAAAATCATTAAAAATTATATTATGATATAAGAAAATATTTTAAGTTATTTTTAATGACTTTTAATATTTTGTGATAAATTTTATTAATAAATTGATATTAATGGTAATTAATTTATTTACTAAATGAATTAAATAAATTAATTAAAAATAATTTTATTATATTAAAAATCATTTTAAATAATAATAAGGTATTTAAAAATATTTTAAGTTATAAAATATAACTTTTAATATTTAAAGATAAATTTCATTAATTAATTATTATTAATGATATTAAAGTTATTTAATAATTTAGTTTAAAAAAATAATTTTAATATTATTAAAATCATTTTAAATGAAAATAAAGTGTTTAAAAATATTTTAAGTTATAAAATATAACTTTTAATATTTAAAGGATAATTTCATTAATAATTTAATATTAATGATTATTAACTTATTATTAAAAATAGTAAATTTATTTAATAATTATATTAAATAAATTGCTTAAAAATGGTTTTATTAATTTAAAAATCATTTAAAAGGATATAAATGAATTAAAAATATTTTAAGTTATGAATAATGACTTTCAATATTTTGATAAATAGAACATTAATACTTTAATATTAATGATAATTATTTAGAAATGATTTTAAATGTTTTAAAAATCATTTAAGGGTAATATTAATACTTTAAAAGTATTTTAAGTTATTATAAATAACTTTAACATTTTAGAAATAATTTCATTAATAGTTTAATATTAATTAAATATTAATGATAATAAAATTGATTAGTATTTAAATCATTTAAAAATGATTTTGATGTTTGAAAATTCATGATAAATAATATTAAATGTTTAAAAACTATTATAAGTCATTTAAAAATAATATGACTGATATTAAGTTATAGTGCAGAGTCTTAGACTCGATAATTACCCGATAATGTCGTCGGTACACCGACACATTTCAGAAATTGATCTGGACTTGGATAATGTGATTAGATAAGTGATTATTTGTGATTCAATGGTTGTTAAACCTATGTGCCAATGTGATTAGGGAATGTGCTGACTGCAATAAGCAGTATTATATGATATGATATGTTATTCTAATCAGACAAATGATCTATTTAATGATAGGGCTTGATAGAAAAGATAAATCTAAGTTGTGTAAGTAGCAGACAAGGCAAGTATCTAACTCTTTGCATTTACTTTATGCAACGGACATGCGTAAGATAATATCTGAATTATTCATTTCAATTGTTCAAATATTTCAACCTTTGTATATACTTATGCAATGATTCTATATAAGTAAGTTATTAAACTATAATTGTTGTACAAGTTCCTTTATTCTGTTATTATTGATCAAATTATATATTCTGATCGTTAATTTCTAAAACAAGGTTATACAAGTGTCCCCATTTGGATAATCATTATATTTTATGACATGTTGATACATACTTATCGGTGTTCAGTATGTATAAGTTGAATTAAAAGTCGTCTAAGCTATTTTGATCCAGCTAGACATATATTTAAAGTTGTTGTTGAACAAGATAAAACTTTATCCAACTAAATTGTTTTGGTTTGGATTCAAGACTGGTATGAACATCCCAAATATGGGAAACTTTTATGCGCCTAAGGCGGGAATGCTGGACGAAAATATCGTCCTTTAATGTAGTATTGATCAATACAAGGCATAACGGGTTGATCACCCCCCGTGCCCGTAAGTAATGACGGTTTACATATGAAGTTCTGTTTAACCTTTTCGAAAATAGAAAATAATGTTCATAGTTTGTCAACTGATCCTCATTTATAGTCAGTACGTAGTTTCAAAAATTTGAAATCGAAATGATATGTTGTTTATTATCGGTTCAGTTTACTTTACAACTGTTGATTTGTTGTAGAAGTATCGTTTAAAGAAAATATTTAATTCATTCAGCTAACTATTATTGTTGCTATTACTTGCTGGGCACTCAAATGCTCATCCTTGCTTAAATTTAAATATTTTCAGCTAAAGGTGAACAACCTGGAGGCTCTTCTAAGAACAAAGGAAAAGGGAAGGTCGCCGAATGAATGATAAGGCTATTTTTTGTAATAACTAGACTTTATTATGGTAATGATGATATATATTAATTATCATGTAATAAAACGAATGTTTGAAGGTTTCGTACTTGGGATTGAAAACTATGATAATATATAAATTAAATTTGATAATCTATATTATTGTTATTATTATTATTATTATTATTCCGCTCATAGAAATGGTATCGTGAAGCACTGAGTTCGGGTTTCAAGTACCTAAATTTGGGGGCGTCACATCATGGTATCAGAGCTTAGGGTTAAAAACTTTAGGTGGGTTAGACCTTAGGTTATAACCTTAGAACAGAGGGAAACGTTGAAAATATAAATAACTCATATAAAGTTTAAAAAGAGGTGAATTGAATAAATTCATCGTCAAACAAAATAAAAGATAACTTATATAAAACTCTTATTTGCTGTGTGTATATACTATATGCTAATCAGGATAATTTATGTGTGTAGATGTCAGGTGAAAAAGGATTAGGATACCCTCTGATCGTAAAGAAGGAGTCGATATCAAAGCCAATAGCTGAAATAGAGGCTCAGAGTGAAAGCAACCTCGATGAGGTGGTTATTGTGGAAAATGTTGTACCAGATCCGAAAATGGTAGAACTAACCGATAGTGATTCAGACACTGAAGTTGGAGCTGATCAAACATCAACCGAAGTGCAGAATCTGCGGGACCAAGTTTCCTCTTTGGAACAGTTCTGGGAAATAGAAAAGCTGCTAAATAGCCAACTGCGGAAAGCATTAATAGAAACAATGGAAGAACAAGATAAGCTTAAAATCTAAATTGACCAAATTGGAACTAAAAGCAACAAAGCATGCGCAGCTCCGAGCAAGAAGGGGAAAAGAAAGATGAAAGACCGTGATATAAGAAATCCTGATAACAACGAAGGAAAAATTAATCGAATAGAAAGGTGTGCAAATTGTGACAAGAAACATGAAGGTGTATGCAGAAAAGGAGAATATGTTTGCTACAATTACGGACAGAAGGGACATTTCTCTCCTCATTGTCCCAATCCAACATAATGTGTCTGTTTTAATTATGGAATAGAAGGTCATCAGGTGAAAAGTTGTCCAAGGAAAAAGGTGTAATAAATAGGCAGTATAAGTTATGTTGTGTAGGTGTGTTTAATGTAATATGTGCTTAGTATGTCTGTATAAGGTTATGTTCTCAACTTTTGTAATGATCAAGTTTGTAAATCTCGACTTTTGTAGTCACAAAGGGATAGCAGTATGTGCTATGTTATGTAAATTACTACGACTTAATGAAAATGAATTTATATTTGAGTGATGAAACAAGTTTAAAGTATTAAACTTATATGATAAGGTTTAGAATGTAAGTTAAATTTATGATTTTATTTAATCAGATAATGCCGCCAAGACGTCAAACTAGAAACCAAAGGGCAGAAGAATCTGTCAACAACGTCGAGGGACAACCACAACCAGATCCAATGCAGTAATTCGCAAACATGGTAGCTTAGGCCATGCAACAAGGAATGCTAGCCGCAAGGAATTAGCCGGACAACCACTTAGCGAACTTTAAAGACTTTAAGGCTGTAGAACCGCCAGAATTCAAGGGTACAACTGACCCTGTAGAAGCCCAAACTTGGGTTAAAGAAATTAAAAAGGCATTTATATTAGCTAGGGTAGCTGAGGGGCAAAAGACCGCTTTTGCCACCTACATGATGAAGGGTGAGGCAAATTTTTGGTGGGAAGTGAATCAGGCGAGGGCTGGAGCAGGTGTAGGTGTAGTTGCTTGGGAAAGATTCAAAACTTTATTTTTCGAAAACTATTTTTCATTTAGTATGCAGGCTAGGATGGAAGTAAAATTTCTTGAATTAAAACAGGAAAATATGACGGTGTCCGAATACGCCGCTAAGTTTAATGAGTTGGCTAGGTTTGCTCCGCATCAAGTTGATACGGAAGCTAGAAAAACACGAAGGTTTGAGCTGGGATTAAAACCCTGGCTCTACAACAAGGTGGCAGTGTTGCAAATTCCTACATTTGCAGCACTCATGGAGAAAGCTATTATTGCTGAGGAGGGGAGTGAGGCCATGAGCCTATACAACAAAGAAAGAAGGAATAAGGGTAAGGTTGAGGGATCTGGGAAGGTGGAAACAAACAGTGGAAATAGGAGTGAAAAGAGGAAGGGAAACAACTTTGGGGGTATAGAGGTGAAGCAGGAAGGTACAAAGAAGAAGCCGCTAGTACAATGTGGGAACTGTGGCAAGAACCATTTGGGAGAATGCCTGAAAGGTAAATTTGTATGTTTTAAGTGTAGGCAAGAGGGCCATATATCTCCCAACTGCCCCAATCCTAGAACTATTAATGGGTGTTTTCTGTGCGGATCAAAGGAGCATAAGGTGAAGGACTGTCCGAAAAGGAGGACGGAGGCAGAAAGTGGGAACATGGGGAAAAGCGGCGGAACTTTGGCAATCACATGACCAACATCATCTAGCAAGCCGACAAAATCTACTGCAAGGGTCTTTAACATGACAGTCCAGGATTCGGCAGCAGCTGGCAATGCAACTCCAAGTATTATTCGTATAACTTTTATTTTCTTATATACATGATTTTCATATATATAGTAAATTATTTTATAAAGAAATTTTGAGGGAGGAATTTGAGTTCTTTAAAAATCAAATTTCCGTTTAATCAGAAAGACAAGCTTTATGTAAATAGTTAAAGATCAGTTCGATCAAAGTTGATCGAGATCTACTTGCAATGATTATGTATGCTATGTGCCGTGTATATATAGGTTTTAAAACGATGATTCCGGGGACGGAATCTTTATAAGGGAGGGTGAATGTAACAACCCGATATTTTCTACATAAATAAATAAGAAATTTTGCGTATAAATTTTTTTTTATTTAAGGATGAGGATTTGTACAAGATAATGTGTATGTGTATTTATGTGGTAAATAAAAATATAGTTATTTACATAAATATTTACAAGTAATTTTATTTTAGAATTATTGATTATTATAGAGTATATTCTAATAATAATTAAATTATGGTAGAAATGTTTTATTAATTATTTTCCATAAAAATATAATCATATATTATTTAAATAATATATGAAGTGATTTTTTTTGAATAATTATAATAATTATTTTATTATATGAATTTTAGTACAAGTTATTAACTGAATTATTTTACCTTAATTATTAAGGTTAAATAGGAAGGATAAATCAGATATGGAATCTAAACCCTAATTTTGGATTATTGTCAAGGTATAAGAATAATAATATAATATTAATTATATTTTGATTTTTAAGTGTTATAAATATGTACTGTATGTACGTATTGATGATGATTGGTCAATTATGGTGTTTAATTTCGAAACCCTAATATTATTTGGTTAAACCCTAATTTGAAAACCAACTGTGAGTTTAAGACTGTTATATAACCGTGTTATATGATTTATGTTATGTATTACTTCATGATATGCTAATTAGGAAACCCTAATTGTAAATTTAAAACCCTAGTTTATATTTGAATTTCTAATAATTAGAAACCCTAATTACGTATTAGTGACCCTAATTTTCAAAATCCTAAATCCTAATTGCTATATTAGCAAGGTTAATTATATTAGTGTTATAATTACCCGATAATGTCGTCGGTACACCGACACATTTCAAAAATTGATCTGGACTTTGATAATGTGATTGGATAAGTGATTATTTGTGATTCAATGGTTGTTAAACCTATGTGTCAATGTGATTAGGGAATGTGCTGACTACAATAAGCAGTATTATATGATATGATATGTTATTCTAATCAGACAGATGATCTATTTAATGATAGGGCTTGATAGAAAAGATAAATCCAAGTTGTGTAAGCATCAGACAAGGCAAGTATCTAACTCTTTGCATTTACTTTATGCAACGGACATGCGTAAGATAATATCTGAATTGTTCATTTTATTTGTTCAAATATTTCAACCTTTGTATATACTTATGCAATGATTCTATATAAGTAAGTTATTAAACTATAATTGTTGTACAAGTTCCTTTATTCTGTTATTATTGATCAAATTATATATTCTGATCGTTAATTTCTAAAACATAGTTATACAAGTGTCCCCACTTGAATAATCATTATATTTTATCACATGTTGATACATACTTATCGGTGTTCAGTATGTATAAGTTGAATTAAAAGTCGTCTAAGCTATTTGATCAGCTAGACATATATTTAAAATTGTTGTTGAACAAGATAAAACTTTATCCAACTAAATTGTTTTGGTTTGGATTCAAGACTGGTATGAACATCCCAAATATGGGAAACTTTTATGCACCTAAGGAGGGAATGCTGGACAAAAATATCGTCATTTAATATAGTATTGATCAATACAGGGCATAACGGGCTGATCACCCCCCGTGCCCGTAAGTAATGACGGTTTACAGATGAAGTTCTGTTTAACCTTTTCGAAATAGAAAATAATGTTCATAGTTTATCAACTGATCCTCATTTATAGTCAGTATGTAGTTTCAAAAATTTGAAATCGAAATGATATGTTGTTTATTATCGGTTCAGTTTACTTTACAACTGTTGATTCGTTGTAGAAGTATCGTTCAAAGAAAATATTTAATTCATTCAGCTAACTATTATTGTTGCTATTACTTGCTGGGCACTCAAATGCTCATCCTTGCTTAAATTTAATGTTTTCAGCTAAATGTGAACAACCTGGAGGCTCTTCTAAGAACAAAGGGAAAGGGAAGGTCGCCGAATGAATGATAAGGCTATCTTTTGTAATAACTAGACTTTATTAGGGTAATGATGATATATATTAATTATCATGTAATAAAACGAATGTTTGAAGGTTTTTTACTTGGGATTGAAAACTCTGATAATATGTAAATTAAATTTGATAATCTATATTATTGCTATTATTATTAGTATTATTCCACTCATAGAAATGGTATCGTGAAGTACTGAGTTCGGATTTCAAGTACCTGAATTTGGGGGCGTCATATCCTCAAACGGACGGACAATCAGAGAGGACTATTCAAACTCTGAAAGATTTATTAAGACTCTGTGTCCCTGACTTCAAGGGAAGTTGGGACAAGTTCTTATCATTGGTGGAGTTTTCCTACAACAACAGTTATCAAGCAAGTGTTGGCATGGCTCCATTCGAAGCGTTGTATGGAAAAAAGTGTCGTTCTTCAGTATGCTGGGATGAGGTGGGTGAAGCAACGTTGTTGGAACCGGAGTTGGTACGTATGACTACAGAAAAGATTCAAACGATCCGACAACGTATAAAAACCTCACAAGATCGAGAAAAGAGTTATGCTGATCTTCATCGAAAGGACGTGGAATTTGATATAGGAGATCATGTGTTCTTACGTGTTGCTCCATGAAAAGGAGTTACGAGATTTGGAAAGAGAGAAAAGTTCAATCCTCGAGTCATCGGTCCATTTTTAATCCTCGATCGAGTAGGAACTGTGGCTTATAGACTCGCTTTACCGCCAAGTATGTCTCGTGTTCATAGCATTTTTCACATATTCATGTTACGTAAATATGTGGAAGACCCGAACCACATTATTGAGTTAGAACCGGACGAAATAGTGGAGGATTTGACGTATGAAGAAGTTCCTGTTCAAATCTTGGATAAGAAGGAATATATTCTACGCTTCAAGGTTATACCTCAAGTCAAAGTTTTGTGGAGAAATCACGATGTTGAGAAAATGACTTGGGAGTTAGAATCTGAAATAAAGTCAAGGTATCCTTACCTCTTCGACATACCAGGTACATATCCTAATTTCGAGGGCGAAATTTCATAAGAAGGGGAGGTTGTAAGACCCCAACTTTTATAAATAAAGATGAATTTTCTATAAATATCATTTTTGAATATTATGGAGTTAATTTGATATAATGTTATAGTTGTGGATAATATTTATAAATTTTACAAAGTACGTAAGTTGTTATATAATATTCGATTGGTCGGGGAATATTCGTTTTTACAGAGAATATTCGTACAACGGCACAATCATTGGTGGATCCCACAACGAAATTATTGTCGGATTGAGAAAACGACAAAAATATTTTATTAAAAATAATGGCGGAAGTTTTACCATTGATACTGTTGAACTACTCGGTAGTAAAAGTACAGTAATACGTGTGGTTGCATAGTAGCATACGGTATTGATTATTAAGGCTTATGTGAGAAGTCACTCAGTTTGATTCAATTATTGTCAGTTAATAATATGAATTATTTAGCGATAATGAAGTTTTGTTTTATTCGTATTATTAACGTAATAAAACAGAAACTTCTTTTTATATAAAACAGAATACTTTATTAAAGTTATTCTATAAATAGAATATATTATATTTTATTTAAAAGTTTTTTCTTTAAATATGGACCGTCAGATTAAAGTAATCAATCTGGATCGTTCATGGATTAGTTACTATGCATTCTATTTTTCTATAAATAACAGCTCATTCTTTCATTATTTCTTACGAATTCACTGAACTCTAGAGAGAGAAACTATAGAGAGAAACTATAGGGAGAGAGAAGAAAAGTATTCTGCTACTTAACTACTTCTTTATTTCAATTCTTCTTTAAAACGGTAAGGGTGTTATTCTTTCTTATTCATGAAGATAACTGTTGTTATTCCATTTCTTATTATTTTGTTGGAATAACCTGTATACGCGGTCTACCCTATACTTGGTGACATTCTTCTATTATTCTGTTGGAACATCCTGTCTGTGTGTTTTACACCGGACCTGGTTCCGTTTTTTATTATTATTCTGTTGGAACATCCTGTCTGTGTGTTTTACACCGGACCTGGTTCTATTATTTATTATTCTGTCGGAATATCCTGTCTGTGCGTTTACACCAGACCTGGTTCCATTATTTATTATTCTGTCGAAATATCATGTCTGTGCGTTTTACGCCGGACCTGGTTCCATTATTTATTATTCTGTTGGAATAACTTGTCTTTGCGGTCTATCGCATGCATGGTGATTTCTTTTGTTATTTCATTCTTTATTATACATAGTTGGTTAAGTTTTGACTTCTATACTCCATGAAATTTGTGAAATATCCTTAATATTTGCGTTTCATCCAGTATCTTTTTATGAAAATATTCTTCTAAGCATTCTTGAATTTTACTCCACAAAGCAGTGTCATGTTGACAATTTGGACGTTGTTAATTCTTGGATAAATTAATTCTTGAACTTGTTTTATTGAATTCTTATATCATTGTCATCATCCTCATGTTTATAAAATGTTGAAAGTCATCTGTGGCATGTAGTGCATAGATGGACTTGGTATGATTATGACCAGGGATTATTCGGTATAATCATGACCGTAATGTTACAAATGATGTGATAAAAGTCCTCATTGCCCCGTAATGCATTGATGGACAGTTGTTGGCATGATCATGACCATTAATGAATACACGAATATCCTTGGCCGTAGTGCAGGGGTGATTTGACGATGTGGATTATTTTATTAAGCTGAGTTCCAGCGATAACAGTGTTAAAAAACCTTTTAAATCATAGAAGATAGTATATTTTATTTTCTACTTGACTCTTTTAATGGATTGCTTGTTCTACTGCAGTTAAACTTGACGTTCGTTATATTTTATCAGTTTAACACTGTTGAAGGCTAATGATAATTTATTCTGCATTATCTTAGTCATAATATTTCTTACTTGGCTAGTTGAGCTCACCCTTTTTTTCACTGTTCTCTTCAGGAAATGAGAATATAGCTGGGACGAGTCGGGAAAAGGAGTAATGAACCAGAGGATAGTATTAGTAGTCCTCATTATTCTGTTAAATAGTGTGACAATTATTGTAATGAGGATGAACCAGAGGATAGTATTAGTAGTTCTCACAGTTATGTTTTGTCGTATTGTACATGACAGTTGTATTAGTAAGTTGTATTTGTATTCTGTACCATGTATCTGATGACCCAAGATGGGTGATGTATACCTAATTTTGGGGGCGTCACTGACGCCATGATGCCGTATTGTATTAACAGTCCGTTTGAGGATGCCGTCATTATATGACTTTGTCATAACACATCATACAATAGTGGAACATCGATTTTAGGTCAAATTCAACACTAAGTATTCCTGCATTTACAACTCCATCAACTTTTTATCATCTCTGCACCAGGTTACATGGTACATGAGTGATAAATAAAATATATTTTGTTATTTCAAATCATTTGCGTCTAGCTGAAATAAGTAGCACAGACTATACTTTAAACCGTTTAAAAAATGATTATGAGTCTACATTTTTTTTTTCAAAAGCACAAAGTGCGTATTTAGCTTGATGTCAAAATTTCGAAATCTAGCATAGCTAGGAGTTTTGGAAAACTTATGTCTCTACTAATAATCAGTTGCTTAGTAATCTATCTGTTCCTATTATCCTCGATACTGCATTCACACACAACTATGCCCAGTTCGTAAAACCACACTTATGAGTTCATTTACTTGCCACAATCATATGAGTTTAAGAACTTGTCCTAGTCAGACCTTTGGCGTCCATTCGCCGAGGGGTTCATAAATATTTCATATAACTATGAGTCAAGAATATCACATAAGTATGAGTTTTAAGAACTCGTACTTAATCCTTATATCCTCTACCTATAACCTATCTATCTGTTATACACATGAGAAAGGAATCACCCTCTTAAAATTTATATGACAAATAGCGCGATACAAACATTTCAATGATTATCATTGCCAGAACTAAGCAGTTTTTACACCAAGTACAATTTCTTGCCCATACAAGGAATCATACAACTCAGCTGCCGACATGAATCCTTAATTGAATCCCCACCTAACACTAACCCCCTTCTCATTACGAATTTCATTCAACTCGTATTCATAATCCTTTCCTGAATTTGTACCAATTCATAGTCCAACTGTCACCCATCAAACTTGCTGTAATTTTTCAATCATTCGCTTGATCCTTCTCCATACTATAACCTTATCTGATCACGAAGTGATCTCATCGTATACATTACGATTCATTTCTATATCTAGATCATTTTGTTTTACGATCTCCTATCACTGCACTTTCAGTCTTTTAGACTCTGTCTATTTCTGACTACTATTCAACTTTTATTATCAGAGTTAGGGAACTCTGTATCTTATAACTCGCCGAGATTCATCTTTGAATCTTACCAACCTAACTAACTCTATGTGAGTTAGTACTTATCCTAAGCACTGCAGTTATTGGTCTCAGGTATTTTTACCTAAGCTTTATAACCAACAGCTCTGATACCAACTGTGACGGGCCCCGAATCCGAGGTCCCGAATCAACGCGAATCTGGTTCAATCATTCTATAACTATTACGAAAGATATAAACATAAATTATTTATACAATACATTACACACTATTCTCCAAGGTCGAGTAACCTTAACTTATACACAAATCATAACTTACTTGACTTACAATAACATTAATATACCATTCTCATACAATTATAAAACTAATCGTGCACATTAACTTTAAGCTGGAACTGTCTTTAACCTTTCCTTGTATCTGACGCGTTCGTCTTAATCTGCAATGTTTTATCATGATATAGCAAGGGTGAGCATAAGGATTGCCCAGCAAGTTTAAATTCAATAATATAACGATATATCATGATTGAAAGAATCTGAATAATAAGCTGGCTATAATTCAACAATATAATTGTGAACTAGTAGGAACAAATTTATGACTGAACAAGTATTATATATGAACAAATATATCTGAACCAACTGGTAATGAAGGTGATCAGCCTTTCATACCTGACTTATACATGCAATATGTACAGAGTACAATTCATGGCAACCAGCAATGATTAACCATAAGCTTATCCAAATGAAACATCTCTTAGTAGAGTTAAGTAAAAACAAACTTACCTGAACCGTTGATTACCGCAACGTAATTTATAACGCTTTATCCGAAGACCTAATATTAGTAATATAGATCTCTAATATTAGAATAATATCATCATAATATAATACTATATATATATATATATATATATATATATATATATATATATATATACACACACACACACACACAGAATAATCTAAACATATAACACATAACCCTATCAGTCTACAACACACATAAGACTCGGTATCAAGTCAGACTATTTCAATATGTCTGGAGTTCGACAAATTTCTAACGTCCCGACGGTGTAGTCGAACTTTTATCGAGTCTAAGTTCAACTAAACTCTGCCTAACACTTAATAATTATCTTAGATACTTTTAATATCAGTCAAAATATTTTTCATAAGCTCGTAATAATTTTTAAATAATTATTACTATTTATCGTGAATTTTCAATCATTAAAAACGTATTTAAATAAATTAAATACCACATAATTCCTTTATCATTAATATTTATTTAATATCAAATATTAATGAAATACATGCCATAATATTATAATATATCAAAGTATTTTTAATACCTTAAAATCATATTTATATGATTTTTAAACACTTAAATCCATTATCTGATAATTGTTTTTAATATTAAAATATTAATATTTTCATGACAAAATATCAAAAGTTATATTTTATAACTTAAAATATTTTTATAACCCTTAAATCATTTTTATATGATTTATAAATCATTAATTCTACTTTTCCATAATTTATTTAATATATTTATTAAATAAATTAACTATCATTAATATTAATTAATTAATGAAATTCATCACAAAATATTAAAAGTCACCGAAAATATCTTTAAATATTTTTTTATATCATAATAGTATTTTTCATGATTTTTCATGTATTTAAAATCATTTTTAAATAATTTATTTAATATTATAATTAAATAAATTAAATACCATTTATATTCTAAAAATATTAAATATTTATGAAATATACTCAAAATAATTAAAAAACTATTTTTCAGAATTTAAAATAATTTTTCAGAATTTATTTTGTATTTTTAATAATTAAAATCTATTTATTTCGATTTATAAATTAATTTCCAGAAAATAGAAAATAAAACTGTCACTAAAGGGCCCTATAGCGACAGACCCGTCGCTATAGGTGTTCTTGAGTGTTCATGTCAGTGCTAAAGGTGTTAGGTTTGACCAAAGGTAGATCTGTATTCATAAGGTTTTCTGGGCTTCTAATGTTGCTAATCATGTAGTATAAGTGTAATACTACAATCATGAACAAGTTCTATAGCCATAACATCACTAACCTTCAAGATCCAAGCTCTCAAAGATATTGTCAGAGGCCTGCTGGGTTTTCTAGGTTACCCAGAAACCCAGACAGGTTCGAGTGCTCACTGTGTGGCTCAAATAAATTAGGGTTCTAGTAATTAGTTAAGTGTTATGAAGGTTCAGACATGTAGAGGGGATGTCAAGGTCCATTTCTATACAACAAGATCATCTAAACAACAACACAACTGGCAGATTAAAGCTGGTCAACCTATGTCAGAAAACGTGTTCTTCATGAATTTGGGTTTTTCCAAATTTTGTTCCAGGAATATGGTCAACGCTAGTTTGACTGCCCATTCCTTTGATTATATACAAGATCTGAGTGATATAAGAGCATGTATGGGTAGGCTACAAGTCCTTCTACAACCTTAATACAACACGATGGCTAAAACATTAATATACAGCAAGATCAGACGCTTGAACAAACTTGTCAGACCACTGTAAAACATTCTGGGTTGCCCATATTTGACTTTTCGTGAACGGTCAACGACCTTTGACTGGTCATAAGTTACGATCTAAACTTGATCCGACCCTGATTCCAGTTTCATATCACAGTCCTCATGATATAGAACATATTCAAAACATAAAACACATAAAACATATAACACATAGAGATTTAGAGGCTCTGACATTCGACTGTCAGGTCAGTTTTCAACCTTTTTTCAGAATTTTGAAAACTCAATTTTGGAGTATCTAGATGATATGGATCCAAGTTTTAGCAACCCAGATCATCAAATGACACTCTCTAACAAGACTTATAACAACAAATTACAACATCTATCATAAGATCAAAGGATTTCTAGGATTAGAGTTTATACCTCCTTTAAGGCTAAAATCTTGAATCTGACTTTTGGATCATGATCTTGGAAAGCTAATATCTGATAATGATTTATCTTATCTCTCTATCTCACTCTAAATTTCGAAGATAAAGAGAGAGAAAGTGTGGGAGAAAATGAAAATGAAAGTATGCATTTTCTCTTTCTTAATCTATATAAATGATGGGATTCAATGTTTCTAGCAATCTAAATGACTGATTTTGGACACATAGCTATGGCTAGTACTAGGTTTTGTTCAACCACTCCAATATTATGGCTAGATTTACAAGCCAACTAATAAAGAAAACAAAAAGGGCAAAATAGTCTTTTTGCAATTAATTTTAATGGCATTCTAGTAAATGGCCAAACCCTTAGGGTTTAGGGTTTGAAACCATTAGGCTTTGCAAATTTAATTTTCTAAAATTTCCAAGTTTAGGTTTTAAAAATAGAAATTTAATATTTCTAAATTATAATTAGAATTTTCTAATTATATAAAAATTTCTTAATCAGAAATTAAATCTTGCTAATTAGGATTAACATTTCCTAATTAAAATCGCTAATTTAGCCATTAGGATCGTAATTGATCATTAGGGTTTATAAACCACTAATTAGGGTTTCTAATAGAAATATAATTTTTCTAAATTAGAAATTAGATTTTGTAATTAGATTAATGTTTTCTAATTACTAATAACTTGAAAATTAGGATTAATATTTCCTAATTAACATTAAAATTATTAAATCAACAATTAAGTTTTCCCTAATTATAAATTAGGATTTCAGATCCCGAAATTAGGGTTTGCTAAATAATTAAGCTTTACTCTAATTAATATTATAATATATAGCACTTAAGCAATATAATAATTATTTAAGTTCCCATATTAGAGTTCCATACATCGAATTAGGGTTTCGAATTCCCAGAACTGAAATTAGGTTTTCCAGAACCGATTCTTGTTAAACGCTAGGGTTTTCTAACCGAACGTTGACGTTCTTAATATATACCTAGGGTTTGTTACAGATATCATTTATCTGGTCAACCCTTGACCCTTAATCACATACTGAACATATATATAGAGAACATATTCACGTATACCCTTAATCATGAATAATTCACCTAAATCCTTCACAGAATTTATAAATCCTCAAAATTCCATCTTAAAAATATCAAATGCATACACTTATTTTCTGTCTAGGTTCTAATTTTGAACCCTAAATTAATTAATAAAAATTTTAAAAATATTCAAAATTCTCGGGTTGTCACATTCACCCCTTCTTCTAAAAATTTCGTCCCCGAAATTTACCTTACACCTTACACCATACTGCTTACACCATTCACACATCATCACATGCTACCTAATACACCACTCACAAGAGTAAAAGTTTTTCAAATTGTGCTGAGCAGTCATATAGACTATTTGTCTGTCATTTTCGCAAAGGTTTTATAGAAATTCATCCGCAAACCGTCAAAACTTACAAACACAAAGGGTGATTAGCCCGATATGCCCTGTACTGGCCAAGTACTGCTGGTCGGAACGATTTGTTCCTCTTATCCGCCTTAGGCGCACAAAATTTCTTACCTCAGTCTTGTTGGATTCCGCACCAAAATAATTTGGTTTGAGAAATTTCTTTCAATGAACACTTAGAGTTTTCATAAACTTTAGTCTAGCTGAATCGAATAGCATAGACTCATATCAATAATTCAATTTAATCGAATTATTTTAGTGTAGCCAAACCCCGTTGGCAAATTAAAATTTTTGAAAATATTTTTGAGAATGACGCTGTAAGACCCCAACTTTTATAAATAAAGATGAATTTTCTATAAATATCATTTTTGAATATTATGGAGTTAATTTGATATAATGTTATAGTTGTGGGTAATATTTATAAATTTTGCAAAGTACGCAAGTTGTTATATAATATTCGATTGGTTGGGAAATATTCGTTTTAACAGAAAATATTCGTACAACGGCACAATCATTGGTGGACCCCACAACGGAATTATTGTCGGATTGAGAAAACGACAAAAATATTTTATTAAAAATAACGGCGGAAGTTTTACCATTGATACTGTTGAACTACTCGGTAGTAAAAGTACAGTAATACGTGTGGTTGCATAGTAGCACACGGTATTGATTATTAATACTTATGTGAGAAGTCACTCAGTCTGATTCAATTATTGTCAGTTAATAATATGAATTATTTAGCGATAATGAAGTTTTGTTTTATTCGTATTATTAACGTAATAAAACAGAAACTTCTTTTTATATAAAACAGAATACTTTATTAAAGTTATTCTATAAATAGAATATATTATATTTTATTTAAAAGATTTTTCTTTAAATATGGACCGTTCATGGATTAGTTACTATGCATTCTATTTTTCTATAAATAGCAACTCATTCCTTCATTATTTCTTACGAATTCACTGAACTCTAGAGAGAGAAACTATAGAGAGAAACTATAGGGAGAGAGAAGAAAAGTATTCTGCTACTTAACTACTTCCTTATTTCAGTTCTTCTTTAAAACGGTAAGGGGTGTTATTCTTTCTTATTCATGAAGAGAACTGTTGTTATTCCATTTCTTATTATTCTGTTGGAATAACCTGTATACGCGGTCTACCCTATACTCGGTGACATTCTTCTATTATTCTGTTGGAACATCCTGTCTGTGTGTTTTACATCGGACCTGGTTCTGTTTTTTATTATTATTCTGTTGGAACATCCTGTCTGTGTGTTTTACACCGGACCTGGTTCCGTCTTGTTATTATTTTGTTGGAACATCCTGTATGTGTGTTTTACACCAGACCTGGTTCCATTATTTATTATTCTGTCGGAATATCTTGTCTGTGCGTTTACGCCGGACCTGGTTCCATTATTTATTATTCTGTCGAAATATCCTGTCTGTGCGTTTTACGCCGGACCTAGTTCCATTATTTATTATTCTGTTGGAATAACTTGTCTTTGCGGTCTATCGCATGCATGGTGATTTCTTTTGTTATTTCATTCTTTATTATACTCAGTTGGTTAAGTTTTGACTTCTATACTCCATGAAATTTATGGAATATCCTTGATAATTGCGTTTCATTTAGTATCTTTTCATGAAAATATTCTTCTAAGCATTCTTGAATTTTACTCCACGAAGCAGTATCATGTTAACAATTTGGACGTTGTTAATTCTTGGATAAATTAATTCTTGAACTTGTTTTATTGAATTCTTATATCATTGTCATCATCCTCATGTTTATAAAATGTTGAAAGTCATCTGTGGCCTGTAGTGCATAGATGGACTTGGTATGATTATGACCAGGGATTATTCGGTATAATCATGATCGTAATGTTACAAATGATGTGGTAAAAGTCCTCATTGGCCCATAGTGCATTGATGGACAGTTGTTGGCATGATCATGACCATTAATGAATACACGAATATCCTTGGCCGTAGTTCAGGGGTGATTCGATGATGTGGATTATTTTATTAAGCTGAGTCCCAGCAATAACAGTGTTGAAAAACCTTTTAAATCATAGAAGATAGTAGATTTTATTTTCTACTTGACTCTTTTAATGGATTGCTTGTTCCGCTGCAGTTAAACTTGATGTTCGTTATATTTTATCAGTTTAACACTGTTGAAGGCTAATGATAATTTATTCTGCATTATCTTAGTCATAATATTTCTTACTGGGCTAGTTGAGCTCACCCTTTCTTTCACTATTCTTTTCAGGAAATGAGAATATAGCTGGGACGAGTCAGGGAACGGAGTGATGGACCAGATGATAGTATTAGTATATTCTGTTAAATAGTGTGACAATTATTGTAATGAGGACTCCTTTTGAGTTTGTATAGTCTCTAGTAGACAACAATTGTATTCAAACTCACAGTTATGTTTTGTCGTATTGTAAATGACATTTATATTAGTAAGTTGTATTTGTATTATGTACCATGTATCTGACGACCCAAGATGGGTGATGTATACCTAATTTTGGGGGCGTCACAGTTGGTATCAGAGCCTAGGGATATGATCACTGGCTAAGATATGAGAATAGAACTAGGAGGGGAGAGACGGGAAATTCCTTCACTAGTAAGACCTACCTAAGTTTATTTTCATGGTATTTAATTGGTCGGTAAGAATATAAGGATAATATATGACATATCAATTAACTTTTGTTTTGTGGCAGTATCTGAAAATGGCATCCGAGAATGTTGAGAATAGCAATGGAGCATAGGCGACTGTTGATTCACCACATATCAATAATCGGGATAATGTGCATCAGGAAGGCGACAATCCTCATGCCAATAACAATACTGACCAAATGATGAATGATGGAATGTTCAGAAGCTTTATGCAGTTCATGCAACAGCAGGCGAGAGCGGCTCCTATTCAAAATGTAGGTGAAAACACTGAAAACTCTCGGACGGTCACCGCTAAACAGTTCAAGGAGCTGGGACCACCGGAGTTTAAGGGAGAGACAAAACCACTTATAGCAGAAACATGGATAAAGCAGATCACCAAGATATTTGATGTCTTGGGATGCTCTGAGGAGCAAAAGGTTCCCTTTGCCGCCTTTATGTTGTGAGGAGAGGCAGATTACTGGTGGAAATCGATTAAGCGTACTCAACCTACCGCACTGAAGATGTCTTGGGAGAAGTTCCAAGAGCTGTTCAATGATAAATACTTTCTCGAAAGTGTTCGACACATGAAGGAGGTGGAGTTCATCAAATTAGAGCAGAATAATATGACCGTGTCGCAGTATGAGGCTAAATTTGCTGAGTTGTTCCGGTTTGCGTCCCACTTGGTGGATAATGAAGAGCGAATGACGCGAATGTTTTTGCGAGGTTTGAAACCTGAGATACATCAACATCTTATTTCTCATAAACTGTGTTTGTATTCAGATGTTGTGAATAGGGCTCAGTTAGTGGAGCGCGATAACGAGTCAACGTAACCAAAAGAGAGCAGTCGGCAAAATGATAATACCAGTGAGAGCAGTCATCGAAGTGGTAACAACAAGCGTGGAGGGAATCAATAGGCCAGAAATGGTAACCACTTCGGTGGTAATTAGGGCCAAAACAATAAGAATGGTCATTTCAAGAAGAGGAGATTCAACAATGATGGAAAGACGTCAGCACCAGCACCCGTTGTTAAGGAAGGAGAACGACCACCTATCATATGTTTCAAATGCGGAGGGGAGGGGCACATCAGTCCAAACTGCGTGATGCCATCTAAAGTATGTTATAATTGTGGAAGAGAAGGTCATTTAGCTCGATTTTGTCGTTTATCAAAAACAAGTTCAGCCAGGATGGAGGCACCAAAGGCCGTCCCAGAAAAGTTAAAACCAGTAGTGCAAGGGAGAGCATTTGTTGTGACCTCTCAGAAAGCAAGGAACCCGAATGAGGTCATCATGGGTAAGCTTATCATAAACTCTAACGAAGTCTATACTTTATTTGATACCGGTTCTACCCATTCTTTTATTTCTCCTACTTGCGCTCATCGATTAAATTTGACTCCGGAGAAATTAGACTTTGACTTATCTGTTGAAACTCCATTGGGAGAAACCTTCATTACATCCACGGTTTATAAGTCTTGTTTGGTTCAAGTTGGTACCCACACATTACCTGTCGATCTGATTTCATTAAAAATACTTGCATTTGGCGTGATTCTAGAGATTGATTGGTTAACTACTCATCATGCAAAAATTGATTATTTTCGTAAGGTTGTTAGCTTTTATATTCCTAATCGACCTATTATGCGATTTCAAGCAACCAAACCATTAAAATCAATCGCTGTCATCTCAAGCCATAAAGCTATTCGTTTATTAAAAAACGGATGTCAAGCTTTCTTAGCTCATGTCACAGATTTAAACAAAAATACGTCAGTTTTGAATGATATTTCTATTGTTAATAAATTCCCTGACGTATTCCCTGAAGAACTTCCTGGCCTACCCCCAGAGCGTGAAATTAAATTTTGTATCGACCTTGAACCCGGTACAAAACCCATTTCCAAAGCCCCAAATCGAATGGCTCCTATTGAACTTCAGGAGTTAAAGATTCAACTGCAGGAATTGTTAGATATTGGCTTTATTCGTCCTAGTACTTCTCCTTGGGGTGCTCCTGTTCTATTCGTGAAGAAGAAATATGAAAGTATGCGACTTTGTATTGATTATCGGGAGTTGAATCATGTCACCATCAAAAACAGGTACCCATTGCCACGTATTGATGACCTGTTTGACCAGTTGCAAGGAGCACAATTCTTTTCAAAGATCGATCTTCATTCTGGATATCATCAGCTGAAGGTTAGAACTGAGGATATTCTAAAGACGACTTTTAGAACTCGGTACGGGCATTATGAATTCCTAGTCATGTCCTTTGGATTGACTAATGCTCCTGCTGCCTTCATGGATATGATGAACCGGGTATTCAAGGAATGTTTGGATCACTTTGTGGTCGTCTTTATTGATGACATCCTTATTTATTCCAAAAGTCGTGAAGATCATGAGCAACACTTGAGGCTGGTACTCCAAAAGCTTCGTGAATACAAGCTTTATGCCAAGTTAAAGAAATATGAGTTCTGGCTGGAGGAGGTAGCATTCCTTGGGCACGTAGTATCAAGTCGTGGAATATCTGTTGACCTGACAAAGATTGAAGCTATTCAAAGCTGGGAGCAACCTAAATCAGTAACCGAAGTACGTAGCTTTCTCGGTTTAGCTGGTTATTATCGGAGATTCGTGGAAGGATTTTCTCGAATCGCTACTTCACTAACTCAGCTGACTCGGAAAGATACAAAGTTCGGTTGAAGCGAAGAATGTGATAAGAGTTTTCAAGAACTCAAGAGAAGACTCATTTCAGCACCTGTTCTAACAATACCATCTGGCTCGGAGGGACTTGTCATCTACAGTGATGCTTCGAGCAAAGGGTTGGGATGCGTTCTCATGCTACATGAAAAAGTTATAGCCTATGCATCAAGACAACTCAAGGAACATGAGAGGAATTATCCTACTCATGATCTAGAGTTGGCAGCTGTTATCTTTGCACTTAAAATTTGGAGGCATTACTTGTATGGAGAGAAGGTGGAGATCTTTACGGATCATAAAAGCCTCAAATATTTCTTCAATCAAAAGGAACTCAACATGCGACAACGACGTTGGCTTGAACTATTGAAAGATTATAATCATACCATTCAATACCATCTTGGAAAAGCGAACGTGGTAGCTGACGCATTGAGTAGAAGATCATATGCAAGTACGAGTGCGATATTGTCAGCACAAAGGCCCATTTTGTGTGACTTGCAAAGGATGGAGATAGAGTTAAAGACTCCAGGGACCCATGTGATGATGGCGAATATACGAGTAGAACCGACTTTAATCGATAAAGTTAAAGCTGCTCAAGCTACAGACCTGGAGCTGATGCGTATGAGGAAGAAAGTGCAAGAAGGTGCTATGCCGGAAGCAAGAATCGATGAAGAAGGAATACTTCGAGTCAACTCCAGACTTTGTGTTCCTAACGATCCTGATTTAAAGTATGAAATTATGATTGAGGCGCACAACACACCGTTTGTAATTCATCTTGGGAATACCAAAATGTATCATGATCTTCGTCATACATTTTGGTGGAGCAATATGAAGCGACAGATAGCGCTATTTATCTCAAGGTGTCTAACTTGTCAACGAGTCAAGGCGGAGCATCAAGTACCAAAAGGTCCATTGCAACAACTTGAAATTCCAAAATGGAAGGGAAGCACATTACCATGGATTTCGTTACCGGTCTTCCTAAGGTTTCTCAAGGTATTGATGCGATTTGGGTCATTGTTGATAGATTGACCAAGTCTGCTCATTTTTTTATCGATACGAAAAACTTATACACTTGAACGTCTTGCTCGTATGTACATAAACGAGATTATAAGACTGCATGCTATGCCAGTATCCATAGTTTCTGACCGAGACCCATGATTCACTTCACGATTTTGGGTTAGCTTACAAAAAGCTATGGGCACAGATTTACGATTTAGTTCGGCACATCATCCTCAAACAGAAACACAATCAGAGAGGACTATTCAAACTCTGAAAGATTTATTAAGACTATGTGTCCTTGACTTCAAGGGAAGTTGGGACAAGTTCTTATCATTGGTGGAGTTTTCCTACAACAACAGTTATCAAGCAAGTATTGGCATGACTCCATTCGAAGCGTTATATGGAAGAAAGTGTCGTTCTCCAGTATGCTGGGATGAGGTGGGTGAAGCAACGTTGTTGGGATCGGAGTTGGTACGTATGACTACAGAAAAGATTCAAATGATCCAACAACATATAAAAACCTCACAAGATCGACAAAAGAGTTATGCTGATCTTCATCGAAAGGACGTGGAATTTGATATAGGAGATCATGTGTTCTTACGTATTGCTCCATGGAAAGGAGTTACGAGATTTGGAAAGAGAAGAAAGCTCAATCCTCGATTCATCGGTCCATTTTTAATCCTCGATCGAGTAGGAACTGTTGCTTATAGACTCGCTTTACCGCCAAGTATATCTCGTGTTCATAACGTTTTTCACATATGTATGTTACGTAAATATGTGGAAGACCCGAACCACATTATTGAGTTAGAACCGGACGAAATAGCGGAGGATTTGACGTATGAAGAAGTTCCTGTTCAAATCTTGGATAAGAAGTAACATATTCTACGCTCCAAGGTTATACCTCAAGTCAAAGTTTTGTGGAGAAATCACGATGTTGAGAAAATGACTTGGGAGTTAGAATCTGAAATGAAGTTAAGGTATCCTTACCTTTTCGACATACTAGGTACGTACCCTAATTTCGAGGGCAAAATTTCATAAGAAGGGGAGGTTGTAAGACCCCAACTTTTATAAATAAAGATGAATTTTCTATAAATATTATTTTTGAATATTATGGAGTTAATTTGATATAATGTTATAGTTGTGGGTAATATTTATAAATTTTGCAAAGTACGCAAGTTGTTATATAATATTCGATTGGTCGGGGAATATTCGTTTTAACAGGGAATATTCGTACAACGGCACAATCATTGGTGGACTCCACAACAGAATTATTGTCGGATTGAGAAAACGACAAAAATATTTTATTAAAAATAACGACGGAAGTTTTACCATTGATACTGTTGAACTACTCGGTAGTAAAATTACAGTAATACGTGTGGTTGCATAGTAGCACACGGTATTGATTATTAATGCTTATGTGAGAAGTCACTCAGTTTGATTCAATTATTGTCAGTTAATAATATGAATTATTTAGCGATAATGAAGTTTTGTTTTATTCGTATTATTAACGTAATAAAACAGAAACATCTTTTTATATAAAACAGAATACTTTATTAAAGTTATTCTATAAATAGAATATATTATATTTTATTTAAAAGATTTTTCTTTAAATATGGACCGTCAGATTAAAGTAATCAATCTGGACCGTTCATGGATTAGTTACTATGCATTCTATTTTTCTATAAATAGCAGCTCATTCCTTCATTATTTCTTACAAATTCACTGAACTCTGGAGAGAGAAACTATAGAGAGAAACTATAGGGAGAGAAAAGAAAAGTATTCTGCTACTTAACTACTTCCTTATTTCAGTTCTTCTTTAAAACGGTAAGGGGTGTTATTCTTTCTTATTCATGAAGAGAGCTGTTGTTATTCCATTTCTTATTATTCTGTTGGAATAACCTGTATACGCGGTCTACCCTATACTTGGTGACATTCTTCTATTATTCTGTTAGAACATCTTGTCTGTGTGTTTTACACCGGACCTGGTTCCGTTTTTTATTATTATTCTATTGGAACATTCTGTCTGTGTGTTTTACACCGGACCTGGTTCCGTCTTGTTATTATTCTGTTGGAACATCCTGTCTGTGTGTTTTACACCAGACCTGATTCCATTATTTATTATTCTGTCGGAATATCCTGTCTGTACTTTTTCGCCGGACCTGGTTCCATTATTTATTATTCTGTCGGAATATCCTGTCTGTACGTTTTACGCCGGACCTAGTTCCATTATTTATTGTTCTGTTGGAATAACCTATCTGTGCGGTCTATCGCATGCATGGTGATTTCTTTTGTTATTCCATTCTTTATTATACTCAGTTGGTTAAGTTTTGACTTCTATACTCCATGAAATTTATGGAATATCCTTGATAATTGCGTTTCATCAAGTATCTTTTCATGAAAATATTCTTCTAAACATTCTTGAATTTTACTCCACAAAGCAGTATCATGTTGACAATTTGGATGTTGATAATTCTTGGATAAATTAATTCTTGAACTTGTTTTATTGAATTCTTATATCATTGTCATCATCCTCATGTTTATAAAATGTTGAAAGTCATCTGTGGCCTGTAGTGCATAGATGGACTTGGTATGATTATGACCAGGGATTATTCGGTATAATCATGACCGTAATGTTACAAATGATGTGGTAAAAGTCCTCATTGGCCCGTAGTGCATTGATGGACAGTTGTTGGCATGATCATGACCATTAATGAATACACGAATATCCTTGGCCGTAGTTCAGGGGTGATTCGATGATGTGGATTATTTTATTAAGCTGAGTCCCAGCGATAACAGTGTTGAAAAATCTTTTAAATCATAGAAGATAGTAGATTTTATTTTCTACTTGACTCTTTTAATGGATTGCTTGTTCCGCTGCAGTTAAACTTGATGTTCGTTATATTTTATCAGTTTAACACTGTTGAAGGCTAATGATAATTTATTCTGCATTATCTTAGTCATAATATTTCTTACTGGGCTAGTTGAGCTCACCCTTTCTTTCACTTTTCTCTTTAGGAAATGAGAATATAGTTGGGACGAGTCGGGGAACGGAGTGATGGACCAGATGATAGTATTAGTAGTTCTCACTATTCTGTTAAATAGTGTGACAATTATTGTAATGAGGACTCCTTTTGAGTTTGTATAGTCTCTAGTAGACAACAATTGTATTCAAACTCACAGTTATATTTTGTCGTATTGTACATGACAGTTGTATTAGTAAGTTGTATTTGTATTCTGTACCATGTATCTGACGACCCAAGATGGGTGATGTATACCTAATTTTGGGGGCGTCATTGACGCCATGATGCCGTACTGTATTAACAGTCCATTTGAGGATGTCGTCATTATATGACTTTGTCATAACACATCATACAATAGTGAAACAACGATTTTAGGTCAAATTCAACACTAAGTATTCCTGCATTTACAACTCCATCAACTTTTTATCATCTCTGCACCAGGTTACATGGTACATGAGTGATAAATAAAATATATTTTGTTATTTCAAATCATTTGCATGTAGCTGAAATAAGTAGCATAGACTATACTTTAAACCGTTTAAAAAATGATTACGAGTCTACATTTTTTTTTCAAAAGCACAAAGTGCGTATTTAGCTTGATGTCAAAATTTCGAAGTCTAGCATGGCTAGGAGTTTTGGAAAACTTATGTCTCTACTAATAATCAGTTGCTTAGTAATCTATCTGTTCCTATTATCCTCAATACTGTATTCACACACAACTATGCCCAGTTCGTAAAACCACACTTATGAGTTCATTTACTTGCCACAATCATATGAGTTTAAGAACTTGTCCTAGTCAAACCTTTGGCGTCCATTCGCTGAGGAGTTCATAAACATTTCATATAACTATGAGTCAAGAATGTCACATAAGTATGAGTTTTAAGAACTCGTATTTAATCCTTATATCCTCTACCTATAACCTATTTATATATTATACACATGAGAAAAGAATCACCCTCTTAAAATTTATATGACAAATAGCGCGACACAAACATTTCAATGATTATCATTGCTAGAATTCTAAGTAGTTTTTACACCAAGTACAATTCCCTGCCCATAGAAGGAATCATACAACTCAGCTGCCGACATGAATCCTTAATTGAATCCCCACCTAACACTAACCCCTTCTCATAACGAATTTCATTCAACTCGTATTCATAATCCTTTCCTGAATCTGTACCAATTCATAGTACAACTGTCACCCAACAAACTTGCTGTAATTTTTCAATCATTCGCTTGATCCTTCTCCATACTATAACCTTATCTGATCACGGAGTGATCTCATCGTATACATTACGATTCATTTCTATATCTAGATCATTTTGTTTTATGATCTCCTATCACTGCACTTTTAGTCTTTTAGACTCTATCTATTTCTCACTACTATTCAACTTTTATTATCAGAGTTAGGGAACTCTGTATCTTATAACTCGCCGAGATTCATCTTTGAATCTTACCGAACTAACTAACTCTATATGAGCTAGTACTTATCCTAAGCACTGCAGTTATTGGTCTCATGTATTTCTATCTAAGCTTTATAACCAACAGCTCTGATACCAACTGTGACTGGCCCCGAATCCGAGGTCCCGAATTAACGCGGATCTGGTTCAATCATTCTATAACTATTACGGAAGATATAAACATAAATTGTTTATACAATACATTACACACTATTCCCCAAGGAGTAACCTTAACTTATACACAAATCATAACTTACTTGACTTACAATAACATTAATATACCATACTTATACAATTATAAAACTAATCGCGCACATTTACTTTAAGTTGAAACTGTCTTTAACCTTTTCTTGTATCCGACGCGTTCGTCTTAATCTACAATGTTTTATCATGATATAGCAAGGGTGAGCATAAGGATTGCCCAGCAAGTTTAAATTCAATAATATAACGATATATCATGATTGAAAGAATCTGAATAATAAGCTGACTATAATTCAACAATATAATTGTGAACTAGCAGGAGCAAATTTATGACTGAACAAGTATTATATATGAACAAATATATCTGAACCAACTGGTAATGAAGGTGATCAGCCTTTCATACCTGACTTATACATGCAATATGTACAAAGTACAATTAATGGCAACCAGCAATGATTAACCATAAGCTTATCCGAATGAAACAACTCTTAGTAGAGTTAAGTAAAAACAAACTTGCCTGAACCGTTGATTACCGCAACGCAATTTATAACGCTTTATCTGAAGACCTAATATTTGTAATATAGATCTCAAGTATTAGAATAATATCATCACAATATAATACTATTATATATATACAGAATAACCTAAACACATAACTCTATCAGTCTACAACACACATAAGACTCGGTATCAAGTCAAACTATTTCAATATGTCTTGAGTTCGACAAATTTCTAACGTCCCGACGGTGTAGTCGAACTTTTATCGAGTCTAAGTTCAACTAAACTCTGCCTAACACTTAATAATTATCTCATATACTTTTAATATCAGTCAAAATATTTTTCATAAGCTCGTAATAATTTTTAAATAATTATTACTATTTATCGTGAATTTTCAATCATTAAAAACGTATTTAAATAAATTAAATACCACATAATTCTTTTATCATTAATATTTATTTAATATCAAATATTAATGAAATACATGCCATAATATTAAAATATATCAAAGTATTTTTAATACCTTAAAATCATATTTATATGATTTTTAAACACTTAAATCAATTATCTGATAATTGTTTTTAATATTAAAATATTAATATTTTCATGACAAAATATCAAAAGTTATATTTCATAACTTAAAATATTTTTATAACCCTTAAATAATTTTTATATGATTTATAAATCATTAATTCTATTTTTTCATAATTTATTTAATATATTTATTAAATAAATTAACTATCATTAATATTAATTAATTAATGAAATTCATCACAAAATATTAAAAGTCATTGTAAATATCTTTAAATATTTTTTATATCATAATATTTTTTTTCATGTATTTAAAATCATTTTTAAATAATTTATTTAATATTATAATTAAATAAATTAAATACCATTTATATTCTAAAAATATTAAATATTTATGAAATATACTCAAAATAATTAAAAACTATATTTCAGAATTTAAAATAATTTTTTGGAATTTATTTTGTATTTTTAATAATTAAAATCTATTTATTTCGATTTATTTATTAATTTCTGGAAAATAAAGAATAAAACTGTCACTAAAGGGCCCTATAGCGACAGACCCGTCGCTATAGGTGTTCTTGAGGTGTTCTTGAGTGTTCATGTCAGTGCTAAAGGTGTTAGGTTTGACCAAAGGTACATCTGTATTCATAAGGTTTTCTGGGCTTCTAATGTTGCTAATCATGTAGTATAAGTGTAATACTACAATCATGAACAAGTTCTATAGCCATAACATCAATAACCTTCAAGATCCAAGCTCTCAAAGATACTGTCAGAGGCCTGCTGGGTTTTCTAGGTTACCCAGAAACCCAGACAGGTTCGAGTGCTCACTATGTGGCTCAAATAAATTAGGGTTCTAGTCATTAGTTAAGTGTTATGAAGGTTCAGACATGTAGAGGGGATGTCAAGGTCCATTTCTATACAACAAGATCATCTAAACAACAACACAACTGGCAGATTAAAGCTGGTCAACCTATGTCAGAAAACGTGTTCTTCATGAATTTGGGTTTTTCCAAATTTTGTTCCAGGAATATGGTCAACGCTAGTTTGACTGCCCATTCCTTTTATTATATACAAGATCTGAGTGATATAAGAGCATGTATGGGTAGGCTACAAGTCCTTCTACAACCTTAATACAACACGATGGCTAAAACATTAATATACAGCAAGATCAGACGCTTGAACAAACTTGTCAGACCACTGTAAAACATTCTGGGTTGCCCATATTTGACTTTTTGTGAACGGTCAACGACCTTTGACTGGTCATAAGTTACGATCTAAACTTGATCCGACCCTGATTCCAGTTTCATATCACAGTCCTCATGATATAGAACATATTCAAAACATAAAACACATAAAACATATAACACATAGAGATTTAGAGGCTCTGACATTCGACTGTCAGGTCAGTTTTCAACCTTTTTTCAGAATTTTGAAAACTCAATTTTGGAGTATCTAGATGATATGGATCCAAGTTTTAGCAACCCAGATCATCAAATGACACTTCTAACAAGACTTATAACAACAAATTACAACATCTATCATAAGATCAAAGGATTTCTAGGATTAGAGTTTATACCTCCTTTAAGGATAAAATTTTGAATCTGACTTTTGGATCATGATCTTGGAAAGCTAATATCTGATAATGATTTATCTTATCTCTCTATCTCACTCTAAATTTCGAAGATAAAGAGAGAGAAAGTGTGGGAGAAAATGAAAATGAAAGTAAACATTTTCTCTTTCTTAATCTATATAAATGATGGGATTCAATGTTTCTAGCAATCTAAATGACTGATTTTGGATACATAGCTATGGCTAGTACTAGGTTTTGTTCAACCACTCCAATATTATGGCTAGATTTACAAGCCAACTAATAAAGAATACAAAAAGGACAAACTAGTCTTTTCGTAATTAATTTTAATGGCATTCTAGTAAATGGCCAAACCCTTAGGGTTTAGGGTTTGAAACCCTTAGGGTTTGTAAATTTAATTTTCTAAAATTTCCAAGTTTAGGTTTTAAAAATAGAAATTTAATATTTCTAAATTATAATTAGAATTTTCTAATTATATAAAAATTTCTTAATCAGAAATTAAATCTTGCTAATTAGGATTAACATTTCCTAATTAAAATCACTAATTTAGCAATTAGGATCGTAATTGATCATTAGGGTTTATAAACCACTAATTAGGGTTTCTAATAGAAAAATAATTCTCCTAAATTAGAAATTAGATTTTGTAATTAGATTAATGTTTTCTAATTACTAATAACTTGAAAATTTGGATTAATATTTCATAATTAACATTAAAATTATTAAATCAATAATTAAGTTTTCCCTAATTATAAATTAGGGTTTCAAATCCTGAAATTAGGGTTTGCTAAATAATTAAGCTTTACCCTAATTGATATTATAATATATAGCACTTAAGTAATATAGTAATCATTTAAGTTCCCAGATTAGGGTTCCATACATCAAATTAGGGTTTCAAATTCTCGAAACTGAAATTAGATTTTTCAGAACCGATTTCTAGGGTTTCTTGTTAAACGCTAGGGTTTTCTAACCGAACGTTGACGTTCTTAATATATACATAGGGTTTGTTACAGATATCATTTATCTGGTCAACCCTTGACCCTTAATCACATATTGAACATATATATAGAGAACATATTCACTTATACCCTAAATCATAAATAATTCACCTAAATCCTTCACAGAATTTTGAAATTCTCAAAATTCTATCTTAAAAATATCAAACGCATACACTTATTTTTTGTCTATGTTCTAATTTTGAACCCTAAATTAATTAATAAAATTTATAAAAATATTCAAAATTCTCGGGTTATCACAGTAGCGACATGAGAAATTACTCATTCGCCCCTCATTTGCTCATTTGTTCATATGCTACACTGTCTACCGCTACATGTTATGGCGGTAGTTTAATTAACTAATAAATTAGATTGGCTCAGTGGTAGCTTAATGGCCCAATAACTCATAAGTCTTATGTTCAAAACCTAGTTGTGATATTTTTGTTTCTTATGTTATATTTTTTTGTGTATTAGATAAATTCTATTACCATATATATATATATATATATATATATATATATATATATATATATATATATATATATATATATATATATATATATATATTAATTTATCTCTAAATAATTATATAAATATTCATATAAATTTATCTTTAAAATTTATAAATAAATATTTATTTATAAATTTATAAATATTTCATCTAAAATTTATAAAATTTAGATATGAATATTTTTATAAATATTTAAATGAATATTTAGAGATAAATTTATAAATATTTATATTAATATTTGTTTACATATATATATATATATATATTTATATATAAAAATATTCATTGTTACTTTATATATATTTAGTTTAATATTGAGATTTGTTTACTATTTTATTTAGTTTGACAATAAATATATATATATATATAATATATATATATATATATATATATATATATATATATAACCCAGATCTGGTCCGGGCGTCCGGATAATGAGCAAAATACGAACTTGTAATAGTAGCCGTGAGATTAATCCAACGGTGCAGCAAAGTGTGATGTAAGTAAAGGACACAGGCATATTGGGAAGAAAAAAAAAAGTCGGGCTTCACTTTTCGGGTCAAACAAAATTTTACGCATTCTCTCTCTACCGAGTCCCTCTCTTTCCTCTTAATCGCGAATCCCCACCATCTCGCCGGACGAAATTGTACCCATTCTCTCTCTCGGCGAAAATCTAATACTCATCTCGCCGGACGCCGGACGAAATCGACAGCAAGTTCGCCCGAAGCCAAGGTATTTTCTAACTTTTGAATGAAATCTATGGCTTGTTGGATTCGCCGCCCCACCCAAATGGGTTAACCCTTTCAGTAACAATCTTCTGTATCAAGTTTCTTCCTGTATTCGAAAGCAACTTTCTTCTTGTATCAAGTTTGCAGTTAACCCTTTTATGTAATTTGGTGTTTCAATAGTCCTTCAAAAAATAAAAAAAAATGTTTGTAGTGTATAATTCTGTTAGTACTTCAATTAACTGCTTAAAATACAGTAACTTCAATTAACTATTTGCTATTCATACATTGAAAAAATCTTCTTTAATAGGTTAGAGAGTTTGTGAGCAATTTTTTTTGTTTGCTTAACCCTTTGAAAAGCGATGTTTAAATAAGTTATGTTAGAAGAGACTTTAAGCAGGAAACATATTCAACTTGTTAATACAGACTCAACAGACTTCTGAATAAACACCAATTACAAAGTTCACAGTCCTTCACAGTGATTCTTTCAATAGTCCTTCATAGTGATGGTCTTTTCTGGCTGTTGGCTTGTTGATTATAAGTTGTATACTTGTTGTGTTTGCAGAATGCAGCATTGTGTAGAAGAGATAGAAATGGTATCATCTGGTATTTCTTCTCAACAACTTTACACTCCACAAGTTAAAAATGAGTTGATACCGAAAATTGGGCAACATTTTCACAACTTAGGTGATGTTCGTGACTTTTATAACAACTATGGTAGAGAAGGTGGATTTGGTACGCGGTTAAATTCTAGTAAAAAGAGTCCTAATGGTGAAATAATTAGAAAGGAATTTGTTTGTTATAAAGAAGGGTTGAGGAGAATTGTGCCCAACAAAACTCAACAGATTGTACGAAAACGGGGCCTAACTAGAGCTGCTTGTGGTGCGAAAGTGGTAGTTGTGAAAGACCGGACCGATGCAGGGGGATTTGTTATTAGAAAATTTGTTGAGGGTCATAACCATCCTCTTACGACCCCCAGAAAAGTACATTTGTTGCACTCTCATCGTGTAGTGACACTTGCCAAAAGAAATTTAACAGAAAAACTATCAAAAGCTAATGTGCCAACATGGCAACAAATGAGTATTTTAGAGATGGAAGCTGGAGGTCTTGAAAATGTTGGATGTACAACACGAGATCTTTATAATGCTGAAAGAGATAGGAGGAGGGCTTTAAAAGGACATGATGCACATCTGTTGTTCGAGTATTTTAAGGTTGAGAAAAAAAAGAATCCCAGTTTTACTTTTACATTCGAGCAAGAGGAGGGTGTCATGATTCATTGTTTTTGGGCGGATGCAACGTGTAGAAAGTCATACAAAAGTTTTGGGGATGTTGTCGTGTTTGATACAACGTACAATACGAACCGCTACAATTTGGTTTTTGCACCTATAGTAGGGGTTAATCACCATGGGCAGACAACTCTTTTAGGGTGTGCATTATTAAGTGGTGAAAATATTGATGCTTTAGATTGGTTTTTTAAGGAATGGTTGAAAGCGATACCGGGTAGTCTGCCGAAAATGATCATAACTGATCAAGATCCGACCATGAGAAATTCAATTCAGTCTATGCTTCCAAATACTTTTCATAGGTATTGCATTTGGCACATTTTGAAAAAGTTTTCTGAAAAATTAGGTCCAATTCCCTACAAAGAACATTATGGCGAGTTGAGTTGTTGTATATGGAAATCTGAGAGCCCAGACGAGTTTGAAAGAAGATGGGCGGAGGTTGTAGGGAAAGCTACATTTGACACGAATGATTGGTTACAGGAGATGTACGAAATCCGCGAGCGTTGGGTTCCGGCATTTTCACGACATATTTTTTCTGCGCACATGACGAGTAGCCAAAGAGTTGAAGGGGCTCATGCCTTTTTCAAGAAGTATGTGTCTCCTCAAAACTCAATGTTGGATTTTGTGATGCGGTTTAATAGGGGACTTGCAAAAATGCGACATAATGAACTAGATTTCGATCATAAGGATGTCAATGAAAAGACACAAACAGTAACTGGCAGGGTAATGGAATACCAGATGAGTGAGTTGTACACACGAACTATTTTTTACAAGTTTCAAGAGCAACTGCTTGAAAGTGGCAAGTATGTGGTAATACGTACATTTAAAGATGATAACAACTGTTTGTACAATGTTCATAGTGTAAAGGAGGGTGAATCTAATGACCGTAAACTTGCGTTTGACAAGTCATCAAACTTTTTTAAATGTAGTTGTCAGATGTTTGAGAGTGATGGAATTCCATGTAGGCATATGTTGGCATATTTCACAAAAAAACAGGTTATGGAATTACCTAATCACTACATCTTGCGGAGGTGGACAAAATCTGCGAAATGTGGCAGAGTTATGGATGACTTGGGTGGGAGTGTGAGTGAAATATGTGATACTTCTGTGTTACTGAGGCGTAGTAGTCTCTTCCAAATTGCGTCTAATGTTATTGATGAAGCTGCATTAAGTGAAGATAACACAAAAGAGTTGAAAGAATTTTTGTTATCAACTCAAAGGAGGTTTGCTGCCATGAACCATGGTAGCATGGATGTGGAAAGGAGTATCAACATGCCCGTTCCTCTTGACAGCCAACATGATATAAGTCTCAAAGAACCATCTTCGATAAGGACAAAGGGTTGTGGTAAACGACTTAAGGGAGGAAAAGAGAAGGCTATCAAGAAGGCTAGGAAATGCAATGGATGTGGGATTGTTGGAGTGTCGCATGACAAAAGAAATTGTCCAAAACTTGTTGGAGTGTACGATGAGGAGGACGTAGACATTAACGATGATTGTAAGTTCTTTTCTGCTTATAATTTTGTCTCTTTACTGCAATTTTGTCTTTTTAAATTAGTTGACATTGATGACATTTTTTTGTTTCAGGATCAAATACTTTTTGGCAGGGGCTGCTCTCTTTGTGGCAGGGGCTGCTCTCTTTGTGGCAGGGGTTGCTCTCATTGTTTGCTTGTAATTTTAGTTTCTTTGTGGCCGAGTTTTTTAGGAATTTGAAAGTTTTCTGTATTTTAATTAGTTTCTTTGATGTTTGTTTAGGAATTTGAAAGTTTTCTGTATTTTAAGTATGTGGAATTTGAAAGTTTTCTTTGTTCTGTGTGGAGCTACGATGTATCAAGTTGATGATATTCGCTATTATTGCACTGCTTGTTCAGATTTTTATAACATGTATTTTTGTTGCGAGTATAGATGTGCTGGGTATTTTATAGCTGTGCTGGGTATTTTTACAACATGTATTCTTTTTTCTGTATAGCTGTGTTGGAATTTTGAAAAGGACATGTACATGATTTATCACCTGTGCTGAAAATTTGAAAAGGACATGTACATGATTTATCACATATGCTGGAAGTTTGGTTAAGAATTTACAAATTAAAAATCTGATGATCATGACATTTTACAATCAATAAGTAGTTTTCACTGTATAGACTATCGCACTAATAAAAAAATAAAAAATTGGGAAGCTGTGAGAATGATGTTTGGGATAATTTATCGTTGGGAGGCCCTTTTTAAACTTGTCACCAAATATACTGCTTATAGTGTAATTAGCCAAATGCACACACCTAACATCCATATTACAACAAATAAAGCTTTAGATGAATCTGCTAAAATTTGGTAATCCATATATAAAATTACTTTACACACCTAACATCCATATTACAACAATGAAAACATCCATATTACAACAATGAAAACAGTGGACAACAATATTACAGTGCATTACATATCACTTGACAAGTGTCATTACCGACACTACTAAGGCTAGCCCATAAAAGAACACCAAGATATTGATGATGTGTTTAAGATTTGCCACATTAATTTCAATGACTCCGAGTCGAGCATCATCATTGCTGCGCAAATGCACGTGTGCTTCATTAGCGGAGTTGGTTTCGTCATACCCAATTGGATTGCACCAGTCCCAAAACTTACATTTTCCTTTGTCCTTCTCCCTTGGACAGTCATAGTAGAGCTTTACAGGATTCTTTTCTGATTCAGATATTCGTACAGCAGCTCTCAGGCGACAATAACATATTTTGTTTCGAAATCGAATATCATGAGTTTGAATCCTCATATTGCTTGACGTAGACATGCCTTTGTTGAACTTTATCTGCCAAATCCAATGGATTATCAATTAAGTAGTGTACTGAAGTAGTAGTATTATTGTTGATTAAATTCATCAAATACTTAATTATAGTATTACACATCAAATACTGTAAAGCACATAGTCCTTTAGCTGGAATTCTAGTACCAAATACTTATTTGAAGTTCTTTTTTCATTGTAACTATTAATTGAAACACTGACTTTCCAATACTGCAAACATTTTTTTTAGTTAACTGTGAATCAAAACATATTAGCTCCCTGGAGAAAATTAGCTCTCAAATACCTAATTATTGCAACAGTACAAATGTAGCAAAAAAATGGGGGGAATTTATCAATGTACAAATGTTCAGTACAACTCGCAATTTCCTTATGAATAAGACCACGCAGGCTGTTCTGGTGAAGTATTTCCTTATGTATCAATTTCCTTCTATATCAATTTCCTTATGTTTTTGTGCTAATTTATTTGAACAAAATAAATTACCCCAAAAACATAAGCATTCACAGTTAATTTACACATTGAGGAATTACAAGCAGTCTATATAAATTAGCACAAAAACATAAGCATTCATAGCTACAAGAAGAAAGTTGCTTTCGAATACAGGAAGAAACTTGATACAGAAGATTGTTACTGAAAAGGTTAACCCATTTGGGTGGGGGCGGCGAATCCAACAAGCCCTAGATTTCATTCAAAAGTCAGAAAATACCTTGGCTTTGGGCGAACTTGCTGTCGATTTCGTCCGGCGTTCAGCGAGATGAGTATCAGATTTTCGCCGAGAGAGAGAATGGGTACAATTTCGTCCGGCGAGATGGTGGGGATTTGCGATTAGGAGGAAAGAGAGGGACTCGGTAGAGAGAGAATGCGTAGAATTTTGTTTGACCCAAAAAGTGAAGCCCGACTTTTTTTTTTCTTCCCAATATGCCTGTGTCCTTTACTTACATCACACTTTGCTGCACCGTTGGATTAATCTCACGGCTACTATTACAAGTTCGTATTTTGCTCATTATCCGGACGCCCGGACCAGATCTGGGTTGTGTGTGTGTGTGTATATATATATATATATATATATATATATATATATATATATATATATGGTAGTAAAATTTATCTAATACATAAAATATATAGCACATGAAGCATGAAAAAAAAATTAATAATGACTTATAAGTCAAAAAAAAGTTAAAATTTAAGTTATTGTCAAACACTAAATAATAACAAATGACTTATAACTTATCACAAATGTTAAAAAAATTACTCATCTATTCTGCATAAAAAGTTAAGTTTGAATTTATTCTTAGTTAATTTATAATATCCTACAACTCAATTTATAATGTAATTATTTTTTTAAACTAGAATTTTATTCTTTATAATATTTTTTAAATAATTTATAATATTAAATATTTTATTAATTAAAATATTAAGTTACAATAATTTAAAACTTAAAATATTATAAATTAATAATAAAAAAATTATAATAATTAAGCTTTTTGTGGAACAAATCACAATTGTCGACGAAATCTCAACGCCCACATTCACTCTAGCGGAAACTGCTTCGCGTTGGAGCTTCGCCATGTCTCAGAAGTACCAACACTACGTGGACAAGTCAATCCCCTTCGTGCTCTACCGTTGGATCGCTTGCCTTTGTATTGGGATCATCTACGACGTACACGTGTACTTTGTCCAAGGGTTCTACGTCGTCTCCTACGCTGTCGACATCTACATCCTTAATCTTCTCATCGGATTCCTCTCCCCTCAGATTGACCCGGAGCTCCAAGACCTTTCTGATGGCCCCACACTTCCCACTCGGGGCTTCGTGAGTTCCGTCCCTTCGTTCACCGCCGCCTCCCCGAGTTCAAGTTCTGGTGCGTTGATCTCTCTCTAATTAATCTAATCAAATAAGTGTAAACTGCAATTTTTTACTCTAGGGTAAATTCTCAGTAATGAGTGTGTGTGTGTATATAAGTAATTGATTATTTGGTGACGGATGTAACTATGGAAAATTTTTAATGACCATATGGTTTCGTTCATTTGGATGATTGAAAATTAGTCAGAGCCTGAACTTACGATGGGAATTCAGTAATGATGCAGTGTGTTTAGCCTAATTATGTTACTTGGTTTTGAGGATTTTGTCTTAAGGGGTTATTTTTCATAGTGAACTGTGGTGGAAGGTAATCAAAGGATGGAAAAATGATTGTTCTGAATCTAAGTACTTAGTTGCTAGGTTGTTGTAAAACATGAGGCTCTTCTATATCTAGTTTATAGGCATGAGAACACCTTATTTGGGATCTGCTATGCTCATATCACAAAGAAAACAGTAAATGATCAGCTTTCTGGTATCATCTAAATGCTCAGCCTTCTTACGGTACAATTGATGCGGCATGCTATATCAGAGTGATGTTATGCGATAGGCTACTGTTCGGGAGCATTTTACTAACCCTCATGTGGGCCGAAGGCCTGACACTGGAAGGGGCTTATGAGCCTATTGGGCCGAAGCCTATGTAGAAGCTGAAGATATTCGGGTTCGGCATCTGAGTCCTTTGGGCCGGAGCCTTACCTTAGTGTATGGTGTTCGGGGTGGGGTCTTTGAGTCCCTTGGGCCAAAGCTCAGACCCGATGATGAGATCGGTTGGGTTGGGCCTGTGCAGTGGGCCATCCTACGTGCAGAGTCTGGAACCCTAACCATATTTGAATAAGGTAACTCCAAAGGTAGTGTTTGGATTGGATTCCACTTTCACCTTTTAAGGAGATTGTGTTGGACCCGAATTATGGTAGTTACCATAATTAGGAGTCCTAAACCGACTCGGAGAAGGATTCTAGGGTGATAAGAGTACTATAAATACAAGGTCCGGGTTACAATTAAGAGGTAAGACATCTTTGAGCACTAAACATAAAAGCCTCCATTGTTAAACATTGTGAACGGCCTGTACTTATTCTCACATCGGAGCTATCTCTCGGCGGCACAAGCCGTCAAGCTTCGTGTGTGATATGTTATTGTGCAGGTTCAAGCACGTGGATTCTGTAATTGGACGCACCGACGAAACTTGGCGTTAGCATTGACGCTAGAAAGAGGGCCTGAAGTGCTTTTTACAATCACAATTGGCTTCTCCGGTAGAAAGTCATGGCGAGCAAGGATACCAATGCTTCTAACCAGGAGAATGCGAAGCCCCACCAGACCACCCAGGTGAGGGGTTCGGTGAAGGACAGACTGGGCTCTAGAGTCCAGGAGGATCAGTAGATACCGGTTGCTTCCCTCTGGCGAAAACTCTTCCACGACAGCCAACACACGCCCAATCAGGCTAGTCGTGCAGATGAAAACAACTCTCGGGCACTGGAGGTGCGAGGAAAGGACCGAGGGGAAGACAGCCGAGACCAGCGAGAGTTCATCTTGCAGAAGAAGATGCAACAGAACAAAGACGCCATGATGGCCCTACGCCTTCAGCAGGAGGAGCTCGAACAGTAGATGGCGAAGATGGCTGGAGAACAAGAGGTATCCTCAATAAGGCGCAGGCATCGGAGCCGATCCTGGTCACCTCGATGGGGAGAGGCAAAAAGAGAAAGGAACAGGCACAGGAGTCAATCCCATGACGGCCGAAACAGAAGGAGCCGCTCGGCAGAACGGAGATCGGAGCATCTGGGCAGATCGGGACAGGGAAAGAGGGACGCATCTCCCGAATACGAGAGGGACAGACCCAGGTCATCCCCTCGTAAAGAGGAGTCCGACCCCCTTGCTCGAAGGGTGGCTGAACTGGAGAAACTACTGGTGGCGAAGAACTCGATGGGGACACCTTCAGCTTGTCTAGGGTCTCCTTTCTCGCCCGAGATAAATCATGTTACCGTCGATCCCAAAAAGAAGATGCCCCCTTTAGAGACGTATGATGGGTTGGGGGATCCGTACGACCATTCAGACGGGTATGAAAGACTGATGACATACTACGGACATTCAGACGCTGCTAAGTGCCATATGTTCACAACAACTCTAAAAAAAGTGCGCGAGAGTGGATGGGAACCTTGGCGGCAGGGTCGATTAATTCGTGGCACGATCTTCGGGAGAAGTTTCATGCCCGGTTTGGGAGCAACAGAAGGCGAGGAAAGATCACGGCTTCCCTCATGCAGGTTCGACAGAAGTCGGATGAGAGCCTGGGCCAATACGTTAAGAGGTTTCGGGAGGCGGTGGGGTCGGTCACAGAATTGAATTCCCCACAGGCCTTGGGATTCTTCACAACTAGCTTAGATATCGACAAGTCGAAGAAACTAATGAAGGACCTGGTGATCAGCCCTCCAGCAGATTTGACAGAAGCCTTCCATCGAGCCGAGGGATTCATAGCAATCGAGGAGGAAATGGGGAACTTTGGACCACACTCCCAGCCTTATGAAAAGTCCAAAGATAGAGACAAACAAAGCTATCAACGGTCCGATAATCAGGGGAGGTCGGATAACTATAGCAGGAAAACCAATCAGGGTGGGGGTTCGAGAAGTGGCCGACCACCCTTCCCGAACAGAAATGTCAACAAAGTTTACACCGCCCTCAACACTGACCGGGCAAAGATACTAGAGGAGATGCGGAACAAACCATTTTTCGAGCCATGTTCGACGCATCCGAAACTTGGCAAGAGAGGTCAGGACAAATATTGTGAATACCATCAATGTCGCGGGCACACGACGGAGATGTGTAACAATCTGAAGGATTTAATTGAGAAAAATGTTCAGAATGGGCAATTAGTGTAGTACGTGGTCGGTCGGGAAGGTTCAGAGGCACCTCGGGAGGAAAATAGAGGGCCGACTCGGGAAACACAGTCGCAACCGAACACGTAACGCCGAGGTGTGATTGATGTAATTTCGGGCGGTTAGGTAGGGCGTGTAACCAGAAGGAAAGAAGCGGACATCTCGAAGCCGTGTTGTCAGTAGCAAACTCATCTCCCAGAAAGGCAGGGCCTACTCGGGAGTATTTATTTCTTTCTCAGACGAAGATTACCCTACTGAACCCATTGAGCCACATGATGGAGCATTGGTAATAACGGCTCAGGTCGGGCCTGTCGACATGAAAAGGATGATGATCAATAATAGGTCTTCGGTCGACATATTGTACACCCACGCTTACCAGAGATTGGATTTAGAAGGAAAGAAAATGGAGTTAGGAGGAGAAGGGCCTTTGTATGGGTTCAGTGGAGATCCGGTAAATGTGTCGGGCACCATTGAATTGCCAGTCAAGTTCGGCATAACACCCAATCAGGTCGAGATATCAGTCAGATTTTTTGTGGTCCAAGTGGATTCGGCATATAACGCTATCCTCGGACGACCGACCCTGGTAGCCCTGCAAGCAGTGACTTCCATACCCCATTTTAAAATCAAATTTCTAACACTGAACAGGATCAGGGAGGTAAAAGGCGATCTGGACATCGCCCGAAGGTGTTATCGGAACAGCTTAATCTCTTCTGGGCTTAGGGTCAGTAAGCAGAAACAAACAATGGCTATTGAAATAGAGCCCTTCACTGAGAGTAGTACAGAACTGCTTGCTCTTCCTGCCGAGGAAATAGAAAATGTAGAATTGGTACCGGGAAGTACAGAGAAAATGATCAAGATCAGGTCGGGGTTGCCAGAACTATTTTGGACAGGACTGATAGATCTGCTCCGAGTCTATGCCGATATCTTTGTATGAGAACCTAGTGATATGCTGGGAGTAAGCGAATCGGTGGCGCTACACAGATTGTATGTGGACCTGAATAGAAAACCAGTTATACAAAAACGGAAAGTCTTCGCCCCTAAGAGACAAAAGATCATCAATGAGGAGATCGCAAAACTCCTCGAGGCAGAATTCATCTTCGAGATCAATTACCCGGAGTGGCTGACTAATGTGGTCTTGGTACAAAAGTAGAGCGGAAAGTGGAGGTTGTGCATCGACTATACAGACTTGAACAGAGCATGTCCAAAGGACTTCTATCCTTTGCCCAACATAGACCAGTTGATCGATGACACTTTGGGATACGGCATGCTGAGCTTTATGGATGCCTTTTCAGGATACCATCAGATTTCAATGAACAAGAAAGACATTTCGAAGACTAGTTTCATCACTCATTGGGCAATTTATGCGTATTAGAAGATGACCTTCGGGCTACTGAACGCTGGGGCGACGTATCAATGAATGATGAACTTCGTGTTCACAAAGCAGTTAGGAAGAAGCATGGAAGTCTACGTGGACGACATGATCGTCAAAAGCATGTCAGTCCGTGACCATCTTGAAGATCTGGAAAATTGCTTCGACACAGTCAGAAGACGTGATTTGAGATTGAACCCGACCAAATGTACGTTCGGATTGGGATTGGGAAAATTCTTAGGGTACTTGGCCAGCAAAAGGGGAATCGAAGCGAATCCAGAGAAGATTCAAGCAATCCTGGATATGAAATCCCCAAAGTCCTATAAGGATGTCCAGAGATTGACAGGTCGGATCGCGACCCTTCGAAGGTTTGTCTCCAAATCAGCAGAAAGATGCCTTCCATTCTTGGACATTTTGAAAGGGCCTAAAAATGGGAAGAGCTTCCAGTGGACTTCGGAGTGCGAAGATGCGTTCCAAGGGATCAAAAACTATTTATCCAATACACCATTGTTAATGAAGTCGATCCCTTCGAAACCTCTGTATCTGTATTTGGCAGCCAGCTCGATGGCAGTAGGAGCGGCGTTAGTTCGGGTTAAAGGGGGAAATCAATTCCCGGTGTACTACGTCAGCCATGTACTTCGAGAGGAAGAAACCCAATACCCAAACCTGGAAAAATTTGCCTACGCTTTGATCATTGCAAGCAGGAAACTCCGGCATTATTTCCAGGGTCGGTTAGTAGTGGTATACACGGACCAGCCGTCAAAGAAAATACTGCACAGGCCAGAGGTATCAGGACGGCTTGCTGCGTGAGCAATGGAACTAACACAGTTTGCACTAGAATATCTACCCCGAACAACAATCATTAGCAAACTTCATTATAGAATGCTCATTCTCGGAACCGGATGTGGGATCGGTCTCGGAAACACAGCATGTGAGGACTTCATGGATGCTTTATGTAGATGGTTCATCAACTTCGGACGTCAGCGGCGCAGGGGTCATACTGACAAGTCTCGAAGGATTCAAAATCCCACAGGCTATCTGGTTCCAGTTCAAGGCCACCAACAATGAAGCAGAATACGAGGCCATCCTAGCAGGACTATGGTTGGCCCGAAGCCTGGAGGTACAAAAATTAGTCATCTATAGTGATTCCCAGCTGGTCATCAAATAGATATCAGGGGAGTATGAGGCTCGGGGGGCAAGAATGATGAGATACTTAGCCGAGGTAAAGGATAAACTGTCATACTTCACCTCGCTCAGTTGTCAGGGGGTTGATTGGGCCAATAATACAGTGGCTAACGCTTTGGCTCGATTGGCAACCACCGAAGCCAGTTCATTCAGTGGGTCGGTATATTTGGAAGTGCTGGAACAACCAAGTGTTCCGAAGGTGGAGTTATTATGTATGGATCGGCTCGACTGCTGGCTTACGCTATACATCTCTTACCTGGCCGATGGGGTTCTACATTCGGACCACATCTTAGCACGAAAGATCAAGCATCAGACCTCAAACTTCCTTCTCATCGACGGAGATCTATACTGAAGAGCTTTCAGATCTCCTTTGCTCAAGTGCTTGACACCATTAGAAGCAGATTATACCCTTCGGGAAGTGAACGAAGGTATTTATGGGGACCACATGGGGGCCAAGTCGTTGGCATACAAGATTCTGAGACATGGATACTATTGGCCAACCATCTACCAAGAGGCCAAAGACTTTGTCAAAAAATGTCCCAAATGCCAGATGAACAGCGCCATTCCCCATCAACCCCCCGAAGAGTTGTGTTCGGTGTTATCCCTGATTCCATTTACTGTGTGGGGAATCGACATCCTAGGTCCTCTGCCCAAGGCCAAGGGGCAAGTATGTTTTGTAATTATGGCCATTGACTACATGACCAAGTGGGTCGAAGCCAAATCTCTACAGAAGATCACCGAACAAGAATGTTTGAAGTTTTTCAAAGAAAGTGTGGTGTATCAATTCGGTATCCCAATGGCAGTGGTTTCGGACAATGGTAGACAATTTGTGGGGTCGAAATTTGAAGCATTTCTAAAAGAGTTGGGCATTCAGCACCGAAAGACTTCCATTTCCCACTCTCAATCAAACGGTCAGGTAGAAGTTACTAACCGAATCCTACTCAACGGGATTAAAAGGCGTCTGGACGAACTAAAGGGTAGATGGCCAGAAGAACTCCTCAGTGTTTTGTGGGCTTATCGGACTACTCCAAGAACAACAGGGGATTCGCCATTTTGATTGGCATACGGGACCGATGCACTCATACCGGTTGAGATTGGATCTCCTACTCTTCGGGTCAGCCAGTATAAGGAGTTATATAATGATCAAGGCCTACGGTTAAACCTGGATCTCTGGGAGGAAGTTCGGGATTCAGCTCTACTAAGGTTGGCAATTTACCAGAAGAGAACAGCCCGACACTATAATCAGAAGGTGAAGCAGAGGAGATTCGAAGTCGGCGATCTGGTCCTTCGGGAGTCAGAGGCATCGGCCCCCCAGAACACTGGCAAGCTGATGCCTAACTGGGAAGGGCCTTATGAAGTAGTAGAGGTGTCGAAGCCCGAAACCTACCAGCTTCGAGCGATGGATGGTTCGGAGGTAAAGAATACATGGCACGCTGGAAGACTTAGAAAATATTACCAGTAAAAGTCATGTCATTCTTTCCTTTATTTATGTAAGCCATTATATTCATTAATGAAATAAATGAGATTCCTCTTCGAAAACATTTGCACTTCATTTATATTCATAATTTTCTATAAATCCCATCAGACAAGCTTCGGGTTAAACCGATCAGAAAGTCAAAAATGGCACAACTGATCGGTAAAAGGCACAAGTTTAACTGATCGGGAAGATTACAAATTTTTCATCAGACAAGCTTCGGGCGTAAGCCAATCAGTAAGTTCAAAATAACATAACTGATCGGTAAAAGGCACAAGTTTAACTGATCGGGAAGATTACAAATTTTTCATCAGACAAGCTTCGGGCGTAAGCTGATCAGTAAGTTCAAAATAACATAACTGATCGGTAAAAGGCACAAGTTTAACTGATCGGGAAAATTACAAATTTTTCATAAGACAAGCTTCGGGCGTAAGCCGATTAGTAAGTTCAAAATAACATAACTGATCGGTAAAAGGCACAAGTATAACTGGTCGAGAAAAATACTATCAAATGTTTTACTTCATTAATATTCAAAAGTTTTACAACTCCTATCAGACAAGCTTTGGGTTAAACCGATCAAAAAGTCAGAAACAACTTAACTGATCGATAAAACATCTCAGGCATAACTGATCGACAGGTTACAAACAAAAGATAGAAAAATAATTACGAAAATTACAAGTACAAAACCTACAAGAAACTATTCTTTAGGACTATCATCTTCAGCTTCGGATTCTTCATCCGAAGAATCAAGGACGGAGACATCAAGTCCAGCCACTTCCATCTTAGCCCGAGCCTTTTCCCGATAAGCTTCATAGCCGTCGAAAAACTGAGTCATGATCTTCTCGGTCAAGGCAGGTAATTCTTCGTATTCCTTGATGGTGCGCTGCTGGACTTCGGCCCATTTTGCTTTCATGGTGTTGTTTTCCCGAATCAGGTGCATCATATTGCCGTTCATCTCAGAAAACTTCTCCGTGATAGCATCAATGGCCTTCTCCCGATCTTTGACTTCTTCGGATAAGATATCCTTCTCCTGGATAATCTTCTTGGCATGAACTTCGAGACTGACGAACTCCTGCTGCAGAAGGGCCTATTATTCCTTAAGCTCAGCGATCTGACGTTCATCCTTGGTCACTTTATTCTGAGTGTCAGCATGAAGGTCTCTCTCTTTCTTCAAGTCCAGGTTCAGACCTCGCAACTTATCTTCGAGAAGCTCCACATCTGCCCTCAGCTGAACCTCCTTTTTAGTACTATGGGCCAGAGGTGGAATGGCTCGAGCAAGGATGGCGTTGGCCTACAACATAACAATACATCAGTCATGAACAACACAACATAAGCATAAAGGAAGAGGTTCAATGATTCTGGAATTACTTGACACTGAGCCTGGATGTAGGCCACTAAGTACTCTGCCAAGGAGTATGCCTTGAACCATTCATCATCACCGGGAAGTTTGAAGTGCTCGAACAGGTTGAAAGGGAACACCTCCAAAGGGCTTTTCGACCAACACGTAGTCGGCGTTCCTTGTGAAGAGCTTGCTTTGGACGTAGGGGTCGAAGTAGGAGGAGGATTGGCCTCCACGACTGGCAGCTCAGGACCTTCATCTAACCGTGGCTTCTTGGCTCGAGGTTCGAGAATAACCCCCTCATTTTCCTCTGAATCTTAGATATTGGTGACTGATGATGGAGGCAGAGGCGTTGGCTTCAGAATGATCAAAGTAGATGGTTGGGAAGGGCCTTTGGCAGACGGCTTCTTCTTATTCTTTTTCAGCAGAGCCATATTCTCCGATCGGTTCAGGTTCAGGGCGTTCTTGTTGGCAGCCTCGGTGGTGTTATCTAGGGGGGCTGGACCCGAAGCAGAACTGGTTGAGCGTTCGGCAATAAGGATGGTCTCCTCCTTGGATGTCTCGTCAATTATAGGAAGACGAATCGGCTTAATGGTGATAGAAAGAGGAGCTAAGGACTCAGCGGCCCCTTCAGGTTTGAAGATCGTCACTACACAAAAAGAAACAAGTAAGAGAAATGGTTACGGAAGTACAACGAGAGAGGGTGTTTGTATGAAGAGGTTCAGGATAAGATACTTACATCTGTGTTTGTACAATCAGGCTTCGTTGGACAAAGCTTTCAGACTCCATTTGGTCTTAATCAACTTTTTGTAGAACTCCTTGAATGCACCAGCCCGGTCCTTGGGGAATTTAGACACTTTGGCGATGGGATCTTCGGGATGGGCCCAGTTGGGGAGGAGTTTTAGGTCAGTCCCCTTTACAAAGATCCATTGTGGATGCCAGCCTTTGTTGCTCAAGGGAGTTTTGATAAAGACGACTCGGTTGGGTTGTTTATTTAATTGCCGAAGGCCAAGTTCCTTCGACCTGTCGATGGTGAATAAGGCGGAGAAAAAGTCAAGGCCAGGAGTAATACCTAGCTCCTGGCATAAAGCGATGAAGGAGATCAGGTGGATATACGAGTTCGGCACAAGTTGTGTGAACCCAACCCCCACAAAGCAGAGAAAAGAAGATATAAACTCATGGAGTGGGAACTGAACCCCATACTTCAGGACATATAGGGGAACGGCGACCCATTCTCCTTCTGGTCTCCAGAATATTCTCCCCTCCGGTCCGGGTACCCGAAGCTTGTACTCCTTCAGTATGTTGAATAGAGTACGAATGTCCAATATTTGAGATGGGAGGACAGTTGATTGGGTGTTGATGTGAGAGAAGCCGGTCTCAGAAGTGTAAGCGCTTCGAATTTTAGCTTCTGTGTTGTCAGTAGAGATATCTGAAGGTGCTACCGGAAGTTCGACCGGAATCAGGTCACCGGTAGTAACTGAGGATGGAATTGGTTCAGGAGGAGGAGGAATGCTAGAATCAGCCTTGGGAGGGGGATGATCAACTAAGGAGAGATTTGGTGGGGTAACAAGAAGTTGAAAATTTTGAAATGCAAAAGAGAGAAGCTCGCCGGAAATCGCCTTTGTCAGAAAGTTTGAGAGAGGAATTTGAAATGATGAAAGGCTCAAAAAGGTGACAGTGATGGATGGATGGGGGTTTATATAGTGTGACTGGCACGGATCTCCAAGGCAGCTATTTATGACGAGTGGGGTCCGGTCCTAGAGAGACATGCACAAGCTTCAAAGACGAAAAGGAACCGTTTGGCTTCCCCATACAACTCATCATTTGCTGGCATGGTTTCACGAGCCTTATCTTTTTAGAGTCTCTAATTATAAATAGATTATAACAAGAGACTGGGGGGTAATGTTCGGGAGTATTTTACCGACCCTCATGTGGGCCGAATGCCTAACACTGGAAGGGGCTTATGAGCCTATTGGGCCGAAGCCCATGGAGAAGTTAAAGATATTCAGGTTCGGCATTCGAGTCCTTTAGGCCGCAGTCTTACCTTAGTGTATGGTGTTCGGGGTCGGGTCTTCGAGTCCCTTGGGCCGAAGCTCAGACCCGATGATGAGATCGGTTGGGTTGGGCCTGTGTAGTGGGCCATTCTGCGTGCAGAGTCTAGAACCCTAATCATATTTGAATAAGGTAACTCCAAAGGTAGTGTTTGGATTGGATTCCATTTCCACCTTTTAAAGAGATTGCGTTGGACCCGAATTATGGTAGTTACCATAATTAGGAGTCCTAAACTGACTCGGAGAAGGATTCTAGGGTGATAAGAGTACTATAAATACAAGGCCTGGGTTACAATTAAGAGGTAAGACATCTTTGAGCACTAAACATAAAAGCCTCCATTGTTAAACCTTGTGAACGGCCTGTACTTATTCTCACACCGGAGCTATCCCCCGGCGGTACAAGCCGTCAAGCTTCGTGTGTGATCTGTTATTGTGCAGGTTCAAGCGCGTGGATTATGTGATTAGACGCGCCGACGAAACTTGGCGTTAACAGCTACTCTCTTTATCTAAAAAGAATAAGTTACTTTTATGTTGACAGGTACATCTTGATTTACACTCAAGGTTGTGATGTCTGCAATCATCTCTCATTGTTTCTCTATGTTTCCAATCATGACAAGCATCTTTCAGGTATTAGTATAAGATTATGCAAGGTATTAATATAAGATTATATAATACATAAATTACTTTGATTGAGTTTATTGTTTTTAAATTATCATATGGCTTTTACTTTTGTTGAACAAGATGGAGTCATTTTGCACAGTTCACAATTGCTGTTATGAATAAAGATCTGAAGAAATCTAAGTATTCTGGTTAGTTGGTAATTGGATAGGTATTGGTCTGCTGTTATTATCTCTTTTGATGATAATTTTCAGTTTTAATGCACTTTATTCCAATGTACAAATACATTATATACATCGATTCTGGAAGAAGGAGCATGATTGGGGATGGAAAAAAATTATGGAGTTGTCGAAAGTTTTGGATGGGTTTATTGATGCTGACACTCTCATAATTAAAGCTCAAGTCCAAGTTATCAGGTTTTACACTCGCCTTCTTATACTTTTATTTCAATTGTTTTACCGCAATATTTTTTTCTGCTTGACATTATTTGCTATTAAATGTAACTTCTGCTATACTTCCAAAAAATATTTTGGCTTTATAAACCTAGTCAAATATTCATTTTAGCACAAAAGTTTTCATGCTCTGCCTTACTGGGGTAATACTTTATCTTTCGATAATTCCTTCTTTTTCATAATTATTTTCCCATCATTTAAGATCATTTTCCATGCTCTGTTTTTATGTTTCGATATCCTATTCTATTAGGAACCTTGTTATTTTGATGCCAATTAATCTCCACCGTTACATAAAACGATATTTATGCCTCTACTGTTACTCTTGAAAAAATGAGTTATTGTTTGTAATCATGTTGTGTCATTCCAGTTTGTATACATGGAGCTGTGCAATTTACTTTAACACATTGGAGTTTGTATCCACCATGAATGTGTGATTCTAAATCATATACTAAATAATATGTATTCATATATATTATATTAAGTTTTATTCGTGGCCATCTTTTTGATGATTGGATACTTTCTTTCGGGCATAAACATAAACAACCCATTGAGATAGTAGATGTAGAAAATGATGATGTTTCTTTACACCAAGATGGCGATATGCATAACGTAAATTTTCCAACTGCAGACAATGCTGATCAATTGCAATATCAGAACCTTCATGATAAGTTAGCTGATGAATTATCTCATTTTAGGGATAATAGATGTTGTGCCAAGAAGGAAGCTAAGGATGATAATAGATAGTGATGATGACTAACATTATGGTGGATCAGTTCGACTTCTTGTTCTTTCAGTTTTTTTATATTACTTAATAAATAGGGTCCTTAACACTAATATACAACAATTAGAAAGTATTTACAAAAATAAAACACAAACAAAATAATTACAAAAATAAAACAACACAATATAAAGTTGCTAAAATCACGTATATACGTCAGTTACAGACTCTTTTATACGCAAAAAATTGCTCCTAATCTCCTACATTCAAGCAACTGAACAAAACATGCAACTTTGATATCGGAGAAATCCAAATCTTCTGGCGCGACACAGCACTGAGATCGGAGAAGACGAAACTTTTCGTCGCGATGGCACGCTGAGATCACAAAATAGCATACAAAATCAGTAGCAACTTCAAGTTCAGTAACCAAAAACAATCGAACTACCGTGATTGTTGAAGTTCAGTAACAAAATCGCAGCAACTTTGATAAAAATCTGAATACTGAGGTAAGTTATTCATATGCATATAGTTACCTCTGTTTTCTACGAATTCCTATATTGATAACATTTCTTAAGTTTTTCACGTTTTAAATGGTTACTACAAATACTGTGTAGCATTATATGGTTACTGACTAATTAATGCTGACTTGGTTACTGTGTAAAATTATATTGCTGACTTGGTTACTGTGTAAAATTATCTTGTGACTAATGCTGACTTAATTGGTTACTGACCAATGCTGAATTGGTTACTGACTAATGCAAACTTAATTACTACAAAGATTAATTGGTTACTGTAATATTGGTTGCTGAAGCATATTACTGTATAATGTTGTCAAGTTTGGAGTGTCGGCTTTTGGCGTTTTCGGAGCCTAATTTCATTAGAAACGGATTAACGATCAAAAATCACTAGTTTAGCTAGTGAACTGCATGGTTTTTTGGTCAAATTTCATCATTTAGGCCTTCAAAACTGCATGTAAAAATTTAGTTTATTTTTTGGTTACTAAAATTATGTAGTTTGGTTACTATCTAATATTGATTTGGTTACTTTATAATGTTTATTCAGTTGTCAGACAATGGAGACTAACAGTAACCAATACAACAAATTTAATTGTTTACAAGAATACATAATTGTTTAATGTTAGTAACCATTAACCACATGGTTGGTAACATTTTTGATGGTGTACAGTAACCAAATTGATGTTGATTAACAAAGTCAGTATACTGACTGTGTAACATTATACTGTCTAATCCTGTCTTAGTTACTGACTAATACTGTCTTGGTTACTGCATAATATTACTAATTAATGTTGACTTAATGCTGACTTGGTTACTACGTAATATTACTAATTAATACTGACTTGGTTACTGACTAATGCTGATTTGGTTACTAAGTAATATTAAAGTAGTTACTGACTAATGCTGACTTGCTTACTGTGTAACACTATAATAGTTATTGACTAATTCTGAATTGGTTACTGTATAAAATTATAATGCTGACTTGGTTACTGTGTAAAAATATTATTTAGTGACTCATGCTGACTTGGTTACTGACTAATGCAAACTTAATTACTGCAGTGATTAATTGGTTACTGTATTATTGGTTGCTGAAGCATATTAATGTACACTTTTACTTATATTTTTTATATTAATGGTTACTTGTTAGCCAAATTGGTTACATTCTTACAAAAGTATGCCTTTAGTTGGTAACAAACAAATTATACTGGTTGTTTTTTACTGTAAAATGCAATGAAAAATGTATTTATGTTCTGGTTACTAAATAGACATGTTGATTACTGTCTAATCTAAATTTGGTTACTGTCTAATGTTGTTATGATTACTGTATAATATTAGTGTGTTTTATACCGGTTTGTTTTATATTGATGATTACTTATTGACTACATTGCTTAACTACGTACAACTGTTAGTCTTTAGGTGATAACAAACTGATGCGGTTGAAGAGCAGGCATGTCAATTTATGTAAAGATTTGATCCAGTGAGAATTTGGTAATTTTTGTCAAGTTTAGAGTGTCGGATTTTGGCATTTTCGGAGTCTAATTTCATTGAAAACGGGTCAACGATCAAAAGTCACAAGCTTTACTGGTGAACTGCAGGGTTTTTTGATCAAATTTCATCATTTAGGCTTTCAAAATTGCATGTAAAAATGTTGTTTATATCCTGGTTACTAAGATTATGTAATTTGGTTACTGTCTAATATTAATTTGGTTACTTTACAATGTTTATTCAGTTATTAGACAATGGAGACTGACAGTAACAAATACAACAAATTTAATTGTTTACAGTAATATATAATTGTTTACTGTTAGTAACCATTAACCACATGGTTGGTAACATTTTTGATGGTGTACATTAAACAAAATTGATGTTGATTAATATTTTAATTTTTGATTCCATCATGAGTTATCAATATAAAGTAAATATATACAAGCTTTATAACAGTCTTAATACAAGCTTATAACAGTCTTGATACAAACTTTTAATTATCTGGTTACTAACAAGCTTGTAACTATCTATGATAATTATCTGACTACTAACAAGCTTATAACAATTGATGTTTGTCCTGATATAAGCTTGTAACTATCTGGTTACTAATAACAGTAACCATAATGTAACATAATAAAACAGTAACCATATAATTATATGATAATAACCAAAATAGGTTTTAATAGTAACCAAAACAGAAACATCATGTAATGAAACCTAGTTTAAGCAATCCATGTATACTAAACAATTACATATTAATCAGAATAAAATAATAAAAGTATCCGAAATCCCACATTGAGGACACAATAATAGTAGTCAAACCATAAGGTAACAGTAACCAAAACATAATAAAGAAGTAACCAAATAGTTATATGAAAGTAACCATAACATGTAAGATGTGTTTGTGAAAATGAAAGTAGAAATAGAATAGCATAAACCTTGTAGAATATATTTAATGGAATTTACAAAAATAATACATCAATGTATACGAAGCAAATACATGATTTATTATGACTTGGGTTTATTATTTACAAAAATAATACATCCACAAACTAATGATACCTTAAACTTCTTCAACTGTCTTGGGTTCAATTTCTTGGTAATAATGTCGGGGACTTCCATGTCACACCAATGTATAACTTTTCCAATGAATTTTCTATTGCATTCCTCATAGTAAATATTCCATAACTGCAAATAAAAAAAATTAGATTTACAGTCATTAGTAACCAAAACAATATTAATATCATAAACAGTTTACCAAACAAATATATTGTAACCAAAATAACATATAAAAGTAACCAAAATCTCAATTGAGGGAAAAAGAATGGTATCCAAATCATAAGCTAACAGTAACAAAAAATATACTAATGAAGTAACCAAACAGTTATATGTTAGTAACCAAAACATATATTAATGGTAACCAATACATAAACAACATATAGACCAAACAAAGTTTAGTCGACCCATATATTAAGCAAATATATGGTAACCAGAACAACAAAAAACAGTAAGCAAAATCCCAACTTAAGGAAACAAAATTGGAATCCAAATCAGAAACTAACAGCTACCAAAAATATACTAAAGAAGTAACCAAATATTTATATGATAGTAACCAAAATATGTTTTAATGGTAACCAATACATAAACATGTACACCAAAACCAGTTTAGTCAACCATGTATACTAAGCAAATACATGGTAACCATAACAATATAAAAAAGTAACCAAAATACCAAATCAAGGTAACAAATATGGTATCCGAATCTCAAGCTAACAGTAACCAAAACATAATGCAGAAGTAACCAAACAGTTATATGATAGTAACAATAACAAAATAATATTAATTATAACAGCGCCACATTTCCATAAAAAATATTTATAATATGTGCTCTAATGAACTAATATCAACATAAATAACACTAATTTTTACATATAACAACCAAAAGATTAATAATAAACTACAAAAACTCTAACTATACCTTGGTTAGAGATTCAATTTTTCTCCCAAAAATAAAAAAGAAAAAGCATAAATTTTATTAACTAGCACAATAATTCAAACGTGAGTAGCGAAATCTTCGAGAATGCCATCTTTGCTGATGCCGTGCTCGAGGCAAAGTTGCTACCAAAACTCCATTCCGGTCTGGTTCCCGCATTGTCCCACTTGCAGTATTATAATTTCTTTCGACATTTTCTTCTCCTTTTTTTCTTCTTAGGATTTCGATCGTGGAAGACAACTTTCGGATTTTCTCTCTCTCCCTCCTTTGGCGAGGACATTGTTTTAAAAAGATAGATTCGGAAAATAATTAGAGAAAAAGAAGGGTTAACAACAGATATTCACGCGTTTCCCTAAATTAAGGAATTCTAGTTGTACTAATATTATAAATAAATATGAAAAAGTGTATTATTTTTGTAATTATTTTATGAATGTATGATTTTTGTAACTACTTTTAAAAATGTACTATAATATGTAATTGTTCCTAATAAATATTGTAGTTACTATGGTCCTTGGGAGACCAAGATACAATAATAAATTTCGCAGTTATTGTGACTCGGCCATTATCTATTTAATGTTGAGTATTGATTTTATTAGCTCTTCATGTATTAGTTTATCAATTAGTTTGAAACAAAAATGGCAATATTTATATTTACTTGAAATGTTAAATTTAATATTTTATTTATACAGATTAATAATAATAATAATAAATATGAAATTGTCAATTTGAAAATCAATTTAATTTTCAATGAATTTTGATTATTAGCAATTAATTTTTTATTTACAAATTTATAATTTGTGAAGGAATTTTTTCCTCACTAATTTGAAGAAAGATTCTCAATTTATAATTAGTGAAGGAAAATCTTCTCTCGTTAAATAAATTTTTTCTTTATAATATATTATTTGTTAGGGAATAAAGTTATTCACTCATTTCAAATAGTCATTCTTAAAATATTATTTGTGAAGGAAACCAAGCTTTCACTAAATAACAATATTTCATTACCAAATATAATATGTGAAAAAAATGTTATGTAAAATATATATGTAAAATAACGAGTTACAAAAAAAAATTCATATAAATTGTTTTAGAAATTAATTATATTTTTTCCAAAATTATAAGTGTACGAATATGATCATTATAAACTACATCCAATTAACTACAAACTTTAATTTTTGTAAATTAGAAAATATATCTATTATGTGCTCAATTTTAATTTCAAGAATTATAACTTTTAAAAAAATAAAACTGGGCATTTATTTTGAGACGGACGGAGTGAAACATTTCACTGTATAAAATTGTGTCCAAATAAATAAAAAATTTTAAATGAAAAATTATACGTTTTTGGGGGAAAAAAGAGGCATGCTTATTGGATTTGTTTTAATTTTGGGTAACAATTTACTAGTCGTTGCAAAAAAATGTATTAAATACACAACGAAAAAAAATTGTTGCCAATGAATGAGGCCTATATTGGGCAACGAAATATAGCAACAAAAAAGTTTTCGTTGCCGACGATGAGGAGAAATCTCATCGGCAACAAAAAATAAAATAGGCGGTGTGTTTTTTTTTCCCGCCAACGATTTGACAACGAATTTTCGCAACGACTTATGAATTTCGTTACGAAAAATGAAAGCCTTTCATAAATTGCAACGAATGACAAATTTTGTTGCTAAACATGCATTTTTGGCAACGACTTTACAAGTCGTTGCCCGAAAAATTGTTGCTAAATGTCTATTCTTTTGTAGTGATACCTGATAAACATATACAACATGTACAATGTGTGAATCAATAAATCATAGATGTGATATAATCAACAATGATTAATCGCGAACATGCTTTATAATAACAACTCGAGTTTGAGTTAGAGAACTTGCCTGTACCGTCGATTACTGCTATGCAATCTAATTTAGGTTCAGTTGAAAGACCTATTATTGATAATATCGATCTCTCAATTAGAATAATATCATAATATCTATCACTGCTATTCATAGTCATAATATAACTTAAACACAATATCACATATCCCTAACAGTCACTAAAACACATAAGACCCGGTATCAAGTCAAACTATTTCAGTCTGAGTTTAGTTCGGTACTATTTCGACGTCCCGATTGCCTTATCGGATATTATCGAGTTTATTTTCAATTAAAATCTACTTAAACGTTTCAATATTATCTTAGATAATTTAATTATCAGTCATAACATTTTTCAGTAGCTCATTATAATTTTAAGATAATTATTATTATTTATAATGATTTTTCAAACATTAATATCATTTTTAAATTATTTAAATATCAAGTAATTTAATTATCATTCATATTTAATTAATTTCAAATATTAATGAAATCCATGTCATAATATTAAAAGTTATTTATTATAACTCAGAGCATTTTTAATACCTTAATATCACATTTAAATGATTTTTAAAACATTTAAAATCATTCTTAAATAACTGCCATTAATATTAAAATATTAATGTAATTCCTGTCAAAATATTAAAAGTTATATATTATAACTTAAAACATTTTTAAAACCTTTAAATCTTTTTTAAATGATTTTTAAAACATTAAAACCATTTTTACATAATTTATTTAATACAATTATTAAATAAATTTATTATCATTAATATTAATTTATTAATGAAATCCATACCAAAATATTAAAATTTATTCAATATAACATAAAATATTTTCTAACACTTTAATATCATTTTAAATAATTTTGAAAATATTAAAATTATTTTTAAGTAATTTATTTAATACAATGATTAAATAAATTTAATATCATTAATATTTAAATAAATTAAAATATTAATAAAATATATCTCAAATTATTAAAAGTTAATTTTTATAACTTAAAATAATTTTTAAAACTTAATTATGAATTTTTAATAATTATTTTCTATTTTTTTCTAATTATTTTAATTAAATTATTAAATTTTCAATTAAACTGTCGCTAAAGGTCTATCGCAACGAAAACTGTCGCTATAGGTGTTCTTGAGCCTTGAAAAAATTCAAGGTCAGAGTTTTGGTACCTACTTTGACCACTTCTAATTTCTTGTTCATGATGTTTCTAGGCATGATGGTGTATTAGTTATGTAGTATTGATGTAATACTACATGTACTAACCAATTTCAGGGTCAAACTACAACATATCATGAAGATATAAGCCATCAAAAATGATGTTAGAGCTGTTCTTGAGTTTCTGGGTTACCCAGAAACTCAGACAGTGTCAAGTTTCCATTTTCTAGCCTTTCTAACTTGGATTCTGGACTTTGATTAAGTGTTAAAGTGTCACACTTGTGTAGTATGTATGTCAAGGTACAAAAGTAATACACTTAGGTAGCTTAACAACATCACAGAAGTAAGATCTGGCTTGGTCAAAGTACCTGCCAGAACTTGTTCTTGAAGATTTTTGGGTTTTCTACAAACTCATATGGCTAGTTGGTCAACCCATATTTGACCATCCATAACTTTGATTCTGGTCATGATCTAGGTGTTCTAGTGTCATGGTTCTATAGTCCATATGTCAGAGTATAAAAGCTATACACTCTCATGGCTTAACAACTGAAAGATCAAAACCCTATAAAAACTTGTCAGACTGATTCTGGGTTTTCGGGGTTTTCCAAAATCCAGTTTCTGTGACTGGTCAACCATGTTTGACCATTAATAACTTGAGATCTAGACATGATATGGACTTGATTCCACTTTCAGTCTACTCTCCTCATGGCATACTATATCAATGATACACTTACAACCTCTAATAATTAACAAATTTAAATCTAGAGGCTCTGACATTTGATTGTCATACCTCATTTTTAGGGTTCATGTCAGTTTCTAAAATCCTTATTTTCATGCACTTAGGTGTTATAGATCCATGGTGTATCATCATAAATCACTAAATAACATCATATAACATATATATAAACATCAAAACACATAATCTACTGAAATCTTTAGGATCTAGCTTGAATTAGGGTTTATACATTTTTGGTCAAATCTTGATTTCTGCCCTCTATAATCTGATATTGGATAGCTAAGAGGTGATCTTGGTTTAACTTTGGACTGACTTCCTCTCAAAATTTCGAAAGTTAGAGAGAGAGGTCTTGGCTTGGTTTATGAACATAAAGTGAATATTTTTCTTACTTTAACTTTTCAAATCTTTGATTCCATGGTTTCCAATGTTGCTAGGTGGCCAAAATGGCTGAGTGGTGTTAGTTTAGAACACTTGGCAAGCTCAAGTGGTGACTCACCATGATTTTGAAATATCTTTTACTTAAAAGTTAAGTAAAAGGGCAATTTGATAATTTCGCACCTACTAAGGCTATTTTGGTCATTTCCCCATTAATTTGAAGGGTAATTTGGTCATTTCACATATATCACATAACTTTTAACCCTTAGGGTTTTATACTTACCAATTGAGTACCCAGATTAGGGTTTAGAAATTCCCAGTTAGGGTTTAGGATTTCAAAACTTGAAATTAGGGTTTCTAACCGATCGTTAGGGTTTCTTAACTGATTATTAAGGTTCTTAATATAACATTAGGGTTTGCCAAAGTTATAACTTATCTGATTCATACTTAACCATTAACCATATACTATACACACATAATCACAATACACAAAACCTATAAGTCCTTCACAAATTTTTTAAAAACATACTCTATTTCCAGTCTCGGTCTTATTATTTAACATTTATTCAATCATTTAAGATTTTATTAATCTTATAAATTCTCGGGTTGTCACATGGACTATAGAACCATGACACTGGAACACCTAAATCATCAACAGCATCAAAGTTATTGATGGTCAAACTAGGTTGACCTAGCACAGAAACTGGTTTCTGGAAATTCCAGAAATTTCCCAGAACAGTTTCGGACATCATTTTGATTAGCCTAGATCTTACAGTTGCGATGTTGTTAAGCTACATAAGTGTAATACTTGTGTACCTTGACATATATACTACAAAAGCTTGACACTATCTAAATTAATATTGAAGCATTTAAGTAGATTTTTATTGAAAATAAACTCGATAATTATCCGATAGGGCAATCGGGACGACAAAATAATACCGAAATCAAACTAGACTAAAATAGTTTGACTTGATAATAGTTCTTATGCATTCTAATGACTGTTAGGGATTTGTGATAATGTGTTTAAGCTGCATTATGACTGTAATTAACATGAGTGTATGTTATGATATTATTTTAATTGAGAGATCAATATTATTAATAATAGGTCTTTCAAATGAAGTTAAATTAGATTGTGTAGCAGTAATTGACGGTACATGCAAGTTTCCTAACTCAAACTCGAGTTGTTATTATAAAGCATGTTCGTGATTAATCATTGTTGATTATACCACATCAATGATTTATTGATTCGCACGTTGTGCATGTTGTATATGTTCAACTGGTATGAAAGACTGATCACCTTCATTACCATATAGTTCAGTTAAATTTGTTCATGTTCATTGTTGGCCATTCAACATTATTGATTCAGTCATTCAGTTATGGAAATTTATTCATATTCTTTCACAATCATTATATTGTTGGAAGTTTGTCAACTTATTATTGATTTTCAATCATGATATATCTTCTTTTGAACTTAAACTTTCTGGACAAAATCATTGCTCACCCTTACTATATCATGATAAAATTTTTAGATTAAGACAAAACTTCGGATACATGCAAAGACAATGACAAATTTCAGAATTGGATTATTATGCAGTTAGAATTGTAACAGTATTGGATGAAAATAACATTGTAAGTCGTGTAGGATATGAATGCATGTATTAAGTTAAGGTTACGGACCTTGGGAATTATGTGTAAAAGGTTATTGTATAAACAATGTGACGAATGAATTGTTTGAGTTGTGATTCTGGGGACATAATTCTTGTAAGGAAGAAAGGATGTAATATTCCAGAATTTTATGTGTAATTTCAAATATTTATTGAATTAAATAAATATTTTAGTTGATGCGTATTTCTAAATAAAAATTTGTTTAATTTGATTATTTATTAGTTAAATAAATAATTCATGAGTTGTGGAGAATTAACTTAATAAAGGTAATATGTTAATTAAGTTGATAATTAGTAATTTGGTATTTTTGAAGTTAATTAAAATAAAAGAGTGATGAATTAATTATTATGTGAAAATATTCTAATTTAATTTAATAATTAAATTAGAGAGTTGATAAGGATTAAATGAATTTTTATAATGTTGTTTTAATTTAATTTAGTACTGAAAGTAATGTACTAATTTATTAAATAAAATTATAAGAAAATTATAATGTTGTGGCAATGTGATTATGTGGCAAATTAATTTAATAAGTTGTTATTAGTTTTAATTTAATTAAATTTGAATATGAAAATTTAATTAAACAAAGTGTGACAATTAAACTATATAATAAATGAGTTATTAAAATAAATTATAAGAGTTTTAATTTGGTTTTAGCAAACAAGGTCTAAGGGCTTGTTCATCCTTATTTTTTGTAATTTTGTTTTGTCAAACAAGCCCTATTGGCTTTTGAATTTAAAAAGAAAAAAAAAATAACTGACATATATTAAAGGGGGGGGGGGGATTTATGTTTTAACGGTTATATTACTTAATAAATATATGATATACATTTATATTATATATGATATACATATATCAGTTTATATGTTTAACCTTATGTTTAGAAGAAGAGAAAAAGAGAGAGAAAAGAAGAGAAGAAATTTTATGTGCTTTTGAGAGATTGAGGAGAAGGAAGAAGAGGATTAAAAAGGCCATTCTTATCATCTAATAAAGTCTGAGCAAGCAATCAAAGGTATAATCCTACTTTCTAAAAGTTCTAGTTTTCTTTTGTATGAGAGGTGTTAGGTTTGTAATATTCATGAACGCAATCAAATTGCACAAAGTAAACGGAAACGTAATAAAATAGAGTTTTAAAATTTTACAAATCATATACCCGGATCATCCTTTATGCACAATTATTAATTAAATGAAAAAATAAAGAACAAGAATTATACCCTTGAAGATTCAAGCTTCCTCAGGTAGAAGTTCAGCTCCAAATCCTTTCGCGTTCAACTTGAATCCACCAGGTTTGGTTCCTTCCTTTGATCAATGTTAGCCACCCAAGTGTTTGGCCCACTAGTACAAAACCATAAAAAGACAACACTTAAAAGATAACGTTTTTATAAAAAACGTTGTGGTATTTTTTTACAACATTTTTTAACAAAATATTATAGATACATATGAAAAAACGTTATGTATTTATAAGGACAATTTTTGGTTTTAAATAGATAACGTTTTTTTAAAAAACACGGAGCAAAATCGTCTTTTCAAAAATCCTCAAACCTTCCTTTAAAATTGGTGTTCCTTTGTCCCTTTTTAAAATCCTCAAACCCTAACTCCACCAGTTTACTCGTTCGCTTGAGTGCCTTAAGCTTAAAGATTAATGGCGACTTACATAATATCTCATCAGTCCACGGCGGGTTGGGGAGAAGAAGACGACTGGAAGCTCATCAACAGTGGTCCTCATCGCTCTTCACACACCATTTTACGTGCTCTAATTGTTCAGACTCACGACGAACTTGGAATTGTCAAGTACATTTTCTTTTATCTTTGATCTGTGTTTTAGGCTTAGTATTAACTATACCACGACAACTGGAAGTTGTGGAAGTTGAGTTTTTTTTTGGGAGCCATTGTTTTGGAACGACAGTGAGCGTGGCACTCTATCTCTATATGGGGCTTCCTCAATCTAATCATCTTTATATGGGGCTTCTTCAATCTAATAATCGCCCACCTTAAGCAGGTAACCCCTCTCTTCTCTGCAATAGATAATTTGCTTATACTTCAGTGAGATTGTTTATAATCAAATTCATTATCTGAATTGGCTGATACTTCACTTCAATAAGCCTATTTAGTAAGTTATATGGGGTTTTACTTCTTTTGTGTGTGTGTGTGTGTGAATTTGATTTGAATTTTAGATGTGGGTGTTTTGATTTATTGTTCTTTATTATATTTTCATATAGATGGCTATTTCTTAAGGTTGAATTCTAAAAGGACTTGCAAAAGTCAAATTCTTTTATGGAGAAAAGATTGTATAATTGAACCCTTTGATCATATGCTTTGTGACACCCCCAAATCCGGTACTTCCATTTTCACAGGATTTTGTGTTCACGATACAACATCATCCATCTATCTACCCATAAATAAATGCAAGCCATGCAATAGATATAAATAATAATAAATCTCCCCTTATGGGGTTACATCAACAACATAATAAATAAATCCCAGGTTACTATAACCTTAAACATCTATGCGGAATCATAAACAAATAAGTCTTAAACAACATCATTAACTTAAGTCTTAAAAAAAATACATCATCATATAAAACAACAAGTCTTCATCAATTGTTAACCTTGCCCTTGCCTTTACTAGTGGAAGGTTCATCTGCTCTTCCGTTCTTAACTGCAATGTTATTATTACGCAAGAGTGAGCACCATTTCCCACAAGTATGATAATGAAAACAACAATATAATAACATGCGAGGAAAAATAATAACTTCGAATATAAAAGCTCAACTTTTGAATCAAGAATGAATAACAAGAATCAAAAGAATTTCTGAGGGTCATAAGACCTTGAACTATGTCCTAGGTTGTCAAGGGTTATACTTGAAACCTTTAACAGTCATAAGACTATGGACCTTTCTTCTCGTACTTAGGGGAATCAGCTCTTAGTATCATACTGTGTACAATATCTTAACGCTAACGCATAAGTAAATCTCGTTGCAGGGTTGTTCATCTTAGTCTGACATTAGAGTCCGCACCAAAGGAAGTTTGGTTTGGATAAATCAACAAGGGTTCTGAATTTAGAACGTTCATCAACTATGGACTAGTTGAATCAATAAGGATTCGCTAGTCTAACAAGGTTCAACAATAAATGATATTTATAATGAATAACAATCTCAATAGGTATACAATAGAACAATTATTGTAAAACAGAATCATACTTTGAAAAGATAGTAAATCTTTAACATAACAAATGAACTTGATTTATAACTTGAATAATGATAACAAGTAGGGTTAGAAAACTTGTCTCGTGCGTAGGCTAAACGATTACTACTTCCGTTCACCACAAATCCTACACACATACCATATGTATTCACGACATTCATTAGTTACATTTTTACTTAATTATTTAATATAAACTCCACTTTATTTAACAAATCATTACCCTTCTAATTTAATTACTTAATTAAATTAGAATATTTTCATTCTCTTACTATTATTACACTCGAATAAATTATTTCATAATAATTTCCATCGAATATTTATTTTATTCCATAAATATCTCAATTAAAATATTTACTTTATTTTATAAATATTTTAATAATAATTTTCATTGAATATTTATTTTATTGCATAAATATCTCAATTAAAATATTTAATTTATTTTATAAATATTTTAATAATTTTTATCAAATATTTATTTTATTCCATAATATCTCAATTAAAATATTTAATTTATTTTATAAATATTTTAATAATAATTTTCATAGAATATTTTATTATTATTATTATTATTATTATTATTTGTTTTTTGACCGTCGGGGCAGGGTAATGTAGTTTGGTAACTCCCGCCGGGGGCGGGGTTACCCAGGCTCATTTTCTGCAGTTTCTGCAGTTCTGCAGTTCGCGAACATAACAAGGCCAAATTAGGCCAAAAATCAATCACAAGTAAAATTATACGTGAATATGGCCATAACTTCCAATTAGTTATTTTTACACGAATTTATATTTACCCAATCATTGTAATACATATATAATCATTACCCAACAATTATAGAATAATTTTAACCCATTAAAACATATAATTACAAAATTAAAGTATGTAAATTTCACTGTTCTTTGTGTTCTTGAAGGTTTTGAACAAAAACTATGAAAATTAATACTACGGATTCATTATAAGGTCAAATCCAACCATTTAAACTTTGGTCTCTTCGTATCAATATGCATAATAAAATACGAGTGTAAAATTTAGGGATAATATATGATCAACACATGAAATAACACGTATAAGGCCATATGGCCAAAACCCAAACTCTGTAAATTTTGAAATAACAAGTCATCATCATACGTTGAAATCTTATGAAATTAATGATATGGAAACACACAATATATATATATATATATATATATATATATATATATATATATATATATATATATATATATATATATATAAAATATGCCATACAACTCGAATTATTAAATCTATTCTTATAATAACTGAATTCCCAAAAACAGAGACTCACAGAAGACTTGAGCCATATTCATGAAACTTAAAAGACGTAAAATATATAAATTGGGTTGAAGAGATTACCCAAGCATAGATTAATTTACTAGGAAGTGAATTCTTCCTCCACAAAACTCTGAATTCTCAACCCTTTCTTTGTATCTCTCTCTGAAACTCTCTATGACACTTTCTAGACTTAGAAAATTAACGAAGAAAAAGGAAGGGAAGGCGTAAATAAAGAAGACGTCTGACGCGTTGTGGTCAGTTAGCCAGTCATGGGTAACTGCCCTCAACTCCCTCAAAGGCCATGTTTGGCTAGCAATATAGATTCAAAACTCTTTATTTTAATAAAACCTTTTATCATATAGTTTAATTAATGTCACACTCCATCATAAAATAAAACCAATATCTCATTTAATAAAATATAATAATTTCTCAATAGTGCACATAGTCACATAATTCAAATTCTCATTGATTAATAATATTAAATTATTAAATCTCTAATTAATAATTAAATAATTAAAATAATATTATGCTTATTAAATATTTTTTTTAATACAATAAGTTCACATAAATACATACATCGAATAATAAAATTCTCCACATTAAATTAATAAATGTAACACATATAATTAAATTAATCTATCACAACTTCATCAATTAATTAATTAATCTAATAATTAATTCATCGAAAATATTTATTCAATCCAATAAATATTAAAATTAATTTACAAAATCTCGGTTGTCACATCTTTCCCCTCTTAAAAGGATTTTATCCTCAGAATCACAACTCAAATAATTCATCCCGCTACATTCTCCCCCCTTATAAAGATTCTGTCCCCAGAATCGCTTATAACAATCTAAATAAATAAATGAGGATAATTCTTCATCATATTCTCTTCGAGTTCCCACGCATCTTCTTCAGCATTGTGGTTCCTCCAAATTACCTTAACAAAAGGTATTACTTTATTTCTTAAAATTTGTTCTTTTCGGTCGACAATTTGTACAAGAATTTCTTCGTAAGATAAATCTTTTTCAAAATGTAGGGGTTCGTATTCAATTACATGATTGTAATCGGGTTTGTAGGGTCGTAGGACTGAGACATGAAAAACGTTGTGGACATTCTCTAGAGCTGGAGGTAAGGCTACCTCGTACGCGACTTCTCCGATTCTTCGTAGTACTTCAAAGGGTCCAATGAATCTTGGGCTTAATTTCCCTTTCTTTCCGAATCTGATCTTTCCCTTCCAGGGAGATACCTTTAAGAACACATAATTACCTGGTTTAAACTCAACATTCTTACGGTGTGGATCGGCGTATTTCTTCTGTCTATCTTGAGCTGTTGTCAATCTTGTTCGGATCACTTTGACTATTTCTGCTGTTTGTTGTACCAATTCCGGCCCTAGCAACTATCTTTCGCCAACTTCATCCCAGTAAAGCGGAGTTCTGTATTTTTTGCTGTATAACGCTTCATAAGGTGGCATTCCAATACCAGTGTGGTAACTGTTGTTGTAACCGAACTCTACGAGAGGGGGAGATGAGCATCCCAATTTCCTTTAAAGTCCATTATACAAACTCTTAACATATCTTCCAATGTCTGAATTATTCTTTCACTCTGTCCATCTGTTTGAGGGTGATATGATGTACTCATTCGCAACTGTGTACCCATGCATTCTTGTAGACGTTTCCAGAAGTTCGACGTAAAGCGCGGATCCCTATCAAAAACAATTGACACCGGCACTCCGTGCCTCGAAACAATCTCTTTTACATATAACTTTGCCAACTGATCTAAGTTGAATCTAATTTTGATCGATAGGAAGTGTGCGGATTTTGTCAGTCGGTCAACGATAACCCATACTGCGTCGTAGCCTTTCTGAGTCGTCGGAAGGCCAACCACGAAGTCCATTGTAATATGTTCCCAATTCTATTATGGGATCTCTAGCGGTTGTAGCAACCCACTCGGTCTCTGATGTTCTGCTTTCAATTTTTGACAGGTCAGACACTTGGCAACACATTCTGCAACATCACGTTTCAAATTAGGCCACCAGAAATGTTGTCGAAGATCTTGATACATCTTGGTACTATCAAGGTGAATCGAATATCGTGAGCTATGAGCCTCGCTCAAAATGTCTTCCTTAATGTCTGTTACTGGCGGTACCCAAATTCTGTTCTCGAATCTCAGTATTCCTTCCTTATCCATCTTAAATCTTGGTTTGGTTCCTTCGGATATCTTCCTTATCACCTTTTTGCATTCATCGTCCTGAAGTTGAGCCTCCTTAACTTTATCCAGTAGGGTTGTACCAGATTGCATCTGAAATAGCTTCTCATCAATTTCCATAGGATTCTTCACTTCCAGTTCTAACTTCTCCATGGCCAAAATTAACTCCTCTTGTTCGGTCAACATCATCAGCTTCTCTCGACCTTTTCTACTTAAGGCGTCGACAACCACGTTTGCCTTATCCGGATGGTATAAAACCTCACAGTCGTAGTCCTTAATTAACTCTAACCACCTTCTTTGGCGCATATTCAATTCTTTCTGTGTAAAAATATATTTCAGACTCTTGTGATCTGTATATATTTCACACTTCTCCCCGTAGAGATAGTTCCTCCAGATTTTCAAAGCTAAAACCACTGCAGCTAACTCCAAGTCGTGGGTCGGATACCCCTTCTCGTAATCTTTCAGTTGTCGTGACGCATACGCAACGACTCTACCGTTCTACATAAGCACACAACCAAGTCCCTTATGCGACGCATCACTATAAACCACAAAATTTCCTGTATCGTCCGGAAGAGACAACACAGGTGATGTACTCAACCTCTTCTTTAATTCTTCAAAGCTTTCCTCACACTTCTCCGTCCAAACAAATTTCACAGCTTTTCGAGTCAAATTCGTTAACGGAGTTGCGATCTTGGAAAAGTCCTGAATGAACCTTCTGTAATAACCTGCCAATCCAAGAAAACTTCGTACTTCCGACGGCATCTTCAGCTGATCCCAGTTGATCACGGCTTCGACTTTGGATGGATCTACCAAAATTCCGTCTTTATCGATCACGTGACCAAGAAATTGCACCCGCTCGTTCCAAAATTCGCATTTCAAAAACTTGGCATATAACTTCTCCCTTCTCAACACTTCCAACGTTAATCTCAAATGCTATTCATGTTCTTCCTTGGTTTTTGAATATACCAAAATATCATCTATAAATACTACTACGAACTTGTCCAAAAATGACTTGAATACACCATTCATTAGTCCCATAAATGCTACAGGAGCATTTGTTCGACCAAACGACATTACTAAAAATTCATAGTGATCATATCGTGTTCTGAACGCTGTCTTCGGTACATCCACTGGTCTCACCTTCAGTTGATGATAACCACTCCTCAAGTCTATCTTTGAAAAGTATCTTGCTCCCTTTAACTGATCAAAAAGATCATCGATCCTCGGTAATGGATATCTATTCTTAATCGTAACCTTATTCAGTTCTCTATAATCAATGCAAAGCCGCATTGTCCCATCCTTCTTCTTTACAAATAAAATCGACGCTCCCCATGGTGATACGCTTGGTTGTATATACTTTTTGTCCAGTAATTCTTGTAGTTGGACCATCAATTCTTTCATCTCTACTTGTGCCATTCGGTACGATGCCTTCGATATTGGAGTCGTTCCTGGAGCCAAATCGATCATGAATTCAACTGCTCTATCTGGAGGAAGTCCCGACAAATCGTCTGGAAATACATCTGCAAAATCTCTCACTACTGGTATCTCATCTATTTTTGGATTCTCTTTACGACTATCGACTATGTAAGCTAGATATCCTACACAGCCTTGTCTTAACAACCTCCTGGCCTGCATCATCGTCAGACAACTCGCTTGTCTAGGCGACTTGCTACCATAAAATACAACCTTTGACGGAGTCATAAGGTTAATACGCTTCTTTTGGCAGTCAATTACAGCTCCATAATTGGATAACCAGTCCATTCCCAAGATAACGTCAAATTCCCCAAGTCGAATAGGGATAAAATCTACGTTCACGATATTACCCTTAATATCCACGCTACAGTTCTTATGCACGTACTTAACAGGGATTATTTCTCTATTTGTAATTTCTATGTTCATAGGGTATTCTAACTCGTCCTTAGGCAATTCTAAATTCTTAGCAAAGTCATCGAATATAAATGAACAAGTAGGACCCGAATCAAATAATACGTAAGCATTAACTCTATTGATCAGAATGATACCTGACACCACATCGTGAGACTGCACTACGTCCTGCACTGTCATGTTGAATGTCCTGGCAGTTGGTCGATTGGTTGCGGTTGGTGCTGCGATAGTCAGAGTGCTTCCACCAGTATTTCCTCTATTTCCTCTTGAACTCGTTCCTCCAGATCCCTTCTTGGGACAGTCCCTTGCCAGATGATCCTTTGAGCCACAAGTGAAACATGCACCCTTCTTTGGGTTTGGACAGTTTGGTGCTATGTGGCCTTCCTGACCACAATTGTAGCACACACGCTTCCCTTTCATGCAAACTCCCAAATGTGTTTTTCCGCAGGTTGAGCACGCTTCGATCTTCTTCTTCTGCCCTCCTTGCTGACTTCCAGCCGACGAGTTATCAGACCACTTCCTCTTCTGATTATGGCTACCCCCAGTGCTACTCCCACCAGCCTTGTTATTTCCTTCACTTTCATTCTTCTTCTTCTTTTGATCCTGATTATACTTCATTACTGCATCGCTTCCACCCTCAGCGAGTATGGCTTTCTCTAGTACCCCGGCGAATGTCTTTAACTGAAACATCGACACCTTACTATACAACCACGACTTCAGTCCTTGTTCGAATCTTCTCGCTTTTCTCTCATCCGTGTGCACTTGATACGTGGCGAACCTTGCCAATTCGTTAAATCTAGCCGCATAATCTGATACAGACATATTCCCTTTCTTCAATTCCAGAAACTGAACCTCCAATTCGTTCTGCGAGGTAGTCGGGAAATACATCTCGAAAAATATCTCCTTGAACCTCTCCCAGGTAATCATACCTTCTCCTCCACGAATTTTGTTTGCTTGCCACCAAAAACTGGCTTCAGATTTTAGCATAAACATTGCAAACGCGGTCTTCTGGTCCTCTCTGACTCTTGCGACCTCAAAAACCTTCTCCATCTCCATAACCCAAGTTTGAGCTTCGACCGGGTTCATGGAACCTTTAAACTCTAGCGGTCCCACCGCCTTGAAATCTTTGAACGAAGTATTCGGTGGAGCTTGACGTTGATTATTCATTGCTCCAGCTAGAAGGTTCACTAATTGTTGGACGGGATTAGCATTGGTGCTATTGTTGTTATTCATTGACTCTTTCTGAGCTGGTTGACGGTTTTGTCTTCTTCTCGGCGGCATATTTCTGTTAAGAATATACGCCTATTAGGTCTTTATTAAATTCTCTAAATAGTTAAGGCTTAACTCAACAATTTAACATAATCACTTAACACATTATCTCAAACAACTTGATATACTTAATTAAATCAAAAGTTTTAACATCAAACGATAGCATCATTGCTATTTACATCAACTATCCCGAGATAAAGAATCTACAGGATTTAAAACATCAAAATATTCCTTTGTTTATAATCACATCGGAATTTACATCATTAACTACCAATTAGTTTCACATAATTAACTAATACTATCATTGTCTGTTAAGGCTCCGAATAGCCTTGCTACGCTCCTCTTCTATGATGCGAGACATCATCCTGCGATCCAGCATGTACGATGGTAGACCTTCAAACTGGATTGGGTATCTCAAAACTCGATCCTGGGCTTCATCCATTGCGTTATTAAGCGTAGAGTATGTCTCTCCAAGCTTAGCCTTCTTCGCACGGCGATCGTCATCTGCAAGATCAGCACGACGTGACTCTCGTACCCGGCCCTCCTCTGCTATGGCAAGCCTCTCTGAGCTTTCCTTCAGTTCCTTCTTTAACTTCTCTATTTCTTCAGACTTCTCCTCATTTTGACCCTTATTGTGGACCAAATCCCATTCTACATTTCCCGAACGTGTGTGAAGAGTCACAATCTCCCTATCCCTCTGCTCAAGAGTAATCTGCTGACTAACCGTCCGCTCAGTCAAATCCTGAATAGTATCCTGCAACTCTATGTTACGATCATATAACGCGTCGTACATCTCAGCATCAATGGAGTTCGGTGGGAACTCCTCTTCTTCCTCAGGATCCTCCTCTGGATCAGTCTCAAGCTCATGTTCATGCTCCTGACCAACAACAGTGATCAATGGAGATGGCTCCCTCTGAATCAACTGCTCCCTGATAATATGAATGTCTCGGGGCTCCTCCTTAATAGGCACTCGGGGTTCCTCCTCCCCAGCTCTACTAGCTCCTCCAACATCTGACATCCTGACAACATAGTTTCAAGTTTTAGTTACTAAGTCGTACTAGTGAGCACATAATTTAACACATAAACATATAAAGTCTTTTATTATCTTCAATGAATTAAAAAAAAGTATTTCTTAGAACTCGATAAGAGTTTACCACCACTATGTTCTCGATCTCCTACAAGGCTACTACCTAAGGTTGTTCCCCCACCTAAGGTTCATAACCTACAGCTTTGATACCAACTTGTGACACCCCCAAATCCGGTACTTCCATTTCCACAAGATTTGGTGTTCACGATACAACATCATCCATCTATCTATCCATAAATAAATGCAAGCCATGCAATAGATAGAAATAATAATAAATCTCCCCTTATGGGGTTACATCAACTACATAATAAATAAATCCCAGGTTACTCTAGCCTTAAACATCTGTGCTGAATCATAAACAAATAAGTCTTAAACAACATCATTAACTTAAGTCTTAAACAAAATACATCATCATATAAAACAACAAGTCTTCATCACTTGTTAACCTTGCCCTTTCCTATACTAGTGGAAGGTTCGTCTGCTCTTCCGTTCTTAACTGCAATGTTATTTTTACGCAAGAGTGAGCACGATTGCCCACAAGTATAATAATGAAAACAACAATATAATAACATGCGAGGAAAAATAATAACTTCAAATATAAAAGCTCAACTTTTGAATCAAGAATGAATAACAAGAATCAAAAGAATTTCTGAGGGTCATAAGACCTTGAACTATGTCCTAGGTTGTCAAGGGTTATACTTGAAACCTTTAACAGTCATAAGACTATGGACCTTTCTTCTCGTACTTAGGGGGATCAGCCCTTAGTACCATACTGTGCACAATATCTTAACGCTAACGCATAAGTAAATCCCTTTGCAGGGTTGTTCATCTCAGTTTGACATTAGGGTCCGCACTAAAGGAAGTTTGGTTTGGATAAATCAATAAGGGTTCTGAATTTAGAACGTTCATCAACTATGGACTAGTTGAATCAATAAGGATTCGCTAGTCTAACAAGGTTCAACAATAAATGATATTTATAATGAATAACAATCTCAATAGGTATACAATAGAACAATTATTGTATAACAGAATCATACTTTGAAAAGATAGTAAATCTTTAACATAACAAATGAACTTGATTTATAACTTGAATAATGATAACAAGTAGGGTTAGGAAACTTGCTTCGTGCGTAGGCTAAACGATTACTACTTCCGTTCACCACAAATCCTACACACATACCATATGTATTCACGACATTCATTAGTTACATTTTCACTTAATTATTTAATATAAACTCAACTTTATTTAACAAATCATTACTCTTCTAATTTAATTACTTAATTAAATTAGAATATTTTCATTCTCTTACTATTATTACACTCGAATAAATTATTTCATAATAATTTCCATCGAATATTTATTTTATTCCATAAATATCTCAATTAAAATATTTACTTTATTTTATAAATATTTTAATAATAATTTTTATAGAATATTTATTTTATTCCATAAATATCTCAATTAAAATATTTAATTTATTTTATAAATATTTTAATAATTTTTATCAAATATTTATTTTATTCTATAATATCTCAATTAAAATATTTAATTTATTTTATAAATATTTTAATAATAATTTTTATAGAATATTTATTTATTTATTTATTTATTATTATTATTATTATTATTATTATTATTATTATTATTATTATTATTATTATTATTATTTTGACCGCCAGGGCGGGATAATGTAGTTTGGTAACGCCCGCCGGGGACGGGGTTGCCCAAGCTCATTTTCTGCAGTTTCTGCAGTTCTGCAGTTCGCGAACATAACAAAGCCAAATTAGGCCAAAAATCAATCACAAGTAAAATTATACGTGAATATGGTCATACCTTCCAATTAGTTATTTTTACACGAATTTAGACTTACCCAATCATTGTAATACATATATAATCATTACCCAACAATTATAGAATAATTTTAACCCATTAAAACATATAATTACAAAATTAAAGTATGTAAATTTCACTGTTCTTTGTGTTCTTGAAGGTTTTGAACAAAAACTATGAAAATTAATACTACGGATTCGTTATAAGGCCAAATCCAACCATTTAAACTTGGTCTCTTCGTATCAACATGCATAATAAAATACGAGTGTAAAATTTAGGGATAATATATGATCAACACATGAAATAACACATATAAGGCCATATGGCCAAAACCCAAACTCTGTAAATTTTGAAATAACAAGTCATCATCATACGTTGAAATCTTATGAAATTAATGATTTGGAAACACACAATATATATATAACATATGCCATACAACTCGAATTATTACATCTATTCTTATAACAACTGAATTCCCCAAAAATAGAGACTCACAAAAGACTTAAGTCATATTCATGAAACTTAAAAGACGTAAAATATATAAATTGGGTTGAAGAGATTACCCAAGCGTAGATTAATTTAATAGGAAGTGAATTCCTCCACAAAACTCTGAATTCTCAACCCTCTCTTTGTATCTCTCTCTGAAACTCTCTCTGACACTTTCTAGACATAGGAAATTAATGAAGAAAAAGGAAGGGAAGGCGTAAATAAAGAAGACGTCTGACGTGTTGTGGTCAGTTACCCAGTCATGGGTAACTGCCCTCAACTCCCTCAAAGGCCATGTTTGGCTAGCAATCTAGATTCAAAACTCTTTATTTTAATAAAACCTTTTATCATATAGTTTAATTAATGTCACACTTCATCATAAAATAAAACCAATATCTCATTCAATAAAATATAATAATTTCTTAATAGTGTACATAGTCACATAATTCAAATTCTCATTGATTAATAATATTAAATTATTAAATCTCTAATTAATAATTAAATAATTAAGATAACATTAGGCTTATTAAATATTTCTTTTAATACAATAAGCTCACATAAATACATACATCGAATAATAAAATTCTCCACATTAAATTAATAAATGTAACACATATAATTAAATTAATCTATCACAACTTCATCAATTAATTAATTAATCTAATAATTAATTCATCGAAAATATTTATTCAATCCAATAAATATTAAAATTAATTTACAAAATCTCGGTTGTCACATGCTTGAGTTTTTGAAAGTGGTGGGGTTACTGGATATTTGGTTCTAAGGTGAATTGTCTGGAGGGATTGCTGAAATTTTGACTTGAAATTAATTTCATTTTTCTTGAAGAGACTGAATGCAGTGTAACTCACTCTAAATATCTATTGCAATAATAAAGTAAGGAAGTGGAGTGGTTCACAAAGTTTAATACTCTTTTTCTATTTTTATAAGTAAGTCTGAAAGTTTCAAATTTTCTTGTTTAACTTTTCAAATATAGTTGTATTATTGTCAAACTGAAGTTAATGCACTAATATATTTCTCTGCTTATTGTAAAATAAATTTGAGAAGAGCTTAGAGAAGAGCTTAGAGCGTCAATGCAGGTAGAATTTCCTATTTCCTATCCACATTCCTTTCAAGCAGTTGATCAGGATAGTGATTAGGCGAATCACTTAAATTTTGGTTCATATTGAAATGAATCAAGATTGATAAGGAATTTGTTAGTGGTGCTTGAACATTTATTGCTTTGAGTTTCTTGGGGGTTTCATTCAAGGTGCTTCTGATGTTGTGAATTTTGTGTACGAGAGTTTTTTACATTTTGGATTTCTTTGCTAACAGGAGTCACATCCAGGATGCCATCTTAGAGTACCTTCAATTGTGAGTGCTCTTGAGAAGATGGTGAAATAGTTTCAGTTCTTGTATATTCTTTTGGTTATACGTTTCTCAGGATGACATGTCTAGAACTTCAATTTACAACCGAACTTGCATAATATGATGCTGATCTTGAATAATAGATTTTAACAATGATGTAATTCTCTGTCAACTTAGCTTTTTAACGTAATTGTTTTTATTTTTTCGTTACCACAATGCTAAACTTTATTGTACATGACTAGAGATAAGTTTGAATTAATAGGCTATAAAGATATGAAAAACGGTCAATCTTGATTGCATTATGTTATGAATCTTGGTTAATTCGTTGGATATCATGGTGCATAAACATACATTGATGCATATGAACTACATCTCTAAATGCATACATGTCTACACAAGTGTGTATGGGGTCAGATGTAGGTATCTCCTTTGGTTGTCATCAGCAACTGTCGTGTCTCGGTTTCATGTTCCCTGTTGGCATGTGCCAAAGAATTTCAAGTAAGTGCTGATGCATATAGTGACAGTTTCTCAATATTCTCTCATGAAGCAAATGGTGTCGTCTCGTCTCTATGCATCTGCTGACCTACCGTGGGCCTCCTCTGTGATAACCAATTTTTTCTTTAGTACCCAATTGCTTTGTCCGGCCTAGAGAGGCTCAAAAAGCTGCAGATGAGGCAAAAGCTCGGTTTGCGCACATTGACGGGGATCACCTCACACTCTTGAATGTATACCATGCTTACAAACAAAATAGTAAGTACTAAATTCACTTCTTTTCGTTTTTTTCCCATTAATTAAATTATCAGGCCATCATTAATATTATGACTTAGTGCTCATAAACTTGTGTATTTGTTAATGGGTTTCAGATGATGACCAATCATGGTGTTACGAAAATTTTGTTAACCATAGGGCACTTAAATCTGCGGATAATGTGAGGCAACAGCTAGCTCGCATCATGGCCAGGTTCAACCTCAAGCTCTGCAGCACAGACTTCAACAGCCGTGACTACTACATTAACATCAGAAAGGCCATGTTAGCTGGATATTTTATGCAGGTGGCTCACCTGGAGCGTAGTGGCACTATTTAACTGTGAAAGACAATCAAGTATGCAGGATATTCTACTGCTTTTCTAAGCATTATTTAAATAGGAAAGACTGTCAAGTATGCAGTTCACCTGCACCCGTCAAATTGCCTCGATCACAAGCCAGAGTGGGTAATTTATAACGAGTATGTCTTAACAAGCCGGAATTTCATCCGCACAGTAACAGATGTTCGTGGTGAATGGTCAGTCTCTCTTGCTGATTATGTAATATCATATATGTAATTCGACGGTAGTAACATATTTTTTTAATTGGAGGAGCTCAACTCTTTTCTTTTTGTTTAAAGGAAAGTAAGTTGTTTTTGTCGTTTGTTTTTCTTCATTTTTCTGGGGCGATGGTGGTTTGTCTTGAAGGGTGTTTTGACTGACCTTACCCAGTTTTATTTGAAATATATTTTTAGGCTTAACTTCTGGTTAGTATTATTTAATTCTTATCCACTCAGGTTATATCCAGTATAATGTTCTTAATCTCTCATGTTCTTCTTTGTAGGCGCAAGCAGAATACAAGACATATTTTATGGATAGTTTAATTAGGTAGTAGCTTAATTTTATGGATAGTTTGGTTAATTTTGTGGATGTAATCAAATTTACAATTCAATATAGTAGTAATTTATATTAAAAAGTGAATTTGAGATGTATATATAGATAGTTTGGTATATATTTTGTATATGTAGTAATTTGAAACTGTAAACGAATGTTATTATTGGGATGTATTTTGAATGGTTGATACATTTTGGCTTTAAATTTAAATGAGAATTTAGACATTTTTTTAGCTATATATCATGACATTAACAGATTGTAGGTGCACTGGTAATATAGGTGAACCACAATATTTTTTTTCTTTTTAAAAATGTTGTGTATGCAGCACAGCTACAACGTTATTATATGTATTATAACATTTTCAAGTCAATCCACAACATTTTAAAAACGTTGTATAAATTTATCTAAATAGATGACACATTCTAAACGTTGTGTAAATGTGTCTAAACGTTGTCAGATATATTAAAGTACAACATTTTTACCCGAAAAACGTTGTGAAATCATACCATCTACAACGTTTTCAAGCATCTAATAATTTTTGGAAAACAAATCTACAACGTTTTTTAGAACAAAAACCCGTTGTATAATGGGTCAAACTACAATGTTTTAAAAACGTTGTGTAAAGGGTGTCAAATAGACAACACCCTTAAATACGACGTTTATGGGATAGCAACCACAACATTTTTTACGCGTTATCTATTTATTATTTTGTAATAGTGGCCTCTAGAGGTGATCTACCAAGGAAGAAGAAAGATTCAAGAAGATGAGTATTTGACAAAACCTTAATTTTTTTATCTCTCATAAAAAAAGGTGTATTATCCCAACTATTGGAATTACGTATTCACGTGTATTGTGAAAGTGTCAACCACCCCACCCATAATAAGACTTCTCTTATTTATAGATGTAGACAACCTCCTTAACAATTAAGGAATTAGATTTTATTTTAATTAATTAAACTCCTTCAATTAATTAGGCTCCTAATCTTATTAGGATATATGAGAGTACTTTTATTAATTAATTCTCAAACTCCTTTATGAATTAAATAATAATAATAGTAATAATAATAATAATAAGACTCCTCTTATTAGTTTATATTTAATATTTTCAAAATATTAAATAATAAATATTAAGCTATTTAATTTATTTTATCACCATAGATTAAATTAAATATACTTAACTTATTATTACGATTATGCCATTAACTTCTTAAATAATTATTCTTCTTTTTATGGTGTGACCTTTTAGGTTCTCCATATTAAACTGGTTGTGAATAAATCAATTAGAACAATTCTAATCTTATTTAAATAAATAAATTAAACTATTAATTTATTTAAATAAATAATATTTATTATATAATAGGGATAAGCCTTTCTAACGATCAATGACTTTCTAAATAATATAGATTTCAACATTAATCATAAAAGAATATTTGAGTAAATAGTTACCGTACAATTCAATCCTTCCACTATACAATGTCCCAATTAAATATAAGACATGGAATTACTGTCAAATCTTATTTTATTTAATTATATGTATTTCGATTCTCAAATGCACAACTCCAAATAATACAAATTAGAAACTCCTTTGTAATTTTATTCTACCTTGGCCAAGGACTACTAGGTTGTCATTTATCGAATCACATAGGACATTTCTCTTCTTTTACTAGAAGTGGTAGATTCTTTGTTGATCATACATTATCTCAATGTACAACTTATTATACCCAAGCATACCCTTTGATATACCCTAAGGGTCTTAAGAAATAAGTCAAAGTATAACTCATCATACACAAAATACTATGATGATCTCAAGTCCAAGGATCACTTGTACTACTATCACTATAGGAATTTCTATTGACAAGCTAGTAAAACTCCATTAGGTATTCCTTAGCGAGCCACGTTTAGTGAACTTATTCTCTAATAAGCACCTACATACTTGCTTTAGTGTCTCCACACAAATGATCATGAGATCAATCATCCTCATCTAATGAGCAAGTAACGTATGTACCAATCTATCCAGATTCACTAATCCCTAATTTAGTAATCCAACGATTGAAAATTATTTTAGTTTTAAGCTTTCTAAGAATTTAGATCTCATTAAAATGATCATCATCATTATTCTAAAAGCATTGCTTAGACTATGGGTTTATCACATATTATAAAGCATCATCATGTAGATAATTAAAAGCCTTTAATAAGTTAATACTTTTTTTTAATAAATGAATAAGATTGTTACAAAGTATATGTTTTATCATCAAACATGATTGACTTATGTGCATACTACTTTCAATCTCCCACTTGCACTAAAGTCAATCGTCATGGTATCTCATACCCTTCTTCTCTAAGTGACGATTATCCTGCTGTTGGATAAGTTTTAGTTAATGGATATGTAATGTTATTCTTGAGAGTCCACTATCTCTATAGTGATTTTCCATCTTTCAATGATTGCTATAATCAAATGAAAGTGCCACAACATATGTTTAGATCCAAGATGAGACTTAGGAACTATTCCTAGTTCTGTAATGAACTTTTCATCCAAACAATCAACTTTTAACTTCATTTATAGGTATACACTTTGTCTTTATCACTAAACCAGCAACTCTTTGCTGTTTAAAATCTTTCCAATTCACTGCACCACTGTTCAAGGTAATACTTTACCTTAAAGTGGATTTTCTATTGTCTTGGTCTATCTAAAATACTTGAGTCAGTTAGGCCCTCTAGTTTTAATTCAGACCCACCATAAATATGATCACATCCTTAGTGCCAGTTAAGTACTTTAAGATATTTTTCACCGTCTTACAGTGATCTTCTACAGAATATGACCGATCAACATCAGGTCTCGTATATTTCATTGTATACATGATTGTCACTCATGCGATGTAACGACCCCAAAATCTATACAATTTAAATCCCGACTTCGGTCGTTAACCATACATTCAACCTCTAAATAATATATCATTATCCTATATTAAACTTAATAAAATTGCGGAATATTTAAAACTTTTATACATTTCATTCTATCTTGCCGTGAATCGTGACCATTACATTACATCTCTTTGATTCAATCTTATATCATGAATCGTTACAACAAAATGACTATACAAAGTCTTACATCATAACTAAATATCCATATACATTGGATAGCTCAACTTACAATTTAACAACATATTACGTTCAAAATATGAAATACATTCCTCATAAAACATAAGTAATCTTCGTGAATATAGATCTCTATAACTCACTTAGCACATATCCTTACCTTTAAATCTTGACCTGCAAAAATGGTTATTTGCAAGAGTGAGCTCGACAGCCCAGCAAAGTCTAACAGTTTTCATGCATCACATAACACATAATAACATGCTCGATATACATCTCATTAAAGTAATATGGCATATATGCTTTTAATTCACACAGCAAATATAAAGATTGAGTTCCTTACTCAATCAGCATTACTTAGCCAAAACAATGCAGTCATATATTGACTTTAACATTTCATGATTCAACATGCATAACATATCATGCAATTTAAAATAGTTCATCAAGTCCACGTAGAAAATAGGAACCGAAAGACTTGCCTTGATCGTTGTTTACCAATAATAGCTTAACATCTTACAGTTATCTGCACTTCACGTGCCCTTTTGTTGTTAAGAAATTCGTGTTAAACTCTAATAATAACTTGAAGAACTCAGCTCTTGTTGCTTCTCTTTCTTAGACTCTCTCAAACCTTTCTGAATTTTTCCTTTCTCTTTAGCTTTTCTTAGGCTTAAGCCAAACAATATACGTAAAACCAAATAAACTAAAAGCCAAACGTACGAAACTGCCATATACTTAATAACCCTATTAAAATATCAGTTACCAAATATATTATATATTATTTATATTTTGTTTAATTTAATTTATATTACTAATAAATCAAATTTAAAAAAATTCAAAAGCCATAGGGATTTGTTTGGCAAAATTATTTAAAATTAAAGACTTAATATATGTAAGCCTTGTTTGGCAAAACTAAATTAAAATTACTTTAATTTATTTTAATAACTAATTATAATATAGTTATTTGTCACAATTCTAAATTAAAATTACTTTAATTTATTTTAATAACTAATTATAATATAGTTATTTGTCACAATTCTAATTAATTAAGTTTTCATACTTAATTTAATTAATTCTAATAACAATTCGTTGCATAATATAATAATTTTTTTTAATCATTATAAACTCTCTAACTTAATTATTAAATTAAATTAGATTACTATTTCAAAATAATTGCTTTCCTTAACTCATTAATTATTTATTAAACAAATAAATAATCGAATCACATCAAATCAATTAAACAAATACTTATTCAACGATAAACACATCCATTAAATATTTATATAATTTAATAAATATTTAAATATTATACTAAAAATCTGGATTGTTACATCATTCCCTCCTTACAAGGATTCTGTCCTCAGAATCACAACTCAAACCACTCATTCGTTACAATCTTCCCTACTTACAAAGATTCTGTCTCCAGAATCGAAGACACAAATTAAACAAATAACTCAGAGAAATCTTTCATCATTTTATCTAAATATAGATTTTATATTTCCTACTACATTCATTACCTAACAAATTCTAGGTTTCATTTCATAACTTTCATTTGAACTCAATTATATTTTGAGTATTATATATCTTTTAACCCATTCATTTCCTTTTCTAAGGAATATTATCATAAACACTCGGGATATTACATTCACCATTTCTTCTAAGAATTTCGTCCTCGAAATTTTATTTATTAATTTTTATTCATTCATTCTATCAATTTAGATTTTGCATTACTACTTCATTCATTCCTTAGGTTCTATAACCACTTCTTCTACAAAGATCATTCTACAATTATTAACTTTTTTATTAAAAGTTTCACATTATTCTTTGATAACTCATCTACTTCTCACTTCAAAATCTCTTTTCTCACTTATTCAACATATTCATCATTCAGTGTCGCATTATACGACTTACTTCTTTCTAAGGAATATTTTCCTTTTTCACTTTCATCTTGTAGAATAACAAGAATCTTCCACAATTGTTCAATAATTGGGAAGTAGTATGAATAACTCATGAATTTAAAAGATTCCAAATCATGCTGAGGGTCATAGGACCACGAACTATGTCCACAGTTGCAAGTAATCTTTCAACTTCAACTTTAACAGTCATAAGACTATAAGGACCCCCGTGCTTAGGGTGTTAAGCCCTTCGTACGATGTATTGTGCACAAACATTTAAACGCTATGCATATGTCCATAGTTATAAGTAATCTTTCAACTTAAACTTTAACAGTCATAAGACTATAGGGACTCCTCGTACTTAGGGTGATCAGCCCTTCGTACAATGTATTGTGCACAAACATCTCAACGCCTCCGCGTAATCCCCTATAAAAGGGTTGTTCATCTCAGCTTTTCAACATCTGAATCCGCACCAAAACAATTTGGTTTGGCATAACCTTTCCAGAAACTCTTGAATTTCATGAACATCTTTCAATATTTGTCTAGCTGAATCAAATAGCATAGACCTCTATAATAACTCGAACATTAACCGAAATATACATATACATACATACATATGTATTCTCATATCTTAAAGAAATCTCAAAAATCTTTGTATGACGTCATGATAACGCACTGTATTTACAGTCCGTTGAGGATGTCGTCATTTGGTGACTTTATCATACTACATCATACCATAGTGGGCTGACGATCCTTAGATCACATCCAACACTAGGTAATACTGCATTGATGACTCCATCGTTTTTATCATCTTTGCACCAGGTTACATGATGCATTAATGATATAAAATACATTTTGATATATTGCAAATCATTTTTGTCTAGCCGAAGTAATTAGCATAGACATACGAATAATAGTATTTGTTGTTAAAACTCATTTGTTCTATCATTTGATCCAATGTTTTTCAAGAAAATAAAAGTGTAAACATCAGCACGAAGTCAATAAATTTCGAAAGTCTAGCATAGCTAGTAGATTTAGAATACCTATGCTTCCACCATCAACTCTACTTTCTATAATGATCCATTGCTTAATAGGTCTATATATTCCTATCATCCTCAATACTCCATTCACACTTAATTATACCCTAGTTCATCAAACTTACCACACGTTATGAGTTCAGGAACTTGCCACAATCATATGAGTTTAAGAACTTATCCTAGTCAGACCATAGGCGTCCATTCGTTGAGGGGTTCAAAAATATACCATATAATTATGAGTCACGAACTTACCATAAGTATGAGTTTTAAGAACTCGCACTTAACCTTATAATATTTTCTAACTATACTCTACCTATCTGTTATACACATGAGAAAAGAATCACCTTCTCAACAGGCATATAGCAAATAGCGCGACATAAACATTCCAATGATTATCAATGTGATAAACTGAGTGCAAGCACAAAACCCTCGCCCATACAAAGATTTATACAACTCTGCAATCACAGGAGTCCTCAATTGAAATCCCACTTAACTCTATTTTGCTCTTAACTTGCTCTTTGCTCGATACGAATTCCTCGTATCACATCATCTATAACTCCTCATGAGTTATCTCGTACTATTTCATAGTACACCATCTTCATAGCATTAAGCTATAATCATTCAAACATTACAGACTATCTTTCTTTTATAACTTAAACAGATCACGTCGTGATCTTATTCTATAATCATCTCCCTTAAAATTCTTTTCTTAACTCGTGATCGTTTTGTTTTACGATCCCCTTTCTTTCTCTTTTTCATCATTTACTGCATTACTCGTTATTCTGGCTTTTGGAGTTAGGAAACTCCCATTTCTTATCTTTATATCTCTTAGATTCTTCTTTGAATCTTCTTGTTTATATAAAGAAAAAAAAATTTCCTTTAAGAATTTCTAACATCATTTACATCGCTCAAAATTTCATTCGAGTTCTACACTTTCATCATACGTATCCATTTCTACACTTGGTACACATCGAGTCTCTAACAGTTTCAATATGGTACGCTGAGTGGTTTCCCACAAACAACCAACAAATTAGGTTCCGAGTTACTAGTTCGTATATACCTCTGCTCTATGAAGGAATCGTTTAGCCCAGATACCATACATCAACTACTAAAGAGTACAATTGCACCATACTTAGACATAACTCTCTATTCATAACTTCTTTATCATTATCTTTTTATAGACATTGTCTATTTATTATCACCTTACATCCTTATTATTGGAGTTGGGTAACCCCACATTTATATTCCTTAAAACTCTGCGAGATTCTTCTTTGAATCCTTTCACGCAAGTTTTAATCCCTTATTGTTCAAACTCTATTTGAGCTTATTCATTCATTATCTTCACCTCTCTTCTCTAAGGGTATAGCCTACGGTACTCCTACCTAAGGTTTATAACCTACAGCTCTGATACCAACTGTAACGACCCCAAAATCTATACAATTTAAATCCCGACTTCGGTCGTTAACCATACATTCAACCTCTAAATAATACATCATTATTCTATATTAAACTTAATAAAATTGCGGAATATTTAAAACTTTTATACATTTCATTCTATCTTGCCCTGAATCGTGACCATTACATTACATCTCTTTGATTCAATCTTATATCATGAATCGTTACAACAAAATGACTATACAAAGTCTTACATCATAACTAAATATCCATATACATTGGATAGCTCAACTTACAATTTAACAACATATTACGTTCAAAATATGAAATACATTCCTCATAAAACATAAGTAATCTTCGTGAATATAGATCTCTATAACTCACTTAGCACATATCCTTACCTTTAAATCTTGACCTGCAAAAATGGTTATTTGCAAGAGTGAGCTCGACAGCCCAGCAAAGTCTAACAGTTTTCATGCATCACATAACACATAATAACATGCTCGATATACATCTCATTAAAGTAATATGGCATATATGCTTTTAATTCACACAGCAAATATAAAGATTGAGTTCCTTACTCAATCAGCATTACTTAGCCAAAACAATGCAGTCATATATTGACTTTAACATTTCATGATTCAACATGCATAACATATCATGCAATTTAAAATAGTTCATCAAGTCCACGTAGAAAATAGGAACCGAAAGACTTGCCTTGATCGTTGTTTACCAATAATAGCTTAACATCTTACAGTTATCTGCACTTCACGTGCCCTTTTGTTGTTAAGAAATTCGTGTTAAACTCTAATAATAACTTGAAGAACTCAGCTCTTGTTGCTTCTCTTTCTTAGACTCTCTCAAACCTTTCTGAATTTTTCCTTTCTCTTTAGCTTTTCTTAGGCTTAAGCCAAACAATATACGTAAAACCAAATAAACTAAAAGCCAAACGTACGAAACTGCCATATACTTAATAACCCTATTAAAATATCAGTTACCAAATATATTATATATTATTTATATTTTGTTTAATTTAATTTATATTACTAATAAATCAAATTTAAAAAAATTCAAAAGCCATAGGGATTTGTTTGGCAAAATTATTTAAAATTAAAGACTTAATATATGTAAGCCTTGTTTGGCAAAACTAAATTAAAATTACTTTAATTTATTTTAATAACTAATTATAATATAGTTATTTGTCACAATTCTAAATTAAAATTACTTTAATTTATTTTAATAACTAATTATAATATAGTTATTTGTCACAATTCTAATTAATTAAGTTTTCATACTTAATTTAATTAATTCTAATAACAATTCGTTGCATAATATAATAATTTTTTTAATCATTATAAACTCTCTAACTTAATTATTAAATTAAATTAGATTACTATTTCAAAATAATTGCTTTCCTTAACTCATTAATTATTTATTAAACAAATAAATAATCGAATCACATCAAATCAATTAAACAAATACTTATTCAACGTTAAACACATCCATTAAATATTTATATAATTTAATAAATATTTAAATATTATACTAAAAATCTGGATTGTTATATCATTCCCTCCTTACAAGGATTCTGTCCTCAGAATCACAACTCAAACCACTCATTCGTTACAATCTTTCCTACTTACAAAGATTCTGTCTCCAGAATCGAAGACACAAATTAAACAAATAACTCAGAGAAATCTTTCATCATTTTATCTAAATATAGATTTTATATTTCCTACTACATTCATTACCTAACAAATTCTAGGTTTCATTTCATAACTTTCATTTGAACTCAATTATATTTTGAGTATTATATATCTTTTAACCCATTCATTTCCTTTTCTAAGGATCATTATCATAAACACTCGGGATATTACATTCACCCTTTCTTCTAAGAATTTCGTCCTCGAAATTTTATTTATTAATTTTTATTCATTCATTCTATCAATTTAGATTTTGCATTACTACTTCATTCATTCCTTAGGTTCTATAACCACTTCTTCTACAAAGATCATTCTACAATTATTAACTTTTTTATTAAAAGTTTCACATTATTCTTTGATAACTCATCTACTTCTCACTTCAAAATCTCTTTTCTCACTTATTCAACATATTCATCATTCAGTGTCGCATTATACGACTTACTTCTTTCTAAGGAATATTTTCCTTTTTCACTTTCATCTTGTAGAATAACAAGAATCTTCCACAATTGTTCAATAATTGGGAAGTAGTATGAATAACTCATGAATTTAAAAGATTCCAAATCATGCTGAGGGTCATAGGACCACGAACTATGTCCACAGTTGCAAGTAATCTTTCAACTTCAACTTTAACAGTCATAAGACTATAAGGACCCCCGTGCTTAGGGTGTTAAGCCCTTCGTACGATGTATTGTGCACAAACATTTAAACGCTATGCATATGTCCATAGTTATAAGTAATCTTTCAACTTAAACTTTAACAGTCATAAGACTATAGGGACTCCTCGTACTTAGGGTGATCAGCCCTTCGTACAATGTATTGTGCACAAACATCTCAACGCCTCCGCGTAATCCCCTATAAAAGGGTTGTTCATCTCAGCTTTTCAACATCTGAATCCGCACCAAAACAATTTGGTTTGGCATAACCTTTCCAGAAACTCTTGAATTTCATGAACATCTTTCAATATTTGTCTAGCTGAATCAAATAGCATAGACCTCTATAATAACTCGAACATTAACCAAAATATACATATACATACATACATATGTATTCTCATATCTTAAAGAAATCTCAAAAATCTTTGTATGACGTCATGATAACGCACTGTATTTACAGTCCGTTGAGGATGTCGTCATTTGGTGACTTTATCATACTACATCATACCATAGTGGGCTGACGATCCTTAGATCACATCCAACACTAGGTAATACTGCATTGATGACTCCATCGTTTTTATCATCTTTGCACCAGGTTACATGATGCATTAATGATATAAAATACATTTTGATATATTGCAAATCATTTTTGTCTAGCCGAAGTAATTAGCATAGACATACGAATAATAGTATTTGTTGTTAAAACTCATTGGTTCTATCATTTGATCCAATGTTTTTCAAGAAAATAAAAGTGTAAACATCAGCACAAAGTCAATAAATTTCGAAAGTCTAGCATAGCTAGTAGATTTAGAATACCTATGCTTCCACCATCAACTCTACTTTCTATAATGATCCATTGCTTAATAGGTCTATATATTCCTATCATCCTCAATACTCCATTCACACTTAATTATACCCTAGTTCATCAAACTTACCACACGTTATGAGTTCAGGAACTTGCCACAATCATATGAGTTTAAGAACTTATCCTAGTCAGACCATAGACGTCCATTCGCTGAGGGGTTCAAAAACATACCATATAATTATGAGTCACGAACCTACCATAAGTATGAGTTTTAAGAACTCGCACTTAACCTTATAATATTTTCTAACTATACTCTACCTATCTGTTATACACATGAGAAAAGAATCACCTTCTCAACAGGCATATAGCAAATAGCGCGACATAAACATTCCAATGATTATCAATGTGATAAACTGAGTGCAAGCACAAAACCCTCGCCCATACAAAGATTTATACAACTCTGCCATCACAGGAGTCCTCAATTGAAATCCCACTTAACTCTATTTTGCTCTTAACTTGCTCTTTGCTCGATACGAATTCCTTGTATCACATCATCTATAACTCCTCATGAGTTATCTCGTACTATTACATAGTACACCATCTTCATAGCATTAAGCTATAATCATTCAAACATTACAGACTATCTTTCTTTTATAACTTAAACAGATCACATCGTGATCTTATTCTATAATCATCTCCCTTAAAATTCTTTTCTTAACTTGTGATCGTTTTGTTTTACGATCCTCTTTCTTTCTCTTTTTCATCATTTACTGCATTACTCGTTATTCTGGCTTTTGGAGTTAGGAAACTCCCATTTCTTATCTTTATATCTCTTAGATTCTTCTTTGAATCTTCTTGTTTATATAAAGGAAAAAAAATTTCCTTTAAGAATTTCTAACATCATTTACATCGCTCAAAATTTCATTCGAGTTCTACACTTTCGTCATACGTATCCATTTCTACACTTGGTACACATCGAGTCTCTAACAGTTTCAATATGGTACGCTGAGTGGTTTCCCACAAACAACCAACAAACTAGGTTCCGAGTTACTAGTTCGTATATACCTCTGCTCTATGAAGGAATCGTTTAGCCCAGATACTATACATCAACTACTAAAGAGTACAATTGCACCATACTTAGACATAACTCTCTATTCATAACTTCTTTATCATTATCTTTTTATAGACATTGTCTATTTATTATCACCTTACATCCTTATTATTGGAGTTGGGTAACCCCACATTTATATTCCTTAAAACTCTGCGAGATTCTTCTTTGAATCCTTTCACGCAAGTTTTAATCCCTTATTGTTCAAACTCTATTTGAGCTTATTCGTTCATTATCTTCACCTCTCTTCTCTAAGGGTATAGCCTACGGTACTCCTACCTAAGGTTTATAACCTACAGCTCTATTACCAACTGTAACGACCCCAAAATCTATACAATTTAAATCCCGACTTCGGTCGTTAACCATACATTCAACCTCTAAATAATACATCATTATTCTATATTAAACTTAATAAAATTGCGGAATATTTAAAACTTTTATACATTTCATTCTATCTTGCCCTGAATCGTGACCATTACATTACATCTCTTTGATTCAATCTTATATCATGAATCGTTACAACAAAATGACTATACAAAGTCTTACATCATAACTAAATATCCATATACATTGGATAGCTCAACTTACAATTTAACAACATATTACGTTCAAAATATGAAATACATTCCTCATAAAACATAAGTAATCTTCGTGAATATAGATCTCTATAACTCACTTAGCACATATCCTTACCTTTAAATCTTGACCTGCAAAAATGGTTATTTGCAAGAGTGAGCTCGACAGCCCAGCAAAGTCTAATAGTTTTCATGCATCACATAACACATAATAACATGCTCGATATACATCTCATTAAAGTAACATGGCATATATGCTTTTAATTCACACAGCAAATATAAAGATTGAGTTCCTTACTCAATCATCATTACTTAGCCAAAACAATGCAGTCATATATTGACTTTAACATTTCATGATTCAACATGCATAACATATCATGCAATTTAAAATAGTTCATCAAGTCCACGTAGAAAATAGGAACCGAAAGACTTGCCTTGATCGTTGTTTACCAATAATAGCTTAACATCTTACAGTTATCTGCACTTCACGTGCCCTTTTGTTGTTAAGAAATTCGTGTTAAACTCTAATAATAACTTGAAGAACTCAGCTCTTGTTGCTTCTCTTTCTTAGACTCTCTCAAACCTTTCTGAACTTTTCCTTTCTCTGTAGTTTTTCTTAGGCTTAAGCCAAACAATATACGTAAAACCAAATAAACTAAAAGCCAAACGTACGAAACTGCCATATACTTAATAACCCTATTAAAATATCAGTTACCCAATATATTATATATTATTTATATTTTGTTTAATTTAATTTATATTACTAATAAATCAAATTTAAAAAAATCCAAAAGCCATAGGGATTTGTTTGGCAAAATTATTTAAAATTAAAGACTTAATATATATAAGCCTTGTTTGGCAAAACTAAATTAAAATTACTTTAATTTATTTTAATAACTAATTATAATATAGTTATTTGTCACAATTCTAAATTAAAATTACTTTAATTTATTTTAATAACTAATTATAATATAGTTATTTGTCACAATTCTAATTAATTAAGTTTTCATACTTAATTTAATTAATTCTAATAACAATTCGTTGCATAATATAATAATTTTATTTTTTAGTCATTATAAACTCTTTAACTTAATTATTAAATTAAATTAGATTACTATTTCAAAATAATTGCTTTCCTTAACTCATTAATTATTTATTAAACAAATAAATAATCGAATCACATCAAATCAATTAAATAAATACTTATTCAACGATAAACACATCCATTAAATATTTATATAATTTAATAAATATTTAAATATTATACTAAAAATCTGGATTGTTACATGCGATCTCTCTTTTAGGATTCTATGGGGATTATTAAGAGAGATACACTCTATGGCTCATCAACATGAGACATCTCATGGAGTTTTCTATGCTAAACGATTTTAGCATTAAATGAATATACGTTCCTTGGGTTAAGTCGAGCATCCTCTTAAATCTATCTATATTGATTTGTATCCCCAATTAAGATACTTTTCCTAAATCATTCATGGAGGAATGTTTAGAAAACTTTATCTTTACTGATTGTAGCATTGGTATGTTATTCCTTATCCGTAGTATATCAACATATAATACTAAGAATATCACGACGCTGTCACTGACCTTTTGTACACATTAGGTTCATTATTATTTTTGAAAAAATCAAACTCTTTTGATTGTCTCATCAAAACGAATGTTCTATATTTGAGAAGCTTGCTTCAATCCATTTCTCTGAGTGTTTGCAACTCTTACCTCATCGTATGTAATTGGATCATCATCTTTATGATGCGTACCTCATCATCATCATCCATGATGAATCCATACCTCCCAGGTATCTTCGGTACTATTTCAGATTTACAATTCGGTTGTGGTACAATAGGTCTATCTACAGGTTCCTCTTATTTGACTTATAGTGATTTGTGGTTTTTGAACTCTTCAAGATCTATTATCCTCCAACTAGCTCCTTCAATGATAAACACCTTTATCTCAGAAGGTAGCGTGTTTCGCAACAAACACCTTTTGCTAAGTAGGATTATAGAACATATACCCTAAACTTACTTTAGGATACTTAAGATTAGGAATCCTCCATGTCCATAACTGTTATGGAGTTTTGTGACCGAATTTTGAGGTTACCTTTTTGTAGATATACAGCCATTTCTAGGACATGACCCTAGAGGGATACTGGAATATCGGTAAAATCATTATGAACCGCACCATGTCCAACAAGGTATAATTTTTTCTTTCAGATATATCAATCAATTATTACGTATCAGGAGGCGTCCATTGTGAAAAAATCATTTGACATGATCTATAAACTTATTGCACAAGTATTTATTCCTTGATCTAATCAAATAATCTCAATATTTTGCCAATTTGTTTCACTTCTGAATTTTTTGAACCTTTTAAATAATTCACACTTGTATTTTAGTAAATACACACATTCAACTCTTTGAATGATCATATCATTTTCTTATACTAATTTGTTCAATATGCAAAATTATTTTCACGTAAGTCAAGTATACAAAATCCATTAAGTAATATTCCAGTTCTATACAAAACATTATTATTATAAATAGAACAACAATTGTTTTAAATATAATACCAAAGATTTTATCGTCCAACAATAAAATGAAAATAATATTTCTAACAAGAACTGGAATACAATAACAACTTATTAACTTAATTATTAGATTTTCCTGTAGGCATTGCTAAACTATGAGTTTCTATGGCTAATGTAGCAACCTTTGCTTCATTTCCCACACATAGGATTACTTATCTTTGTTTAATTTTCTACTTCTGCTTGGTCCCATCATAAATCTATATTTATTATAACCAAAGTCGGTATCTAATACCCAAGTAGAACATTGACTTAAAGAAAAATTTATTTTAAATAATGAACAAAATTATATTTGTAACCGAAACTTCACTAAGCTTCTTCTGGTTATCCTCTATAAGATACTTCTCGTAGTTTCTTTTCCAGTGTCCTGGCTTATTGCAGTGGAAGCAAACTCCTTTGCTATCCGTATCAGTTTTGTTCTTATTATCCTTTATTTTTGCCTTTCTATTTACCTTCTTAGAATCGTTCTTCTTTTTAGAAGTTCCTTTGACCCCTACCAGTAAGACTTGGTCTTTCTTGGTTGGAAAGTGACTCTCAACATTTTTCAACATGTTAAGCAAATTAGCGAAACTGATATCTAGCTTGTTCATATGAAAAAATCACAACAATTGTGAAAGGAGTCCGGGAGTGAGTGAAAGATCAAATCTTGGCTCAACTCTCCATCTATGACAAAACCCGTTGTCCTAATTGATAAATTAAATTGATCATGTTTAGGACATGTGTCTGTATTGTAGTTTCACCGGTCATTCTAGATCGGAAGAGCTCCTTAGATATCTGATATCTATTAGTCCTACTTTCCTCACCATCAACTACTTAACGTGTAGAAGTATAGTAGGAGCATCCATAGTTTCATGTTGATACTAAAGCTCGTTACTCATGGATGCGAACATGATGCACTGAGCCAACTTTGCATCATCTTGTCACTTTTCTAAAAGCAGCAATGTCTTCCTCAGAGGCATTGTCTGCAACCATTGCATGGATAGGCGTATTAAGGACATAAGATAACTTTTCAGCCGTGAGAACTATTCTCAAATTCCTTTACCAATATGTTTAATTCGGTCTGGTTAATTAACATCTAATATGTTTCGAAGTGATAGTAATTTAGACATTGTAAAATTCTATAAAGGAATTTGTAATTAACAACATTTTAATATACATTCTTTTATTAATTACCAAAATAATTTAGGTCTTATTTTAAATTAGTATCTCTCACTATTTTCATCAAATTATATTACCCTCACTAATATAGTTCGGTAAAATCTAATTAAAGATTTGCTAGTGGGAATAAGGATCCCATTTCAAATGTATATAGCCTTCTGGTGACACAACAAACTATATATAAATAAATAGGTAGACAACTCTTGTCAATTGTATCATCATGTAACTCCTTTCATTTTGCCTATTAGATTATTTTGATCAAGTGGTGGCACATCCGAATCAAAATTATCTAAGTTAAGTCCAACCTAGCACTTCCATATATTCAAAAAAGAAAAACATTATCCTTGTGGTGCCACAACAAAGCAACATTGTTCAATTTTCATTATAAGCATCAAATGTGATAAAATTAACATCTCAAAGAATTAAGATAAGCCTTGTGGTGACACAACAAACTTATAATAATTTATTGATACTCTATTATTTTTTTATCATGATAGAAGGCGACGTTCGATATTTCAAATATCTTTGAACGCTTAGGACTTAATATAAAATCTTTGAGGAGTTTGTTATTAATTTGTTTCATCTTGTTTAGCACGCATGCACACACACACACACACACACACACACACACACACACACACACACACATATATATATATATATATAGTATAAGCATGCACATATAGAATACTATATTCTACCCAGATTAATTATGGACTTTTATTCTAGTTTGGTTCACTAGAGCCACCAAGTGAACCAAAAGGTCAAACTCTATGGGTGCAAGAATTAATATTTAAATATAACTATTACATTTAAACCCGGGCTCCATTACAAGAGGGTCTTCAAGCGCTCCTTGTTCCTTGATCTCCAATTCTTCAAAATTAATTCTAAATATTCCTATTACAAAACTATTTAAAATAAATAGAAACCTTGATCAGCAGTCAAGGGGAAGTACAATTTATATTATGAAAAAAATTAGAGAAGACGAGGTATGCAGACCCCATTTAATAAAACTCATACATTCATGCATCCAACTAAAATAAAATCCAATCACATTGGTCAATAGTCCATAATCACTCACATTTATTATCATACACATCACTATATGCATCAATAAATAACATTCATCTCATGAATTATAAACATTAAATATATATATATATATATATATATATATATATATATATATATATATATATATATATTGATATCATTTAATGGGTAAATTTAGTTAGTACTACCTCCATCTCATAATAACTGTCGCTTTAGCTTAATGCACATGGATTAAGAAAGTCATTTAGTGCTATCATTTATTAATTAAAATTGGTGTGAAATTTTATCACTACCCCTTTATGAGAAGTTGAAAACTATTAATACAAGGGAAAAATTTCTTGGGACAATGAGAGAAGGTAGGGGTGATATAGGAAAGTAAATAATTTGTTCTCCTAGAAAATTGTAAATGACAAATAAATTGGGAAAAAAATTTCCTTCTAAAACGACAGTTATTATGGGATGGAGGTAGTATATGATAAGTAGGTTTTATACCTACTTATCCGGTATCTATTACTTGAATTATTTGTTTAATCTCATGTTTCTTAGTTACTTTTTATACATTTTATGTTATTTTGTAGGCTATGACATAACATTGGCATGAAGAAGCAAGAAAAAGAAATTCGGACATCTTTTGGACCAAAATAAGCAAGCAAATGCAAGAAGGGAAGATTGAAGGACTTTTAACACCAAGTTGGATGCATGTTCTTGGCTTGGAACTTAGATATTATAGTAGATCTGCTTCTTAGCTTTCCAGAACATCTTGAATCGTCTCAATCGGAGTTCGGATGCAAGAGTTATGGCCTTTTTATCAACGAAGATCAAAGCTAAGAGTTCTCATACTTGCAATTTAAACAGCATCTACTTCAAGCTCAAATTCGACCTTCATCCAATCCGAATTTGTCAAATCTCAAAGAATGAAAGTTGTAGAGCTCGTCGATATCTTCAATTAGATAGGTGGCAGGCCTTGTAACTCCTCCTAGATCAAAAATTATGGTCGTTTTCCTAAAGGACATCAGAGCAGAAACAAGACCCCCGCCAGGGCGGGGGTACCAGCTGCAAAACATTAATAATTTGCAGGGACTAATCTTTATATCAAAACATTTCATTTTCCCAAACCCACCCCCCCCCCCCCCGCGCAAAAAATTTAAAATACTACATGGTTACTACAATTTTAATATAATAATAATAATAATAATAATAATAATAATAATAATAATAATAATAATAGTAATATTAATAGTAGTAGTAATAATAATAATAATAATAATAATAATAATAATAATAGTAATAATAATAATAATAATAATAATAATAATAATAATAATAATAATAATAATAATAATAATAATAATAATAATAATAGTAATAATAATAATAATAATAATAATAATAATATTAATATTAATAGTAATAATAATAAGAGTAATAATTATAATACTAATAATAATAGAAATAATAATAGTAATTATAATATTAGTAATAATAATAATTACTAATAATAATAATAATAATAATAATAATAATAATAATTATTATTATTATAATTATAATATTATTATAAATATAATAGTAATAATAATAATAGTAATAGTAATAATAATTATTATAATAATAGTAATAGTAATAATAATAATAATAATAATAATAATAATAATAATAATAATAATAATAATAATAATAATAATAATAATAATAATAATAATAATAATAATAATAATAATAATAATAATAATAGTAATAGTAATAGTAATAGTAATAGTAATAGTAATAGTAATAATAATAATAATAATAATAATAATAATAATAATAATAATAATAATAATAATAATAATAATAATAATAATAATAATAATAATAATAATAATAATAATAATAGTAATATTAATAGTAATAATAATAGTAATAATTATAATAATTATAATAATAATAATTCATAATAATAATAGTAGTAATAATAATAGTAATTATAATATTAGTAATAATAATAATAATTACTAATAATAATAATAATAATAATAATAATAATAATAATAATTATAATTATAATATTATTTTAAATATAATAGTAATAATAATAATAGTAATAGTAATAATAATTATTATAATAATAGTAATTGTAATAGTAATAGTAATAATAATAATAATAATAATAATAATAATAATAATAATAATAATAATAATAATAATAATAATAATAATAATAATAATAATAGTAATTATAATATTAGTAGTAATAATAATAATAATTACTAATAATAATATTAATAATAATAAAAATAATTATAGTAATAGTAATAATAATTATTAGAATTATAAAATTATTATAAATATAATAGTAATATTAATAATAAAAATATAATAATAATGATAATAATAGTAATAATTATATTAATATTTATGATAATAGTAATAATAATAGTAATAATAATAACAACAATAATAACAAAAATAACAATAATAATAAAAATAATAATAATAAAAATAATAATTGTTATTCTTGTTGTTATTATTATTACTATTATCATAATTATTAATATAATTATTACTATTATTATTATTATTATTATATTTTTATTATTAATATTAATATTATATTTATAATAATAATATAATAATAATAATAATAATAATTATTATTATTATTATTATTATTATTAATATTATAATAATAATTATTATTATTACTAAAATTATAATTACTATTATTATTATAATTATTACTATTATTATAATTATTATTATTACTATTAATATAATTATTATTATTACTATTACTATTACTATTTTTATAATTATTATTATTACTATTATTATTATTATTATTATTATTATTATTATTATTATTATTATTATTATTATTATTATTATTATTATTATTATTATTTTTATTATATTAAAATTGTAGTAACCGTGTAATATTTTAATTTGTTTGGGGGGAAATGAAATGTTTTGATATAAAGATTAGTCCTTGCAAAATATTAATAGCTAATATGTGGTGCTCTAGTGGTCAGATGTGTAGACACTCGAAATTTTCTGCACACATGTTACTAATATTGTAGGAGGACAGATTTGTCTTTCAGAGATAACCTTGGAAGACAGCTCATATCCAGTCCGGATACTACTGGAAGTTCAGTTTCAACCTCGGAACACATACCGGGAGTATCAGTTCCAACCTCGGAGATAACCCCGAAGCATGTAGTTCCAATACCGAAAATTCCACCGTAGAAGGTCGATTCATCCCGGAGATAACCCCGAGATATTCAGTCTCAGTCCCGAGATTGGGAATAGCAGCACTAACTTTGGAGATAACCCCAAGGAATGCGGTTGCAGTTCCGAAGATCACCCCGGAAACACTTGTTTCAAATGCATGCGATCAGCTTCAACCTCGGCACTCACACCTCGGCACTCAGTACAAGACCCGGAGATAACCCCGGGAAGATAGACACACCTAAGAGATGACACTGAGGACCTTCAACACTTGCAGTAGTCCAATCTCAGAGATAACCCTGAGCAACTTCTGCTTTATCAGCCCAAGCCGGAGATAACCCCGGTGAGGAGCAAAGTCATCATCTTGCCACCTTGACGCCACATCTCACCATCTGAACATCTCAGACATACATTTCTACACAGCAATGTCCCACAAGAACCAAGGAAGTCCAATCCCGAGTGACTATTGCGCAAGGCAACGGATAGAATTTGAAGCTTAAAGACCGGAAGACATGGTCTCATCTTCCTGACTTCGTACAACCTCTAATCCCATGTCATTGCGTAACTCTCGACAACGGCGGTCCGAAATAGGTCTTATACACCTCAGTCGGATGCCCGGATTGAAGTTCTGAAAGTTCGAGCGGACATCACGTTGCATACGTGCATGAACTTCGAGACGGCGGGACCCGCGAAGCCCGGGGCACCCCGGCCAGCCGCAGGTACATCTGCGGCTACACCTGCGGCTCCCCCCTCAATAAATAGAGGGCTTGGGGTGGCCATTTTGTAAGAAAAAAAGGCGAGGAAGCCCTGTCTAATTTACTCTGTACACACCCTAAACTGAGTGCTTTCTCATTTTAAACACTTGCAAGCTCATATATAGCTACTTTTTTACCGGCGGAAGCCGAGTGTTCATCCACTTAAAGCTATAAAAGTATTCTTTGGCATCCCACTGTAAGCCTTCTTATACACTTTAAAACCTTTCTCTTCATCTTTGCACACACTATTCTTCACATTGAGAGTCGTGTTGTATATGTAAGCCCAAACTTTGATCCGTGGTTTCATTTTAGTTTGTATATATATATATATATATATATATATATATATATATATATATATATATATATATATACTTATATATATTTTTATGGACTAACATTATCGAGTTATGCCTCGATTGAGCCTAGACTTATGTCTGGAGCGTTTAATTGCTTTTGTATACATACATATATATATATATATATATATATATATATATATATATATATATATATACACTTATATATATGAATTATGTGTCGAACTCTGTTCGATGAGCCTAGACTTATGTTTGGAGCGTTTAATTGCTTTCGTATATATATATACTTATATATATAAACTGTTGTCGGACTTTGTTCGATGAGCCTAGATTTTACATCCAGTGCGTTTACTGCTTATATATATATATATATATATATATATATATATATATATATATATATATATATATACATTTTGTCCTGCCTGGAGTTTATTTCGTGGCGGTTGGCCGTTTTTACTACTTTCTTTACATTTTGTCCCGCCTAGATTTTACTCCGTGGCGGTTGATCGCTTTTACAACTTTATTTACATTTCTGATCCCCCATGGAGGTGCTTCGTGGTGGTTGATCATGTCAATATAAATATATTTACCGCTTTTATATATTTACATTTCCGATCCCCCATGGAGGTGCTTCGTGGTGGTTGATCATGTCTGTATATATATATATATATATTTATAGCTTATATATATATATAATTGCTTACAACTTTCATACAAACTGCGGTATCATGTGAGCCTAGGAATCATGTGATCACAGATTCAATCTACTGAATCTAGATTCGGTTCCCGTGATGGACATTTTCAGCTGTAAGCAGCTCGTAAATTTATTCACGGTGTCTGGATTTACTCAGATGGTTTTCATGCCCATGAGGAGTTCGGCACTGCGTTGTACATTATTTTCTCAAAGATGCTTTGCATCTCGAAAATAAAAGCAATCAAGCCGAACATTTAATAAAATGAAAGTGTAAAAGGTCTCAATTACTATTGAGCATCAGGGTTTGAAAAAATCTCTTTTATAAAACTTCACTGCTATATCTTGTTTAAAACTGAATTTTTACAAAAATTCAAACTCTGTGTATATAGGTGCGAACGAGGCCTCGCACTACTTCCAAATAACATCGCATTGACCCACACACACACATTCATATAATGGTTTCTTGAAAAGTGGCGGCCACCGTGGCAACACGGATGTCGGGGGGTGCCTAACACCTTCCCTCCGCATAAGCAAGTCCCCGGACCCTAATGAATCTCGGTTTCATAGACCCATTTAGCAGTGTCACATCACTGGGTCAATGTGCAAACCTTTTCTCGGTTGTGTTGGTACAACCAGTTAAAAAACCAACTGGCGACTCTTATAGTCTAATCGTTAACATATACATGTCGGACCTTTTTCGCTTGTTTTTTCAAACAAATCTCACCTAACATGAGAACACAAAAGAACAAGAATAGAAAAGGGACAAATAAAAATCCCAACATCGACAGGTGGCGACTCTGCTGGGGATAAAAAGTAAGAGGACTTAAGCCGCTATTACAAGCTTTTCAAAACTGTTATATGTTTGTGTGTGGATGTTACATTTACATTTATGATGAATGTGTACGAATGCATATATTTACTGTACTTAATGCTTTACACTATATCTGCTTATGATATTAGTGCTTTGCACATGTCATCATTTTCATAAACGGTGAGACACGTTGTATGTGAATGTATGTTGTGTGGTTCCTCCACCAGGAGGCTATCCTGTCGGTGTTTGATTACTGGACTCGTTGGAAGACTAATTCTAACGAGGCTCTGGAAAGGCACCACCCAAATTTACTCCAATTGAAAGACCAGATTAACTTCCTATTGAATAAATTACGATAATTTGGGAACCTTCATGCCAAAAAGCCGCGAGAGTAACCTAAGATAGGCCAGCTTCTGATAAACCAAACTCGAAGGAAAGTCTCTTCATGCTTTCTCATTTTAAATTACTCGTAAAGTTAATTACTTGTAATTTCATTCCATATTTATCTCTATGTAATGAGAAATATGGAGAAAATGTGCATATTTAAATTAACATGCTATCCTGTATTACAAACAGCTAACATCCATTTTGCAGGATAATAATCCCAAAACGGACACATCACATAGCATGTAAACATTTACATAATCCCTAAGACTAAACTATGAAAGTTTTGTTGCAGGGAAGCAATCAGACCTATTATCAAAGTCCAAAAAGGCCACGAGCCTACAGCCAATCATGTCTTCATCTGACCAGTCTAATCCAGTTTCTCACAAAGAATTTGACGGATTAAGTAAACAAATCACAGATTTGACTGTTCTGCTTAAAGAACTACATCAGTCTACTCAGGGTACGAAGATACCCATACATGCTGAATCCTCTACACAAGGAGGAACCCAAGGTTCTGATAAAGCCATTACAGTACCTAAGCTCCAGTTGGATACAACCAACAAAATTTGTGATGCCACCCATCTCAAAGGAGATCTAGACACCGGTGACATTAGGAAAAAGGTCCTTCAAATGGAAGAAACACTTCGTTCTATCAAAGGAATTGGAGCACATGGGAGTGTCTCATATGCTGACCGTTGTATATTACCTGGTGTTCATTATCCAAAGAAGTTCAAAACTCCTGACTTCAAAAAGTATGACGGGTTAGGAGATCCTTACACACATTTGAAGGTGTTCATTGGAGCACTTGGATTTTATGCAGAGGACGAGAAGCTCAGAATGCAGCTGTTCCAAAAGAGTCTGACCGGAGAAGTCCGTTCATGGTATACCAGATTAGACAACTCAAAAATCTATAGATGGGAAGAGCTAGCTCATGTCTTCCTTACTCAATATAGCTTCCAGTCTCAGATGGCTCTTGACTGGTACCAGATTACCAAGGTCAAGAAACAGTCCAATGAGTCTTTCAAAGAGTATGCTCAAAGGTGGAGGCGCTTTGCTACTCAAGTGATTCCTTCTATGATAGAGTCAGAAATGGCCATGACCTTTATCGACATACAAGAAGCTCCTTTCTATGAGAGAGTTTTAGTTGGAATTGGAAAACCATTTTCTGAAATGATCAAACATGGAGAGATGGCTGAGATGTGGTTGAAGTCAGGAAAGATTCAAGACCTAGCCGCTCTTAAAGCTTTTGCTGAACACATCCAATCCGGAACTTATGGAAATAACCCCCAGAGGGTCCATAAAAAGAAAGAGGAGGATGTTTCCTTGATACTACAAGGTCAAAAGGGCAATCAAAATATGCATATTCGGAGGAGAAATTACACTCCCTTTGAAGCACAATCTTCAAACCCTCTATTGCCTAAGGGTGGAGAAGCCAAACACCCTCGAGTGTTCACACCCATAGGGGACTCACTCGAGAACATTCTCAATCTTCTGACTACTCAGAAGAAAATTACACATCTTCTTTCACCAGCCAACCCTAATGGGAAGGGTTTCAATGCTGCTCGAAAATGTTCTTATTATGCCAATGCACCTGGGCATGATACTCAAGATTGTTCTTGAAACATAAGATCCAAGATCTGATAGACAACGGTGAAATCGTGGTCACGAAGCCAGATCAACCTCACGTACACTACAACCCTCTTCCCCCACACAAAGAAGAAGAGGTCAACATGATTAATTACAGCAATGGACAGAGTTTTGAGTTTAACTGTGAGTCATCCCAGACCATCAAAGACAGTGTTGGCAAATGGGATTATGCAAAGTTCCAGTTTATGATGGAACAAAAGATGAAAGCTCTGTGTAAGGAGATTGAGCAATTGGCCGAATTGGTGACCTATCAGCATCAAGTCACAAGCCAATTAGTCAGCCAGGAGCATGATAGTCTCCTCCCCTTGGTTATTAATACTCCCTCGTCACCTTCAAAATATGAAACATTGGAGGACAAAGTGACGAAGAGAGCAACTGCCAAAGCCCGTCAAATTTTGCCAATAGAAGGGAATTTATATACCTGGGCCAACCTATGGAGGAGATACTTCAGATGCTAATCAATGAAGGAAGGATCACTTCCCTTCTACCTCCAATTAATCCCCGTTCAGGACGATTTAATTCTGATGAAGTATGTTAGTATCACTCCCATTCTCGCGGTCACAACATGGAAGAATGCTGGGCACTCCGCCACCTTATTTAGAATCTAATTGATAGCGGTGTCTTGCAACTGGCAGATAACGATGCTGTGCTATTTGAGAGTGAAAATACTTATCCTACTAAATGGAAGGGACTGGTGGCAGTTATATCCGCTGAGGCTGATGGGACTGTCAAACCATTCGTAATACAAGCAATTCAACTCAAAGGAATTGACAATCCTTTGAAAGTGGCTGCGCCAGAGCCAATTAACTTACCATTCAGACCACAATATCCTGTTATCAGCTTACAAAAAGTCCCTTGGAATTATGGAGAAGCTAAAGGATCCACCTCTCATATAATTGTTACAGTGTTGAAGGAAAATCCACTATGTCTTCCCCAACGGGTATTGAAACTTGCCATCAAATCAAAGGGGAAATATCCCATAGAGAAGATTGAAAAATTCCTCCGTGCTATGGGTCATAATGAAGCCAAGGTGGTTTTAAGCTTAAGAGAAGCTCCACATTAAATTTCAATACTGAACTTGGTTTTAACTTTTAAGGATCACAGGAAGATCTTACTAAAGGTTTTGGAAGAAGCATACTTGCCGAAGTTAGTGGATGTGGAAAAATTTCAACATCAAGTTGATCACATTTTCAACAACAATGTAGTATCTTTCACTGATGATGACATACCGCCCAAAGGGACCGGTCATTGCAAGTTGTTACACATTGCGGTTTTGTCCTCTGGATACATGATAACTGGAGTATTGGTAGATGGAGGTTCATCTCTGAATATCTGTCCTTACGCTACGTTGGTAAAGATGAACGTCAATCTCAAACGGATCCGAAGCAGCCATACGGTTATTAAAGCTTTTAACGGAGCCCGTCGGAATTCAGTCGGAGAGATTGAGCTGCCAATTGAGATTGGTCCCAATACATTCTGTGTATCTTTTCATGTGCTCAAAATAGATACAGGATACAACCTGCTTCTGGGGAGACCGTGGATTCACATGGCTGGGGCAGTCCCTTTCACTCTTCATCAGCAACTTAAATACATTATCAACAATAGCCTAGTCACAGTCAACGCTGAATCGGAATGTCCTCAATAGGGTGACATGCCACTTATCAGTTTCAATTCTGATATTGAGCCGGTCAGTTTTCATGCTTTGGAAGTAAGCAACACTCAATACCATTCCATTAGGACGCCATTTCCCGTACCCAAAATTTCTGCCGAAGTAATGGCAGCTACTCAAGAAATGATGTCATTGGGACACCAGTCGGGACAAGGGCTGGGTAAAAGTAATCAGGGTATTAAGCACACGATTCAAGTGTCCAGTCAAACTGGGACAGCCGAACTAGGCTATTCTACCAGTTCCAGTTACAAGAATCCACATAAGCATAAGCAGATTCCTCTAGCTTCCGTTACACGACGATTATCTCCACTTGTAAATCCAGAGTCCGCACAACCTCCGGTAAAGGTGCCATCCAACGTAATGGATATGTTATTTCCTAAACTGATATCGGTAAAGGAAAATAAAATCTTTGTTCCAGATCCCAAGGTGGAAGAAGAGGAATGAAGAATTAAACAAGACATCGTCCGAATGATGTCAGGCATACGCATCATTTTCCATGATGAACATACAAATAGATACACCCCAGACGATGATTGCCCAGACATAATGGTCATCATTCGGGAAAAGGAGGACGATGGCAGCCCTTCCATCACTACATTCCACCAAGACTTTGCCCTTGCCAATTGGACCAACACTCCTTGCATTGGTCGATAAGGGTAAAATGGACAGGACTTCTTTCTGCCCTATAGATATAATAACTGCTTACTTTTCTGTACAGTATTAGCAGTTGTTTTGTTAGTACATGCTTACACTGTGTATGATAAACAGTTTCATATTTATTAAGTGAAAGTATATTTTGTTTCAGGACTCTGAACTTAGATGTGCCTGTACTTGCTGATAAGATGCCTTTTCTCCACAAGGATTGTAACTTTGATGAAAAGTTGGACTCAGACTTGATGGAAATACAAGAGGACATTGAGGTGCCTCCGGAGATCAAAGAATGGGTTAAAGACAAACCTAAACCCAACATTGATCAAACCATCTCCTTCAATCTCAAAACCTTAGAAAACCCTAAGTTAATCCAGATTGGTTCAGACCTTACCCCAAACCAGAGGAATGACATGGTTACACTACTAACCCAATTCCAGGATGTGTTTGCATGGTCTCATGAAGACATGGTGGGTTTGTCCACTGACATTGTCCTTCATTGCCTTCCCATTAGAGATGGATTCAAGCCAGTCAAGCAGAAACTCAGGCAATTAAAACCTGAGTGGAGTTTAAAGGTGAAAGAAGAAATTGTGAAATAATTTCAAGCTGGTATTATCATGGTGTCCACATATCCTGAATGGATATCCAACATCGTTCCCGTGCCTAAGCCTGGAGGAAAGGTGCGAGTTTGCGTGGATTATCGGGATCTGAATAAAACTTGCCTTAAGATAACTTTCCCGTGCCATTTATCCACATTCTCATTGACAATACTGCTCAATACGACATGTACTCTTACGCTGATTGCTTTGCGGGGTACCATCAGATCATGTTTTCTGAGGAGAATCGTGAGAAAACTGCTTTCATCACGCCTTGGGGAACCTTTTGCTACAGACGATTATCTTTCGGCCTCATCAATGCCGGAGCCACCTATCAGCGAGCTATGATGGCTCTTTTCAACGACTTAATGCACAAAGAGATAGAGATCTACGTGGATGACATTATTGTCAAGTCCCGAAGGGAGCAGGACCATTTAGACCATCTCAGAAAGCTCTTCAACAGGTTGCTTAAGTACAACTTGAAGTTGAATCCAGCCAAGTGCGCCTTTGGCATTAAATCAGGCAAGTTGCTAGGATTTCTAGTCACCCACAAAGGGATTGAGCTGGATCCCACCAAAATCCAAGCCATTACGGAAATGCCCATTCCTCATATAGAGAAGGAAATACAGGAATTTTTGGGAAGAGTCAACTTCATTAGTAGGTTTATTTCTCAACTCACAACAACCTGTGAGCCTATCTTCAAGCTGTTAAGAAGAACTCCTCCATGAAATGGAATGATGAGTGCCAGAAGGCCTTCCTTACAATCAAAGAACAACTAGTCAAAGCTTCTATCTTGGTACCACCCAGGGATGATGTTCCCCTATTCATGTACCTATCCATAAGTGACAATGCCATATGCTACATGCTGGGTCAGAAAGATGATAGAGGCTGAGAACGAGCTATCTATTACCTCAGAAAAAGATTCAGTAGTAGTGAACACAAGTACACTCTAATTGAGAAGACTTGTTATGCTTTAGCATGGGCTGCCACGAGGTTCCAACATTACCTCCATGGGCACACAACCTATCTCATATCCTGCGTGGATCCTCTCAAGTATGTGTTCAGTAAGCCCATATTGAATTGTCGACTATCCAGATGGCAGTTGATTCTACAATAATTTGACATCATTTACGTGACACAGAAGTCCATTAAAGGTAAAGGAATCGCGAATCAACTGCCCGCTGCTCCCTCAGGGGATTTCAAACCCTTGGAAACATACTTCCTCGATGAAGGGGTAATGGCAATTCAGCAACACCATCAGTACGATACACGCCAAACATGGAACATGTATTTTGATGGAGCTATTAATATGGAAGGTTATGGAGCTGGAGCAGTTCTAGTATCCGGTATGGGGGAGCAGTATTCCGTCACCGTCAAATTGTAGTTTGTTAGCACCAACAACACAGCTGAGTATGAAGGCTGTATCATGGGGGTAAAACTTTCCCGTTCAATGGGCATCAGGCGGTTAACTGTCTTTGGGGATTCAGAGTTGGTAGTCAGACAATCCACGAGAATCTATCAAACTAAAGAGCTGTATTTGCTGCCTTACCATTGGCAAGTTTTACAGATGGCTTCGGAGTTCGAAAAGATCTCATTTCTACACATTCCTCGTAATAGGAATGACTTCGCAGACGCGCTAGCAACTTTGGCCTCCTTGATTCATATACCTGATAAGGAACACATGCCAAGCGTCACATTTGCCCTGCAAAAGGCGTCAAGCTATGGGAACTATGTTGGAGAAGTATCGGATGAACTACCTCCCATCCAACAACCTTGGTATCAGCATATCAAGGAGTACTTGCAAGATGGATCTACATCCGCTGAGGCGAGCCTGACTGAAAAAAGGCGGATTCATCGACTTGCTATGAAATTCTACCTAAGCGAAGATGCCCTTTACAAGATAGATGTAGGACTAGGTCTCCTCAGATGCCTGGGCAAGGACCAAACTCAAAGACTCATGGATGAGGTCCATAGTGGAGTATGTGGCCCTCACATGAGTGGCCCTTTACTTGTAAAGAAGATCCTCAGAACAGGACATTACTGGCTCTCTCTCATTGCTGACTGCAATGACCACGTCAGGAGATGTTATCAATGCCAAATTCATGGGAATGCTATCCACGCCCCTCCACGGGAGCTCCACAATATGAGTTCGTCTTGGCCCTTCTCAATGTGGGGAATAGACGTGATCGGGCCCATCGAGCCCAGAGCCAGTAATGGACATTGCTTTATCTTCACTATGATCGATTACTTCACCAAATGGGTTGAAGTAGCCTCCTTCCCCAGGGTTACCAAAGAAGTCATCATTGATTTAAGCAGAAACAATATCATTTATCGATATGGACAACTAGAGGTGATTGTATCAGACAATGCTAAGAACTTTAAAAACAAAATGATGGAGGAGTTGTGTAGTAAATTCCACATCAAACATCTTAACTCCGTCATCTACCATCTAAAGATGAATGGTGCTGTTGAAGCGGTTAACAAAAATATCAAGAAGATCATGCAAAATATGTCCGCCAACCACAAAGGGTGGCCTAACTTATTGCCTCTTACTCTATTAGCTTACATAACATCAATGCGCACTTCAACTAGGGCAACCCCCTACGCATTAACCTATGGGATGGAAGCAGTACTCCCCATAGAAGTAGAAATGGAATCCCTCAGAGTGTTGGTAGACGCTCCGCTGGATGAAGACCAATGGATACAAGACATGTATTACCAATTGTCTCTAATAGATGAAAGGTGAACCACAACTATCTTCTATGGTCAGTTATATAAACAAAGGATCGCCCGATCCTACAACAGAAAAGTCTGGCTACGGCAGTTTAAACAACATGACTTGGTTCTGAAGAAGATCATCAACAACCAAGATCAGTCTAAGAGAAAATTCGCTCCTAACTGGGAAGGCCCATTTGTTGTCAAGGAGGTATTGACATGAGGTGATCTCAGGTTGTAGGAAATGGTCGGCGATGAATTTTCACAACTCATTAACTCGGACACCGTGAAACGGTACTATGTCTAAAGTTACCATCAAGCAAACTTCCTGGTGTTGGATCATTAGATCACCAGTCATTCGGTTCTTTAACCCTTCACTATATACAACTCTGCGCTCCTCAGGGAAACACCTTATTCAAGCCAGCTGCCTGGTTTTTCAGATCGCCAAATCCTTTCCTTTCCACTCGGTTTTTTAACCCTTACTCAACTTCAGTTATCCCACTAGGGATTGAACCTTTTACACTTGCAGTTTGTCCCCAAACATGGGATCAAACTTTTCACACCTACAGTTTATCCTGAACTTAGGATAAAACTTTCTTCCCCCGCAGTTTGTCCTCCATATAGGATCAAACTTTTCATTGGCTACAAATCATCCTGAGGGGCGAACTACGTCGACCTAATCTCCTTGATACACGGGAGTACGTAGGCAACCATTTTATATGGCCCGGTCGTAATAAAACAAAACAACAAAAACATTTCTACACCCTTCTCTTTACAAAAACAAAAACAACAAAAATATTCCTACACCCTTTCTGCCACAACCAGCGTTGAACCTCTTACACCAGGTTCGAACTACGCAGACCTAATCTCCTCTTCAACAGGAGTACGTAGGCAGCCATTTATGGTTAGGTCTAACCCCTGCCAGAATATAAATACTTGTCAACGGTACTGGGATCAAACTTCAATCCACCACATTTCATTGGCTTCAAACTAAAGGGATGGAATTACCTGACCTCCCCATGTAAGCGGGAGACTCGGCGACCATCTAAGCTGCGGTTGTACCTTGAAGAGCAATACAAATCCATAAGAGATGGAATTAACTAGGCTCCTCCTAAATAGGAGTACTGGTGACCATCTGTGGTGCATTCAATCTCAGAGAGGAAAGCCACACTCTTCTCCATATTTCCATACATAAACCAGTCCCAAGACACCAAAGATGTTAGGGAACACACAGATCAATGATCCATTCTGAACTGTCCAGAGACAACTCAATGTCCATCCAACAAGGACAAATTTAGAATACATCAAGATCACAAGCCCTGAAGTAGCAGGAAAATATCAAGCAAGTATTCAGGCATATCTAAAAGGGAATTGATCAAAAATATATTTCCTTGCTATATATAATACTATTTGATATACACAATGTAAACTGTACATGACAAAATGGCTAAGCTAGTTTGTACAGGAAAATACAAGGCTATCTACAGATCGGTTTGCATGCGGGTTAACAGATCTAACATAGCATCTTTATCCGAAGAAAGAGGTAACACTGTGGTCTCCTGTACAAGGGTATCCACATGAGCCAGCAAGTCCGAGGCCATCTGCATGGTGACACGGTGCTCATCTATATACACACTCATCTCAGCAATCATACCAGTGGTCAGGAATCTCATTGAAGTACTGTCTGCAACAGCTACATCCCTATCAGATAGGGCAGCATCCCGCTCAACGATCACGGCATCTCTGGCTGATCTGGCCTCATTCCGCTCAACAACAGCGGCATCTCTACGACCTAATGCCTCGTCTCTCTCTGATAGTGCTGCGTCTTTCCCATCAATAGCTGTCAACATCAAGGATCTAGCCTGATCTCTCTCAAAGGTCATCAAATGAAGACTCTGCTAAAAGTACTGTGCCGAATGCTGGATCACAATAGTACTAGTACTGGGAGAATCTAAGAGAGCTACTGGCAACCCAATAAATGGCTCCTCCTCGGTGTGAGAATCAATGTCCTCAATGAACTCTCTACCATCTGAATCCATACTCAGCACTGTGGATACTACCACAACCGACGAAGTCTCTGTCTCTATCCACGCAGAATACTCTGGCGAATAACCCGGATGGCTAACAGAAAAAGTAGCTATCTCACTCTGATCCCAATAAGCATACACTCGGGATCGGTCCTCTGCTAACAAGTGGCGAGAAGCTAAGCGCTGACCTAATGCCCCATCAAAGGGATGGAAGTCCTGAAACTGGTCAAACTACGACATCACGGCCAGTGGGTGATAGGTAGTCATGCCCCTCAAACCAGCTAGAGGGAGATAATCTATGCCCGGAGCATGAGTAATGAAACTATAGAGCGAACTGAGCCCTGTACACGGCAAGATAGCAAACGGATCTCCAATCCCAGCTAGGAAAATAGACCAAGATGTAGGATCTGTACACTCCGTAGGCTGAAAGGAATACGACATAGCTATCTCATGGGTGAAACAATACCCGTGTCGTCTGAATGTGCCAATCGGTCTCAGGTGTGACATAAACCACATGTACAACATGACCGAACTACCTGTGAATATCCTTACAGGGTAGTCCTGTAGAATGTGGCTGACCTCAGTGTCTTTGCCATAATCATCAAAATAATGGTACGAACCTCCCTGAGAGCTCTCACTGCCATGATGACACTGATGTCTAACTCATCCATGTATTGTGCCATGTACACGTATGATAATACACACAGCAGCAATACATCTATCCTTGCCAAATGGCACTGGTCCTCTGGTATGGTGAAATCCCCAGAATGTCGAGCATAACTGTCCTCATAGCCATATCTGTCAATAAAAAAATGCTAGGATATCACATGGCCGGATGTGATCTCATCCTGCACAACTCTCCGCCTCAGCCTGGTGAGAGTCATAAACTGTCGACTCATGTCACCAATGGCCAAATACACGTAAGGTCTGTCAAATGGCAGCATTGTCAAACATAAATACTCCTCCAGAGTCGGAGTCAACTCCTGGGTCCCAAGTCGAAAAACCTGCCTCTCCGGTGCCCAGTGCTCTAGCATGCCCTCTATAAATCTTGCGGGAACCTAAAACATCAAAAGGGTCATGGTATGCTATAACAGCTGATCTATGTTCACCCTATCTGGGGGTGACATACTATCATACCAGTATCTCAGATGGGATGCCACCAATAATGGCGGGGTGTGATCTATGCGGTTGACTGTCGAATAAGACATCTATGTGGGCCATATCATAATATTATCTAGGGGTCAATTCTGAATATCTCTGGACATACATACATATGTATAACATGATACATGCATAATAAATGATAGATGGCAATATGATGCAGGGAATAGAAGATAGTACATACATTCCTAAATACATCATCATCTCTATATATCATCTCTGTACAGCTAAAAATACAGGAAAATGGGGCACATATGCCCTACTACTAACAGAGGCCTATCAAAGGATATAGCGAGAATGGGGCACAACCACCCAATATCTAATAAGAGGCCTATCAAAAGAGATAACGAGAATATACATCAGAAGAAGATAATAGTGTCAATATCTACAACATCAATCCTATCCACCTGATGTAACTCATCCTGAGTCACTGGATCTCTATCAACAGGGATGTTAGGCCTATACAAAGGAGGATCTGCTCCGGCAAAGCCAAATGGGTCATCTGAGGGGCCAGCTCCTGCGCTGGAAGGATTAAACGAATCTGTCACTGCCGGATCTCTGCCCAAATGTCGGATAAAGAAATGTGCCCGGTCCAGTCGCTGGGTCAAGCTGTCAATATGTGTCACATGAGTCGGATCTCAGACACATACTAGCCAATCCGTCATCATCACGGATCCTGGAACCATATCCCCCATGAACTGAGTGGCGCGGGTCTGGGCTCCAGTGGTACGAGGGATCCACCATTGCTGGAATACATCCTTAATGCAGGGACCCTCTAACAATACAAAACCGTCAACACCTAACAATGGGATATCAATGACGGGTGACTACGACACAGGCTACTAACGCTTGGTAGGAGGTAAGATCGGTATACGGATCTCTCATGTGGTGCTCCTAATAGCGCGCTCTCCTAAATAGAGTTCCCATGCTCCATCTGTGAAGAGAGGAACCCTACGGGTGGAAATCACGTACTCAACACCAATCGGGTACCCATCCTCAAATCCAATTGCCAAGTGCTCCCCAGAGTAGGGAATCCATGTAATGACATCAGCTGTCAATAACTCCAGTTGTAGGCGACAATTAGTGAAACCCTCAGCTACAGGGACCTCTGCCAGTATGGAATGATGCCATCGCCATCCTCTTGGATAGGTATCCAACCCTAATACACTCATAGGATGTAAGCATGGGAGCCTTTCATAGGCCCAAAACTGCCAACACAAAGGCAAACACCTGCTGTCAGTTAACACTCTTAACCTGTACATGGTAAATTACAAGAGAAATACTCATCAGCAGAAATGGGTAAAATCCTAACCAAGCCTCGGTCAAGCCCTGCGAGCGCATACGCATGCCCCTGAGGAAATAGGCAAAGGTATAGGAACCCCAATCATACTCTCCAATACGGTCCACATGTCGCGTGGCGCTGATCAAAGCGAACGACACCGTAGACGAGTTATCTACTATGAAGCAGCCCCTAATGATTATCAAGAACAATCACCAAAGAATGCGATCCCTGACTCTGACATCAGCTGGTATGGGCTCGCTTAATAGCCCACTCACATCATCTACGCTCAAAGGACCCGTACGGACAGTCCTGCCCTTGAGTGCCTTCGTCGAAACTCCTAACAAGGATCTGACGGTAGTAGGGGTAATATCCGCCGTACAAGGCACTGGTGCCCCTCCAAACTCCATACCTGTGATAAACTGACAATCCATCGGCGTCATCATCACCTCATAGTCTAGCAAATAGAGTGACTGAGTCTGGTGAAACCAGTGCTTAGACAATGCCCTGAGGTAACCCTAGGGACATCGGCGGGGAAGGATGGAAAACAATGCCCCAAATCCCCAGTCATGCACAATCGCCCTATAGTCAGGATGCAGAGCCTGATACATGGATTGAATTCTGAACTAGTTTCCTCAAGGTTGTGTAAAGCCGGGAACCTACAAAAAATGCAGATCGACATCAAAATCCTTTACTCCTCATCAATAGGAAAGAAAGAAGGTTAAGATCTAACTTTATACCTCGTTGGCGTGCAAATACATCAAGGGATGTCGACTCAGATCACCCAGAAGCTCTGGGTTTACCACCTAAAAACTCGTGAGGTCCCTACAGGGAACATGTGTAGCAGGAGCGGCCGGAACATCCTCCTCCTCGTCCTCAACGTCCAGCACATGAATCCGGACTGGACGTATCACCGCCTCCACCAGACGATGAGGCTGTATAACAGAACGGGGTCAAGGTACTTTAGAAGCCCTTCTCGGTACACTAGAAGTGGTCCTGCGGGAACTACTCGGCTGATCTGGATCCATAATATCTGGACAACAAGTCTCCAAATCACCTCAGAAAGGGTGTGGTAATTCTGAAACCTGGAGCTTTCTTTTCAAAATGCATTTTATGACTACATGCATACATTACTTTAACATACATCTGCAGTAGAGTTAAAAATACATGACTACTCAATGCCTACATTTTGATTTTTTTTGCCATAGTTTTCTCTATAAATAGGACTATCCATATGCATATAGGCATGACTAGGTGACCATTCAGTAGCACACCTGCCCACAGTCATATACATACTATATACATTTAAATGTCAAAGTTATCAATCCATAAGGGTAGCCTAATTACCATGATTACTTTGCTTTACCACCTTTGCTCATTTGTCCTCAAATAAGATAAGAAATAGCAAAAAAATGTGCCAATTTGACTGTTTCAAAAGTCAAAATTTTTCACATCATTATGTTCAGCATGGTTTAATACTAATATTTACTATGTTGAATATTTTTCATCAAGTCATTTGAGCATGCATATTCACTACTATGTGTCTAGATGCATTTCATATAAAAAGTCATTTTCGAACGGATAAAAACTGGAAAAAAAGACATGCATACGTTACCAGGACAGTGTAGAACACTTGTACGGTGACAGAATTTGCAGAAAGTCGCCCAAACTTAGCATATCTAAAGAATAGCTCTCGAATTTCCTTTGTGGCGCAACTTGAAAATGACTTGAAAAGGTAAACCTGCAGCCTTAATAGCCCCACGGCTGGCCGCAGGTCCACCTGCGGTTGCTGTAGGTGTACCTGCGACACCCCTACGTGGGGCTCACCCCTTCAGCTCAGTCCAATTCGAGTTGCAAAGGAGTTCTCACAAGCTGAAAAGGCCAAATCAAGGATAAAAATGCTACGCGATTGAGCAGAATAGCCTAAAATCCTGGTTTTCCTGGACCCAACTGTGGCTTTCATATCATTCATTGGTATTCTCCCAAACACAGGGGATACTATACTGATAATCTTAGTAGTTGTAGATCACATTTGACAATACCGCACAAAGGTCTAATACCGTCAGTTCAGGGTCATCATTCCCAAAGATCTCCCCGGCGGGGGTTACAACGCATGGTCATCTGTCCAAAAATAGATCCCCGATGGGGGTCACAAAGCATGGTCATCTATCGAAAAACAAATCTCCGACGGAGGTTATAATGCATAGTTACCGTTGATACACATATCAACTAAGGTCAAGCAACCTTGACGTCAGTTCAGCCGTTGGCAAGTAAACCCAACGACGCATCAGAAGTCATCCGATGATTGCATCAGTTGATACATCTCAAGAAAGGTCAAGCAGCCATGACATTTATCTCCAGCAGGGAGTTCATCCGTTGATGTACACGTCAACAAAGATCAAGTATATTCCCGACAAGGGTTACAACGTGTGGTCAGCCGTTGGTTCACACGTCAACGAAGGTCAGGAAGCCCTGACAACACATGCTGTTGGCAGTAAATCTAACAGAACATTGATATGTCCTGGCGATACAAACCAGGAAGGATCAACAGCATCGGGGAGGATCGATGATGGAATCTGTTATGCACATCCTCAAATAGACAAAGCTTTATCCCCACAGATCTCTTGTACACGAGAGGCACATCTTCGGAATAAAGTCTGCATCAAGCATTTAGGAATTTGGTGATAACCCCCATGTCAACAATCCTAGAGATTCCTATTAGCTGTGGATCGCACGTCCATGACAGTTCATCAGGCTGCTTATTTATTGCCATCCCCTGTAGAAGCAACAGGGAGTCAGCAATCATCCCCAGCATATGGGAAAATAATCCATATGCATCATGTTGCTATGCATAGCATCATATTTATCTTGTTGCATTTCAAGTGTCTAGGATTCTTTATCCTATCCATGCCATTACATTGCATGAATATGATAAAGAGGGGCATCTGTAGACACTTAAAATTTTCTGCACACCTGTTACTGATATTACAGGAGGGCAGATTTGTCTTTCAGAGATAACCCTGGAAGACAGCTCAAATCTAGTCTGGATACTACCGGAAGTTCAGTTTCAACCCCAGAACACATACCGGGAGTATCAGTTCCAACCTCAGAGATAACCCCGAGGCATGCAGTTCCAATATCAAAAATTCCACTGGAGAAGGCCGATTCATCCCGGAGATAACCCCGAGATATTCAGTCTCAGTCCCGACACCGGGAATAGCAGCACTAACTTTGGAGATAACCCTAAGGAATGCGATTGTAGTTCCAGAGATAATCCTGGAAATGCTTGTTTCAAATGCATACGATCAACTTCAACCTCGGCACTCATATCGAGGCACTCAGTACAAGACCCAGAGATAACCTCGGGAAGACAGGCACACCTCAGAGATGACACTGAGGACCTTCAACACTTTCAGCAGTCTAATCTCAGAGATAACCCTGAGCAACGTCTGCTTTATCAGCCCAAGCTAGAGATAACCCCGGTGAGGAGCAAAGTCGTCATCTTGCCACCTTGACGCCACATCGCACCGTCTCAACATCTCAGACATACATTTCTACACAGCAATGTCCCACAAGAACCAAGGAAGTCCAATCCCGAGTGACTATTGCGCAAGGAAACAGATAGAATTTGAAGCTTGAAGACCGGAAGGCATGGTCCAGTCTTCCTAACTTTGTACAACCTCTAATCCCATGTCATTGCGTAACTCTCGACAACAGCTGTTCGAAATAGGTCTTATACACCTCAGTCAGATTGCATGCACGTATTTTAAGTCGGCGGGACCCGCAAAGCCCAGGGCACCCAGAGCAGTCGCAGGTACACCTGCGGCTCCTCCCTCTATAAATAGAGGGCTTGGGATGGCCATTTTGCAAGAGAAAAAGGCGAGGAAGCCATGTCCAATTTGCTCTGTACACACCCTAAACTGAGTGCTTTCTCATTTTAAACACTTGTAAGCTCATATATAGCTACTTTTTTTACCGGCGGGAGCCGAGTGTTCATCCACTTAAAGCTATAGAAGTCTTCTTTGGAAGTCCACTGTAAGCCTTCTTATACACTTTAAAGCCTTTCTCTTCATCTTTGCACACACTATTCTTCACATTGAGAGTCGTGTTGTATATGTATGCTCGAATTTCGGTCCGTGGTTTCATTTCAATTTGAATATATATATATATATATATATATATATATATATATATATATATATATATATATATATATATATATATATATATTTATGGACTAACATTATCGATTAGCCTCAATTGAGCCTAGACTTATGTCTGGAGCGTTTAATTATATATATATATATATATATATATATATATATATATATATATATATATATATTTGTCCCGCCTGGAGTTTACTTCGTGGCGGTTGACCATTTTTACTGCTTTCTTTACATTTTGTCCCGCCTGGAGTTTACTCCGTGGCGGTTGATCGCTTTTACAGCTTTATTTACATTTTTGATCCCCCATGGAGGTGCTTCGTGGTGGTTGATCATATCAATATATATATATATATATATATATATATATATATATATATATATATATATATATATATATATATATTTACCGCTTTTATATATTTACATTTATGATCCCCCATGGAGGTGCTTCGTGGTGGTTGATCATGTCTGTATATATATATTTACAGCTTATATATATATATAATTGATTAAAGCTTTCATACAAACTGCGGTATCATGTGAGCCTAGGAATCACGTGATCACAGATTCAATCTACTGAATCTAGATTCAGTTCCCGTGATGGACATTTTCAGCTGTAAGCAGCTCTTAAATTTATTCACGGTGTCTGGATTTCTTCAGATGGTTTTCATGCCCATGAGGAGTTCGGCACTGCGTTGTACATTATTTTCTTGAAGATGCTTCGCATCTTGAAAATAAAATCAATCAAGCCGAACATTTAATAAAATTGAAGTGTAAAAGGTCTTAATTACTATTGAGCATCAGGATTTGAAATAATCTCTTTTATAAAACTTCACTGCTATATCTTGTTTAAAACTAAATTTTTACAAAAATTCAAACCCTGTGTATATAGGTGCGAACAAGGCCTCGCACTACTTCCAAATAACAGAACATTGACCCACACACACACATATTCATATAAGAGTTTCTTGAAAAGTGGCGATGACCGTGGCAACACGGATGTCGGGGGGTGCCTAACACCTTCCCTCCGCATTAGTAAGTCCTCGGACCCTAATGAATCTCGGTTTCACAAACTCGTTTAGCAGTGTCACATCACTAGGTCAATGTGTAAACCTTTTCTCGGTTGTGTTGGTACAACCAGTTAAAAAACTAACTGGCGACTCTTATAGTCAAATCGTCGACATATACATGTCGGACCTTTTTCGCTTGTTTTTCAAACAAATCTCACCTAATATGAGAACACAAAAGAACAAGAATAGAAAAGGGACAAATAAAAATCCCGACATCGACAAGATGCTTAAAGTTTCACACTTGAGGTTGCGAGTTCAAACCTTGGGAGAGACAAATTTTTGGAAAAAATTCTAAAGAAGCCCCATCACATTTGTCACGTGTCAAATTAAAATATAAAATGCCGCGTCAGATGTGCCATGTAGGCTCCACGTGTGCCACATTAGCAGGTCAACGCACATGTGGCGCCTGGGGGTTCAAAGTTCAAATTTTTGAATAAAAAGGGGCTCAGTTTGCGTTGACCAGAAGAAAGGGGCTCAATACCCAAATATAAGAAAAGTTCAGTGGTCGACTTTGCATTTAACCCCAATTAAATATAAGACATTGAATTACTGTCAAGTATTATTTTATTTAATTATATGTATTTCGATTCTCAAATGCACAACTCTAAATAATGAAAATTAGAAACTCCTTTATAATTTCATTCTGCCTTGGCCAAAGACTACTGGGTTGTTATTTATCGAATCATATAGGCATTTCTCTTCTTTTACTAGAAGTGATAGATTCTTTGTTGATCATACATTATCTCCATGTATAACTTATTATACCCAAGCATACCCTTTGATATACCCTAAGGGTCTTAAGGAATAAGTCAAAGTATAACTCATCATACATAAAATACTATGATTATCTCAAGTCCAAGGATCACTTGTACTACTATCACTACAGGAATTCCTATTGACAAATAAGTAAAACTCCATTAGGTATTCCTTAGCGAGCCACGTTCAGTGAACTTATTCTCCAATAAGCACCTACATACTTGCTTTAGTGTCTCCACACAAATGATCATGAGATCAATCATCCTCATCCAATAAATAAGCAACGTATGTACCAATCTATCTAGATTCACTAATCCCCAATTTAGTAATTCAACGATTGTGAACTATTTTATTTTAAGCTTTCTAAGAATTTAGATCTCATTAGAATGATTATCATCATTATTCTAAAAACATTACTTAAACTTTGGGTTTATCACATATTATAAAGTAACATCATGTAGATAATTAAAAGCCTTTAATAAATTAATACTTTTTATTAATAAATGAATAAGATTGTTACAAAGTATATGCTTTATCATCAAACATGATTGGCTTATGTGTATACTACTTTCGAGGTTCTCTGTATAATTATATAGATGATTAATTTTGATTATGTGGTTATATGTATGTTAATTTCTGTATATAAACTGTTTTATGCGAATTGTATATGATTTAAAGTGGAATAATCCATGAAAACAAGATAAATAGGAATAGATTATATTTATAGTGAGTTTACAGTGTAAAATACATGAATATGGCTTATTGGATACTAAAATTAGTGTTCAATTAGTGTTGTAATGTATAAATTATTTGTTCATTCTGAAAATACATGAAGAAATGAAAACAATATGATTTAAACGGACTGTTTTGGTTGTAAAACGAATTCACAGTAAATTATTTCTCTAAGAATGTCTAAAAGTGAAGGAATAGTAAAAATAGTGAATTTAGAGGTTATAATTTTGATATTTATGTTGTTTAAATGGTTAGAAACATTAGTTTATATTTCTGTAAACCTATTACAACTTGGGTAAGTGGAATGGTTGTTAGAAAGGAGCTTTTAGGCCTAATTTGGCTTTCTGATGTGTTTATTCGCGAACTGCAGAAGCTAATACCAGGTAACCCCGCCCCGGCGGGCGTCACTAGTGTTTCTTATCCTGCCCCGGTAGGCTTTTATATTTCAAAACCCCCGCCTCGATGGGGGGGGGGGGTAGGCAGTCTTACGAAAGTTAGAGAAAATCTAACTGGTCATGTTTTACTAAAATGGGCATAGTTTTCATACGAACTCCGATTTATACGATTAAAGATGATCCAAAACGAGGACGAGTAGACCTATAACTTTTGTTCTTTAATTGTTTTAATTTGATGTCGTTAGTAGGGGTCAAAATGGCCATCTTTAAGACTAATGTACACCTAGAGGCAATCGGAGGGTGTTGGGATGCACGTATGCAAGTACAGTCCTTTGCGTGTTAATCTAACCTAATCTAAAGAGCATGATAATATATTGAAAATGTAGTAAGATTTTATATCAGGTTATTAACTTTTATATGTTGACATGACATGATAATTTGATAAGTTGTAAAAGAGCTAAAATGTGATACTCATGAAAAGATGTGATGTTGTTTAAAGTTTAACTAAGTTAACGAGCCATACTAAATGTGGGAACTAAACTCATGAATTTAATATTAATATAATTAATGAGTGTTGTCAATACATATAGTATCTGTAGGACTTGTGGTGAACGTGAGGAGTGATCGTTTAACCTACGCAGGAGGCAAGTTTTCTTTACCCTATCTTATTTACAATTGAGCAAGTTTTCGAACCTTAATCTCTATTAGAGTTTATCCTATCTTACTTACTTTATGCAAGTTCTCTATCTTTGATCTCTTATTAAGTAGTTAAGTTGTTATTGTTAGGTAAGTTCCCTAACCTTTACTACTTTATTATTCAACAAGGTTTACTTTTCATTGTCATGTTATACTTATGCAAGTTCTCTAATCCTAAACTTTCTTTGAGAAAGTTTCCTTACCCTAACTTGATTATTATTATGCAAGTTAAGTTCTTAATTTTGTTTCTTTATTGGAAAATGTAAACATAGCTTATCATTGTTGTTCAAGCTAGGTTCATTACATATTTTTAATGCTTTGAATGTTATTCTTAAAGCATGACTTTGATGTATCATATTATTCATTTATGGTTCATAATTACCTTGTATTATGTTGTTATCGAACTTTTGCTTTGTCATTACACTTTTGATTCAACTAATCCTTAGTTGATGTTCGTTGAACTCTAAATTACCCTTGAAGCTTATCCAAACCAAACTTACTTAGGTGCGGACACGTATATTAAAATTGAGATGAACAACCATATTATAGGGGATTATTTACACTGAAGCGTTTAGATGTTTGTGCATAATACATGTTATAAAGGGTTGATCACCCTAAGTACGGGGAGTCCCTACAGTCTAATGAATGTTTAAGTTTAAGTTGAAAGAAATACTTATAACCTTGGACATAGTTCATGGTCTTGTGACCCTCAGATAATTTCTAGTATCAGTTATTGATTATCGATGTTAAGATATGTTATTCAATTCAAATGAGTTTATTCATTGCCAGTTATTATGTTCTTTCAAGTGAGCATTTTTTTTGCTTACTCTTGCATATATATAACCATTGCAGCTAAAGTTGAAAAGGTTGATGAGCCAACTACTAGCAAAGGGAAAGGAAAGATGAACAAGTGTTGAAGACTTGTAAATCTATTGGCATTTATATTTGCAGACTTGGTTTAATTATGGGATGTAATTATTTACTTTTTCGCATTTGATAAATGTTTTTAAGGTTAGATGACCTGGGATTTATTGGATTTAATTATGTAACCCTTTAATGGGAAGATTTATTCTTTAAATTTTACTATATTTGGGTAGTTAGAAATGAATGTTTGGACAGTGAACACCAAATCATATGGGAATGAAGTACCGAGATTTGGGGGTGTCATAAACAATTTATATTTATATCTTTCGCATTAGTTATAGAAATGATGTATCGTAACGTACCAGGTCTGAGGTAAAAGGTACCCGGATTTGGGGGCGTCACACATATGATCATCATCTTTAATGATTTATATCTTATCTTCTTCTTATAACTTTTCTAGGATTTAGCACACATCGAGTCTCTACTAATATTTCATATGGTACTCTGAGCGGTTTCCCACAAACAACCAACAAACTAGTTTCACGTCTAAGCTACACCGTCTTTCACAGCGAGTTAGATCGGTTGCTAGTTTCTTATATACCTCCGCTTTCTGAAGGAATTGTTGAAACAACCCAGGTCAAATCCCGAGTCCAGAACAAATCTCGGGTCAAATCCCAAGTCCGAATCGAATCAAATCCATCAAAATAAGGCCTCAAACCACTGGCCTAATAGTATCTTCTTGGGTCATCTTTAGCCCACCACAGGCTCCCAAAAGGTCATGACTTGAAGGTACTATTGGTAGTAACTTATTTCCTTATATGCAGACAAATTTTTTCCCTATCTTTCGATGTAGGACTGGGGTGTTACAAACTCCCCCACTTAAATTTCTGACGTCCCCGTCAGAACCGATCGCACACACGGCCCCAAAGATCTTTGCCTCTCTAGCCATTATGGGATAATATCGACTGGTCTCGTGTCCCCACCTCTGGACCTCCATCTCTCCATTGTGGGATAATACCACCAGCCTTCGTGTCCCCACCTCCGGCAACCCGATCGGATAACCCGACCCAAGCTTTAGAGAGTCGGCTCTGATACCATATGAAATAACCCGGGTCAAATCTCGAGTCCGAAACAAATCTCGGGTCAAATCCCAAGTCCGAATCGAATTAAATCCATCAAAATAAGGCCTCAAGCTACTGGCCCAATAGTATCTTTTTGGGTCATCTTAGCCCACCACAGGCTCCCAAAAGGTCATGACTTGAAGGTACTATTGGTAGTAACTTATTTTCTTATATGTAGATAAATTTTTCCCCTATTTTTCGATGTGGGACTGGGGTGTTACAATTGTTTAGCCCAGCTCCCATATGTCAACCATTAAAGATTACGATTGTACCACAACCTAAACTTAACTTAACTTATCCTAACCATTAAAACTATAATGTTCGTTAAGTTGATTTCCCATTCCTTATAGCTTTCTGGCAACTAAATGCCATACCTCAAGATTTATTTCTTATCGTCTAAGTCATACAGTCTTTAGTATGTTAAGAGCGATCGTTCAATGCTAATACTATGTGTTCATAGCGTTAAGCATTTTATTTTACCTTATTCATTTCTTTTAACGTCCAAATCATTCGACTCAGAACTTCATCCAAGTTATAATCATTAACTCGGCTTCTTAATATTATAATTTACATTAATCCAGTTTCTCCACCGTTCACGTGTTTAATCAATAGTCTTCATTACATTACGGTCAAACCATACAAAGTGTGTAGGTTCTTCCTGTTTAATATTCGCGTACACTCAACCCTCACGTCAGCTAAAGTGTTTAACGTTTACATTTCATTCTAACATTCTCCATTCGACTCACACTCTGACTTTCATTACACTTATTATTGTTTGTTACGGCTTTCTTGATAATTCATATCTTACTTACTACCTTCGTCAACGTCTAAGTCATGCAACTAATGTATACTTAGAACGTTCGCCCGACGCGAATACGATTCACGAGGATCATTTACGTATTTTGCGTTCACGTTGCTCGTCCCTTAAACTCCCATTCAACCTTTACCTAATATTTTAATTGCTCTCATTTGTTATCCATTATATGAACCTCACATTCATCGTCATTTCTTAATGTCGAAGCCATACGGTTCGTTGTATGCTAAGACCGATCGTTTATTGCAACTACGTTGTGTTTACAGGGTCTATATGCTTTACACTTATCTCTCATTATGACATCATAACATCGAAATGTTATACATCACTCTTGTCACTCAACGTCTAAGGAATCAAAATCATAGCAATCCCACACGTTCGTTTTATCGCGACCACGGTCCCCGGATATCGGTTACATAAATCGCGTTCGCCATTTTATAACCTTTATTTGACGTTTCATCGTCAAACTCAAGGTTTTAATCATCATTATAGATCGTTTTCTTCATGAATATTACATTCATGCTTGTGCCTTAATTACCATCCAAAAAGGTGGACAATAAAAATCTTTAGTCTGGAAAAATTCCCTTAAGGGCGCTGCGGCGCCAAATCCTTTGTTAAAATCGGGCTACGATGCGGTTTAGCAGTAGCTGTGTCCCCGGGCTAGCGCTGCGGCGCAGCCTCCTAAGGCATTACTGGCGCTGCGACGCCAGTACTAAAACTCAGAAAGTTTTTCTAAGTGTTGAACATGTTTGAGACACTTATTTCGCAATCTCATAACTTCTTAAGGCATTCTTCAGGCGTTGGAAAGCTTGCAACACCCTCTACAAATTTCTCCAGATGGATTAACTTTCCCGAGTCTCTAACAAGCCTAAATCTTGGCTCGAAAGTTCTCCCTCACTAAGTTTTTTCAACATTACGTTAAATTTTCATTCGTCCGCAATTCGTTTATTTGAACTCAGAATTCGTTCGTTTTTGAGTCCACGACTCACGTTTTCTACGTTTTCTTACATTCTTATGAATCCCTAACTATTTGGGTTCCTTAACCTATTTCCTATATTCATTTTTTCTTTTACGAAATTTCGTCATAACTTCGTTATAGCTAAGTTCAATTTGTTCTTCAAGAATGTTTCTATCGTTCCTAACCAAGCAATAAGCAACTAACTTATACGTGATGGTTTTAAACTTGTCCATCAACAAAAAGTTCTAATTAGATGGTTTTAAATTTGTCCATCAACAACGTTCTTCGAGTTCTTCGCGTTCTTCGTTCGTTCTTCATTTTTAATCAATAGTTTGATTATGATTTCACTTTTTCTGGGAATTTGATGTTATAAAACACCATTCCTTACTTATTTCACCGAATCATTCAGATGATTCATTCGGATCATTTAAATTCATTACGAAATTCATACTTCCATAAGAAAGCTTTTAAGAAATTTATAAACTAAACTTCTAATTCTTATTTCTTCGTTTTTTCATGATTTCAACCATATGAAAATCATTATTAACATTTTTTACTTCTATTTCCATTAAGCTATATGATTTCCATATAAAACCTAAAGAAAAATTAGATTAAACTAGGTTTTGGATTACCTTTCTTCTTTAATCTTCTTCCGTTGGACAAAGTTTGCACTCAGGCTAGCTTTTCCTCTTCATTTCCATCCTCATCCAACTTCTCTCTCTCTCTCTCTCTCTCTCTCTCTCTCTCTCTTAAGTGTTGGTGATTTTCAAATCACCAACAAATGTGCTAAGGCTCTTCTTTTATAGAAAAACAAGGCTAGGGGCAAAATAGTCATTTTACCCCCAAAGTTACTATTCCTACCTCCTTAACTAAACCTCTTTACTATTCATGAAGCTTATCTTGGAAGTTTCGTGGTTCCGTCTTTCAAGATTCGTTCGACAATTCGAAAAAAATGCGATTCTCGGAATCCAAATATTTTTAGATATTTTATCTTTCTTTTACAGATTAACTTTTACGCATTCTTCGGAACTTTGAAAAATTGAAAAACACTTTTTGATGATAAGTGTTTTCTTCACGTTTTCTCCTAACGTAGTTAAACGAATGAAAAGTACATAACAATACTTTTCGTCATTTTTATTTCGTCTGATTTATGCACATTTTTTGAGAAAAACTTTTATCGACTGACTTAACTTTTCACGACATATTATCGTTAAATCTTTCGACGGAATATCATTTCGACATACCGAACTCTCAGAAAAGGCTTAGGTTATTCAAACCATAACCCTTAGGTTTTGTCGGGTGAATAATGCTTATTTCGTCTTTTTTCCCAGAAACATTTGTATTCCCAGAAAAATTTTATTTTCGTCTTGAAAATTCTTACTCGTTCAGTCTAGCTCGTAGTCAGAATCCTCCCATTTTATAATCATCCTAAGTTCTAGAACGATTAATAAACACATAACATAGAATCTTATTAATAAAATTCATTTTATTAATAACTAATTCTTTAAACATAAATTCTGGACAATCTGGTTTTTCCTGGGTTGTCACACTTCCCCCCTTATAAAAATTTCGTCCTCGAAATTTCTTAAAACCACACCCATACTCGGATGCTTTATTCCTACAACCTTTAGCAAAGGTTTTATTCCTACTTCTTCTCTTTCTTATAACCATCCTTTTCCTATGGATCATCTGTTGACATAATAGTCATTAGTTAAACCTTATATCTAACTATGCTTTCAATCTCTCGGGTCATCACATTCACCCCTTCTTCAGAGAATTTCATCCTCGAAATTTTAGTTTACTATTTTCTCAACTTCTCTTCAAAGAAGTTCTTATCTTCCAAACATTTCCTAATCTTCATAACTTAAAAATTATGAAGTAGAACAAATAAATAGGAATATAAAGATTCCTTTCAAACATTTCATACTTTTGCTGAGGAGTCAAATCGACCATTAACTCTTACTAGGTTTAACAACATTTCACTGTAAACCCTTCAATCACGGCCAATTTATAATCACCAAGAAAGTAAACTACCTCTTCCATACGTAGGTGATCAACCTGTCGTATAATCCTATTTCGGGGTATGTTCACCTCAGACTTATTCATTAGATTCTGCACCAAAGAAATTTGGTTTGGCACAACGTCTCAAAGAAAGCTTGATTTTCTTATAACATGACATACCATTTGTCTAGCCAAATCAAATAGCTTAGACCATACTAATAAATTGGACATCAACTAAAACTTTCGTCTAGTCAAATCAATTGACATCCACTACTCTTTAAATTCTTTCACAGTACTTCAAAACGTTTTATGACGTCATGATACCGTACCGTTTCACAATACGTTGAGGACTTCGTCAGTTATGACTTTGTCATACTACATCCTACCATAGTAGGTTGATGATACTATGATCATATCCAACACTAGGTTTAATGCATTGATAACTCCATCTTTTTTACCATCTTTGCATCAAATGCAATGATGATATAAATTCATTTTAATATTTCAAATCAATTTCTGTCTAGCTGAAACAATTAGCATAGACATATAAAGAATAGTTCTTTTAAAATCCATTGGTTCCAAAAGTTGAACCAATACATTTCTTTTCAAAACACACATATAAGCACGATTTCAATAAACTTCGAAATCTAGCATAGCTAGATGACTTGGAATCCTTTTTCTCCATCTTCCTTTATTGTCTTACTTGAGACAATACTTAATCTTCTCTAGCACCTTCGATGTTAAGTATATTGAAAATACTTGTTTTCAGTCTAAACATTCCTATACCTTAGTATAGTCCATCGACTTACCATACTTTATGTGTTTAGGAACTTTCCACAACTATATGTGTTTAAGAACTTATCTTCGTAATATGTAATCCAAGAACAAATTAAGGACTATCCATATGCTTAGGGATCAGAAACATAACATATAACTATGAGTCACAAACTTTTCATAAGTATGAGTTTCAAGAACTCGCACCTATCTTATCATTCTCTACTTATCAAGTATATACATGAGAAAAGATTTATTTTCTCGCCATATATATATTGATAGCGCAACATTACTATTTCAATGACTAACACTGTAATAAACTGAGTGGTTGTTACCCCAATGCACAAACTCCTGCCCATATCAAAAGTTCGTACAACTTAGCTATCACATGAGTACACCAATTAAAATTTCACAACATTCTAACTTTCTCTTTACTTAATACGAATTTTCTTTAATTCGTATGTTATCCTGTATAACGCTTCTGAGTTATTCCTCCAGTACTAATTCATAATACCATTCATTTATAGCATTAGCTATAAATCATCCATCGTTTAATAGAAAATCTGTTATTATGATTCAATATGATCACCTGGTGATCTTCTTCCTTAATCGTTTAACTCAACGATCTTCTTATCCTTCTCCCTACAATTATAGTCTTAGGTACTCATACCTAAGGTTTATAACCTATCAGCTTTGATACCACTTTGTGACGCCCCGAAATTAGGTCTATTTTCACACCTGAATTCCGTACATCACAGTCATATCTCCTTCCAAACATACATCATTATATAGTTCAATATAAAAATATACATTCTCAAATCTCAGGTTCTAATACCTTATAACCTCGTTCATTACAAATAATGATAATTACATTATTCTTTACATCTTACAAGAGTGACTTTCATCCGCCACCAAGGATACATAATAGTTCAATAGTAGTGCTGGTAGATATACTCGGCAAGCGGATGTGCACAATCCTGTCTTATTATGACACGAGGTTGTATGTCGTTAGACATCTTGTATGATAGTGGCAAAACACCCTTCCAACGTTGGGTTCGCTTCACCCAAGATGATTCACCAAATATAACTCCTAAATAATGACCGCCGTTCTATTCCCCTGTTATCCCCGCTCGACCCAGCTACACTCTTATTACCTTAAAGGAATTATGAGCAGAAGGGTGAGCATAACTTGCCCAGTAAAGAATATCATGACTAAAGATAAATAAATTATCAATAGTCTTCATCAGTAATAAATCAGAGATTTAGAACATATGGTAGATGATAAAAATTTTAACCATAGTTACAGCGGAACGAGCAATCCATTAGAAGAGTTAAATAGACTATAAAGTCTATTATCTTCTCCATGTTAAAAATCCACCAATAATATTTTATCCCTGTAACATCACTCAACAGTTCCTTTTCACAATCATATGAATAATTCATGATCATAATTGTGATTCTAAATTTTTCTTCGCACCCAGGACGAAGGATATTTTCATCACCTGTCTTTACCTGAAACATCAAAGATCATGGTTATACCAAATCACATTTCATGTTCATAATCATACTGATAAATTCATCTTTACACTACGGGCCAAAGATATTCGTCAGTAGACCATCTTTGCACTACAGGCCAAAGATATTCATCAACAGGTCATCTTTGCACTACGGGCCAAAGATATTCATCAACAATTTATCTTTGCACTACAGGCCAAAGATATTCCTCAACAGTTCATATTTGCACAACAAGCCAAATATATTAATATCTCAAAGAAATATATAATCAATTCAGAATTATATAAACAATAATTATAACCATATTGATCAATTTACCTTTGCACTTAAGCTAAAGATATTCAATTATAAATTCAATGGTCATGATCATACCAGTCAACAATTCATCTTTGCACTACTGGCCAAAGATATTCCTCAGTCACGATCATACCAATAATTTACCCATCTTTACACTCAAGTGAAAGAGAAATTCAACATCAGGGTTATAAAAAATGTCATATATAATAGTAACTCATAAATAGTAACTCGTGAATAGTAACTCGTGAATAGTAAACCCGACACAAAAAGGTAGAAATTCCACAATAAAATTCATACCAATATTTCGGTATAATGATATTGAAAGAATAATATTTCTTAAGTTTATAAACAATTTATTTTAATTGTTTACACTTTACTAAATAATGCATTTAATCATCCTAAAATGCCAAACTCATAAGATTTCATCACCAATAACCAAAAATCCTCATCAAAAATCTGCATATACCTCATATAGGATTCTCAAGCCATAAAATCCTATTTTCTAATTTTCTTACTTCACAAAACATATTTAATTTATTTACTCATAGCTAGACCATTTTCATTAAAAATACCAAATCAGTTCTAAAAATATTTCTTTTCTGGGATTTAGCATACTATAGTCCCATAGTGAATATATATTTTTCTCAGAATTTTTAGAAGTCATTTACTATTTTTCATATGGCCAAAACAGCCGAATATTTAGACATTTATCATAAATTGTAATTTTATCCAAAAATTCAGAAATTCACTGAGTACACTGGTATTATATAGTTATACTTCTAATAAAAATTTCATCAATTTTGGAGTTAACCACAAGGAGTTATAAGCGGTTACTTTTAAAATAGTCTTTTCCCGTAAAATTCGTAACTCTTAATCTATACATCCAAAAATTACCATTCTTGGATACAATCAAGAAAACTCATCAAAATATCATTTCAAATTTTTACAGAATTTTTGAAGGTCAGAAAAATTACGAAACTGAAAAACATAACAACCCTTAAAATCTCTTACTATCCCTTACCTCAAAAGTGCAGTATTTCTGACTGGAATGCAAAGCCGAAGAAAACTTGCACTGAATAGCAACTCTCAAAGTATCTAAATACTCACAAAATATGCTTCATAATATAGAGAGAGAAAGAGAGAAAGCTTATGTTTCTGGTGTGATTTTCAATTCTAACTTAGCCCTCTATTTATAGAAAAATGTTAGCACGCCGAAGCAGACTTAACCTGCAACCTGTTGGCTTTACCTGCTACTATTTTCACCCACCACATTTGAATAAAAATCTCAGCACATTTCTTCACCAACCAAGAGTGGGGCCCACCAATTCTAGAATTTTTGACCAAAATGATTAACTCCGAAAATTCAATAATTTCTGAACCAATCATCTCGTAAAATTCATAACAAATCATACGTTCATTTTTAACGGTTCAAAATTTGTGGACATATACTCAACTTATATATGTATAACATATCCAAAAATCACAACGATCCAACGGTTGGATCAAAAATTATAACCCTCGCAAAATATCTCAAAAACCCTAATTTGATTTTCAATACCTCCGTTCAGACAAAAAATACAGATAAAACACATCAACATTAACTACTTCATTTTTAACCACAAAAATATATCCCTCAATTATATCCACATAAAATAAATATTTCCTTATCATATGAATCAATAATTAATTATTCACAAATAATATTACAGAATCACATTTATGACAATCAGGCCTTTCCCAGGAAAGAGGGGGCTTTCCAATAAGAATTTTTCCTTACTGGCGCACAATTAGGTGACCAAACCTCTCCTTAGACAGAACTTTCTAGATATTGCCAATAATGTTATCTAATAATATTATTCAAATAATATTAATTGTTGATCTGATAATGGAAAATACTGTGCAGTGACAATTATTGAAACAACAATAATATAAAATATCAACGCAGCAATTATTGATTCAATAAAATAAAATATTGAACAGAAATTACTGTAACAATTATTGAGTAGTGCCTTCTCACGTAAGAATCAATAATTAAAAAAAATATTGTGCAATACCGTGTGCTACTGTGCAACTACGCGTATTACTGTATTTTAACCACCAGGTATTCTAACAGTGTTAACGGTAACAACTACGCCGTTATTTATAAAAACTCAAATTTGTCATTTTCTTCATCCGACAGTTATTCTGTTATGGGGCCCATAAATGGTTGTGCCGTCGTACGAATATTCCTCGATAGAAAGAATATTCCACGACTAAACGAATATTCCCCGACAACAATGAATATTTTATAACCACTTGTGTATTTTGAAGAAAAAAAATTTATATATCACCCTTAACTTTAACTTGTTATCAATTTAACTATTTACTGAATTGTAATTATAAGAAAAATTGAATACTTTTATTTCATAAAATTCGAGGTCTTACAATCTCCCCTCCTTATGAAATTTTGTCCCCGAAATTTACGTACCTGGTATTTCAAAGAGTTGAGAATACCTTACTTTCATTTCAGATTCCATCTTCCCTGTCATCACGATTTCTCCATTGATCATCTCCTGTATTTCAGTTATCATTCTAGAATACAGCTTCAAAACAAGGGTTAATTGAACAAATTAACATATCACATAATATCTCGATATTATGACTGACCAACAAATAAGCTTAGGTATGACACACTAGCGAATGATTTACTCATCTCTCCCCTCCTAGTTATATTCCCCGATCTCCGCCAGAGATCATATCCCTAAGCTCTGATACCAAATGTGACAACCCCAAAATAGGTCCATTCCATCCAACCCACCCTGAGTCGTCAAATACATGGTACAGAAAACAACTACAACTTTATTACAATAATTGTCGTGCAAAATACAACAACACATATGCTGTGAGTTTGGATACAAATATATACCAAATGTGACTCATGTCCCAACCGTGGACATCACCTCACAATGACACCTTACATAAAGGTATAGTCAAAAACTGTTTTAGAAAATAGAATCTTTGGGAAGTGCTCAATAAAACCTTTGTACATGGGAGGCCATGCGTCTAGGCTATGATAGATATCATATGGCCACAGAATTATCCTTGGTTGACCCAATAGACCCCAAAGAAAAACGAGAAGATTACTATCATATTCTTCCCAATGGTGAGTCTCCTCTTGACTTATCATTATCTCCACTGTCTCTAATTGAGAATTATACTTCAAACAAACACCAAGATTATATAGGTAGTGCTGGTAGATATACTCGGCAAGCGGATGTGCACAATCCTATCTTATTATGACACGAGGTTGTATGTCGTTAGACATCTTGTATGATAGTGGCAAAAAACCCTTCCAACGTTGGGTTCGCTTCACCCAAGATGATTCACCAAATATAACTCCTAAATAATGACCGCCGTTCTATTCCCCTGTTACCCCCGCTCGACCCAGCTACACTCTTATTACCTGAAAGGAATTATGAGCAGAAGGGTGAGCATAACTTGCCCAGTAAAGAATATCATGACTAAAGATAAATAAATTATCAATAGTCTTCATCAGTAATAAATCAGAGATTTAGAACATATGGTAGATGATAAAAATTTCAACCATAGTTGCAGCGGAACGAGCAATCCATTAGAAGAGTTAATAGACTATAAAGTCTATTATCTTCTCCATGTTAAAAATCCACCAATAATATTTTATCCCTGTAACATCACTCAACAGTTCCTTTTCACAATCATATGAATAATTCATGATCATAATTGTGATTCTAAATTTTTCTTCGCACCCAGGACGAAGGATATTTTCATCACCTGTCTTTACCTGAAACATCAAAGATCATGGTTATACCAAATCACATTTCCTGTTCATAATCATACTGATAAATTCATCTTTACACTACGGGCCAAAGATATTCGTCAGTAGACCATCTTTGCACTACAGGCCAAAGATATTCATCAACAGGTCATCTTTGCACTACGGGCCAAAGATATTCATCAACAATTCATCTTTACACTACAGGCCAAAGATATTCCTCAACCGTTCATATTTGCACAACAGGCCAAATATATTAATATCTCAAAGAAATATATAATCAATTCAGAATTATATAAACAATAATTATAACCATGTTGATCAATTCACCTTTGGACTTAAGCTAAAGATATTCAATTATAAATTCAATGGTCATGATCATACCAGTCAACAATTCATCTTTGCACTACTGGCCAAAGATATTCCTCAGTCACGATCATACCAATAATTTACCCATCTTTACACACAAGTGAAAGAGAAATTCAACATCAGGGTTATAAAAAATGTCATATATAATAGTAACTCATAAATAGTAACTCGTAATTAGTAACTCGTGAATAGTAAACCCGACACAAAAAGGTAAAAATTCTACAATAAAATCCATATCAATATTTTGGTATAATGATATTGAAAGAATAATATTTCTTAAGCTTATAAACAATTTATTTTAATTGTTTACACTTTACTAAATAATGCATTTAATCATCCTAAAATGCCAAACTCATAAGATTTCATCACCAATAACCAAAAACCCTCATCAAAAATCTGCATATACCTCATATAGGATTCTCAAGCTATAAAATCCTATTTTCTAATTTTTTTACTTCACAAAACATATTTAATTCATTTACTCATAACTAGACCATTTTCATGAAAAATACCAAATCAGTTCTAAAAATATTTCTTTTCTGGAATTTAGCATACTATAGTCCCATAGTGAACATATATTTTTCTCAGAATTTTTAGAGGTCATTTACTATTTTTCATATGGCCAAAACAGCCGAATATTTAGACATTTATCATAAATTGTAATTTTATCCAAAAATTCTGAAATTCACAGAGTACACTGATATTATATAGATATACTTCCAATAAAATTTTCATCAATTTTGAAGTTAACCGCAAGGAGTTATAAGCGGTTACTTTTAAAATAGTCATTTCCCGTAAAATTCATAACTCTTAATCTATACATCCAAAAATCACCATTTTTGGACACAATCAAGAAAACTCATCAAAATATCATTTCAAATTTTTCCAGAATTTTTGAAGGTCAGAAAAATTACGAAACTGAAAAATATAACAACCCTTAAAATCTCTTACTATCCCTTACCTCAAAAGTGCAGTATTTCTGACTGGAATGCAAATCTGGAGAAAACTTGCACTGAATAGCAACTCTCAAAGTATCTAAATACTCACAAAATATGCTTCATAATATAGAGAGAGAAAGAGAGAAAGCTTATGTTTCTGGTGTGATTTTCAATTCTAACTTAGCCCTCTATTTATAGGAAAATGTTAGCACGCCGAAGCAGACTTAACCTGTAACCTGTTGGCTTTACCTGCTACTATTCCCACCCACCACATTTGAATAAAAATCTCAGCACATTTCTTCACCAACCAAGAGTGGGGCCCACCAATTCTAGAATTTTCGACCAAAATGATTAACTCCGAAAATTCAATAATTTCTGAACCAGTCATCTCGTAAAATTCTTATCAAATCATACGTTCATTTTTAACGGTTCAAAATTTGTGGACATATACTCAACTTATATATGTATACCATATCCAAAAATCACAACGATCCAACGGTTGGATTAAAAATTATAACCCTCGCAAAATATCTCAAAAACCCTAATTTGATTTTCAATACATCCGTTCCGACAAAAAATACAGATAAAACACCTCAACATTAACTACTTCATTTTTAACCACAAAAATATATCTCTCAATTATATCCACATAAAATAAATATTTTCTTATCATATGAATCAATAATTAATTATTCACAAACAATATTACAGAATCACATTTATGACAACCAGGCCGTTCCCAGGAAAGAGGGGGCTTTCCAATAAGAATTTTTCCTTACTGGCGCACAATTAGGTGACCAAACCTCTCCTTAGACAGAACTTTCTAGATATTGCCAATAATGTTATCTAATAATATTATTCAAATAATATTAATTGTTGATCTGATAATGGAAAATACTGTGCAGTGACAATTATTGAAACAACAATAATATAAAATATCAACGCAGCAATTATTGATTCAATAAAATAAAATATTGAACAGAAATTACTGTAACAATTATTGAGTAGTGTCTTCTCACGTAAGAATTAATAATTAAAAAAAATACTGTGCAATACCGTGTACTACTGTGCAACTACGCGTATTACTGTATTTTAACCACCAGGTATTCCAACAGTGTTAACGGTAACAACTACGCCGTTATTTATAAAAACTCAAATTTGTCATTTTCTTCATCCGACAGTTATTCTGTTATGGGGCCCATAAATGGCTGCGCCGTCGTACGAATATTCCCCGATAGAAAGAATATTCCACGACTAAACGAATATTCCCCGACAACAATGAATATTTTATAACCACTTATGTATTTTGAAAAAAAAAATCATATATCACCCTTAACTTTAACTTGTTATCAATTTAACTATTTACTGAATTGTAATTATAAGAAAAATTGAATACTTTTATTTCATAAAATTCGAGGTCTTACAATCTCCCCTCCTTATGAAATTTTGTCCCCGAAATTTACGTACCTGGTATTTCAAAGAGTTGAGAATACCTTACTTTCATTTCAGATTCCATCTTCCCTGTCATCACGATTTCTCCATTGATCATCTCCTGTATTTCAGTTATCATTCTAGAATACAGCTTCAAAACAAGGGTTAATTGAACAAATTAACATATCACATAATATCTCGATATTATGACTGACCAACAAATAAGCTTAGGTATGACACACTAGCGAATGATTTACTCATCTCTCCCCTCCTAGTTATATTCCCCGATCTCCGCCAGAGATCATATCCCTAAGCTCTGATACCAAATGTGACAACCCCAAAATAGGTCCATTCCATCCAACCCACCCTGAGTCGTCAAATACATGGTACAGAAAACAACTACAACTTTATTACAATAATTGTCGTGCAAAATACAACAACACATATGCTGTGAGTTTGGATACAAATATATACCAAATGTGACTCATGTCCCAACCGTGGACATCACCTCACAATGACACCTTACATAAAGGTATAGTCAAAAACTGTTTTAGAAATTAGAATCTTTGAGAAGTGCTCAATAAAACCTTTGTACATGGGAGGCCATGCGTCTAGGTTATGATAGATATCATATGGCCACAGAATTATCCTTGGTTGACCCAATAGACCCCAAAGAAAAACGAGAAGATTACTATCATATTCTTCCCAATTGTGAGTCTTCTCTTGACTTATCATTATCTCCACTGTCTCTAATTGAGAATTATACTTCAAACAAACACCAAGATTATATAGGTAGTGCTTGTAGATATACTCGGCAAGCGGATGTGCACAATCCTGTCTTATGATGACACGAGATGGTATGTCGTTAGACATCTTGTATGATAGTGGCAAAACACCCTTTCAACGTTGGGTTCGCTTCACCCAAGATGATTCACCAAATATAACTCCTAAATGATGACCACCGTTCTATTTCCCTGTTACCCCCGCTCGACCCAGCTACACTCTTATTACCTGAAAGGAATTATGAGCAGAAGGGTGAGCACAACTAGCCCAGTAAAGAATATCATGACTAAAGATAAATAAATTATCAATAGTCTTCATCAGTAATAAATCAGAGATTTAGAACATATGGTAGATGATAAAAATTTCAACCATAGTTGCAGCGGAACGAGCAATCCATTAGAAGAGTTAAATAGACTATAAAGTCAATTATCTTCTCCGTGTTAAAAATCCACCAATAATATTTTATCCCTCTAACATCACTCAACAGTTCCTTTCCACAATCATATGAATAATTCATGATCATAATTGTGATTCTAAATTTTTCTTCGCACCCAGGACGAAGGATATTTTTATCACCTGTCTTTACCTGAAACATCAAAGATCATGGTTATACCAAATCACATTTCCTGTTCATAATCATACTGATAAATTCATCTTTGCACTACGGGCCAAAAATATTTGTCAATAGACCATCTTTGCACTACAGGCCAAAGATATTCATCAACAGGTCATCTTTGCACTACGGGCCAAAGATATTCATCAACAATTCATCTTTGCACTACATGCCAAAGATATTCCTCAATAGTTCATATTTGCACAACAAGCCAAATATATTAATATCTCAAAGAAATATATAATCAATTCAGAATTATATAAACAATAATTATAACCATGTTGATCAATTCACCTTTGCACTTAAGCTAAAGATATTCAATTATAAATTTAATGGTCATGATCATACCAGTCAACAATTCATCTTTGCACTACTGGCCAAAGATATTCCTCAGTCACGATCATACTAATAATTTACCCATCTTTCCACTCAAGTGAAAGAGAAATTCAACATCAGGGTTATAAAAAATGTCATATATAATAGTAACTCATAAATTGTAACTCGTAAATAGTAACTCGTGAATAGTAAATCCGACACAAAAAGGTAGAAATTCCACAATAAAATCCATACCAATATTTCGGTATAATGATATTGAAAGAATAATATTTCTTAAGCTTATAAACAATTTATTTTAATTGTTTACACTTTACGAAATAATGCATTTAATCATCCTAAAATGCCAATCTCATAAAATTTTATCACCAATAACCAAAAACCCTCATCAAAAATCTGCATATACCTCATATAGGATTCTCAAGCCATAAAATCCTATTTTCTAATTTTCTTACTTCACAAAACATATTTAATTCATTTACTCATAACTAGACCATTTTCATGAAAAATACCAAATCAGTTCTAAAAATATTTCTTTTCTGGAATTTAGCATACTATAGTCCCATAGTGAACATATATTTTTCTCAGAATTTTTAGAGGTCATTTACTATTTTTCATATGGCCAAAACAGCCGAATATTTAGACATTTATCATAAATTGTAATTTTATCCAAAAATTCTGAAATTCACAGAGTACACTGATATTATATAGATATACTTCCAATAAAATTTTCATCAATTTTGAAGTTAACCGCAAGGAGTTATAAGCGGTTACTTTTAAAATAGTCATTTCCCGTAAAATTCATAACTCTTAATCTATACATCCAAAAATCACCATTTTTGGACACAATCAAGAAAACTCATCAAAATATCATTTCAAATTTTTCCAAAATTTTTGAAGGTCAGAAAAATTACGAAACTGAAAAATATAACAACCCTTAAAATCTCTTACTATCCCTTACCTCAAAAGTGCAGTATTTCTGACTGAAATGCAAAGCTGGAGAAAACTTGCACTGAATAGCAACTCTCAAAGTATCTAAATACTCACAAAATATGCTTCATAATATAGAGAGAGAAAGAGAGAAAGCTTATGTTTCTGGTGTGATTTTCAATTCTAACTTAGCCCTCTATTTATAGAAAAATGTTAGCACGCCGAAGCAGACTTAACCTGCAACCTGTTGGCTTTACCTGCTACTATTCCCACCCACCACATTTAAATAAAAGCCTCAGCACATTTCTTCACCAACCAAGAGTGGGGCCCACCAATTCTAGAATTTTCGACCAAAATGATTAACTCCAAAAATTTAATAATTTCTGAACTAGTCATCTCGTAAAATTCATAACAAATCATACGTTCATTTTTAACGGTTCAAAATTTGTGGACATATACTCAACTTATATATGTATAACATATCCAAAAATCACAACGATCCAACGGTCGGATTAAAAATTATAACCCTCGCAAAATATCTCAAAAACCCTAATTTGATTTTCAATACCTCCGTTCCGACAAAAAATACAGATAAAACACCTCAACATTAACTACTTCATTTTTAACCACAAAAATATATCCCTCAATTATATCCACATAAAATAAATATTTCCTTATCATATGAATCAATAATTAATTATTCACAAATAATATTACAGAATCACATTTATGACAACCAGGCCGTTCCCAGGAAAGAGGGGGCTTTCCAATAAGAATTTCTCCTTACTGGCGCACAATTAGGTGACCAAACCTCTCCTTAGACAGAACTTTCTAGATATTGCCAATAATATTATCTAATAATATTATTCAAATAATATTAATTGTTGATCTGATAATAAAAAATACTATGCAGTGACAATTATTGAAACAACAATAATATAAAATATCAACGCAGCAATTATTGATTCAATAAAATAAAATATTGAACAGAAATTACTGTAACAATTATTGAGTAGTGCCTTCTCACGTAAGAATCAATAATTAAAAAAAATACTGTGCAATATCGTGTGCTACTATGCAACTACGCGTATTACTGTATTTTAACCACCAGGTATTCCAACAGTGTTAACGGTAACAACTACGCCGTTATTTATAAAAACTCAAATTTGTCATTTTCTTCATCCGACAGTTATTCTGTTATGGGGCCCACAAATGGCTGCGCCGTCGAACGAATATTCCCCAATAGAAAGAATATTCCACGACTAAACGAATATTCCCCGACAACAATGAATATTTTATAACCACTTGTGTATTTTCAAAAAAAAATCATATACCACCATTAACTTTAACTTGTTATCAATTTAACCATTTACTGAATTGTAATTATAAGAAAAATTGAATACTTTTATTTCATAAAATTCGGGGTCTTACAGGTATAATAATGAAAACAACAATATAATAACATGCAAGGAAAAATAATAACTTCGAATATAAAAGCTCAACTTTTGAATCAAGAATGAATAACAAGAATCAGAAGAATATCTGAGGGTCATAAGACCTTAAACTATGTCCTAGGTTGTCAAGGGTTATACTTGAAACCTTTAACAGTCATAAGACTATGGACCTTTCTTCTCGTACTTATGGGAATCAGCCCTTAGTACCATACTGTACACAATATCTTAACACTAAAGCGTAAGTAATCCCCTACACAGGGTTGTTCATCTCAGTTTGACATCGAAGTTCGCACCAAAGGAAGTTTGGTTTGGATAATTCATCAAGGGTTCTGAAATTTAGAATGCTCATCAACTATGGACTAGTCGAATCAAAAATGGTTCGCTAGTCTAACAAGGTTTAAAAGTAAATGAATATTTAATTTGAACAGAATCTCAAAAGGTATACAATAGAATAAGTATTGTATAACAGCATCATGCTTGAAAGATTAATAAACTTTAATATACAAAACAGACTTGATCGATAATAATGAGAACTTGCTCAATGTAGAAAGGTGAATTAATCAACTTATATAACAATAACAAGTAGGGTTAGGAAAACTTGCCTCGTGCGTAGATTACACTTTAACTAAACTCGTTCTTTGATTTAAATCCTACATATCAATTATGTTCATAATACCAGTCAATTACAACGTACTAAACATCATAAATTATTCTTTGTCTAATCTCGAATTTATGACTATACTTAGTCAATTACTACACTTATTGTCAAAATTAGATTTCACAAACAATAAGCTAACTATGCATTCGATCATTCAATTTACATGTAATTGTGTTATGGACGTGTTAAGAATTTATTTTAACACCTCATTATATGTCTAACAAGTTTTTATGTTCATTACAATAAGTTACTAACACATTGCTAGACTTGAACATTAAAAAAAACATTTTCTGGAAATTCTGCTAAGTGGCGCTGCGGCGCCACTTTTGTACTGAGTCTTGGCGCTGCGGCGCCGTGGCACTATGGCCTGGTACTTGGCGCTGCGGCGCGAGAAATGAACTGGGAGTTGGCGCCGCGGCGCGAAACCCTAGACTCTGAATTTCTAATTCGCGAAGACCACAAAATTCAGCGAAATCAACACTTCTTAAACACTAATTTCACCAAATTACATATACCCACATGTTATAATTCATATATAATCATTACCCAACAATTATAGAATGATTTTAACCCATTAAAACATATAATTACAGAATTAAAATATGCAATTTGTACTATTCTTGATGTTCTTGAAGTATTGAACATAAATTCCTAAAATTCAACGCCACGGATTCGTTATAAAGCCAAATCCGTTCATTTAAATTTTGGTCTCTTCGTATTAACATGCATAATAAAATACAAGTATAAAATTTAGGGATAATATATGATCAACACATGAAATATCACGTATAAGGCCATATGGCCAAAACCCAAACTCTGTAATTTTGTAGTAATCATATACGACGTAAAATTATGAACTGATGATAAAGAATTATATACAATATATATTAAAACACATTAAAACAACATCTTAACATATATATGCACATAATTCTTACAATTTCAATTACAAATACTTTACAGAAGACTTTACAGGATGAATGAAAGCCATTTTTATAAAAACTTAACAACGTAAATTGAAACTTTGGGGAGGAGAAGATTACCCTTAAAACAATTTCTCTGACTTTCACGTACTTCTAAAATACCACAATAATTCACACAGCTTCTCTCTATTTCACTGAAAATCTCTCTGAATTCTCTCTTAGTTAACTCATAAAAATAATACGTCTTCTCAATAAAACTGATTAATAAAGAAGAATGCTTACGCGAGTGGAGGTCAGTTACCCATCATGGGTAAACTGCTATAACTCCCTTTAAAGCCTTGTTTGGGTTGCAACATGAATAATTCTTCTAATTATTTTAATTAACCTTTTATACTATAGTTTTAAATCATGTCACACCCCTTGTAAAATAATTCTAATATTTTATTTAATTTATTTTAAATAAAATATAATAATTTCTCATAAATTCATATAGTCACATAATTCAAATTCTCATTGATTAATAATATTAAATTATTAAATCTCTAATTAATTATTACATTAAATAAATAACATTAGGCTTATAAAATATTTCTTTTAATTCAATAAGCTCACAAAATCACATACTTTGATAATAAAATTCTCCACATTAATTTAATAAATGTAACACATATAATTAAATTAATCTATCACAATTTCATCAATTAATTATTTAATCTAATAATTAAATCATCAAAAATATTTATTTACTTCAATAAATATTAAGAATTAAATTACAAAAATCTCGTTCGTCACATCCCCCCTCTATAAATAGAGGGCTTGGGGTGGCCATATTTGCAAGAGAAAAGGCGAGGAAGCCCTATCCAATTTACTCTGTAAACACTATAAACTGAGTGCTTTCTCATTTTAAACACGTGTGACCTTATATATAGCTACTTTTTTATCGGCGGGAGCCGAGTGTTCATCCATTTCAAGTTATTAAAGTCTTCTTTGGCAGTCCACTGTAAGCCTTCTTACACACTTTAAAGCCTTTCTCTTCATCTTAGCACACAACATTCTTCACGTTGAGAGTCGTGTTGCGTGTGTATGCCAGGACTTTGGTCCGTGGTTTCATTTTTAGTTTATATATATATATATATATATATATATATATATATATATATATATGGACTAACATCACCGAGTTATGCCTCGATTGAGCCTAGACTTATGTCTGGAGCGTTTAATTGCTTTTGTTTATATATATACTTATATATATGAACTGTGTGCCGAACTCTGTTCGATGAGCCTAGACTTACGTCTGAAGCGTTTAATTGCTTTTTTATATATATATATATGTATATATATATATATATGAACTGTGTGTCGAACTATGTTCGATGAGCCTGAATTTTACATCCGGTGCGTTTACTGCTTTAATATATATATATATATATATATATATATATATATATATATATATATATATGAACTGTTGTCGGACTTTGTTCGATGAGCCTGGATTTTATATCCGGTGCGTTTAATTGCTTTTATATATATATATATATATATATATATATATATATATATATATATATATATATATATATATTTACATTTCGTCTCGACTGGAGTTTACTTCATGGCGGTTGACCATTTTTACTGCTTTCTTTACATTTCGTCCTGCCTGGAGTTTACTTCGTGGCGGTTGACCGTATTTACTACTTTCTTTACATTTTGTCCCGCCTGGAGTTTACTTAACGGCGGTTGATCGCTTTTACAGCTTTATTTACATTTCTGATCCCCCATGGAGGTGCTTCGTGGTGGTTGATCATGTTTCTATATATAAATTTACCGCTTTTATATATTTACATTTCCGATCCCCCATGGAGGTGCTTCGTGGTGGTTGATCATGTCTGTATATATATTTACAGCTTTTATATATATAACTGCTTACAGCTTTTATATAAATTGCGGTATCATGTGAGCCTAGGAATCACGTGATCACAGATTTAGTCTACTGAATCTAGATTCGGTTCCCGTGATGGACACTTTCAGCTGTAAGCAGCCTTTAAATTATTCACGGTGTTTGGATTTCCTCAGATGATTTTCATGCCCATGAGGAATTCGGCACTACTTTGTACATTATTTTCTCTAAGATGCTTCGCATCTAAAAAATAAAAACAATCAAGCCGAACACTTAATAATAAAATGGAAGTGTAAAAGGTCTCAATTACTATTGAGCATCATGGTTTGAAAAATATCTTTTACAAAACTTCACTGCTATATCTTGTTTAAAACTGAATTTTAAATAAATTCAAACCCTGTGTATATAGGTGCGAACGAGACCTCGCATTACTTCCAAATAACTGCACATTGACCCACACACACATATTCATATAACAGTTTCTTGAAAAGTGGCTGTCACCGTGGCAACACGGATGTCGGGGGGTGCCTAACACATTCCCTCCACATAAGCAAGTCCCCGGACCCTAATGAATCTCGATTTCACAGACCCATTTAGCAGTGTCACATCACTAGGTCAATGTGCAAACCTTTTCTCGATTATGTTGGTACAACTAGTTAAAAAACCAACTGGCGACTCTTATAGTCCAATCGTCGACATATAAATGTTTGACCTTTTCACAACTTATTTTTTTAAACAAAAATCTCCTAACCTGAGAACACAAAAGAACAAGGACAGAAAAGGGACAAATAAAAATCTCGACGTCGACAGGTGGCGACTCTGCTGGGGATTCTAGTCAGAGGACTTAAGCCGCTATTACAAACTTTTCAAAACTGTTATCTACTTGTGTGTGGATATTGTATTTACATTTGAATGAATGTGTACGAATGCATTTACTTATTGCACTTAGTGCTTCGCACCATATCTGCCTGTGATATTAGTGCTTCGTACATGTCATCATTTCCATATGTGAGACGCGATGTATGTGAATGTATGTTGTTTGGTCCCTCCACCAGGAGGCTATCCTGTCGGTGTTTGATTACTGGACTTGTAGGGAGACTAATTCCAACGAGGCTCAGGAAAGGCACCACCCAAATTCGCTCCAATTGAAAGACCGGATTAACTTCTCTTCAAGTAAATTGCGATGATTTGGAAACCTTCATGCCAAAAAACTGCGAGAGTAACCTAAGATAGGTCAGCCTCTGATAAACCAAACGCGAAGGGAAGTCTCTTCATACCTTCCCATTTCAAAATTACTTGTAATTTCATTTCTATGTCAATCTCAATGTAATGGAAAGAATAAAGGAATATGTGTACATGCATTCCCTTTTATATCGAAACCTGACATGCTAGCTTGTCATACCAACAACTGACATCCATTTTGCAGGATAATACTCCTAAACGGACACATTAAGTAACATGTAAAATTTCTACATTTTCCTAAGACTAAACTACATAGGTCTTTTTGTAGGAAAACAATCGGTCCCGTTACCCATTTAAAGTCCAAGAAGGCAATAAGCCTACCGTCAAACATGGCTATAAGTGCCCAGCCTGATCCTACTCCTGTTTCCCGAAAGGAGTTTGAAGGATTAAGGAATCAGATAGCAGAATTGGTTGTCTTTCTAAAAGAACAAAGTAAAGACACTCAGGGCCAGACAATGCCTACTCCACTAGAGTCATTCACACTAGGGGGCAGTCAGGGTATTGGCAAAAAGATGGAAACTCAGATACCTGAACCTCATTCCAATAAAGGAACCAACAAAACCCCTGAAATCACAAAACTCAGGGATGATCGAGAAATTGGCGATATAAGAAAGAAAGTCTAACAAATGGAGGAAACCGTCTGATCAATCAAAGGGACTGGAAACTATAGAAGTGTCACCTATTCAGATCTTTGCATATTCCCAGGGGCTCGATATCCTGACAAATTAAAAATCCCAGAGTTTGAAAAGTACAATGGGGCAGGCGATCTTTATATGCACCTAAAAGTGTACAGTGGCGAACTGGGGTCTTATGCTGAAGATGAAAGCCTCAGAATGCAACTTTTTCAACAAAGTCTCACTGGAGAGGCTAAAGCCTGGTATGCCCGACTTGACAATGCCAAAATCCATAACTGGGAAGAATTGGTCCACGCCTTTCTAAATCAGTACAGTTTTCAGTCACAAATAGCACCGGATCGATACCAAGTGACTAAAGTCAAAAAGCAAAGTACTGAATCTTTCTGAGAATATGCCCAAAGGTGGAGACATCTAGCAGCGCAAGTCATTCCATCAATGACAGAAACTAAGATAGTAATGACGTTTATTGATATCTAAGAGGCTTCTTACTATGAAAGGATCCTAGCAGGCATAGGAAAGCCATTTTCAGAAATAATCAAACACGGCGAAATGGCAGAGATAGGCCTGAAGGCAGGCAAGATTAAAGACTTCACTTCCTTGGAAGCAGTCGCCAAACATATAAAGACTGGCAAGTATGCGAACGATCCCAAGGGGGTACCCGATAAAGGCGATGAAGATGTATCCCTTGTTGTGCAGGGGCATGCTAGGAGACCAAACTACAGTCCCCCCCCCCCATTTGGAAAATGCAAGATAATCTGCCATCTCAATAACAGGTTGCATTCAACCAATGCCAGGATAGAAAAAGAAAATTTGAAAGAATGAAAAATTTGGTGTTCACTCCACTAGGCAATTCCCTTGAATCGGCAATATTAATGTATCATAAGAAAATTACCGAACTGGCTCCACCTCTGGAACTAGGGAGCAAAAGATACAATATAAGCCAGAGATGTGCTTACCACTCAGGATCTCCAGGACACGATACACAGGACTATTGGTCCTTAAAGCATAAGATTCAAAATCTGATCGAAAGTGGCAGTATTGTGGTCCAACAACCTGACCAACAAAATGTCAACACCAACCTTCCGTTGCAGCATGATACGGAAGAAGCAAACATGATCGGGTCAGGAAGCGCTGAAATGTATCCAATTCGTAAGTACATACGAAGGATGGAGGAATACCCACAAAGGCACAAAACAAATGTCCTAGAGTGGGAAAACTCGTAGGAGGGTATGCCAGTAATGCAAAAATTAGAGACGATCCAGAATCAAGTAAATCTGCTAGCTAAGCTGATAGTATGCCAACATCAGGAAATGAGGCAGTTTTTCACTCAACTATCAGAAAGCCAAGAGAAAAAGGAGGTTAATCACAATGCAAGCCCATATCTCTCCATGATGAGCTAGCTAAATAAAGAAGATCAAAGCAGGCTGAAAGTACAAGAAAAGGGGGATGATAAATGTGCTAGAAGATCTCGCCAGTGGAAAAATTGCTCGAGGGAATACGAATTCTCAAAGATGAAAGATCAAACAATCTCCAAAAGTGTCCAAAAATTCACCCCTCTGAGCAAATCAAATGAAGAAATGCTACACTTTCTGATAAGCGAAGGAAGGATTACTGAGTTGCTGCCTCCTATAAATCCCAAGATAAAGAGTTATGATTCCACCAAAATATGTCTCTACCATTCTAAATCACTTGGACATACGACTGAAGAATGCTGGTCTTTGCGACATAAAATCCAGGATCTCATTGAAAATGGAGAGCTGGAGATAGAATTTCCCATGACTAAAAAAGGTGAAAAGGAAATAAAAAGCTTAAGATGTCCATTCGAGACATGCAATTCAAATGAGGTGAAGGCTATGAGCGACAATTCTGCCAAAACACAAGGTGGACTGATCCTAATGCAAGTAATGACATAGGAGACAAAGGCATCCCTAAAGGAGATTACTCTGCCAACATCAAACGTCTTGTGGTCCAAAGATATCAACCACGTTCCTGATTTCATCACCTTGGATGATGAGGAGGAAATACTAATCCTTTCCAAAGAAGAAAAAGCCAAAAAGGAAAGTTCCTTGTGAGAAATGCAACAACAATTCGAGGGAGAGTTCATGGTCGAGTCATCTCAAACCCAGGAAAAAGGCGAAGGAACAGATGAAGAAAAAGGTGGTGAGATTGTTGGGGAAGCCATCCCATTGAAGAATCCGAAGTTCATACCTTTGTGCGATGGGTCCAGTTCAAGCGTCCCTGGGGAATGTACTGAATCAGGAAGCGATCAAGTTATGGCTATAAGTGAAGATATTCAGAATCAAGAGGTAACCTCTATCGCGATCCCTGAAGGCAACATAACCACTGACAACTGGACTATCATGCCTCAGCTAGCCAAGAAGATGCAGATCCAGAGGATATAGTTATGAGTTCCAGGAGATGTTGGGACGATATCACTTTGTTCGCAATGTGCCATTTATTTTCCATACATGTAAAGAAAAAAAAAGAGAGAAAAAAAAGAAAAAGAAAAAGAAAAAGAAAAAGAAAAAGAAAAAAAACAAAAAAAAAACAAAATAACAGAAAGAAAAAACAAAAAACAAAAAACAAAAAAACAAAAACAAAAACAAAAATAAAAACATCTCTACACCCTTCTCCCCACTTACTACTTTGAACCTTTTCAAACCAAGGTTAGAACTACGCAGACCTGATCTCCCCTCATCAATAGGAGTACGTAGGCAGCCATATACGGTGCGGTCTAACCACTACAAAAATCAACAAACCCCTTCAACCAAGCTCAACCTCTAATAAATATTTTCAGCCTTTCAAGCCAAAGCCTGAACTATAAAAGACCTAATCTCCCCTCATTAATGGGAGTACGTAGGCAGCCATTTATGGTGAGGTCAAACCAAATAAAACCCCAAAAACCCAAACAAACACATCTCAAACAAACACTTCTCAAACTGTTTAGCTCACCAGCGGGAACTACGCAGACCTGATCTCCCCTCATCAATGGGAGTACATAGGCAACCATGAGTGGTGCGGTTTAACCCTCAAAAAAATATCCAAATCCAAACATCAATCCCAAGGATAACCCTCCAAGTCAGCGACCCATGTCGAGAAGACCCAACAACACTTCAATATCATTCCATCGAATCTAGCACAAATCCTAGAAAGGAAAAAATAGCGATACACTAAGACAACCAGTAGCGATGACCTTCAAAGAGTCGACACCCTCAATCACAAGTCTTCATCAAATCAAAGGAAAACCATCAAAGCCGATTGCGCGAACAAGTCAGGGCGTCAAAGCCCAAATCCACTACTTGTTCACCATCTGGTATAGAGGTAAAAGCCTTTTGCGATCTCAGTATCTTATTAGCCCAACTGTCAAAGCAACGATCCTAGATAATAAGCAAGGTTGGGGCAATTTTAAGATTGCCAGCAAATCGATATTGCGTCCCTTACAACAAGATTAGGACAATCTCGAAAACAGCGACAACTCAACACTGGAGCATGCACCAGTCAGCACCATCAGCATGGTCCATCATCATCAGAGCTTCCCTCATATCATCTCACTGGCAATTCAGATATTGCTCACTCGCAATTTGGTCAACAAAGAGAGTTTTTCATATGACTACCCGACATCAACATGGGAAAGGACTAGGGCATTTTTAGATTCCAAGAAAGGGAAGGAGTTTAAGGCAAGATCAAGCTTCTCATCAAAAGAAAGGGGAGAACTCCTATCACGGCGATATCAGCTAGCCCCTACAGAAGAAGGGGGAAAATTCTCAAAAAAGTTCTTAACTCAAAAGCAAAAGGCCAACGACAAAAGGTTTGGTGAATAAAATCTACACCATCAAACATGTTAACCTGCGTCAAATCCTCATAAGTTGAGGCCACTACACTGAAGTTCAAATCTGGGCAATAAAAGAATTAGCTGCACCTTCCAGGGATATCAGCAGTATTCAGGTCATCAGTTCAACCGGGTTGCGAATTAAATGCTCAAGGAAATGGGGCACAAGCACCCAACAACAAAAGGAAACTCCAAATCACCTCAAAAAGGATGAGAGTCTAGTGAAGCAAACCTTTAAATATTACTTCAACGAAGGTATCAGAAGATCCGGTATTCAAAACCATTGGCTTCAATTCAGGGCAACATCAAGACAGTTCAGCGATGAAAGATTTGTATACCACCGTTCGAGTGGGAACCAAAACATTTGGACGATGTCAGCGTATTCAACTACCAGTAGGGTAGGATCCGTTGTCAAACTACCATCAGGGTAGGCACCATTATAAACTACCAGCGTATACATCGGGAAGGTCCAGTGATTTCAGAACGTCATCCCTAGTAGAGATGTAGAAAACATCTCAATTTCTCTTCATCAAATAGGCATCAGCGGCACCGACAAAAAGCCAAATCGTTGTAGTCAACACCAGCACAGGCATCAATAATCACCGGTAAAGGTAAAGCGATTTGCGAAAACATTTTAACATCCATCATAACATTCATTATATTGCGATTTACAATTTGCGATATGCGAAATGCGATGTGCGATTTACGAAGTGCGATTGGCCAAATGCGAATTGCGAAGTGCAAAATGCGATGTGCGATTTGCGAACTGGAATTTACGAAAATATTTTAAACATTCATCATGACATTCATTACATTGCGATTTGCATCATTAAAAATATCTTGTCATATTTCAAGTGTCTACTAATCTTTATTGTAATGATCGAAAAATTTATAATTTAATTTAAATATTTATTGATTAAATAAATATTTTAAATAATTTATTTATTGAAAAAAATAAATATTTGATGAATGGTGATGTAATAATTTAGTTGAGTATGTGTGTTAACTAAATTAATGAATAGTAATTTTATTATTTGAGGATTTAATTTAATGAAAATAATTAAATTAAATGAAGTGTTTAATATTGAAGAAAATAAGTAAATTAAATAAAGTAAGGTTTTAGTCTAATTTATTAATTAAATTAGATATATAATTATTTATTAATCATAAATATAATTATAATAGAAATTATTATAATTACTACTTTAAGTTATTTAAATTAACTAAGGTGTGACACATGAAATTATATAATATAATATTATTAAAACAATCTAGTTTGGGGGAATAGGTAGTAGCCAAACAAGGCCTTGTGGCCTTTGACTTATTGTAATTGATGCCTTTTTGGTTTTTCACCTGACGTACGTTGGGAAAAGGGAGTCAGTGTATATTGCGTGAGTTTCCTTAAGGCTAGATAACATAGAGTTACAAAGAGAAAAACATATAAGAGATTGAGAGTGAGAGCTTGATAGAATTTGCTGTGATTGTCAAGTGGAAGAGAAGGGTTTGCTTATCGTTTTGCTAAATCAAGGTATAAACTATTCTTGATTTTAACTCTTAATTTTGGTACTATATATTCTATATGATTTGGAAGTCACGTTGAATTGATATGTATATATATAAGTAAGGTATTAGAATCTGTTAATCATTGTATGTGAGTGTTGTTTGATGATTAAAACACGTGAATTTGGGTTTGTAGGGAGAAAAGTAAATAATAGTGTATGTTTATGAAAAATGGCTTTAGAAAGTACAAAATTTCATGTTTAATATGTATGATAATCTGTAAATTGATGTTGGATTATGTTAGTATGTTAAGAAATGAAAGCGGCGTAGTTCTAATCATTTCAATTGGTTAAGAAACGAATTCGTGGCGATCGAATTCGCTAAAAGTGTCAAAATTGAAGAAATTTGGAAAATTATGGTTTTGATTCTTCAAATTCGTGTATATGAGATGTTTATGTAGTTAGAATGGTGTATAGCATGCTTAACTAAGTTATTACAGAGTTTTAGATGTTTAGGTTCATGAATTTCTATGAATTTGGGATTTTTGGCCTAAAACAGAGACTGTGTTCGAGTTTCTGCAAAACTGTTTTCGGTGCAGAGCGAGGGCGCGCTGCCTCTTGGCGCGGGCGCGCTGCCGCGTGGGTGCGTCAGATTCTAAGCTAACCATGGTGCGGTCGCGCTAGTGGTCAGTCAGACCAGAATTGAACTATTAACATCACATCTTGGAAATGGTTAACCTAACTTATTTGATGATTGTAGAGGAACCTAAAATGTGTTATAAGATATAACAACATGTGGTAATCACAACGTTGAAACTAAAGATTATGAATTAGTAAGTTATGTAATGAACCAAATGTGATGTTTTCAAAAGTTAAAAATTAATAATATGGTTTATGTTAGTTTGTAGTGAGATTTCAGATTCGTTAAGGATGTTAACCAACATGATTAGACATTAGAATAAAGTTATGATTTAAATGGTGGGTTAAACCCATAAAGCTAATATTAATGCAACTAATTTTTATTGCGATTTCAATGATATGTGTAGGGTATTTGGCGAACATTATTATACTTGTGTAGCTTACATACAAGGCAAGTTTTCTAACTTCATTCTCTTTATAATGAATGCAAGTTTCTTATCTAAACTTTTATTGAGAAAGTTTTCTAACTTCATTCTCTTTATAATGAATGCAAGCTTCTTATTCTAAAATTTTATCGAGCAAGTTTAACTTTCCTTAATATTATTCGAAGCATATACTGTTTTAATACATCGATTCAATGGAGATTATTCTAACTCTCTTTAATATAGCACTTGGCATGTATATCATGTTTATTCAATTGTATATTGTTGATATTCGATCTTTGACTTTGATAACCTTGTTCAATTCTACATTGTTGTATTAAATCTTCAAGTAGTAAGCAAACTCTTATTGATTGAACTAGTCTATTATGGAATAGTGTTCTAAAATTCTAGAACCACTGATAAGTTAGTTCCAAGCTAAACTTTCTTTAGTGCAAAAATTCTAAATCCAAACTGAGACGAACAACCCTAACATAGGGGATTTTGTACGTGTAATGTTTAGATGTTTGTGCACAATACATGGTACAAAGGGTTGATCCCCTTAAGTACGTTAAGCAGGGTCTGTATAGTCTAAATAACTATTAAGGTTGGGGTAGTAATACCTAATCACCAGGGACATAGTTCGTGATCTTAAGACCCTCAGATATTAAAGTTCGAACTTATTTTCTATTTTTGATTCATAGAACAAGTTCATTATTGTTCAGCATTCGTTGTTCATTCTCATGTTGATATTATTACTACTCTTTATATCAATGAGCAATTGTTTGCTCACTCTTACAATTAACACTACAGTTAAAGTTGAAAGAGTTGATGAGCCATCTACTAGCAAAGGAAAGGGCAATGTGACGCCCCCAAAATAGGTATACATCACCTATTCTAAGTCGCCAAATACATGGTACAGAATACAAATACAGTTTTTAATATACAACAAGAGAACTGTGAGTTTTAATACAAATACTGTCTTCTAGACAATATCCACTCTCAGAATAAGTCCTCATTACATTTATTGTCACTCTATTTAATAGAATAGTGAGGACTACTAATACTATCATCTGGACCGTCATTCCGTTCCCCGACTAGTCCCGACTACGTTCTCATTTTCTGAAGAGAACAGTGAAAGAAAGGGTGAGCTCAACTAGCCCAGTAAGAAATATTATGACTAAGATAATGCAGAATAAATTATCATTAGTCTTCAACTATGTTAAACTGATAAAATACAATAGACATCAAGTTTAACTGCAGCGGAACAAGCAATCCATTAAAAGAGTCAAGTAGAGAATAAAATCTACTATCTTTTATGATTTAAAAGGTTTTTCATCACTTTTATCGCTGAGACTCAGCTTAATAAATAATTCACATCATCCCTGCACTACGGCCAAGGATATTCATTAGTATCACAACCACAAATTATCCATGCACTACGGGCCAAGGATATTCGTGTATTCATCAATGGTCATGATCATGCCAACAACTGTCCATCAATACACTATGGGCCAATGAGGACTTTTACCACATCATTTGTAACATTACGGTCATGATTACATCGAATAACACCCGGTCATAATCATACCAAGTCCATCTATGCACTACAGGCCACAGACGACTTTCAACAAAATATAAACATGAGGATGATGGCAATGATATAAGAATTCAATAAAACAAGTTCAAGAATTAATTTATCCAGGAACTAATAATGTCCAAATTGTCAACATGATACTTCTTTGTAGAGTAAAATTTAAGAATGCTCAGAAGAATATTTTCATGAAAAGATACTGGATGAAGCGCAAATATCAAGGATAATCCACTAATTTCATGGAGTATAGAAGCCAAAACTTTAACCAACTGAGTACAATAAAGAATGGAATAACAAAAGAAATCACCAGGTATGCGATAGACCGGACAGGCAGGTTATTCCAACAGAATAATAAATAATAGAACTAGGTTCGGTGTAAAACGCACAGACATGATATTCCAACAGAATAATAAATACGGAACCAGGTCCGGCGTAAAATGCACAGACAGGATATTCCAACAGAATAATAAAGACGAAACCAAGTCCGGCGTAAAACGCATAGACATGATATTTCAACAGAATAATAAAGAATGGAATAACAGAAGAATTTCGCCAAGTATAGGGTAGCCCGCGTATACAGGTTATTCCAACAGAATAATAAATAATGGAATAACAGAAGAATTTTACCAAGTATAGGGTAGCCCGCGTATACAGGTTATTCCAACAGAATAATAAATAATTGAATAACAGAAGTTCTCTTCATGAATACAAAAGAAATAATACCCCTTACCTTAAGAAGAAGAGTACTGGATATAGGAGTAGTGAAGTAGCAGAATATTTTTCTTCTTTCTCTCTATAATTTCTCTCTCTAGAGTTTTAGTGAATTTGTAAAAAATAATGAAGGATTGAACTTCTATTTATAGAAGAATGGACTGCATAGTAACTAATTCATGAACGGTACAGATTAATTTACTTTTAATCGGACGATCCATATTTAAAGCAAAATCTTTTAAATAAATTATAATATATTCTATTTATAATCTAATAAAACGAATAACTTTATAAAAGTATTTTATTTTATATAAAAAGATTTTACTATGCAAAATACTATGCAGACACTATGCAACACTATGCATAATAAAATATAATATATTCTATTTATAGATGAACTTTATAAAAGTATTCTATTTTATGTAAAAAGTTTTTCTGTTTTATTACATTAATAATACTAATAAAATAAAACTGAGTGACTTATCACATAAGCATCAATAATTAATACCGTGTGCTACTATGCAACCACGTGTATTACTATACTTTTAACACCGGGTGTTTCAACAGTTAACGATAAAACTTTCACCGTTATTTTTATAAAGTATTTTTGTCGTTTTCTCAATCCGATAATAATTCCGTTGTGAGGTCCACCAATGATTATGTCGTTGTACGAATATTCCCTATTAAAATAAATATTCTCCGACCAATCGAATATTATATAACAACTTGCGTACTTTGCAAAATTTATAAATATTACCCACAACTATAACATTATATCAAATTCATTCCATAATATTTAAAAATGATATTTATAGAAAACTCATCTTTATTAAAAAAAATTGGGGTCTTACAACATCCCTTTCTTATGAAATTTCGCCCTCGAAATTAGGGTACTTACCTGATATGTCGAAGAGGTAAGGATACCTTGATTTTATTTCAGATTCTAACTCCCAGGTCATTTCCTCAACATCGTGGTTCCTCCACAAAACTTTAACTTGAGGTATAACCTTGAAGCGTAGAACATGATCCTTCTTATCCAAGATTTTAACAGGAAGCTCTTCATACGTTAAATCTTCTGCTATTTTATCCGGTTCTAACTCAATAATGTGGTGTGGGTCTTTCACATATTTACGTAATATAGATATGTGAAAAACGTTATGAACATGAGACATACTTGGCGGTAAAGCGAGTCTGTAAGCCACAGTTCCTACTCGTTCGAGGATTAAAAATGGGCCAATGAATCGAGGATTGAGCTTTCATTTCTTTCCAAATCTCGTAACTCCTTTCCATGGAGCAACACGTAACAACACATGATCTCCAATATTGAATTCCATATCCTTTCGATGAAGATCAGCATAACTCTTTTGTCGATCTTGTGAGGTTTTTATACGTTGCCGGATCGTTTGAATCTTTTCCGTAGTCATACGTACCGACTCCGGTCCCAACAACGTTGCTTCACCCACCTCATCCCAGTATATTGGAGAACGACACTTTCTTCCATACAATGCTTCGAATGGAGCCATGTCAATACTTGCTTGATAACTGTTGTTATAGGAAAACTCCACCAATGGTAAGAACTTGTCCCAACTTCTCTTGAAATCAAAGACACAGAGTCTTAATAAATCTTCAAAAGTTTGAATAGTCCTCTCCGACTGCCCGTCCGTTTGAGGATGATATGCCAAACTAAACTGTAAATTCGTGCCCATAGCTTTCTGTAAACTAACCCAAAATCGTGAAGTGAATCTTGGGTCTCGATCAGAAACTATGGATACTGGCATACCATGCAATCTTACAATCTCGTTTATGTACATACGAGCAAGGCGTTTAAGTGTATAAGTTTCTCGTATAGGTAATAAATGAGCCGACTTGGTCAATCTATCAATAATGACCCAAATCACATCTATGCCTTGAGAAACCTTGGGAAGACCGGTAACGAAATCCATGGTAATGTGCTCCCACTTCTATTCTAGAATTCAAAGTGGTTGCAATGGACCTTTTGGTAATTGATGCTCCGTCTTGACTCGTTGACACGTTAGACACCTTGAGATAAATAGTGGTATCTCTCTCGCCATATTGCCCCACCAAAATATATGTCGAAGATTATGTTATATTTTGGTACTCCCAGGATGGATTACAAACGGTGTGTTGTGCGCCTCCATCATGATGTTATATTTTAAATCAGGGTCGTTAGGAACACAAAGTCTGGAGTTGACTCGAAGTATTCCATCCTCATCGATTTTTGCTTCCAGCATAGCACCTTCTTACACTTTCTTCCTCATACGCATCAGCTCCAGGTCTGTAGCTTGAGCAGCTTTAACTTTATCAATTAAAGTCGGTTCTACTCGTATATTTGCCATCATCACATGGCCCCCCGGAGTCTTTAACTCTATCTCCATCCTTTGCAAGTCACACAAAATGGGCCTTTGCGTTGACAATATCGCACTCGTACCCGCATATAATCTTCTACTCAATACGTCAGCTACCACGTTCGCTTTTCCATGATGGTATTAGATGGTATGATCATAATCTTTCAACAGTTCAAGCCAACGTCGTTGTCGCATGTTGAGTTCCTTTTGAGTGAAGAAATATTTGAGGCTTTTATGATCCGTAAAGATCTCCACTTTCTCCCCATACAAGTATTGCCTCCAAATTTTAAGTGCGAAAACAACAGCTGCCAACTCTAGATCATGAGTAGGATAATTCCTCTTATATTCTTTGAGTTGTCGAGAGGCATAGGCTATGACTTTTCCATGTTTCATGAGAACACATCCTAACCCTTTGCCCGAAGCATCACTGTAGATGACAAATCCCTCCGAGCCAGATGGTATGGTCAGAACAGGTGCTGAAATGAGTCTTCTCTTGAGTTCTTGAAAACTATTCTCATATTTATCGCTCCAACCAAATTTTGTATCTTTCCGAGTCAACTGAGTTAGTGGAGTAGCAATTTGAGAAAATCCTTCCACGAATCTCCGATAATAACTAGCTAAGCCGAGAAAGCTACGTACTTCTGTCACTGATTTGGGTTGATCTCAGCTTTGAATAGCTTCAATCTTTACCGAGTCAACAGATATTCCATGACTTGATACTACGTGCCTAAGGAATGCCACTTCTTCAAGCCAGAACTCGCATTTCTTTAACTTGGCATAAAGTTTATTTTCACAAAGCTTTTGGAGTATCAGCCTCAAGTGTTGCTTATGATCTTCACGGCTTTTGGAATATAAGAGGATGTCATCAATAAAGACGACCACAAAGTGATCTAAATATTTCTTGAATACTCGGTTCATCATATCCATAAGGGCAGCAGGAGCATTAGTAAATTCAAAAGACATGACTAAGAATTCATAATGCACGTACCGAGTTCTGAAGGTAGTCTTTGGAATATCCTCAGTTCTAAGCTTCAGCTAATGATATCCAGAACGAAGATCGATTTTTGAAAAAAATTGTGCTCCTTACAACTGGTCAAACAGGTCATCAATGTGAGGCAACGGGTGCTTATTTTTGATGGTGACATGATTCAGCTCCCGATAATCAATACAAAGTTGCATACTTCCATCTTTCTTCTTCACAAATAGTATAGGAGCACCCCAAGGAGAAGTACTAGGTCGAATGAAATCGATGTCTAACAATTCCTGCAATTGGGTCTTTAACTCCTGAAGTTCAATAGGAGTCATCCGATATGGGGCTTTGGAAATGGGTTTTGTACCAAGTTCAAGGTCGATACAAAATTCAATTTCACGCTCTGGGGGCAGGCCAGGAAATTCTTCAGGGAATACGTCAGGAAATTTATTAACAATAGAAATATCATTCAAAACTGACATATTTTTGTTTAGATTTGTGACATGAGCTAAGAAAGCTTGACATCCGTTTCTCAATAAATAAATAGCTTTATGGCTTGAGATGACCGTCATTGATTTTAATGGTTTGGTCGCTTGAAATCGCATAATAGGTTGATTAGAAATATGAAAGCGAACAACCTTACGAAAATAATCAATTTTAGCATGATGAGTAGTTAACCAATCAATCCCTAGAATCACATCAAATGCAAGTATTTTCAATAAAATAAGATTGACAGGTAATGTGAGGGTACCGATTTGAACCAAACAAGACTTATAAACAGTGGATGTAATAAAGGTATCTCCCAACGGAGTTTCCACAGATAAGTCAAAGCCTAATTTCTCCAGAGTCAAATTTAATCGTTGAGCACAAGTAGGAGAAATAAAAGAATGGGTAGAACCGGTATCAAATAAGGTATAGACTTTGCTAGAGTTTATGATAAGCTTACACGTGATAACCTCGTTCGGGTTCCTTACTTTCTGGAAAGTCACAACAAAAGCTCTCCCTTGAACTACTAGTTTTGACTTGTCTGGGATGTTATTTTGTGTCACCGTTCCAACTGGACTTGTCTTCGGTGCACGATAAAATCAGGCTAGGTGACCTTCTTTTCCACAATTATAACACGCTTTGGATGGCATCGCGCAGTTTGGACTGATATATCCCTCCCCTCCGCATTTGAAGCATATGATAGGTGGTCGTTCTCCTTCCTTAACAACTGGTGTTGGTGCTGACATCTTTCCATCATTGTTGAATCTCCTCTTCTTGAAATGAACATTCTTATTGTTTTGGCCATGATTACTACCAAAGTGGTTACCATTTCTGGCATGTTGATTCCTTCCACGCTTGTTGTCACCGCTTCGATGACTGCTCTCACTGGTATTATCATTTTATCGGATGCTTTCTCTTGGTTGAGTTGACTCGTTATCGCGCTCCAATAACTGAGCCCTATTTACAACATCTGAATACAAACACATTTTATGAGAAATAAGATATTGACGTATCTCCGGTTTCAAACCTCTTAAAAATATCCGCGTCATTCTCTCCTCATTATCAACCAAGTGGGACGCAAACCGGGATAACTCGACAAACTTAGCTTCGTACTGCGACATGGTCATATTATTCTGCTCCAACTTGATGAACTCTACCTCCTTCATGTGACGAATACTTTTGGGAAAGTACTTGTCATTGAGCAGTTCTTGAAACTTTTTCCAAGGCATCTTCAATACGACAGGTTGAGTACGCTTTACCGATTCCCACCAGTAATATGCCTCTCCTCGCAACGTAAAGGTGGCAAAGGGAACCTTTTTCTCCTCGGCGCATCCCAAGACATCAAATATCTTGGTGATCTGCTTGATCCACGTTGCTGCCTTAAGTGGTTTTGGCTCTCCAATAAACTCTGGTGGTCCCAACTCCTTGAACTGCTTAGCGGTGACCGTCCGAGAGTTTATAGTGTTTTCACCTAAATTTTGGACATGAGCCTCTCTCACCTGATGTTGCATGAATTGCATAAAGCCTCTAAACATTCCATCATTCATCATTTGGTCAGTGTTGTTGTTTACATGAGGATTGTCGCCTTCTTGATGCACATTATCCTAATTATTGATATGTGGAACCTCAACAGTCTCCTGTGCTCCATTGCTATTCTCAACATTCTCAGATGTCATTTTTAGATACTGCCACAAAACAAAGGTTAATTGACATGTAACATAATATCCCTATACTCTGACTGACCAATTAAATACCAAATAAACTTAGGTAGGTCATACTAGCGAAGGAATTTCCCGTCTCTCCCTTCCTAGTTCTAGTCTCACATCTTAGCCAGGGATCATATCCCTAAGCTTTGATACCAACTGTGACGCCACCAAAATAGGTATACATCACCTATTCTGAGTCGCCAAATACATGGTACAGAATACAAATATAATCTTTAATATACAACAAGAGAGCTGTGAGTTTTAATACAAATACTGTCTTCTAGACAATATCCACTCTTAGAATAAGTCCTCATTGCATTTATTGTCACACTATTTAACAGAATAGTGATGACTACTAATACTATCATCTGGACCGTCACTCCGTTCCCCAACTAGTCCCGGCTACGTTCTCATTTCCTGAAGAGAACAATGAAAGAAAGGGTGAGCTCAACTAGCCTAGTAAGAAATATTATGACAAAGATAATGTAGAATAAATTATCATTAGTCTTCAACAATGTTAAACTGATAAAATACAATAGACATCAAGTTTAACTACAGCAGAATAAGTAATCCATTAAAAGAGTCAAGTAGAGAATAAAATCTACTATCTTTTACGATTTAAAAGGTTTTTCATCACTTTTATTGCTGGGACTCAGCTTAATAAATAATTGACATCATCCCTGCACTACGACCAATGATATTCATTAGTATCACAACCACAAATTATCCACGCACTACGGGCCAATGATATTCGTGTATTCATTAATGGTCATGATCATGCCAACAACTGTCCATCAATGCACTACGGGCCAATGAGGACTTTTACCACATCATTTGTAACATTACGGTCACGATTACACCGAATAATCCCTGGTCATAATCATACCAAGTCCATCTATGCACTACAGGCCACAGATGACTTTCAACAAAATATAAACATGAGGATGATGACAATGATATAAGAATTCAATAAAACAAGTTTAATAATTAATTTATCCAGGAACTAATAACATCCAAATTGTCAACATAATACTTCTTTGTAGAGTAAAATTCAAAAATGCTCAAAAGAATATTTTCATGAAAAGATACTGGATGAAGCACAAATATCAAGGATAATCCACTAATTTTATGGAGTATAGAAGCCAAAACTTTAACCAACTGAGTATAATAAAGAATTGAATAACAAAAGAAATCACCAAGCATGCGATAGACCGCACAGGCAGGTTATTCGAACAGAATAATAAATAATGGAACCAGGTCCGGCGTAAAACGCACAGACAGGATATTCCAACAGAATAATAAAGACGGAACCAGGTCCGGCGTAAAACGCACAGACAAGATATTCCAACAGAATAATAAAGACGGAACCAGGTCCGGCGTAAAATGCACATACAGGATATTCCAACAGAATAATAAAGAATGGAATAACAAAAGAATTTCACTAAGTATAGGGTAGCCCGCGTATACAGGTTATTCCAACAGAATAATAAATAATGGAATAACAGAAGAATTTCACCAAGTATAGAGTAGCCCGCGTATACAGGTTATTCCAACAGAATAATAAATAATGGAATAACAGAAGTTCTCTTCATGAATACAAAAGAAATAATACCCCTTACCTTAAGAAGAAGAGTACTGGATATAGGAGTAGTGAAATAGTAGAATATTTTTCTTCTTTCTCTTTATAATTTCTCTCTCTAGAGTTTCAGTGAATTTGTAAGAAATAATGAAGGAATGAGCTTCTATTTATAGAAGAATGGACTGCATAGTAACTAATTCATGAACGGTACAGATTGATTTATTTTTAATCAGACGATCCATATTTAAAGCAAAATTTTTTAAATAAAATATAATATATTCTATTTATAATCTAATAAAACGAATAACTTTATAAAATTATTCTATTTTATATAAAAAAATTACTATACAAAATACTATGCATGCACTATGCATAATAAAATATAATATATTCTATTTATAGAATAACTTTATAAAAGTATTCTGTTTTATGTAAAAAAACTTTTCTGTTTTAATACATTAATAATACTAATAAAACAAAATTGAGTGACTTATCACATAAGCATCAATAATTAATATCGTGTGCTACTATTCAACCACGCGTATTGCTGTACTTTTAACATCAGGTGTTTTAACAGTTAACGGTAAAACTTCCGTCGTTATTTTCATAAAGTATTTTTGTCATTTTCTCAATCTGACAATAATTCTTTTGTGGGGTCCACCAATGATTGTGCCGTTGTACGAATATTCCTTGTTAAAACGAATATTTCTCGACCAATCGAATATTATACAACAACTTGCGTACTTTACAAAATTTATAAATATTACCCACAACTATAACATTATATCAAATTCATTCCATAATATTTAAAATGATATTTATAGAAAACTCATCTTTATTAAAAAAAAATTGGGGTCTTACAGGAAAGATGTCCAAGTGTTGAAGATTTATGAAAACTTATCTAAATGAATTATGTTATAAGACTTGTTTTATTTTATGATGTATTCTACAAACTTATGTAATAAATTTAAGGTTAGTTTACCTAGGATTGTTTATGAGATGATGTAACCTTTTAATGGGAAAGATTATTGTTTAAATTAATTGATGTTTTATCCTTTAATATGGGTAGTTAAGATGTAATTATTTTGATAGTGAGCACCAAATTCTATGGAAATGAAGTACCCAGATTTGGGGGTGTCACATTTATCATGTCCATTCCATTGTATTTCATGAACATGATAAAAAGGGGCATCTGTAGACAATCAAAATTTTCTTTTCCTGTTACTAACTATGTAGGAGGGCAAAAGCGTCTGTTTCACACTCTAGAGATGACCCTGGAGGACCACAATATCAATTCCAACCCCAGAGATAGCCTCGGGAGATCCAGTTTACAACCCCAGAGATAATCCCGGGAAATCAGTTTCCAACCCTGGAGATAACACCGGGAAAGTCAGTTCCAACCCCAGAGATAACCCTGGGAGATCAAGTTCAAATGCCCTGAGTCAACCCCAGATGGTCAAGCCAACCTCAGAGATAACCCTGAGGACATTTAGAGTCAACACAATGACAATCTCAGAGATAACCCTGGGAAAAAACTGCTACAACTGTGCGAAAACCGGAGATAATACCAGGAGGGGCAAAATGATAATTTTGCCAACTTAACTTCAAATCAAATCAAATATACTCATTTCAACTCAAATTGCTTCAAAAGAAGTACCTCAAGAACCATATCTTAACTTCATAGCGTAAACTACGCAAAACAGCTCAACGAACTGCCTGACGGAGACCCAAAAATTTTATTTCAATCATAGACCCATCTTCCTGAAATCAGAAAAGGGCAAATCCTATGTCATTGCATAGCTCTCGAAAAGAGCTTTTTGGAATGGTATGGCACGCTTCCATCGGACTCTCGGACTGAAAGTTATGAAGGTTCTAGCGAACAGCGCGTTGTTTGAGTGCACGTACTTCGAGACGGCGGGACCCACATTGCCCGGGGCACCCCGGGTAGCCGTAGGTACACCTGCTGCTGTCCCCCCTCTATAAATAGAGGGCTTGGGGTGGCCATATTTGCAAGAAAAAAGGCAAGGAAGCCTTGTCCAATTTGCTCTATAAACACTATAAACTGAGTGCTTTCTCATTTTAAACACTTGTGAGCTTATATATAGCTACTTTTTTACTGGTGGGAGCCGAGTGTTCATCCATTTTAAGTTATTGAAGTCTTCTTTGGTAGTCCACTGTAAGCCTTCTTACACATTTTAATGCCTTTCTCTTCATCTTAGCACACAACATTCTTCACGTTGAGAGTCGTGTTGCGTGTGTATGCCCAGACTTCGGTTCGTGGTTTCATTTTCAGTTTGTATATATATATATATATATATATATATATGGACTAACATCATCGAGTTATGCCTCGATTGAGCCTAGACTTATGTCTGGAGCGTTTAATTGCTTTCGTATATATATATAAATACACAAAAGCAATTAAACGCTTCAGACGTAAGTCTAGGCTCATCGAACAGAGTTATATTTATGAACTGTGTGTCGAACTCTTTTCGATGAGCCTAGACTTACGTCTGGAACGTTTAATTGCTTTCGTATATATATATATATATATATATATACGAACTGTATGTCAAACTATGTTCGATGAGCCTGTGTGTCAAGCTATTTTGGTTATGGACCCATCTTCCTGAAATCAGAAAAGGGCAAATCCTATGTCATTGCATAGCTCTCGGGAAGAGCTTTCTGGAATGGTATGGCATGCTTCCATCGGACTCCCAGACTGAAAGTTATGATGGTTCTAGCGAACAACGCGTTATCCGAGTACACGTACTTCGAGACGGTGGGACCCACATTGCCCGGGGCACCCTGGGTAGCCGCAGGTACACCTGCTGCTATCCCCCCTCTATAAATAGAGGGCTTGGGGTGGCCATATTTGCAAGAGAAAAGGCAAGGAAGCCTTGTCCAATTTGCTCTATAAACGCTATAAACTAAGTGCTTTCTCATTTTAAACACTTGTGAGCTTATATATAACTACTTTTTTACTGATAGGAGCCGAGTGTTCATCCATTTCAAGTTATTGAAGTCTTCTTTGGTAGTCCACTGTAAGCCTTTTTACACACTTTAAATGCCTTTCTCTTCATCTTAGCACACAACATTCTTCACATTGAGAGTCGTGTTGCGTGTGTATGCCCAGACTTCAGTTCGTGGTTTCACGTTCAGTTTGTATTGATCTGCATATCTCAGGGGTATCTCCGAGATTAGAATTGTTACTCCCAAATTGCGATCCGGGGTTGATGCTAAACATCCGGTAGTATCCGGCATGGATATGGATCGTCTTTCAGGGTTCCCTCTTAAAAGACGAATCTATTCTCCTGTAATGTTAGTGACTGGTGCACAAAAAATTTCGAGTGTCTACAGATGCCCCTCTTTATCTTACTCATGCATGGCGATGCATGGGTAGGATAAAGAATCCTAGACACTTGAAACGTAACAAGACGAACATGGTACTATGGATAGCAACATGATGCAAATGTATGATGCATGTGTACGGGGTTGTAGCCCAACACGCTAGGGATGATTGCTGGCTCCCTGTTGCTTTAACTGGGGATTGGCAACGATGACCAGATTTGATGTGTAATCTGAATCTGTTAGGATGTTGATGTTGGAGTTATCACTAAAGTCCTGTGTCTTTGATTATGACTAGATCCCGAAGATGTACCTCTTATGTGTAAGAGATCTATGGGGATGAAGCTTGATCTGCTTGAGGATGTGTATAACATATTTCATCATTAATCCTCCTTGATGACAATCTCCTGGTTTGTATTGTCAGGACATGTCACGATTCTGTTGGATTTACTGCCAACAACAAATGTTGTTAGGGATGCCCGACCTTCGTTTATTTGCGTGTTTCACCGACATATGAATCAACGACTGAAAAATCCTGTGGGATATACTGTCAAGGTTACTTGACCTCCGCTGTCGTGTAGATCACCGGAACATTACGTAGTGACCCCCGCCGGGGATCCGCTGGGGAATACGAGCGGTCGGGTGTGAAAACCTCGAATGGCTTCAGAGCTCTGATAGGTTTAAATCGTTATCGGCCGTAATAATGTCAAGGCTTCTTGACCTTCGTTGATTTGTGTGTCAACGGATGAGCATGCGTTGTAACCCCCACCGGGGATCTCTTTTATGAAAATATTGGGGTGACAACCTTACGCTGACGGCATTGGACCTCTGTACGGTATTGCCAAATGTGGTATGCAAAGACTAAATCATCGGTATAGTAAACCCTGTGTTCGGGCAAATACCAATGGATGACAAGAAAGCCACAGTTGGGTCCAGAAAAACTAGGGTTTTAGGCTATTTTACTCAATCGCGTAGCATTTTTATCTATGGTTTGGCCTTTTCAGCTTGTAAGAATTCCTTTGCAACTCGAACTGGACCGAACCGGAGGGATGGGACCTACATGGGGGTGCCATAGGTGCCCCTGCTATAGCCGCAGATGGGCTTGCAGTCAACCGTGGATGATAAATTCCAGCAGGTTGGTCTCACAAGTCATTTTTAACTTGTTGCGCAAAGGAAAATACGTGAGCCTCTTTCAGATTTGCTGAGTTCGGGCTATTTTCTACAAATTCTATCACCGTACAAGTGTTCTGCACTCTCCTGGTAACATATGCCTGTATTTTCTCTCATTTCTGTCTGTTGGATTTTGCGTTATCGCATGAAATGCATCTAAACACATAGTAGTGATTATGTATGCACAAATGACTAGATAAAAAATATTCAACAAAGTAAATGTTATTATTAAACCATGCTGAACATAATGATGTAAAAAAATTTAACTTTTGAGACAGTCAAATTGGCACCTTTTTATGCTATTTTTTGTCCTATTTGAGGTCCAATGAGCATAAGGTAGCAAGGCAAAGTACTCCTAGTATTGAGGTTGGCCTTATGCATGATAATTTTAATTTTTTAATGCATATATTATGTATATGACTTTGGGGCAGGTGTGCTACTGAATGGCCACCTAGACATGCCTGGATGCATGTGGATAGTCCTATTTTCAAAGGGGACTATGGCAAAAAAATTTCAAATGTAGGCATTGGGTAGTCATGCATTTTAACTCTATTATATGTTAAAGTAAATGCATGCATGCATGCATATAGTCATAAAATGCATTCTAGAAAGCTCCAGGTAAGGAAATACCACACCCTTTCTGAGGTGATTTGGAGACTTATTGTCCAGATACTATGGATCCAGATCAGCCGAGCAGTTCCTATAGGACCACTTCTAGCGTACGGCAGAGGGCTTCTGAAGTGCCTCGTCCCCGTTCTGTCAGACAGCCTCGTCGGTTGGTGGAGGCCGTGATACGTTCTGTCCAGGTAGATGTTCCAGACGTTGAGGACGAGGAGGCGGATATTCCGATAGAGGATCCCGCTCCTGCTGCACATGTCCCTCGCAGGGAGCTTCCGAGCATTCAGGTGGTGAATCCAGAGTTGCTGGGTGATTTGGGCAGACATCCATCGATGTATTTACATGCTAACGAGGTATGACGTTAGACTTTGATCTTCATTCTTTCCTATTAACGAGGATTAAAGGGTTTTGATGTTGATCTACATTTCATGCAGGTCCCTGGTTTTACACATCCTCGAGGGAACTGGTTCAGCATTCACTCCATGTACCAGGCGCTTCATCCTGACTATAGAGCGGTAGTGCATGAGTGGAGATTTGGGACATTTTTTTCCATCCTTCCCCGTCGTTGTCCTTGGGGTTATCAGGGCATTGTCTGAGCGATGGTTTCATCAGACTCAGTCACTCTATCTGCTGGATTGCGAGGTGATGATGACGCCTATGGATTGGCGATTTATCACAGGTATGGAGTTTGGAGGGGAGCCAGTGCCTTGCATGGCAAATATTACCCCTACTGCCGTTAGATCCTTATTAGGAGTTCCGGCGGCGGCGCTTAAAGGCAGGACTATCCGTTCAGGTCCTTTGAGCGTAGATGCTATGAGCGGGCTATTGAGTGAGCCTATGCCTGATGATGTCAGAATCAAGGATCGTATTCTGCAGCGATTATTCCTGATGATCATTCGAGGCTGCTTCATAGCAGATAACTCTTCCACGGTATCTTTCTCTTTGATCAGCGCTACACGTGATGTGGACCGTATTGGAGAGTATGATTGGGGTTCCTACACCTTTGCCTATTTCCTCCGGGGCATGCGTATGCACTCACAGGGTTTGACAGAGGCTTGGCTAGGATTTTACCCATTTCTGCTGGTGTGTATTTCTCTTGTCATTTACCATGTATAGGTTAAGAATGTTAACTGACAGCAGATGTTTGCCTTTGTGTTGGCAGTTCTGGGCCTATGAGAGGCTTCCATGCTTGCGTCCCGTGAGTGTGTTAGGTTTAGACATCTATCCACGAGGACGACGATGGCATCATTCGATTCTGCCAGAGGTCCCTGTAGCTGAGGGATTCACTCATTGCCGTATGCAGCTAGAGTTGCTGACGGCCGACAGCATCACATGGTTTCCCTATTCCGGGGAACACTTGACTATAGGTTTTGAGGATGGATACCCCACTGGAGTCGAGTATATGATTTCCACCAGAAGAGTTCCTCTCTTCACAGATGGAGGCTGGGAGCTCTATTTAGGAGAGCGTGCTATCAAGAGCACTACAGGGGAGATCCGTATACCGATCTTGCCTCCTGTTAGGCATTATTGGCCTGTGTCGCAGTCACCCGTCATTGATATCCCATTGTTGGGGGTTAACGGTTTTACATTGTCAGAGGGTCCATGTACTCAGGAGACGTTCCATCGGTGGTGGTCCCCTCGCACTATTAGAGCTCAATCCTACACCATACAGTTTATGGGGGATATGGTTCCAGGATCCTTAATGATGACGAATTGGATAGCTTGTGTCCGAGATCCGACTCATATGACCCAGATTGATATTTTGACCTGGCAGTTGGACCAGGCACACATATTTATTCGGCATTTGGGCAGAGATCCGGCAGAGGCGGCTTCATTTAATCCTTCCAGCTCAGGCGCTGGCCCCTCAGGTGACCCATTCGGTTTTGCCAGCGCAGATCCTCCTCTTTATAGGCCTGACATCCCTGTTGATAGAGATCCAGTGACTCAGGAGGAGTTACATCTGGTGGACAGGATTGATGATGTGGACATCGACACCATTATCTTCTTCTGATGTGTATTCTCGTTATATCTTTTGATAGGCCTCTGTTAGATATTGGGTGACTGTTCCCCATTCTCGCTATATCTTTTGACAGGCCTCTGTTAGTAGTTGGGCGTTTGTGCCCCATTTCCATGTATTTGTAGCTGTATAGAGATGATGTATTAGATGATGATATACTTAGGAATGTATGCATAGTATTTTCATTCCCTATATCATATTGACATCTATTATCTGTTATGCATGTATCATGTTATGCATATGTATGTATGTCCAGAGATATTCGGCATTGACCCCTGGATGGTCTTATGACACGGCCCGCACAGATGTCTTCTTCGATAGTTAGCCATATAGATTATACCCCACCATCAGTGGTGGCATCGGGTATGAGATCGTGGTATGATAGTATGTCACCACCAGACAGGGTGACTGCAGATCATTTATTACAGCATACCATGACCTTTTTGACTTTTTAGGTTCCCGCAAGATTTGTGGACGGGATGATAGAGCATTGGCTACCGGATAGGTAGGTATTCCGATTCGGCACCCATGAGTTGACTCCTACTCTGGAGGAGTATGCACGTTTGATGATGTTGCCTTTAGACAGACCTTGCGTGCATCTGGCTTTGGGAGACATGAGCAGACGATTCATGACTCTCATAGGATTGAGGCGCAGAGTGGTACAGGATGAGTTGACATCTGGCCACGTGATATCCCAGCGTTTTCTGTACGACAGATTTGGCTCGGAGGATAGCTATTCACGACATTCTGGGGATTTCACAGCATCAGAGGATCATTGGCGTTTGGCCAGAGTTGACGTACTGATGCTATATGTATTGTCATATGTGTATATGCTGCGATATATGGATGAGATAGATATAGGCGTTGTCATGGCCGTGAGAGCTCTCAGGGAGGGTCGTACCATTGTACCTATGATTGTAGCAGAGACCCTACGGTCGGCATCCTACTGCTGCACTTATCCGACAGGAGTGTTCACTGGGAGTTCAGTCATGCTATATGTGTGGTTCATGTCACACTTGAGACCGATTGGCACTCTTAGATGGCATGGGTACTGCTTCATCCATGATGTAGCTATGTCATACTCTTTTCAGCCATCAGAGTGTATAGATGCTCTGTCCTGGTCCACATTCTTGGCAGATATCAGAGATCCATTAAGCATATTGCCGTGTTCAGGGCTTAGCTCACCATACAGCTTCATTACTCATGCTCCGGGCATGGACTATCTTCCTCTGGCTGGTTTGAGGGGAATGACCACTTATCAACCATTGGCCGTGATGTCGCAGTTTGACCAGTTCTAGGATTTTCATCCTTTTGAGGGGGCGACAGGTCAGCGTTTAGCTTCTCGGTACCTTTCAGCAGAGGACCGATCTTGGGTATACGCCTGCTGGGATCAGCGCGAGATAGCGGCTTTTTCTGTCAGTCATCCTGGTTATTCTGCAGAGTTTTCCGCGTGGATGGAGACAGAGATTTTATCGGCTGCAGAAGTATTTGCAGTACAGGAGCGCGAGTTAGATGATGTAGAGCCCATGGAGGACATTGATACCTACATCGAGGAGGAGCCCACTGCTGGGTTGTCAGCATTTCTTCTGGATTCTCCTAGTACCAGTACTGTTGTGATTCAGCACTCGGCACAATACTTAGAGCAGAGTCTTCATCTGATGACCTTTGAGAGAGATCAGATTCGATCTATGATGTCGACTGTTCTTGATGGGAGGGAGGCCGCTCTATTGGAGAGAGACGAGGCATTGGCTCATAGAGATGCCACCGTCATTGAACGGGATGAGGCTATATCAGCCAGAGATGCAGTGATAGTTGAGCGGGATATCGCCATATCTGCCCGGGATGTAGCCTTCACAGATAGTACTGCAGTGAGGTCCCTTACCACTGGCATGATCGTAGAGATGAGCGCATATATTAATGATCATATGGTCACCATGCAGATGGCTACAGATCTGTTGGGTCGTGTGGATATTCTCATACAGGAGACCACAGCTTTACCTTCATCTTCTGAGAGGGACGCCATGTTGGGCTTGTTAGCTCGCATATATCCTGACTTGTAGATGATCATGTATTTTCCTACACAGACTAGCTTAACCATTTTGTCATGTACAGTTTACATTATGTATATTAAACAGCATTATATATATGACAGGGAAATATATTTTTTTGGATCACTTCCCTTTTAGATATGCTTTGCTACTTGCTTGATATTTTTGCCTGCTGCTTCAGGGCTTGTGATCTTGATGTATTCTGAATTCCTTCTCGGTGGATGGACATTGAGTTGTCTCTGGATAGTTTAGAATGGATCATCGATCTGTATGTATCCCTACCATTTCTCGGTGTCTTGGGACTGGTTTCTGTATGGACCTGAGGAGAGGAGTGTGGCTTTCCTCTCTGAGATTGACCGCACCACAGATGGTCGCCAGCACTTCTATTCAAGAGAAGCCTAGTTAATTCCATCTCTTATGAATTGGTGTTGCTTTTCGTGGTACAACCGCCACTTAGATGGTTGCCGAATCTCCTATTTGGGAGGAGTTCAGGTAATTCCATCCCTTTGGTCTGAAGCCGAATGAAACGTAGTGGATTGAAGGATGATCCAAGTACCAACTGACAAGGGTTTGTGTCTTGGTAGGGGGTGAGACTACACCATGAATGGCTGCCAACATACTCCTATTGAAGAGGAGATCAGGTATGCGTAGTTCGAACCTGGTGTAAGAGGTTCAACGCTGTATGTGGCAGGAATGGTGTAGGAATGTTTTTGTTTGTTTTTTTATTTTTTTGTTTTTTTTTAATGCGACCGGGTCATATGAAATGGTTGCCTACGTACTCCTATTGAAGAGGAGATCAGGTCGACATGGTTCGCCCCTCAAGGCGAGATAAAAAGCGTAATCCCATGTGCAGGTTAGAGTGCAGGGAGGAGAAAGTTTAATCCTAGGTTGAGGATAAACTGCAGGTGAAAAGTTTGATCCCAGGTATGGGTAGCCAAACTGTATACGCAAGAGGTTCAATCCACGGTGGGATGACCTATGTTGTAGGAACGTAAAGGAGAAAGCCAGGCTGCTGGCTTGAAAGGTATGTTTCCTTGAGGGGCAAAGTGTAGAAAAGTTATTTGTGGTAAAGGTTTAAAGAACCGGAATGACTGGTGATCTGATGGTCTACCACCAGGATGTTTACTTGATGGTAACTTCAGACATAATATCGTTTCACGGCGTCTGAGTTGATGAGTTTCAGAAATTCATCGCTGTCCATTTCTTGCAACCTGAGAGCGCCTCCTGTCAATACTTCCTTGACAATAAACGGGCCTTCCCAGTTAGGAGCAAATTTTCCCTTAGCCTGATCTTGGTTGTCCAGGATTTTCTTCAAAACCAAGTCATGTTGTCTGAATTGCCGTAGTCAGACTTTTTTGTTGTAGGATCGGGCGATCCTTTGCTGATATAACTAACCATGGAAGATAGCCGCAGTTCGCCTTTTGTCTATTAGAGACAGTTGGTGATACCTATCTTGTACCCATTGGTCTTCATCCAACGGAGCTTCAATCAATACTCTGAGGGATTCCATCTCAACTTCTATGGGGAGCACTGCTTCCATCCCATAGGTTAATGCGTAGGGGGTTGCCCTAGTGGAAGTGCGCATTGAGGTTCTGTAGGCTAACAGAGTCAGAGGCAATTGGTCAGGCCAATTTTTGTGATTGGTGGACATCTTTTGCATAATCTTCTTGATGTTCTTGTTAGTCGCTTCAACAACACCATTCATCTTCGGACGATAGATGACTGAGTTGAGATGTTTGATGTGGAATTTACTGCATAATTCCTCCATCATTTTGTTGTTGAGGTTCTTGGCATTGTCGGACACAATCACCTCTGGTTGTCCATATCGACAAATGACATTGTTTCTGATGAAAGAAATGATGACTTCTTTAGTAACCTTGGGGAAGGAGGCTGCTTCTACCCACTTGGTAAAGTAGTCGATCATGGTGAAGATAAATCGATGACCATTACTGGCTTTAGGCTCAATGGGCCCGATAACGTCCATTCCCCACATTGAGAAGGGCCAAGGTGAACTCATATTGTGAAGTTCCCGTGGAGGGGCGTGTATAACATTCCCATGAATCTGGCACTGATAGCATCTCCTGACATGGTCATTGCAATCAGTTTTGAGAGATAGCCAATAATGTCCCGTCCTGAAAACTTTCTTGACAAGGAGGGGGCCACTCATATGGGGGCCACAGACTCCACCATGGATTTCATCCATAAGCCTTTGGGCTTGATCTTTGTCTAAACATCTGAGAAGACCTAATCCTGCATCTCTTTTTTAGAGCGCATCTCCACTCAGGTAGAATTTCATAGCAAGTTGGTGGATCCGCCTTTTCTCAGTCGGGCTCGCCTCAGCGGGTATAGATCCATCTCGCAGATATTCCTTGATATGCTGATACCAAGGATATTGGATGAGAGGTAGCTCATCCGATACTTCTCCAACATAATTCCCATAGGCTGGGGCCTTGTGTAGGGAAATTGTGACGCTTGGCAAGTGTTCCTTGTCTGATATGCGAATCAAGGAGGCCAAAGTTGCTAACGCGTTTGCAAAATCATTCCTATTATGAGGAATGTGTAGAAAGGAGATTTCTTCGAACTCCAAAGCCATCTTCAAAACCTGCCGATGGTAAGGCAGCAAATGTAGTTCCTTGGTTTGATAGATTTCGGTGGATTGTCTGATTACCAACTCTGAATCCCCAAAGACAGTTAACCGCCTGATGCCCATTGAATAGGCAAGTTTTAGCCCCATGAGATAGCCTTCATACTCAGCCGTATTGTTGGTGCTGACAAACTGTAATTTGACGGCGACGGGACCTGTATCAGATACTAGAACTGCTCCAGCTCCAGAACCTTCCATATTGACAGCTCCATCGAAATGCATCTTTCACGTTTGGCGTGTATCGTACTGATGGTGTTGCTGAATTGTCATTACTCTTTCATTAGGGAAATATGTCTCCAAGGGTTTGAAATCCCCGGATGGTGCGGCGGCCAGTTGATCCGCAATTCCTTGACCTTTGACGGACTTTTGAGCCACATATACGATGTCAAATTGTTGTAGGATCAACTGCCATCTGGACAGCTGACAATTCAGTATGGGTTTACTTAACACGTACTTGAAAGGATCCACGCGAGATATGAGATGGGTTGTGTGCCCATGGAGGTAATGTTGTAACCTCATGGCAGTCCATGCTAAAGCACAACACGTCTTTTCGATCAGAGTGTACTTGTGTTCACTGCTGCTGAATCTTTTCTTGAGGTAATAGATAGCTCGTTCTAGGCCTCTATCGTCCTTCTGTCCCAGCAAGCAGCCCATGGCATTGTCACTTACGGACATATACATAAACAGGGGAACATCATCCTTGGGTGGTACCAAGATGGGAGATTTAATTAGCTGTTTCTTGATTGTAAGGAAGGCATTCTGGCACTCCTCATTCCATTTCATGGAGGAGTTCTTCCTTAACATCTTGAAGATTGGCTCACAGGTTGCTGTGAGTTGGGAGATAAATTTGCTAATGAAGTTGATTCTTCCCAAAAATTCTCGTATTTCCTTTTCTGTCTGAGGAATGGGCATTTTAGTGATGGCTTGGATTTTGGCAGGATCCAACTCTATCCCTTTGTGGCTGACTAGAAATCCTAGCAACTTGCCTGATTTAACGCCAAAGGCGCACTTAGCTGGATTCAACTTCAAGTTGTACTTACGCAACCTGTTGAACAATTTCCTGAGATGGTCTATATGTTCATCCTCCTTCCGGCATTTGACAATAATGTCATCCACGTAGATCTCAATCTCTTTATGCATTAAGTCGTTGAAAAGAGCCATCATAGCTCGTTGATAGGTAGGTCCAGCATTGATGAGGCCGAACAACAACCGTCTATAGCAAAAAGGTCCCTAAGGAGTGATGAAAGCAATTTTTTCACGGTCTTCCTCGGCAACCATGATCTGATGATACCCGCAAAGCAATCTGCAAAGGAGTACATGTCGTATTGCGCAGTATTGTCAATGAGAATGTGGATAAATGGCACGGGAAAGCTATCTTTTAAGCAAGCCTTGTTCAAGTCCCGATAATTCACACAAACTCGCACCTTCCCTCTAGGTTTAGGTACGGGCACGATGTTGAATATCCACTCAGGATATGTAGACACCATTATTATGCCAGCTTGAAACTGTTTCATAATTTCTTCTTTCACCTTTAAACTCCATTTAGGTTTCAATCGCTAGAGCTTTTGCTTGACTAGCTTAAATCCCTCTTTAATGGGAATGCGATGAAGGACAATGTCAGTGGATAAACCCACCATATCCTCATGAGACCATTCAAACACATCCTAAAATTGGGTTAATAGCGTAACCATGTCATTCCGTCAGTTTTGGGTAAGGTCTGAATCAATCTGGATTAACTTAGGGTTTTCTAAGGTTCTGAGATTGAAAGGAGTGGTTTGATCAAGATTGGGTTTGGGTTTGTCTTTGACCCATTCTTGAATTTTTGGAGGCACCTCAATGTCATCCTGTATATCCACCAAGGCTGAATTCATCTCTACATCAAAGGTACAATCCTTTTGGAGAAGAGGCACCGTATCAGCAAGCACAGGCACATCTAAATTCAGAATCCTGAAACAAAATATGCTTTCACTTAGTATATATGAAATGTGTTGATCATACACAGTGTTAGCATATACTGCCAAAATAAACCGCTAATACTTTACAGAAAAGTAAGCAGTTATTATATCTACAGGGCAGAAAGAGTTTCCGCCCTCTTTACCTTTGACGACCAATGCAAGGAATGCTATTCCAATTGGTAAGAGCAAATTCCGGGTGAACCGCAGTGATAGAGGGATTATCATCATCTTCCCTGTCCCGAATGATAGCCATTACGTCTGGGCAATCATCGTCTGGGGTGTATCTATTGGTATGCTCATCATGAACGATGATGCGTATGCCGGACATCATCTGCATAACGTCTTACTTGATTCTTTGTTCCTCTTCCTCCACTGCGGGATCTGGAACAAAGATTTCTTTCTCCTTTACCGGTACCGGCTTGGAAAATAACATTGACATTATATTGGCTTGGCACCTTTACGGGAGGTTGTGCGGACTCAGAGCTTGAAGGCGAAGATAAACGCCGCATGGTCGAAGCTGAAGGAATCTGCTGATGCTTATGAGGATTCCTGTGACTAGAGCTGGCAGAATAGCCTAGTCCAACTGTCCCAATTTCCTTGGTTAAGCGAATAGGGTACTTGATACCCTGACAATCTTTACCCAACCCTTGTCCTGGTTTATGACCCAACGACATTATTTCTTGTGTGGCCGACATTACCTCGGCAGAAATCTGGGGTTCGAGCAGTGGCGTTCCAATAGCATGGTATTGGGTATTGCTTATTTCCAAAGCATGAAAACTAATTGGCTCAACATCCTTATTGGCATTGATGAGTGGCATGTCCCCATGCTAAGGAATCTCCAGTTCAGCGTTGACTGTAACCAGGCTATTGTTGATGATATATTTCAACTGTTGGTGAAGAGTGGAGGGGACTTCCCCTGCCATATGAATCCATGGTCGTCCCAAGAGTAGGTTATATCCTGAATCTATCTTGAGCACATGGAAGGATACGCAGAATGTATGAGGACCAATCTCAATTGGCAGCTCAACTACTTTGACCGAGTTACGGTGGGCTCCATCAAAAGCTTTGATGATGGTATGGCTACTCCGAATTCAATTGGGATTGATATTCATCTTCACCAAGGTAGCGTATGGGCAGATATTCAGAGAGGAACCTCCTTCTATTAAAACTTCCGCCACCATATATCCGAAGGACAAGACTGCAATGTGCAACGGTTTGCAATGACCGGCCCCTTCGGGTGGTATGTCATCATCAGTGAAGGATATCACATTGTTGTTGAAAATGTGATCAACCAGATGTTGAAACTTTTCCGTATCAACTAATGTCGGTAGATAGGCTTCTTCTAAAACCTTTAACAAGACCTTCCGGTGATTCTCGGAAGTCAGGACCAAGTCCAAGATTGATATCTGTTGTGGAGCTTCTTTCAAGCTTAAAACCACCTTGGCTTCTTTATGACCCATAGTGCGGAGAAAATTTTCAATCTTCTCAATGGGTACTTTCCCCTTAGACTTGATGACAGGCTTCATTACCCGTTGGGGAAGAAACAGTGGATTTTTCTTCGACACTGCAGCAGTTATATGCAAGGTGGATCCTTCACCTTCTCCATAATTCCATAGAACTGCGCGCAAGCTAACAATAGGATATTGTGCTCTGCACGGCAAGTTGATTGGCTCGGGAGCGGCCACTTTCAAAGGATTGTTGATTCCCTTGAGTTGAATGGTTGGCATGACAAGTTATTTGTTAACCCCATCATTCTCAGCGGATATGACTGCTACTACACTCTTCCACTTAGTAGGACACGAATCCTCACTTGCCCGTAACACAGTGTCGTTATCTGCCAGACGCAGTACGCCACTGTCGATTAAATTTTGAATAATGTGGCAGAGTGCCCTCATTCTTCTGTGCTGTGACCGCGAGATTGAGAATGATATTAACATACTCCCTCAGAGTTATATCATCCTGAATGGGGGTTGATTGGAGGTAGAAGGGAACTAATCCTTTCTTCATTGATTAACATATGAAGGATTTCCTCCATACGTTGGCCCAAATATGTGAATTCCCTTTTGTTGGCAAAATCCCGACGGGCCTTAGCATTTGCTCTCTTCGTCACTTTGTCTTCCAGCATTTCATTTTCTGAAAGTGAAGAGGGAATATTCATGACAATAGGTAGAAGACTGGCATGCTCCTAGCTGATTAGCTGACGAGTCACTTGATGCTGATAAGTCACCAGTTCCGCCAATTGCTCAATTTGTTTACAGAGAGCTTTCATCTTTCGTTCCATTGTGAATTGGAACTTAGCATAATCCCATCTGTCATCACCATCTTTGGGGGTCTGGGAGGATTCACAGCTGAAATTAGAACTCTGTTCGCTGCTCCAATTGATCATGTTGACTTCTTCTTCCTTGTGTTGAGGAAAAGGGTTGTCTTGAACGTGAGGCTGATCGGGTTTGGTGACCACGATTTCACCGTTGTCTATCAGGTCTTGGATTTTGTGTTTCAAGGCCCAACAATCCTGAGTATCATGTCCACGTGCCCCGGCATGATAAGCACACTTTCGAGTAGCATTAAAACCCCGTCCATTAGGGCTGGCTGGTGGAAGAAGATGCGTGATTTTCTTCTGTGTTGTTAGAAGATTGAGAATGTTCTCGAGGGTGTCCCCTAAGGGTGTGAATACTCGAGGTCATTTGACTTCTCCACCTTTTGGTACTGGAGGGTTTGAAGACTGTGCTTGAAAGGGAGTGTAATTTCTCCTCTGGATAGGCATGTTTTGACTACCTTTTTGATACTGTAGTATCAGGGAAATATCCTCTTCTTTCTTTTTATGGACCCTCCGGGGGTTGTTCCCATAATTTTCATATTGGATGTGATCAGCAACAGCTTTGAGTGCAGCTAGGTCTTGAATCTTTCCGAATTTCAATCCCATATCAGCCATCTCCCCATGTTTGACCATTTCAGAAAATGGTTTGCCGATGCCGGCTAAAACTCTTTCATAGAA